>CP141142.1:16812994-19212994 GCA_035235625.1 Saururus chinensis
TTTTAAAAAATAATTTTAAAAATAAAAAAATAAAAGAAAGTAAATACTAATAGCGACGTATAGGCATATACGTCGCTATTAGTATTTACTTTTTTTATTTTTTAAAAATTAAAAAAATTAAAAAATCAAAAAAAAATTCCTCTCACCCTTCCCTATCTCCTATCTCTTCCCTCCCCTCCCCTCTCTCTCTCCCCTCTCCTCTCTCTCCCTCTCCTCTCTCTCTCCCTCTCCTCTCTTTCCCTCCCTCCCTCTCTCTTCCCGCTCTCCTCTCTCCTCTAATTTCAATTTTTTATAATTTTTTTTTAAAAAAAATTTTAAAAATAAAAAATAAAAGAAAGTAAATACTAATAGCGACGTATATGCATACACATCACTATTAGTATAGGTATTAGCGACATATATGTTTATACGTCGCTAATACACGTATTAATAGCGACATATATAGCTATGCTTCGCTATTAGTATTTACTTTTTTTTATTTCTTATTTTTAGAAAATAAAAAAAATTAATAAAAAATTATAAAAAATCAAAATAAAATTCCTCTCACTCTTTCTCTCTTCCCTCCCCTATCCTCTCTATCTCCCCTCTCTCCTCTCTCTCTCTCCCTCTCCTCTCTCTCTCCCCTCAATCTCCTCTCTTTTCCTTGCTCTCTTTCAACACGTTGCTAATAGTATTGTGTTTATTTTTTTATTTTTAAAATAAAATAATTTATTAAAACATCATTAAAAAATAAATATTATATAATATACCCCTCCCCTCTCTCTCCTCTCCCTCTCCTCTACCTCTCCCCTCTCCTCTATCTCTCCCCTCTCCTCTCTTTCCCTCTCCTCTCTCTCTCTCCTCTCTATCTCCTCTCTCTCTCTGTCTCTCTCACTCTCTACAATCCCCTCCCTCTCTCTCTCTCCCTCTCCTCTCTCCCTCTCTCTCTCTCCTCCCTCTCCTCTCTCTCTCCTCTCTCCCTCCCTCTCTCCCTCCTCTCTCTATCTCCTCTCTCTCTCCTCCCTCCCTCTCTCCTTTCTCTCTCCCTCTCCTCCTTTCCCTCCCTCTCTCTCTATCCCCTCTCTCCTCTAATTTCAATTTTTTATTATTTTTTATTTTTAAAAATTAATTTTGAAAATAAAAAAAGTAAATACTAATAGTGACGTATAGGAATATACGTCGCTATTAATACAGTTATTAGAGACATAGATATTTATACGTCGCTAATAACTGTACTAATAGCGACGTATATTTCTATACGTCGCTATTAGTATTTTATTTTATTAATATTTTTTATTTTTTAAAAAATAAAAAAATAAATAAAAAATTTTAAAAAATCAAAATAAAATCCCTCTCACCCTCCCCTATACTAATAGTGACAGGGGGGAAGGCGGCGGAGGCCGATGGGGCAGTACTTGCGGAGGGGGGAGGAGGGGCCGGAAGAAGGGGGACCGGGAGGGGGACAGAGGCGGAGGACGGTGGGCAAAGGCTGAGGGGGGCAAAGGCGACGGCACGGCAGTGTGGCGTAGGCGACGGCGCGACAGTGCGGCGATGTGGCAGTGCGACAAGGGCTGCACGGCAGTGGGCAGCGGGTGATGGGCGAAGGGTGAAATGCAAAGGACTAGGCTTGGGGGATTTATACGGCGCGGGGAAATTTTGCCCGAGCACGAAATTTCCCCGCGCACGTATTTTTTGAGTTTTTTTAAAAAACTTTAATTATTAGAGACAGTCACTAGGACCGTATGTCGCTAAATATATACTTTTAGCAACGTTTACTCAAATCCGTCGCTAAAACAAATTTCTCTCTCTTCCCACTCTCTCTAACCTCTCTCTCTCTCTGCCCTCTCTCTCCTCTCTCTCTCTACCCCTCTCTCTAACCTCTCTCTCTACCCTCTCTCTCTACCCCCTCTCTCTAACCTCTCTCTCTGCCCTCTATCTCCTCTCTCTCTAACCCCTCTCTCTCTACCCTCTCTCTCCTCTCTCTCCCTAACCCCTCTCTCTCTCTCCACCCTTTCTCCTCTCTCTCTTCCCTCCCCCTCTCTCTTCTAATTTCAAATTTTTTTTGAGATTTTTTTATTTTTTAAAATTAATTTTAAAAATAAAAAAAAATTATTTTCAAATACTAATAGCGACGCATATTTGTATACGTCACTATTAGTACATGTATTAGCGACGTATAATGATATACGTCGCTAATACGTGTACTAATAGCGACGTTATACGTCGCTTTTAGTATTTTATTTTAAATTAATTTTTTTTATTTTGTAAATAAAAAAAATAAAAAACCAACAATATAAAATCACTCTCTCTCTCTCTCCCTCCTCTCCTCTCCTCTGTCCCTCCTCTCTCCTCCCTCCTCTCTCCTCCCTCCCCTCTCTGTCTCTCTCCCTCTCCTCTCTTTCCCCCTCCTCTCTCTCCTCCCTCTCTCTCCCTCTCCTCTCTTTCCCTCCTCTCTCTCTCCTCCCTCTCTCTCTCTTCCCTCCCCCTCTCCTCTCCTCTCTCTCTCCTCTCCCCTCTCTCTCTCTCTTCCCTCCCTCCCTCTCTCCTCTAATTTCAAAATTTTTTTGAGATTTTTTTATTTTAAATTAATTTTTTATATAAAACATACAAAAATTTATAAAAAATTAAAAAAAACAACAAAATAAAATCCCTATCTCTCTTCCCTCCCCCTCTCTCTGTTCTCTCTCTCTCTTCCCTATCCTCTCCTCTTCTCTCTCTCTCTCGCTCTCTCTTTCCTATCCTCTCCTCTCTCTCTCTCTTTTTCCTATCCTCTCCTCTCCTCTCTCTCTCTCATTCCTATCCTCTCCTCTCTCTCTCTCTTTTTCCTATCCTCTCCTCTCCTCTCTCTCTTCCCTATCCTATCCTCTCCTCTCTCTCTTCCCTATCCTCTCTCTCCCTCTCTTCCCTTTCTTCTCTCTCTCTTCCCTATCCTCTCTCTCTCCACCCTTTCTCTCTGCTCTCTCTCTCCAACCTCTCTCTCCTCCCTCTCTCTCTCCACCCTCTCCCTCTCTCTCTCTTCCCTCTCCTCTCTCTCTTTCCTCCCCTCTCTCTTTCTTCCCTCTCCTATCTACCTACACACTATCTTTCCTCTAATTTTAATTTTTTTAATTTTTTTATTTTATAAAATTAATTTTAAAAATAAAAAAAATAATTAAATAAAAATACTAATAGCGACGTATAACTATATACATCACTATTAGTATTTTATTTTAATTATTTTTTTTATTTTTAAAAATAAAAATAATAAAATTTTAAAAAAATTAAAATAAAATTTTAATAAAAATACGTAGTAGCGACGTATAGTATATACGTCGCTATTAGTTCTTATTTTTTGATTTTTTTTTAAAAAATTGAGAATTATTAGCGATGCTCATATTTAAATGTCGCTATTGTTGAAATTATTGGCGACGTTTGTAAGTATACGTCGTTAATAGTGTTGAAATTTATTTAAAAAAAATATATCTATTAGCGACGCTTAATATTATGCGTCGCTAATAGTTGTCTTTTTTGCAACGGTTTGTTATATGTCGTTATTAGCATATATTAGCAATGCATAGTATTGAGACGCTTATATAAGCGTCGCTAATACCCAGTTTTGTTGTAGTGTTTGCGAGGGGTCAACCCTGTCATGGCTTGGTCGCATACGGGTGGTCCATGCTTCTGTGGGAACAGAGAATCAAAGCCTATTCCCGTTGTGTAAGACCGTCTAGTTTAATAAAGTAGAATTCAGATTAGAGGCCCATATAATAAGGCCCATGTAGGGTGAGGATTGGAGATTGACTTAAAAAGACTTAATGAGAGAGGGGAGAGAGGGTAGAGAGAGTGAGAGTGACGAGAGAGAGAGCGAGAGAGAGACAGAGAGAGGGAGGAGAGAGAGAGTGAGGAGAGGAGTGTGAGAGGGGTAGAGAGAGATTAGATTGTCGAGAGTAAAGATAGAAAGTGAGTAGAGAGGGAAGAGAGATAGGGAGAGTGGGTGAGAGACAGAGGGTCAAAGACAGAGGGTAGAGAGAGCAGTGAGAGGGGTAGAGAGAGAGGAGGGAGAGGGAAGAGAATTTTAAAAAAAAAGTTATTTGTGGCACTTGGTAAAGAGCATCTCTAATAGCATAAGTATTTACAACACTAATAGTTAAGCATCACACCTAATAAAGCTATTAGCGATGCTCAGTATGGAGCATTGCTAATAGTTTAATTAGTTGTGATGCTTAAGTTTAAGTAAAATTTCACGAAAAGGCATGAAGGATCCTGTTGTCATAGCTTGCAAAGACAACGATGGCTGGATGGTGGTGACCGTGAATACGAAGGCGAATCCAGTCTGAGTGATGGCCGGGTCAAACAGTGTAGCAATCATTGGGCTAGTTGTAGGGAAACAAACCAGCGGGTATTGTCGTGAGGCAATTGCGCCAAGATGGAGCTGATCGGGGTGAGGATAAGAAGGCAACCGGGGTTTTGGCGGAAGGAGGAGCATAGAAGGAGGTGTCTCCGGTGGAGGTAGCTGAGAAGCCTTGGGGCCGGGCTGCTACGCCATGGCGGCGCACCTCATCGTGGATGTTCTCCTTTGCAGGGCGCTTGTGCTACTTGTGGGAGGCAACGGCGGCAGAGGATGGGGAGGTGCTTAGCAGAGAGCTCCTCGAGGGAGACACATCCGTCGAGGACGGCATTGAGGCGGCGAGTGCCAAAGGTGCACGAGCCGCATGAGTGTTTTTGGAGGTTAGGGGCATTGGCTGCGAAGGCATTGAGGCCGGCGTCCATGAGCTTGCGGCAGTCGTGGAACTTGAGGCGGGCCAGGTTGGGGCAAAGGCGGGTGACGAGGAGGGTCCCTGATGCTAATGAATTAGTGCTTGCACTTGAAGACGAGGCGGGAGACGGAGTCAAAGTGGGAGAGGATGGAGGGGGGGCATGGGCAAGATCGGCGTGAGCATCGAGGGAGAGCCGTGATGAGCATGAAATATATATCTATTTTATATACCTTTTTACCTTATTTGCTAGTATAGATTAGGTTAATTAAGAGTTAGTTCTAGTTTATTTAGATTAAGATATAAATTAGTATTTTAGTTTAATTATTAATAATTTTATAGTTATTAGTAGTTTAGATATGTATTTGAACAAAGTTGGGATTTTAATTATATTGTACATGTCTAAAGGATGATATTTTATATTTTGTAGGTAAAATACGCTTATCGAGGTACTTGGACGATGTTTGAAATAATTAAAAATAATCTTGACATGCTTTAAAGTGATTTGGACAACTTTTCTGAGTTATAAACAAGTTGAAAATTAATATGGACATGAAGAAAAGCTTAATGAACAGAATATGGACTGTCCAGAAAAACTGTCCAGATTGCAGAAACACTGTAGCTATTCGAACGGGGTCACTTACCGTTCGATCGGGATAACGTGATTTTGAAGAAAATACAGTTCAAGCGTTCAAATGGGCATGCACGGCGTTCGAACGACATAACGTGCAGTTTTCTAGTTTTAGCCAATTTTCAATCCTTTTCATATTGGACTTCTTCCTACGGATCTTATGCCTATAAAAAGACATATTTGGCTTGAAACTAGGGGATTCTAGTAGATTTTATGAAGAGAAAAAGGAAGAAGAAGAAGATGAAAGATAACTCAAAGCTTTTAATGGAGATTCAAGTACTTTCTTCTACAATGGAAGGCTAAACTTTTCTTTTACTTAGGAGTTGATGAAGCTATAGATAAGTTTCAGTTTCTTTTCTTTTTAATTTAGATCTCAGTTGTAAATGATGACAATTATATGATAAGGATTTCCTTTTTAATGGAAGAGCTTTTAATGTTTATTCAAATTTATGTTGATTTATTGTCTTGTAGATGATAGATTGATGTGGTTTTGATATTTGCATCAATTCTAATTTCTGTGATTTAGATGAGATAGTCATGAAATAGTTTTAATGTTCAAATAATTAATGACTTGGATGAGTTATACTAAGATTAGACGGGTTATGCCTATATCTAGTTTAGTGTAGATGATTCGTGCTATTGTCTAAGATAGTTCATGCCATAGAATTTAATTAATAATTCTTTCTGAAGTAATTCTAGCTTGTAGCTGAGAATACTTATTCATATTCACACTAGATTTAGATTAAGAGTTAAGGAATTGTTATGGTTCTATAGTGGATTCGATTTCCTAAGTAATTTTCATCATATTAATCTCTTATTTTTAAACTAGTTGATTTCTTTCCTTTACTTAATTAAAGTTTAAGTTTATTTTAGTTTTCAATCAGCAAATTACTCTTTAGATTTAGTAATAATTCATCCGTTCCTGAGGTTCGACAACCCTTAAATACTTATCTAATTACAATTACCTTGTACACTTGCAAAGGGTTTAATTATAAACGATCATGCCACTGTCGGGACTGACCCTCCACGGCATGCCAGCGCCAGGACACAAGGGCGCATCAATTGCGATCACCGGAGATGAGGCACTAGAAGACGCACGCCAGGCACTCGTCCGGCAAATCCGAGATGTAATCCCTTTGGTCTTCATCACAATCCACCTCCGATTCTTGGCTCTCGTGCGGATGCAATTTGGGCTCGTCTTGGGCCATGACCGAATCGGTAGCGGAGGAGGACCGAATCGGTTGTGGATGCTGACCGATGTGCCCGATTGGAAGTGGCTGTGGATCTGGATGGGGACCAGGGGTTCTGCCCAGAAGAGGAAGAAGACGATGAAGAGGAGGCAAACTAAGAATCCTTCGTTGATTCGACAATTGTTGTGGTGGTGGATCTAGGAATGGCGGCGGACGTGCACATGGTACCTACCATAGTTCGGCTCTCATACTAATGTTGTAGACCGGCGTCGACAACGGTCTGACAACCCTGTAATGGGAAGAGAGCGGTGCAGAATGGCCGAGAAAAAAGAGAGGGAGCGGCATGGCCGCTGGAGAGGCAGAGAATTAGAGACAATAATTCATTCATAATCTAAATTAAGGCACAACTCTTACACTTAAATAGACAAATTAATGGGCTCACTAACATTCACCTAAGGCCCATTAACTTAATTAAAAAAAACTAAAATTAATAACCCTAATTAACCTCTTCACCTAAATGTCATTATTAACTATGATATAATTAAAAACTTATCCTCAACGTGGACCCAATGATAGACCACATTTGTGCCGGTCGTAATCATATCAAATATAGCGCCTGGAGGAGAGAAGCGGTCATCTCCTCCCGTAGAGATCTAAAAGTTTGCCTCATGTGTGTTCTAGCCTTCACATGCGCTTCGAGTAAATTCACCTTGGCCTTTAATTTCATGTTCTGCCTGCTGGCATTCTTCGTCGTCAATTTCTCCACGAACGCTATCATCTCGTTTGTTGCCAACTCTAACGGCTGCCCCTCCAACGTTTCCATGAACGCTAACACGTTGTTCGTTGTTGCCTTGTGCTCCAACTTCTCCTTCTCCAACACCTCGATTCGTGATTTGTTCTCCTCGATCAATTTCGTTACCTCCTCCTGATGTCGTGCGTTCATGGCCGTGATTTCTTTAATTTGCTTACGGAGATCCCAAAACATACGATCAAACTTCTCCGCATCCAACTTGTTTGGCTGCAATTTCTCGTTTTGAACACGCTTCTTCTCCACAATTCGATTGATCAGCGATTGCAGTTCAGCCAACAGAGCCTCGCGTTCTGCCTGCCACTTCTTATAAATCTGAGCATGGACCTCTATGAGATGGGCAACATCCTCAGCCGCGTGCTCTATTTCTGCCATTGCTGGAAGTCTAAGGCCTTGCTCAGTAAGGTTTCAACAAGTATGGAGAGGAACAAGATAATAGATGTGACAGATTTTAGGGTTGCTGCTGTTCATATATAATAAGTAGCGTCTCTTTCATAACTCTCCTGTTAGGATTTCAATTCTAAATTGGGTGGAACTTGGAATGGTTACTCATGGTAAGGTGCAGATTTTGTTAGGGAGGAAAAGTCCTGTGAAGCGGAAGGGGACGTGCTTCGGTAGAGAGCCCAAATACCATGAACGCCTCTGTCCCAGCCGCAAAAGAGTTCTTGTGCTGTTGTAACTTTCCTCTACGAAACTGTTTCATCCTAGTTCTCATCTCGCCCATCCGATTTCTGACTTTAGGCGCCACCTTCTCTTTCTGGAACCTCAGCTCTCGGCCTGCCTCACCACGACATCATATCATATCATGCACTAAAAAGACATTAATGCCCTTGCTTATTGCATCACTACCCAATTTTTATTTATTTTTACGTAAATGTACTTTATAAATTAACTCTAACTTTTGTGATTCAATAAGTTCAAATTTGAACATTGTAATAGCAACAGGGTAGATATCTTCATGCCACCAATGTACTTGGTAAAAAATCTCCACCATCCTTCAACTCTGCCCACACCATCTTCCTCCACGAATAATACCAATGCTGCCTCCTCTTCTTTGATGCTATTGCTGCCATCGCCATTTCTTTTTCCTTTAACGTCTTCTTCGTCTTGCTAAGAGGGATCTCAAAATTAAACTAATGAAGATAGAGAGATGAAGAATGAATTTATTGTAGAAATCGCCAGTGAAGATGGTTTCATGACGGAAATTTATTCACCTTCTATACGTTCTTACATCAATTGAAAATCTTACTATGTTCAGATATTTAAGCTTGCATGCTTATCTGTTTACTTCAGCTTCAATTTAATAATTGTTGGGAGATGGGTTAGGTAGCAGCCGATCATCTCTATATCCTTGTTCTAATTTATCTCATCTGAACAATAACAAAGTCTTTGTTCTTTTCTTTGGTTTTGCTTTTTTTGGTACGCTCCATGTAATTTCCAACTGTGCCCTAACTAACAACTCAGGAGACACAGATCTATTGTCATCCTTGGTATTGTTCCGCTTCTTGAATCCTTCCTGGTGTTGGTGCAAGCGGGTGAGAGTGAAGACAAATGGAAATTAATGGTTAATGATCTAAGGTCCTTACTCATAATATGAAGGAAAAGAAGGTTGTTTCTTATAGAAGTTTTTTTTATGTTATACTCTCACAATGAGCCCAACATAAGGAATGCATCAGAGCTCTTAATATATGACACATGCTAGTATACATTGGCAGAGCATAGCGTACGGGGGGTCCTATATCTATTTTACTTGGCTCTAAAAAACTTCTTACATTGGAGAAGAATGGGTCAAAATCCATAAAAAAAGGGTTTTAAGTACCAGTACATGCAGCCCATAAGTTTTACAAGATAACAAATTATCCAAATTACATTAGCCCATATTTCAATTTCTTTATGAGCTATTAAAATACTCCCTACGTATCATAATAATAGCTTCATTTGGATAAAAAAGTTTGTTCTATATCAATAGTTCTATTTTGCTCAATCTAAATAGTTAGCTACTTAAAATATAGTATTATAACTTTATTTTCTATTTTCTTAGATGTGGGTTTTACCATTAAATAAAATCTACTATTTTTCTAAATATAGCTCTTAATGTAGGATGGAGAGAGTATGTCAACTTCTTGTTTGTAACAACCAAGCAAACACATCAGCCCATTAATGGTTGGTCTTGATAAATTTCGATTTTGCTGTGCCTTTTCCTACTAGCTTTTTTATGTAGTGATGTTTCAACTCAGTATGTGGTTCATCAAAGGAAGATTGGGCTCTTGGTCATGGCTATGATATAAATGTTATAAAAAAATATGGTTATTGGAGATGCTTATTCACATTTGAGGTATTTTAGAATTATTCTCAATAAAACTACTTCACAAACTACACTTGTGGATGAGATATACTCCACTTTTGTGGGAGATAAAAAATGGTGTACATTTTTCTTTTTGGATGACCATGATATGACCAAATTTTCAATGTGAGAAAAGTAGCCCGATCTACATCTTTTATTATTTATGCTTCTAGCCCAACTAGAATTGGAATAGCCAATCAAATTGTTTTTTTTATATTTATATTTCAGCTCAAAGATCTCTTTTTTTAAATATCTAAACATTATATTTATGTCCTCATACTTAAGTTTCCATGGCTTTTTCATGTACCTTGCGAGAATGCTCACACAACGCCTAATATCATGTTTTCTATCACTCTCCCTCTCTTTCTACCATCTCTCCTCTCTCTCAACACTTTCTCTTTCCCCCTCTCACAGCTCTCTCTCTAATTTTTTATTTTTTTATGATTTTTCATTTTTATAAATAAATTTTAAAATATATAAAAAATAAAATTATTAGCCACACGTAGAAATATGCGTCGCTAATACACATGGTAGTAGCAACACATAGATTTATGCGTTGCTACTATTTAATATATTAACGGCACATATTTCTATGCATCACTAATAATATTATTTTTTTATTTTTAAAATATAATATTTTATAAAATAATATTAAAAAATAAAAATTAAATTTATCTCTCTCCTCTCTCTACACTCTCTCTAGCCACTTTCTCTTCTCTCTATCGCCTCTCACTTTCTCTCTCTCCTTTCAATGTGTCTCTTCCTCTCTCTACTCTCTCTCTTTTATTTTTTTTAAAAATTAATTTATAGTTAAAATTTGATTTCTCTCTCTCCTCTCCTATCCTATCCTCTTCTCTCACTCATCTCTATCTCTCCTCTCCTTCTCTCTCTACTCACTCTCTCTCTCTCTACACTCTCTCTTCTCTCTCTACACTTTCTTCTCTCTTTCTCTACACTCTTCAATGTTTCCTCACTTTTATTCTCTTCTCACCTCACTCTCTCTTTGTCCTCTCTCTCTCCTCTCCCTCTGCTCTTTCTTCTCTTTCTCTTTAATAAAATATATTATATTTGAGACTTTTATTTTAAATTTTTTAATATTTAATTATTATATATAAAAATAAAACCACCACTTGTGACACTAAAAAAATGTTACAAAAAAAAAGGATTATTAGTGAACTTTTTATCAATCATAGCTAATAGTACATCTATTAGCAGTGCTTAATAAAAAAATTTGCTAATATTACATCTATTTAGCAACACTTGAAAACAAGTGTCCCTAATAGTTGTGTTATTAGTGACGCTTTATAAAAGCATTACTAAAATTTATTCGTTTTAAATTAAAAAAAAATAATTATAACTATTAGCGACACATGTTTTCAAGTGTTGCTACTAGTAGCGATGATTTTAATAAAGCATCACTATTTGTAAACAAGTAGTGACGTTTGAAAAAAAAACATAGCTAATCGTTATAATTTTTTAAAAAAATTTAAAATGAATAACTTTTAGTGATGCTTTTAAAAAGCGTCGCTAATTGATCATATTGGCAATGTTTTTTATTAAGCGTCGCCAATAACACAACTATTAGCAATGCTTATCATAAAGTGTCACTAATGGCAATTTTTTGTGATATTTTTTTGAGTGTCACAGTAGTGATTTTTAGCAACGCTTGATTATATGTCGTTAATAAGAGCGTTGCTAATAGTACATTTTGTTTTAGTGTATTAAGAAAAATTAAACATGTGAGTTCGTTGACATACCAAACGAAAAAGATATGATTGACATGAAATGGGTATGAAAACCAAGTTTAATGAAGATGACTTGATTAAAAAATATAAGGCATGATTAGTTGTGAAAATGCACTCAAAACTTGTCATTGACTTTAATGAGGCTTTTGCCGAGGTTGCATTGATGGAAACTATAGGAATTGTTATTGTACTAAGTGCTAAATTGAAGCTGCAAGTATATCAAATTGATCTCAAGTCTACCTTTGAAAGTGAATAATTTAAAGAAAAAGTATATGATGAGCAATTCAATTGATACCTGATAAAAGGGAAGGAAGACAATTATGTAATATCCATTTAATTAACTTTCTATGAACTAAACAAGACCCAAGTGCATTGATTTAGTAAATAGATAAATATTTTAGACAAAATAGATTTTCAAGAAGGCCAAATGAGCGATCCCTTTATCCTAAGAAAAAAAATGTATGCATGACTTTATATTTGTTTGTTTTTATGTTGATGATTTTAACTATATTAACACTATTTCAAAAATACTAAGACTTTAAGGGTGTAATGAAAAAGGAATATGTGATGACTAATTTAGGGCTCATGACATATTTTTTAGCATTCAAGTGATTCAAAAAGAAGGGAAATTTTTTATTTTTAGAGAAGTCTATTGATGATTTTTTTTTAACGTTAGACATGTTTAATTGTAAAGAAGTAGGTCATGGCTTTGAATGATGATTTGATTAAAAAGATAATAGAAGTAAGTCAGCTAATGAATCAATTTTTAGAAGCCTTCTAATCGGAGATAGATGGTAGAGACAGACGGAGAAAGGAGAGATAGTGAAGACAGAGAGGGAGAGAGAAGAGAGAGTGAAGAGAGAGAGGAGAGAAAGAGAGTGAGAGGCTATAGATCTAGAGAGGATCTAGAGAGAGTGTGTGTAGAGAGAGGAGAGGGAGATGAATTTAATGTTTATTTTTTAAGATCTTTTATAAAATATTATATTTAAAAAATAAAAAATAATAATATTATTAGCGACGTATAGCAATATGCGTCGGTAATATACTATAAAGTAGTGACGCATAAATCTATGCATCACTAGTACCATGCTGATTAGCGACACATTTATTTTTAAAAAAATATATTTATATAAATAAAAAATTATACAAAATTAAAATTAGATGAGAGAGAGTGTAGAGAGAGGAGAGAGGGGGAAGAGAGAGAGTGAAGAGAGAGAGAGGAGGGAGTGAGCCTAGAGAGAAAGAGAGAGGAATTTAATTTTTATTTTTTAAAATTTTTATTTCTCTTTCAACCCTCTCTCCTCTTTCTCTCCCTCCTCTTTCCTCTATTTCTCTCTCCCTCCTCTTTCTTCTATCTCTATCTCTCTCCTCTTTCCTCTCTTTCTCTCTCCCTCCTCTTTCTTCTATCTCTATCTCTATCTCTCTCCTCTTTCCTCTCTCATTTCAATTTTGATTTTTAAATTTTTTTAATAAATATCTTATTTTAAAAATAATAAAAAGGAAATACGATAAAACTTTTAACGACGCATAGAAATATGCGTTGCTAATTCACAAGGTATTAGCGGCGCATAATACTATGTGTTGCTATTACATTGTGTATTAGCTACTCATATTTCTATGCGTCACTAATAAATTTATTTTTTATTATTTTTAAAATATATTTATTGAAATAAAAAATAATAAAAATTTAAAAATAAAAGGAGAGAGTGTAGAGAGAGGAGAGGGGGAAAGAGAGAGGAGAGGGAGGGAAAGAGAGAGACGTTAGACAGAGAGGAATGAAGAGAGTGAGAGGGTAGAGAGAAGAGAGAGGGAGGGAGATAGAAGGGAGCGAGAAGAGAGAGAAGAAAGAGGAGAGAGAAGAGGGAATGAGAAGAGAGAGAGAAGAGGGAGGAGTGAGAGGAGAGAGAGAAGAGATAGAAGTGGAGGGAGGAGTGAGAGGAGAGAGAAGAGAAGAGCAAAGAGAGAGGAGGGAAGAAAGAGAGTGAAGTGAGAGAGATGACATTTAAAAATTAAATTAAATATGTATTATTTGCAATGCACCTTACGGTGTGTTGCAAATAATATGGTATTTGCGAACTATCTATCATTCGACACAAAAAATTTTCGCGAGATAGCAACACTTCATCAGAAGCATCTCAAATAATTATTTTTTTTGTGAAGCATCTCTTGAAGCATCGCAAAAACCTATATTTTCGCCAGGGCGCGAAAGTCCACACACGAGCGAAATCGATGGATTGGGCAATTTACATATTCACGGGAAATTTTTGCGTGGGAAAATTTGTCCCGCGCTTATTAACCGACCCCTCCACTCCCTTTTTCTCCTCCCCAGGCTTAGTGCTAGGCTCAACTTCCACCTGCCAGAATGGAGGGGGAGATGGATCTGGTACCAGCCCCTCGATCTCCTCCTCCTTTGGCGAAGGGGGGGCATAGACATGGCGGGGAGGGGGAAGGAGGAAATGGAGGGGAGTGGGTGGGCAGCGAGGGGCGGGGAGTGGGGGGCGTTTTCATAAGGCACGTGGGGAAATTTTGCCTGTGTTCCAAAAGGGGATGAGAGAGAGGAGAGAGTGGGGGAGGAGAATGGAAGCGTCACAAAAAAGGGAAATGAGAGAGAGAGAGAGAGCGAGTGGAGAGAGTGAAAGTGAGGAGAGAGAGATCAAGAGAGAGTGAGGAGATAGAGGAGAGGAGAGAGAGGGGAAGATTGAGAGTAGAGAGAGAGTGACAGAGAGAGTGAGGAGAGGGGTAGAGAGAGATTAGATAGTTGAGAGTAAAGAGAGAGTGAGTAAAGAAAGGGTAGAGACAGGGAGGAGAGAGGATGAGAGACAGAGGGTTGAACTATTAGTAGTGTATTTTATTATGCATCACTAATAGTCATATTTAGTGATACTTAGTTTAAAGCGCCGCTAATACTAATCATATTAGCAACGCTTTATACAAACATCGCTAAAAGATATATTTTTTAACTAAAAAAAATAAAAATTTATAACTATTAGAGACGCTTATTCCAAGCGTCGCTAATAGTCTAGCTATTAGCGACGCTATTCACAAGTGTCTCTAATAGCAGGACTATTAGCGACGCTTGTGTAATAGTCTTGATATTAGTTATTAATTTAAAATAAATAATTTTTTTTCAATTATTAGCGATGCTTTAAAATAAGTGTTGCAAATAGCATTCGTAATAGCGACGCTTATTTATAAACGTTGCAAATTGCTTTATTAAATAATTTTTTTAATAAATAATAAATAAAAATTAAAAAAATTGAAAAATAATTCCTAAATATAATATATATTTTAATCAATATTCACTATTTGTATATATAATAAATAAATATTAAATATTTAATAAAAAGTAGTGTTAATAATATATTAAAATTTCACTATTTATATATAATATATTTTATTTCTTAAATTTTCTTATTAATCTTTAAATATAATTTATAACAAAAGAGAGAGAAGAGAGGGATCGAAGAGAGAGTCTAGAGAGAGGGGGAGGTGAGAGAGAGAAAGGGAAGAGTGAGATGGAGGAGAGAGAGGGTGAGGAGAGAGGGAAGAGAGAGAGTGAGGAGAGAGAGGGGGAGAGAGGGAGAGTGAGGATAGAGAGGGGAGGAGAGAGAGGAGAGAGACGAGAGGGAGGAGAGAGAGACGAGAGAGAAGGGAAAGAGAGGAGAGAGAGGAAAGAGAGGGGGAGAGAGTGGGGAGAGAGAGGAGAGAGGGAGAGAGAGGGGAGAGAGTGGGGAGAGAGAGGAGAGAGAGGGGAAAGAGAGGAGAGAGAGGGGAGAGAGTGGAGGGAGGGGAGAGAGGAGATGGAGGAGAGAGAGAGTAGAGAGTGGAGAGAGAGGCAAGAGAAAAGGGAAAGAGAGGAGAGAGGGGGGGAGAGAGGAGAGGGAGGGAGGGTAGAGAGAGAAGAGGGAGAGAGGGGGAGATTTTTTTAATTTTTTTTTTAAAAGTATTAGCGACGTATATACTATAGCATTAGCGACGTATACACATATACATTGTTAATATCATTTTTTAATTTTAAAAATATTAAAATTAAAATAGATAGAGAGAGGGGGGAGAGAGGAGAGGGACAAAGAGAGGGGAGAGAGGAGAGGGAGAGAGAGCAGAGAGAGGGAGAGGAGAGAGAGGGGAGAGTGGAGAGAGAGAAGGGAGAGAGGGGAGAGTGGAGAGAGAGGGGAGAGTGGAGAGAGAGAAGAGAGGGAGGGGAGAGGAGAGAGAGAAGAGAGAGAGGGGAGAGAGGAGAGGGGGGAGAGGAGAGAGAGAAGATAGAGAGGGGAGAGAATAGAGGGGGGAGAGGAGATAGAGGAGAGGGAGAGAGAGGAAGATTTTTTATTAGTGACGTATACAAATATGTGTCTCTAATAACATTTTTCAATCTTAAAAAAATTAAATTTAAAATTGATAGGGAGAGAGTGGGGAGAGAGAGGAGAGGGAGAGATAGCGAGGAGAGAGAGATGAGAGAGATAGAAGAGAGGGAAGAGGGAGAGGGAAGAGGGAAAGGGAAGAGAGAGAGTGGAGAGGGAAGAGAGAGAGTGGAGAGGGAAGGAAAGAGAGATAGAGGGGCGGGAAGAGTGAGAGAGGGTAGGGAAGAGAGAGCATGAGAGAGGGAAGAGAGAGAGGGGAGGGAAGAGAGAGAGTGAGATGGGAAGAGAGAGGGGAGGGAAGAGAAAGAGTGAGATGGGAAGAGAGAGAGAGAGAGGAGGGAAGAGAGAGAATGAGGAGAGGGAAGAGAGAGATAGGAGAGGGAGATAGTAATTTTATTTAAAAATAATAATATTAGCGACATTTACATGTATACGTCGCTAATACTGTTGTAGATTAGCGATGCATATATGTATATGTCACTAATACAATAGTGTATTAGCGATGCATAACTATATACACTAAAGTATTAGTGATGTAATAAAATAAAATAAAATAAATATTATTATTAACGTATAAAAATTTACGTCGCTAATAGGGTATGTATTGGCAACGCATATGAGTATATGTGGCTAATACCATAATTCTAATAGCAACGCATATTAATATGAATTGCTACAAATCTTTATTTTTTTATTTTAAAAAATAAAAAATTATAAATAATTGAAAATAGAGGAGGGATAGTGAGGAGAGGGAGAGAGGGAAGGAGGAGAGAGAGGAGAGGGAGGGAGATGGGAGAAGGAAGAGAGAGGAGAGAGAGGGGAGAGGGAAGTGAGAGAGTAGAGAGAGAGAGGGAGGAGAGAGAGTTGAGAGAGGGAGAAAGGAGAGAGAGGAGAGAGAGAGGGACGGGAGGGAAGAGAGGAGAGAGGATTTAGAATTATTCTCAGTAAAACTGCTTCACAGACGACACTTGTGGATGAGGTATACACCACTCTTGTGGGAGATAAACAATGTTGTACATTTTTCTGTTTGGATGACCATGATATGACTAAATTTTAAATGTAAGAAAAGTAGCCAGATCTACATCTTTTATTATGAATACTACTAGCCCAACTATAATTGGAATAACCAATCAAATTGTTGTCTTTTTCACATTTATATTTGTGCTCAAAGTTCTTTTTTTGTTAAATATCTAAACATTATCTTTGTTTCCCCGTAATTAAGTTTTCTTGGCCTTTTCAAGTACGTTGAGAGAATGCTCACACAATGCCTAATATCATGTTTTCTATTTTCAAATAAAGCAATAAGAAAATTGATTCATGACTTACTTCTATTATCTTTTTAATCAAATTCTCATTCAAAGCCATGAGATTACCTATTTCTTTACAATTAAACATATCAAACTTTTTTAAAAAAATCATCAATAGACTTCTCTAAAAAGAAAAAAATTTCCCTTCTTTTTGAATCACTTGAATGATAAAAAATATGTCATGAGCCCTAAATTAGTCATCATATATTCCTTTTTCATTACACCCTTAAAGTCTTATTATTTTTGAAATATTGTTAATATAGATAAAATCATCAACATACAGAGCAAACAAATATAAAGTCATGCAAAGATTTTTTCATGGGATAAAGGGATCACTCATTTGGGCTTCTTGAAAATCTATTTTGTCTAAAATATTTATCAAATTTGTTATTCAATGCACTTGGGGCATGATTAGTTCATAGTATATTTTATGGATATTCACTACAACAAAACTAACTATTAGTGATGCTTACTATAAATGTCGCTAATAATTATTAGCGATGCATAAAAAGTGTCCCTAAATGCATCGATAAAATTGTCGTCACTATTGCATATTAGTGACGCACATAAAAAAGTCGCTAAAAGTATGTATAAGCGACGTATAATAAACGTCGCTATTAGTATACTATTAGCGACGCGTTTTATTAAGTGTCACTAATAATATAGTATTAGCGACATTTACCAGCGTCACTAATAAAAAATATTATTTTTATTTTTTTGTTAAAATATAATTTTAAAAAAAATTAAAGCTAGTAGTAGCGACGTTTATGTAAACATCACTAATGTGTATAATTATTTAAGTAAATAAAAAAAATTTATTTGTAAATAAGTAATAATTTATCACAATTAGCAATGTTTACGAATACGTCACTAAAAGTATTAAAAATATAAAAATAATAAAAAACCCTATTAGCGACGCTTGGAGTGTAGCTAAAATAATTAAAATAAAAAAAAACCAAACTGGGTCACTACTGGGTTTGGAATCATGGGCCATTACCTAGTTTGGAATTGTGGGTCATTACCTGGTTTGTTATCGTGGGTCACTGCTACACCAGTGCGAGGAGCGGGGCGGGGAGTCGTGCTCGGGGCCCTGCGCACCCGCACGGGGTGGGACGGCGGGCTCAGGGCTGAACTGCATGGGGACGACAGGTGCAGAGTGGGATGGAATGGGGATGATGGGCACGGGGCAGGACGACATGGGGATGGCAAGTGCAGGCCCGAACGGTGGGCGCAGGGCAGGACGGCGGGCTGTCACGGACGTGCCCTTGGGCAACCAACCGTGCGGCGCTTGCAGGCTAAATGCCCACCAAGCAAGCCTTTGTTCGAGACAAATGGCTTGCCTTGCACGAATGCATTGCGCAGATCACTTGCGGGTGCTTGTGAAAAGCAAAAAGGTAGGGGGCAGAAAGTGAGTCACATTGCAAGGAAATGAATGAACACAAACATGGAAAATGGATGCATTCACTATTAACATGTTTACAAGCAATGGGTGCAACAACACTATGACCAACAACACAACTACTCACTCCCCCCTATATTGCATAAAGAAATTTCTTGCATATTGCTGGAGTGGTAGCCAAAGTGGTTGTACAGGCGTGGTGGCACCATAAAACATAAAAAAGGGAAATACATAAAAATAAAGAAAAGTACATGTAAGGAAAGCAAAAAGGAAGTTGGTGGGGTGTCCAAAATGCAGTTTGTGACATGCTCCCCCACTCAATTCCGTCGACGTCCTCGTTGATGCTTCTCCTGGAGGTAGGCTTTGACTAAATCAGCATGGTGGTTGAGGGAGTTCTTCTTCTGGCTCCCAACTGTGTGGGAGATCCTGCCATTTGATGAGGAATTCGCGAATGTTCTCTTTGCCACTTCAACTGCACGATCAGCGATGATCTCATCGAGAATTCTAACATCGGTGGTGACTTTGGGATTTTCGCGTGTAAGGTGGTGTCTGGAAAGATCCTTAGCATCGGCATGGTATGGCTTTCGACAGTTGGCATGGAAGATCGGATGGATCTGCATCCAGGGTGGTAACTCCACCTTGTAAGATACCTTCCCGACCAATTGGAGGATGGGTACGGGGCCTTCATACTTGCGAACGGGACCTTTGTGCAACTGGCAGAAAAGCTTGAGTTGGGCAGGGTTGAGCTTGACGAGCATGAGATCCCCCACACTAAAGGTAGTGGGTTTGCGGCCTTGATCGGCCCACTTCTTGGCGTGGGCAGTGGCTTTCTCAAGTTAAGCACGGGCAATTTCTAATGTTATGTTCCAGTCTTGTGCGAGGCGGAAGGTAGGGGGACTGTTGCCAGTATAGCCCAGAGCTAATGTGTGGCAGGCTGGTGACCAGTGGTCAACTCAAACAGGCTCTGGTTAGTGGCAGAGCTCTTTTGTAAGTTGTAGGAGAACTAAGCAACGTCGAGGAGGTTGACTCAATTCTTCTGGTTGGCACTAATGAAGTGGCGTAGGTACTCTTCAAGGAGAGCATTGACGCGCTCTGTTTGGCCTTCTGTTTGAGGATGCATGCTCGATGAAAGCTTAACTTGGACCCAAGCAGTTTAAATTGTTCCGTCCAAAAGCAGCTTGTGAAGTGTCCATCTCGATCACTCACAATGGTTTGGGGCACACCCAATACTTAACAATATTCTTCAAAAAAGGTGGGCAGCTTCTTCAGCAGTGCAATGCTTGGGAGCTGGCATGAAAGTAGCTTATTTAGAGAAACGGTCAACTATCACCAAGATTAAACTGTATCCGCCAACTTTGGGCAATGCCAAGATAAAGTCAAGAGAAACACTTTCCTAAGGGCCCTGTGGTATAGGTAGTGGTTCAAGGAGACCCCTTGGTTTGTCGTGTTCCACTTTATCTTGTTGGCAATAAGGCATGTTCGAAGATACGCTTCAACATCATCGCTCACGTGAGGCTAGAAGTATGCCCGCTCTAGAAGGGCTAATGTGCGGTGGATACTCGGATGACCAGCCCAAGGAGTGTCATGACACATATGAAGAAGTTCTTTCCGCAAGTGGTCCGCTTTTGGAACATAGATTCTTCATCCCTTGGTCATTAGTAGCCCATTGTCAAGCCAATACTTACGAGTCTTGCCTTCGTTCACTTGCTGGAGGAGGGTGCACACTAAGGGATCTTTCTCCATTGCTGTTTGAATGCATGATGTAGGTCAGTCGAGAAAACGCTGATGCTGGCAAGATGGAGGGAAGCCAGTTTGGTCAATTCATCTTGTAGATTGAGGGCATCAGCAATGACATTGTTTTGCCCAGGTTTGTACTCCAATATGTAGTCAAATTCAGCCAAAAAGTTCTGCCACCAAGCTTGTTTGGGGTATAACTTGGGCAGCGACTGGAAGTAACGAGTCGCAATGTTGTCGGTTTTGACGACAAAGCGAGAACCTAGTAAGTAATGGCACCAGGTTCGCAAGCAATGGATAACAGCGGTCATCTCATTTTCTTGTATAGTGTAGCGTCGCTCCGTTTCGTTGAGATTGCGACTTTCAAAGGCAACAGGATGGTCTTCCTATGAGAGAACACCCCCGATGGCGTAATCAGAGGCATCCGTCTATACTTTGAATGGCTTGGAGTAGTCCAGGAGTCGAAGCACCGGTTCATGTGTGATCGCTGTCTTTAGATCAACAAAGGCTTTCTTGCAGTGTTCCGACCAACACCAAGGACGATCTTTCTTTAACAAGTCCGTTAAAGGGGCAACTTTTTGTGAACACCCTTGCATAAACTGTCTGTAATAGTTGGAGAGACCCAAGAAAGCTTGTAATTGTTTCACTTTGGTGGGGGCCGGCCAATCTTCGATTGTGCAAACCTTTTCTTGGTCCATTCGAACTTGTCCACCGCCAATATGATGTCCCAAAAAGAGAATTTCCTGTTGTGCAAATGAGCACTTTTCCAGCTTGACATATAGTTGATTCCGATGAAGGACCTCGAACACAGTTCGCAAGTGAGTAACATGTTCAACCAATGTATTGTTGTAGACCACAATGTCATTGAGGTAGACGACCACAAAGCGATTAAGGAACATGGAAAATATTGTTCATAAGTGTGCAGAAGGTGACCGGTGCATTGGTAAGGCCAAAAGGCATGACCAAGAACTCAAATGCACCATAGCGAGTAACACATGTAGTATTGGCTTCGTCTCCATCAGCAATGCACACTTGTAGTAACCAGAATGGAGATCTAATTTAGAGAAGTAACGAGCATCGTCAAGTTGGTTGAACAGATCCGCGATGAGCGAGAGGGGGTACTTGTTCTTCACAGTCAATTTGTTCAATGCCCAATAGTTGATACAAAGGTGCAAGCTCCCATCGTGATTCTTTTGAATTAGAACCGGGGCACCGAAAGGGACTTTAGAGGAGCGGATGAAGCCCGCATCAAACAATTCATCAAGTTGTCTGTGCAATTCTATAAGTTCAGGGGGCACCATTTGGTAGGGGGCATGGGCTGGTGGTTTCGCGCCAAGCTCCAACTTGATTTGGTGGTCAATGGGTCACCGCAGAGGCAAACACTTTGGTAAGTCTTCCAGCATAACATTGTCATAGTCATTTAAAACATAGTGAACAAATGGGCAAACTTATGGATTGTGAGCTTTCTCAACATTTTGACATCTCTTTACCATTTCATCGCCGCAATCAGACAAAAGGAGACCCGGTCCGTCGGCAATGGTTGATCCCCCTGTGGTTGACTTTCCATACGAAGAGCCACAAGGTATGTTGGGTCACCTTTCTTCAACCCGTTGTCTAGTTGCAGTGTAGATAGATGTGCAGTGTGAGTCTTGTTCCTCTGAACAACCGGGACCATGCAAGGATTTGTGGCTTCAAACATGCAACTGACCCTAGATGTGGCATCGGGACCATATTCTCTTTCTGTAAGAATTCCATCCCAAGGATAACTTGGAAGTCATCCAAGGGGACGACCATGAGATTTGTCATGCCAGACCACTTGCCAATCCGAATGGGAACGTCTTTGGCCAACCCAGTGATAGGGCGAGCTTCAGAGTTTACGACCTTCATTCGACTAGAATCTTTGATGAGCTTTAGCCCTATGTGTCTTGCCTCATTATCCGGTATGAAGGTGTGGGTGGCTCCTGTGTCTACCATTGCTTTTGTTGGGTTGCTATTCAGGTGGATCTCGTTGTACATCAGGCCTTTTCTTGAGGTAGTTTTTTTTCTTGAGTACCCTCAATGGTGTTGAGTAGTCTCAATGCTCCCATCGCGGGTGCTCCCCCTTCGTCGCCAAAGACTTCATCATTTTCTTCTACTCGGTCGACTCTCTTGCAACGAGGGCATTAAGCGCTTTCTTTTGTGGACACTGCCAACTAAGATGGGGTCCGGTACACAGTAAGAATGATAATAGACCCCTAGTACAGTTAGAGGGTTGGAATGGCCGAGTGACAGAAGTGGATAAGTACATCGTGGCCTTTGTGACCTTATCATCTTCTGACTCTTGGCGAACAGCCCTAAAGTATTGTTCCATATCAAATAGAAAATTTTCCAGTTCTTTAGCATCTCGTGCTCCCTGATAGACCTTGGGTTCCGGCACTATGGGCGCTTGACAACTACAACAGGCTCCTGTTGGGCCGTTGTTCGGAGGAGAAGGCTCACTTGTGCAGCCAGGTTTTGTACCTCCTCACGCAATTTCTTAACTTCCGCTTGTGATTCTTCTATCAGCATGCGGTTCTCAATACTAACACCATGAATATGTGATCCAGTCTCGCGGTTCCGTTTCTCCACTTTTTCAAGAGAGTTGACTTTCTCTTCCAACGCAGGAAACCCACTAACCAAGTTAGCAACTCGCTCCTCCAATGCTTCAATGCGGTCATGCCATTTGGATGGCTTTCTGTGTTGTGGGTCTGGAGCAGCATGCTCGGCCCCACTAGCTTCACCTGCTACTGACTTCGGCATTTCGAGTGGAAGCTTGGCAGATGGTCTTTTCTTTGGCTTTGATACCAATTGTCACAGACGTGCCCTTGGATAGCCGACCGTGCAGTGCTTGATCGTTTCTAATTAAACCCTTTGCAAGTGTACAAGGTAATTGTACAAGGATAAGTATTTAAGGGTTGTCGAACCTAAGGGAAAGATGGATTATCACTAAATCTAAAGAGAAATTTGTTGATTAAAAACTAGAAAGAACTTAAACTTAAAGTAAGCAAAATAAAGGAATCAACTAGTTAAAAGCAAGAGATTAATATGATAGAAATTACTTAGGAAATCAAATCCACTATAGAACCATAACAATTCCTTAACTTTTAATCTAAATCTAGTGTGAATATGAACAAGTATTCTCAGTTACAAGCGAGAATTACTTCAGAAAGAATTATTAATTAAATTTCATGGCATGAACTATCTTCGACAATAGCTCGAATCATCTACACTAAACTAGATATAGGCATGGCCCATCTAATCTTAGTATAACTCATCCAAGTCATTAATTATCTGAACATTAAAACTATTATATGACCATCTCATCTAAATCACAGAAATTAGAATTGATGAAAATATCAAAACCACATCAATCTATCATCTACAAGACAATAAATCAACATAGACTTGGATAAACATTAAAAGCTCTTCCATTAAAAAGGAAATCTTTATCATACAATTGTCATCATTCACAACTGAGATCTAAATTAAAAAGAAAAGAAACTGAAACTTATCTATAGCTTCATCAACTCCTAAGTAAAAGAAAAGTCAGCCTTCCATTGTAGAAGAAAGCACTTGAATTTCTATTAAAAGCTTTGAGTTCTCTTCCATCTTTTTTTTCCTTTTTCTCTTCAGAAAATCTAATAGAATCCTCCAATTTCAAGCCAAATATGTCTTTTTATAGGCATAAGATCCGTAGGAAGAAGTCCAATATGAAAAGAATTAAAAATTAGCTAAAACTAGGAAACTGCACATTGTGCCGTTCGAACGCTTGAACTGAGTTTTGCTTCAAAATCACGTTATCCCGATCAAATGCTAAGTGACCCCGTTCGAACAGCTACAGTGTTTCTGCAATCCGGACAGTTTTTCTGGATAGTCTATATTCTGTTCATTAAGCTTTTCTTCATGTCCATATTAATTTCCAACTTGTTTATAACTCCGAAAAGTTGTCCAAATCACTTTAAAGCCTGTCAAGACTATTTTTAACTATTTCAAACAACGTCCAAGTACCTCGATAAATGCACTTTACTTACAAAACATAAAATATCATATTTTAGACATGCAGAATATAATTAAAATTCCAACTTGATTTAAATACATATCTAAACTACTAATAACTACAAAATTAATTAATAATTAAACTAAAATATTAATAACTATCTTAATCTAAATAAACCATAACTAATACTAAATTAACATAATATATACTAGCAAATAAGGTAAAAAGGCATATAAAATAGATATATATTTCATACTTATCAAATACCCCCAAACCTATATTTTGCTAGTCCTCGAGCAAAACAAAACAAAACAACTAATCTAGAAAAATAAATAAATGCCACTTTCGTAGGGAATCATGATTGCATTTAGCGTATGTAACAAGCCTTTAAACCCCTAGGTGTCCCTAGTTGGACAAGTAGTGTCTCGTGAGGGTTTGCAGTAATGATACCCACAAACATCGAAACCTATGAAAAATAAAACAAACAAACAAGAAAACAAAAATTTGAAAAACAATCTTCTCTTAAAAACACATAACTATTTTTAAAAAGAACCAACCACAAATACTTGAAACAAGTAAACAATTAAGATTTGATCACTTTCAAGTAAGGAATAATCCATTCTATAACCCCATCTTAGAAATAATTGTGCAACTACATATATACATTTCAAAAACATAAAGTGTAGAAACTTTGTAGTCATAGAATTTCATTCTTTATTAACAAGCATATCTTATGTGACCCATTAACCAAGCTCATTAAAGTTCACTAACTCAAAAATATAACAATGACAATCTTTCATCCTTAGCATTTCATAATAAACCCTCATGTAATAGCTTTCAAATTTCAATTAAATTCAGGGAATAAGAGCATAATATACATCAAAATATGACTTGTGTAATACTTAGTTCTATTAAGCTTTCTAAATAGTTCATGTAACAAGCGTTAGGCCAGTGCCCCTAATCCAGTTGGCTCAAGGCACTACGTGTTGAAACACCCTTCAGGCTTAATAACTCGAATTATATAGGCTACAGAACTAAGCAAGTCATAAAAGAATTTATCTCAACTTTTCACCTTTTGACATGATCCTTTATACTTGCCTAGGCACAGGGTCCGGTTACTCAGTAAAAAGAGAAACAAACATTTATTTTTTTTTCATCATTTTTTTTCATTCAATTTTTTTTTCAACTTTTTTTTTCATTCTTTTTTTTCTATACATACTTATCCCATTTTTTTCAAATAAAAAGCTAAGCATAAAGATTTATCATAAAATATTAAAAATTACTCAATTGTCAAGTTTTTAAAAAATATGCTTAGTTAAAGATATCCCAGTAAGATTACAAGTAATAAATCATAAAATTATATTCCTACAAGTTTCAAGTGTGTGAAATGTGATTTAAAAATATAAGCACAATTATCCAAGATAAAGAAAATAGAATAGAAATTACTCACTTAATCATTTTCATCACTTAATTAATTACTTGAACTTTCTTCATGAAATTGATCTCTTTAAAAACACATATGCTTTTCAAAGAAAATAAGTGATAAAACCCATTTAAAAGAAAAGAAAACAAAAGAAAATACTCTAAAACATCCTAAAAGAAAAATAAGAAATAAAAATATCTTTCTACACCCACAAACCTAAATTGAACATTGTCCTCAATGTTAAAGAAAATATATACTACAATGACAAGAATAAGTAAGAGAGGGAAAGAAAGATATCACCTGAAAGCATAACTATTCCACTAATCTGAAAATGAAGTACACAGGATTGAGAAAAGAAATAAATATAAGTGATGAGCATTTCCCCAAACCTAAAGTATTATATCCCATAAAAGAAGAAAAACTATAATGAGAAAAAAAACTGAGAAAATAAGTAAATAAAGCCTAAATGAAGCAAAGAAAATAAACAAAAGGGAAAGAAATATATCAAAAACATAGGTTGCCTCCCAAGAAGTGCTAAGTTTATTGTCTTCAGCCAGACATTGCCAACATTCTCAAATATATCAGGGTGGCTGGTAGATATTAGCATTGACTTTTCTCTTAAGTCTCCAAAAAGATGATGCAGAAAAATTAGAAGGCATGGCTTAATTATGGGTTGATGCTACAAAAGATGGACCTCTATCATAAGCATCAAATCTAAAATTGTCTACCATAAAACATTCAGCATTAGAAGTTGCAGGCAAATGGTTAGACGCATCAAAAACATTTAGTTGCACTTTCATGTTCCCAAAGGTCATCTCCATTACCCTTGTTCGATGTTCAGCCATGATGAGGGTAGAAGTAGTGTGGGTGGTGGAATTGGTGGGAGAGTTTGGGGGTGTAGGGATGTAGGTCGAGGGCAACTCAGCTCTCCTAAATGTTCGCTCAAGCTCAGGGTCAAATGGTACTAATCGGGGGAGTAAGGAGCGACGACCACGCATACACCACAAACTAACTAAGAAAAAAAACTAAAAATAAAGAGAGAAAAGGATCTTGCAAACCGAAGAGAAGCACTATGCTTGTTGATGTCCACTTGTGGCCACAATGTAGAGAGCACGATCTTCTACTCAGCCTACAAGATCAAATTAAAAGAAGCTAAGAAACTAAGAATTAACCTAAAAACTAAAGTAAACTAAATCTAAATTAGATAGAATTGTCCTAATACAAATTTAGTAACAAATCAACACCGTCCCCGGCAACGGCGCCAAAAACTTGATCGTTTGTAATTAAACCCTTTGTAAGTGTTCAAGGTAAATTATACTAGGATAAGTATATAAGGGTTATCGAACCTCAGGGACGGATGGATTATCACTAAATCTAAAGAGAAATTTGCTGATTAAAAACTAGAAAGAATTTAAACTTAAATTAAGCAAAATAAAGGAATCAACTAGTTTAAAAGCAAGAGATTAATATGATAGAAATTACTTAGGAAATCGAATCCACTATAGAACCATAACAATTCCTTAACTTTTAATCTAAATCTAGTGTGAATATGAACAAGTATTCTCAGCTACAAGCTAGAATTACTTCAGAAAGAATTATTAATTAAATTCCATGGCATGAACTATCTTTGACAATAGCATGAATCATCTACACTAAACTAGCTATAGGCATGACCCGTCTAATCTTAGTATAACTCATCCAAGTCATTAATTATCTGAACATTAAAACTATTGTATGACCATCTCATCTAAATCACAGAAATTAGAATTGATGAAAATATCAAAACCACATCAATCTATCATCTACAAAACAATAAATCAACATAGACTTGAATAAAAATTAAAAGCTCTTCCATTAAAAAGAAAATCTTTATCATACAATTGTCATCATTCACAACTGAGATCTAAATTAAAAAGAAAAGAAACTAAAACTTATCTATAGCTTCATCAACTCCTAAGTAAAAGAAAAGTATAGCCTTCCATTGTAGAAGAAAGCACTTGAATTTCTATTAAAAGCTTTGAGTTCTCTTCCATCTTTTTTTTTCTTTTTTCTCTTCATAAAATCTACTAGAATCCTCCAATTTTATGCCAAATATGTCTTTTTATAGGCATAAGATCCGTAGGAAGAAGTCCAATATGAAAAGGATTGAAAATTAGCTAAAACTAGGAAACTACACGTTATGCTGTTCGAACTCCCTGCCTGCCCGTTCGAACGCTTGAACTGAGTTTTGCTTCAAAATCATGTTATCCCGATCAAACGGTAATTGACCCTGTTCGAATAGCTACAGTGTTTCTGCAATCCGGACAATTTTTCTGGACAGTCCATATTCTGTTCATTAAGCTTTTCTTTATGTCCATATTAATTTCCAACTTGTTTATAACTCCAAAAAGTTATCCAAATCACTTTAAAACATGTCAAGACTATTTTTAACTATTTCAAACATCATCCAAGTACCTCGATAAGTGCACTTTACCTACAAAACATAAAATATCATATTTTAGACATGTACAATATAATTAAAATTCCAACTTGATTTAAATACATATCTAAACTACTAATAACTACAAAATTAATTAATAATTAAACTAAAATATTAATAACTATCTTAATCTAAATAAACCGTAACTAACACTAAATTAACCTAATCTATACTAGCAAATAAGGTAAAAAGGCATATAAAATAGATATATATTTCATACTTATCAGTGCTTGTAGGCTAAATGCCCACCAAGCAAGCCCTTGTTCAGGACGAATGGCTTGCCTTGCATGGATGCGTTGCGCAAATCACTTGCGGGCACTTGTGCAAAGAAAAAAGATAGGGGGCAGAAAGTGAGCACATTGCAAGGAAACGAATAAACACAAACATGAAAAATGGATACATTCACTATCAACATGTTTACAAGCAATGTGTGCAACAACACTATGACCAACAACACAACTACTCACTCCCCCCTATATAACATAAGAGATTTCTTGCATATTGCTGGAGTGGCAGCCAAAGTGATTGTACGGGCATGGTGGCACCCTAAAACATAAATAGGGAAATACATGAAAATTAAGAAAAGTACATGTAAGGAAAGCTAAAAAGAAGTTGGTGAGGTGTCTCGAATGCAGTCCATGATAGGGCATAGTGTGGGCCAGCATGCACGGGGCGGGCCGGCGGGAGCTAGGCGGGACAGTGGCCGTGGTGCGATGTGCGGAGTGGCGCGGGGTGGGACAACAGGAGTAGTATGGGGTATGGCACGGCACGGGTCGAGGCAGGGAGGGGTGCTGGGTGGGGCGCGGGGAAGGGATGGAAGGAGGACGGGGCAAGGGGAAGAGAAGGGAAAGGAAGGAATGATGGCGGAGCCGAGATGCCGCAACAAGGGGTTGGAGGCGGGTGAGCCGAGAAGGCTGCGGAAGGGAGAAGCAGCAGAGGAGAGGTGAAGGAACGGTGGAGGTGGAGATGGAGGCAGAGGTGGAGGAGGGCTATCAGATGGAAGAAAGAATGCTGGGGGAGAGAATAAATACAGCGTGGGCAATTTCGTTAGAGCAGTATTTTTATTTCGCCAGCACAGGAGAAAAAAAATTCCCTGTGCGGTATTTTATTTTAGCGATGTTTCTTTAAAAATGTTGCTAAAACATTCCTATATTGCGACGTTTCTAGCAAACGTCGCTACAACTTTCAAATATTGGGACGTTTCTTTCCAAACGTCGCAATTGTTAGATATTTGCGATGCATATTATGCGTCACAAATGGTTTGGTCATTCTCTCCCCCCCCTCCTATCTCTCCCTTCCCCTCTCTCCCTTCCCCTCTTCTCTCTCTTCCCCGTCTCTCTCCCTCTCCCCCCTCTCTCTCCTCCACTATTTCTCCTCTCTCCCTTCCCTCTTCTCTCGCTTCCCCCTCTCCCCCCTCTCTCCCTTCCCCTCTTCTCTCTCTCTCCTCTCTCTCTCACTCTCTCTCCTCTCTCTGCTCCACTCTTTCTCCACTCTCTCCCTACCCATTTCTCTCTCTCTCCTCTCTCTCTCACCCTCTCTCTCTCCTCCCTCCACTCTCTCCTTCTCTCCTTCCTCCTCCCTCTCCCTCTCTCCTCTCTCTCTTCCCTCCCCTCTCTCTCTCTCCACCCTCACTCTCTCCTTCCTCCTTCCTCCTCCCTCTCTCCTCTTTCTCTCTCTGTCTTCTCCCTCCTCTCTCTCCCTCTCACCCTCCTCACTCACGTATTAGCGACGTATAATTTTATACATCGCTAATACTATACTAATAGCGACGTATAAAACTATACATCGCTATTAGTATTTATTTTCATTTATTTTTTTAATTTTAAAAATATGAAAATTAATAAAAAAATTTAAATAAATAAAATAAATTTCCTCTCTCTCTCCACCCCCTTCTCCTCCCTCCTCTCTCTCCCTATCTCCTCAGCCTCCTCTCTCTCCTCCCTCCTCCCTCTCTCTCTCCCTCTCACCCTCTCTCTCCTCTCTCCCCCCCCTCCTCCCTCCCTCTCCTCTCTCTCTCCCCCTCTCTCCTCCCTCTCCTCTCTCTCCTCAAATTTAAAATTTTTAAGATGTTTTATTCTTTAAAATTAATTTAAAAAAAAATAAAAGAAATTATAATAGCGATGTATAAAATTATACGTCGCTAATACGTCAAGTATTAACAATGTATAAAACTATACGTCGCTATTGGTATTTATTTTATTTTTTATTTTAAAAATATAAAAAAAATTACAATAAATAAAATAAAATTCCTCTCTCTCCACCCTCTTCTCTCTCCTCCCTCCACTCTCTCTCCTCTCTCCCTCTCTCTCCCCTCTCTCTCTCCTCCCTCCTCTCTCTCTCTTCTCTCTCTCACCCTCCTCTCTCTCACTCTCTCCTCTCTCTCTCCCCATCTCTCACCTCACCCTCCTCTCTTTCCCTCCTCCCCCTCCCTCTCTCCTCCCTCCTCTTTCTCTCTCCTCTCTCTCTCCTCTCTCTCTCCTCCCTCTCCTCTTTCTCCTCTAATTTAAATTTTTAAGATGTTTTATTCTTTAAAATTAATTTTAAAACATAAAAAAATTAAAGGAAATTATATTAGCAACATATAAAATTATATGTCATTAATACATCAAGTATTAGTGACGTATAATTCTATACATCGCTAATACATGCATAATAGTGACATATAAAACTATACGTTGCTATTAGTATTTATTTTAATTTTAATTTTTTATTTTTATAATATAAAAATTAATAAAAAAATTTAAAAAAATCAAAATAAAATTCCTCTCCTCCACCTTCCTCTCTCTCTCCTCCCTCCTCTCTCTCGGTCACGACCCAGATTTTTAAAAGTATTTTTAAATAGCACGAACGGTAAATAGCGAGAAATTTTTTCTTCTTTAAATACAAAACAAACCCTTCGACTAAATATTCAGGTCATGATAACTGGGGTTCACAAATACGAATATCAAATCATATAATATTATTTAACATTTGAAAATTCATAAAGACCAGCTCATCCATCTAAGTACAAGTTCGTCACCCATCTGAAAATAAATAACAAGTTGACTTTCACGCCAAAGGTACACTAACGTACCAAAGTTGCAAAAACGGAGAATCTCTTATGCTTGCTTGCCTTGATCTCACTTGTCCTCGCCTAGAGAATCTGCAACAAAGCAAACCAAACAACAACCACAACCACAATAGAGCATCTCCGCCTACAGGAGAAGAGCTTCCAAAGGACAAAAAGTTTTATTAATATTTTTCGGATAGGGCCAACATCACCCAATGTTAGTTGCCTACGTACTCATCAGACAACATCTCCAATGTTTCCAACAAGATTGGTTCGAGATGTAGTTCTGCCTAGAAACTACTCTATCCTAAGAAGCATAACATCACACATGCAATGCTTAGATATTTTCAACCTACATTTTAGTAAGTCCTTTAACCGTTCCACTTGTCTAATTAACAAGCAATATCAAACAATGTTATTAATTATCTCACATCCCTTGTTTGATAATTAATACTATAAAATCTATAACTCAGAGATGACTCGCCCCTCGAGAAATCCCTAAACAAAGTACTCCAACCTTGAAGTAGACTCCTTAACAGCAGCTTGACCCAAATCCCCAGGGCTCTCAATAGCCTGCCACAAATCTGGAGAAGAGGATCCCAACTGTGCTCATGGACACAAATTGGCGAGAAGCATAAGCCTTCCATGATGCTCATACAACTCCGCTTTTCGAATGTACTAAATAGTCCTGGGAAGACCTGCGGGAGACCCGCGGTAAAGACCCTCTAGTCAATACCCAAACCGTCGTGGCGATGAAGCAGCATATTGCAATCTCCACCTTCCCAACGCTGGGAGAAAATGTCTTATAAGACATTACTAATATATCAATAGAAGCCTCAGGTCCTTATGACCATTGACTCCCCGAAACATCTAAAACTTAGACTAGATTATTTTCATCCAGTCAAGTATCCGCTTAACCATTTGGGTCATCTTCACCTCGTGAATCGGCCCAATAAATAGCTCATCCACTGAGCTATGACTCAGAGACCATCCCAAAATCACCCTCGATTCATTAACCAAGGTCAAATTTCATGCCAAGAACCCGTTCACTCCATGAACTGGTCCAAACCCTAAAGAGGGTATTTTAGTCATTATTTTGTTTAGGTGTTCTCTCCACAATCTAACGACAACCAAAATCTCTTGATTAGTCTTTATTAACCATACATTACCGATGTAACTTATCATAGCAATAATAAATGTAAGTATCAGAATAATCAACATATATAATATGCAGTCACACAAGTGCATAAATAAATGGAGGCCCGTTGCATTCCTTTGTAGGGCCAAGGCTTAGATAATTCAAGCCCGAGAGTGTAATCAACTCGAACACATCGCACGAGTTACATATTTAATACTCTAGTCAATCGGTGCACTCAGTTGCAGACACGCAAAACACGCTGCTTCAAACCTGAGAATTAGGGTTCTACCCCTTATTTCTCATAACATTGCAACCCGACAAGGTCTTCGTGTCACTTACTGGTCATGCTCCTTCCTTTTGTAGTCAATTACAGGGGTACCCTAACTCTTGATTCACTAGGTCATTTGTTTCGATAGAAACAGAATATATTGCCCTTAAGGGCGTTAGGGTAATTTTACCACCTAGGGTATGATACCCTCCCTTGGGTCATTCTAGTCATTTTACTGCCCCTCTATTGATTTAAGTCATTGACCTCTCACAAGGCTCCACTCTCCGACCGACTCGCGCTTCCATTCACATGAATGTGGGCAGGTCCACTCAAAGGGGTATTTCTGTCATTTGGTTTAAGGCCTTAATGACATCCAATGGGTCTAAAATTAAAATCAAGGGTACTACTGGCCTTCATGGACTCTGTGTAATTTTCCTAGCGTGTGACGGGTTCGTGAACCCCTTGAACCGAACCAGGTTGACTTAACAGTTTACGATTAATCCTAAGGGCAAAAGGGTCAAGTAGCCATTCACTGGGATTTTTATTCACTATGAGATTTGGTCTAAAATTTGGTAACCAATTGTACTCTCACTGAGAATTTTTCTGATTTTTATATCAACTCCTAGGCCCCTCAAATGAGGCCTCGAACTCGGGTAAGTGATTTTCACACGATGATTTAACTACAAGGGGTAGAAAGGTCATTTTACAGTCTTTGAGATTTTTCCCAAGTTTGAAACTTGGTACAAATACTCCCAAACCTCTAAATATCCATGATTATTTTTATAGAATTATTTTGACATTTTTAGCCCCCTGAACCGGACTCGGTTCAACCTATCATTATTTCTCTCTTCTTTATATTTTTTTAAACCGACCCGGACTGGGTCGGTTTGGGTCAACGACCCGCGACGCGGGTCATCTTCCCCTCGTCCGGCCAGAGGTGTATTTGCCTCTGGCAGCGCCGCTGCTTGCCACTAAGGCCGGGCGGCGGCCTGGGGTCCACCGGATCGCCGCAGGCGGCGATCACAATGGGCCTGGCCCCTGCCGCTGCCTGGCGGCCGGCAAGGGCCAAAGTCGCCATTTTTTTTTGTTTGTTCACACTATTCGGCGTGGTGGCCAGCCGCCACGGCCAGGAAATGTCCTGGGACCAACCAGATCACCAGGATCTGGTGGTTCTGGAGGTCCAGGCTCGCCGCCCGTCCCTGGCCGTTTTCGTCTTGCCGAGAGCCAGAAATTTTTGTCCTGTCTTTTTTTTTTATAAACGTACTGATGACCCGGCGGCAGCCGATCCGCCACCGCCAAGGCTGCCGGATCCAAGGGCTCCTCAGCCAGGGCCAAGGCCAGCGTGCCCCTCCAGATATGGGTTCAGCCACCAGCGGTTAGCCGGCGGCCGGCCGGTGACTGGTCCACAATTAGAAGATAAGCAATACTCAAATTAAATTATGTGAACATTGATTACAAATATCACTATTCAAATAATTTACAAAACAATATATATTATGATAATGAAATAATCTTTAATTTCGACTTAAAATCCTACCTTGAAGGCCAAGTTGTTGTCAATCCACCGTCGGCAATGCTTCGCCGGAATTTCGCTGAAAAATTCTAATGGTGGCTCCTCCTCCGTCCCAAAAGCTCCTCCAAAAAGCCCTAATTTTCTATTTTTATAGACATAGGATTAGGGCTCCTAATCCCATGAGAAATTATGCCCTAAAAACCCAATTTCGGAACAGAAAATAATCGGGCCCACAAAACAATTTAAACGGCCCAGTTGCACGTTTAAATCAGGTAAACAGGCCCTATACGATATGTTCAACTTTGAACAGTCGTATCTCCCCCATCCGGACTCCGATTCGTGCATTCTTGGTGGCTTTTCGAAGCTCTTTCCATCTATTTTCCATCCATATATACTGTAGCTACTACTCCCAACTGATGATTAAGTTATTCCCACAGGAAGATCAAGGGGTCCTACACCTTAATTTCCCGTTGTCAACTTCGGGAATTTAGAAAATTCCCGGATGTTACACTCTCTCTCTCACCCTCTCTCTCTCCTCCCTCTCCTCTCTCTCATCTCTCCCCCTCTCTCTCGTCTCTCTCCCCTTCTCTCTCTCCTCCCTCTCCTCTCTCTCCTCTAATTTAAATTTTTTAAGTTTCTATATTATTTAAAATTAATTTTAAAAAATAAAAAAATTTAAAAGAAATTATATTAGCGATGTATAAAATTATACGTCAAGTATTAGTGATGTATATTAGATACGTCACTAATACATGTACTAATAGCAACGTATAAAACTATACCTCACTATTAGCATTTATTTTAATTTTATTTTAAAAATATAAAATTAATAAGATTTTTTTAAAAACCAAAATAAAATTCCTCTCTCTCCACCATCTCTCTCTCTCCTCCCTCCTCTCTCTCCACCCTCTCTCTCCTTCCTCTCTCTCCTCTCTCTCCACCCTCTCTCTCCACCCTCTCTCTCCTCTCTCTCCACCCTTTCTCTCTCCCCCTCTGTCTCCTCCCTCTGTCTCCACCCACCCTCTCTCTCGTCCCTCTCCCTCTCTCTTCTCTCCCCTCTCTCTCCTCACTCTCACTCTCTGTCTCCTTTCTCTCCTCATTCTCACTCTCCCTCTATGCACTCTCTTCACTCTCTTTTATTATAAATTATATTTTAAAATTAATAATAAAATTTAACAAATAAAATATATTATATATAAAGAGTGAAAGTTTAATCTATTCTCAACACTAGTTTTTATTAAAAATTTAATATTTATTTATTGTATATACAAATAGTAAATATTGAATAAAATATATTATATTTAGGAAGTTTATTATAATTTTTTAAAATATTTATTTATTAAATAAAATTCATTAATAAAGCTTATTAGAAATGGTATTTACGATGTTTATTTAAAAGCGTCGCTAATAATTTAAATTAATTTTTTTAAATTTTTAATAAATAACTATTAGTGACGCTTTTGTAAGCATCGCTAATAGTAACACTATTAGTGATGCTTTTGTATAAGTGTCACTATTGCAAAAGATATTAGCGACACTTAAGAAAAGTGTCGCTAATGGTTATATTTTTTATTTATTTAAAATATATATCTTTTAGCGACAGTTGTATAAAGTGTCGCAAATAGAGGAACTATTAGCGACGCTTATAATAAAACATCGCTAACATGATTAGTATTAGCAACACTTTAAACTAAGCATTGCTAATATATGACTATTAGCGACGCATATTAAAATGCGTCACTAATAGTTCATTTTTTTGTGATATTTTTTTATACATTGCAAATAGATATTTTTAGCATGCTTAACTAAGCGTCGCTAATAAATGCATCGCTAATACTACATTTTGTTGTAGTGATTACAAAATTTGTCTTCCTTTCCTTTTATCAATTATCATTCGAATTGCTTATCATATACTTCTTCAAGTTCTCCACTTTGGAAGGTAGACTTGAGATCAGTTTGATATACTCGCAACTTCAATTTACCACTTAGTACAATAACAATTCCTATATAGTTACCATCCTCGCAACCACGGCAAAAGTTTCATTAAAGTCAATGACCAGTTGAGAGTACATTTTCACAACTAATTGTGCCTCTTGGTTTTGCATGCCCATTTCATGTGAATCATAATTTGTTTTTTGGGCTGTGGACGAACTCACATGTTTTGTTTTTGTTAACAATTTTTGTTTCATCATCCATGACTTTTATTTAATTTTCCTCCTGGAAGCATCTTAAAATTTTTGTTTCATCATGTTTTTTTATCTCTTCCAATTAAATGGCCTTAATTAAAGAAAAGTTTTGACATTTTGATAACTGCATTAGAATTTGAGAATAAAAATTATTGACCTCCCTAATTTTTTTTTAAGAATCCATTATTCCTTTGAAGTAGGATCTGTATAATTTGATTGTCGACTGAAAGAACATTTATTTTATGATATTTAATTTTCATGGGAAGAATAAATGGGTGTTCATTTATGAAAGAAAATCATAATATGCAGAATTAGTTTGGAATTTTCTTCTTTAAGGAGCCAAGCTGTTTATCTTTCTTCATTTGGTAAGCATCCTTCTATTTGATATATAATTGTTTAAGGCGGAAGTAGATATTGATTTGGCCCATATTGGTTGATGTGTGACATCCGGTTAAGGTGAACTAGTTCGACTTCTTAGGGGTCAAAGTTAAGTGGGGGTGTACCCACGACTTACCTATTATTACCCGTGTTCAGTGGGCCCGAGACACATCCACACACACATTGATACATATACTAGTTATATTGTAGGTACACGTGCATGTATACTTTGTGTGACACCCCATTTTTTAAGGAAAAATGTAATCTTTTATTACCTTATATCTTGCCTTTTCATCCACAAGCCACCTGCACATGGGTACTTTATGAGTGAATTTTGTTTCCTGCTTTCAGTAGGCATCGACGCATGGATGGTCGTGTTAGGTGAAACTTTATCTCTCAATTATCTTGGAAAATGTGATGTGGCTCAATTCAGAAGGGGCACAGTCCTTTCACAAAAGAGCAAAAATTTTTGTTGTCATTCATGATAGGGAGAGAGCGTTCTTCTATTAGCTTCAAAGAAAAGGAACACTTAGAGTATGCAGTTTTGGACTATAGGGATGGTTATTCCCTATTAAAGGATAGTGATTGTGGGTGTTATAGGAGTCTCTAGGAGTCCAAGCATGATGGGGAGTTTGGGAATGTAACCATGGAAGATTCTTGTTGGCATAGAGGAAGCTGCGTGCAAATTCAAGTCAACTTGCACTTTTCCTCCTTGGTTAATCAAATAGTTCATATAGAATTATTTCTTCAAGATCTAGATGTTATTGAACATATGCATGTTGATTTTTTGAGTTATTTTATAGATTAACGTGCAACAATGGAGCTTTTGAATTTGGATGATTTTATCGTCCATTTTTTGTAGAACTTTGAATTTGAAGGGGTTTTACTCATTTTGATCATAAAATATGGGTTAAAAGAACTAGAATGGTCTATGTTAATTTTCTTCCCAATAATTGGTAGTCATCATCACGTTAGTGTTCATGTGGGTGAAGAGAGGAAGATGAATAGTACATATGCATGAATGTAGAATGATGCATATTCATTGGTCACCGGCAATGAAATGACAAATCGTTGTGGTATCAGTGAGTGGGTTGTCCTAGCCAACCCAATGTTAGTAGAGGTTATACACATCAGTGGGACATCGATGGTCATCGATATTGTGACTCACACTTCGGTGAGGTTACCGATGATGCCTCAAGTTTTAATATTTCCAATATGATATGTACCAATGCGTATGTTATGTAATGATTGAAAGAAGTTATGAGGCAAATGTGTTATAATTAGCTAATTTTGATGATCAAAACTATGTTGAAACTTCATGCCTGTTTTTAGTTTTAGGATTATAAGTAAAAGTAATTGTGGTCGAGTCAGATTTGGAATTTATGGACTTGAAAAATATGAGCAGACATGTTCTTATTCATCAAGGTTGATAACTAAGAGTGTTGAAAGTAAAAGAGATTATTTTTGCACTCACTCACATACACAAATCACTTAGATTAGCTTAAAAAGTGATTTTGGGAGTTTCTAACTGATTTAGGATTAAAATGGCAAAATTGTCAAGTATTGTTCAATCAGTCAAATGATCACCACTTGAAACAATTCTTTGTAGAATAAAATTGAGAGTTTATTGGTCAATCGCCTGATTGATTGATGGATCGATTGCTAGTGGTATTGGTAGATCGCTAGCAATCTAGTGATTCATTAAGCCACCTAGACGCATATTAAGCTCTTAATAATTATATAACAACATGGTTTCAGTATATTTGAATGCATGACTGACTATTAAGTAGGTATTAAGTAGGGATAAGTAATGCATGTATGTGAATCCTTGTGATGAATGGTTACTCAAAACCGATGCATTAAACACTCAAGGACAAAGGTTCCTAGTATCTGGTTTTGTCCTTAAGTGAGTGGTTTTAGCTACATAGAAGTAAAGGTGTGGTATGAAATAAGGTCTTAGTCTTCTGGCTCTTTGAAGGTAGGAGTTGCATGTAGGGTAGCTCCCGCTAGCCGGGGAATTAGGTTTGAACTGATTAAAGCATAAAAAATGACTAGTCTAAGAACTGTAATATAGGAGGTTTCAATGATCACGAAAGTCGAGATGTCGACCACTAGGGACCATGAGCTCTAGTGGGCCTTTTGCTTCATGGCATTGATGGAGTGGAGCAAGCTTCAAACATGGACGAAAGATGAGTTTGTGGTAGTCCAGTATCTAGTATGAGTCATGAACTCCTAGATGAGGCTATCATATCTATAGAACCTTCTGATGTTGGGCTCCTTTTGCTGTAAGTATGGTTGTGGAATTGAAAGGCTTTAGAGCCCTCTCTCGCTTTGTCTCTCTTTCTCTCCTTTGGCTCCTCTCTCCCTCTTGCCTTGGCTGTAGCTCACCTCTCCTTCGGTTGACCCGCTGCCTCCTCCTCCTTGCATCTTCTTGTGGTGAATTTTAGGAAGGGATCTTGATCCCACCTCTATCTCAACTTTGGGACATATGTGGCTCTCATCTAAGGTTGCATGCACGTTGAAAAAGACGAGCAATATCTCTTGAATGGTGCAAGGAGGCTTTCGTTAGACGATCTCTTCTCCTCCATGCTAAACAAGCTGTGGTATTCTTGTTCATAAACTTTTTCTAAAAGGTTATGTTGATCTATTTCATGTGTGATGGCCACATGCTAGGGGAAAATAAGTTTTTTTTCTTAATTAAGTTCTAATTTATTGTTAATTAATCATAGAATACTGGACTATTGATTATGTATACTTGCTTTTATACGATTTGCATGTTATCTTGAATTTAGGAACATAAAAATTGGATTTTGGCGCCTCCATAGGATGGTCTTAACACACCCTCATGCTGATGCCACTCAATAGTGGTATTGAAGCTCTAGTTTGGTGGAGAAGATGCCCAAAACATTCCAATTTTGTCCCTACCCGCGCTCTTGCTAGCCACAATTAAGGCTTCCAGTTTCATCTAGTACATAAGTCTAATTCAAATTCTTTTTGAATGGGATTCTTTATCATGTTTGTATGTATCTCTCCATAAACTTTGGTACTTATTTGACTTATGAAAACATACAAAACGCTAAAAGCAAAACTAGGGGTATTTTGGTCATCACATGCCAAAACCCCAAAGAAGTAAAGAGATTGCCTTAGGATAGGTTGGCTAGGCAAAGTTAAGGGGCTTGTCATATCTAAGTAAAGTGATGGAGTTTTATATCCATAATTAAATTCTTTTGATCTTTTGGACAACACATGTTTTAGTTTTTATCTCATTTCACATTCTTTTTACGTCTTTTAATTTATAGGTTTTGAATTGAAAAACGAATACTATCAAATATATAATAAAATTTATTGTTGCTTTTGTTTTCCATTTGGTTTAGCTCTTGAGATTAATATAATTAATTTTCTTTCAACTAAAAAGTAACATGATTTGTGGTCAATATACTTTAACAAAGTGAAGGGCATACTAAGGAGAGTGAAGATTAATTTGATTTTCTTTTACTTGATGTTGCAATTCTCTGATTTATAAAATATGCATACATCATGTTTGGACTTAAGTTAATTTTAGAAATTAAAATCAAGAGAGAATTCTTAGACATAAGTTGACTTAGGTGTTTGGATTCAAGTAGAGTCTTAGTTATCAAATTAGAAGATCTAAAGCTAGATATCTATCTAGAATTTAATGCAAGAAAAAAAACCATGTGATTCAATGGATTTTAAGTTTTGTGCACATCAATATCTTTTAGATGTGGAGTCCTCGTAAAGATAATGAGGAAATGATACCTGCTTAGCCTGGCTTAGGCTAGTGTGAAGCTCTCATCCGCTTAATATCAAGAAAAATAAGAAAAAAGAAAGAAAAATATTAAAAAAATAAATAATGCATGTTGAGAGGATTCAGAAAAGCCAAACCCTAGAAAAATAATTTGAGGAAAAATATCATAACTAAAAAAAAGGCATAGACATGTTCATTTTTTGAGCTTTTATCATTTTATCTTTTTTAGGAGAAAAATTACATAGATTCGAGATAAAGTGAGTTGAAAAATGAGAACGTTTTTTCTTTACTAGGGTATAAACAAATTTGTCTCAGTTTGAGGAAAAGTAATTTTGTGATATTCAATATTAAAAGTAACAAGAGTTAAAAACATTGGTAGTTATACTAAAAATTTGTAAAAGAGAGTTAAAGTGTCAAAAAAAGAAATAAAAATTAACAATCATATACAAAAGGATTTAACTCATGTAAAGTAAGATATGAATTAACTTAATTTGTGGATGCACTCAGATTAAAAGAAAATTAACTAACATTTTTTGAAAGGTACCCAACTTTACTTATTTTAGTCTTTGATTTTTTGTTGTCTCCATCTCATATTAAAGTGTTTTCAATGGAATTCTTTGGTTTTTAGCATTGCAATTTATCATGATTTATTTTTCTAACGTTTTAAAAAAAAGTTTAATTGCTCAATGAGTTGCAAAGCACACTTGTCAAAATGAGTATTTCAAAGTGAATAATTAATTAATTAGATTTTTAGACATAACCTTGATTATTTTTATTTTTTTGTATAAAAGTAAAATTGATATAATAATTCTTAATAAAAAACTCTTATGTGGTTGCTTAACTTATTGAATATTTAAATTATGTGTTTACTTATTCCTTTGAATAGTATTATACGGGTATGTTCTTATTTGTTAATATCACACTACATTAAATATGAGCCAGTGGCAAATTTGATGGGCATATGATATATTATGATTATTTTACTTTCTTGTCTTGATGATTGTGTACTTGACTAATATGCATATTTGACATTTTCATTACTTGTTAATTTCACTTTTGTCTTTTTGTTTCAAAAAGCAGGGAAATGATTAATAAAAATTAAAGTGTTAAATTTCACACTTATTTGGATAGTACTATGCAAATATTTTTTATTGTAAGTGTGTAGGATAAGTACAGGTTTATATAAGGGTTTTGAATATTGCTTCTAAATTGTTTGTGTAAAGTTTTAATATTGTCAAGTCATGTGTACAAATTGAAAGTCAATGCACTATGTCGTGAGTTATAATTTTTTTATTTTGAATTCAATCTTGTTGTGTTTTTTATGAAATAGCCAAATGTATTGTAAAAACATATGAGGCATATGTATTGTAATTGCCTAATTTCAAAACTATGTGGAAACTTAGAGTATGTAATTAGTCTTCGAAATTTGACTAGAACTAGTTGTGGTTGAATCAGGTTTGAAATTAAAGGACTTAAAAAATAAGAGCGGACATGTTCTTATTAATCAAGGTTGAAGATTAAAAGTATTGAAGGTAAAAGAAGTTCATTGAGCATAACATCTCATACAAAAGTCACTTGAAAAAGGGTAAAACTATAATTTTGCTATGTAATCAATCAGATATAAATTGCAGCATAGAACAAGGCTAAATCGATCGATCTCTTCAGCAAAAGATTGATTAACATCAGACACAACCATTAGGGTAAAAATAGACCAAGAGATTATCAATCGATCGCCCTAATGGCCAATTGATCGATCTAAGAGCCATGCCTTAAGGAAATACTGAATGATTGATTGTTGTTTGGAACGATCGATCACTAACAATTTTCGGTACTTAGTTTAAGGCTTTCCAGAAGATATTTTATTTTTAGTTAGAGTCAAAGTCTTAAATTGACTCAAACATCTATATAAAGGCTAGAGAATTATGAATTTAAAGTGAGGAAAATCTAAAAACTAATAGAGAAGAAAGGAAAAATCTTAATCTTTGTTTTCCTTAAGAGTTCACCATAAAACATCATGTACATATTAATGGTAGATTCATAAAGACACACAACTAAAAGAGAAGAGTCTCACACAACCAACAAAAGAGGTGATACATCAATTTCTTCAAAGGAATTGAAGAATTCAATGGAAGTATTGCTTGGAGATCTACATGTGTGGCATAGATAAATTAAGAAAATAAAGTACCTCTAACTCGCAATTAAGTTAAAAGATTTATCTTCCCCTTTTTTAACAAAATAAACACTGATTTTGCTCAAGTTAACTTGCTTAATTATAATGTGTTTTAACAAAAAATTGCAATCAAATCACAAAGCATCATAAAAGAATTTTTATGTTGCAACCCAATTCGGGAAAAACTACTGGATACTTTGTTTAGATTAACTATACATTATATAAACATTAGATTACTGAATAACCAATTAGAAAGAGCAAATATTCATCATTTTCTCCAAATGGCTAGTTCTTCACACCACTTCAATTTGGAATCAACTATTCCTTAGTTGTTAACTAGAACTAGCTTGATCTTCTCCTCATCTTTGTACTTTTCGATTAATATAGATCTTTCATCTCCTTATTTTGGAATGAATCTTCTTTCTTCTTGATCTTCTTAGCAATAATCTTCATCAATTACTATGTCTGACATGTGTTTGTACACTCATATTACCTCTAATCATTCTTTTGATTAAGGTAGTCAAATTCTTAATCTAGAAGACCAATTTTCTCAAACTCTATTAGAGAAACTCCACACAAGCTCTCTAATTTTTTTAAATTTGCTCTCTCATTTTCATCTATTTCCTAGCCTTTTTATAGACTACCATATCTCAAAAGAAATATGACACCATCTAGGAATCTAAACCAAACCGAAATAGTTTAAATTAGGCAACTCTTCACTCCATTCATTGATTAATCTATGGGGCATTCAATCGATCCATGTTCCTATAAAAATATGGCTCTACCATCAATCCATCTTTTGATCATACGATTGATTGACAAACTCTCAGCTTTGTTTAACATAGGGTGTTTTCAGGTGTCGACCGTTTGTTCCATGAAATGATCAATTGATCAACAATGTTATAGAGATTTTGCTATAGTTCAAAACCAATTGATCATTCCAAAATGACAATCGATTGCATTCCAACTCTCTTATCATTCTTTCACTAAAGGTCTTTTTTACCTTAAAGTATGTGAATGTGATAAGTGTGTTGTCTTTTTTACCTAACGAAACATAGATTTGTGTATTCCTTTAACTCCATCTCTAAAATCTAATCATAAAAATTAAACTGACTAAAAAATTATACATTTAAAACATTATTTTGATCACAAAAATAAGTCAATAAGAAGAGACCTTTACAAATTTAGATTAGAAAATATGTCTTAAAGAATATTGATCTGAAGTTGATGAGAAAGGAAGTCTACCTTAGGTTACTGCAAGATTGGTTCACTTGGCAAGGCTAAGGAGTCTCATATCTAGGTAAGAGATTTGATTTTTATCCATGATTTAATTCTTTCATATCTAGGTAAGAGTTTTAATATTTTAGTTTTTATCACATTTTTCTTTGTTTACATGTCTTTTTATTTATAAGTTTTAAATGAAAAAGTAAAATATGATAAAGAAACTCACATAAAAATTAGTGTAGATTTTGCTTGATTTTACAACTAGCTTTGTTTTATTTTTTTATGAAGTTCAATACTTGAGATATTTTGAAATTAATTTTTTTTTATGATGAAAAGCAACATGATTAGTGGTAAGATATACCTTAACTAAGAGAAGGATACACCAAAGAGAATGAAAGTCAATTGGATTTTTTTAGCTTTATGTAGTAATTCTTTGTTTTTAAAACTCGTACACATCATGTTGAAACTCAAACCACTTTTATGAAATAATATCAAGAGAAAATTCGTAAATATAAGTTGACTTAGGCATTTGGATTTTAGTGAAGTATATGTGATCAAATTAGAGGATCTTTGGCTAGATTTTTATTTAGAATTTAAAATAAAAAAGTTCTATGTAATGTACTGCAATGTTTACAAGCCTTATGTAATTTAATCTTTCTTTAGATAATAGAATTGTATTCATAAAGATGATGGAAAATAATGTGGAGAACCCACCCACTTGCCATTGAAAAAAAACGAGAAAAAATAAATGAAAAAGAGTAAAAATATTATGTTTTAAGTAGAGAAGATTTAGAAAAAGCCAAGCCCAAAAAAATGGATTTCAGGGAAAATATCATAACTCAAAAAAAAGCAAGGGCAAGTTGATTATGAGCTTTTAATTGTTTTCTATTTTTTTTAAATACATAGATTCTAGCTAAAGTGAATAAAAAAATTATGTACATAGATTCTAACTCAAAAAATTATGTACATAGATTCTAATTCACAAAATTATGTACATAGATTCTAACTAAATAGAATAAAAAATGCGAACTTAATCTTTACTAGGGCCTAGACAAATTTGTCAAAATTTGGTTCAGTAATCTCGTGATATTCAAAATCAAAGGATACAAGAGTTGACTACATTAGTAGTTTTCTTCAAAAACTAATAAAAGATTATTAATATATCAAAAAGATGAAAATAAAATTGATAATAACATATCAATGGGGTTAACTGGTCCAAGACCGAGTATTATTGAACATAATCAGTGGATGCACTTAGATTAATAAAGAATTAATTAAAAAAATGTTAAAAAGAACTCAATTATGCTGATTTTGAATGCTTGAATTTTATTTTGAGTTTTGGATGTTAAAAAATTCTTATTTTGATGAAAAATGCCTTGATAGTTTTAGAAATTTATTGAAAATTTTCTAGATTTTTAGAATTTTACATAATTTTTGTTATTTTTGGAAAGTTTAAAAACTCAATTTTCCTAAACAATAGATCGATCAGTCGAAAAAATTGATCATTGGTTAAAATCTTTGTGCCGAAGATTAGTTTTTAAATTGGTTTCTCTTCATTTCACCTCCATTCCTCTCCGAACATTTGTGGAAAAGAATAGAGTGGAGTTTTGTAAGTTTTTAGCAAAAAAATGTGTTACCAAATTAACATTCAACTTTTGTATGTTTGAAACCAAATTTTAATTCTTTTGGTGATTTCCAATGGTTTTTCATGAGATTTGAACCATTACGATAGTTAGCAATAGGATGATCTAGATTTGGTCAAGTTTTTATGCATTTTGATCCGTTAAAACTCAAGATTTAAGCAAAAATTTCGTGTGAATTCATGAATTTTCACTTAATTGGGGATTTGTCAAAATTGAAGGTTTAGGATCAAAATTGAAGGCTTAGGGTCAAAATTGATGTTGGTCATGTTGACAAAGTTGATCTACTCATGATAATCTACCTTACATTCAATCTTGAAGTCATTTTGATATAAAAAATTTTAAGATTTATTTTAAATTCAAAATTTGATTTTTTGGCACATATTTTAATGTAGTTTTAACTTCTAGGTATTTATTCTTGTTATATTTGTATTTCATGCTTATCTCTAGGTTAATTTATGTGTTAATTAATATAGATTGGAAGAAAACAAATGAAAGATCATAGAGTTAGACACTGGGGATCCAGACTCATATAGTAGTTGTTCATATTGGGTCGACCTTTTCTACGATTTTCACCTCTATACAGCTGGTCTACCCTACACTTGTTAGACAATGGTATGCCTCATTCTGCTTGGAGGATGATGGCGCACTTGTAAGAGTTGCTGGAGCAGTTCAAGTGAGATTGATACCTGACATTATTGTCATTGTTATTAGATGTGAGAGGAGAGAGTTCAAAATTTTATTTGTTGGATATTCCTTTCCACTGATTGTGAGTTGTCTGCCACTTTGTTTGGTTTGCCACGAGGTCTCACTGCACATTCGATGACATGGGACTTTAGGTTACTACAAGTGATTGCTTAGGATTATGCCTAGAGTGCAAGGAAGGAGCGAGTAGGATGATCAGGGTGATACTTATGAGCCCCAAGGAGCACAAGATGTAGTGGAAAGAGCATATGCAACTTTAAATCTACTACCACCTACTGATGACGAAAATTTAGTGACAATGGGGGAGTTCTGACAATTCCAAAATGTACTATAAAGTCCCTAATTTTTCTGTAACTTTCTTGTTAATTTTTTTTATCATTTTTATTAGAAAATGTGATGCTTCAATGTATCTGTCTTTACATATTTCACCCTAGTATTTATATCCATAGAGTCAGGTGTGAGGCTTTGCCATGATCGTTAGGCTTTAATGCATCAGAGATGTTTTCAGCGTGAATTTTGGATATACAATGTGTAAATAGGAGGTTGGAGCATGATGAGGGCATAAAAGGAAAAAAAGTATAAAAATCTGGAATGGGTCAGAGCTGAAAGCCATGACGCATTCCAGCACATTTGGAATGTCCAAAAGGTTTGAGAAAAAACCCGAGAGCAATTCCAGACCCTCCGTCGTGTCTCTTATGTCACCAGATTCCACAACCTTTCTACGGGAATCTACTTCGCCTTGCCAACACGAGTTTGCTAGTAATAGCTAGGATCGCCACCATGCCCTCCGTGATCCTCCACGAGCTACTGGTGTTTTCCCGTGGTTTTCCACCGTGCTTCATTAGCATTGGGCTGTCAAAAGAGCTTTTTGTCACTGGTTTCTGCCACTCTCCACTGTACTTAGCTTAGTCCAGTCACCAGGACTCTAGAGGCACCAGCCAAAGCCGCTGCCACCCTCTTCTTGCTCCTCCTCGAGCTACCAATTTTTGTCGGGATTTCTATCTCACTATCTAGTTCGTTTTTGAGCCGCTAGTGTATTTTTGGTTGTCGTCTGGCCTCAATACCACCTTCTTCCGGTCGTCCATGCATTGCCAAAGGCATGGCCACCATTGTAGCCCATCCCCACTACCTCTATACACATGCTTGTTGTCTCTACTTTAGCGTTGATTTCTTTGAGTTTTTCAAAGGCTTCAGACTTTTTCCTTAGGATATACTATAACAAAACCTAGAGTAATCATCTATGAATGTAAAATAGTACACCATCCCTTTATGGGTTTGTACATTCATAGGCCCACATATGTCTAAGTGAATGACCTCTAAACAATTTGTGGCATGCTTACCCTTTAGGAAGAGCTACCTACTCATTTTGCCAGCCAAGCAATGTTCACACACATCTATATCCCTAGATAACTTAGGGAGAAAGTCCAATGTTGGACATTCTGTGTAATTTGTTAACATGCATATGACAAAGCCTTAAGTGTCACATCAAAGAATTACCATCAGACAAAAACACTAAATAATCAAATTTAGCTACTGCATTAATAGTAGAGTCATCTACTACATCTAACTTAAATAAATCATCACAAAAAGAAGTAGTAAATAAAATCTTATTATTCTTGCCAACTGTTGCCTTTGACCCTTTAAGCCTAGTCTCAAACCCCTTGCTAGTGAAGAAGGGAATTGAGATAAGATTGCTCCTAATGGTAGGGGCAAAGAGGACATCTATCAACACCAAGTTCATCCTCTAAGGAAGAGGGATCCTATAGGTGCGTCTAGTAGTCACATCACAAAATGTGTTGTTCCTCATGTAGATCTTGTGCGGCCCTGGAGACAGATTAGCCATCATATCACCCCTAGTCATAGCTACATGCTTAGTGGCTGCAGAATCCGGCCACCAGCTCTTCTCATAAGAGTCAGCAATCATAACCTTTGATATCACACAAACTATATCTTTCCCTTTTTTATTTGCCTTCCTTCTAGCTCCTTGACCCCCATTAGGGCAATTTTTCTTAGAGTGACTCATTTGGCCACATTTTTAAAAAGTTCATTTGGGTTTGTTGTCATTGTTGCTCTTTCCACCACCTTAGTGTTTTTTGCCCATTCTCTTAAAGTTCTTCTTCCTTTAACATTGACCACCACCTCCTCCACCCCTCTAAGAGCCACCATGTTGGGCAAGCTTGGCAGATGCACTCATAGCACTCAAGTCAAGCTGACAGTGAGGTCATCCAATCAGAGTTTCTTATGAGAGATGTTCAATGCTACAACCACATTCTCCCAAGACTTAGGGAGGCTATTAAGAATAGTAGAAACTTGGCTCGCCTCATTTATGGGGTTCCCAAGAATCTCCACATCACTTGCAATGATGGACATGAAGTTAATGTGCTCAAGTACCATTATCTCTTTCCTGCATGTGACTGTTCTGATAGCAGATCTGCAACATCTTAATATGAGCCTCTATGTGCTCTCCATACCACCTGGCTGCTGCCTCTATCATTTCCTTGACAGTCTTATGCTTTTCAAATAGCATTTCAATGTTAGGCTCCATGAATGTAAGAATGGTAGTTCTTGCCTTGGCATCTTCCTCAAACTTTTCATAAGCCCTCTTCTCAGCTTGAGTAGAGGAGTCTGTAAACGGGTCTACACACTGGTCCAAGACATGGGCAAGGTTATCCTGGAAAAGAATATATCTAATTGTCCTCTTCCAAGTGAGATAGTTGGTGGAGTTGAGCTTTTAAGTTTTTCTCGGCTCACTAGCAACTATACAGGATACCATGGCATAATATGAAAATATGTCAACAATTATAGAGTTAAACAAGGCAATAAGTACACAAATAAATAATATTGCTCACTAATTCAAACAGACATAAAAGGAGTAAGACTTAACTAAACTCAGCAGGAAGCAAGTTCACTCTCTAATAATTTTGGTATAAGTAGGCGCAAATAGAGTGAATTTACTATTTTACCTTTTTATATAGGGTTATCTATATCTATAATTCACTCAATCAATCAAGTAAGCAATATATAGTAAGCAAAACAAGCAATAAAAAAAGAAATAAACTTTATAAATAATGATAATATATACTTTTTTCTAGAAAACAAGAGTATGAAGTCTGTAAAGTTACAGAACTGCCCTTGGGCTAGTTAAGTACAAGCAATCACATACAACAATTATGCAATATATATCAATTACTTCACACATAAGATTAGCCATGTAAAAATTTATAAACAGTAAATCAATCAGCCTCAACAATTAAATCTAGCATGGTGAATTTACTCGAATGCCCTTGAAATTAGGTTTTACAAAGCAAGCCTCTTTCACAAAAAAAATTAATTATATAATAAATATATAATCACAATTCACAAAAAAAAACTGTAATTCTAGCCAATTAGGGTCCTAAAGAACCCAAGAAAAATACTAGAAAAATTCAATTCGGATTTGGGTGAATTTAGTCCAAATTGAGCAAAATAGCCCAAATATTGGGGACAATGTTTGGCATGCTTCCCAAGATTAGATTGAGCCCAAATATAGTATAGGCCTACTTTAGATAGTAATTAAAAATCCCACTCAAACAGAATTTTCATTTCTATCGTAATGAGGTAGATATTGCAAACCCTAACTGTATGCCTACCCAGGGACGGTAAAGGGCAAAAAGGTAATTTCTAGTACTTGATCACGAACCATAGCTCTGATACCACTGTTGGGTGGCAATACTGGGAGCTTGGTGGTTGGCCCAACTTTTGGATGTATAAAAATTCAATCTTTATGCCCCTGTGAAGCAATTTGCATGCATTCAAAATAAAACATGCATATAAGCAGTAGATCAATTCAAATAAATTCAAAATTAACATTAATTAAAGCATGAATTAAGAACTCCTAAACTTTAAGGGCTGAGCCCCAAGGACATGCGCAATCACCTAAAATCAAGCACAACCTATATATTCTTTATTTCAAGTATAAATAAGAGGAATTAAAATTGCCTCTTTGATGAATACCTTCTCTTAAAACTAGAAAAAACCCTTGTTCTTTAGCCAAATTACTAGGATAATTTGGCTTGAATAGGGCTAATCACCACTTATCAAATAGAAGATAAGTGCATCAATTCTCTCAATTGTTGCTCTAGAGAATGATAGAGGAAGCCGGTAAACTTCCTTCTATCAGCGGCAAGAGAAAAGAGATGGAGGATTGTGGCTGGCCAGACCGAGAGAGGAAAGAGGATCAAGGCTGGCTGCGGCTGCCTTTTCTTCTTTTTATTTTCTATTTTCCATTGTATAGAAAAAGATGACTTAGTCCTCTTTAATCCGTTGCTCCCCTCTTAGGGCCCGTTTGGGAGGTAGATTTTATGAGTGGAAAGTGATTTGTTTAGGTTAGAAATCGCTTTCTGAGCTGAAAACCGTATGGAAGGGTCATTTAGCATTAAAATGGCTTTCCTAACAAAAGTCAACTTTTAGGTCAATTTAAACCGAATTGACCCAAAATCTAATTTATTGAAGAACTCTCCTCCTGAGGTGAGTTCTTGAAGAAATCGCTTTCTGGTTTGAAAAGGTGTGAAAAGATGTTTTACCCATTAGTCAAATACTTTTTACCCATTATGTTGAAGGGTATTTTTGTTATTTTTACATAAAAATCAAAAGTGAGTTTAAATTTGATTTCTTTTTGAAATCATCCTAAAAACCCTAACCAAACGTATCATATTTTTGCTTTTTTTGTCAAAAATCAATTCTCTTACAAAGCTATTTTCTTTCAACTTCAAATTGTTTGCCACATGCCCCCTTAATATAACTACTCATGTCCATTTAGAATAGGACTTGACATGGTCCTATTCTCTATGGACTCATGTGGGTCCCACTACTTACCCAGCTAGAGGACTCCTTGCAAAAGATTATTAAAGCAGTGTTTGAACTACTGCAGCAAAGAGTCTTGACTTCATATCAAGGGCCGCCATCAAATGTTTCACATCAGTAAGTTCTTGATCTGTTTCTTCCATCTTGGATTATAACTACGTAATGCGTGAGTGATTCGAGCGGGAGAGCAATCAAAGACAGGCACGTCGTGAAGCGCCAACAGATGCAGATTTGTAGAGGCAAAGGCAGTTGCTAGATCCAGGCTTTTTCGGCGAGGGCTTATCATGGTGGAATAGGGAGGGTGGATGGCCAAAAGGATCCATAATTTTTTTTAGATACCAATGAGTTAGACCAAGGAGATAATTTGAATTGAGAGCAGCTAAAATTACGCTAACTCCTGAAATTGATTTTTTTCTGTCATCTATTCTATGTTGTGAATTATAATATGTAGAGTAATTCTAGATTAATGCTATTGAAATAAGAAAACTAATTCTAAAACATTTGTAATTAATGGAGACTATCAATTACTAATGATTCCAAGAAATGCATCCTAAATTAGGCAAGTAGAACAAGTCAACAAAACACCCGTCTAAGCACAATAGAGCTACCCCTAATTGAACCTCGTTATTTCTGGGATAATATTCATGCATAGACGGATACTGAAAAGTCTTGATCTTTGAATAATGAGCTATTCGGGGACAGTTATAGAACGGACGCACTAATAATCAAGAACAATTTGATAAAGATGTGAATTAATCAACAAGTATTATTTCTGTCACGCATAAAAATAACGTTAACATCTCCAATTATTATAGAAATATTTAATCAATTATTAATCTGAGCGTGTAAGCCCTGATTTATTTGAAAGAATAAAACCAATTAAATGGACGTTAAAAACTTCATAAAAGATCTTGTACAAAATACTACCTAGTCATACTTATTTTCTTTCCTCATAAAAAAATCTAAAAGTTCACAATTATGTAGTCCTGGGTAAACAAGTGTGGAAATCTAGTTTGAAAATGGGAATTAAAAATAAAAAACATGCAATAGTGCCCATGCAAACTACTGGTTCAACAAGTTCTAGCAACCTGTTCCCTCTACATAAATAACATGTGGTAGGATGGACAAACTATGCCGGCTAGTAGCCACAATGTCTAAAAAAATATACTTTCGGGACTAGATGCATTTGAATGATTTTATATCAATTACTGCATTCCCAAATATATATAACAAGTACTCTATTTGCTGCAACCTAGTTATGTTCAACTAAAAAAGAATTCATATACAATCATTTGCCAAAGCACCTCTATGCTGATGACAATTGGTCGTTCCCTGTTCTCAATGACCTCTTGTCCCTAAACAAAAACAACAGCTTTTTCCATAGTCTCCTCATCTTAAACCCTCTCGTCTTGATCCACATTTGTGCTAGTTGTAATCCTATCAAATGTAGTCTAGTGCATGTTCAAAGTCTGCACTTGTAGGAGAGATGCTTCTGTTCTCATCTCCTCCTATTGAGATCTAAAAATTTCATCATATGTGTTCTAGCCTTCACCTGTGCTTCGAGTAAATTTACCTCGGCCTTTAATTTCATCTTCTTCTAGTAAAAATATTTGGTGTACATTTTTCTTTTTGGATGATCATGATATAACCAAATTTTCAATGTGAAAAAAGTAGCCTGATCTACATCTTTTATTATGTATGCTAGTAGCCCAATTATAATTGGAATAACCAATCAAAGTGTTTTCTTTTTACACATTTATTTTTCAGGTCAAACTTTTTTTTTTCAATATCTAAAGATTATCTTTATTTCCTCATAATTAAGTCTTCTTGGCTTTTTCATGTACCTTGAGAGAATGCTCACACTACGCCTAATATCATGTTTTCTATTTTCTAATAAATCAATAAGCAAATAAGGCTTCTAAAAATTGATTCATTAGCTGACTTACTTCTGTTATCTTTTTAATCAAATTTCTCATTCAAAGCCATGGTTTATCTACTTCTTTACAATTAAACATATCAAACTTTTTTGAAAAATCATCAATAGACTTCTCTAAAAATAGAAAAAATCCCTTCTTTTTTACTCCCTTGAATAATAAACAATATGTCATGGGCCCTAAATTAGTATCACATATCCCTTTTTCATTACACCCTTAAAGTCTTATCATTTTTGAAATATTTTCCATATAGATAAAATTACCAGCATACAACCTAACAAATATCAAGTCATTGTTGTTACGTCCAAAACATGACTACGAAGAAGTTAAATTAAGATCTGTTTTAGTTGCCAATTGTAGTAGACAAGGTAGATCCACAGGGAAAGCCTTATGTAATAAAGAAAATGATCATGAAAACATAGAGGAAATAAAAAAATTAAGAGAGAAATAGTAAAAGAGTATTAAGGCAATAAAGAGTTAAGAAATTAATAAGAGAAAACAGTAAGGCATTAAGGGTCATAATAACACTAGTAATGTTCTTCATGTGTTATGTTATCTCAGTTAGAATTGAATGAAGATTTTATCTAACCGGAAGATATGAACATTAAAAGCAAAAAACAAAGATAGAAAATACTTTCGGTAGATGAAAAATCAAAACAATTGTTTCTTCAAGAGTTCTATGTATCAAAAGCACAAAAAATCAAGGAGAGCCTTCAAGCATCTTATGTATCCAAATTACAAAAATACAAGAAGAAGAACACTATTAAATGAACATCACTTCAAATAACTAATACTTACTTAAAACCATAGATGAAACATGAATAGAACTTCATTAGATTGTTACAAATCACCTCTACCCTTAGCTTTAGCGCTTAGAAAGCTATTATAATAAAACTAAAAACAAAAGTACAAAAGAAGAGAACAAAAATAGGAGAAGAGAGCTCTAAAGAAGAGGGGATGATATCTCTACCATGTCCACCCCTCTATTTATAGGAGTAGAAGGGATTGTTTCAAAGGGGAAAGTCCATTCATATCCCTTAATTGCTTGATTGGTTGCATCTTTGACAATGATTAGATTCTAAATAAATGAAATAAATAATTTATTTAGAAAAAAAGTATCTTTGAGTCTTCTTTTTGTTATCTAATAAGCCTTATTGTCTTTCATTATGTGCATTAATAATAACCAATGAAAAGATTCTCCATGTATTAGCCTCAGGTTAGTTAACTAGTTGTCCCTTTGCATGCCATATTTGACGCACATATTTTCGGAACTATGATTTTCGTCCTCCAATATTGATTGTAGCCACAAAAGTCTTCTTTCCAATGCCACCAGAATCGTATCAATCCGAATTATACATAAAATGATATGGTCGAAATACTAAGGATGTGTCAATCTGTCCAAATTAGCTTCTTCTCGAATTTAGTCCTCTTGATGCAAATCTAAAATCCAACAGATCCAAAAGGTTTTGTTCGACCATTCCATGCGTGTTTAGACCATTAGGAGCTCATTCTTGACTTTAAAATAGCTTTGGGTAGTTGGGCTTCACTTCCTCTTCTATTTGGATCCTATTAAAATTTATTTAGATATGTAAATATAACTAAGGTCCAACTAACATATTCAAAACATAAATAGCCCAAATTAGCAATAAATTAACACAAAATAGGATTGTAATTTAAAATTTAAAAATATTTAATTAAACATTATTTTAGTGCATCAAATGCCCCCTAACCAGCATATTGCTAGTCTTTAGCAATCTATGAGAAAATAATTAAAAAGAAAACAAGAAAACATGCCACTTTCATAGGCCATTATGACTACATTTAGCACATGTAGCAAGCCATTAAACCCTTAACTTGCGCTAGTGGATGAGTTATGTCTCGTGAGAGTTTGCAGTGAATATGCTCACAAAATTCAAAAACTCATGGGTTGCCAGACAAAACAAAGAAGAAGAGAAAAAAATATGAGTTACAATGCTAACAAGTTTTGTTGAGGAAGTAAAGACGAAGATAATAATTGTAAAGCAAGACGAAGGAACCCCTTCATCCCCACTAAGCAAACATCAAACTTTACAATTAACTCTAAAATACTCAAGCACTAGTTTCATAGATATTTAGAAAAATATAAAAGTCTAAATTGTTAAATTTCTGTGTAGAGAAACTTTTGAAAGAATGTGTTAGTGAGTCCAAGTAAAATTTTGACAAGATAATTAGATGATCAGTCTCCTAAATTTTGACAAGATAGTGATGTCCGAGATAAAAAACAGTTTGGATATTCACTTTAATACCTCACGGGCTTTATCTGTAATATTCCAGCATGCTTGCGTTGTTACTACGGTGGCTTCGCCCTATCTTACAAAATGAAACATTATGCAACAACTTCTTTTTTATATATATATGATGTCCATCACTTTTTTTGACTTTTTTTTCTTTATAATTTTTTTAGGTAGCCCTTTTCAAAGTACTCGGTCTAATTCATTGGTTGCTTTCCATAACGATAATAATTCCCTAACCAAGTGTAGGGAAAAAATTCATTGGATTTGGTTTCTGTCGACATTCTAGGTAAGTATTAGAGCAACACCTCATGATTCGACTTCAACTCTAAAAATTAGTCGTGTGAGTGAAATTTTGAAAACCAACATTAGTTTCAAAGATCATCTTCATTAAAGTTAATTGTAAAGACTCATCACAAAAGGAATGTTTTAATAAAAATATCCAAGTGCCATCATTATCTAGAGATTAAAGTAAAGAAGAAGCATACAAAGAAAGGATGAAGGTTATCACAGTCAATACTATTAACAAAAATTATCAAACCTCACCCCCCAACCCGAATAAGACATTGTCCTCAATGTTTGAAAAAAAAAGAATTTTTTTAATGATTTTGTGTATATTTGTTTAGGTAAAAATCATGAAAAGAAAATCAACCCTCATAATTTGGATTTTCAAGAGATGTAGACTCAACTTCAGGGACAAAATGGTCTAAAACCGGTTTCAAGCATTGTCCATTAACTTTGAAAATATCACTATTATTTGGGTTTTTAATTTTAACAGTTCCATTAGGAAAAACAGTTTTATAATGAAAGGACCTGCCCAACGTGATCTTAATTTGCCTGGAAAGAGATGAAGCCTAAAGTTGTACAATAAAACTTTTTGAAATGGCTAAAAAGATTTTCGTAAAATATTTTTATCATGAAAAGCCTTCATTCTCTCTTAGTAAATTTTGAACTCTCATAAGCACATCACGTCAAATTTCCTCTAACTCATTGATTTGTAATTTTTTATATAAGCTAGCCTTGTCAAAATTAAAATATAAAGCTTTGATTGCCCAATACGCCTTTTGTTCCAATTCCACAGGCAAGTGACAAGTTTTTCCAAAAATAAAACGGTGAGGAGACATTCCAATTGGAGTCTTAAAAGCGGTAGGTAAGCCCAAAGAGCATCGTTAGTTGTAAAGATCAATCTTTACCATTTGGATTTACCATTTTCAGGAAAATATATTTAATTTCCCGATTAGAAATCTCAACTTGTCCATAAAAACTTCCAAAAACTACTCCACCATGTCACTAAAGATGCTCATCATGCACCTTTGGAATGTGGCAGGAGTATTATATAATCCAATCGGCATCCTTCGATATGCAAAGGTACCAAATGGACATGTAAAGGTCATTTTTTCTTGATCTTCAAGTGCAATCTCAATTTGATTGTATCCTGAATAACCATCTAGAAAATAATAAAATTGATGACCGGCCACCCTCTCTAGGATTTGGTCTATGAACGGCAAGGGGAAATGGTCTTTCCTAGTGATGAAATTCAATTTACTATAATCTATGCACATACGCCAACCAGTGGTGACTCTAGTGAGAATTAACTTAGCATTAGCATTCTTTACCACCTTCACTCTAGACTTTTTGGGGACAACTTGGGTGGGACTCACCCATAGATTGTCAGAAATGGGGTAAATGATAGCCACATCCAATAATTTTAGGACCTCTGTTGTCACTACCTTTTTCATATTCGGGTTTAACCTCCTTTGGATTTGTCTCATAAGTTTTGCATTTTCTTCAATGAAGATCCTATGTGTGCAAATCAAGGGACTAATCCCCTTTATATCAACAATGGTCCACCTAATGGCATTCTTGTGATTTCTAAGGACTTCGAGCAACCTATGATCTTGCTCATTATCCAACTTTGAAGAGACAACCACAGGAAATGTCTCTCCCTCACCAAGATAATCATATTTAAGTTTAGTAGGAAGGGGTTTCAAGTCTAACTTTGGAGGTTGGATACTTGAGGGGAGAGGAGTACTATTAGAATGAGGTAACTCCTCAAAGTGGGCCTTCCACCTATCAGTATCCAATAATGGAGTTGACTCCAACAAGGAATTTACATCATTAATTATAGCATCATCTTCGTTAAAATAAGAAAGAAAGACTTCAAGAGGGTCAAAAAATGAAGAAATAGTAGCCATGTCATCAACAAAACTTTCTAAAAGATTCACTTCATTCACATCCTCATCATCATCTCCTGGTTGCCTGTAAATATTAAAAATGTTCAATTTCAAAGTCATATTTCCAAAAGAAAGCTTCATAACACCATTTCTGCAATTAATAAAAGCATTAGAAGTAGCAAGAAATGGGTGGCCTAATATGACAAGAATTTAAGTACAAGCATTCAAAACTGGTTGTGTGTCCAAAACTATAAAATCAATAGGTTCTACTTGTACTATCACATCCTCAACAATTCCTCTTGGTGTTCTAACTGAGCGATCTACAAGTTGAAGTGTAATGCTTGTGCGCTTCAATTCACCAAGTCCCAATTGTTCATAAACAGAATAAGTTAAGAGATTAACACTTGCCCCAAGATCAAGCAAAACTTTTTCAATTCTATAATTCTCAATTATACAAGATATGGTTGGAAAACCATGATCTTTATATTTGGGTGGGGTGTTTTGTTGCAAAATTGTACATACTTGTTCTGTCAAGAATGCCTTCTTTTGTACATTTAACTTACTCTTGATTGTACAAAGGTCTTTCAAAAAATTTGCATAAGATGGAATTTGTTTAATAAAATCTAAGAGAGGAATGTTAATCTTCACTTGTTTGAAAATTTCAAGAATGTGACCATTTTGCACCAATTTAGAAGAAGATTATAATCTTCGAGGAAAATGAGGAGGAATAGGAGAAACACAATCAGAGTTGTCAAGTTCATCACCATGTTTAGAATTTGAATACTCCAAGGGTTCAACAACGTTCATTGAAATGTCTTTGTTAATGACTTTTCCACTTTTCAAAGTTGTGATGGACTTAGCATGCTCTTCTTGTGAACTTGAAGAATTTAAATTTTCAATTACAAATTGACCTTTAGGATTTGGTTGAGGTTGAGAAGGAAACTTCTTTTTTTCTTGAGTGCTCAAAGTTGTGGTCAATTGAGTAATAGAAGTCTTCAAGTCATTAATGGATTGCATTGTTTGGTTGTTGATTGTTGTTTAACTTTGCATGAATGTTTGCAATGTGTCTTCAAGAGTCTTCTTATATGGTGGAGCATAATTTGAAGAAGAAGGGGGTACCTGCACATTAGACTCATTTCTCCAACTAAAGTTAGGATGATTTCTCCAATTAGGAGTATAAGTTTTAGAATAAAGAGAAGAAAAATGTCTTTTGTAAGTATTCATAGCATATGCTTAAGTATGCAATACCTCTTGAAAAGTAGGGATTGTTGGACAATCTTGTGTTTGGTGTCCATCACTCTCACATATACTACAAATATCTTATACTTTTTGAGAAGCTTTAGACATATTTTCCTTATTAATTTTCATAGCCTCAACTTTTCTAGTTAAACTTGCAATTTTTGCTTTTATGTTATCCTCTTCTTTAAGAAGGTACATGCCCCCCTTAGTTGTGACATTAGATTTTGTCATATTACTACTTTAAAATTCATTATAATCTTCCCATAATTAAGCATTTTTACCTAACACATAAACTAATTGTACGCCATGTTTCATATCTATGATATAGACACAACAACAAAAGTTCTTTAAATATTTCCCAACATTAAAAGAAAGTCTCATTTTTTTGTGAAAAATTCATGATATTCTTTTTAAGTTTATTAGTTCTATAAGTAAGGAAAAACTTTTTCAAAAATTCTCTTTACATTTCTTGCAATGTTCCAATGGATCTTTGCTTCAAAGAATTCAATTAATTTTTTGTTTTTTCCTTTAAAGAAAATGGAAAGAGTTTTAATCTAATAGCATCATTCAAAACATTTTGGTTTGGCAAAGTTACACAAACCTCTTCAAATTCTTTTAGATGCAAATATGGGCTTTCTGAATCTAAGCCATGAAATTTGGGTAGTAATTGAATTACACCCAGCTTGAGTTCAAAACCACCCACATTAGTTGGAAAAATAATGCAAGAAGGAGAACTTGATCTAGTTGGTTGCAAATAATCACGCAAGGTTTAAACTTGAACATTTTGTGTATTATTATCCCCATTAGCACTTCTTTGTTCCTCATTAATTCTTAGATCCTCCATTGTATTAAAATAATGAGAATTTTCAAAAGATTTGTCCACTTTTCTCTATTGTCCTGAATTATCGCGCACTTATGTAAACATGCAACAACAATTTTTTTTTTTTGGTAATAAACGAAAGTAAAAGTGCATAAATTAAATGACAAAATATAAAAAGTTAGAGAGCTAAAAGTTAATGGATAAAATTTAAATTACAAAATAAGTCCAAAGACACTATCAAAGTACACGTTTGAACTAGAAAGGTTTTCGGTGGTAATGTGGGTTGTATCTCTGGTCTTCAAAATAAAGAAAAATTACAGAATTTAAATATTAAAAGTAAATGACATACAATAAATGGCGGAATTTAAAGAGTTAGTATACAAAAATAAAAGTTAGAGAATTAGTAAAGTTAGAGTGAGTGTTTTTTTTCATAACGAATTCTTGTCACATGTTGCAATCCCCGGTGACAGCGCCAATTTATTGTTACGTCTAGAACAAGACTATGAAGAAGTCAAATTCATATTTATTTTACTTGCCAATTGTAGTAGACAAGGTCGATCCACAGGGAAAACCTTGTGCAACAAAGAAAATGATCATGAAAAAATAGAGGAAAGAAAAAATTAAGAGAGAAATAGTAGAAGAGTAATGAGGCAATAAAGAGTTAAGAAATTAATAAGAGAAAACCCTAAGGATTTAAGGGTTATTATAACATATAGTGATGTTCTTCACGTGTCATGTTATCTAAGTTAGAATCGAATGAAGATTTTATCTAACCTGAAAATATGAACATTAAAAGGAAAAAACAAAGATTGAAAATACTTTGGATAGATGAAAGATTAAAACAATTGTTTCTTCAAGAGTTCTATGTATCAAAATCACAAAAGATCAAGAAGGAGAGTCTTCAAGTATCATATGTATCCAAATTACAAAGAAACAAAAAGAAGAACACTATTAAATGAACATCACTTCAAATAACCAATACTTATTTGAAACCATAGATGAAACATAAATAAAACTTCATTAGATTGTTACAAATCACCTCTAGCCTTAACTTTAGAGCTTAGAAAATAATTACAATAAAACTAAAAATAAAAGTACAAAAAAAGAGAAGAAAAATAAGAGAAGAGAGCTTCAAAGAGGAGGGGATGATGCCTCAACCACGTCCACCCCTCTATTTAAAAGAGTAGAAGGGATTGTTTCAAAGGGGAAAGTCCAATCATATTCCTTGATTACTTAATTGGTTACTTCTTTGGCAATGATTAGATTCTAAATTATATAAATAAATAATTTATTTAAAAAAAATGTATATTTGAGTCTTCCTTTTGTTATCTAATCAGCCTTATTGTCTTTCCTTATGTGTATTAATCAGAACCAATAAAAATATTCTCCATGTGTTAGTCTCAAGTTAGTTAACTGGTTGTCCCTTTGCATGCCAGATTTGACCCATATATCTTCAGAATTATACATAGAATGATATGGTCGAAATACTAAGGCTATGTTAATCTGTCCAAATCAGCTTCTTCCTGAATTTAGTTCTCTTGATGCAAATCTGAAATCCAACGGGGCTAAAAGGATTTCAATTCAATGGGAGCCATTAGGAGCCCATTCTTGTTAAAAGGATTTCAATTCAATGGGAGCCATTAGGAGCCCATTCTTGTTAAAAGGATTTCAATTCAAAGGGAGCCATTAGGAGCCCATTAGGAACCATTCCATCCATGTTTAGACCATTAGGAGCCTATTCTTGTTTTTTAAATAGCTTTGGGTAATTGGGCTTCACTTCCTCTTCTACTTAGATACTGTTAAAGCCCATTTAGATATGTAAACACAACTAAGGTCTAACTAACCTATTCAAAACATAAATAGCTCAAATAAGAAATAAATTAATACAAAATAGGATTTCAATTCAAATTTTGAAAATATTTAATTAAACATTATTTTAGTGCATTAGTCATGCATACATTTTTTTCTTGGGATAAAGGGATTGCTCATTTGGGCTACTTTAAAATCTAATTTATTTGAAATATTTATCAATTTTGTTATTCAATGCACTTGGGCTTGTTTATTCATAGAAAGGTTTATGGAGATTATAGAATTTGTCTTCTTTTCCTTTAATCAGGTATCATTCAAATTGTTCATCATATACTTCTTCTTCAAATTCTCTAGTTTGGAAGGAATACTTGAGATCAGTTTGATATACTTGCCGCTTCAATTTAGCACTTAGTACAACAACAATTCCTATAGTTTCCATCTTTACAACCTGTGCAAAAGTTTCATTTAAGTCAATGACATGTTGTGAGTAGATTTTCACAACCAATCATGCCTTATATTTTTAAATCAAGTCATCTTCATTAAACTTGGTTTTGTATTCCCATTTCATGTCAATCATATCTTTCTCGTGTGGTCTGTCAACGAACTCACATATTTTGTTTTTCTTAACAATTTTAGTTTCATTATCCATGACTTTTATTTAATTTTCCTCCCTAAAACATCTTTAAATTTAGTTAAATCCAATTTAAAGAAAGTGATACCAAATTCAAGTTTTTTATCTCTTTCAATTAAATGGCCTCAATTAAAGAAAAGTTTTGACATTTTGATAGCCACATCAAAATTTGAGAATAAAAATTATTGACCTCTGCAGTTTTTTTTTGTAACAATCTCCCCATTATTCCTTTGAAGCAGGACCCATATAATTTCATCATCTATTGAAAGAACATTTATTTTATGATGTTTAATTTTCATGGGAAGAAATAAATGGATGCTTATTTATGTAAGAATATCATAATACGCAGCATTAGTTTGGAACTTTCTTCTTCAAGGAGCCAAGCTATTTATCTTTCTTCATATAGTAAGCATCCTTCTATTTGATATATAATTGTTTATATCACGACTTGGATTTTTAAAACCTTTTTTAATTCAGAACCATCGATAAATCACGATAATTTTTTTTAAATCAAGTCAATTCAGCCGACTAAGTATCTAGGTCATAATCGTTGGGGTTCGTAAATACGGATAGCAAATCATATTATATCATAAGAGTAACTAAAAATCCACAAATAAGCGAACTATCCATCTAAGTGCAACCCTTACATCTGTCTGGAAATAAGCAACTAATCAAAGTTGGCTCTTACGCCATTATTACAACCATTCAAAATATACTGAAATAATGGAACTAAATCCTACTAGAGCTTAGTCATCCTCAATCTGATAGTCCAGTCCCGATCTCGCTAATCCTCACCAAAAGATCCTGCAAAACTAGGTCGCTGAGTATACTAATACCCAGTAGGAAAGATGAATAAAATGAATGCAAAATGTTATTACATTTTATGCAAAATTGTTAGGTTTCCACTTGAACCAATTATCAAAACAATTCTCATTAATATTTTCCCTTCAATTTTTCCCTCTTGGGAAAACCAATAACCCACCTAACTTCATAGACAAATAAATACATCAGATGTCATCCTAAGTGACAAATAATATCCACCATAGACCACCCCTTAAGGATGATCTACAATGAAACCCTGGAATCTATGAGGACCTTGGAATCCACCAGGAAGTGCTAGGTCCCCCCAAAAACCATCCTTGGTTCATCAACCAAGTCAAATGCCAGGTCAGAACCACCATTCAATTTATAAACGGGTTTTCAACCCCTCTAAGGGTAATTTATAAATGGGTTTTCCTGGACATCACAGTTTAAGGCAGAAGTAGATATTGATTCGGCGTAGATGGTTCACGTGTGAAATCCGATTAGGGTAATCTAGTTTGAGTTCTTAAGGGTCAAGGTACGTGGGGGTAAACCATGACCTATTATCAATTGTTACCCATGTTTGTTAGGCCCGAGACACATGCACACAGTCAGTGATACATATACTAGTTATATTGTAGGTACACATGCATGCATACTTTGTGTGACACGCCATATTTTTTAAGGAAAAGTATATTCTTTTACTTCTTTATTACTTTCTTTTTTGCCCACAAGCCATCTACACATGGCTACTCCTGTGAATTTTGTTTCATGTTGTCAGTAGACATTGATGCACAGGTGGTCATGTTAGGTGAAACTTTATGTCGCAATATCTTGGAAAATGTGTTGTGGCTCAATTTAGAAGGGGCTCGGTCCATTCACAAAAGAGCAAAAGTTTATGTTATCATTCATGATAGGGAGGGAGCATTCTCCTATTTGCTTCAAAGAAAAGGAACACTTGAATATGCAGTTTTGGGCTATAGGGATGGTTATTCCCTATTTAAATAGAGAAATTATGGGTGTGATAGTAGTCTCTAGGGAGTCCAAGCTTGTTGGGGAGTTTGGGATAACCATGGAAGATTCTTATTAAAGTTAATAAAATAGTTATACTAATTGAAGAAGTAGGTTGTATTGATCGTTTTAGGAATATTTTACCTAAATTAAGACCTTCCAATTTTTATTTCATTCATTGTTCAAGTACAAGTCCTAACCGACCTAATGAGCTACAAAAGGGTTATGAAATCACAAAATTGGATAAAGAAAAACATAGAGTAGAAAAGAGAAAATATGGTTTACATCTTTGTTTTTTTTTTTAAAATGAGAATTCACTTAAACTTTATATTGAAGATCTATGATGAATTAAAGAAGACAATTCATAGCTCATTTGGAGTTGCAACATATTTTCAATAAGAGATTGAAGATTTTTATAAGGCTAAATTCAATACAACAAGAAGAGATTCTTGAAAATTAGAAGCAAACAAAAACAAGGCAAGGAGGAGAAAGTTTTAAGTGCTTAGAGAAAACTTAAAGACTAGCGATAATAATAGAAACAAGAGGAGCTTGTATTAGAGTCTAAACAAGGTTAATGGTTTACTTATATCTATATAAAATCTGAATTTTTAGTATATTAATTTAGTTCCTTTGAAACTGTCATAGTTTTTTACCTTATTTAGGGTTTTTATGTAAATTATTATGTCTATATGTGGATTAATTGATTGTCTACTTATTAATAAATTAAGAGTAAGATTGAGTGAATAATGTGGTTTCAATAGTTTTCGCTTGATAAAAAAAATTGTGCAAAGAGGTTACAACTCTTAATTCTTACTTGTTGAAAGTACTAGTTTTAAGAACAATCTAGTGATTTGCTAAATTAATTAGACAGATTTTATACTCTCAATGTCAACTTGATGTCAAATTAATATTTTTGAATGGTGTCGTAGAAGATGAAGTTTATGTAAAACAACATCAAGGCTTTATTGTTGAAGGTGAAGAAGGTAAGGTATACAAGTTGAAAAAGGCCTCGTATGTGAAAACACAATGATGCAATCAGCTTTTCTTGGTTGAAAATACCCACAACGATAAAATGGAATTGAAATAACAATAAGGGCATTTGTGTCTTTTTACCTTGAAAAAACAAATGCAACTGTCAACGGTAGTTCAGCTGAAGGAAAAGTGGTTATAAAAGGGGCATAAGCAAAGTTTTGGGAACCCGATTCTGAATTTTGAATTTGAACTCAGTTTTCTTCCTCCAAAACTGGTGGATCAAAGAAGTCATTCTCATCATCTCTGTGGATTCAGAGAAGCTCAAGTGTTGATTCAGCCTTCGTCCTTTAGTTTCATGGATTCAAAATAGCTCGTGGATTCGAGCTTAGTAAATCCCTTTATTCTCTTTAATTGAGTTTGTCAGTTTAGTTTAGGAAATCCAGTGATCGTAATTAGCAGATCTATGAGTTTATGTTCATAGTTTCTGGTTTTTGTTGGATTACAGCTGAGTAGATTTGTACTCTATTTTTGGATTTCTTACTATAATTGAGCTAGAACTGAAAGTTTACTAAATAGAACTTGATCCAAAGCTTATTTGTCGATTGTTGAAAACTGAAATACAATTTGTGTTTGATCTCATACATTTGACCTATTTTCAAATGCAAAATTCATCAAGAATATTTGTTATAGTTTGACATTGCGAATTTGAATTACAATTTTTTGAATTCATTTTTGCGGCTGCATCACTCAAGGTACATCAAATATCGTTATTGTCCCGCTTTAAGTTGATGGCCTGACATTTATCGGTAGTGATAAAAAAATGATTGAATTTTAAAAGAGATGATAAAGAAATAAAAAATAAGTGATTTGGGACTCTTGCATTACTTCTTGGGCTTGAAAATTTATCAAAATGAAGATGGTGTCATTATTTGTCAAAAGAAATATTCAAGAACACTTCTTGAAAAGTTTAGAATGAAAGATTGTAAACAGATTGATACACTATGGGCTGTGAATGAGAAATTATCAAGAGAAGAATGAAGTAAAGAAGAAGATGTCTCTCATTATAGAAGTTTGATTGGAAGTTTGTTATATTTGGCAGCTACAAAACCGGATATCATATATATTTCTAGCTTGTTGGCTTGGTTCATGGCGAAGTCAAATCAAACTCACATTAGGGCAGCCAGGAGAGTTTTGAGGTACATTCAAAGGATACTTGATTATGACACAATACGAAAAGATATTGATGCAAACTTAATTGGTTTTTGTGATAGTGATTGGGCTGGAAATGTTGATGATAAAGAAAGTACTTCTGAATATGTTATCTATCTTGAGTCTGGTGTGTTTTATCTTCTAAGAAGAAAATTTGTGTTGCTCTATCTACTGCGAAGGCTGATTGTGTCAGCCTCAATGTCAAGTACTCAAGTCATTTGGCTTAGAAGAATTTTAGAAGATGAGTAAAACATAGAGAAGCTGGTCCACTTATGTGTGACAAGAAGTCAGCCATTGCCATGACAAAGAACCCCGTGTTTGGATTGCATCCACCTTCTAGACCCAATTTGCCAAAAGAGTTGAGTTTTGTATCCTTAAATGGGAGAACGTATCCAGTGGAACGGTTCTACCACGTGGCCGTGCATATGTCCTTTTGTCTTTAAACACGTAATTTGAAATTTGTGCCTCATCTTACTCAACGTTAAACACGTACAAATTCATAAAGCGTGTCACTAATTAACAACACATATCTACCAAGTTTCCCGTATAACGGTTCCATTGGATATTTTTTCCTTAAATGGGGGCTGCAAGTTTTTAAGGCTTACCCGTCAGCCCAACCCTACCTAACCAGTCAATGACCTACACAATACCATATGTGTTAGTAATGACACTATTTGCTACCGATCATCATATGACTTTACACGATTAGTGTCTATACCGTGCTTATGATCACACGACTAATTCACAAGTCGTGTATTAATTAACATGCTAGTTTTACTTCAGCAATTACAAGTCGATAGTTAGCGTATATGAAAACCAACCATATGATTCTGTGTCGTGTAATCGATAAAACTATAATTCATTGTAATATGCATAAAATATTCAATCATTTGATTGATAACACGATAGAGCTTAAAACGTATGAGCAATGAATACATATTACCTCATTCGTTATGCACTCCTGCTTTAATAGAGATAGGTAGTCGGTGTAAAGGAGTATCTCTACGGGCCACGACTGGTATGGGTTCGACATAAATTCGGTGATAATTTCTTTAATTGCCGTTTCCTGAACCTCTAGGTGGAACACCAACTCTGTGTCAAGATAGTCCTTCGGCCACAGCCTTGTCTCCTCCTTGTTCATCTTAGTCGCAGTATCTTCTTGGACATCCTCAACATTGCGGATACTCTCCATTACGTCTGCATCGACTGGAGGAGTATTTGATATAGTACCTTCACTGGATGCTGAGATTGGGGCTATTAGGTCTGGGGTGGGAGACTTTGGATGTGCCTGACGGATAATGCTTGGGCCAGGGACCGAAGCCAGAGGTAGTTCGTCCCTAGGCTTTCAAGGCTGTATCCAGACTTTGCTAGCTTCTCATCAACGTAGCTGCTGAAATGCTTTGGCTTCTTCGCTACCTGAGCTGCAACTTTCTTCACCAGCTCTTGACCTTGAGCAGATGGGTCAATTGCGGTGGACTTCGACTTTCATTGCACATGAGGTACAATGGGAGGGCCAAGAGAAGCTTTCCGCTTCATTCTGATTTTTACTTGTTTGGGTGCTACTCCTTTATTCACTTGTTTGGGTGCTTCCGGTCCCTTCAAGGGTTGTTCCAAAATCTCTAGTTGGACTGCGGGTCCCTCATGGGATTGTTCTGGCACATCGCAAACTTGAGCCACAACCTCAAGTGGAAGGTCTGGTTCCTCTACCTCCCGGGGTTGTTTGTCGACATCCCGGGGAAGGTCCGGTTCCTCTACCTCCCGGGGTTGTTCGTCAACATCCCGGGGAAGGTCCGGTTCCTCTAACTCCCGCGGTTGTTCTTCGACATCCTGGGTTGTTCCATGAATTCTGCATTTATCTTCTACAAAAATCTAGTTATTATGGTCCTTTGTAACTTCGAACCAATCTTCTTCTTCGGTTTGGTGCCAGCTTGCGGTTGTCGTTTCTCTGTATTTAAGAAGTAAGTGATCGTGTTAGTAACCACATGATATGCACACAAGTTGTTATTTACAAACACGATAAATATATTATCATATTCCTGGAAACACGATCGACAACCCAATCGTGCTCACAATCACATGACCACGCAGAGATGGTTCTCACAACTACTACGTCAATGATCGTGTGACCGATGACAAGACAATCCAACTGTCGTCTTTCTTACTCAGCGATATGATCTCTTATCTTGTACTTACTTAAAATGAATCCCTCTTCCAACGGATGAGGGACTTGTACTGGTTGATCTTCGGTGGCAGTTGGTTGGTGCGCTTCTCTTGATTTTGAACTCTTGCCTTTAAACGAACCGAAGGTGATCCTTCAGTTCTCGGAGGAGGGGTTGATGCTTACTCGACCACCGGCTGAGTGGGTTCAGGCGGTTGTTCTGTATTAATGGCCTTGGGAGGTTGCATCTGTTCTATGAGGCTATTTGCCACTCTAGATCGTCCTTCACATGCTGGAGTGCAGCCGCAACTCGATCCGTGTTCCATCCCCGTTCATTGTATAGAATAGTCTTCTCCAAAACAACTTCACATATTCCCGTCATGACATCAACTGGCATGACTATTGATTCAATGACATCATGGCCGGAATGTACATGCCCCGACGTCTTGCCGTGGGGGGCATGGCCAGGTCTCATTGTTTGGAAAGACTGAGTAACCACCTTCTTAGCTTTCGGGGTCGCCTTTTGGACATCCATCAAGTGTGCCTCTTTGGCTATTGGTGTGATGCGCATAACAGTTTGCAAGTCTTGCTTCAGCCTCATTAAGACATCCTCGTACCACTTCCTCATCTGGTGATGAGCTAGAATCTTCTTCCTCCCCTTTTCGTTGGCCGGGTCAAGTTTATCGGCCTTCTCCACATCGCTTAATAGTTGGGTAAATCCGGGCCACGTTTTGCAACTCGGGCTGCAAACCGGACCACTAGGAGCCCATATGGACGTATGCTCATAAAACCATACCTAGCGGCGGACAATACAAAAGAATATAAACATTAGACTAAAATGTTCAGTAAATTCACTATAACAAATTAGTCATGTTACGGATAACACACTCAAATCCATAGTCATGTTTTCGAGAACACGATATGTCTACATGCAAGTTAAATGTCATATGTCCGATAACATGATTGAGAGTTGTATCGTGTTACCGATGAGGCGATATTCATCTTTGTAAAACATATCGTGTCATTATAAATGTGATATTAGAATTAGCATATTATAAAACATACGAGAGTTACTTGGAGCACTAATGAAGCCCCTACAAGAATTCCGGCTGTGGCGGAACGCTCATCCTGTCTGCTCATGATGTTCCGGCGGGCTGCCGATATGCCTCTCATTAGCAAATCATGTACGGCGCCTGCCCAATTGTAGCTCCCCACGACGGACATGTGATCTAAGTAATCACACAGAGCTGGGGATACAGCTCTGTTGCTTTGCGTGAATAACACGAGGACACCCATGTACACAATAGCCAACTGTGCTAAGTCCTCGTCTGAAACATTCCTTGTTTCCGCAACCACTTCTTTGAACAATTCTTCCAGTCGTGTCTTCTCCGGCCACTTCCCTTGGAAGAACTTCTTGTAGAATGCCCCCTTGCCTTGGGCAGCCTTCCCCTCGCTACTTTCCAATTTACACGGGTTGCCTTTTTCACTCAACCCCGTGATCATATCCATTTCATCTACTGTAAGGGGTAGTCTTTTGCCCCTTATGTTGAAGACCTCCAATGAGTCGTCCCAACAATCACCAATGAGTACATCCAACAGCGGCCTAGAGATGATGATGGGCTCACAATCATATACTGTGTAGAACTCAGACTCCACTAAAATCGCCTTGCATCCTGGACGTGAATCTACAAGGTCTTTTGATAGACGCAGTCCAGCGGGGAAACTATTCGTTCCCAGACCCAGTCTTCTCCCGTAGATTTTCTTCTTCTTCTCTTATGCAACCTTCACAAACTCTACCATTTGATGTAATACTCTAACTTTATATCTGAAAAATTGGATATATATATGTCAATCAACAATAGGTCGTGACCATAATCAATAGACGTGTCTGTTCACACTTTTTCTAACTAACTTTTATAGAGACGATAAGTATATGTATCTTGTAATCGAATATACACTAAGCGGCCCTCGCATACATGACATCATTATGGTTATACATCATGTTTCCACCAACTTATTGAGCACACGATATATGACGTATCGTCTTTCTGAAGCAACGATAGTCTGATTTGACGGCCTATGTCATGTGTTCGAGTACATGCTAAATAAAAAATCGTGCATACAAATATCCAAAATGCCTTACCACGAAACCTCCGCTGTTGTTCTCCGAGCCGGATTGAACACTCGTTCGGCCGTTGCTTTTTCGAATTGCCGCAAACCTGATCCGCGCTACGAAGAAAAACTAGCTTTGCGGCGTACAGTTTCAAAACTAGGCTTATGAGAAACCCTCCCTCATTCAAAAACTCATTTTTCGCAAACTCAAACTCGTTACAAAACAAAAAAATCCTCAATCTTCAATGTTTTGGTTGGATATGTCTCAAAATCTTCTCACACGCCGCTTATGCAATGCTCAAACAGGGAACTTTTTGATTGAAAGTGAGTTTTTAATCGGAACAAAGTTTTCACTCAGAGGAATCACTGGCGTCTAAAGTCGTATACCAATGAATGCGACTTTGTAAGAGTTTAATACGATATAAAACCCTACCTCCTGTCACAGGTATTTAAGTCTCGTGTTATTCCAGGTCATATGACATTTCCATTTAAAATCCAGAGAATATGAAATATTTCATTCATTGGCCAGGCAATATGAAAAAAACTCATAAAAATAAATTCAAGATTGTGTTAGATATACCAGGATGAAATCCCATTATAATAAAGTGCTTCAGCATGTGTGAGTCTTACTTGTGATATCAGTTAAATAAATAAATGAACATGGAAAGATATTCTTTTCCTTTTGTGATTTGTTGCCGTTACCCAATTACTTTGACGCACAAAGAAATTCTACATGTGAGGAAAACAAATCTTTTTAATTTATATTGGAAATGTAGCTTTTCTAAAGATCAAGACTACCAATAGGTGCCATGGCTTTCCAAATCAAATGTGGATTGTGCATGCAGGCCATCTGATCAGTAAATTACCTAAGTTGCCCGCTGGTATAATTCCAAGGCAGCATCACCTTCAAGTCTTCCAACCATTTGGTCAGGAAGTGTCCTTAGCAGGGCACGCCCATATTGCCCAATATGAGGAAATCTTATGAAACTATGCTTAATTTTAAAGGACAACCCTCTCTTCAAACAGTGATAAAGGCAAATTTATTTTCTTTACACCTTTGTAATCTTCATATTGGACAAAGGACAACTCTAAATCTGAATTCAGTCTGATATTTACTGGGACTTGCTGCAAATTCACAATTGGGGGCGACTGAACTCACCTGGAACTTTCGCTGCAGCCAAACTTACATAAAACACTATTCCTTAATTACATAAATAATTAAAAGACTTGCATAGTTGAATTTACAGAGTTCATATATAAATATATATTGAAAAAGGAAGAACAAGAGATTGAAGTGAGCATTTTAGGTAGCCATACTTCTAAAAGCAAAGCCTCTGCTTCTTCATCAAACCCCTCTCAATCTGTTGAACTTGAGCAACAAACGGCTGGATCATAGTCTCCATCCCCTCATCCACTTCATGTCCACAGTCCATCTCGACATCCCCCTCCACACAGTCCTCACAAACCATCTCTCTCACCCCCTTGAGCATCTTCATGACTTTCTCAGACAGGAAGTCCAGTGCCTTTGTCTTCCTCTCTAGCCTCTCTTCCAAATCACCCTGAGTTGCCAAAAGGCTAAGTACAATCGAACCCGATTCATCTGCCAGCCAATCGAACCTCCTCTCAGTCTCGGCCTTCTCCACGAGTAGCTCATTGCGCTCCCTTCGCACTTCCCTCAGCTTCATGAGTGCATCCTCCTTTATCCTCTCTATGTGCAAAAACTCTTCGTACAAGTTCTTCAATTCTTCTTTTGTTGAATTCAGCTCCCTTTCAATTAATCCCTGATTCACTTTCACCTCTTCTACCTCCTGATAAAGCCTCCGATTCTCGACGACAAGGCCGGCGATCGCAACAGCTGACTCGATTTTATCTGCGTCCATGGCTGCTAGTGTCAAGGAGGTGGGCTCATGAGGGGCAGGTAGAAGGATACTTTCTTTTATAAAGACTATGGACTCTTGTCCTCCAATTAAAAACTGGCAAGTGGCCGTTAGCTTTTGTAAAAATCAGCCTCTTCTTCAACACGGCTTGCAAGTCACTCGGTGGTCATCTAAATTGGTAGACCACCAGTCCAATGTTTGATTACAAGAAGGCCCATGTATTAACTTGAAGTACCAAATATAGTATTGAATGAATGTAAACGTAACCAGATGCACTTGTCAGAATATTATGTAAATGTAAAAGGATAGCCATATTCTTATATCTACTTTTCTATTCTGTTGAAAGGCCTTACACTATTTATGATCGGGTGGGAATAATAAATATTATATTATATTAGGACTTACTTTTTTTTATTAAATTAAAAATAATATAAAATTAATAGTAGAATAGTAGAATAATTATTATTTTCAGTGTAAAACGGGGCATCTAAGGAGTGGAGACTGATGTTTTTGACATTGTACATGAGGCAAAATGATAGGGGATGGGATGGATTGAACATGAGGGGTCCCGTTTTGATGATAAGTGGGTCACAATGTCTCCAAGAGTAGTTTCAATGTGAACAGCTTGAGGTGAACAGGTCTAAGAATTATTCAGGGGATTGCTTGGTGAGTACTAGCTGACTTGTATGGAATCTTCCTTTCTTGCCGTCTAGCTTGGGCGAGGACCTGGGGTCTTGTGTCTTTTTTCCAAGAAATTTCCTGCACTAATCAAAAACTGATCTGTTCTCTTTAGACTATTCAAATGTAGGAGTAATAACGAGCCAAATCTAGTCAAGTTTTTGTCTCATTCAACTTAAACTCAAAGTTGCAATGTTTGACTCATACTCGCTCAAGGCTCGAATGAGTTCAAGCTTATTAACTCGAACCAAAAACATAAGCTCAAACTCATTCTATTTCAATGGCAAGGTCAGCTTGAATTGAGCTCAATCTATATATAAAAATAAACCTAATTTTAATTTTAAAATTTTAAACTAATATTTAATAAAAAAATTATGCACATAAAATGAATTGTTCACAAATTTTTAAGTTGTTTTCAAATGTGTCAAAATGTAAATCACACTCATAAGACTACTACCCTTAATATTAGATTAGATATGCATCAACCTATGTATCGGAATATTCATCTCTCTCTCTCTCTCTCTCTCTCTCTCTATATATATATATATATATATATATCATAATATATAAAATATAATTTGTTGTATATGCATATATTATAAATATATTTTGGCATTTTCAATCAAGTTCGAGTACAAGTCGAGTTCGAGCCGAATCAAGTCAAGTTGAGCTAAGGTATGCTCTACCTTGACTCAAATATGTTTTAGTTCAAGTCAAGTTCAAACAAGATGCTCTGAATCGAGCTATATTCAAGTTGAGGCACCTTTACTCGACGAGTTGGTTCATCTCGTTAGCACCCCTATTCAAGGGTTTGCACAAGTAAGCACTATTACTCTCTCCATTATAAAATAAACATCCTATTTTAAAAAAATAGATATTTGAGTTATTTTGTATTATTTAAAAGTTTTACACACAAAAAATTAATAAAAGGTATTTAAAAAATATACATAAACATTGTATAAGGAAAGAGAAATTGGTCGATGTCTAAATAAATGGACACTTATTTGAAGACAAATTATTTTTTCTAAATACAACACTTGTTTTACAATGGAGTATTTGTTATTTATGTCCCTTATTAATTGCAATTAATAGAATTTACAAAGAAATTCGAGAATTTGAAGATCGAATCAAACATTTAACGCTTTGTCATTAAGACAGAATTACGCCTCCCCTAATAGTACTTAGGATCACTTGAACGCATCTCTCCTAGGATAAGATGATGTACTACACACTGTAGAAGCACCTTCATACAGTGTAAGCAGCTCTTACAAAGAGGGTAGGAAAATCTAATTAAGGATTTAGCATAAATTTATTATTTAGTATTTTATAGAACACAAAAGAAATATTGTTGAAGAAACCTCGACCCATTCAAATGGATGCGTCTGCCAGTTAAGGGACACAAGTGAAGCCAAACCCAATTTGGGTCAAGATAAAACCAAAATAATTAGTCCCAAAAATAATTATGTTATTGACCTAATCTAGCCTAACTGAACAGTGCGTACGTGTGGGTTCATTCATTTAGGTACATGAGTGTAATAAGTATGTCCACTTTTGTGTAAGGGTGTCCCAATGACCTAACTTGAAAGGTAAAACTTATGTCTTATATACTAATATTCTTTTATATATCCATGGCCAAACTTGAAAGGTTAAATATGTTAGGAGATGTGAGACCATTCATTCTCTTCAACAAATTCACGTGTGATTCTCATTCACATAAAATGGGCATACCTCATATTTAGGATCTTTTTGGGTGTTGAATTTTTTAGAAACAGTAGAATTTTTTGAAATTAACTTAAAAAATTCACCGCCAAATGTCAATTACGGTTGGTAATAAAAAAAATTTAGAATAAATTCGGATATTGCATCAAACCTAATTTTAAAACTTTAAACTAATATCTCTTTCTCCCGAACTCGGATATGCACGTTTTTTGTATTATTACACTCCTAAATTTAAGCCCTATCAAACAAAATCCCACAAGGGTAGGTAATTTTGAACTTGTAAAGTAGGCTCCACCTACTTATGTCAGGCTTCTTGAGGCTCAAATCGATATAAGAGGCAACTGTTGAAAAATACAAGAATATGTAATTTCGAAGTGGGGGTTGGGAGTTAAAATCGATAGAATCATCTCATGAGGTAATTCGATGATTCCAGCTCAAAATGGCTTGGAATCACCTTCTGTGCACAAACATTATTCTCATAATTTGGACCAAAATTAAGGCAAAATCGATAGAATCTTATAGAAATTTTATATCCAAACAGCCCATTGACCTATTCTCTAACAATAATTTTATTCATTATGTAAAAAAATAATTTATTGTCCTTCGCTTACAACTTTGAGGATATTCTCCACTTCATCGAAGCCATTGATTGTGAATAAAATTTTGGAGGATAACTTTGAGACAACAAAAAATTCTTGCGTAAGATACACGATTTTCATTACATAAAAGTTCTATTATGTATATGTAAAAAATATAATTTTGTTTATCAGAATTATTTGACATGTTTCTATAATTTTTTTTGGTAATAACATGTTGTTGTAAATAAATCTATGTTCTTGACGTATAATTGTAACTACATTAAACAACTGGATGAATCTTGCCCTCTTCTCTTTCAGGAATGGGCCTTAAGATCAAACATGCGGAATTGGATGGAGGCTATACTATGCTCTACCTTCTCTAGGGAAAATAATAAAATTGGTCTATCCAGGGGGGTCAACTATGCCATCAATGCAAAAGATGTATCTAGTGGAATGGATCAAACAAGTAGCATTCTACTCATACTTTTGTTGGATCATAGTATAGGCTCATGCCTATATAATTTGCCCTTATTTGTGGTTGGGGTGAGCAAATATGGGCTATAGGGTCAAAAGGACAATAGGGGTAGTCATGCTGATCCTACAAGAATCATCGTGATACATATTCTCTTAAGACTTATACTATCACACACATATACTAAGTATGTAACTAGGGTATGTATATTTACTTTGTGGGGCGCAACTCTATATTCAGTGTCAATGCTCAGACCTGTGGTTAGTGAGCGGTCGACCCTATCATAGGCATGTCGGAATGCAGCGAATCAGGCCTCCATGGGGTTTGAGATATAGAGCTCACTCTTATTATGTCAGATCGACCATCTAGGTTAATCTAGTAGAACTTGCATTGGAGGCCCATTTAAGTAGAGCCCGTGTAAGGGGAGAGAATATAAATAGAAAAGCAAGAGACGGGAAGCCTGAAGTGACACACGCCTCCCTCTTTCTCATCTCTATTCCCATCACGCCCCCTCTTTCCCTCTACCCCTTTGTGTGTTTTACAAAGAAGAAACAAGAAGAGGGCGGACCACCCCCTTCTTCTTCTCTCTCATCAATCTTCATTGTTTGGTGATTATCTCAAAATTCATGCCATTATGAAGATCCAAAAGAGGATTAAAGAAGAAGAGTTAGGGCACTCTTTCAAGACAGTTCTAGAAGCTATTGCATTGGATTTATATGAGATTTACACATAATCAAAGTAATCCTCTCTTCCCTCTAATCCTCTAATTAAATTTATATTTAATTAATTCAACAGGCATTGGTATGAAGATTCAAGGCGTCTGAGGGCTAATCAATCCCAAAGTAGGCATTACTCCTTAATTTAATTGAATTTAATTCAATTTGATGAATAGTTTCTTGATCATGTTTATTGCTTATGTGAATAATTTTTCATAGAGTTTTTTCCATATTGCCTGGTCAAAGAAGGAAAAATTCCATATTCCCTGGATTTTAAATGAAAATGCCATATGACATGTTTGTGGACCAAAATACCCTTAGGTTTCCACTACATCAAGTTTTAATGTAGAGAGTAATAAATGAACACTAGAACAATGTCATGTCATTCCGGTGTGTTGATGGTCATCGGTGGAAAACAAAACTCGTCGGTGGGAGCTAACCGACAGTGACTCACCGGCAAGAGTCGATGAACAAGAAAAAATATTTTTTAACACCGCAGACACTGTTTGAGTGCTCCAAAGGCCGCATTTCACATAAATGATCTTCTTTCACACCAATCATGGATAGGATCAGTATTTACATACATTATAACGGAGAGGTAGGCAATGACAGTGTGTATATTGGTGGAATGGCACTGTTGATGAACATTCATCCGTCGGTGAGCTTTGGCGAGCTACTGGGGCAAGTCAAAGCACGACTTTTCATCAATGGTAATGTCAGTTTGAAGTATTTAATTCCAACCTCTCAATCATCCATGATATATGAATTACAAGACGATGAGGACCTCCAATCAGTGTTCTCCATTCATAAGAAGATGAATAAGGAGGTGTTATCATTGTATGCCGAGATGAAATAGCCCAACAATAGTGATAAATAAACATCACCCTCCATAGAAAGGAACCAGACAGTCAATAGAGCTGAATTACCCGTCGTAATGGCTCATCCCAGCTCTAATGTTGGATTTCATACCGAATTCAATGAAACTCAATTCACCTTTGAAACGTTCAGGCAACAATGAATCTTTAGATTATACACAATTAGAATATTTCATGTACTTGAGACCACGATATTGAACATATCGTGTTAAGGGTAAATCATATCGTGTGAAGTAATGAACATGACGTGTAATATATCGCATTAGTAATTACACGATATACACATGCGATATAGAAATTATGAGTTGCAAAGTAGATATAATAACATGACATGCATTCATGCCGTGGTTTTGATAACATGTTTTGAAATGTAAGCGTGTTAATAGAAAGCATGATGTCGACTGATGTCGCATTTTTTTAACACGATAATGTGCAATGCAGATTGGGAGAACCGAGAAACTTGCCCTCAACAAATCCATGTCAATCATCTTCACCAATCCAACGAGTACAAAACCTGAAATAGAAGTTAATCATAATAGATCAGAGGAATGGTCACCAATGATGGGTGGGACAAGGACTTCATTTGACAACTATGAACCTCCACACAGCCCTTATAATTACGATGGTGGACAAGGAGAAGAAGTTGAAAATATGTGGGGTGAGGATCTGTGGTATGATAATGATATAGTTGACATGGAAACTATGTCCGACCACAAAGAATTTGGAAACAGCAAGGTTCCCGATAACGTCAATGTTGAGGCGGAGGCAGATTGGGATACAGTCGATGATTTAAACATGTTGGAACTAAACAAACACGATACATAGAACTATTATCGTAGCTCATTATTTCGGATAGCACGACCTAAACTGTTATCATAAGATCGATGATACGATGCCCATCAAGTTAATCAAAATAATACGTCGGTGATCCGAACACATGACATTGGTGCATAATGTATTATCGATTACATGACAGAATAACCGGCCATATGTGTCGATTACACAATAGATACATTCAGTGTATGCGTGGTCAAACCGTCATGTTCGCTCTTGTCTCACTGTATATTAGGGTTAGAGTTCGGGGACGATAGAACATTCTCTGCAGCCAAACCGAGCCTATCGGTTCAGGGACGCCAAGCCTATTAGTTCGGGGACGATAGAGCATTATGATGCATCCAAATCGTTGTGTTTGCTCCTGTCTCACTATATATTAGGGTTAGGGTCGTGCTCCACCGTCGTGTGTTTGGTGCGGAGACGGATCATTCGAGAAATTGTTGTATCGGCGGCTGGTGAATCGACCCTCCTTCGGATATAATCCACACATATATCCGAGGGCAGGCAATATTCGCTATCCAGCGATATATGAATGCCTCAAATAATCCATCACATATCGTTGGGGTTGTTCCATGTTCTTCGCGGAGATAGATCATACAACAGATTGCTTTAGTGGCGGCTGGTGAATCGGTCCTCCGTCGGATACGGTATTCATCCATATCCAATGGAGGACTTGCTTCACTAGATGGCGATATATTAATGTCTCAAATGATCCATCGCTTTCGCGACCTATAGGTCATCAACATCCTCTGAAGTGGTCATCCAGATACATATTTGATTTGGTTTAATGCTTGAAACATTCCTACGACCATCCTAGTTTGAGAACGTTTAGTCGTCAGTTATGATCAACGACATGCATCTATATAGTTTGTTTGATTACACGAAATCAAAGATATCCTAATAGAAGATGTCTTGTAAATGATAACACGACCTAATACGTGGTGGCGTGTATGCGATAACATGACATAATAGGCAATCGTGAGAATTATAATACGATCGAATGTATGTGTACTTCTATTTCGTGCTATCGAAGACATGACATGGGTACAAATTGTTTGATTGAATATATGCCATTTGACATTGGTAAATGTATTTCTATTCCAGTAGTTAATTACAAAATAATTTGTCGAACATTGAATTTGTCATTTAATCGAAGGGTGAAAGAAGTCTATTTTATTTTTACAATTCATCTGTACACAGATCAAATTCCTCTTCGATTCGGGCCAGAAGTATCGCAATGCAGATCATCGGCTTGACCAAGCTTGTTATCTCAAGTTGTCTAAAATCTGGCTGAATGATGCCCCCTGCCAATTTTGGTACATAGTACATGATGAACAAACCACAATCTTCATTTGTTTCTTGGTACGAGCATTTGTTGATCTTAGTCATTGGCCACATCCGAGCACCCTTTATCTTAAGTGTCTTATCCATTCCATTGGCAACATGTTTCCTGACATTGTGCACCTTGGCAAAGTGGTGGCCGTGATCACCCTTTAGAGGATTGTACCATCTAAATCGCTTCTCCTTGCAGTAGACAATAAGCAAAAGAAAGTGGCCCTTGGCGTGGATAGGAATGAAACTGCTCTCTGTGTTAACATTCAGACCTCTCAACAATATGCCAGAGAGTTTGCTCTCCTTCTTCGCCGTCCCTTCCTCCATGCCAACGTTAAAATAGTGCTGAATGGCGAACTTCCAAAAAAATAGTTGGGGTACCAGCCTGGATTTCTTACATTGTGTTCATCAAGAAGTTGGAAGAACACGTCCATGACCTACAACAAAACAAACGTGTTAGTAATGACACGATAGTCGATGAATCTTTCCATCGACTATACGCTGTATGACTATATCGTAATATCAATCACACGAATACGTTACAAGTCATGTATTAATTAACATGCTAATTTTACTTCAACCATTATACTTAAAACTTAGTGTATTATGAAAACAACAATATGAGAAAAGGTCGTCTAATTGATAAAACGATAATTAATTGAACATCTTCATCAGTTATTCAATTGTTTGATAGATAACACAATAGAGGTTAAAATGTATGAGCAATGAAATGATATTACCTCATTTGTTATGCACTCCTGCTTTAACAGAGATAGGTAGTCGGTGTAGAGGAGTGTTTCTATGGACCACAACTTGTATGGGTTCGACATAAATTCTGTGATAATGTCCTTATCTGCCTCCTTCTGAACCTCCATGTGGAATACCAACTATGTTTCAAGATAGTCCTTCGCCCGCAAACTGAGCTCCACCTTATTCGCAGTATCGTCCTTATTTGTCTTATTCGCAATATCATCTTCGACTTTTATCACATTTCGGATACTCTCCATTATTTTCGCATCAACTGGAGGAGTATCCAATAAAGTCCTTTCACTAGAGCCAGTGATTGAGACAACTGGTTTTGGGGAGGTTGGATTAGGATGTGCCGGATAGCCAACGTATGGGCTAGGGACCGATGCCAGAGGAATATCTTCTCTAGGCTTTACAGTTTGGGCAATGTGTCCAAAATTGGCTAACTTCTCCTCAACGTATCTACTGGTAAACTTTGGCTTCTTCGATCCCTCAGCGCCAGGAGCAGCTTTTCGCTTCACTCTTAGTTGTATTGCTTTTTTCGAAATTGCACCTTTATTCACTTCCTGGGGTGCTTTCGATCCCTTCCGGCGGTGTTCTAGTTCCACAACCTCCCAAGGTTGTTGTTCAACCTCCCGGGGTTGATCCAAAACCTCTAGGTGTTCTGCCAGTCCCCTCTAGGGGTTGTTCTGGTTCCACAATCTTCTGGGGTTGTTCCAGTACTTCTAGGTGTTCTGCCAGTCCCTCTCGAGGTTATTTCGGTTCCACGAACTACCGGGGTCGACAACCTCTGGGGGTTGATCTTCAATCTCCCGGGGGCTCCAGGTATGCTATATTTATTTTCGATAAAAATCTAGTTATTACGGTCCTTTGCAACTTCGGACCAGTCTTCTTCTTCAGTTTGGTGGCAGCTTTCGATTGCCATTTCTCTGTATTTCAAAAGTAAGTAGTCGCATTAGTACATACACATAAACAATTATATCATCTTTTACCTTACACGATAAAACAACAATTCATATTGATGAAAAAATGAAAAAGGGAATAATCGTGTTAACGATCACATGACCATAAGCAATTTGTTTTCTTCAGTAATGTCTGCTTCAATGCTCGTGTCATCGATGACACGACCATAATGTAATTGTTGTTCTTAATGCACAACTGGGTAGTCTATGGCAACCTCGATTACACGATTATCCCTTTTTTGAAAAATGATACATTACAACATCGTACTTACTTAAAATGAATCCATCATCCACTGGCTGAGGGACTTGCACTTGTTGATCTTGGGGGGCAGATGATTGGCGAGCTTCTCTGGATTTTGATGCTCTTGCCTTTAAACGAACTGACAGCGATCCTTCAGTTCTTGGAGGAGGGGTTGATGCTTGGGCGACTTCCGGCTGAGGGAGTATAGGCTATTGTTCCATCTCCGGTTCATCAAGGGGTTGCATCTGTTCTATGGTGCTAGTTGCCACCTCGAGATCATTCTTAACAATCTAGAGTGCAGCTTCAACACGCTCCTTGTTCCATCCCCACTCATCGTAGATAACAGCCTTCTCCAAAACAACTTTACAAATTCCTGTCATGACATCAACTGGCATGATGAATGATTCAATGACGTTCTAGCCAAAATATATATGCCCCGACGTCTCGCCGTGGAGGGCATGGGTGGGTCTCATTGTCCAAAAAGTATGCGTACCCACCTTCTTAGCCTTCGGGGTTGACCTTTGGCCATCCATCAAGTGCGCCTCTTCGGCAATTGGTGTGATGCGCATAATAATTTACAAGTCTATCTTTAGCCTCATGAAGACATCCTTGTACCACTTCCTCATCCGGTGATGAGCTAGAATCTTCTTCCTCCCCTTTTTGTTGGTTGGGTCAAGTTTATCAACCTTCTCCATGTCACTCGAAAGTTGGGTAAATCCAGGCCACCTCTTGTACCTCGGTCTGCATGGAGGACCACTGGGAGCCCATATGGACATATCCTCATAAAACCATACAAAAGAATATACTCATTAGTGTAAATGGTCAGTATTTTCAATATGACAAATTAGTCGTGTTATCGATTCCACACTTTGAGCCATATAGTGTGTCCAATAACATGATACATACAGATCATCTAATGTCATACACATGATATTACACCTAGTCATGTTACTGAGAGCACGATATGTCTATGTGCATGTTATATGTCGTATGTCTGATAATATGATTGAGTTCATATCGTGTGACCAATATAGCGATATTATCTATCCGTAAACATATCGTGGCATTAGCGAGACGATATTAGACTTCACGTGGTATAAACATACGAGCGTTACCTAGAGCACTAATGAAGCCCCAACGAGAATTTTGGTCATGGCGGAATGCTCATCCTGTCTGCTCATGATGTTTCGGTGGGCTGCTAATATGCCTCTCATCAGCATATCATGTAGGGTGTCAGCCCAATTGTAGCTCCCAATGACCGACATGTCATCTAAGTAATCACACAGAACTAGGGATATGGCTATGTTGCTCTGTGTAAATAACACGAGGACACCCATGTGCACGATCGCCAACTGTGCTAAGTCCTCATTTGAAACAGTCCTTGTTTCATCAACCACTTCTTTCAACATTTCTTGAAGTCCTGCCTTCTCCAGCCACTTCCATTAGATGAACTTATTATAGAATTTTCCCTTGCCTTGGGCAGCCTTCTCCTCGCTACTTTCCAATTTATACGGGTTCACTTTTCCACTCAAATCCATGATCATAGCCACTTCAGCCACTGTAAGGGGTAGTCTTTTGCCCCTTATGTTGAAGACCTCCAGTGAGTCGTCCCAACAATCACCAATGAGTACATCCAACAGCGGCTTAGAGATGATGATGGACTCGCAATCATATACTGGGTAGAACCCAGTCTCCACCAATATGGCCTTACATCTCATATGTGAATCTACAAGGTCTTTTGATATAAGCAGTCTATCAAGGAAACTATTCGTTCTCAAACCCGATCTTCTCCCGTAGATTCTCTTCTTCTTGTCTTCTGCAACCTTCACTGACTCCGCTATTTGATGTAATACTCTAACTTTACGTCTGCAAAATTGGATAAATATATGTCAATCAACAATAGGTCGTGACCATAATCAATAGCCGCGTCAATTCACATTATCTAACTAACTTGTATTTATATGATAAGTATATTTATTGTGTGCTCGAACATATGCTATGAGGAAGTCACATCCACGATATCATAATGGTTGAACATCATGTTTCCAGCATCTTATTGAACACACGATATATAAATCATTGTCTTTCTGACCCAACGATAGTCTTATTCAATTGCCTATTTCGTGTGCTCTAATACAAGCTAAATAAAAAATCGTGCATACAAATATCTAAAATACCTTACCACGAAACCGCCGTTGTTGTTCTTCGAGCCAGATTAACCACTCATTTGGCTACTATTTTTCTACAAAGTGTACTCCTTTACTCGGAATGTCGCAAACCCGAACCCGCATTACAAAGAAGAACCACCTTCGGGGCGTACAGTTGCAAAACTCAACTTTGCAAACTCATTCTAAAACTCGTTCCAAAATATAAAAAAAACCCTAATCTTCAATGTCTAGTCGGATAGGTAGTAAAATTTTCTCCCACGCCGCGTGAACTATGCTCAACCAGAGTACTTTGCAATCGGAATGGAGTTTTGAGTTGGAACTAGGTTTCAATCGGAGGAATCGCCGGTGTCTGAAGTCGTATGCCAATAAATGCAACTTTATAAGGGTTTTACACAATATAAAACCCTACCTCCAGTCAGGGGTATTTTAGTCCCAAATTTACCTTATATTGTATTATTTTAGGTTTTATGGTATTTTTATTTAAAATTCAGAGAATATAGAATTTTTTATTCTTTAACCAGACAATATGGTAAAAACTCTTCTTCACAGGCTTGTATAGAGATTTTGTGTTAAAAATTAAAATTTTCCTCGTTATCCCTAAGGCTCACATCATTACCTCGCTGCGACTCTACAATTTTGACTTGACTCGTTAGGATGTGTTACAACAAGAAATCTTGGACACATTAATAGCATTTCGAGTTAAATAGTAAGCTTAGTAGTGAGTGGAACGATCTACCGGTCATCGATAATTACTCCTCGATAATGTCTCCATAAGTAGGGTGGGTGCTTGGATGGTCATGCTGGTTTTTAAAACCATTGCTTTGGAGAGTGGATTGAAACTCTAATCTACTTGCTACAATTTAAGCATCTTGCAGCTAAAGTTCATAGTTTACAGGTATGAAACAAACTCCTATAAAGAACAACAATTTTGTGTATTCACATGCCAACGCTTCTCCCTCCACTGTGGTGGCTCTCCTCTAAGAGGTGTTATTGGATTCATTAGAGTTTTCAATGAAATTATAGTAGTAAAGATACTGACTCACTAGCAAGGGAAAATAAGGCCATTGATTTATTTATTTTTCATGTCAATTAAGCACCAAGATATGTATTTAAAATCTTAATTAACTATTGAATAATCTTCAATTCGAAATTTCTATAACATTGGGTAAAACCACTTTTTTCCGCATAAAGTGGGTGGCTTTGCACAATCCAAACTACTTTCACAGTTCGGATCGGCCGTGAGGTATTCACACCGGATTTGGTGTAAGCTACAAATTAGCCGTATCAATTGGGAAAACTTGTTAAATGCCGTAAAAATGTCTCAGTTTGCTTGAGTTTTTACAGCTGAATGGGGTTGATTGACAGCTCACTCCAAATTAGGTGGGTGCCTCAGAGCATATTCTAACTTACTTTTTGGTGCTTATGGTGGAGCTGTGGAGGCGAGTGGGATTTTTTAATACTTAAAAAGCATTTTGGATGAAGAAAACCTTGAGTCATCGATCTTTCTACTATCCTCACACATTCATCTTATTGAGCTTTATCTCCGCACAATGACAATGACTCCCAAATCCGTAGATCAAAATAAACCGAATGAGCCAGGTTCCGAAATCCATTTTCTATGGTCCTCCAGAAATCATCGATCTTGACTATGTGGCCGTGTTTTCTTTATGATATCCCACTTTGTTCTAGAGGACTATACTATGTCCTACCTTAATTATAACTAAATTTTAGCTTTTTTTAGTAGTCTCCTTTCTTATATTAAATAAGATTTAATATTTTAATTTAATTATGATTAGGCTATGATTAGTTTTATTATGCAAGCTACCAAGCCATTTCTAGCCGGAATCGGCTAGAATTACCAAATTACCTCATAAGGTAATTCCATCGATTCCAGCTCCTAACCCCTATTTCAAAATTACAAATTCTGTTATTTTTTAACGTTTACTTCTCATATCAATTTGAGCCTCGAGAAGCATATCGTATAGGTAAGACATTTTAAAAGTTCAAAATTACCTACCTTGTGGATCTTGTTTGATAATGCTTGAATTTAGGAGCATAATAATACCAAGAACATGCATATCTAAACTCGGAAGAGAGATTTATTTTAGTTTAAAGATTTAAAAATAGATTTAACGCAACATCTAAATTTATTCTAAAAACTTCTATCACCAAATGTAATTCTAATTCCATGGTAAATTATTAGAAAATTCTATTTTCATTTCTACTTGTGTTTAAAAAAATTTAATACACAAACATATTGTAGATAGAATTTCCTCCGCTCATACCAATTGTTACAACTTAGCCTTAGGGGTTCTGAAAAAAAAAGTCGAAAAACAAGTTTTTCTAGAAAAACATTGAATGCCGTTAGGGGTTACAGAAATATAAAAAAAAAATTATGTTTTCCGACCACTGGAAATGAGGGCGGAAAAGTGGCATTTATTTCCCGACCGACCCCCCCACCCTGTGGAAACAAAATTTCCCGACTATCGGGTTTCTTCTCTCTGCTTGCCTCTCGTCTTCTTTATCTCATTCCCTCTTGGTTTCAGCCTCCTTCGGCCCTCAGTCACGCTTTGGCCTAATCTTCTTCGACGCCGATGTAGGCCAGGAGCTCCTCTATGTTCAGCCCTCAGTGGCCATCGTTTTAGGGGACACTCAACGACAAGGCTACTAGGAGCTCTACTGCCTGGAGTACTCCGATCTGGGAACCCCAGAGAAAAGGAGGGGCTCAGATGGGGAATTTCTGCTGGGAGCTCTACTGCCTAGAGCACAACATTCAGCCCCATGACTTCATGTCTAGGTAATTTTTTAAACTTTTTTAATGAAATTTTTAGGGGGTTTTCTGTGAGTTTAGTTGCTTTTGATTGTGTTGTGCTTTTTCTAATTTGAAGAGTTTTGGTTCAGAGGGAGGTGATCATACTTTGAGCTCATATTTGTGTTACCTTCCCTGACTAAAAAAGGGAGATTGTGCATAGGAGGATTTTGTAACGCATTGAAAGGAAAGGGTAAAATGAGCCACTTTTGTTCTATCTATTTCCACCTGAGCCGATCGAAGCAGCTGCTCTTTTATGCAATCTCACCATTTTGAATCTCTCAGCACAGTAATGGCATTCCCTCTTCAGTTATTCTCAATATCTTTCATTTCCAGGAATATGAAGCTTTGAAAATTATCTCTCTTTTGTTTTCTTCCTAACCTCATTGTTTGTGATCTGCACATTATGTGAATATTTTCCTTTTTGCTTGTAAGAGCTATTATTCTTTAAGTGCTTTATTATTATTATTATTATTATTATTATTATTATTATTATTATTATTATTATACAAAATTGCTTGTAGAAGTGATCACGTCCTCATTTGCTTTTCATCTTCAATTGTGTTGCTAATGCGATGGATTCCATTTGCTTAAATTTTTTTAGACTGGAGCACGATTCGTACTATGTTTTCTATTCTTGTTTCTGGGTCTTTGTGTTCTTCATCAATAGAATTTCTTCAAGATAGGCAATAGACATTTTTAATGTGGTGGACCAGTGGTGGTCTTGTTGCAATGGTGGTGTGAAACTAGGTAGCTTGCAAAATCGTGTTAAAGTGGCAACCATAAAGACATCTATTTTGTTTTTAATCATTCACTTCTAAAAGTTCAGTGCTATTTCATCTAGCTTTTAATCATTTTACCGTGATTTTATTTTTGACCATATAACTGTTGCAGCTTATATCTTTTCCCTCTATAGTACATAATATCATTTTACTCATTTTGGTTTAACTCCATTGATGTAAATCCTGGCTCTTCCATTACTAATTTCTGGCATTAGGTTCTTATTCACCCTATATTTGAAGAAAGATTAAATAATAGATTCTTTATACTCCATAAAGTAAGAGAGTTGATAGATCATACTCTGGTGTTATTTAAGGTTTGCACCAGTAGTCTTGAATGACTAATAATTTGCCAAAAAGCATGATAACATTGTGATGGTTGAACTTATTTGGAGTACGAAAAATAAAATATTCATAACCCATTCATTTTGCATATAGATTTAGGTGGGTTCGATCGATTTCAATTTGTTTCATTACATGCTGCTTTTCGTTTATTCGGTTTTATGTCATTTGATTGGATTTGGAATTGTGGGTATGAGACTTCTTGCTACATTGGATGGCATTTCGGTGTTTTAGATTATTTTCCTAATTATTGGCAATTGAATTTCAATAGATTTTGACTGTATTTGGTAATTTGAAACTTTTCTTTAATAAACTACTATTGTAGTTTGAACTTGCAATTGATTTTTTATCTTTCTCGTATTTCATAAAAGAACAATGTGTAATTTGGATATTTGTGATTTTTCTTTTTCAGATCAAATTGTTGATGTTGAGCAAAACTCTTGGACCTACTAAATTTAAGCCTATGCTAGACAAGCTTCAAGTTCCGACAATCCTTAGCTTTGGTTGGGGGAAGTAATAGTACACATGGAAAATAGTTGTTATATATAATGGTTGTTGTAGTTTTTTATCAAGGATTGGCAAATTTCTTCTCTTACAAATTTCTTAATGGTAATTGGGAATTGGGACTGCCTTATTTAGAGGTCACCAGTTATTCAATCGGATAAAACTGGTGACGAGGTACTATAAGCTACTTTTTAGTACTATTGTGACTCTATAGATGAGTGGCGTATCAACATAATCTTTCTTAAGTTGTAGGTAAGTTATTGAGATGTCAGGAAAACATTCTCTATGAGAAATATAACATTAATATCTTCTATTTCTATGTAATATACAAAATAGTTTTATACACGTGGTAAAGCCTGCACACGTACTTAAAAATGATCCAAATGCCCTTAACCATATCCAAAACTATAAAGTGTATAGCCCTTTTGTTTCTACCGGAAACTATGTTCCGATTGGTTTGCAAGCAAATCAGAAAGTACATTTTAATATTTTATAAATCATAGCCAACAAAAAAAGTGAATAAACAAGGGGTACATGAGAAAAAAAGCCCAAATTATTAATCATACTTTTTTAATAAAATTAAAATTATTATATGATAAATTGATTTTTTACCAACAATCATGAAGTGACTTGACTAAAAATGATCCCTTAACCAAATAAAAAATAAGTATCAAAGGACCTTAATATGTTATTCACTATAAAGGTGGTTTTTTAGCTAGTTTATTTTTAAAAATATACATTAATAAAGTTTTCTAGGAAAATTTTTCATATGAACCCCTAACTATGGAAATATTTATTTCTATGCAAATTTGTTTTTCTAGAAATATAATTTTCTTAGAAAGTTGCTTTTCTTAGATTTCTTTTTTCAAAAACCCCTAACAGGCCCCTTGAAACTTTTAAAAATACAAAGAAATTAAAACTATAATCAGAACCTTTCTGAGTTACGACTTGGAGATAATTTGCCACAAACATAACATAGTATTGTTCATTCCCAATGAATATACATTATCCTAGTATAAACACAAGTAAAAATATAAATAATTCTTCTCAAGCACACAAAAGTAAAACAAAGTACTTAGGACCAACTGGTATAATCGTAGATCCTTAGTCACCTCTTCAAGCACCCAAAAAAAGTGTCTTCTCAACAATCCTTTCTACCCGCACTTTATTCCTCACTAGGTCATACAAGGTCTAAGGTAGTGGTGAGTATTTTAAAATACTTAGTAGCAGTATTTATTCTATTAGACATAAATATAACATATAGCAGTTTTCAAATTATGCAAACAGGTAAATAGATATTATTTTTCGAGTACCATGGCATGCCTCTCACTCAAAACCTCTCTTAGAGTTTCTTCCTATGTATCAAAGATGCTACTAGGGGTTATAAGTTCTCAAGGCTTACTACTAGTATCCAAGACACTTATTCTATCTTATAGACTTTACCGCGGGTATAAAGTAGCCTCCTTTTACTATTCCACAAGTCATCGCAAAACACCTCATGCTTGCTGAGAGAAGAGACACATATGCTCATAGGGTTCCTGAGATCATGAAAGTAGAGAGTCTTCCTATGATGCTATTTACCTTAGTCAGCATAGCCTTTTTAAATAAGCACGCACTTCGTTAAGGCCAACCACAGTTCCCACCCTTGGTTAGGTGTTCATTAGGCTAATGTGTTTACCGTGTGTCTGATTCCAAACCAGATTATAACTGTGCACTTCCTATTAATGGAGTTCTATCGATACATCTACTAAGTTAAAGTTCTAGACAATCAAATAACTATTAAATTCCCCAACTCAAATGAGAGTTTTCTTTTTTAAAACATCTTGCCCCTTGGTTCAACCTTTCAAAAATCTTAGCCTCACCTCTACAAGTCATGGCCGCATTAATGATAATAATTATAAAGATATGGTTGGTCACTCGTTCCAATGAGATAGTTGCCCCTTCTCTATCTCATCCTAATAACACGGTCAGCATGATTGTACACATTTTCTAAATACTTTTAATAGAGCAATAATTCTATAAAACTATTTTTAAATTCTACTGTACTCATGTATAATTAGAAAAATGGCGAAGCTAGATTTTCTCTACATTACATATATGAGATAGCATAATTTATAATTTACTTCAAGAGATAAATATTCGATAAAACAAATATATGAGGCAATCTTAAAATATATATGGAAACGACTCAATTACTTAATTATAATTATACATATTTACTTCTTAGGATAGCATATGTAAGTAATTATGTCATGAAAGAGGACAAAAACGCCTACATAATCTTCTTTACGAATCCCAAGGTGAGGAACAAGACACATTTTACTTGGACGGTGAATTTTGCCATTTTAGAGTCCTCAAATCTTCAAAACAAACCTCCAATTATATAGAATACATGTTTAATTTAGGTAAAAATGTCCTTTAAACTACCGAAATTGAACATAAATAACTTAAAAATTAAAAATTGAAGTTCGATGAGTGTGGGAGTGGAAAATCTGAAAAAGTGAAAGGCTTACGCGAGGTAGCCTTACATGCCATGTAGCGTTCGGAACCACGCACAATGCATCACTGAGGCTTTCAGCGTGTGTTGCTTGCATGGCTGCTGCGTGTCGTGTGGGCCCCCTCGAGCATTGTACAAGCCTGACTCGTAGGCTCTACACTTCACACGGTGTACATCGCTTCACGCTCCATGCAGCCCCTCACTGAGATCTCTCTTTCAAAGATATCTATCAAGTCGCAAGATCAAGTAGAACTGTGTTTACGTAATTTCTGCGAGATCGTGACAAGATCTCGCCGGGATAACCAAGATCCAACGAGAGGCACTGCTGCTGATTCAAACTTTAGAATGCAGAAGCAATGGGGACCAGAGCAAATTCGGAGATGGGGACGAAGATAGCTCTGCGGGCTGTCGGTCCAGTCGAAACCCTATACCTGACGGCGGGCCTCGCCCTAGCCCCGCACCTGAAGCGCCTCCTCATCATCTTCCACACTTAGCCTTGCCCTATGTTGTTCAATGAGTGGCGGATCTAGACCTTGCTCCTTGCCTTCCTTTGGACTTGGCTCGCTCTCCACTCGGATGATGATGACGTCTAGATCTGACGGGCGTTGGACCTAAAGAAGCAGAGTCGGGATGAACCGACTTGGCAATGGCTGCCCCTAGAGGAGGAATAGTCGTAACAGCAGAAAATATTGGTGCTTTTATTCAAAAGAGAGGACGACCTTTCGTATTATTATCTGAACTGAAACAAGCTGAAAGCCAGTTTCTGGATCTATGGAAGCATTGAAAGAATTGGGGCTCTTGAAGAAACAAGACTTGAGTTTTGCAAGAGGACTAATTGATAGATCTTATCACTAAATAGGTTTTGATTTTTATACAAACAATATCTCTATTCAGTCACATTTTACATCATCAATAAATAATATTTTTTTCACTTATTTTATATAATTTTTATTATATTTTTATAAGTTTATAATTATTTAATATTTGTTAATTATAGTATATACCCATATTGAGAAATGTGTTAACTATTTTTTATAATCACATAGACGCTTGTTATTGATTTACACGATCTCTCCGAGATCGCACTGAGATCTCATCTCTTTGGCTCAACGAGGTGAGACCGAGATTTGAGATGGTGAACCATGCACGCAGCCCGCACCGGCCAATACTGAAATTTTTTTTCTTTTTTCTTTTGTCTTTATATGAAAACTAAAATTTGAAATTTTAAACGAGCATAGTATACCTTTACCCCAAAATTAAAATCATGTGTTCTTTGTACTATTGAGTTTGTATCGACGAACCCTACTAAATGAGACCCCACATGGGTAGCCCACACTTTTTAAGTGGGTTATGCCCATGTAGTGTACTTATTGAGACTATAATTTAAGACCTCAATGTCCGATTTAGGTGTTCTTGGGCTCATTATGTTCGTCTCGTAGAGTTTTACTCAACACACTTAACATATACTATATTCTAAAACTATAGATTTTACAAAGATGCCATGGATCGGCTAGCTCCAAGTGGTCTCCACTCTAGAGGCAGAGACCATATTCATCTCTCGAGGACCGAGAGATGATCACAACTAACTTGTATGGCATGACAATGTGGAATGGTTTGAGGGTAATGATCTCCCCATGTCACATATATTCCCCCTCTTTCACGTCTACCAGATCTATTGTACTCCCTTCACTCTTTTTAAAATACTATAATATGATATGAAGAATATTATAAATTCATGAAAAATACCTTCATGGACTTTACAAAGTTGTATTCCTCTCTCTAATTTGCAAGCCTGCCCTAGTGTTTTTTTTTTTTTGCTTTTCTTTTTTCTTTTACAAAATGACTTGGTACGAATTGATGAAAGAATTAAAACGGATCAATTCTTCCTGCCTACCAATTGGGGTCAAGAAGACTAGAAGAGTAACAGCACCTAGGGTGAGTCGCTGAGTCCTACTTATTTCTACTTCAGTGGCCACCATCTTAGATTTCATCCAAACAACAAGTCAAAAAACACTTAAGAGCCTCTGGATCTTTAAAAGACATGCTTATGCATTCAAAGAAGAACAATTTATAAGTTACATTTTAAAGTCAATATATCATCACATAATCACATAGCATAAAGTAGTATAACATAAAGTTATAGACGATGAAATACACAGGAAAAGAAACAATAAAATCCTTAATGCAGGACAGAGGGAGTATAACATATGCCAAAAGTGCAAGGATGATAACACAAACCACACTTGTGGTTGCAACTAATAGATACACCACAAACCAATTTAAATGATAGATACCAGGGTCAACTATAACCAATATCCAAGAGAAAATCAATCCAAATTCAAATTTAGTGTAAAAGTAAGTGAAGATATGAATTAAAAAATAAAATCAAAATAGAAAGAAAAGCAGAAAGCACAACAGTACAAGGCACCTTTTGCGAGGATATTTTTTTTTGTACTTCTTAAAGACGTTTAGAGGTGAACTAAAAAAATAAAAAAGGAGACAATATATAATGGTTTTTAGACAAAAAAAATGAAACTTAAATTACATCATTGTTGTTAAACTAATTTCCATGGAGAAATCATTTATATCATAGCCTGTAAAGGTGGCACAACATTCTTTTTGGTTGATTTCTACAGCAAGAGGGCATGGTTGTAGTCATTGCAGACACAATGCAATTGAAAGAACCCCTAATTATTTTGTCCCATAGTTTTAAAACTCTATTTTAATTCTAAAAACTCTTGAGTTGACTCCAGTCATTAGCTTTTTCGAGTCAAGATGATGATTCAATATTAATATATATTCCATCCGTCCTAAAATGAATATTTTTATTTGATTTTTCAAAATGAATTAAAATAAATAGGACACTTATTTTAAGATAGAGGGAGTATGATTTTATGATTGATTTCATTGACTCCCCTAGTTGAACTCCCTGAGCTTCTCAAACTTCTACAACTAATATGTTTTTATCTTATTATTAATACTTTTTTATAAAGGGTTATAGTATCAATAGAACATATTGCACAAACCATATGAAATTCTTTTTTTTTTAGAAATATGAAATCCATCTGCAAGTACACGAGTTTATGTATTGATAAACAACAACAAAAAATGACTATGCATTTCTGTCCACCTTTTTTGCAAGTGCAACTGTAAGTCCCCAAACGAAACGAACAACAACCAAAAGCCACAAGTAAATCCAACAAAACAAAAGCAAGAAGCTAAATCTGCAGCCAACCAATTATTAAATAATTTTTGAGCATATTGTTTCGACAAAAGTGAGCAACATGAATAAAACCTGGCAAGCTGTGCATAAAATCCAGTTCAGACAAAAAGACTGCATCTTTCAAGGTTTGTGGCTTATTTAGTTTGGCTCTACATGATGCTTAAAATGAAATCACACTAAAAGCTAAAATAACCAAGATCTAGCCACTTATGAAAGAATGAACAAGTTTGACCAAAAATCAAAGTGATCAACACACATACATCACTGAAAAATCACAACTTTTTTCATCAAGCATGCAAAAGCAGTACACTTTTGGACAAAAATCGAAAGGCAATGCTACCTGATTGCTGAAAGGAACACAAATTTGGTGATGCAGATGTCAATTGGCAGTGAGAAAAATTAGGGCTTTCAAGTGTTAGGGCAAAAACACCACAGATGATCTAAGAGCCGGATGTGAGTAATCCTGGCCAGATGCCGCAGATCCGCTAGCGAGATGCTGGGTGAACAATCGAGACGAATCCAGGATGATATGAGAGCCGGAGGTGAGTAATCTTGGCGAGATGCCACAGATCCGCTAGTGAGATGCTGGGTGAACAATCGAGACGAATTCGGGATGAAGCAGGCAGCGATGAGAGGTAGCAACGGTAGAGGATGGAGGAGGGTCTCAACGAGTGACGAAGTGTAGCAACGGGATAGGGGGAAGCGACTGTTACTTGAAGAGGAATAGATGGCTTATGAGCAGATGAATCCAGGATGAAGCAGGCAGCGAGGAGAGCGAAGGCGCCAAAAATGGAAAGCAGGCGACGCCATGGAAAGGGCTTTAGAGATGGAGGAGGGTCTTGATGAGTCGGGTTCTCAATTTATTTTCAGCCAAATCAGCTTGTCAAACCTATCTTGTTTTTGAATAATGTAAGCTTAATTTTTTAGCTTAATCAGATAAAAAATAAGTTTAAAACAAACAAGCTGATAAGTCGACTTTTAACTCACTTATCAGATAGACCTGATTAAGCTAAACAAACTGACCCCTAGCCCCGCACCTGAAGCGCCTCCTCACCATCTTCCGCACTTACCCTATTGGTAGATGAGTGGCGGATATGGACCTCGCTCCTCAACTTCCTTTGGACTTGGCTCGCTCTCCACCTGGATGACTATGAAGTCTAGATCCGATGGGCGTTGGACCTAAAGAAGCAGAGGCGGGATGAACTGACTCAGCAATGGCCGCCCCTAGAGGAGGAATAGTCATAACAACATAAAATATTGGTGCTTTTATTCTAAAGAGAGGACGACCTTTGGTATTATTATCTGAATTGAAACAAGTTGGAAGCCACTTTCTAGAAAAAGAAGGATCTGTGGAAGCATTGAAAGAATTGGGGCTCTTGAAGAAACAAGAGTGCATAGACAAAGTGGTTTTTGACTTAAGTTTTGCAAGAGAGCTAATTTATAGATCTTATAACTAAATAGGTTTTGATTTTTCTAAGTAAAGAATATCCCTATATAGTCACATTTTACATCATTAATAAATAATATTTTTTTTCACTTATTTTACATTATTTTTATTATATTTTCATAAGTTTATATTATTTAATATTTGTATCAATATTTGTTAATTATAGTATATACCCATATTGAGAAATGTGTTGACCATTTTTTATAATCACATAGACGCTTGTTATTGATTTACACGATCTCTCTGAGATCACGCCAAGATTTCATCTCTTTGGCTCACCGAGGTGAGACTGAGATCGAAGACGGTGAACCATGCGCGCAGCCCGCAGCGGCCGATACTAATTTTTTTTTTCTTTTGTCTTTATTTAAAAACTAAAATTTGAAAATTTAAACGAGCATAGTATACCTTTACCCCAAAGTTGGAAATCATGTGTTCTTTGTACTATTGAGTTTGTATCGACAAACCCTACTAAACAAGACCCCACATGGGTAGCCTACACTTTTCAAGTTTGGTTCGCCTATGTAATGCACTTATTGAGACCATAATTTAAGGCCTCAGTGTCTGATTTAGGTGTTCTTGGGTTCATTATGTTCATCTCATAGAGTTTTACTCAACACACTTAACATATACTATAAAAATATTTTAAAAAAATTATTCAAAAACTATAGATTTTACAAAGATGCCACGGATCAGCCAGCTCCAAGTGGTCTCCACTATAGGGGCAAAAACCTTATTCATCTCTCTCGAGGACCGAGAGATGATCACACGTAACTTGCATGGCGCAACAATGTGGATTGGTTTGAGAGTAATGCTCTCCCCATTTCACATATATTCCTCCTCTTTCACGTCTACTAGATCATTCGTACACCCTTGACTCTTTTTAAAATACTATAATATGATATAAAGAATATTATAAATTCATGAAAAATACCTTCATGGACTTTACAAAGTTGTATTCCTCTCCCTAATTTGCATGCCTTGCCCGAGTGTTTTTTTTATTATTGCTTTTCTTTTTTCTTTTAAAAAAATAACTTGGTACGAATTGATGAAAGAATTAAACGGATCAATTCTTCCTCCCTACCCATTGGGGTCAAATAAGGCTAGAAGAGTAACAGCACCTGGGGTGAGTCACTGAGTCCTGCTTAGCACCAACAATTTCTACTTCAGTCGCCACCATCTTAGATTTCTCTTTGGCTAGCACTACCTCTCTCCCCCTCTTCTTCCATGGCCAACGCCTGGAAACGGGACAAGCCCCACTCCCTCCTCCTCCCCATGAAGCTCCTCCTCCTCTTCTCACTCCCCCTCCTCTTCCTCTTCCTCTTCCTCTTCCTCTTCTTCTTCCGGACCCCTTCCACTTCCCCGCCCCCCGCCCTTTATGATCACCATATCCCTCTCATCCGCCCCTTCAACTGCCTCGCCACCCCCCAGGCGGCCCCCGTCATTGCCAATCTCGTTGAGGGCCTCCGCCACCCCTTCTTCTACTCCCTCTCCGACCTCGGCTCCCTCCCCGACAAGCCCCACAAGAACATCGTCCGCATCCTCAAGGGCAAAAAGTTCCGCCGCCCCGACATCTCTGCCTCCGTCCAGGACGCCCTCGAGGACCTCCGGGCCCGCCGCGGCCGTCACCGTGGCCTTGTCGTCGACGTTGGTGCCAATGTTGGCATGGCCGCCTTCGCCGCCGCAGCTATGGGGTTTCGCGTGCTGGCCTTCGAGCCCGTACTTGAGAATTTGCAGCGGATCTGCGACGGCATCTTTCTCAACCGGGCTGCCCACCTGGTCACTGTCTTCGACGCCGCCGCTTCCGATCGAGCCGGGAACATCACTTTCCACAAGGTGAATTGGGTTTTTCGAAAATGGGTCTTCTTTATAATTGATTTGGTACTAGGGCTTTGTGTGCTTGCTTGATCTGATAACGTGGAAACGAATATAATGCTTATGCTAGTTGCGACATGTAAGGAATTGGGCATCAGCTTTGTTCTTTTGCCAATGATTTCTGAATTTTATTTAAACCCTTTCTTTTCTTTCCTGGAAAGAGGATTAATTAATGTATGGACATTGCTTATGTAAGGAGTGTGTAACCGGATGGTGCATTCATATCACTGCACGCGGAGACCTTATTGGTGTGGATATATCAACTTTTTGTCGGTTTGAACTTGGTCATTTGAAGCATAATTTTGGAGTAGATGATAAATTTGAATCAGCTGGTTTTAAGGCGATTACTGATCAAGAAGGTACTCGTCTCTAAGTAAACTCCCAGTCATATATAGCATCATTTGTGGCTAAAAGTGGCCTGTTGCTAGTTCTGGGATTTGTACCAAATTATATTTGGTGATTTGGTACTGCATATGTTGTGCATTTTTTTTATTTTAAAGGTATCAATTGTTTCTGATTTTCTATTTTTCCTTGAAGATTGGATAACTGCTTGAGTGAATATTGATGCATCAACATTTTTATCAAATGGCTGCGGCAATGTATGAACTATATCATGTTTACTAGGAGGCCATATGCATTAATCGAATGTACTTTTAGATTCTTATAAATTATGATTATTACAGCCCATATGTTTGAGAAAACAATGGGTCCTATACATTGCTTGCTATTTTTTGAAGTGGACTAGACTGAGATACTATCACTTGGCTTATCCATCATGGAGCATTGTTTATGTATCTCTCTTTTAGAGTGCAAATACTGGGTAGATCACATTGGCTACTTGATTTATCTGAATCTCTTTGACACATTTCCTATCCTTCTCTGTCTTTGAAAATTTTCTCCAAATATTCAAGTGCTTCATGCCCTTGGGTGCTTTTTTTCTCTGTTTTGATCTTTCTTCTATTTAATACTTCTCCACATAGTTTTATATATAGGGTGCATGCACTTCCAGTTCACTTCATCTTTACACAATGCTAGTTCATGCTATATCAATATGGTGTTTTGTTGTATGAAGTAGCTGTGGGTATATTGGTTCTAGTCATCATACTTTGTGATATATTGATGCTTGCAACCAGTTAACAAAGATTTTTATGACTTTTTTTTAGTACTCAACCTCTCTCCCCTTAAACCTTTGCCTGTGTGATGTCAAGAGGTTTTTTTATTTATCCTATGCACCTAACGTCTTATGTTTGTTATTTTGGGGTGGTTTTGATTCATATGATCTCGCTTCTATTTTAAACAGTTGGTTGGACGACTTGATAACAGTGCAATATCGGAAACTGGTGCAAGATTAGCTTTCAAGTCCAATGAAGAGATCGCTGTCCAGGTGAAGACCATTCCATTGGATGAAGTAATTCCTGATGGAGAACCTGTGTTGTTACTTAAAATTGATGTTCAGGGTTGGGAATATCATGTCCTAAGGGGTGCCAAAAAGCTTCTGTCAAGAAAAGGAGGTGAAGCTCCTTATATAATTTACGAGGAAGATGAGAAGTTACTTCAGGCCAGTAACAGCAGCGCTAATGAAATTAGAGACTTCTTGAGTAGTGTGGGTTACCACCAGTGTATTCAACATGGAACAGATGCCCACTGTACAAAGGATTAGAGTGCAAACAGAAGCTGATTGTGGTGTTGGGCATGAAAAGTTTATCCAAAGGAGGTGGGACTTTATTTTAGTGGTGGGTACGGTTGTCTTGAGTCTCCCCTGTGCCCGTTCTCTACCGCAGTGCTGTGAAAGTCTACATATCTGATTGATTCTTCATTCTTCAAAAAGGTTCTGCAACTAAGATTGTCAGGGAAGAATTACTGATGGGCCTTCCATTGGATGTTTAAAAAATACAACAGGTGCCTTGCTATTCGTTGTTTGTTTCTTCTTGTAAGCTTTCATTCTTTGACAAATAGCTAAAGAGAAAGTTTGACTTGTTTTTGTTCCTGAGGTGTCAAGTCACATGTTAATTGTTAATTAAGCGCTAAAAAGACATTGATAATATTTAGGAAAGAAATGTTGCTCAAGCTTGCACATAGGCATTCTCTTGGTTAGATGAGCCAGCACCTGCCTGCAGCAAGCAAGGCCGGGGCTGATCGTCTGTGTAGTATGGTGTATGCGCCACACTTTATTTCCCCAACTGGTTACGTCCTCGTGGATTACGAATCTCCCTAATTCAACTAGCTGCTTATGTAAACCGCCTACCAGTTATGAACCCAAATATCTGGTCGTAAAGCATCTGTACTTATTATATATGCTGGTATCAGATAGGTTTCGGGAAGTCTTCGGTTTTAGTATTGTTGGATGCATTTATATCCCTAACTTATGTGAGAGGGGAGTGTTGAAATATAAAATAAATAAATAAAAGGATGAGAGCCCTCCCTGCCCCCGCCCCCTTTCTTAGCAAGCTCACCTGTCTTTGATATATATATATATATATATATATATATATATATATATATATATATATATATATATATATATATATATATATATATATATATATATATATATATATATATATATATATATATATATATATATATATATATATATATATATATATATATATATATACCCACCATGTTACGAAGGATCGGCTGGCTAAAACAAAGGGTGAGAGCTCACCCTAAATAAAATTCATTTCTTAGTGGCTTGGGCTTTTGGAAAATATAGTTGTCTAACATCCAACTCTTTTCGATGTCATATGGGTGATGTTGCTTGGGATTAAAAACACGAAGGAGGGGACTTGGTATTAGAAGCATGAAAGACTCAAATAACGGTGGCCTTGGAAAGCTTTTTTTGTTCGCCATCCCTGTTACGTGGGTGTATGGCCTCTACTTAAAAAATAGAGTTTTTTCCAAATCACTATGCAAAAAAGGGAATATTTTATATTCTCTAATTTTTCCAAAAAATGCCATTAAACTTATACTTACACAATATAAGAAGAGTTTTAGACATAAATACCCTTAGGTTAGGGTTTAGGGTTTTATATCATTTGAACTCGTTACATTGTCGTATTTACACAGAAACCACTACACATGAGGAATTTCGACAGTCTGATCAGTAAGAAGCAAATACGCAGTGTGAGTTCTGATTTCTGACCCATCCCACTGTTGATTTCTAAAAAACTCTAGTTGATTTCCAAAGTGTAGTTAGTGAGACCCGAAAATACTCTACAACGTCCATCTTTTCTTGTTTCTGAAAGTGAGTTTCGGGCGTGAAACGAGGTTTCGTTTATATGTATACGCCGTCCTAGTAAAGTAGACAACTTTCACAAAAATCACTAGCCAATTGAGAGGTTTTAATCCGGCTCGGTTCAATTTCGTGGTAAGGGTTTTCTCTAGCACTAAATTGTATGTTTGTATACATGATTTTGCCTATATTGTGTTATGGAACACATGACATAGTTACTACTGTTATCTTCTCAGTTCCCAAGCCTGAAACATTTCAAGAGGGGTTTGATCGACTTTGAAATAAAGACAAATTGCACATATCGTGTTGTGGATGAGAACAAGAATACGTACACCACAAAGTTCTTAGACCAGTTTTGTAATTAGTACATAAGGGCTTCAAACATAGGAGATCATGTGACTGTGACAACGTTAGTGCCTGACCATTTGTGTGGAATGTAAAGGAAATCAATTGACCATCTTTTAGCATCACACATTTGGATTGCCAGAAAATGTTTTGGGCTACTAGATTTTGTTCCTCTAGTAGTTGGCAAAATACGTCTATGACCTAAAATCATCAACAAAATATTAATGTGTTAGTGGTAACATGGCATACAATATGTCATGTAAATACAAATACGATATTCCAGCTCATCGTGTTAACTGTTAACCTGAACACGATGATTACATTGTTCAAGTTTATGAAAACACGACTACTAATCTGGTCGTGTCCTCAGGAACACGACATCTTAACATATCATTTAATCTTTTTGCACTACTTAAAATGAGGTCATGTAGGAAAGCACTTGTGATTTAGTAGATGGGGACCCATACAATCTTATCGCATACTTTTTGCATATGGAATTCAGATGTAAAGGATTAATCTAAGAAGTGTAGTAGTTCCAATTAGATCATTTGATATTACTGGATCTATAGGGGATACAATTTTAAGTATTTTGGATGTTTGGGACAGTAGCAAGAGCTTTTAGAACAACACTGAGGTCATTGCTAACTGTAGATGCGACTTTCTTGAAGGAAAAATATCATATTCAGCTATTAATAGCAACCACACTAGATGTGAACAATAACATGTTATGCGTCACATTTGTAGTAGTTGAGAATGACTATGAGAAAATATGGAGTTGGTTTCTTGAATTGCTTAGAAATAATCTATTTTCTAATCCTCCAGCTGAGTTGTGGATACAATTGTTTCGGATAGAATGAAGGGCTTCAAAAATGTTGTTAAGCAATATTTTCCCTCTACACACCACGGATATTGCATATGTCACATAGCAGCAATATGTGGGACAAATTCAAAGACAACTACCTAAAGAACGAACTCCATGTGGCAGTTGAAACTTTTAGACATAACATGTATGACAATGACATGATGAACAATATTAAAGAACATAATCCTGAAGCATTTACTTGGCTAAATAAGATAGGTGCAGAATAGTTGGCCAATGTTGTATTTTTAGGCAAAAGAAATGGAATACTCAGCTCAAACAGGTTTGAAAGTGCCAATGCAATGTTCAAAAAAGCTAGGTTGATGTCTATTACTCGGTTAATTGAGCATATAAGGGAGCAAACAACCACACTCTTTGAGAAACTTCGGATAGATGGAAAAAATATGACTCAAGATGTAACTCATTTGCTTGTAAACACATCGAAAGTAGAAGAGAAGAATCAAGGAATGTCTATGTATAGCCAGTATTAATGTATGTACATCGATTAAAATAACATGATAATTGTGAGCATATGACATGTGTTGATGGGTCATGTTTTTATAACAATATAATATCACTTATCATATTCTCATTCACACGATATTCATTCAATAGGATGTACTAAATCTGGTTGAACATAGCTACACATGCAGAAAGTTTCAGTATCTAGAGGTATCATGTAAATATGCAATTGCAGCAATTGATCACAGACACTTCCATATGTCTGATTACTGTAAAAAATGGTACTCCACAAAAATATATAAAATGACATATTGAGAGTCATTATACCCAACAATGGATAGGCAGCAGTGGGCATCGACTAGAGTTCTACCTACATTCAACCCACCTATCCCACTCAAGCAGTAGGGGCATCCATGGAAAAAATGAATAGTCACAACCGAAGGTCAAAGCCCCATGCAAATGTGCAACATGCAGGCAGTTGGGTTACAATTGCAAACACTACAGCAGTGCACAAGAGAACCTTCCAAATGTGGCTATTTTTCCAAGTTCAAGCCAAAGGATAGCTAATAAAAGAGTAGGAAAATGACATAAGGATAGGGAACATCATTCGGGGTTGCCTTTTCCACTCTCTTTCTTTAGCTGATTGGAAGAAATGTCATTTTATAGTCATGTTCTTAGAAACAAGATTTTTGATGAATGTTATGTTCCCATATACTATATTGTATGTACATCATGTTAATGATAACACGACCTTGATAAAGTTTGTGATGTCGATAACACAATATATTGATCTATGTATTGTTAATATTGTCTTTTTTATACATATCATGTAATTGTAAACACAATAAAAAGGTTTACTTATTACCAATTACATGATAAAAAAAGACCTACAATGAATATTACAATTTATTTTATTCACTACATGTTACCAATTACACAATAACTATACTTCGTGTGATCTATAACATGACCATATCAATAAATAAATGATCCCAATTTTCGGTACATCACCAATCACTACAACAAAATATACTATTAGCGACACAAACAAAAGCGTCGCTAAAAACCACTACTTGCGACACATACAAAATCATCGTAAAAAAAAGAACTATTAGCGACACATAATATGCGTCGCTAATGGTCATCTATTAGCGATGCTTAATTTAAAGCGTCACTAATACTAACCATATTATCGACGTTTTCCAATAAATGTTGCTAATTAGTTACGCTATTAGCAACACTTTAAACAAGTGTTACTAGAAGAGATTTATTTTAAAAAAAATTATAACTAGTAGCAATGCTTTTTCTTAAGCATAACTAATAGTTTTAACAATAGCGATGCTTGCTAGAAAGTGTTGGTAATAGTTATGCTATTAATGACGCTTAATAAAAGTGTCACCAATAGTAATAAATTTAAAATAAAAAATAAAAAATTAGAACTATTAGCGATGCTTTTAATTAAGCACCACAAATAGCATTGATAATAGCGACACTTGTTTACAAGCGTCACTATTAGCTTTATTAATTAATTTTATTTAATAAATAATTATATAATAAATAAATATAAAAAATTTTAAATAAACTTCTTAAATGAATATATTTTATTCAATATTTACTATTTGTATATATAATATATAAATATTAAATTTTTAATAAAAGGTAGTGTCAATAATATCTTAAACTTTTACTATTTATATATAATAAATTTTATTTCTAAATTTTGCTATTAATTTTAAAATATAATTTATAATAAAAGAGAGAGTGAAGAGAGCAAGAGAGAGAGAGAGAGAAGAGAGAGTGACCAAGAGAGAGAGAGGGAAGAGAGATAGATAAGGAGAGAGAGAAGGAGAGGAGAGAGAAAGAAGAGAGGGGGTGAGGAGAGAGAGAAAGAGGGGAGAGGAAAGAAAATTTTAATTATAAATTATTTTTAAAATAAAAAAAATGCACCCATTTGGAGTAGATTCTAGTAGCCCTTTACGTGCAAACTTCCAGTCTTTAGCTCGCCCTCACTAATATTTGGTTCCAACAGGTTGAAATCATTGACTATCTCCTACTCTGCCTCTGTCTCAACGTCAATATTACTGGGTACCTCATTATGTTTGAATTCGTCATGGTCATTGTAGTTCCTAGGGGCTGTATGGGGGTTCATGGTGTTCTGAACGTTCACCAGATTCTACTTTATTTCCTTTATTTCCTTGTTATTCTAGTGCATTAGGCTATTTTCTTATATATTAGCTTAATATTTTCTTATGTAATGGGATGATAATTATCATTGGACTAGCTAGTGGCCTGGGATAGCCTAACCCACTAGCTGGCGCGACTCCCTAGAATAGTGGGTGATTGTTTATAATTAAACCCTTTATAAGTGTATAAGGTAATTGTACTAGGATAAGTATTTAAGGGTTGTCGAACCTCAGGGACGGATGAATTATTATTAAATCTAAGAGAGGAATTTGTTGATTAAAAACTAAAAAGAACTTAAAATTAAAATTAAGCAAAAGAAATAATCACTAAATCAAAAGCAAGAGATTAATATGATGAAATTTACTTAGGAAATTGAATCTACTATTGAACCATAATAATTCCTTAACTTTTAATTTAAATCTACTGTGAATATGAACAAGTATTCTTAGCTACAAGGTAGAATTACTTCAGAAATAATCATTAATTAAATTCATGGCATACACTATCTTCGACAATAGCATGAATCATCTACACTAAACTAGCTATAGGCATGACTCGTCTAATCATAGTATAACTCATCTAATTCATTAATTATCTGAATATTAAAACTATTGTATAACCATCTCATCTAAATCACAAAAATTAGAATCGATGAAAATATCAAAACCACATCAATCTATCATCTACAAGACAATAAATCAACATAGACTTGAATAAACATTAAAAGTTGTTCCATGAAAAATGAAATCTTTATCATACAATTGTCATCATTCTCAACTGAGATCTAAATTAAAAAGAAAAGAAAATGAAACTTATTTATAACTTCATCAACTCCTAAGTAAAAGAAAAGACTAGCCTTCAACTTTATAAGGAAGCTCTTCAATCACCATTAAAAGCTTTGAGCTCTCTTCTATCTTATTCTTCCTTTTTCTCTTCAGAAAATCTACTAGAATCCCTTAATTTTGAGCTAAATATATCTTTATATAGGCATAAGAGCCATAGAAAGAAGTTTAATAGGAAAAAGATTAAAAATTGGCTTAAACTAGGAAACTATGCGTTATCTCAATCGATCGCCCTGCAGGCCCATTCGATCGCTTGTACTGAATTTGTCTTCAAAATCATGTTTAGTTGTTTGATACTTAAAATGCTCCATTCGATCAGCTACACTGTTTTTGCAATCTGGACAATTTTTTTGGACAGTCCAATTTCTGTTTATTAAGCTCTTTCTTTCATGTCTATATTAGTTGCCAACTTGTTTATAACTCCGAAAAGTTATCTAAATCACATTGAAGCATGTCAAGACTATTGTGAATTATTCCAAATATTGTCCAAGTACCTCGATAAGCGCACTTTACCTACAAAATATAAAATATCATATTATAGACATGTAGGATGTAATTAAAATCCCAACTGGATTTAAATACATGCCTAAACTACTAATAATTTCTAAAATTAATTAATAATCAAACTAAAATATTAGTAACTATCTTAATCTAAATAAACCATAAACTACTAATAACTTCTAAAATTAATTAATAATCAAACTAAAATATTAATAACTATCTTAATCTAAATAAACCATAACTAACACTAAATTAACCTAATCTATACTAACAAATAAGGTAAAAAGATATATAAAATAAATATATATTTCATACTTATCAAATACCCCCAAACCTATATTTTGGTAGTCCTCGAGCCAAACAAAAATAAAACAAAACAACTAATATAGAAAAATAAATAAATGCCACTTTCGTAGGGAATCACAATTGCATTTAATATATTCAACAAGCCTTTAAACCCCTAGGTATCCCTAGTTGGACGAGTTGTGTCTCGTGAGAGTTTGCAGTAATGATACCCACAAACATCTAAACTTAATAAAAGAAATAAAATAAAATATGAAAACAAAATCCTAAAAACAATCTTCTCTTAAAAATACATAACTATTTTTAAAAAGAACCAACCACAAATACTTGAAACAAGTAAACAATTTCGATCTAAACACTTTCAAGTAAGGAATAATCCATTCTATAACCCCATCTTAGAAATAATTGTGCAACTACATATATATATATATATATATATATATATATATATATATATATATATATATATATATATATTTCAAAAACTTAAAGTGTAGAAACTTTGTAGTCATACAATTTCATTCTTTATTAACAAGTATATCTTATATGACCTATTAACCGAGCTCATTAAAGGTCACTAACTCAAAAATATAACAATGACAATCTTTCATCCTTGACATCTCATAATAAACCTTCATGTAATAGCCTTCAAATTTTAATTAAATTTAGGGAATAAGAGCATAATATACATCAAAATATGACTTGTGCAATACTTAGTTCTATTAAGCTTTCTAAATAGTCCATGTAATAAGCATTAGGCCAGTGTCCCTAATCCAGTTGGCTCAAGGCACTAGGTGTTAAACACCCCTCAGGCTTAATAACTCGAACTATAAAGGCTAAAGAACCAAGCTAGTCATAAAAGAATTTATCTCAACTTTTCACCTTTTGACGCGATCCCTTATACTTGCCCAGGCACAAGGTCCAGTTACTCAGTAAAAAAAGAAACAAACCTTTACTCTTTTTTCTCATCAATTTTTTTCATTCAATCTATATTTTTTTCTTCAACTTTTTTTTTATTATACACTTATCCCAAAAAAAATTTCAAATAAAAGCTAAACGTAAAGATTTATCATAAAACATTAAAAATTACTCAATTGTCATGTTTTTTTTTAAAAATATGCTTAGTTAAAGATATTCCACTAAGATTACAAGTAATAAATCATAAAATTATATTCTTACAAGTTTCAAGTGTGTGAAATGTGATTTTAAAATATAAGCACAATTATCCAAGATAAAGAAAATAAAATAGCAATTACTCACTTAAACATTTTCATCACTTAATTAATTACTTGAACTTTCTTCATGAAATTGATCTATTTAAAAACAGACATATGCTTTTAAAAGAAAATAAGCGATAAAACCCACTTAAAAGAAAAGAAAACAAAATAAATAACGAAAAATACTCTAAAACATCCTAAAAGAAAAAGAACTTTCTACACCCTCAAACCTAAACTGAACATTGTCCTCAATGTTAAAGAAAATATATACTATAATGACAAGAATAAGTAAGAGAGGGAAAGAAAGATATCACTTGAAAGCATAACTAATCCACTAATCTGAAAGTGAAGTACATAGGATTGGAGAAAACATGAGAAACATACAGGTAAGGAGAAATTTCCCAAACCTAAAATACCAAGCTCCCAGAAAAGAGATAACAACAAAAAAACACAAAGAAAAGAAAAGAGAAGAGAAGAGAAAAGTAGCCCCTACATAGCTGAATATTAGCATCATCGGAATCATCTGCATCAGTTGAACTCTAGTCACTATCATCCACATCGGCCGAAGCTCTACGAATCAAATCAGTCAGTCCCTGTATAAGTCCCCTCATCTCAGTCATCTGAGCAGCCATCTAAGCATCTATATGTGCAGTAAGCCTCGTGTGAAGCTGTGCCTGAGAAGAATCACTATGTGATTGAAGACGATGCTCCATCTGAAGGAAAGAGTCATGAGCAAAAGAATGTAGTGGAATGTTCTGCTCAGTTGCAACCTCTGGTACACCCTTTGTAGTTGGCTCCTCCTCGTTCTCCTCGTCTAATACTCGTCGAGGCGGACAATGTGTGATCATCCGGTTTAGGGTTGCCTAGGAAATGACTCCTAAACCTTGGCTTATAGGTGCATATAAAGGAAAATCCAACTGAAAGTGAACAAAAATCCTCTCCAAAAGGAAAGGAAAAGCTAATTGAGCATCCACTGGTCCAGAGACTATATTCACCATCTGTGCGGAGACAAAGGAGGGAAAATCTATGTGAATCTGCTCTGCACAACCCAGAACATACAGAAGGCTAGCTAAGGTGTAGTCAACCTTCTCATGACGGTGGAACCATATGTCATACTCCAATATCAGATGTGCAAATATAGTCCCGCGTCATGAGAGAAGCTGGCAATCCATACGTGAGGGATGGGCCTTGCTCCTGCCCCATAAGAGTCCCCATGATAGTATACTCATCAGGAAAAGCAAAGTTAGCAAAAGAGGGATAGGTGAAGTTGAAGCGTGTGAGACCCATCATTACAGCTATGAGCTCTGGTGTGATACTGATCGTAATATCTCCAATGGTACTGACAATATATCCCCTCTCATTAAGAAAAGCAGATGCATAAAAAGATCTGACCTGCTCATGATGTACTCGAGTGTCAGGGGATGCAATATGTGAGAAAAAGGAGCACCAATCCTCTTGCTCCATAAGCCATGACTGGGCAACAGTAATAGTGGGGATAAACTCCACTTGTTGCTCGTAAACAATAGCACGAAGAGGTAGATTGGCAGCGGCGATAGTAGAAGATGAAGCACACAAAGTAGAAGGGCCTTTAGAATGAGAATTGTGTGCCATATATATGCAAAAAGCTCAAAAAGAAGTGATAAAATGATAAGGAAATGACTAGAAAGTAGAAAAATTTTTGTACACGCCCAATAATGTCAAATTAAAAAAAATACCCCTAAAAAATTGAGCAGAAATGTCCCAAATCAGAGTGTGATATGTACAAGTAAAAATTGAGCATCTTTAGTAAAGCAAGTATTGATTCATTAAAGCCTCAAAAATTGGAATTTTTTACAAAAATAGTGCAAAATGAAAATTTTGAAATCCAACTTACACAATGCATCATTCATTCAATCAAATTGTACCAAATCATGAACATGGAGTATACAAGTCGATTCTAACAAATTTCCACAAAAAATTGCATCTGATTTGGTCAAAAATTGAAAGAAAAATTCAAAAAACAAATTTGGGGCTTACCGGGTAAACAGAAGAACAACGTGAAATGGAAGCCAATTCAGCTCAAATTAACACAGAAATGGATTCTACGCAAAAATATGGAGGGGAGTGATGATGTTTGGACCAAAAACCTCTCCGGACAATGTACAGACGAGGGTGTAAAACAGAGACGACACAGTAGAGGAAAAAAAATGGCGGTAGCCAAACTGGCCGGCACGCACGTTGTAAATGAGGACCCAACCGTTCGAACGGCCAATTTGTCGATTGCTCGGGCCCGATCGATCGGTAATTATCCCGATCGAACGGGTAAACACAAAAAAAAATTCCTTTTTTAAATAAAAATAAAATAAAATAAAAATCCAGTTATTTAACTAAAACTACTAAATAAAAAATTCACTAAATGGATTAAATAAAGCAAATTTAACTAAAAGAAAAAGAGAAAAATTAAACATAAAAACAAACCAAATAAAACAAGGGTTGCCCCCTAGAAGCGCTAAGTTTATTGTCTTCAGCCAGACAGTGTGCACTCCCTTAATGTATTAGTGGATCAATGGAATCAATATCACCCCTCTCAATATCTCTCTCAATGACAGGCTTAAGGCTCTGACCATTAACTTTAAAAACCCAATTATCTTGTGGGTCAGAGATTTCAATTGCTCCATGAGGGAAAACCTGAGTAAAGACATAGGGGCCATCCCAACGAGATCTAAGCTTACCTGGGAAGAGGCGTAATTTAGAATTAAAGAACCAAACTTTCTGGTTAGGTGCAAAGGACTTTCAATGGATTAAGCGGTCATGTAAAGCCTTAGTTCTTTGTTTATATTATTTGGCACTCTCGTAAGCTTCATGACGCATCTCTTCCAATTCATTAAGTTGGAGTTTGCGGTGTGAACTAGCTTTGTCCATGTCGAAATTAAATGATTTAATGGCCCAAAAAGCACGGTGCTCCAACTCAAAGGGTAAGTGACATGCCTTACTATAAACAAGACGGTAAGGGGACATGCCAATGGGGAGTAGTCCGTTATGCCCGTAAGGCATCATTAAGATGCATGGACCAATCTTTTCGATCAAGGTGCACTGTTTTCTCAAGGATTTTTTTAATCTCACAATTGGACACCTCTACTTGACCACTGGTCTGAGGATGGTAGGGGGTGGCAACTTTATGTGTGATGGAATATCTTTGAAGAAGAGCTTCAAATGAATGGTTACAAAAGTGACTACCCCCATCACTAATGATTGTTCTAGGTGTACCAAATCGACAAAAAATATGTTCCTTGAGAAATGCCACCACAACCTTATGGTCATGGTTTTTGTCGCTATGGCTTCAATCCATTTGGAGACATAATCAACAGCGACCAAAATGTAAGTGTAGCCAAAGGAGGGTGTAAATGGTCCCATAAAATCGATTCCCCAAACATAAAAAATCTCAACAATGAGGATGGGTTGGAGAGGCATCATGTCTCTCCGAGAAAGGGCCCCTAGTTGCTGACATCTATCAAAAGACTTACAAAACTCATGAACATCCCTAAACAAGGTGGGCCAGTAGAATCCACTTTGAAGAACCTTAGCTACTGTTTTCTTTCCCCCAAAATGACCGCCACAGGCATGAGAGTGACAAAATGTGAGAATACTATGGAATTCACTATCGGCACACATCGGCGAATAATCTGGTCAGAACAAAACTTAAAAAGATCAGGGTCATCCCAATAATAGTGTTTAACATGAGAAAAGAATAAATCCTTGTCTTATTTAGTCCAATTAGAGGGAATGTGACCCACAGCATGATAATTAACAATATGGACAAACCAGGGGATGAATTGGTAGAGACAACAAAGAGTTGCTCATCGGGGAAAGAATCATGAAGTGGTTGAGGGTTGGAAGATTCCTCAAGTAAGATACTAGAAAAATGATCAGCCACGACATTCTCAACACCCTTTTTATCTTTAATTTCATAATCAAACTCTTGAATGAGCAAAACCATCGGATGAGCCTAGGCTTGGTATCCTTAGAAAGAAAGTAGTGTAAGGCTGCATGGTCAGAAAAGATAATGATTTTAGACCCTAAAAGGTATGATCAAAATTTATCAAGGGCATAGACAATAGCTAGCAATTCCTTTTCTGTAGTGGTATAGTTCAATTGGGCATCAGAAAAGTCTTACTAGCGTAATAAATGGCGTGGGGGACTTTGTTCACTCTTTGGCTAAGGACTGTGCTCACAGCATAGTCGGAGGTATCACACATAATCTCAAAGGGTAGGGAGTAATCAGGTGGCTGAATGATAGGGGTGGGAGAGAGGAGTGTATGAAGCTTAGTGAAAACTTTCATACAGGCATCATCACACTCAAAAGGAACATCCTGAGCCAACAAATGACACAATGGCCAGGAAATCTTACTAAAGTCTTTGATGAATCCCCTATAGAAATCGGCATGACCAAGAAAGGAACGAACCTGTCTTATCATAGTAGGTGGAGGCAAGTTGGCTATTAGGTCAACTTTGGCCTTGTCTACTTCAATACCACGTTTGGAAACAACATGACCTAAAACAATGCCCTCTTGAACCAAAAAATGGTTCTTTTCCCAACTCAAAACCAAATTAGTCTCCTCACAACATTTAAGAACAATAGATAAATTATGGAGACACTCATCAAACGAAGCACCAAAAATAGAAAAATCATCCATAAATACTTCCAAAAATTTATCAATCATATCAAAAATATATGGACATCATACAACGTTGAAATGTAGCAGGAGCATTACATAAACCAAATGGCATACGTCTATAAGAAAATGTACCAAACGGACAAGTGAAGATGGTCTTCTCCTGATCCCCCAAAAACACAGGTACCTGATTATACCCAAAGTAGCCATCTAGAAAATAATAGAAGTCCTAACTTGCTAGTTTCTCTAAGATCTGGTCAATGAATGATAAGGGAAAATGGTCCTTTTAGGTCATGGAATTCAACTTTTGGTAGTCTATACACACTTTCCACCCTGTGGTTTTTCTAGTAGGGACTAACTCTCATAATGAATTTGACTTAACAGTGAATCCAAACTTCTTGGGAGCAACCTGGGTAGGACTCACCCACTCACTATTAGAGATAAGGTATATGATACTTGCATCTAAAAGCTTAACCATCTCCTTTATGACCACCTCCCACATGTTAGGGTTCAACCTCCGTTGTCCTTCTCTCGAGGGTTTGACCTTGTCCTCTAAGTGGATTCTGTGCATGCAAATTGATGGATCAATCCCCCTAAGGCTAGCAACCGTCCATCCTATGGCTCTCCTATGTGTGACAAGGACAGTAAGCAATTTACTCTCTTGGTCACTAGTCAAACTAGAGGAAATAATGACTGGGAGAGTATCCTTAGGTCCTAAGAAGGCATACTTGAGAGAGCTGGGTAAGTTTTTCAATTCAAGCTTAGGTGGCGACTCTATGGAGGGCTTAAGAGGTGTGGAGGCTGATATAGGTAAGGGATCGACTTGGAGCTTTCAAGATGAAGACTTGGAAACACTAGCAGCCGCTAGTTGGCTATGGGCCTCTTCCAAAGATGGGTCAATAGTGGACTCCTCTAACCAAGGATGTAGTAAAGTCGTTTCAAGAGTATCTCTCATTAGGGTAAGGGGGGAGGGTTTCATTGACTAAGTCATCTAAATGGTCAACCATTAAGCACTCAGAGTCACACTCAACAGGTGGCTAGTTAGATGCATGGAACACATTGAGCCTCACATTCATATTCCCAAAGGATATCTCCATCACTCCCGTTCGACAATTGATACAAGCATTAGCAGTGGCAAGAAAGGGCCGACCTAGAATGACGGGGATTTGGTGTGTGGTATTGAAGACAAATTCCATATCTAAAACAAAAAAGTCAACAAGGAAAAAGAACCGGTCAACTTTCAGTAAGACATCTTCAATGACTCCCTAAGTTTTACGTACGGAATGATCGGCTAAGTGAAGAGTAACTGACGTAGGCTACAAGTCTCCTAAACCTAAGTGCTCATAGACCAAGTATGGGAGTAGATTGACACTCGCAACAAGGTCAAGGAGGGCTCTATGAATAGAGTGATCGCCTATGACAAAAGAAATAGTAGGCACTCCAGGGTCCTTATACTTAGGTGGGGTGTCAAACTTCAAAAGAGAGCTAACTTGCTCAATGAGAAAGACCTTCTTAGACACATGGGTTTTAGATTTACACTTTTGAGTGCATAGGTCTTTGAGAAATTTAGCATAAGCAAAGACTTTCTTAATGACATCTAAGAGGGGGAGATTAATTTTGACTTGTTTAAAAGTCTCAAGAATATCATCCATCTTAGCCGTGCTCTTTCTAAATAGTGGGGCCATGTCAAGACATTGAGGAAAAGGTGCCTTAGGGATATAAAATCCCTAGAAAGTGGTCTTATACTGTGGCTCTGAGGAAGGGGAAGAAAAGATTGACTCCTTTGAATTTGGCTCACTATCTAACTCATGAGGCTCATTAGGGGCTGGATTGTCTAACCCTTCATTTGTGGTACCCAAGGACTCCCCTCCAACTTGGTTGTCAATGTGTCGACCACTCCTACGGGTAGTTATGGACTGAATTTGATCATTAGAGGAAGAGAATATCTCTACTCTACATTGACCTTTAAGGTTTTGTTGGGGCTGACTCGGCAATGTTCTCGTCTCTCGCTTATTAATAACATTGGCTAGTTGTCCAATTTGGGCTTCTAACTTTGCTATAGATTGTGTGTGAGAGTTGAGGAGTTGGGATTGAGATTGAAGGCCTTGTAGGGCAGTCAAAACCTTTTCTTCAAAACTCAGACTCCTATTGGGTTGGACATACGGAGGTTACACTTGAAGTTGGTGGATAGGGGTTGGTAGGACTTGGAATGGTTGCCTAGGGGGTTGGTTTCCCACAACCTTTTGGTTTTGTGCCTGCCAGGAAAAGTTAGGATGATTCCTCCACACAGGGTTATATGTGTTTAAAAATAGATTATTTTCAGCCCTAGGGAGGGATTGGGTGTCATCCACATGATCTTGGACAAGCTCAGGAAATTGAGATGCAGAGGGACACTCTATGATAGTATGGGCTAGGCTAAGGCATATTGTGCATGCATCTTGAGTGAAGGGAGTGAGATGATGGGTTGAAGTCATAAGAAGGTCCAACTTCCTACTTAGAGTATCAACTTTGGAGGAGAGGTCTAATGGGTTTTTGACTTCATACAAGCCACCCCTAGAGGGGGCATTGATCAAGGTAGATAATCCACTCTCATTTCTATTCAATGCAGTATGTTGAAGAGAATTTTTACTCAAGTCCTCAAAAAGTTTTCATGCCTCATTTTCATTTTTTAACAAGAAGGCACCCCCACAACTTGCATCAACAAGATGACGGTTTTGTTCAGTAAGACCCTCATAAAAAAGTTGCACTAATTATCACTTAGGGATAGTATGATGAGGACATCTCCTAAGAATGTCCTTAAGTCTATCCCAACTCTCATGGAATTGTTCAATGGGAAGTTGGGCAAAAGTGGTTATGGCCTTTCTCATTTGGTTGGTCTTACCTATGGGAAAGTACTTTTTGAGGAACTCTTGTTGCATTTGGGCCCATGTTGTGATAGTATTTGGTTCTAATGAGTGGAGCCATTCTTTAGCCTTATCTTTTAGTGTGAAAGGGAAAAGCTGAAGTTTGACAGCCTCATCAGTCAATTTGAGAGCTTAAAAGTTGTGCATAGTTCTAAGAAGTCATTTAGGTGCCTATATGGGTTTTCATTATTAAACCCATAAAAATATGGAAGCATTTAAATGACATTGGGCTTAATCTCATAATTTTGAGCAGCGACCGCTGGCAGCCTAATGCATGAAGGGGAGGTGTACTCATTGGGAGTGTAATACTCCCTTAGAGCTTTGAGTGGTGCATCTACTAATTGATGTTCAGCCATGATGGGGGTAGAAGTAGAAGTAGTGTGGGAGGAAGAATTGGTGGGTGAGTTTAGGGGTGTAGGGATGTAGGTCGGGGGCAACTCAGCTCTCCTAGATGTCCGCTCAGGCTCATGGTCAAATGGTACTAATCGGGGGCGTAAGGAGCGATGACTACCCATACGCCACAAACACACCACACAATTTTAAATGTACAAAGAGGAATAATAAGCAAAAACTAACTAAGAAAAAAACTAAAACTAAAGAGAGAAATAGATCTTGCAAACCGAAGAGAAGCACTATGCTTGTCGATGTCCACTTGTGGCCACAAGTGTAGAGAACACTGTCTTCAACTTAACCTACAAAATCAAATTAAAAGAAGGTAAGAAACTAAGAAGTAACCTAAAAACTAAAGTAATTGAAACTAAAGTAGCTATAATTATCCTAATACTAATTTAGTAAGAAATCAACACCGTCCCCGGCAATGACGCCAATAACATGATCGTTTATAATTAAACCTTTTGCAAGTGTAGAAGGTAATTGTACTAGGATAAGTATTTAAGGGTTGTCTAACTTCAGGGACGGATGAATTATTGTTAAATCTAAGACATGAATTTCTTGATTAAAAACTAAAAAGAACTTAAAATTAAAGTTAAGCAAAAGATATAATCACTAAATTAAAAGCAAGAGATTAATATAATGAAATTTACTTAGGAATTAAATCTACTATAGAACCATAACAATTCCTCAACTTTTAATCTAAATCTAGTGCGAATATGAACAAGTATTCTCAGCTACAAGCTAGAATTACTTTAGAAATAATCATTAATTAAATTCATGGCATGAACTATATTCAACAATAACACGAATTATCTACACTAAACTAGCTATAGGCATGACTCGTCTAATCTTAGTATAACTTATCCAATTCATTAATTACCTGAATATTAAAACTATTGTATGACCATATCATCTAAATCACAGAAATTAGAATCGATGAAAATATCAAAACCACATCAATCTATCATCTACAAAACAATAAATCAACATAGACTTGAATAAACATTAAAAGCTCTTCCATTAAAAAAGAAATCTTTATCATATAATTATCATAATTCACAACTGAGTTCTAAATTAAAGAGAAAATAAACTGAAACTTATCTATAGCTTCATCAACTCCTAAGTAAAAGAAAAGACTAGCCTTCCATTTTGCAAGGAAGCTCTTGAATCTCCATTAAAAGCTTTGAGTTCTCTTTCATCTTCTTCTTTCTTTTTCTCTTCAGAAAATCTACCGGAATCCCTTAAATTCAAGCCAAATATGTCTTTATATAGGCATAAGAGCTGTAGAAAGAAATTTAATACAAAAATGATTGAAAATTGGCTTAAACTAGGAAACACCGCGTTATCCCAATCGATCGCCCTGCATGCCTGTTTGATCTCCTGTATTGAATTTGTCTTCAAAATCACATTTAGCCATTTGATACTTAAAACGCCCCATTCGATCAGCTACACTGTTTCTGCAATCTAGACAATTTTTCTAGACAGTCCAATTTCTGTTCATTAAGCTCTTTCTTTTATGTCCATATTAGTTTCCAACTTGTTTATAACTCCGAAAAGTTGTCCAAATCACTTTAAAGCATGTCAAGACTATTTTTAATTATTCCAAACATGTACCAAGTACCTTGATAAGCATACTTTGCCTATAAAATTTAAAATATCATATTTTAAACATGTAGAATGTATTTAAAATCCCAACTTGATTTAAATACATGCCTAAACTACTAATAACTTCTAAAATTTATTAATAATCACACTAAAATATTAATAACTATCTTAATGTAAATAAACCATAATTAACACTAAATTAACCTAATATATATTAGCACATAAGGTAAAAAGACATATAAAATAGATATATATTTCGTACTTATCAGTGGGTCATTTCCTATATGGGTTGCCCCTTCCTCTTTGTTTTAGTTATGCAATTGAATATTCAAAACTTCTCCCTTTTCTTCTTCTTTTCTTCCCTTTCACTGTGTGAGTGTTCAAGGTACCGTTTTTACCCACACCGGGCACAACATTGGTATTGGAGCCTTCACGATCCCGGCCATGGCATGAGGCAAACAACTCACCTATACCCCAGACACTCAACCTGAGATGGAGGTTGAAGCTTCAGCGGACAATCCCAAATTTGCTTTGATAACCATCAACACTCCTACCCTAGCGCAAATTATGGCTAATATTGAGTCCCTGACCATGGTCGTTGCGCAGCTCTAGGTAGGTCCTTCAGCACCCTCAGTGCCACTCCTCTCCATACCACCGGTTGCAAACATGGAGAAGGGAGAAACTTTGCAGGCACCAGAATACACGGCCCAGGCACTCAGGCAGCGGCAAACAGGGAGATACGTGTCCCACAGGCCCCTCTGTGCTTTGGCACCCTCGACCATGTTGGAGAAGGGAGGCGCCAGGCCTGGGATATACAAGGTTTGTCAGGTGTTCGGGAGAATGCCCCAATGGTGCCGCCCCCTAGAAACCTATTTTCAGAGATGGAGGATGACTAGGAGGAGTACTCGGGGCCTTGCGGAGGACCATGGGGAGGAGCAAAGCCCCGTTTGGCCCTCCTGCAATTTTCGTGCTACAGTGGGGATGACGACCCGGTAGTGTGGTTGTATGAGGTTGAGAAATCTTTTGCCTACCAGGGAGCGCACTCCAAAGCTGAACGATTGCGCATCGCTGCATTCCACCTCGATAGTGACACTTCCGTATGGTTCCAAAGTTTCGAGAAGAAGGTGCATTGCCCCACTTGGGCCACCTTCACCGATGAGCTATCCATCCAATTTGGGCGAAATGAATTCCAGGATTTCTACGAGATGCTCTCCATGCTGCGTCAAACCACCACTACCCGGGCCTATTACACGGAGTTCATGAAGGTGGCCGGTGGTAGCCTTGGTGGGCACGTTCAAGAGAGGTCTCAAACCCGAGATTTCTGTGGAGATGCGCCACCTCCCATGCCCTAGTATGTGGGACGTTGTGCGGCATGCACAAATTGAGAAAGAGAAGTTGGCCCGACAGCGGAGAGGGGGGCGGCTGGGGCCCTTCCCACATTCCAATGTCAGCGCTGCCCCCCTTGCCGCCCCGACAGCAGCCCAGCGCCAGGTCGACTTGGCCAACAGCCCCCTCCGTTAGGTCAGATTGTTTGCCGTCTTACACCGAAATAGATGGAGGAGCGTAGGTCCAAGGGACTATGTTTTCGTTGTGATGAAAAGTTCGTTCCAGGGCACCGTTGTTCCATCAAAGGCAGCCTCCTCATTGAGGAGATTGAGGAGGAGGATGTGACAGACAGGGCAGACTCTTTCTACTATGAGGACGTGCTACCTGAGATTTTTGTACATGCCTTTTCAGGGGAATTCACTCCTCGTACGATGCGGGCTCAAGGCCACCTCAAGTGGCAGCAAGTGGCCATCTTAATCGACAGCGGTTCCAACCACAACTTCAATAATGATAAGGTGGCTCAGTGTCTTGGCTGCTTCGTGTCTGATTCAAAGCCCTTCAATGTGTTGATCGGGGATGGGAACCATCTTAGGAGCTCCGGTGTATGTTCTCAGGCCGCCCTCATTATTTAGGGCCACACCTTCATAACCGACCTCTTATTGCTACCCACGAAGGGGGCGGATGTGGTGTTAGGGGTTCAGTGGCTATAGGAACTCGGTGACGTGGGCTGGAACTTCAGAGATATGGTTCGCACCCCAGGGGTTCCTCTTGCAACAACAGGCAACGGTCGAGGTGCCTCATGATGAGCCGCCTCCAAATCTTATCGATTTGTTGGCGGAGCATCAGGATGTGTTTGCTGAGCCAACGGGCCTTCCACAGGTGCGACCTCACGACCACCATATTCCCATTATTCCTGCAATATTGCTGGCCAATGTTTGCCCTTACCATTATCCCCACATCTAGAAATCAGAGATACAACACCTCATGTTTGACATGCTTCAGTCCGGTATCATTGCCCTAGCACCAGCTCCTTCTCCCCTGTGTTGCTCATTCGTAAGAATGATGGCACTTGGCAGTTTTGTGTGGACTACCGAGCCTTAAATGCCATCACTGTCAAAGACAAATATCTCATACCCATGTTTGAGGAGCTTTTAGACGAGCTAGCTAGGGCGACAGTCTTCAGTAAACTCAACCTTCGGTCTAGTTACCATCAGATTTGGGTGCAGCTAGCATATGTGGACAAGTCCTCCTTCCAGACTCATGATGGCCATTTCAAGTTCCTCGTTATGTTGTTCGGGCTGACCAATGCCCCCTCCACCTTTCAGAGCCTCATGAACGATCTCTTCAGGCCCTTCCTGCGCCACTACATCTTGGTCTTCTTTGATGACATCCTTGTCTACAACCAGTCGTGGGCGGAGCACTTGGAGCATCTCAGATTTGGCTTCTCTATTCTTAGAGATAATTCTTTATTTCTTAAGCATTCGAAGTGTTCCTTTGGCAGCCCATAGATTCATTATTTGGGGCATATCATTTCTTGGGACAGAGTCACCACTGACCGGTCGAAGGATACTGCCATGCTCGCTTGGCCGCCGCCCACTTGTGTCCGTGCACTATAGGGTTTTTTTGGGCCTCACTGGTTACTATAGAAGGTTCATCAGCCGGTATGGATAGATTGCTCGGCCCCTTATAGAGCTTCTCAAGAAGGGGGCATTCAGATGGAATGGGGTTGCCCAAGCGGCCTTTGACGAGCTAAAGTAGTCTATGGCATCGGCCCCTATTCTGATTTTACCCGATTTCAGCTACCCCTTTGTGGTGGAAACTAATGCTTTGGAGACGGGCCTAGGGGCAGTGTTGTTGCAGGACGAGCACCCCATTGCCTACTTCAGCAAGGCTTTGGTAGGCCACTCCTTGTCCCTGTCCGTTTATGAGAAGGAGATGTTGGCTATTGTCCTCGCCGTTGACAAATGGAGGCCTTACTTACTCGGCCGCCGATTTCTCACTCGCACTGACCACCAACCCTTGAAGTACTTCCTTGAGCAAAGGGTGTCTACTCCAGCACAATAGTGGTGGGTTAGTAAGTTACTTGGGTATGATTACAAGGTTGTTTACAAGAAAGGGTCGGAAAACACTGTGGCCAATGCCCTTTCTTGCAGCTCTACCTCCGGTACGTTCTTGGTCATTTCTTCTCCGTCTTGCCCCTTCCTTGATGAGTTGCGGTGGGAATATATTGAGGATCCTCCAACACAGAGCTTGATTACTAGCTACTCGTCCCTTCTTTTTATGGTAGGATAATCTTCTCTTTTGGAAGGACCGACTTTGGGTACTAGCAGTTGATGATCTTCGCAGGCACATTATTCCCCACTTCCATGACACTCCGGTGGCTGGTCATGAAGGAGCATTTCGCACTTATAAGCAAGTAAGCTAGAGCTTTAAGTAGTAGGGTATTCGATGGGTGGTACAAGAGTATGTGGCCACCTATGATGTATGTCAGAGAGCGAAGTCTGCCACGACGTCTCCCTTCGGTTTGCTTTAGCCATTACCCATTCCCGACAAGGTTTGGAAGGATGTCTTGATAGACTTCGTGGAGGCCTTACCCGTGGCGCAAGGCAAGTTGGTGATTTTGGTGGTAGTAGATCAGTTGTCCAAGTACACTCATTTTTGTGCTTTGGGCCACCCATTCACCGCCAAGATAGTGGTAGAGCTCTATGTTCGAGAGGTGGCCAAATTTTACGGCATGCCTCATACTATTATTTCTGGCCATGATAAGATCTCATATCTCAATTTTGGCAGGAATTCTTCGCTTTATAGGGCACTTCTCTCCACATGAGTACTGCTTATCACCCACAGTCGAATAGCCAGACAGAGGTGGTTAACCATTGCTTGGAGCAGTATCTTCACTGTTTCACTATGTCTCAGCTCTGCCGATGGCTTTTGTAAGATCTCTGATCTTAAACCGTTTTTCGTTTCACTTTAATTATCGGTTATCATGAGGTTAACACGTTTTCTGATTTATTCAGTGGTTTCAAAGATAGATGGTGTTTCTCATGGTTTTTATCAAAATCAACTTTATATATACTGGTTTTAAGTGATTTTGAATCAAATGTGAATTTTTGGGATTTTTCTGAATTTTTACTATTTTTTTGAAAATTAGGGTTTCGGCGGGACCCCTGTGGGCCCCACCGTCGAAATTTGGATTTTTAGACCAAATGAACCCAAACAACAACTTAAGCTTATACAAAAATTTTTAGAATTTTCTTAGACTTAATTAGTGCTCAAATTTATAAAATACCCATTTTTAGCCTATTTTTCTATTTACACCCCACAACTTACCCATACACACCACAAAGCTTACTATAAAAGGCCAAACCTGAGCCATTCCTATTTTGCGAATAGGCTGAGGAGGAGAGGTCAGGCCTAATCCCCAATTAAGCCCGGATTAGAAGGTGTTTAAGGTTTTTAAGAAGGGTGACCATCAAATCCAGGCCTAATCAAATGATAAGGTAATGGACTTTCAAATTTTCAATCTTTCTATGGTAAAACTCTTAAATTTTGTGGTTTATTTTGAATGGAGTTACTTGATTAAGTGTGCTAATGGCATGATTAGAAAATGGTAATCTTTAATCCCGATTTCATAGGGTTTTATCTTGTTATGATGTGATTTAGCATTCTGGAAGTCATGGTGGACTTTTGATGGCATTTAGGTTGTTAGATGGTGATTTGAAGTGTCATCAATGGAGTTTCGGTTTGAAAATTAGAAAGGAAGAAGAAGGTCGTTTCTGCCTTGTTGTCGTTCGAACGGCCCCTCTGGGCGTTCGAACGGCAACACTGTCGGATCGACAGATTTCCAGTTCAGCCGATCAAACGGCCTAAGGGCGTTCAAACGGTAAAACTATAAATTTGAAATTTTCCTGTTTAGCTGATCGAACGGCCTTCTGGGTGTTCGAACGGCTACACAACAGATTTATGTTCTATTTGCATGATGTATATTTCGATGATTCCACTTTAACTTGTCAATTTCATATGAATGTGGAGTATTTTAAGCTATATTGTGCTACTGGATAGGCACACTACTGAGGTTATGAAGTTGAGATATATGATTAGAGATTTGTGAAATGACTTATGGTTTGTGGCATGATGCTGGAATTGTCATCTTGAAATTATGAATGGTTGATTACCTATGATTAAGCATATTTTCAGTAGGACTACAACCTATTAATGGACTTATTTGTCATGATAGAATGTGGTTAGTTGATGTGTGGATGTTGGTGAATGTCATGGCTCAAGCATGAAGTGAATGATCTTATATATGTTTAGCTTGTGGTTGAGCTTTGATTTGAGTTATGATTTCAATGATTCTTCTCCTATGATTTCCGCTGAAATTCATGATTAGATGTTAATTCACATGTGTAGTGTGGTAGTAAGTTAATTTTAAGCATGTTGATATGCATTGAGTGAAGTGCTTCTACTAGGTACACACACATGTGGGGTTTAATGATGATGTTGAAGCTTGATATTATAATTATGAATGATGCATTAGGGGCTGATAAGAGCACTTATCATAAATTAGGATTCATGTATGCCTTGCCCACGTATGTACCATGTTGCATGCATCATGAAAATAGATTTCCAATTGATGCTTTATCGAGATTAATTGAATGTGATCGATTGGATGCAATGTGGTGAATTTACGTGCCGGATTAATCGGTTATGGCTTAATCGAAACTTGATTGGTCCGAAAGGACATGTTTTGATTTGAATTCCTTCGTGGAACATGTGCACTCCCCGAGTTGAGTCTAGTTAAATGGAGTTATGTAGTGATGAGTTGTGTACTTGTCTTGCGGATTGAGATTATTTATGATTATCTTGACCCTGAGAATCTAGCTGGTTTGTCCGAGTGCACTGGCTTACTAGGTATTGTTGCTTGGGACTTTAGTCTTGACAAGTAGGGTTGCCCGAGAGTTTAGACTTGATGGGCAGGAGTTGCTCGAAGGCGTTGGCCTTGAGGAGCAGGAGTTGCTCGAAGGCGTTGGCCTTGAAGAGCAGGGGTTGCTTGAAGGCGTTGGCCTTGAGGAGCAGGAGTTGCTTGAGACGTCGGTCTTGACAAGTAGGAGTTGCTCAAAGGCTTTGACCTTGAAGAGCATGTCTATTTGATAAGTGTTTGCTCGAGGGCTCTGACCTTGAAAAGCAGGTTTATTCTCCATGTGTATGGACTTGCATGTTGAACTAGTATTTGTGTGACACTTATACATGCATGATGAATGAGAATGTGATGCATGATTGGATATGTATGTTAGAGATACATTTCATGGAAGTTGTTATGATGTGATGTATGAATGGGATATGTATGTTAGAGATACATTTCATGTAGGATGATATGATGTGATGCATGATTGGATATGTATGTTAGGGCTACATTTCATGCAGGTTGTTATGATGTGATGCATGATGGGATATGTATGTTAGAGATGTATTTCATGTAGGATGATATGATGTGATGCATGATTGGATATGTATGTTAGAGATACATTTCATGCAGGTTGTTATGATGTGATGCATGATGTGATATGTATGTTAGAGATACATTTCATGCAAGTTGTTATGATAAGAATGGCACTATGTGAATTTATACACAATGATGCAGGTTTAGGTGATGTGTATGTGTGATCAGAAAATGATGAACCTTGTTAATCTTTGATCTAAATGAGTTTATTGTTGTGCTATCGTATTTTTGATGATGATAGTTAAGTTTAAAACCATTGCTAAGTTTGTTAAACTCACCCCTCTTTCTTGTGTTTTTGTTTTGGGGCTGAGTGGTACAACACGCAAACAGACAGGATCTCCTCTTTGGGGAAAGATCAGAGATGACTTGGATGTGACCGTGGAGACTCTTATGTGATTTATTTTCCCTAGTTATGCTTTATGTTTAGAACCTTTGTGTAGGGTTCTCTGTTGGATTTATGTCACATTTTACAGTTGTGTTGCTTAAGACTTATTTTGAGCCAGTGTAGGCTATAGTTGACTAAGCATGTGGGTTTGAGACTAGTTGTTTACTTTGTGTTAAGTAACTCTCTTTCTCTTCTTATTATTTACTCTTTCTCAAAGGAACGTACGTACTCCGTAATTCTGTTAAGTCGCCCGTGGTTAGGGTTATGTCTTCCGCTAAATCGTTTCTCAATTTTCCCTTCATCGCCCCCGCGCGCTTGACCGGCCGTTGGACCGGGTTCGGCTTGGGTTGGGCATCGCCGAGGCATAACAGCTTCAGCTTCTTCTATGGGCGGAGTGGTCGTAGAACACCGCCTTTCACACTCGCACGGGATTTACTCCTTTTGAGGTGTTGTATGTCCGCCCTCTGCTGACCATGTTATCTAATGTACCTCACCGCTCCTCTGTTGCCGAGGTGGATTATTTGCTATAGACACGGGATGAGGTTCTTCGCCAACTTAAGGTGAACTTGTCCTTTGCTCAGAATCGGATGAAATAGATTTATGATGGCAATCACACTGATAGAGAGTTTGCAATGGGTGACTTGGTTTATGTCTCTATCCTCTCTTAGCGCCAGACACCCTTGTTTTAGCCTGAGCATTCCAAGCTCGTCCCCCACTTCCATGGTCCATATGCTGTAGTGGAACATATTGGTCCGGTGGCTTACCATCTTGCTCTTCTGCCTGGTTCCTTAGTCTACCTAGTCTTCCATGTCTCCAGGCTCCATCGATGTGTAGGAGATGCTTCCCTCGTCACTGATACTCCACTACCTTGCTTGATGGGACCGGTCCAGCCTTTAGATCTTGTTCCAGCCTCGGTGCTTGATAAGCGTTGGGTCTGCCATTCGGGTCAGATCACTACCGAGGTGCTTGTTTCTTGGCAAGGTCAACCCCTTGAGGATGCCACGTGGATTTCTAAGGACGAGTTCTTGACTTAATACCTGGCTTGGTCGCCTTGAGGTCAAGGCGAATAGAGGAAGCGTGGTGGAGTATTGTGCACGTTCACCAGACTCTACTTTATTTCCTTGTCATTCTAGTGCATTAGGCTATTTTCTTATGTATTAGCTTAGTAATTTCTTATGTTATGGGATGATAATTGTCATTGGACCAGCTAGTGGCCTTGGGATAGCCTGGCCCACTAGTTGGTGCGACTCCCTATGAGAGTGGGTCATCTTCTATATGGGTTGCCCCTTCCTCTTTGTTTTAGTTGTGCAATTGAATATTCAGAACTTCTCCCATTTATTCTTCTTCTCTTCCCTTTCACTGCGTCAGTGTTCAAGGTACCGTTTGTGCCCACACCGCGCACAACACATAGTTATCAAATGAATCCTTATTGCACCTTTTTTTGGCAACAATTCTTCAAATCCAATTTGATTGACTTCTTTAACAGGTTCTGTAGGCATTAGATTGTTGTATGATGTGTGACATATATTTTTTGAGTTGAAATTTTCAGGTTCTCCCAATATGTAATGGTTATTAATGTGTTAATCAATATGCAATATAAGTCAGCATCATGTATTCAGTTACATGCTTACAAATTATATTGTGTTATCTATGACACGATATTTATACAAGTCGTGCTATTCAAGCTATGCTAAATATAATTAGTGTTATATCGCTTTTGTATTTCACATCATTAGTTATGGGATTTTATAAATATCATATTTTTGCTTAACACAATATTCTTTGTACTGAACACGTTAGTCTAGATATCGTGTGCTCGAGTAGACGATAAAGTTCATTTATTAGGATATGTATGGGGATTATGTTTATTTAAAACCTAAGGACAATTTCATCTTAAAACAAGTAATTTGGCATATATATTTAAAAATTAGCGAATATAAAATATTAGCTTCTTCAGTGAGGTAATATGGAAAAAAACCCAAGATAGGATCACTATTAGTAAGGGTAATTGGTAATTGGTATTGGCTTAAGGATGGGGTTAAATCATTAACCATATTGAGCACCTTTGTGTTGAATTATAGTTTTTTATCTTATTATGTTTTGATGTAGTCATACTTCGTCTTAGTGTAACTGGATGTGGGTGAGGTGAGGGAGTGGTGGTGTTGATTATAACAAGGTATATAACCCTAATGTAGTGTAGTAATGTAGGCACTTGTGTACTTTGTGATTAAACTTGCCTTGTAAGGTTGACTTTGTCTGGTGGATAGCCTTGTAGTATGTAAATTAAATATATGTTATTTGATCTTTATATATGTATGAAAAATAACAACTATAGTTTCGATAGTAGCATGCTTTATTGGATTTTAAGATCATAAAAAATAATTATTTACTTCGTACTTGGATAAAATTTTAAAATATATTTAAAAATTTTATGCTCCTACATTGAAGATTATAATTTTTATTCATATTTTCTAAGGAAAAATACTCAATCTGTCTCATATTAATAATTTTATTTTAAAAAATTAAATAAAACTATTAATATAAATAAAAGAGAGTAATAAAATACAAAAAATTCAAAAACAATTTCACTTATGACCCGGCTAGGGCGGGCTTTTGCACGTCCCTGTCTTGGCCAGGCTAGGGCCTTAAAATAGGCTGGGCCTCGGTCACGGACTGGCTTCAGCCCTGCCCGACCGAAGCCCAGAGAAAGTCCTTAGAAAACTGAAATTTTCAAGTTGTGTTTCACTTATAATTGTGGTTTATTTCACAATGATATGCCACTAATATTTCAGTATAGTACAACGTCTTGGAACATGGTCCAAAAGTTATAGCCAGTGAGGAAAATCACACCATAAAAATAAAAACATAAAAATACAGAAAATATAATTAAAGAATAAGAACATAATTCAAAAGAAAAGAAAAGCAGTTTCTCACGCATTCAAATATCAAACTAAACAGTATTCATGACAAATCAGAGCGATAGTCATAAACTAGATGCATCTAAGATGTCCGCAGGAAATAACTAATACTGATCAATTTTTAATGACAATAATACTACCCAGAGAAAGTCCAAGGACTTTTTTCCTATTTTTACCATAACTGGAACCTTTTTCGTTGTTTAGGAAAAACATAAAAATAGTTAAATACAGTGTCAGCCATGGGATTAGAATAGAAGCTTTTGTCGTTCATTGGTACAAAATCACGTTTCAAAAGAAGAGCATAACTGCCAACGCAGGCTAAAACCCATAAAAAATGAATCATGTGAGAAAAAAACACCAGATTTAGAATGCCCAGAGGGTATAATCCAGATCAAAGACGACCAAACGGGGCAGGACACGGAAGGAGGCGATTCGAAGCGTACCCAAAACACTCTCCTCTGCCGCTCACTCCTTCTAAAGTTTCCTCCTTTCTTTATCTTCCTCTGGAGGGAAGCAGTAGCAGACTCAGAAAAGCACCAGTCTCCGGGGTTTCCTTTCTCTTCAATCAAATGACCTAGATTTGGATCACCATGGAGGATGGACGTGAACTTCACTGGGGCTGTTTGCCTGAAGTCGCTCAAGGCGGAGGTCGTGCTTTGCGGTGATGCCGCCACTGGCCTCCTGTATTCGGGGTCGGGATTTAGGGAGAGCGAGAACGAGCGAAAAGAAGAATGAAACGGGACTTATCGGGCTCCCGCGGTGGAGCCCGAGCCCGATTCATTTTACGGGAGCCCGATAGCAGCCCGTTTGTTACTTGTTATACGGGCTCGGGCCGGGCTGGTCAAATGGGCTCAGGGCCCGATTGCCAGCCCTGCGTGGTGGTGTGCACTTTCCTTCTACTCATCCGTCGGGTCGAGTCGAGTTTTAAAAGACCCGGTGGCATAGTGAGCCGAAGTCTAGCCGGTTGGGATAAAATCGGGCTGAGACATTCGCCAAGCGGACTAACGGCGACCCATCTACCCCATCGACTGCTCTCTTCCCCACTCCTCCAGCATCGACTACCGCCGCCGGGAAGTTTGATGACGGAGACGGTGGCTTAACTGGCCTTGGTACTGAGCCGGTATATACGATAGCGACAGCAGCATAGCGAGTTCAGCTTCTCCGTTCGCCATTCGGGAAAGTATCCACCTTTATTAGTGAAGTCAGATTAATCTTTTCCCAAAGAGTATTTTCTGCAGATTGATTAACGTAACTATTACTTTCACAAACGCTGATTTTTCAAAAAGCGCTGGCTTCTTTTTTGTTGATTTCAAAAAGCGCTGATTCAACTGGTTCAGAATTTTTGCTGAGTGAATGAAATTTAAGCACTGACTTTCAAATGACTGGGAAAGAACTGTATGACCAAAGTGTTATGGTGTCTTTTGATAGGGAGGATTATGACTGTCTGAGGGGAGTCTTGAGTCTAACGGAAATGACAGCAATATATCCTCTACTTAGTGGAGCTTACTTACAGAAGTTTAGGAAATTTTCAATTGTTTTCGTTTATGGTGATAAATGGTAGTGATTCTCATGTTACCCCGATTCTTCTCCCACAAATTTTCTTATGCCTCTTTTTTTGTTTTTTGAAACAGGAAAGGGGTCCAGCTTAAAATCTTTCCAGTAGGTTCTTTCGTGGATTTTGTATCAACATCTATGATTAATTTTATGAGTCAAATAGTGATTGAGAATCCATTTCAACAACAGTCGTCTACTGGGATAAGGCATCAACGATGATGACAATTTTTTTGATGATCTTCTTAAATTGCAATTTGAATTATGATTAAAAGATGGCTTGAATCTGGGTTTTGGCTCTGGAGTTAGCCTTCAGTCCTATAGACAAGACTGAATGGAGACTTGGAAGATATTGGGTAAGTCCTACACCAATCAATCCGTCAAGAGGTACGCCTTAAACTATTTTCATTGTCCAATTTCGCTCTTGGGTTGGTCCTTTTCGTCTGGTCCCTCAATTGAAGATGATGTTGATACCATCTTTCGCCTAATTAGTACTTCACCTGAAAATCATGACATCAAGGAATCACTAAAGAATAGCGGAATTTTCCTGTCAAATGATTTGATAGACAGAGTTCTAAAGAGGGTCCGATTCAGTCATGGGAATCCCCTTCATGCTCTTGAGTTCTTCAATTATACCAGCAAGCGAAGTGGCTTCTTTCATACATCATTTTCTTATGATACAATGCTTTACATTCTTGGGAGGGGGCGTCAATTTGATAAGGTTTGGGAAGTTTTGGCAGGGATGCGTAAAAAGGATCAGTCATTAATCACACCGCGTACACTTATGGTGGTCCTTGCAAGGGTTGCAAAAGTTTGCTCTGTGCGGATGACGGTCGAAAGTTTTAGGAAGTTCCGGAAATATGTTGGAGAACTTGACACGGGTTGTTATAATGCTCTGTTTAGGACTCTTGCCCAAGAGAAAAGCATGAGTGATGCTAGAAATGTGTACCATAACCTGAAATATGAGTTTAGGCCTAATTTACAAACTTTTAATATCCTGTTATCAGGCTGGAAGTCATCAGAAGACGCTGAAGGGTTTTTTGATGAGATGATGGAATTGGGTGTGAAGCCTGATTTGGTTTCCTATAATTGTGTGATCGATGTATACTGTAAGAGTAGAGAATTGGACAAAGCATATAAGTTGGTTGAAAAGATGAGAGAGGAAGAGATTTACCCTGATGTGTTCACTTATACAAGTATTATAGGGGGTTTGGGATTGATGGGTCAGCCTGATAAAGCAAGGGATGTTCTTAAGGAGATGAAGGAGCACAGTTGCTATCCAGACGTTGCAGCATATAATGCAGCTATAAGAAACTTTTGTATTGCAAAGAGACTTGGTGATGCCTATAATTTGATGGATGAAATGATATTTCATGGGTTGAATCCAAATCCAACAACGTATAATTTGTTTTTCCGTTGCTTCTATTGGGCTAATGATTTGAAGAGTGCATGGCATTTGTATCAGAAGATGATAGAAGGCAGCTGTCTCCCTAATACACAGTCTTGTATGTTTTTGATCAGATTGTTTCGGAAGCAAGAGAAGGTTGAAATGGCACTGGTGTTGTGGACAGATATGGTGGAAAAGGGTTTTGGATCATATACTTTGGTGTCAGATGTTCTGTTTGATCTGCTTTGCGATGTGGGTAAGTTGAATGATGCAGAAAGGTGTTTTTTGGAGATGATTGATAAGGGACAGAGGCCAAGTTGTGCTTCATACAGGAGAATCAAAGTTCTTATGGAACTGGCAAATAGGCAGGAAGGACTTGAGATTTTGTCAGGAAAGATGGCGAAATTTGGTAATCTACAGGAAATGGGTGAAAGAGTAATTGTAGAGTAAAAGCTGCAAGGCAATTTAATGGCATAAATTTGAATGATTTCTATCACTTAAAAGGCCAGACAGTTTCTTTAGAAGACCATTGTTGGCTACTTGTAGAATTGTTTGTACCATTGGACCGAGAATGAAAACAGCTGCGCTTAATTAAATATTCATTCCGGCAATAAATCAATGACTTGATTGTACAAAGCCTAATGCACCTGACTTTTCTTTTATAATGATAAAGATCTTTTTACCATGTGACTTGTTGATTATAGTCAGCCACTGTCTTTTGCATGCATTACTTTCTTGTGAGTAAAAAAGATGTTCGAAAACATTTTTATAATGGCACACAGACCAACTCAATTAACTTAATTATCTCATTGACTTTGTATTTGGGGGTAACACATTTGAATCAAAAAAATTATTTGTGTACAAAAATTTATATATATACTTATACTATTATTAAATTGAGAAGGGGGGCAGAGATTTTTGCCATATTATGCTTATATTGCCCTTGTAAATAAATTTTTAATTAATTTAGAATTTAAGAAATTTAAAATTATGCAATAATTTCTCTAATATGTTTTACTTTGTAGCTAGCCGCATAAAAAATATGGATTTTATAATCTTAAATAGTTTAGAACTTGTCAAACTCCATTTGTGCATAGATTTTTTGCCATATTATACATATATTATTACCCTTTAAAAGAAATTGTTAAAGGGAAAATTATTTAAATAATATTAAAAAAATAAATAATTATTAAAATTGCACACTTAGTGAAGTATTTTCTAGAGTGGTGTTAGTTTTGGCCATGTAGGTGCCAGCCAAGTGCTGGTGCCTGTGTGACATTTTTTTTTAGATTTTGTCCTTTAAAAGGATGAAATCAGTAATTTGTATTAATTTCGTCGTTCGAAAGGATAAAATCTATATATACTTTGAAGGACGAAATAAGTACAATGCATTGATTTCATCATCCTAAAGAATGAAATCAGTATTGTTTTGACAAATTAGTACCAATAAAGAGTACATTATTGATTTCGTCCTTCAAAAGGCAAAATTTGAAAAAAAAGAAAATTTAAGCAAGCACCAGCACTTGGCTAGCGCCTATATGGCCAAAATCAACAGCACATTGGAAAATATTTCCCAAAGTGCATAATTTTAGTAATTATTTATATATTTTAATATTATTTAATAAAATTTCTAATTGTTAATTAATTTTGAATTCAAGAGACCTAAAATATTGCAATAGTTTCTCTAATATATTTTATTTTGTAGCTAGCCACATAAAAATATAAATTTTGTAGTCCCAATTGGTTTAGCAGTTGTCAAACTTTATTTGTATACTATATTAACCCTATGGCCGCATCAAAATATATGGAGTTTAAAGTCCTAATTGGTTTAAAACTTGTATAACTTTACAGGAAAATACAAATATCCAAATATGTAATAGTCAAGAGACTCTAACTCTCGAGTATGTACGTGAATGTATTAAACTCTTATCCTAATTAGGTTCTAAGTTTAGTTAGAAGTTTCACCTAAAGATGCTCAAGAGAAGATAAAAGCTTCACTCAATACAAAGACTTGTTTTTTAGAGTTTTTAAATCTAAACACAACATAAAAAATGCAATTAGGTTTCACAGTATGAACATAATCTTATTTGGAGAGGTCTCACTTCTCCTACCCCAACTTATAAGACCCAGAACTGATTTTGCATGTATAAATATCAAAGCCACTTACCTCTTCTATGTACATTTTCTTTAATTTCCCAATAAACTTATAAACTCTCCCTATATTTTATGAGACATCCTAATTGATTTAAAATTCGTGAAACTTCATATGTATATATTATATTAAAGTATGAGCCCGAAGACATTTTAGTTGAAAACCCAAAAGGACACTTAATACGAGACGGAGGAAATATTTAATATTTTCTCCCCTATTATATAATAGATAAGTTGCACATGATAAATTTAAGACATGTACAAGAATATTTTTACCACAGACTTTGTTGTTCTTACTTTTTGTGAAATATTAAAGCTAGTGCGGGTAAATATGCATATGAGTGGATTGTGCATAATTTTGCAAGGGGCAAAAAATGAAGTAGCATACCCATATTAACCTCCATATATGAATAACTAGATAGATTTTTTAGAACTTATAATATTATAATGTAGTCAGTGGGTGGGAGGGGATATTAAAAAACCTACAAGCTACATGGAGATAATATTAGAATTTTCAAGTTTATTGGACATTTCCTCTTGAATCTATCTTCAACTAATCTCCTATAATACTCCAATGACATTTATAATTGGCTTATACCCAATGATTAAATGATTCATCTAACTATTGTGAAGCAAGAAGTAACAAATGCAACTCTATGTTCACCACGTGCATTTACATGTGCACTTTGACTAATTATTTAAAATTATAAACAACCATTTTTTAGTTGGTGATGCACTAAAATAATATTGAATAAAATATTTTCAAATCTTGAATTAACATCCTATTTTGTATCAATTCATTACTTATTTGGGTTATTTATATCTTAAACAGGTAAGTTGGACCTTCGTTGTGTTTACATGTCTAAATGGGCTTCGATAGGATCTGAGTAGAAGAAGTAAAGCCCAACTACTTAAAGTTATGCAAGGATCAAGAATTGGCTCTTAATTGTCTAAACATGCATAAAATTATAGAACACAACTATGTGGACCTATTGGATTTCAGATTAACATCAAGAAAACCAAATAAGGGAAGAAGCTGATTTGGACAAATCGACACAACCTTAGTATTTCAGTCATATCTTTCTATATAAAACTCAGATTGATATGATTCTAGTGGCATTAGAAATAACACTTCTGTGGCTACAATCATTTATACAAGATAAAATTATTAATTCTAAATATATATGGGTCAATCTGACATGCACAGAGACAGCTAGTTAATTAGCTCGAGGTCAACACGTGGAGGATCTTTTTAATATTTGATTGATACACATAAGGAAAGATAATGAAGTTGATTAGATAACTATAGGAAGACTAGAGGATACTTATTTGTAAAATAAATCTTTAATTTATTTGATTGATTTATAATCTAATAATTGCCAAAGAAGCAATCAATCAAGAAACAATCAAAGGATATGATTGGCCCTTCCCTTTTGATGTACGTCTTTTACTCTTATAAAAAGAAGGGTGAATGTGGGAGAAACATCATATCCTCTTTGGAGCTCTCTTCTCCTATTTTTCTTCTATTCTTTTATAGCTTTTATATTTAAGTTTTATTGTAATGACTTGCCGAGCCCTCTAGTTAAGGCTAGATGTAATTTGTAACAATCTAATGGAGTTCTATTCATGTTTAATCAATGGTTTAAAGTAAGTACTAGTTATTTGAAGTGATGTTCATTTAATATTGTTCTTCTTCTATTTCTTTGTGATCTTAATACATAAGATGCTTGAAGTCTCTCCTTCTTGATCTTTTATGGTTTTGATACATAGAACTATTAAAAGAAAAATCTTTTTTATCCTTTATCTATCCAAAGTATTGCTTATTTTTATTTTACTTTTAATATTCATATCTTTCTGTTAGATAGAATCTTCATTCCATTCTAACTGATATACCATGAAAGATGAAGAACATCATTAGATGTTACAATGATCCTTAATACCTTAGTGTTTTATATTATTGAATTTTATCTTAACACTTTCATTGCCTCAATACTCTTCTACCCCTCTTAATTATTTCTTTACTCCTCTTCTTTTGTAATGATTATGTTTGTCACACAATGACAATCCTTAGAGATTCGAACTTTTAAGACTACATCCACTTGTAGGTAGTTTTGATCTTAAGTCGTGAGTAATTCAATTACTATCCAAATTTCATAGCTTAGATTCAAAAAGCTCATATTTACATTTAAAAATATTTAAAGAGGTTTGTGCAACTTTGCCAAACCAAAATATTTCTAATTATGTTATCAAATTAAAACTCTTTCTTTTTTTTTAAAAGAAAAAAGAAAATTTTGGTTAGTTTCTTTGAAGCCAAAATCCATTGGAACATAGCAAGAATTGAAATGAAAATTTTTGAAAAAGTTTTTCCCCACTTATAGAACTAATACACTTAGAAAGAATATCATGATTTTTTTTATAAAAAATAATGATACTTTCTTTTAATGTTGGGAAAGATTTAAATAACTTTTGTTATTGTGCCCCCATCATGGATATGAAACATGACATATGATTAGTTTCTTTTATAATGATTAACTTCTCAAATGATGCATTTTGTTTAAATAAATTTTAATGGAGTGTTTTTGAGTAAAGAACCCAAGGAAGCATGCGACTATTTTGATATATTAGCTAAGAATTCCCAATTACGGGAAGATTCAAATGAATTTGAAAGACCTAATAAAACAAAATCTATTGTGACAATTGAGGGGGGCATATACCTTCTTAAAGAAGAGGATGATGTGAAAACAAAATTTGCAAATTTAACTTGAAAGGTTGAGGCCACAGAAATTAATAAGGAAACTATGTTTAACTTTTATCAAAAGTACAAAATATTTATAGTATATGTGAGAGTAATGGACACCAAATAAAGGATTGTCTAACAATCCCTGTTTTTCAAGAGGTGTTGCATAGTTAAATAAATGCTATGAATACTTACAAATGACCTTTCTTTTCTTCTTATTTTGAAACTTATACTCCTTATTGGAGAAAGTATTCAAACTTTAGTTGGAGAAATGTGTCTAATGTGCAGGTACCTCATTCTTCTTCAACTTATTTTTCAACACATAAGAAGACTCTTAAAGACACATTGCAAGCATTCATGCAGAGTCAAGAAACAATCAACAACCAAACAATGCAAGCCATTAATGACTTGAAGAATTCTATCACTTAGTTGACCACAACTTTGAGCACTCAAGAAAAATGAAAGTTTTCTTCTCAACTTCAACCAAATCTTAAAGGTCAATTTATAATTAAAAATTTAAATACCTCAAGTTTACAAGAGGAGCATATTAAGTCCATCACCACTTTTAGAAGTGAAAAAGTCATTAACAAAGACATTCCAAAGAAGCTTGTTGAACCCAATGATTCTTTAAGTTCTAAACAAAGTGATGAACTTGATAACTTTGATTATGTTTCTCCTACTCTACTTTTTCCCCAAAGATTACAATCTTCTTCTAACTTTGTACAAAATGGTGACATTTATGAAATTTTTAAACAAGTTAAGATTAAAATTTCTCTCTTAGATTCCATTAAACAAATTCCCTCTTATTCAAAATTTTTCAAAGAGCTTTGTACAATAAAGCATAAGCTAAATGTACAAAAGAATACATTTTTGGTAGAACAAATAAGTGGTTGCAAAATAACCCACCCAAATATAAAGATCCGGTTGTCCAACCATATCTTGTATAATTGGGCATTATATAATTGGAAAAGTCTTGCTTGATTATGGGGCAAGTGTTAATCTATCACCTTATTCTATCTATGAACAAATGGGACTTGGTGCATGGAAGCACACATGCATTACACTTCAACTTGCAAATTGCTCAATTATAACAACAACGAGAATTGTTTAGGATTTTCTAGTACAAGTAGAAAAGTTTTACTTTCCTGTCGATTTTATTGTTTTGGACACACAACAAGTTTTGAATGTTTGTACTCAAATTCCTGTCATATTAGGCTGTCCATTTCTTGCTACTTCTAATGCTCTATTAATTGTAAAAATTTATGAAGTTTTCTTTTGGAAATATGACTTTGGAACATAATATTTTTAATATTTACAGGCAGCTAAGAGATGATGATAATGCCCATGAAGTGAATATAATTGAAAGTCTTCTGCATAACAAATCTCTTATCTCTTCATTTTTTGACCCTCTTGAGGTTTGTCATGCTCATTTTAATTTTGATGATGAATATGTGATTAATGATGTAAATTTTTTATTAGAGTCAATCCCCATGTTGGATACTAAAAAGTGGAAAGCATGCTTTAAGGAATTACCTCTTCCCTATAGTGCTTTCCTCGCTTCAAGTATCCAAATACCCAAACTTAAGTTGAAACCCCTTCTTACTAAGCTTAAATATGCCTTTTTGTGTGAAGGAGAGACATATCTGGTAGTTGTTTTCTCACAATTGGACCACACACAAGAACATAAGTTCTTCCTTATCCTTAGAGAGCATAAAAATGCAATTGGTTGCACAATAGCTGATATTAAGGGAATTAGTCCCTTAGTTTGCATTCATAGGATTTTGTTGGAAGATAATGTCAAACCCTCTAGAGAAATGCAACGTATGTTGAACCCTAACATCAAAAAGTTTGTGAGAGCAGAAGTTCTAAAATTATTGGATGTAGGATCATATACCCTATTTTTGATAGTCAATAGGTAAGTCCTACCCAAGTGGTTCCCAAGAAATCCAGTGTGGCTATAGTAAAAAATAAAAAAAATGAGTTGATCCCAACTAGGTTTACCACTGGTTGGCACATGTGTATTTAAAAAACTTAATCCTGTCACTAGGAAAGATCAATTTCCCTTATCATTCATAGACCAAATCTTATAAAGGGTGGTTGGTCATCATTTTTATTGCTTCCTTGATGGTTATTATGGGTATTACCAAATTAAGATTTCACTTGAGGATCAAGAAAAGTCAACCTTTACATGTCTATTTGGTACCTTTGCTTATCGAAGGATGCCGTTTGGATTGTGTAATGTTCCTGCCACATTTCAAATATGCATAATGAGTATATTTAGTGATATAATTGAGCGTTTTATTGAAGTTTTTATGGATGATTTTTCTGTCTTTAGAGATTCTTATGATGACTGTCTTAATAATTTTAAAAAAGCTTTGGTCAAATGTGAGGAGAAAAACCTAATTTTAAATAGGGAAAAATATCATTTTATGGCAACTAAGGGAATTATTCTTGGTCATATTGTTTCTATGCAGGGAATTCAAGTGGGATAAGGCCAAAATTGAATTGATTGCTAATTTTTTTAGCCCAAAAATAATTAAAGATGTTAGATCTTTTTGGGGCATGCAGGATTTTATAAAAGGTTCGTTAAAAAATTTAGTGTTATATCTAGACCATTGTACAACCTTCTATCAAAGAACAACTCCTTTGAATAGAGAGAAGAATGTGAACAAGCCTTCACAAAAATAAAGAACACACTTATTTCTGCTCCTATTATGAAACCACTTGGCTGGAGTTTACCTTTTGAAATCATGTGTGATGTTAGTAATTATGCTATTGGGGCTGTTCTTGGGCAACTGAAAGACAAAAGGCCTTCTGCAATTCATTATGCAAGTAGGACTTTAAATAACACTCAAATGAACTACTCAACACAAAAAATGAACTTCTTTATGTAGTGTTTGCACTTGACAAATTTAGATCATAATTGATTGGTTCCCAAATTACTACTTTCACTGACAATGCACTCTTAAATACCTTCTACTACAAAAAAATGTAATATTAACGACACAAACACAAGCGTCGCTAAAAACTACTACTTGCGACACATACAAAATCATTGCAAAAAAAAAGAACTATTAGCGACGCATAATAATATGCGTCGCTAATAGTCAAGTATTAGCGATGCTTAATTTAAAGAGTCACTAATACGAACCATATTAGTGATGCTTTCTAATAAACATCGCTACTAGTTAAGTTATTAGCTACACTTTAAATAAGTGTCACTAAATGATATATATTTTTAAAAAAAGAAAAAAATCATAACTATTAGCGACGTTTTTTCTTAAGCATCGCTAATTGTTTTACAAATAGCGGCGTTTTCTAATAAACATCTCTAATACTTATACTATTAGCGACAGTTAAGAAAAGTGTCACTAATAGTAATGAATTTAAAATAAAAAAATTTAAAGTATTAGCAATGCTTTTAAACAAGCGTCGCAAATAACATTGATAATAGTGATGCTTGTTTACAAACGTCGCTATTAGTTTTATTAATTAATTTTTTTTAATAAAAAATATATAATAAATAAATATTAAACAAAAGCAAAAAACCTTCTTAAATATAATATATTTTATTTAATATTTACTATTTGTATATATAATAAATAAATATAAGATTTTCAATAAAAGGTAGTTTCAATAATAGATTAAACTTTCATTATTTATATTAATATATTTTATTTCTTGAATTTTCTTATTAATTCTAAAATATAATTTACAATAAAAGAGAGGGATTGAAGAGAGGAAGAGAGAGTGATAGGGAGAGAGAGGAGAGGAGAGGAGAGAGAGGGTGAGGAGAGGAGAGAGAGAAGAGAGAGATAGAGGAGAGAGAGGGGTAGAGAAAGAGGGAGGAGAGAGAGAAAGAGGGTAGAGAGAGGGTGAGGAGAGAGAGAGAGGAGGGAGATAGAGAAGAGAGAGTGAAGAGGAGAGGGAGAGAGTGAAGAGAGAGAGAGGAGGATGAGAGAGATAGAGATAGAGAGAGAGAGATATAGAGAGAGAGGAGAAGAGAGATAGAGAGAGAGAGAGAGAAAGGGGGTAGAGAGAAGGTGAGGAGAGAGAGAAAGAGGGTTGAGAGAGGGTGAGGAGAGAAAGAAAGAGGGTAGATAGAGAGGGGGAAGAGAGAGAAAGAAAGAGAGAGGGTGAGCAGAGAGAGAAGAGAGAGACAAGGAGAGAGAGGAAGAGAGAGAGTGTGTGTGTAGAGAGAGAAGTTTTTTTAATTATAAATTATTTTTAAAAATTTTAAAATAAAAAAAAAATTTATATTAGCGACACATAGGTTTATGCATCACTACTATCTTAGGGTAGTAGCTACGTATAGGTGTATGCGTAGTAGTAACACATACTACTATAGTGTAGTAGCGACGCATAGGATTATGCGTCGCTAATAGTATTTTTTATTTTAAAAAAATTAATAAAAAAGAGATAGTGGGTAGAGGAGAGAGAGAAAGAGGGTAGAGAGAGAGGGTGAAGAAAGAGAGTGAGGAGAGAGAGGGAAGAGAGAAAGAGAGAGAGAGAGTGAGGGTAGAGAGAGTGGGTGAGGAGAGAGAGAAGAGAGGGAGTGAGGGAGAGAGAGGAAGAGAATGAGAAGAGAGAGGGAGAGGAGAGAGAGAAATTTTTTTAATTATAAATTATTTTTAAAATTTTAAAATAAAAAAAAAATTTATGCGTTGCTAAGGTAGTAGCGATGCATACAACTATGTGTCACTAGTACATAATGTAGTAGCGATGCGTAGGTTTATGCATCACTAATAGTGTTTTTTTTTAAATTAATAGGAAAGAGATGGTGGGGAGAGAAAGAAGGGAGAGGAGAGAGATAGATAGAGAAAGAGGAGAAAGAGAATGAGAATGAGGAGAGAGAGAGCTAGAGAGAGAGATAGAGAGCGAAAGAGGGTAGAGAGAAAGGGTGAGGAGAGAGAGAAGAGGGAGAGGTAAGGAAAGAGAGAGTGAGAAGAGAGAGGAAAAAATTTTAATTATAAATTATTTTTATAAATTTTAAAATAATAAAAAATTATATTATCAACGCATAGATTTGTGCGTTGCTACTACCCTAGGGTAGTAGCGACTCATAGGCGTATGCGTCCCTACTACTCTAAGGTAGTAGCAATGCATACAACTATGCGTCGCTAATATATAATGTAGTAGCGACACATAGCTTTATGTGTCGCTAATAGTATTTTTAATTTTAAAAATTAATAGAAAAGAGATAGTGGGGAGAGAGAAGGGAGAGGAAAGAGAGGGAAGAGAGAGAGGAGAGGCAAAGAGAGAAAGAAAGAATTGAGAGAGAGATAGAGAGAGAAAGAGGGTGAGGAGAGAGAGAAAAAAGAGAGAGAGGGTGAGGAGAGAGAGAAGAAAGAGAGAGAGGGTGAGGAGAGAGAGGGTAAGGAGAGAGAGAGGGTGAGGGGAGAGAGAAGAGAGAGAGTGAGGGAGAGAGAGAGAGGAAATTATTTTTAATTATAAATTATTTTTAAAAATGTTAAAACAATAAAAAAATTTATATTAATGACACATAGGTTTGTGCATCTCTACTACCTTAGGGTAGTAGTGACACATAGGGTAGTAGTGACGCATAGGTTTATGCGTCACTAAAAATATTTTTTATTTTAAAAAAATTAATAGAAAATAGATAGTGGGGAGAGAGAGAAGGGAGAGGAGAGAGAGATGGGGAGAAGAGAGAGAGAGAGAGGATAGAGAGATGGGAGAGGAGAGGAAGAGATAGAGAAGGTGAGAGAGAGGAAGAGAGAGAGAGGGTGAGGAGAGAGAGAGAAGGTGAGAGAGAAAGAAGATAGAGAGAGGAGAAAGAGGGGAAAGAGAGAGGAGAAAGAGGAGAGAGAGAGGAGAAAGAAGAGAGAGTGAGGGTGAAGAGAGAGATGGTAGAGAGAGGGTGAAGGGGGAAAAAGAAATTTCAACTAGTAGCGACACTGACCGTCGCTATTAGTTATAGTAGTAGGGACGTTAAATTTTAGCGTCACTACTATTGACATAGAAAAAATCAAAATTCAAATGCAAAGATTTTGGAGCTTGACTAGCTCTAAAAAAGTCCAAAATTTCAAAATAGACAAAGTCTCCAAAGTTACAAAGTCCAAAGAAAAAAAATGAAGTAAATTCTAATTCTACACACGTAGTAATGTGTTAAAAAAAATCAAAATTCAAAGGCTAAGAGTTCAGAGTTTGATTAGCTCTGAATGAGACCAAATCTTCAAAATAGAGAAAGTAAAAAAGAAAAAAAGCAAAATCTAATCTTACACATGTACTAATGCTTCTAGCGAAAAATTATTATGTGAGGACCTCATGAGGCCTCCTAACACTCAAAGTTAGCTACACAATTCAAAATAGCTAAGAGAGGCTTTATAAGCCTGTAGCGACATCAAAATAAAAAATTTGAATTACAAAGTGTTGTGTGAGACGTCATAAATTTCACACCAAAATAGCCATAAGGCTAAGTAACACTCGTGGACCCCAAGATAAGTTCAAAAAAATTTGGCCATATAAAAGGGCAAAATGGGTGAAAATACAAAAAAATAAGTTTCAAATAACTCAAAGTTCAAAGGAAAAAAAAAGGGTTATGTGAAAAATTCCATGGGCCTTATATGGAGAATGAGAAGACCAAGTCAAAAGTATGATGCCCAGACTTCTCTTACACTCCCCACTTCCCACTAACGCACTCCCCATTAATTAATTCAGTTCTTACCAACTATCCCACTAACCCATTCTCCATCTCCCATTAACCCACTTTCCATCTCCCACTAACTCACTCTCCGTTTCCCACAAACTACCCTTCCAACTCATCTCTACTAGTTGCTTAACCGTACAACTCCGATGCTATAAATACCACTTGTTTTTCATAAGGAGGAGCTTTTGGGCTTTCAAGTGTACGAAACCTCCAAAAAGAAATACAGAAGTCCATCACACACCAAAAGACGTCCAAATCCTAAAAAGCCTTGACCTTTAAAAAGTTGAAAAAGATTGAGGAATTGGAAGACAAACAAGAAGTACACAAGAAGGAAGAAGAATCTGTATGAGCAAGTTCTCATCTTCAAGAAGAATTTTCCTTGTTTTGTTTTTTTATTTTTAAACTTGAAAGTTGTATCCACTTCTCCTGATAATTCTCTTTTCTTATTTTAATAAATTCCAAGTTGTTTCTTTTATTTTATCATCTAATCGAAGGGTTTTAAAAATTGATTAATTACCACTACTCACTCTAAAGTGTAAAGAGTAGTCTTGATTAATCAAGAGAAGGTTGTCCTATATAAAAAAAATGGATCTTCTCTATCTCTTGTAAGGAGGATCATCTAATCCTTTCTCTTGACTTGTGAATTAGGGAACTACCAAAATCCCCTAACAGATTTCTGGCACACCCGATGGGACCTTCAACTCCTTCCATCTTTTTGGCAAAAAATGGAGGCTACTGAAAATTTCAAGCTTGTCATTAATTTTGATTAGGCTAAGTTTCAAGCTTTCTTGGCAAAGTAGAAATGAGAAGAAAAAATGGTGATTCCGGTGGACACCAACATGGATGCTACATGCAGTTCTAATAAGAAGACTAAAGTGAATGTTTCAAGGCCTAAGACCACTCACTCCCTTCATTTTGCCTATGACAGTTTTGAACTGTGACAGTGTGTTTTTAAGGCTAAAATGCAATACTTATGAGGATTTTGTGAACTAAACTTATCTAGAGCCTAAGACCACTCACTCCCCTCACTTTGCCTATGGTGAAGCTTTGAGCGGTGAGAGTGTGTTTTCAAGGCTGAGGCACAATACTCCTGAAAACTTTGTGAATCAAGCTCATATGGAGCCTAAGACCACTCATTCCCCTCACTTTGCTTATGAAAAAATTTCAAGCGGTGACAGTGTGTTTTCAAGGCTAAGTCACAATATTCATGAAGACCTACTAAACCAAGTTTATCCGAAGCCTAAGACCACTCACTCCCCTCACTTTGCTTTTGGCAAAAGATCGAGTGGTGAAAGTGTGTTCTCAAGGCTAGGGAACAAAGTACTTGGTGGAAAGTTGAAAAAGGCTTTGAATGTTTCAAGACCTATGAAAAAGACAAAAGCTATGGTTAATGGACTAAAAGGAATGTGGATGATAGCCTCATTGATGTTTATATATGGGATCCAATGGGCCATTTTCCAACCTCCTTCAAAGAGCTACGACAAAACAATCGATTTAAGCCATTGAAGGATGTAAACGGGGAAATGACAACAAGTTTGTTCTTGAGACCTCAAAGGCCCAAAAAGAAAAATGGACCTATGATTGTGACACTCCCCATGAATGGAGAAATTTTAGCCTAGAAAGAAGAAAATTTCATCGGCTTTCAAGGCAAGGTCAAAGAAAATTTCTTCCATGATGGTGGAAACTCCATATGACAAAAAGATTGGGCAAAAAGAAAACCACATACCGAAAAAGCATGTTACTGAACATGATTCACTTGCAATGAAGAATGAAGTTTCAGAAAATGGTTATCCGACTTTTGGTAAGAATTCAAATCCCAAAGGGTGGAAGCCTATGAAAAAAAAGAGAACAAAAAAGTATGAGATGGGGAAACTCTTTCCCAAAAAGGGAAATGGATGATTTCATCCACCATAAATTTTTTTCAAAAATGACTCAACAAAGTGTGTTGCTCCCATACCCTACGTGTGACAATGGCAAGATGGTACCTTTTTTCCAAGAAAAGAATGACTATCAAGGGAATGACTTTGGAAAACCATACTTACAAGGAAGGAGATCATCCAAGTTCACTCCATTTCCTACCATTGTCAGATTAAAGTTTCGTTGGAGGAGAGAACATTTTAAGAATAATAGCATTAACAAGTCTTCACAACTTGGGGAAAAGGAACACCCAACTCTTGAAAAGGGTATGATGCAAGACAACCCTAAAATGTTGTCTTTTCCTAGTGAGTCTGATTCTTCATTAGAATTCACCCCAAGAAGGAGAAAGAATTTTAGAAAATCAAGTCCAATGACTAGTAGTACTTGGGAAAAATTATTCTTAAGTGATGAAATTGAGAATTTGAGCTCAAGTTCTCCCAAAATCTTGAAAACTACACAAAGGTGGAGGCATGAGGAGAAGGAGTCTCATGTTGCAATTGTAAATATGGTTGACTCAAAAAGTGAAGAAGAATAAACTATGAAAACAACTCAATACTACACAAGAAGCAAAAAGAAAATTTCTTTGAAAGATGGGGGTGTAGGGACTTCATCAAGGTCTCCTAAATTCATTTTTGTAACAAATGAATTCCCTTCAGTCACTCATAGAGAAGAAGATGATGTTGAAGAGGAGGTTCAAGTAGAGGATAGTTTTGCATCTTCCAACACTATTCTCATAACTTTGTTTTCTTTGGAATCCAGAAAAGTTGAAGTGCATATGGCAACAAGAGAAAAAACTGACATAGAGATAGGGCAAGTCCCTACTCGTTTTATTAAATTTATGACATATCAAAAGAAGCAAATAGAAGAATTTAAAGTCATGATTGGAGTATTAGCCACGAGAACTCAAAGCCAACAACAAGTCACTTCAAATCATCAGGGTGACTTCCATGAAGTCAATTCTCATGGAAATGAAGGAATAGATAGGGAAAGCCCAAAGTACTTGTATCAAGAAAAGAGATGTAAGAAGCTCTTCAACACATCAAAGAAGAGTTTAAGTTGAGAAAAATAGGAGTAAATTTCCCTTACCCAGCTTGGATGGATAAGGTACCTTTCCCACCCAAATTTAAGCAGCCAAACTTACAAACTTATAATGGTCAAGCTTCTCCAAAACAACATCTTTGTCACTTCAAGGTTTTAACTGGAAATCTTGTTGGCAATGGTGTGGCACTGATTAGATTATTTGTCGGCACTTTGAAGGATACTGCATTTGACTGGTATATAACTTTGCCAAAAGAATCAGTACAAACATGGGCAGACTTGGAGGCAAAATTCTTGGGTCACTTCTTTGATGAAGAATCAACTACTTCCATGGCCCAACTTTATTCAACAAAGTAGGGGCCAAAAGAGACGGTACATGACTTCATAAAAAGATGGAGGGTTCTTGCACTAAAGTGTCCAGATGGAACAACTCAGAAAAATCTTACGAAAATATGTCATTTGAATCTTCGCGTAAAGATTCAATTGAAGATGGGATCTATAAAGCCAGAAACTTTTAACGATCTCATGAAAAGTGCTATTGAGGCAGAGCGATTAGTGCTTGAACAAGAAGCTAAAAAATGTGATGAAAAGAAAGAGTATGCTAAGCCTACTAAGAAGAAAGAAGCACTTTCTGTTCAAACTTTTAAAGCAACTTCTCAAGAGAAGAAAGACAAGATGGCTGAAGTAAAGAAGAGAACATTAAAAGAAAGAATGAATAGAGAATATTCTTTTGATGTAAATGAAACTAAAAACCTCTTCTCTTTCACGAGTTGATGAAGAAGGAGAAGGTCAAGCTTCCAAAGTGCAAGAGACCAAATGAAGAAAAACAAACGAATGATCCATCATTTTGTTTGTTCCATCGAATCCTAGGCTATAATATCAAACAATGTTATGTCTTTAAGGATCAAATGCAGGCTCTAATAGATGAGGGAGTCATTAAGTTGACTTGAGAAGAAAATAAAGTTTATGCAAATTTAATTTCAGTCCAATTTGGGGCTTTTGAGCCGATCAAAGTAAAAGTCCCTCATGAAGAAGAGGATATGGAGTTTAAATATGCAAAAGTTTTCCTAGAAGATTACAAGTCACTTGTCCCTCTTCAAATATCAGATGACACCTTCATGTAAGTGCATCCAGATCTCTTGAAGGATGAAAAGTGGGAAGTTGTTAAGAAAAAATCTTGTACACCCAAAGTATATGATATTACTAAAATGGGAGCATTCCTTCCCCTACAAAAGTTTCGTGGTGTAACTAAGTCAAAAAATAAAAGCAAGAAGAAAAAGAAGGCAACAAGGAAGAGTGAGGTCTTACTAATAGAATTACTTAAACAAGAGCCAAGGGTTCCATATACTTAGCAGAATTTATGCCACCGGAACCTTAGGAAAAGAAGGAGAGGCTAAATGACATGGTGGTCTCAATTCTCGAAGAGAAAGAAGTGACTGAAGAATTTTGGGAGTGTAATAATGTCATTATAATCTCAGACTCAAAAAGTGAAGATAATCATTTAGAAGTTAAAGATAATCTTGTCATTGTGTTGGATTATGAGTCAGATGACTCAATTGAAATTCAACAAAATGTTTTAAATCAAGAGTTGGACATTGAAGTTAACAGTATTGAACCATGGTCAACTTTTGAATATAGAAAATGCTTCCTTCCAAATGGATGGAGGGCTTGACCACAAGATGAAGTGAGAACCATCTTTTGGGAGAACACAGACATAGAAATTAAAATAGATAAACCTTGGTCTATGTTTGAAAATTAAAGTGAGAAACTTTTACCTAATGGATGGAGAGCGTGGCCAGAAGATGAATAGAGAACTATCCTTTGGGAGAACAAAGACACATAAACCAAAATAGATAAGCCTTGGCCCGTACTTGAAAATGAAAGTGTGAAATTTTTACTGAATGGTTGGAAGGCTTGGGAAGAAAAAGAAAAAGAGGATGACTCACAATGAAAAAAGATTAAGCGAGAAGTAGAAAGCATTGATGGGCTATCATAATAAAAAGAAGGCAACCCTCTAACTCAATATCTCGTAGATCAAGAGAAAGATGAGATGATCATACCGATTGAAGAAGATGAAGAGGATGAAGAAAGAACTCATGAGTGCCATACGGTTTCAGTCAAAGACATAAAGGTAGAGGTGGACTTAGTTGAGTCATCTAACCAAATAGAGTCTATGACAAAAGACTTTCAATAAATGAAAATATGTCTTCGTCCTTCTTGGATTGGGTTATCTTGAAAGAGGAATCTAAAAGTTCCACCAAAAGAAGAAAGAAAGTGTTTTAAAGTCAATACTCTGGACATGGTAACTCGGATACCTCCATATTTGCCTCAGCCTTCCAAGATGACTTCTTTTCCAGGAAAAGATTCATTATCAAGAAAAAAATACTAGATTGAGGTCTAGAGTAGCTAAGTCTCATATTAAATCTTCTAGAGATGAAGTCATGACCTCCAAAACTCAAATTAAAGTACCTAATGTTCAGCCTCAAATTTTAAAAGATTACGATGAACATTGGGTTGAGCATATGGGACGAAAGTGATACAAGATAAGACTCTCCAAAGTCTCTCCATGGGCAAGTGATAAAAAAATTGTTCCTAGTGGATAGGGAAGTGATGATGAATTAATCATTGCTCATTTGAAGGGAAAAGAAGAAGACAATGAGAAGACATTCATGTATAACATGATTTTTCTTCATCATAAGTTTGCTCCAACAATCAAAGAGGAATACTTGGTTAAAGACTTTTGCAACATGACCAAGTCAACGAAGGAAGAAGTTGTTGGTGAAACTTATGACGATTCTGCGTATGATTTCGAGGGAAGCATGGAGCAAATCCACAACACTGAAGAATAAAATCCTAGAACAAGGTCAGAACTAGATTATCACAAAGATTATTCTGACTATTGGAAGGAAAAAGAAAAAATAAAACAACAAATAGTTGTCTGGTTTCAACAGCCAGTTAAAAGTTTACCTTTTCTAGATATAAGTGAGCCTTTAAATTATGACTTGATTGCTCAACTAGCAAATGTGTTTGCCAGGTTGACCATGTATGACTTGCTTCAATTGTCTCCAAAGATTAGGAAGATGGTTGTCAATGTGCTAATGGAAGCTAAAAAATATGCACCTCATGTCAACCGTGTTGAAAGCAAAGGAGAGAAAGAAATATGTGAAAAGTGTCATGAAGTTAAACTTGAAAATCTTCAAACAACATTCACATTCTCAAAGGATGATATACTACTTGGAGACATGAAACATACAAAGCCATTGTATTATATGAGATATATTGGTCATGTGGAACTACATCAAATACAAATAGACCTAGGCTCTGGAATCAAATTCACAAAAGGCTAAGGGAAAAATCTGCCTAAAATGTCAAATTGGAAGTTTAAAGTCTAAAGTGACATGCTACATAATCAATAACCAAACTTCCTATAACCTTTTGTTAGGTCGAACTTAGATACATGAAAACTTAATGATCCCCTCAACACTTCACTAGTGCTTCAAGTATATTGGAGATGATGGAAAAGTTCACAAAGTCTTTGCCGACAAGAGACCATCAAAGGTGTTGAAGCCTACTTTGCTGACTTTGCAATGTATGAAGATGATGATATTGAGGAATCTGAAGACTCAAAAGCAATAGATCCGTAAGGAACCAATGCAAGGTTTGCGAATGCTAAAGGAAAGTACTTTGTACATGTAAATGAAAAGCCGTACTGCAAATATGTTGTAAATAATGTAAAGAAAATGGCTTCTAAAGATGATGCATCTTGGGTATGCATGAATTAAAATTTATTTTTGAGGTATATTGCATCTTCTTCTGAAGCAAAAATGTTCGTAGATTAACTGTTTAGAACTGTGAAAAATGATGATTTTTTTGGAATTGACAACTTATTTTGAGTTGCCTTTGACTCATTTGCATGCCTTTTCATACATAGAAAATCCTGAGGGATCTACTTTCCTTTTACCAAAAAATGATAATTCTAAGGAAATCATATTTCACCGAACTTCCACTCTTGATCAACTCTCAAGAGAGGAATCAGACTCGGAAAGAGATGAAGTTGAATTAAAAAACTATAGTTCGATTTCAAAAGACATTATGCAAAATATGGGCTACAACTTTGATTCTCCAAGTGGTTTCAACAATGGTGTGGGGAGAAAAACCCCATTACAATAATCTCTAATGTCAAAATGAAAAAATCCTTCTTTACATGGCTTGGGATTCAAACGAGACTTTATCGACTTATCTTAGCAAAGTGAAAGTGACAACTAATCATACAAAACTTTATGTTGGGACTCAGATGTGGATACTTGTGATTTCTTTGAATCACTTGAAATGTTTAATCTTGACACAAAGTCTGTAAATATGATCTCAATAGAATGTTATGAAAACAATGAGACTAGTAATGATGAAAATAACGAAGCTAGAGATGTTGAAGAAGTGGAAGAATATGAAGTTGAGGAAGAAGTAAAAATTATTCCTCCTACCGAAGATGAGGTAAGAGAAGTAAATTTGGGTATAGAGGAACACCCATTGCCCATCTTCCTCAACACTAGTCTTACTACGAAGGAGGCAAATTCTTTGATAAGTGTACTCAAGAAATTTAAAGATGTGTTTGCTTGGAATTATATTAAAATGCTAGGACTAAGTCCAAAAGTTGTTGTTCATCATTTGAACATTAGGTCTGAGGTAAAACCTGTAAAATAAGAACAAAGAAAGTTTAAGCCTTCAATAATGCAAGAAATTGAAAAAGAAGTTCAAAAGCTAAAGGAAGTCGGTTTCATTAGAGAAGAGCAACACCCTGATTGGCTCGCCAATGTTGTACCAGTTATGAAAAAGAATGGAAAATTTTGTGTGTGCATCAATTTTAGAGACCTAAATGATGCATGTCCAAAAGATGAATTCCCATTACCAATCACAGAAATTTTAGTTGATAACACAATTGGTTATGACCGTATGTCATTCATGGATGGATATTCTGGGTACAATCAAATAAAAATGAACTTTGAAGATGAAAAACCTTCATCATTCAAGACTTCTTTTGGTATTTATTGTTACACAATTATGCCGTTTGGTTTAAAGAATGCTAGAGCAACATATCAAAGGGCTATGACAAAAATATTTAAAGAACATTTACATAAAAGAGTGGAATGTTATGTTGATGATCTTGCTATCAAAAGCAAACATGCAAGTGATCACATAGCGGACCTTAGTACGATCTTTAAAATTTTAAGAAAACACCAAATGAGAATGAATCCTCTTAAATGCTTTCTAGGAGTGTCTTCTGGTAACTTTTTAGGATTCATTGTAACTAAAGATAGAATCATGGTGGATCCTACAAAAACAAAAATAATAATAGAGGTGCCAAGCCCCAAAGTTTTATTATGATGCAAAAATGAAAACGTTGTATCAAAAGTCTTATGATGGGATTTTACGAAGGTGTTTGTCACAAAACGAAGCTCAAAAAGTGAGCCAAGAAACCCATGAAGGCATTTGTGGAGCTCACCAGCCTGGTCCAAAATTGTAGGATAGGATAATGAGGTTGGGATATTATTGGCCTACCATGATAAAAGACTGTATGGAATATGCCAAGAAATGTCAAGCATATCAATACCATGCAAACTTTATACATTAGGCACCTAATTCTTGCACCCTACAATTGCCTCTTGGCCATTTGAAACATGGGGAATGGACATCATAGGTCCAATTACCCCTAGCTCATCTAAAGGGCATAAGTTTATAATCACAAACTATTTCTCAAAATGGGCAGAGGCTACGACACTTCATAAAACAAAAATGAAAGATGTATTAAAATTCTTGAAGACTCATATTATTTATACGTTCTGAGTCTCAAGAAGGTTTGTGCATGACAATGGAGCTCAATTTATAAACTATAAATTTTAGCAATTTTATGCAAAGTATGGCATTGAGAGTGTAGCCTCAACTACATACAAGCTTGCTGCCAATAGGCTTGCTAAAGCTTTCAACAAGATTATATGCAAACTCCTAAAGAAAATCATTTCAAAGAACAAAAGGGATTGGCACAAAAAGTTGCTAGAAGTATTGTGGGCTTATCTCACAACAGTTCGAAATGCAACTTAAGCGACACCTTTCTCCCTTAAACTATGGATGTGAAGCAGTTTTACCCTTAGAAATTCAAATTTCATTTGAGAGTGGCTTTGGAAAATCAATTAACAAATGATGAGAATATCAAGCTACGCCTACAAGAACTAGAAACTCTTGACGAAAAAAGTTAAACAAAGATCTTTCAAGAAGGGCGATTTGGTGCTTGCCGTCAAACGACTTATGGTTTTCACACATAAGTTAAAGGGCAAGTTTGAACTCAAATGGGAAGGGCTGTATATTATTGAAACCGTATATTCAAATGGAGTCTACCACCTCTTGATGCAAGAAGGTGATCAGTGTTTGCTACCAATCAATGGGAAATTTGTGAAGAAGTATTACCCCTAAGGTTTCGCTGCAAAACCTACTTCAATGTTTTTTTTTAAATGTGTACATGTTGATTAATTGATTTTTTTCTTAATTGTTCTTCACAAAGTCCAAGTCATCTTAAGAAAAAAAAAGTTGCTAGTTTTGTGATGCCTGACATTTTTCCTCACATTTTCTTTAAAATTCAGGAAATTTTTTTGTAGTATAACGATTGTAAATCGGGAAAAATGACGAATACGTAACCTGTGAAAGCAGTTTTATAATTTAAAACATAACACATCATATTTTCCCATATAAATTTTTACTTATTCGATTAAACATCGTACAGTCAAACCAAATATCCTCAGGTGCTACTCGAAAAGAAAAGTACGAATAAATTGCTATGATCATAGACTTTAATAGAAATTTCTCCCATGCATCCCTGAGTTGAAGTCCCATAATACTGCCATAGTCTAATCCAAATTACAAGTCCAAAATACACAAACACGGTAATGCTCATCTCACCCAATACAATATCATGGCACAAAATAATACTCGCTATGAGTCAAGGATATACCTGAGTACAAGGGAACAATCCACCTCAGAAACGAGCATCCATCTCCAGGAGCTCTCCTCTACAAACCTACAAAAGCTTCCCGACAAATGGGGCTAAAAATAGGGTTATTTTCATACTCAGTAGGAAAATACCCAGTAGGGGAGTTCTAAACAGTGAACTCAGTAAATCATATATAGATGCGTTCATACAACTCAAACATGCAACATATAATAATCATGCACATATGCATGCAATCATGCCAAATACATACCATCAAACCAAACTTACACAAATAACCTGATTCAGGGTCTTACAAACGTACTCATATAATCGTACGCTAACTCATACAACTTACACATACTTATACAACCTTACTCGTACAATCTTACACTTACCCGTACAACCTTACTCATATAGTAATACTTAAAAACATATGCTTACAGTCGTGCTCATACTCATACTTTTACAATCTTACTCAGAACTTACGCTTACTTATAAACATACGCACTCACTCATACAATTGTACACATACTATCGACCACTGAAGCTCATTACAACTAATAAGTTCCAACGTCGAAATGGAAAAAAAATGTCATTGGGGCATCACCTTAACCTCCAAGGAGTGAGTAGATGCCATGGACTTTTCCTAAGGCAATACACACTAATGCTCATGGGGCACTGGATTAAAAAAGTAAAAACAGGTCCATGATACTACTTACCTGAGCACGCAAACATAAATACCCACACATAAGGGGTCATACAATTGCCCACATTTTAGGGGTCTTATAGTGCCATATAAATACCCACCATTATGGGTCTTATAGTGCCAATGTCACTTTTGGGTAGAATTATACAATGCCACTCTTGGGTAGAAATCATACAGTGCCTTTCTTGGGCAGAATCATACAACACTCTCAATAGAGAATTAAACAATTGGGCTTCATATAGTACACAGACCAAATAAAAAACATACATCGGTCTCAACAGAGCATTAAACATCTGGGGCTCAATACAACACATATACAAACTCCCACAGGATAAGCACCATGGCAAGACATGAGAAATGCTTAGCCGACTCATTATTAGCTAGCTCAAATATAAAACTTAATCCGTCGAACCCTCAGGTCTTAAACTGACAATGCTATCATTAGCTGTGCTTATAATTCAATTTTGAATTAAGTTATGTGGTACAATTATACTACACAAACTCTCAAACATATAGTGCTCCACTGATTAAACCGAAACTGAACCCAATCCGAAACCCTAGTTCATAGGGGCAACAGATTTCATTTAACACATCAATCTCACAACATAACTCACCGTACCACAAATCCTTACAGTCTTACATACTCCTCTGTCCACCTTATAGCCAAAACATCTTACACAAACGTCATTAAACTAAGCTCCTCAAAGCCAAACCCAGTTATCACTGTAACGACCTGACCCGAGCTGGGCCCACAAAATCACTAATAGCAAATTTTGATCTTTCCTTAAGCCAGGAATCATTATCTGTGTGCGAGAGGTAAAACATTCGTCTACGCACTACAGAGCTTAAAGGCTTCCCCATACATAGACTTAAGTTGAAACAGACATACACACAACGAAGCTTCATAGTTCGTCACGTGTAAAATAGAATAAAATATATATTTATAATTATTTTGGATAGGGCCAACATTGCCTTACCGTTGGTTGCCTACATCCGTATTGGATGTTACTCCAACACGATTGGATCCAAACATAGTTCTGCCTAACGGCTAATACATACAACAAACGTCACAAAATCATATATGTTAAAATATGTATATACTGATATTTAGTCGGAGTTATACAAAAATTCGTCATATATCAGACTTAAGCAAAAATTAATAAATTAATGAAATCATACATCTCGCTCTACCACAGAACGGGTTCAAAACTACATATATACGTCTTGCTCTATCACTGAGCCGAGACTGAAAACATATATTACACGTCTCGCTCTACCCTAGAGCGAGACCACACACAACATAGTATATAAGCATATATCATGACATATAAATAAGGCTGGTAATCGGGCCGGGCTCGGGCCCGCCCGAGCCCATTTATTTAGACAATCAAGGTAAAGAAGTTGAGAGATAAATTTATGTTGCCAAGTGGCAAACAAGAAAAAGAACAGGATTGATAAATGTTTGAAGTCCAATTACAGTTTTATATGTTGTTCACTCGTTTTGTGAATAAGAGATTTAGACCTTTTTGTAATCACTTTTCTTATGCGTGATAAATTTGTGATGATGAATCTGACCGCAACATAGACATAGACAACCACTGCAATTAATAAACCTGGAAAAATTGAGTGAAATATACAGATGCTTGTTGCTGAATTGGGTATGTTACAAAAGCTTAGCCTAACTATATACACGCTGGATTATTCCTTTAGCTTGATATCGAGCAGGAGGAACTTGCATTTTCAGTTTTGATAACCCTGGTGTTGTATGAACCGCAAGGCCTACATTTGTGGTACAGCCAATGAAAACGAGCAACTCCTTTCCTGTGACAGTCATTGCATAGTATATCCTGAATGGCACGAATTTAAACAACTGTTATTTTCAGAATTTCATGACATTTAAATATTGCAAAGATAAAGCAAACCACAAGGTATAGAACAAAGACATGACTTCTTGTGAAACAAAAGTAGGCTTATTCAGAATCAAAACACAACAGGTAGATGAGGAATGGTCATCTAAATAATGCCTGGCTCCATGAGGTATTTATTTGCATCGAAACAGTGCCTAGTAGGTGACTGATTCTAACTTGAGGGTTATGAATGACATAATATTTTGAAGGGTCATGAAGCTAGCTAGTAAAGAGAAGCTATCCATACACATGTTTTTCTCCTAATGCGCTTTTGTTATACCCTACCAGCTAGTGACCACATCAGCAGACAATCTGTTAATTCCTTTAGTAGGTACAACACCTGGAAGAACAAGCACTCTGCATTCATTAAGTAAAGGTGAAGATAAGCATATAGCCATGTCTCCCATGGATTTGCAGCATATTGGACATGTGTAATGAGAAGCAGTATATGCCTACATGCACAAGGAGAATGAATGTTATAATTACCCTTTTCAAAACCTATAACAATCATTAAAAGATAGATGAAATGGAGGACAAAGGACATTCAGTCTGACCTGAAAACAGGCCAAATGCATATAATGGCCACAGGGAAGGGCCTTAACTGTTGCACTTGATGTGAAGAGAAAATCACAGCATATGGGACAGTTTGTTTCAAGGTTTTTCTCACGGCATATGTGCTCCACCAACTTCATGCTCAAGCAGCAATTGCATTTCATGCAATGAAAAAAATCGATATCCAGTCCTTTTCCAAGGCGACATAAATTGCAAAATGGGCAATGGTACACAGTCCTGAAAACAGATAAATCAGCAACACAACTTCCAATATCCAAGACATCTGTGAACCTTCAGCAAAACTAAGTAAAAGACTCAATCATTTTCTCACAAACTCTGATATTAATAGGAAAACTGCATCATACAGGGTTGAATATGGCAAAAATTATGCAGGTAATTATGTGGACTTGACTAGGAAGAGAGCACTTAAGCGTTCCGTTGGCTTCTGTTAATTTAACAACACTCATATAGACAAACTATCGAAGTTTAATTCACTCGTAAACTGCAACCACAAACACAGTAATATTTGTTTGACACATGCACATAACAGTTTATTTTCCCGGCTATATTGAACTCAATTGTACATTGTACACATGAAGAAGATTAGGGAATGAATGAGATAGAGAAGTGGTGGACTACTTAGAATACTGGCACTGGCCATCAGGAGCACTTTGGGAGGGTTAACTGCCAAAGCTTGGATTTAACTTACACATTTCATATCAATCTGACAGGGATTTTGAAGGAACGAAAAGCCAGTGTCTGCTTGCATCATCTTAGCAAATATGGTTGTCCAAGTAATTTGGAATGATAGTTGACGCCCCTAATTAAGCTCTTTATATCATTAAACTCCTCCATATGTCTGCCAATCATATTTTCACTTGAACCTTTATATTTCTTTTTGGTAGTCGCTATCCTCTGATGCTTTTCCAAACTTTCTTAATTGGCATTTGTATTAAATCTAAACATCATCTTGCCCATAGCTCTCAAATTATTTATAGAAGATCCTTTCTATTACTTGCTAAGCGCGCTAAGCGCCCAGGACCATCAACTAAAGTCTCACAGTTCAAAAACATTGTTCCCCATGCTTAAAGCTGCAAATGGTAATTCTACATGCATAAAAATTAGTAAAAAGCAATAATTTAACTCACAGTAAAAAGGGGAGAAAGCACCTTATATATGGACTCCACCAGGAGCCACCTTACCGTAAAAATTGGAACTTTGACCCTGAAGACGGAACAAAAGAAACCCAAAATGAGAACAAAAATCAATTTTAATCCACCAATTCGGCTAACATTACCAGGAATACATTACTTATTATGTTGAACAGATCAACAGAAATCCCAAGTACAGACTTTTAAATTCAGTACTAATCACTTTTTTCTGAAAAAAAAAACGCTTTAAAGTCACCTCAAGGGTACCAGAGTTCTTTCTGCAGAATGCAGGCCATCTCTGCAATGCCCCTTCCCTCTCTCCAACTGACATCTCCGAGAATCTCCTAATGAAATCTCCTGCTCAAACAGGCAGATCTGCAAAGCGTCCCCAGTCGGGTTGACAGAAGGCAAAGAAACTGTACAACAACGAGATCTTAAAATATGGCCTAAATACCTCGTCCGGGACAGGTTTCTCAGATCCAGAAGCCATATAGAAGGCCTGGACTGTTTTAACCGGGAACTCCTCCCTTGCTGCACCTTTATGGGAGGCGGAGCTATACCTCTGCACGTTTTGAGCTTTGACAGCAACCGTGCAGGGAGTTGAAGCGAAGGACGACCACCGTCACCAGCCTCTGGGTGTCGGAGAGGCGGGAGAAGCCGTCCACATATGCTGGTCCCTCACAAGCCGGTGATCGAAGAGCATTTAGGAGCAGTCGGGCGACGGCGTAGCACTCGGGCGACGCCGAAGCACTCGGGCGACGGTGAAGAACTCGCGATCGGGCGAAAGAGTGAATTAGGATAAAACGTCACGGGACTTATCGGGCTCCCGTGGCAAAGCCCGAGCCCGATTCACTTTATTACAGCCCGATAACCACCCTTAATATAAGCATAGCAAACATATAAATTGTAACATAGCACATATAATAATTAGTATATATTATTTTATAATTAAAATAAGAGATCAAAAATACTTACTCGCATTATGTCTCATAAGATATTAGTATTCAGAGTTATTCGTTCCTTCTGGGCATCCTCTCTTTCAAATCTGGATATAGTAGACGGAGCTTCCTCTAGCCTTTATATGTCATTCGTCTTGCACTGAAAGACTATGTATAAACATTCTCCTTACCAGAGACTCTTTTCATTTTTTGTGCCTATGAGCGGTGGACAAAACCTCCCCTACTCTAGATTATTTTTCTTGTTAAGGCTCGGTAACTATGGACAGAACCCTGTCTTACTCCGGGTCTCTTTTTCTTGCTCCGGTGTTCAAGGATGATGGGTAGGGCCTCTCCTAGTCTCGAGGCATTTTCTCCTCGTACGATCACCAACTCAGAAAACGGAACCCTCCATCGCATATAACACACTCGATTTAGTCAAGAACGTCTCTTGAATCCATTAAATCGGAGTTAGGATGGCCAGAAATAAAGAAAACAAAGTTGGTCAGTGCTCGAAGATAACGAGCAGAACCTCTCTTTGTCTTGGGGCATTTCCTCCTTATACAGACTCCAACTTGAAGAAGGACCCCTCCATCGTGTAGAACACACTCAATTTAGTAGGAAATGGGTCTTGAACGGCCTTAATCAACCTCAGAATGGTCAAAAACGTGATAGAAGAAGGTCTGACTGAAAACAGAACGGAAATGGGGGTTTTATAGGCCCCCAGCGCGCCGAAACCGCGGTGCCGCGCCGCCATTTTTGGCGGTGCCGCAGTTTAAGTGGCGGTTCCCACTGAAACTATGCACGGGTCACACCCGCATATCCATGGCACTCGTGGTTCTGTGGGTGTGCGTGCCCCGCACTGGCCCACGCCAGCCGCGCCGTTTTTCTTTTATTTTTTTTATAAAAATCAAAATCTTCAAACACGCATATCACCCTACCCCGGATTCAGATTCGCGCATTCCAGGTACCATTAGACTCGTATCAACAAGCCCTTCGATATTCACCCACTTAAAGTAATAAATCATGCTCTTTCTAAGTGGGTCCTACCTATTTTCTAAGATTCTTAAAGGTCATAACTTCCGGTCCCGACCTTCGTTTTGCCCGTTCTTTGATTTGTTAAGCTTGTTTCTTCGAGCTCTACTCAAATATGGAGGTTTCAACCTTTGAAACTGTCTATAATTTATTAGAGAAATCACTAATTACCTCTAACCCCCTTGGTTAGACATAATCAAAAAGCGGGGTTTTACAATCACCCTCTTACTTATACCTCACTTATTATGCCTACTTTTCACGTCATAATATGTAGTTATGCTTGTACAATTATGCACAATGTTACTGTCTGACAATCTCCCAACATACGCTCTGATCTGAACCAAACAAACCGCTCCAATCCTCTCCCATCAAACTTACATCGTCTATTTTCCATCATACGCTTACACATCCACAACAAATCCAGATGAAACCCTCTGTCACCTCTTACTATCCATCAACCATACTTTTGCCCCCACATAGATACACATATCCATCAAATAGGCGTATAGCCATCATGCATACATATGTCCATCACACATACTATTCCATAGATAGCTTACTAACATACTCGCTAGCCATCACTAGCACATATATACACATTCATACACATAGCTTACCAGCATACTCTCTAGCCATCACTAGCACATACATACACATTTATAGACGTAGCTTACCAACATACTTGCTAGCCATCACTAGCACATACATACATATTCATACACGGAGCTTACCAATATACTTGCTAGCCATCACTAGCACATACATACACATTTATACACGGAGCTTACTAACATACTTGCTATCTATTACTAGCACATACATACACATTCTTACACATAGCTTACCAACATACTTGCTAGCCATCACTAGCACATACATACACATTCATACGCGTAGCTTACCAACATACTCACTAGCCATCACTAGCGCATACATACACATCCATACACATAGCTTGCCAACATACTCGCTAGCCATCACTAGCACATACATGCACATACATACACGTAGAAACATACTTGTTAGCCATCACTAGCATATACATACACATTCATACACGTAGAAACATACTCGTTAGCCATCACTAGCACATACTCAATCTACAAACATAGCTTACTAACATACACGCTAGCCATCACTAGCACACACAATCCACATACATCATACATACTTACAACTCACATGCATGTCATATGCATTTCAACATGGCATAATTCATCCTCTTACATCATGCAAATGGATCATGATTTAACATCCAAAGCATTGAATCATACAATCCTAGCATGCTTCTACTCATTCAAAGCATGCTATCATGAAATTATGAGTTCAAAGCTCCCCTACATCGTAATCATGATATTTGATGGCGAGCACATGACAGTGGCGGAGTTGGCGGCCAAATCATTGCCAAGTTGAGAGAGTTGTTGTCCCGAGGGTTTAGGAAGTGCCGAAAGCAATCACGGCCAAATGGGGTGACACAGATCAATGCAAAAAAATTTGCGATCTACAACGGCATACTAGGGCGGCCGGGAGAAAGGTCGTGCCAACATAAGTGGTGGTACAACTAGAAGTCGAGGGTGTACTCACTGAAGGTCGGCTGACGGCTAAGGAGTACTCGGCCAGCTGTAAGATGTCAAAATCAGCCATGGACAGCACCCAACAGCGGTGATTTCGCATCAACAAGGGTCCATGTAAGGGTAGAGGGCATGGGGCGACACTCAAGGATAGAGGAGAGGTGGAAGAGTGCTATGATGTGAACTCCATTCGGTGAGTCGTCCGATGGTCCAAAGGGACCTAAATTGCACACGTGTCCCAAAGGGAGTCACTCGAGGAGATGGGTGGTCAATGGGTCTGGAGGTGGCTCTAGGCCCACAAGGGCAACAGAGTTAAGACCACAATGTGGTGGCTGACCGAAGCGGCAACATTGCTGATCGCCACCCACAACCAAAACAAATGGTGCGGGTAGCTGTAAATCTAGCATGGTCGAGGGAAGAGGGGTAGGGCTGGCCAAGGGTAGGAGGCGCTGTCACTATGACAAGGCTGGCCAAACATGGTCCACAGCTGTAGCGGAACGGCCTTCTTTGACCGGTTCACGCTGCACACACTAGGAAATAGGCATAGGGGAAAGCAGCCCATTCTGGGCGGCAGCTAAGATGGCGGAGCCAAATGGCATACGACATTTTTCAACAGCTCATCGGAGAATCAAAATGTAGTGAGGGCAAAGGCTCAATTTGTTCGGATGGAACAGTATAACCGGGTGAGGGTAGATATGGTTCCAACTGAGCGGATGAGGCCAAAAAATGGTCAGGGCGGTGGGGCTCGGCTGAGGCGACGGCCCTGCCATGGCTAGCCCAAGGCTGGCCGACTGGAGACCGATTGTCGTCGTTGCATCCTCAATTCCATCATAGACAGAAACAGGGAAGGCAAAGAATTGGACGGAGGAGATAAGAAGGGCGAAGGCGGAACCAGGCAGGGAGGGGTGGTCCACAGCCTTCGCCAGACCAAGGTAGGGCTGGACAGAGGTCCGTCGGCCGTGGCTTGCCGCCAGTGGCCACTATTTAATCAAAACAGTTCACCGGCGAAAAATAGGGCAGAGGGGGGAAAATCATGGGGCGGCAGAGGAGAGGCCCTCTGGGACCGGGAAGGATAGCCTCCCACTATTGCCAGGCCGAGGTGGAGATGTAGGCGGCTGGCCGGTACGGCGGCGGTGAAAACATCACAATATAGAGATATGGAAGAGGAGCTAACCGGGGAGGAGGGCAGCGCAGCCGTGGGGGCTGGGGTAGTGGCCCCTTGGCGTCGCACCACTGAGGCGGAACCAGCTGTGGTGGCCTGGCATCCTGCTGGCGGCCGCCAGAGAGCAGACATCAAATGGGGGGGGGTCATCTCTTCAAGACATTTTTCATTTCTTTTTTTCCTTACTTATCTCTCATAACCCGTCTCGCATTCGCTCGCTTTTTCGTGCCGTAATTGTGCATCAAGGCCTGTGGTCTACGACTGAACCCCACACCTGATTCTATGGGTACAAATACGAAGGCCAATACACAAATATGAATATGTCAAAGCATTACATTTTCCCACCGAAAATGACCATAAAAATAGCAAGAAAATCACAAAAAATAGTAAAAAAATCAGGGACATTACATGTTTAGCATTAAACATCATTGTTAATAGTATTCTATTTTGCAACTAGTTAGGCCTTCATACTATAATACACATTATGAAAGAAGTAGTGTTACTTCAACCATGTTTGATTTTAAAAATTATGTATAGTCCCCTCTCAAGGAAAAAAAATGTTTAGAGTCCCTGCTTAAGGCAAAGAAAAGAAAATTATAAAAAAAGGGAAGGGGTAAGCAAGCTTATTATCCTCACTCTTCAATTTTTTTTAAAAAAAGGGCAAAGAGAGCAAGCCTAAAGTTCTCAATCCCCTCAGAAATAGACATAAAAGAACTTGCTTCACTCTTTGCAAAAAAATAAATAAATCAATCAAAGTCAAAGTGAGCAGGTCTAAAGTTCTCAATCCCCTCAGAAAGACATAAAGGGACTTGCTTCACTCTTTACCAAAAAAAATGAATCAAAATTAAAATGAGCAGGTCTAAAGTTCTTAATCCCCTCGTAAAAAGACATATTGATGCTTACATCGCTCTTTGCAAAACAAAAAAAAATCAAAATCAAAGTGAGCAAGTCTAAAGTTCTCAATCCCCTCATAAAGAGACATAATGAAACTTGCATCACTCTTTGCAAAACAAAAAAAAATCAAATAAAAAAATCAAAATCAAAGTGAGGAGGTCTAAAGTTTTCAATCCCCTCAAAAAGAAACATAATGAGACTTGCATCACTCTTTACAAAACAAATTAAAATCAAAATCAAAGAGAAAAAGCCTAAAGTTCTCAATCCCCTCAGAAGAGACATAATAATACTTGCATATATATTTTAAAAAACGAAAAAACTTTTTTTGAAAAGAAGAAAATCTAAAGTTCACGATCTCCTCGGAAAGAGACATAATGAGACTAGTAAAATAAATCAAAATCAAAATTAAAGAGAGTAAGCCTAATGTTCTTAGTCCCCTCGAAAAGAGACATAATGAGACGTACATATCTCTTTTGAAAAATGAAAAACGAAAAAAAAAATGTTAAAAGAAGTAAGTATAAAGGTCTCAATCACCTCAGAAAGAGACATAATGAGACTTGTAAAACAAATCAAAATCAAAATTAAAGAGAGCAAGTTAAAGTTCTCCATCCCCTCGAAAGAGACATAATGAGACTTGTTTCTCTCTTTTGAAAAAAAAAACAAAAAATTTCAAAAGAAACAAGTCTAAAGTTTTTTATCATCTCATAAAGAGACTTAATGAGACTTGCAAAACAAATCAAAATTAAAATTAAAGAGAGCAAGCCTAAAGTTCTCAATCCCCTCAGAATGAGACATAATGAGACTTGTATCTATCTTTTAAAAAAAGAAAAAATTTTAAAAAAAAGAAACAAGTCTAAAGTTCTCGATCCCCTTGGAAATAGACATAATGAGACTTGTAAAGCAAATCAAAATCAAAGAGAGCAAGCCTAAAGTTCTTAATCCTCTTTGAAAGATACATAATGAGACTTACATCTCTCTTTCCAAAAATAATTTTTTTTAAAAAGAAACAAGTTGAAAGTTCTCAATCCCCTCGGAAAGAGACATAATGAGACTTCCAAATCAAAATCAAAATAAAAATCAAAGAGAGCATTCTCAATCCCCTCGGAAAGAGACATAATCAGTACAACAAAATGTAGTATTAGTGATGCAAAACCAAGCATCACTAAAAATAACTATTTGCGATGCATAAAGAAGCATCGCAATAAAATCAACTATTAGCGACACATAAATATATACGTAGCTAATAGTCACATATTAGCGATGCTTTATTATGAGAATTGCTAATAGTTAACCTATTTGCAATGCTTTATACAAACATCGCTAAAAGATATATATTTTAAATATAAAAGAAAAAAATTATAACTATTAGCAACACTTGTTTTAAGCATCGCTAATAGATTTGCTATTAGCGACGCTTAAAATCGCAAATAGCTATTAATTAAAATAAAATAAAAACTTTTAGCAACATATAAAAATATATATTGCAAATAGTATATGTTTTAACAAAGTATATTTCTACACGTCGCTAATAGGATTTATTTTATTGTATTTATTTATTTTTAAAATTAATTTTTAAAAATAAAAAATCATAAAAAATTGAAAGTAGAGGAGAGGGAGAGAGAGGAGAGGGAGAGAGAGAGGAGTGGGAGGGAGAGAGAGAGGAGAGGAGGAGAGGGAGAGAGAAAGCGAGGAGTGGGAAGGAGAGAGAAAGGAGAGAGAGGAGAGGGAGAGAGAAAGCAAGGAGAGGGGGAGAGAGAGGAGAAGGAGAGAGAAAGAGAGGAGAGAGAGAGAGAGAGAGAGGAGAGGGAGAGGAGAGTGGAGAGGGAGAGGGAGAGGGAGAGGGAGAGAGAGGAGAGGAGGAGAGGGAGGGAGAGGGGAGGAGAGGGAGGGAGAGAGGAGAGTGAGGAGAGAGAGGAGAGGGAGATTAATTTTTAATTTTTTTTATATATTATTATATTTTAAAAATAAAAAATAAAATAAAAAACTATTAGCAACGTATATAAATATACGTCGTTAATAGTATAGGTGTTAGTGACATATTTCTATACGTCGCTAATACTTAAACTATTAACGACGTATATTTCTATACATCGCTAATAGAATTTATTTAATTTTATTTATTTATTTATTTCTAAAATTAATTTTGAAAAATAAAAAATCAAAAAAATTGAAATTCGAGGAGAGGGAGAGAGAGGAGAGGGATAGAGAGAGAAAGGAGGGGGAGGAGAGGGAGAGAGAGAAAGGAGGGGGAGGAGAGGGAGGGGGAGAGAAAGGAGGGGGAGAAGAGGGAGAGGGAGAGAGGAGAGGGAGAGGGAGAGAGAGAGGAGAGGGAGAGAGGAGAGAGAGAGAGGTGAGAGAGGAGAGGGAGAGAGAGGAGAGGGAGAGAGAGGAGAGAGAGAGAGGAGAGGGAGAGTGAGGAGAGAGAGGAGAGGGAGGAGAGGGAGATTAATTAATTTTAATTTTTTTATATATTATTATATTTTAAAAATAAAAAAATAAAGTAAAATACTAGTAGCAACATATGACGTATATTTATATATGTCATTAATAGTATTTATTTAATTTTATTTATTTATTTAAAAAATTAAAATTAAAGGAGAGATATTGTGTAGAGAGAGAGAGGAGGGAGAGAGAGAGGAGGGAGAGAGAGAGGAGAGGGAGAGAGAGGAGAGGGAGATTTATTTTATTTTAATTTTTTAAAAATGATTTTTATTAACTTTTATAGTTTTAAAAAAAAAATAAAAATAAATAAATATTAATAGTGACATATATACATATACATAGCTAATAGTATTTATTAATATATGTATATACATATACGTCGATATTAGTATATGTATTAGCGACGTATAAAATTATACGTCTCTAATACGTGACATATTAGTGATGCATAATTATATATGTCACTAATATGATATCTTTTAAATATTTTTTTTATTTTTTAAAATTAACTTTAAAGAATAAAAAAATTTAAAAAAATTTAGATTAGAGGAAAGATAGTGTGTAGGGAGAGAGGAGAGGATAGGGATAAAAAGAGGAGAGGGAGAGAGAATAGGGAGAAAGAGAGGAGAGAATAGGGAGAGAGAGAGAGAGGGGAGAGGAGAGGAGAGGGAGAGAGAGAGGAGAGGGAGAGGGAGCAAAGGGAGAGGAAAGCGATAAGAGAGAGAGAGGAGAGAGGAAGAGGAGCGAGATAGAGAGAGGGGAGAAAGGTGGAGAGGGAAAGAGAGAAGAGAGAATGAGAGGGAGAGTAATTTTATTTTAATTATTTTAAATTTATATTATTAATTTTTAAATTTTTAAAATAAAAAATTAAAATTAAAATAAATACTAATAACGACGTATACTAATATACGTCGCTAATAAGATTTCTTTTAATTTTTTTTTAATTTTAAAAATAGAAAATAAAAAGTAAAATAAATACTATTAGCGATGTATAGGAATATACGTTGCTAATAGTATTTATTTTATTTTTAAAATTAATTTTTAAAAATAAAAAATGATACAAAATTGAAATTAGAGGAGAGGAGAGAGGAGAGGTAGAGTAGAGAGAGGAGAGGGACAGAGAGAGGAGAGAGGAGAGGGAGAGAGAGAGGAGATAGAGGAGAGAGGGGATAGAGAGAGAAGAGAGGGTAGAGGGAGAACGGAGAGAGGGGGGAGAGAGGGGGTGAGAGGGTAGAGAGAGGAGAGGGAGAGAGAGAGGATGGAGCGGAGAGGAGAGAGAGGAGAGGGAGATTAATTTTTTATATATTATTATATTTTAAAAATAAAAAATAAAATATAATACTATTAGCAACGTATATAAATATACGTCGCTAATAGTATAGGTATTAGTGACGTATATTTCTATATGTAGCTAATACATACGCTATTAACAACATATATTTCTATAGATCGCTAATAGGATTTATTTAATTTTATTTATTTATTTTTAAAATTAATGTTAAAAAAATAAATAATCATAAAAATTTAAATGAGAGGAGAGGGAGAGAGAGAGGAGAGGGGGTGAGAGAGGAGAGAGAGTGAGGAGAGGGAGAGAGGAGAGGGAGGAGAGGGAGAGAGAGGAGAGAAAGGAGAGGGAAAGAGAGAGGTGAGGAGGGGAGAGAGAGAGGAGAGAGAGGAGAGGGAGAGAAAGAGGAGAGGGGGAGAGAGGAGAGAGAGAGGTGAGAGAGGAGAGGGAGAGAGGAGATGGAGGAGAGGGAAAGAGAGAGGAGAGGGAGGAGAGGGAGATTAATTAATTTTAATTTTTTTTTATATTATTATGCTTTAAAAATAGAAAATAAAATAAAATACTAGTAGCGACATATGACACATATTTTTATTTGTTGCTAATAATATTTATTTAATTTTATTTACTTAATTTTAAATTTTTTTTTAAAAAATAAAAAATTATAATTAAAGGAGAGATAGTGTGTAGAGAGAGAGGAGTGAGAGAGAGAGAGGAGAGGGAGAGAGAGGAGAAGAGAGACCAGAGGGAGATTTATTTTATTTTAATTTTTTTAAAATGATTTTATCAATTTTTATAATATTAAAATAAAAATTAAAATTAAATAAATATCAATAATAACGTATATACATATACAAGCTAATAGTATTTAGTAATACACATACGTCGATATTAGTATATATATTAGCGACATAAAATTACACGTCTCTAATACGTGACATATTAGGGATGCATAATTTTGTACGTTGCAAATATGATTTCTTTTAAATATTTTTTTATCTTTTAAAATTAATTTTAAAGAATAAAAAAATCTTAAAAAATTTAAATTAGAGGAGAGATAGTGTGTAGGGAGAGAGGAGAGAGACTAGAGAGAGAGAGGAGAGGTAGTAGAAAGAGGAGAGGGAGAGAGAGGAGAGGATAGGGAGAAAGAGAGGAGAGGGAGAGAGAGAAGAGAGGAGAAGGAGAGAGAGAGGAGAGGAGAGGGAGAGAGAGAGGAGAGGGAGAGGGAAGAGAGGGAGAGGAGAGGGAAGAGAGGGAGAGGAGAGGGATAAGATGGAGAGAGGAGATAGGAAGAGGAGTGAGATAGAGAGAGGGGAGGGAGGAGGAGAGGAAAAGAGAGGAGAGAGAGATGAGAGGGAGAGTAATTTTTTTTAATTTTTTTTTTAATTTTTTATAATTATAAAATAAAAAATTAAATTTAAAATAAATACTAATAGCAACGAATACTAATATACGTTGCTAATTCGTGACATATTAGCGACGTATAATTATATACGTTGCTAATAAGATTTCTTTTAATTCTTTTTTTATTTTAAAAATAGAAATTTAAAAGTAAAATAAATACTATTAGCGGCGTATATTCTTATACGTCACTAATAGTATTTATTTTAAAATTAATTTTTAAAAATAAAAAAAGATACAAAATTGAAATTAGAGGAGAGGAGAGGAAGAGTAGAGAGAGGAGAGGGAGAGAGAGAGGAGAGAGAGGGGTTAGAGAGAGAAGAGAGGGTAGAGGGAGAACGGAGAGAGGGGGTGAGAGGGTGGAGAGAGAAAGAGAGAGGAGAGAGAGAGGAGAGAGTGGAGAGGGGAGAGAGGAGAGGGAGATTAATGTTGAATTTTTTTATATATTATTATATTTTAAAATAAAAAAATAAAATAAAATACTATTAGCAATGTATATAAATATATGTTGCTAATAGTATAGGTATTAGTGACGTATATTTCTATACGTAGCTAATACCTACACTATTAACAACGTATATTTCTACAGATCGCTAATAAGATTTATTTAATTTTATTTATATATTTTTAAAATTAATGTTGAAAAATAAAAAATCCTAAAAATTGAAATGAGGGGGAGAAAGGAGAGAGAGGAGAGGGAGGGGGAAAGAGAGAGGAGAGGGAGAGAGAGAGAGGAGAGGGTGAGAGGAGAGAGAGAGAGGTGAGAGAGGAGAGGGAGGAGAGGGAGAGAGGAGAGGGAGGAGAGAGAGAGGATAGTGAGGAGAGAGAGATTAATTAATTTTAATTTTTTTATATATTATTATATTTTAAAAATATATAATTAAGTAAAATACTAGTAGGGATGTATGATGTATATTTATATATGTCGCTAATAGTATTTATTTAATTTTAATTTTTTTAAAAAAAATTAAAAAATTAAAATTAAAAGAGAGGTAGGGTGTAGAGAGAGGAGGGAGCGAGAGAGAGGAGAAGAGAGACAAGAGGGAGATTTATTTTTTTTAAATTTTTTTAAAATAATTTGATTAATTTTTATAATTTTAAAATTAAAATTAAATAAATATTAATAGTGACGTATATACATATACGTAGCTAATAGTATTTATTAATATATGTATATACATATACGTCAATATTAGTATATATATTAGCGACGTATAAAATTACACGTCTCTAATACGTGACATATTAGCGATGCATAATTATGTACGTCGCTAATATGATTTCTTTTAAATATTTTTTTATCTTTTAAAATTAATTTAAAAGAATAAAAAAATCTTAAAAAATATAGATTAGAGGAGAGATTGTGTGTAGGGAGAGAAAGGAGAGAGAGAGGAGAGGTAGTAGAAGGAGGAGAGGATAGGGAGAAAGAAAGGAGAGGATAGGGAGAAGGAGAGGCGAGGGAGAGAGAGAGAGGAGAGGAGAGGGAGAGAGGAGATAGGAAGAGGAGCGAGATAGAGAGAGGGGAGGGAGAGAGAGGGGAGAGAGCAGAGAGGAGAGGGAGAGAGAGGAGAGTGAGAGGAAAGAGAGGACAGAGAAAGAGGAGAGAGAGGGGAGAGAGGAGAGAGAAAGAGGAGAGAGAGGGGAGAGAGGAGAGAGAAAGAGGAGAGAGAAAGAGGAGAGATAGAGGGGATAGAGAGAGAAGAGAGAGGGTGAGGAGACAAAGAAGGAGAGGAGAGAGAAGAGAGGAGAGATGAATATTTAATTTTAAAAAATAATATGGGCGACGCTTAGTAGTAAGCGTTGCAAATACTGTACTATTTTCGACACTTAGATCTGAATGTCGTAAATAATAAATACTATTGTGATGTTTATTATTATTAAACGTCGCAATAGATATGATCTTAGCGATGCTTCAACTGAAGCGTTGATAAAGGTTATCTGTGCATAGTAAAATTTCCCAACGACGTGCGGAAAATTTTGCTTCCCCGCGCTCAAAAAATTTCGTTGCCCCCCAAAACACTGCCTCTTAAATTCATTTCACAGGAGCTGCACCTCCGCCACGCCTCCACCCTGCCTCCGCTATCCTAGCTCCTCCTCCTCCCCTGCTCCTGCTCCTGCTCCACCTCCGCCCTCCTCCCTTCCCCCCGCCCCCCTCCTCGTTGTTCCCCCTTCCCTTCCCCTTGCCCTACCCCCGCTACCGCCATCCATTCTAGGCCACCGTTGAATTGGCTCCGCCTCCGCCCTCCTCCCTTCCCCTCCCCCCGCATCCCCCCTCCTTTCCCCCTATTCGCCCCTCTCTCCCCCCTATTCGCCTCCTCTCCCTCCTCTAATTTTAACAGGAGGGGTGGCAGAGTCGGGGGTCCGGATTCTCGCGCCCCACCATCCTCTATCCCCCTCTCCCTTCCCCAGTTGGCCACTGGGCCGACCGGGGATTTTTTTTAAAAAAATCATTTTTGACGACGCTTAAAAAGTGTCGCTATTTAATTTTTTTAAAAAAATTCACTATTAGCGACGCTTTTTAAAAAACTTCACTATTTAATTTTAATTTTTTAATATTATAATATGAGTGACGCTTTGAATTTTTTTAAATTTTTTTATTCTATAAGCGACACATAGAAAGTGTCACTAATAATGTCTTATTAGTGACGCTTTAATTATATGTCGCTAAAAAGTTATTTTTAATTTTTTTTAAATAATACTTTTTATATTAATGACATATACATAAGCGTTGCTAATAATTCCTTATTAGCGACGCTTATAGATATGTGTCACTAATAATTTATTTTTTTTAATTTTTTTAAAAATTATTTTGCTATTAGCGACGTATAAAAAAGCATCGCTAATAGCTTATTATTAGTGACACTATAAAATATGCGTCGCCAATAAGTTGGTTGTTATTAGCGATGCATATGTCGCTAATACGCCTTATTATCGACTCTTTTTGTTATACGTCGCAAATTGGTAATAGTGACGAACTTTTTGTGACGCTTATAGCGATGTTTATTATACGTCGTTAATAGTCATTAGCGACGGTTATGAGACTATTAGCAACGTATAAATGCGTCGCTAATAGTCCTTTTTGTTATACTGAATGAGACTTGTATCTCTCTTTTGAAAAAAAAAAGAAATTTAAAAGAAACAAGTCTAAAGTTCTCGATTTCCTTGAAAAGAGACATAATGAGACTTGCAAAATAAATTAAAATCAAAATCAAAGAGAGTAAGCCTAAAGTTTTAAATCCCCTTAGAAAGAGACATAATGAGACTTGCATCTCTCTTTTGGAAAATAAAATTTTTTTCCCGAAAAATCAAGTTTAAAGTCCTTGATCCCCTCCGAAAGAGACATAATGAGACTTGCAAAATAAATCAAAATAAAAAGAGCAAGTCTAAAGTTCTCAATCACCTCAATTACCTCAGAAAGAGACATAATGAGACTTCTCTATTTTGAAAAAATAAACATTTTTTTTCGAAAGAAGCAAGTCTAAAGTTCGTGATCCCCTCGAGACAAAATAAGACTTGTAGCAATTTAGTTCTATAATATTTTTTTTATATATGGTTATAAAGTTAAATTTTAACTCTTCTTGTATATCCGTAAATTACACGTCTATAACAGGTGGAAAGAAAATGGACTGCTCAAATATCAAAATAATCTTAAACCTGCAAATAAAAAAAAAACACGATGTTAGCCCTAAAAAAATAATAAATAAAATAAATATTAAAAAAACTAGTGGCGGCTCCAGCTGAGCCGAGCTGAATTCAAGCCGAGCCAGAGCCAAGCTGGATTTGTTTTTTTAAAAAAATCATCAAATCGTAGCCATTGATCTTCCCGCCTAAATCAGGACCATTCATGACAAAAACAAAAACACTACGCCCTCCTTACTTCGTCTCCTTCCTCCATCCCATTCTCACCTCCAGTCACTCATGTCCGTCACCAGCAGCCATTCTCTTGATCACCACCTCTCTCTCGACTCCGGTTCCGTACCTCCATCCCTATCCCTGCCCCACTTACGCCTCGCTTTGCCGCTCTCCTTTCCCTCTCTTCCTAGCCTTCTCTCATCGCCCACAGCCGTTCCGGTCGCTGTCATCACTCCCTCCTCACCGCCAGATTTGTTCCCCTCCAACCTTCCCTCCGTCTTGCACCACCAATCAGCCTCCCCCTCACATCCTCGGTGCCACGGCCATCTCCACCATCTTCTCCCATCTCCCCACTGACCAACCCTTAACTCTCCCCCTTCGTTCAGTTCCTTTCCTTCCATTCTCCTCTTCACACACCGCCATCACCTTCACTTCACTCTCAACATTCATCGCCATCCCCGGCCAAGCCACCACAACCATCTCCACCATCTTCTCCCCTCGCCCTACTGACCAGTCGCAGTCGCTCTCCTTCTCCCTCTCCATTCGCCATGCCTCGTGCTGCTAGCCTCCTCCTCGTCTCCTACTGCCACCCGCCGGTCTCCTCTCTCTCTTTGTTCACCTCTGCTACTCCACCTCCCGTGGCTGCTAATGATTGCCAATCGCCGCACCTCCACCTCTCCCGTCGGCCTCTCACATCCTCAAGCCACTACCTTTCTTCTGGCCTTCTCCTCATCATGTTTTTCCACCATTGAACCGCACCATCATCTCCGCCTCCACCATGTTTCACTATCTTCCTCACCCACAATTGTTACCTTCCAACCTCCGCTCACACAGCCACACCACCTCCCCCTCAATTCCTTTCCTCCTTACGCCGTCAGCAGCATAAGAGATAAAAAAAATTCATAAAAATCATTCTTTTGCCTCAAGTACGTCCCTACAAATCAACAGTGAAAGCACAAAAGAACACCAATCTAAAGAAGGAAGAACAGCACACCCTCACGAGAAAGAAGAATCTTCACCAAGTGATGGAAGATGAACAGAGTAAATTAACAGAGGAGCATAGTGATTAAATAGGGAATGTTCCTAGTTCATTTAGTATTCTCATCACAACGAGTTTAACTGATATGAGGAGTCCTAATGATAAGGAATGAGGAGTCCTGTTGATGAAGGGAATGAGGAAGCTGAGGCCGAACAGAATAACGGGATAGAGCAAATGCAGAAACGTAACCGAGTTCATTTCTTAAGATGATAACTTCGGTCCAATGTTAAAATCCAATCCCGTGAAAGATATATCTTCTTAAGATGACTTAGTTTTCTTATTGGGATAAAGTCTAATCCGATGAGAGATTTGTTCAGATTCATTACTTAGATTTTATCGTATCTCCATTCAACAAATTTTTGAATGTCAAATACCAGTGACAAACTGAGTGGGTTAAGGGTTTTTTAAAAATAAAATAAAATTGTTGGGCGAAAACAATGGCAGTGTAGACAAACCAATTTTTATTTTTAATCCAACAACAACAGAACGTTGATAGAAAAAATGATAAAGTATTTGATATCCTCAGGAGTTGATAAAGCCAATTTTTTTAAAAAATCCTCATGAATCAATGCAAGGGAATCAAGTCATTTTTTTTATTTTTCGAAGTGAAAAAAGTTAGAAGAACATTGTCTTCTTCAAATTCTCACAGCAGCAAATTTTAATACTCTTACAAGCCCAAGTCCTACTAATTGATAGAAGTTAGTCATAGAAAAATGAAGAACGAAGGACAAGTTTTAAAAAAAGTTTGCTACAATGTTGACTAGTTAAAGTACCTACGAGTTTGGGGAGGCTTAAATCAAATTTGTGAATTTGAACATGTTTGTGGGTTGAGCATCCAACATAAAGATCAACTCTTATGAAATAAAATAAAATAAAAATAATTAGCGAAGGATTGGAAGAGGCTAGGGCATGTGTGGATTTTACAATAACAAAAAAAAAAGAGAGAAACCCTCCTAAAAAAAAAATATGTTTTTCTCTCACATGAGAAGATTACATTAAAAAAAAAGTACTAATGGGAAGGAAATCTATCAATGTAGAATTTTCTCTCTAATCAACTCTTCCTTGATATCTTCAAGAAAAAACAAGACATATATTGTCTAAATCTTCGGTGTAGAAACGTTATCCTTATGCAAGGATAAAACTAGGAAGAGGTTCATCCCTTTGATGATCTTTAGTGACATCTCTTCGTGCTCTCATTATTATCTCCACAACTCTATCCATTATAACTTCGAAATTCCCATCAAAATTTAAATGGGTTCCATACGAAGTAATTTGAATTACAAGCAACCCAGTAGAAAAAGTTAATGTGAAACTGACATTGCTATGACAATATTTTCCAATGGGTGATAGTTCCATTTATAATTTTGCTCCACTGTCACCCCTCAGAGGGGCTATCTGTTGACATAAAAAAATCAAAATTCAAATGCAAAGATTTCGGAGCTTGACTAGCTCTAGAAAAGTCCAAAATTTCAAAATGAACAAAGTCTCCAAATTGGACAAAGTCCAAAGAAAAATAAATAAATAAATTCTAATGCTACACACGTAGTAATGTGTTAAAAAAAATTAAAATTCAAAGGCCAAGAGTTTAGAGTTTGACTAGTTCTGAATGAAACCAAATCTTCAAAATAGACAGAGTAAAAAAAAAAGCAAAATCTAATCCTACATGCGTAGGAATTAACTAAGGCTTGTAGTAAAAAATTATTATGTGAGGACCTCATGAGGCCTCCTTACACTCAAAGTTAGCTACAAAATTAAAAATAGCTAAGTGAAGCTTTAAAAGCCTCATGTAGCCACATCAAAATAAAAAATTTAAATTGCAAAGTATTGTGTGAGACCTCATAAATCTCACACCAAAATGGCCATAAGGCTAAGTGACACTCGTGGACCACATGATAAATTTCGTAAAAAAAAAACCATTAAAGACCAAAATGGCTGAAAACACAAAAAGTTAAGTTTTAAAGAACTCAAAGTTCGAAGGAAAAAAAAAAGGTTATGTGAAAAATCCCATAGGGCCCCATATGGAGAATGAGAAGACCAAGTCAAAGCCTGAACTTCCCTCACACTCCCCACTTCCCACTAACTCACTCCCCATTAATCAATTCAATTCTTACCAACCATCCCACTAACCCATTCTCTATCTCCCACTAACCCACTTTCCATATCTCACTAACTCACTCTCAATTTCCCACGAACTACCCTTCCAACTCACCCCTACTACTTGCTTAACTGTACAACTCTGATGCTATAAATACCACTTCGTTTTCATAAGGAGGGGCTTTTGGGCTTTCAAATCTACGAACCTCCAAAAAGAAATACAGAAGTCCATTACACACCAAAAGAAGTCCAAATCCTAAAAAGTCTTGACCTTCAAAAAGTTGAAGAAGATCGAGGAATTAGAAGACAAACAAGAAGTACACAAGAAGGAAGAATAATTTGTATGAGGGAGTTCTCATCTTTAAGAAGAATTTTCCTTGTTTCTTCTTTTTAAACTTGAAAGTTGTAGCCACTTCTCTTGGCAATTCTCTTTTATTATTTTAATAAATTCCAAGTTGTTTCTTTCATTTTTTCCATCTAATTAAAGGGTTTCAAAAATTGATTAATCACAACTACTCACTCTAAAGTGTAAAGAGTAGTCTTGATTAATCAAGAGAAGGTCGTCCCACATAAAAAAAAAATTCTTCTCTATCTCTTGTAAGGAAGGATCATTCGATCCATTCTCTTTACTTGTGCATAGGGATTTACCGAAATCCCCCAATAGCTACTACTTACTCTATTAGCAACTCTCATTTTTAAGCATTATTAAAGGACTGTAATATTAAAAAAAATTCAACTATTAGCGATCCTTTGCAGTGAGCACTGCTATTAGTTATAGTAGTAGCAACAAATAATTTCTAAGCGTCTCTACTACTATAACTAATAGTGATGTTTGTTATAGAATGTCCCTATTAGGCTTAATTTTTTTAAAATTTTTTTCTCTCTACCCTCCCTCCCTCTCCTCCTTTCTCTCTCTACCCTCTCTTCACTCTCTCTCCTCCCACTCTCTCCCCTCACTTTCTACCTCCTCTCCACTTCCCTCTCTCTATTCACTCTCTCTCTCCTCCCTCTCTCTCCTCTGAATTCTGGTAGGGGCTCCCCACTGGAATTCGGCCCCCCTCCTCCCTCCCGCTACCCCCTCTCCCCTTCCTTCTCCTCAGTTTTTCATAGGAGAGGAAGGAGGGGGGAGCGGGAGGAGGAGGGCTGTTCGAGGCCGGATTTTGGCGGGGAGCTAGAATCCAGCCCCCTTCTCCCTCCCACTCTTTCCCTCTCTCCCCATGTCCCCCCTCCCTCCCTAGGTCCCTCCTTCCCCTTTGTTTTTAAGAGGAGGGGAAGAAGGGGGGAGACCTGGGAGAGAGCGGGGCCATAATCTGGATGAGGGCCGGATTCCGGCACCTCTCCCCCCCTTCCTCTCTCTGGTCCCCCCCTTGTCCCCTCCTCTTCGGTCCCCTCCTCCCCCACAATTGGGAGAGAGAGGACCATAGGATTCTGGTGGGGATCCGGAATCCAGCCCCCTCTCCCCTCCCTGGGCCTGCCATCGTCGGGCAATTTTTTTAAATTTTTTTAAGGCTTTTAGTGATGCTTCTACAAGCGTTGCTGAAGCTTATTTTTTAAAATTTTCTTACTTATTAGCAACGCTTGCTAAAGTGTCGCTAATACACAAATTTAATTTTTTAAATATATATTATTATGATTGGCATTTTCTATAAGCATCGCTAAAAAAAATTTCACTTTTTTTTAGTGATGCTGAAATAATCGTCGCTAATAAGCAGTTTTAATTTTTTTTATTAGTGATGCTTAAAATAGCGTCGCTAATAACTACTTATTAGTGACACATATAATTATGCATTGCTAATAAGCTATTTATTTAAAAATGTTTTTTAAATTAGTGACGCATAAATTAACGTCGCTAATAATCGATCATTAGATACGCTTATAATATTAGATAACTATTAATAATGCTTTTCTATGCGTCACTAAAGTAAAATAATAAGCAACACATAAATATGCATCGCTAATGGCAAACTATTAGAGACGCTTTGTGTTAGGTGTTGCTAATGAGTAATAGCGACTGCAATTTTATCGACACATGTAGCGATGTTTTTTATGTGTCAGTAATAACTATTAGTGATGCTTATAGTACTATTAGTGACGCTTAAAAACGTTGCTAATAGTCATTTTTGTTGTAGTGTTCAAAGTAAGAAAGATGTAAAGCCTAGATTGCTCAGGTGGATCTTCCTACTCGAAGAATTTTATCTCACTATCAAAGACAAGAAAGAAGTAGAGAATTTGTCGCCATTCACTTGTCAAGATTAGAGTTTTTTGATTCCTTGGAAGCACTATTAATCAAGGACTCTTTTCCTGATGAACAATTATTAAGCACCTCTCATATTCCATGGTATGTAGATTGCAAACTATCTGGTGACATGTAAAACTCCCACTCATTGGACTCAACAGGATAAAAACATATTCTTCACAATGGTAAAACACTTTTTTTGGATGATTCTTATTTGTTTAAATATTGTCCAGTCCAAATAATTAGGAGATGTATGCCTGATTCTAAGCATATGAATGTTATTTCCTTTTGCCATTCTGAAGCATGTGGTGGTCATTTTTCTGCCAAAAAGAATACTACTAAGATTTTACAATGTGGTTTTATTTACCAACTTTCTTCAAAGACAATCATGAATTTTGTAAAACATGTGAACATTGTTCATAGTTAGGAACCATATCCAGTAGGAACATGATGCCTCAACCCAATTTTGGTTGTTGCAATTTTTTATTGTTGGGGCAATGATTTCATGGGACCTTTTCCTCCGTCTTTTGGCTATCTTTATAGTTTACTAGTTGTTGATTATGTGTCTAAATGGATTCAGGCTATTCCATGCAAAACAAATAATCACGAAGTTGTTGTGAAATATTTAAAAGAAAATATTTTGTCAAGATTTGGAACATGTGGGGCCATTAAAGTAAACAGGGTACACACTTTTGTAATAGGTCTTTTAAAATAAATATGGAATCACACATAAAGTTGCTACACCTTATCAACTACAAACAAGTGGACAAGTAAAAATTTCATATCAGGAAATCAAAAATATATTGCAAAGAACAATGAATCCAAATGGCAAGAATGGGTAATTAATACTAACAAATGCTCTTTGGTCTGATTGTACTGCTTTCAAAACCCCGATTGGAATGCCCCCTTATTGATTAATTTTTGGAAAGGCTTGTCACCTGCATGTGGAGTTAGAACATAAGGCTTATTGGGCAATCAAGGTTGTAAAGTTCAATCTTTACAAGGCTGGGTTGCATAGGTGTATTTACTACAAACCCTCACAAGACACAACTCGTCCACTAGCGCAAGTTAGGGGTTAATGACTAGCTATATATGCTAAATGTAGTCGTGATGGCCTACGAAAGTGGAATGTTTTCTTGTTTACTTTTTAATTATTTTTCTTTTCGATCGCATGGATTGCTAAAGACTAGCATTATGCTGCTTAGGGGTATTTGATGCACTAAAATAATGTTGAATTAAATGTTTTCAAATCTTGAATCACAATTTTATTTTGTGTCAATTTATTACTATTTTGGGCTATTTATATCTTAAACATGTAAGTTGGACCACCATTTGTTTACATATCCAAATGGGCTTTAATAGGATCTAAGTATAAGACGAAGTGAAGCCCAACTACTTAAAGCTATTTAAGCGATAAGAATTGACATTTAATTCTCTAAACATGCATAGAATTGTTGAACACTACTATATGGACCCATTGGATTTCATATTTACATCAAGAGAACCAAATATGATAAGAAGCTGATTTGGAAATATTGACACAACCTTAGTATTTTGGACATATCTTTATTTATAAAACTCAGATTAATATGATTTTTGTGGCATTATCAAGAAGACTTCTATGCCTACAATCATTCTTTCAAATTATTTCAAGATAATATTCTTAATTCAAAATATATATGGGTCAAATATGATATGCAAAGAGATAGCTAATCAATTAACCCGAGGTTAACACATGGAGGATCTTTTCAATTATTGTGATTGATACACATAAGGAAAGATAATGAGGCTGATTGGATAATTATAGAAAGACTAAAAGATACTCATTTCCTGATTAAATCTTTGATTTATTTGATTGATTTAGAGTTTAATCATTGTCAAAGAAGCAACCAATCAATTAATCAATTAGGAAGTAATCAAGGGATATGATTAGACCTTCTCCTTTAAAGTATCCCCTTCTACTACTATAAAAGGAGGGGTAAATGGGGGAGAGGCTTCCTCTCCTCCTATTTGGAGTTCTGTTCTCTTTTCTCTTCTTTTCATGACTTGCTAAGCCCTCTAGCTAAGGCTAGAGGTGATTTGTTATAATCTAATGGAGTTATATTCATGTTTCATCAATGGTTTCATGTATTGGTTATTTAATATTATTAATCTTCTTATATTTTTGTGATCTCAATACATAAGATGCTTAAAGGATCTCCTTTTTTATCTTTTGTGGTTTTGATACATAGAATTTTTGAAGAAAAAGTTTTTTTTATCCTTCACCTATCCAAAGTATTACCTATCTTTGTTTTGCTTTTAATGTTCATATCTTCCGGTTAGATAGAATTTTTATTTCATTCTAACTGAGATAACATGACATATGAAAAACATCACTAAATGTTACAATAATCCTTAATACCTTAGTGCTTTATATTATTGAATTTCATCTTTACACTTTCATTACCTCAATATCTTCTACTCTCCCTCTTAATTATTTTTTTACTCCTCTTTTTTGTAATTGTTATGATAGTCATATAAAGGCAATCCTTGTATATTTGATGTTACAAAACTACATCCAATTGTGTACTTGCAAGTAATATAACACTAAACTTTCGCTGAAATTAATGAACCAATAGTTTAGGTGTAATAGCTAGAATGACACAAGCCACCAAGCTACTTCTAAGGCATCTCTCTCTCGAGCTTGCTATGTAAGTGAAAATGTCTTTGGCTCATGTTAAACTATCAATTACCTTTTTATTGTCAGTCTGCTACTTACTTCTAATTATGTTTAGGCTTCTTTTAACTATTTGTGTTTCGAAGGTGTAAAGACTTCACCTTTGGCTAAAATTTTGTTGTCAATGGTGGATTTATACATTTTCATGATTCAAATTCGGATTGTGTGGTCAATGCCTTGCTATTTATGGGTCCCTTATTCTAATTCAGGTAGTTAAAATAATGTATCCAATCTAATGGTTATAATTTGGGTGTGTAGATATTTTGAATCAAACTAAATATTCTTCCCGAGTGTGTTTAGGTGATTTTTGTTCAAATGACTTTGGCTTAGAAGCACTTCTTACTTAAAATGAAGTCGTTAAACTTCATATTGAAAGCACTAGCCAACCAGAAGATCGATTGAAATTGCAGAAGGTGGATAACTTGACATATGTCATGCTAATTTACATTTGATGCACTCTCATGTTGTTATGATATATTACTTCCATCTTGGTAGCTTCAAACTCTCATGAAAGCTTATAAGTTAAAAGCACTCTGGTCCACATTGGATAGAAGTACTTTTCTCCAATACTCCTCATCCACGTGGTTATAATATTGCTATAAGCTGCACACTCAAACAATATGAATTTACAAGTAAAACATAAAAACAATGGCTTTGAATTGACTAAAGTACATCTTTCCATAAGGAAATATTTGCCCCCTTTAGTAAACTAATTATGTGGGGTTCTCCAAAAAATTCTCCAAAGATAGTCAAAGCCTTATAAGATCTACACTCAGCAAAAGTGAAGAATTCTCCTTTTGAGGCTTTAGTGAGAGAGTTGGCTAGAGAATGGTTTTAGATAACACTATGAAAACTACTCTCTTTATATTAAATTAATAGTTCTATTTAATTTTTTAAAATAAATTTAATTTTAATTTATTTTAAAAAATTAAATAGAGTTATTTATATAGGATGGAGGAAATATTATATAAAGGGAAAAAAATTTAAGATGAGAAAGAATAAAATTAATCAAAATGTGTATGGCTAGAAGGGAGAAAACCTTGGATGGCAGTCACATGCCATTTAATGCAAATCGGGCACAGTGAACCACCATAATGCACAGTGACCCATCAATCAAAATGTCATAACACGCTATTTCCCTCCCTCTAACACAATGAAACAAATTCTTTCCTCCCAAATCCATCAAAACGACTCCTACGCTCTCCCCTTTAATGCCCACGTCGTTTCTAACTCCCACTCCCCCTAGCTTGGCCGTCCCCACCCTTCCTCTCCGCTTTGGCTCCAAATAGAGGGTTCCCTCTCTGGCCCGGCTCCCATCTTGTCAACAGTATGAAAGAATCCGAATGACGTCTTGAAAGCAGGTAAGCCATGAACCCGTTAAAGTTATTCGATAGGTTTAGGTCTTTGATCTTTCACATAATATTTACATGTGATTGAGGGATAAAGTTTTGAGCAAAATGAGAAATTTTTTGGTGATTTCCTTTGAATGAGGAGCTGGTTGTATGGATTTGGCTTTTTTGAGATGGATTAGTGGTGATGGGGGATGCATTGTGACTCTTTGTCTTGGCTTACAATGAAATGTGAATGGTTGTTGCAATAGGTTGTAGGGGAGATAGGGTTGCAATGGGGGCGTGGAGGTTTAGGTTGCGAGAAATTATTAGGTCCGGATAGGGTACCAAGGTGGCGGTGCCTATCACCGATCACAAACGAATTTGTTTATAAGTTTTTTAATTACCTCCTTAAAAGTAGCCTACTTAATAGGAAACAGACTTGTGTCTTAAAGTTTGATTGGTGATAGGCATGCCACCTTGGTACCCTATCAGTACCTAATATTTTCTCATAGGTTGCAATATTGTCCATCGCAACCCACCAACAACCCATCACAAGCCCGTCCCTACCCATCACAACCCAACAAGTACTAGTCACAATCCATGGACAGCTCACCCACACCTATTGCAACCCATGTGCCACCAATCACAACCAAACCACAACCATCGTAACTCATCAATTGTTATTTGTTCAAATTTTTTTGCTTGCAGATTTGAAAGCTTGACTGTAGGTGCTCAAACTGCCAAGTTGTCTGAACTGAACAAAGTCCACAAAGGGGACTGAAGAGACGCATTCATGGCCACATGTTTTAAAAAACTTTTGAATCTACCTTCAACATAGGTGTCTCATCAACTAATAGCAAGTTTGCTATATGTGAGGCAATCGGCCCTCATATTCAAAATTTTTGGGAAGGTGGACATGCTCAAGCCATTAGACATTACACTATTGATGGGTCTTCCAATTCATGAGCTCATAGATGGAGAAGCAGAAAAGCAATCTTTCATGTGCGAGATGAAAGACAGCTATTTCCAAAACTGTTAGGCTTAAAAGACACTTGCATGTGGAACAAGCTGAAGGCGAGGAACACTTTAATGGAGGACAAGCTAAGGCTTGCATTGCTCTATGTTGCAGTTTTCTTCCTCCTCAGTGTAGGGGAGACAGTGGACATGAGGTACTTGCTCTTGGTGGAGGAGAGCCTCAAATCATTTAATGGACACCCTTGGGGAAAGCTTGCTACCAATCCTTGAGGTGAGCTGTGAGAATTCAGCTGATCAATTGTACAAGGATATGGTGAATTTGTTTGGTTGTACATTAATTTTGCGGGCATGTGTTTATGTAATAGTTGTATATGGCATTATTTACTACTTTTGCCACTTACTTGCATATGAATGGTACTTCGCACAAGAACTTTAGGTATGTGTTTTCCTTTAAATACTGGTACTTTACAATATTTCCATCAAAGTGGGGATCAAGAGATGCATTGATGAGTCGCTGAGAAGTCGAAAATAGATTGTCTACATTGTGCTAGACCTTAAGCAAAGCATCCAAATGATGCAAGAGAAAGTCATTCAGTCCATTCAAGTGACAGATGAAGAGGGTAGACTATTTGTTGTGGCCAGAGCCCTAGCAATCTCTGAAAAGGTAGACAAGGATTAGAGGAGAGGGGTGATAAGGCATCATCCATACCTCCTACATCTCCTTCATTGTTAAAGGGACCACGTATTTGTGATACTCATCTACATCAGCCATCTCACAGACACTTTGAAGAGCCATCTCCCCCACAATCACCTCAATAGGTCAACATACCGCAGCTACAATGGAGCCCTCCTCGATGTTAAGTTGAAAGAACATATGATACATATATTTTGTAATTGGCTAATTTCATTTATCAAAACTATGTAAAAAATTCAAGTATATAATTAGTCTTAAGAATCTTACTAGATTTAGTTGTGGTTAAGTCATGTTTGGAACTGATAGACTTGAAAAATAGAAGCATGTGTGTTCATATGGATCAATGCTAAAGACTAAACAGTGTTGAAGGTAAAAGAGGTTCATTGAGCATACACTCTCATATAAAAGTCATTTGGAAGAGTTTTAGACCAATTTAGGGTAAAAAGCATAAAACTATAATTTTACTATGTAATCAATCAATTGGTTATGAACTATAGCACAAAACAAAGTTGAATCAATCGATCGATTCAACAAAAGATCAATCGGCACTTGAAATAGCCCTTTGTAAAAATAGATCAAGAGTATTGGTCAATCACCCTGATGACCAGTTGATTAATCTAAGAGTCATGCCCTAAGGAAACAGTGAATGATTGATCACTATTTGGAACTATTGGTTGCTAACAGTTTTGGTTACCTAGTTTAAGCCTTTCCGGAATAGATTCTATTCCTAGCTAGAGTCAAATTCTTAAACTGACTTAAATACCTGTATAAAGGCTAGAGAACCATGAATTTGAAGTGAGAAAAACCTAAAAAATTATAGAGAAGAAAGAACATGTTCTTCATCATTTTTTTCCTTGAGCATTCACCAAAAAGCTTTACGCATATGTCAAATGGTGGATTCATGAAGACACACAATTGACAAACAAAAGAGGAGACACAACAAATTCTTCAAAGGAGTGGAAGAATCTTAAAAGAAGATCAACATTCAAAGAAAGAGTCTTTGATTAAGTTTCTAGAAGGAGACAAAGACGGAACATGAAGAGGGAAAGCTTCAAGGATTCCATGGAGGAAGAATAGAAGGCCAACAACAAAGAAAACTAAACAAAGAAAATGTATTTTTTTGTTTGTGCAGAGTCTAGAGGTTCTTTGGTTGTTCTTTAAGTCTTATAAGTTCTTGCTTAGTGCCTTGTTAGGTTGTTGTGATTTTTTACTCAAGTTAAAATTTCCACGTTAAATCTCTCAGTGTTATTGTATAGTTTGCATCCTTTGATTGATTGAATACTTTGTAGATTGATAGTTCATGCATAGTTAATTTGTTTCCATTGATAAGTAAGAATTCCTAGGCATAGAGACTAGAGCTATTGATTTTTACTTCTATAAAGTATAAGTTTGAAGAGCAATCTAGTGATATATTATCATCATCTAGTTGGATATAAAACTCTTAGGAGACCTCTATAAGGGATGCAAAGGAGCCTTCTCAAGGTTCACAACCCATGGGGAGACATGAGGCCACTGCTAACAGAGGTGTGGCTCCCACATTGAAAAGGAGGGATATTACTTTAGAGGGTCATGAAGACTTGATACATCGTCTGTTAGAAAGCTTTCAAGACATTTAGAATGTGAACATGTGGTTGAGGGAGGAAAACACAAGTCCCAAGTACAAACAATGGTGGGAAATCTACTCCCTTCAACAATGGTGCATGGGTACTTGAGAAGGCCCTTGATGTGAAGATGGGTAATGGAGTAGATGTGCCCCCTACAAGCAACACCAATGCCTACTGAAAAGTCATTTTCTCCTCACTTCTCCAACACCCAGTTGAAGACAAAAGCATCAAAGTCATTGATGTATCAGAGGAAATTGTTGAGGACAATGATGAGACTGTTTCCTCCCCTCACCTCCTTCAAGTTCTAGTCTTCGAGTCAATCCTATTCAAAAGAGTGGTGTCCTCTCTGATTGACTAACCTCGCACCTCCAAAATGAAGGACAAAAGGATATGCCCCTTGCAACAGAGAATGCTAGACCATTGGCAAGGAGGCCAAACTACTGGATCAACTAATAGTTGACATTGCAATAGAGGGTAAGGACATTACATGTATGCAGATTATGTGGAGGGTAGGGCCTCTACTACCTTGCATTTATTATAGCAATTCCATCAGACTCCACGTATACCTAACCAGTCGTTGTGCCCATCATTGTCCTAAAGGAATTTTTGGTAAGCTTCTTACAACCTATATAACATGGGGTATCTATCTAATTGCATGTTTACATGTGCTGTGATGGTTGAGAGATGGTTGGGATGGGTTCCAAGGCACTCGCAATGGCGTGGGATGAAGTTGTGTTGGGTGTGGGAAGAAATTGTGATAGGTTTGGAATCTAGTTGCAATGGGTTGAAAGTTAGCTTCAAGACATAAGAAACCTCCCAAGGCAACATCCTATGTGAGGGAAGCATTGTCATGGCCAAGTTGTTGAAGCACTTTTTTTGTGATCATATGATAAAGTACAAAATCAGGGAAGGACTTGAGGATGAGTTTGAAATCCTCGGCAAAGATGACAGCTTGGATGATCTCATATGAAATATGCCACGAGATTTTAGATTCCACAATATCAGCTACCTGGGGGCATACCTATCATTGTAGACAACTTGCATAGCATTAGGTGGAGAGGGTATGTTGGTGAGGAGGATAGAGGGGATAAGGCTAGGTGGTTTGACATTTTGTTGTCGGCGCAGATGCCACTCTACTCTGAAATTATGTAGCAAAGGGGAGTTAGACAATGAAGGTCATATATATATATATATATATATATATATATATATATATATATATATATATATATATATATATATATATATATATATATATATATATATATATATATATATATATAGATTGAAGGCACTGATTCTCACTGTGATGAATCTCCATATAGAAAATGGCACAACGAAGTAACCATGTTGCAAAGGAAATGTTGAAGGATACAACATCTTCAAGTGTCAAAGTGGATTCTTCCCAATATGAAGAAGATGCACTTGACTTCAACGGAATTCCAACCACAAGATAAGAAGATGTTCCTTTATGATAGTATAGGCAAGTGCACATGGCATGCCAACAAGATGCATACATTTCTATTGGCTTTTTGGAGGCAAGCTACATATGTGACTCATGAGCAGCTTGCTAGCTGGATCAAGCGGTGAAAGCTCGTAATAATTGAAATGCTCAAAGAGTAGAAGAGTGGGGATGATTGTGGTGCCTTATGTTGTTACTACATGTATAAGTTGGTCATTGTTGAAGTGATTCATGTAATATGCGGGATATGCCTAAGTTTCTAAATTTGACCATGAGGAAAATATTGTATTTGACCCCTAGACCTTATTATTTGAATAACTTCTGAAATATACTGAATTTAGATTTAAAATTAATGATGTTAGAAAGTACATGAAAATAATTTCAAAACACCACCAAGATCGTGCAAATCGAAGCTCAGATGAGGGAGATATGACCGATCGAAGTTAAACATCATGTGCAGGGCCTATTTACCTGAATTAGATGCAGACGCAGGGGCCGGGTTGGATGGCGGAACAGGACCAATCAAGGGCGGAGGCGGAGCACCCACAGCCAACGTCCGGTCACCCACAAACCTGCTTCAGCCCCTCAAAGGCCTCCTGTGCATTCACAATCCAATCAAAGGTGCCTCGTTTGAGCAATGCTGTCAGAGGTCGAGCCAACTCCCCATATCGACTAATGAACCGCCGATAGTACCCGGTGAGGCCTAGAAAACCACGAAGCGCCCTAACACAGTTGGGGGTAGGCCAAGATAGCATGGTGGCCACCTTGGCTGGATCGGTGGTGACACCATTTCCCGAGATAATATGGCCTAAATAATCCACCTGCTGGCTGTCAAAAGAGCACTTTGAACGCTTAAGAAATAAGGAGTTGTCACGTAGAATAGAGAAGACAGACCTGAGGTGCGTCAAGTGCTCCGTCTAGGACCGGTTGTACACCAGAATATCATCAAAGAATACCAATATATAACGGCGCAAAAATGGTCGGAAGAGGTCGTTCATAAGGCACTGAAATGTGGAGGGGGCATTAGTCAATCCAAACGGCATAACCAGGAACTCAAAATGGCCGTCGTAAGTCTGGAAGGCAGTCTTGTGCACATCGGCAGCATTATTCGGATCTGATGATAGCCCGAATGAAGGTCGAGCTTACTAAATATTGTGGCGCCTGTCAACTCATCTAGCAACTCCTCAATCACTGGAATGGGATACTTGTCTTTCACAGTGACGGCATTTAGGGCGCGGTAGTCAACACAGAAACGCCATGTATCATCCTTCTTCCGTACGAGTAACACCGGCGATGAGTAGGAACTTGTATTGGCCTGATGATCCCCACCTGAAGCATATCTGCCACCAGTAGCTCGATCTCAAATTTCTGGATATGTGGGTACCTATAAGGACGTACATTGGTCGGGGTTGTTCCAGGTGTGATAGTAATCTGATGATCATGACAGCGGGTAGGAGGAAGACCTTGCGGCTTAGCAAATAAGTCCTGGTGGGCTGTCAATAACTCCTGAAGATCGGCCGGCATGCTATCCTCAGACACCTCAAGGGCTGCACGCTGCTGCAATAGGAGCCCTTGGGGAGCAAACCGGAATAAAGTGCTCAAAGGAAGGGCAGAGAGGAGAGTGCCCGGCCTAGAGCCTTCCAACCGGATGCGCTGCCCTTGGAGCTCAAAATCCATCCACATCTCCCGAAAGCTCCAAACGACATCGCCTAGCTCCTGTAGCCACTGTATGCCCAACACAACGTCTGCCCCTTTTGTAGGTAACAGGAAGAGATCGGTAACAAATGAATGGCCCTGGACAGACAAAGTGACCTGTGCACACACCCCATTACTCCTGAGGTGCTTGCCATCTCCAATCAGCACGTCAAAGGGCTTGGAATCCGATACAAAACAACCAAGCCGGTGGGCGACCCTATCATTAATAAAATTGTGAGTAGAACCACTGTCGATCAGGATAGCTACATGTTGGCACTTGAGATACCCCTGTATGTGCATCGTGCGAGGAGTAAATGTCCCTGAAAAGGCATGCACTGATATCTCGGGTAAGAGCTCCTCAATCGCTGACGGGGTAGAACCATCGGAACCCTCTTCGACGTCATCAATCTCCTCCACGAGAAGACTGCCCTTAATAGAACAGCGGTGCCCGGGAACAATTTCTCATCACATCGGAAGCATAACCCCTTCGAACGACGCTCCTCCATTTGAGCCGCTGTGAGGCGTCGTACAACCGGACCTATAGGAATGGGCGGCTGGTTGGGGCGGCCGGTTGCAGAACCGCTAGGGGACATGGTCAAGGGATTGGCGAGAGGGACAGACCGAGCCAATGGACAAAGCCGCCCTCCTCTGCGCTGTCGGGCCAGCTTTTCCTCTTCGATGCGAGCGTGGCACACCACGTCCTGCATGTTGGCACACAAGAAATGCTGCATCTCTTCCAAAATTTCAGGCTTGAGGTCGCGCTTGAAGGTGCCCACCAAGGCGGTCACTGGCCAATCAGGCAGCCGGTTGGCCACCTTCATGAATTCAGTGTAGTATGCATGGACGGTGGTAGTCTGGTGCAGGGATGACAGCATCTCATTAATATCCTGGAACTCATTAGGCCCAAACTGAATGCAAAGTTCGTCGGAAAAGGCCGTCCATGTAGGGTAGCGCACCTCTTTCTCAAAGCTCTAGAACCAAATGGAGGCGTCGCCATCAAGGTGGAAGGCTGCGATGCACAAGCGCTCAGCTTCTGAATTTGTTCCTTGGTAGGTGAAAAACTTTTCAGCCTTATACAACCATTCCACTGGATCATCATCCCTGTTGTAACGAGGAAATTGCAGGCGAGCAAGGCGAGGTTCAACGCCCCCTTGTTGTCCCCCACCATGCCTAGGATACTCGTCCCACTCCTCTTCAGCGTCCTGCAACTAATTGGGAGGGGGCGACATCATAGGAGCATTTTCACGAACACCTGGCGTGCCTTGCATGTCCCAGGTCTGGCGTCTTCCTCCCAACGTTGGCTGGCCAGCGCCATAGCGTGCAGGGTAGGGCAACCCTTCTACGTTGATGCCAGCCGGAACTGGGGGGTCGGGAAGGTCGGCTCTAGAGGCTGTGAGGGCCCGCCCTTCTCCGGAGTAGCAGCGACTAGTCCATGCAGAATGGGAGTGATGCGCGCTGCCAGGGCGGTCTACTGTACCTTCACGCTGGCGATGTCTGTAGTAAGAACTTGCACCGCCACGATGAGCTCTGATAGCTTGGCGTCGCTTATCGTGGAAGTGGCCTTCGGGCTGTCCACTGACGATGGCTCTGGTGCCTCCTTCTCTGAAGGGGCCTCTTGCACAGCAACTTGTTTGCCATGAGCCATGGTCGGGGATCGCAAGAGCTCCGATACCAATGATGTGCCCGAAGCAGGCACGATCGATACCTAGGAGAATTGTGCAGGGAAAGGGGAGAAGTATTGAAGAAAGGGGAGAAACTGGAAATCTGTAATTTGCATAAACTCCAACCAAAAGCAAAGGCCGCCCCATATAGGAGATGACCACTTAGGGAACCGGACCACCTGAACCAGCCGGGTCCGGTTCTTACAAAATAACCTAGTTAGTGGGTCGGCTAGCCCGGGCCACTAACTGAATCCACACAATACGATAATAAAGTCTTACAATAACAAATAAATAGTTCAATGCAACAAAGTAATAAAAGAGAGTATGATCATCGTGCACAACATCTCGACCTCCATTTCACGCATTCATCGATTTGCTATGCTCATTTCCTTGAGCTCTACTCATATACGAAGGTTTCAACCTCTGAAACCCTCTCTTTATACGAAGGTTAGACGTAATTAGAAAAGCGGGGTATTACATTCTTCCCCTTAAAGGAATTGTGTCCTCGCAATTCGCCCACAATATTCATTGAAACACATCCAATTCAAAATAAATATCTAACAAACTCCGATATTTAATTAGATAAGTAAAAGTAAATAGAATTCAACATGTTATGAACAGATAAATTGTATATAAACATAAGCCAGTACTTAAAATCAAATAAACATTCACAAATGGAATTCGACCATTTATGATTAGATAAAACATTTCAAACAAAATCCGATCATAAATTTAAAATCGAATAAATAATCGTAAATAGAGTTCAATAGATCATAATCAAAGAAATCATAAATAAGCAAAATCCAATACTTAAAATTGGACATTCACAAACAAAATATGATAATTTGTGATCAAATAAAATATTTTAAACAAAATCCGATTATTAATTTAAAATTGGATAAATCATATCGTACAAAATTCAATACTTAATTCTGAGTTGAATAGATCATTGTTCAAAAAGTTGATATGTCATTCAAAATCAAGCATATCATTCTTTCAAAATTCAGTAAATTGATCGCTCATCAAAATCTAATAAATCATTCATAAACGAAATTCGATAGTTAATTCAAAATTGGATAAATCATTGTTCAGAAATTTTGATATGTCGCTCAAAATTGGACATATCGTTCTTTCAAAATTCGATAAATCAATCTTCACTCAGAGAGCTGTGATACCTAACGGCTTACTCTCGCACTCAAGGGGACATGGAAGACAGAAGGATAGGAGCCTTCCCATGCTGCTCCACACCTGTGCGTGCCAGAATTGATTATTTCTCTCAGTGGATATACTTATTTAAATCTGTGATACCGAACACTTACTCCCGCACTCATGAGGACACGGAGGCCAAATGGATAGGAGTTTTCCCATGATGCTCCACTCTTGTACATGCCAGAACTGATTATATATCTTGGTGGGCATCCTTATTTAAATCCGTGATACCAAACAGCTTACTCACGCACTCATGGGGCCACGGAAGCCAGAAGGATAGGAGCTTTCCCATGATACTCCACACCTCTGCGTGCCATAACCGAGTGTTTCTCTCGGTGGGTATTCTTATTTAAATTCGTGATACCAAACAGCTTACCCTCACACTCATGAGGCCACGGAGGCCAGAAGGATAGGAGTTTTCCCATGATGCTCCACACCTATGCACGACATAACCTATTATATATTTTGGTAGGTATCTAGAATCGATAGCTTTTGGGCTTTATACCAAATAACTATCTAGAGAGTCTGAAGACCCAAATCATCAAAATATTCATCATCAAATCAAATTTAGAACAAACATTTTTGAATAAACTAGATTCAAAATCGAAATTCATTTCAATACACTAGTGGAATCGACCTTGAAGCTATCAACTAACACCTCATGTCCCATACCACGGGTGTTTGATGGTTTCTTCTTAGCAAGTCCACAAGCAATTGATATAAATTTACTAACTTTCAAATCCATTTTCAAATTACAGAGGATTTGAAATTAAATTTTATATCAAATCCACCAGTAGATTCAACCTTAGAGCAATCCACTAACACCTGATATTTCATACCACAGGTGTTTAGTGATTTCTCTTCAGGACTTACACTGTTTTTCAAAACATATTTGCTTGAAGATCAAGAGAACTTTCAACATACTGACATTTCGAGCCGAATTTACTACAGAGTTACCAACTAACACCTTACCCCTTATACCGCAGGTGTTTAATGGTTACTCTTAGGTAGTTCCACCGCCTTTTAAAATAAATTCATACGTGAATCAAAAATATTTTCTGTAATGAACAATTTGAAATCAATATTTTCTTTCAATACCCTAGTAGAATTAACCATAGAGTTTTCCACTAGCGTCTCATGACCCATACCATAAACGTTTGGTGGTTATCCCATGGTAATTCTATTGTAGTTCAAAACACATTTGAAATTGAAGTCGTTGAAAACATTTAAATCACATTATGTAACGAATTCAAAACAAAATTTTCAATCGAATCAAATTCAAAACCAAAATTCGTAAAATCAAAGTTTCAGATTAAATCTAAAGCCACACGTGCAAAACAAAATTTCAATTCATTCTCAATGAAAATTGGAATTTGGAGAAATCATAATCCGTCTAAAATACGATGTAACACATGCAATATGGAATTCTAAATTGGAGTTGGTATAAAATCCGATGTCACATAAAAAAAATGAAAAGTTCAAAATCAAAGTTCTTATTAAATCCAATTTCTAAATAAATTCAAATTTAAAAATTAAACTTGATGCAGCACATTCAGACTTAAACTATAAATAATTTTCAATTGAAAAATGAAAATTATCATATTGATGTTTCAATCAAATCTCATGCAACATATGGCGAATAAAAATCTCGAATGATTCTTCAATTAAAATTCATATTAAATCAGATGCAACATATTCAAAGCAATAATTTTAGATCAATTCTAATTTGAAATTGAGATTTGCAAAGTCTAAGTTTGCCTTCAATTGAATACACAAAAGTAGGATAAAACTTTAAAATGACTTCTAATTAAACAAATCAAAATTTATCAAAATTAGAGTTCGATGTAATTTTAATATCATACCAGCAAAATAGAATTACAAGTCACAATCTGATACTACTTACTTCATAACGACACTTTCAAATTATTTTTTATTTAAAATCAAAATTCATAAAATTGATGCTTGTATCAAATCTATCATAACACATGCAAATAAAAATGTCAATTTTAAATTTGCGTGAGAATTGAAGTTATTAAAATAGAAGCCCATATTAAATTAAAAATTATGGACGCAGAACAAAAAATCTCAATTAGAATTTGTGTTAAATTTCATTACACTTAGGTATAACCAAAAGTTGAAAATCGGAATTTATTTCAAAGTAACAACAACACAACCAAAAAAAAAATTTTATTTCAAATTTAAAATCAAAATTCATTTCAAATTAATGACAATATATTAAGAAAAGAAATATCATATTATTTCAAACTTAAAATCAAAATTCATTTCAAAACAACTACCACACATTTCAAGCAGAAATTTCCAATTATTTCCAAATTTAAAAACAAAATTATTATTAAATTAAAGCAAGGAATCACCATCTGTGTGCGAGAGGTACAATGTTCAGCTATGCACTACGAAGCTTCAAAGCTTCCCCATACGTAGACTCGGGTTGTAACATTCATTTACACATGATGAAGCTTCATAATTCGTTGCGTGTAAATTAGAAAAAAACTTATAATTATAATTCATTTGGATCAATCCAACATTGACATGTCGTTGGTTGCCTACATACGTATTTAATAACATTCATGATATTATTCCAATACGATCGGATCCGAATAAAGTTCTGCCTAACTGCTACTACATACATCATGCATCACAATATTATATGTGTTAAAATACGTATATACTGATATTCAATCGGAGTCATACTAAAACTCATAATCTATCGGAGGCAAGGAAAAGTTAATAAATCAACGAAATTACACATCTCGCTCTACTACAGAGCGAAACATAACGCATTTACACGTCTTGCTCTATCACTGAGCCAAGACCGAACATAACATACGTCTCACTCTATCACTTAGCCGAGGCTGAGCACATCACCCGTCTCGCTCTATGTTACAACCCAGATTTTCGGTACGTTTCTAATATTGGAATTTTAATATATTAATAGAGTATTATTTTGAATGTTGTACCTAAAGGGTTATTGTAGAATTCTAAAAACCGAACATAACGGTTTTTGAATTGTTTAAATCGGATGTGGTAGCCTTAAGTATAGATCGTAGGAGTCTTGCATCATAGGTGGACCCATGGTGAAACTACGGTAAACCCTATCCTTGAGTGGTCTTGTTTCGAAGGGCTCGTCAATACGAGTCCATCAGTACAAGAACATATTATTCCGACATATAGTTAAAAAGTTATAACGATTTAAAGTTTTGAAAAAATAAAAAATTGATAATAATGTTATATTTATGTCGGCTAATGCAAGCATTGCATTAGCCGACGCTGACATGCGAGACCTGTGTGTTGGGTCTCGCGGCACCACGAGTGGTGGACATGTGTCGCGCATCGTGCAATCCACCTCTCCTATAAAATCCGTCGTTTTCGTTTTACAATTCACTTCTACCACGAGTCAAAAACTTCCGACCCTCCGTTCTGAGCTGTTTTAAGTCTGGTTCGACCCGTTCAAAAGGCGTTTCTAAATAAATCAAAGGTGCCAAACGTTGTGACAGGGCCAAATTTTCCATACAAGCTCTCTACAAACATGAACTTTCTACCCCAACTCTAAGGTAGGGGATCTTAAACTCTAGTCTATGCTCTACTCGTGTACTTAATATTTTATAGAGCGTTTTTATTCAGCCATACTTCTTTGCTTATGTTTTCAGAAGAAATGCTCTATGTATATCAAGTTTTATTTAATTGGAACTATGATACAATATGTGTATTTTTTGTAGGGTTATACCTAGAACTATATTTTTTTTTGGATACCTACTGAGGAAATTATCGGTATCTTGTGCGCGCACATAGGTATGGAGTGTCATGGGAAAACTCCTGCCTTCTAAGCTTCCTGATGCCCCATGAGCATCGAAGGAACGCCGTTCGGTATCACGGCTTTGAATTTATCGTTATTGGACGAACCGGTGTTTTTTTGGAATTATTTCTGAATCTATTTATGTAATAAGTTCTGTTTAGTAAAAATAATTATTATTGTCTTTTATTTAAAATTAAATTAGATTTTATTTTCACCTATTGAGTATAAAAATAATCACGCACCCCAGACTCTGTCGGTAGTAAAATTAACCCGGAGGTGTCAACCGAGTAATTGTCTACTTTGTTTTAATTTTTATCAATCTTTGTAATATTATGACTTTTATGAAAGGCTTGTTAGACCTATATTTTGTAATATAGCTGCTCTACATACGGTGTATTTTGGACTAGGTCCTAATTTACTATTATGTCATATGTAATATCTTGGCTATGCATCAACTCCAAAGTATTATAAATTATTATCTTTTATGCGTTGCTATTTTTCTTTGGTCCGTAAGGTCTGTCATCATGTTCGGCTTCACGTGCAATGTAACACGTGCCGAGCGGAATAATAATTATGCGTATTATGGTGTATGTTATTTTTTTGACGATAGCCACACTTGGTATCGGAGCACTTAACTCCACTATTCATAGAGCAGTCATTGTTTTAAAATATTTAATACCGTAGTAATTATATTCAATGCTTTTTTATGCAATGATATATTTTATTTTGTGTTTTGAAATGGTAATTCAGTTAATGGGAAAATAAAAAATGAAACTTATTTCGGGATCTTTATATCATATGTCAGCCCAAAAACCACCACCAAGAAAAGACAAAAAGAGTCACATTATGGCATAATCCTCAAACAATTCAGAAATTAAGTCCACCCTTCCCCAGAGTAGTGATGATGTCGAGGAGGTAGTCAATATTCCTGACACTCCTCTCTCGGTAGATGAGGTAGATGTCGTACTAAACATTTCTCACTCAACCATCGAGGTTGAGGACACTGAAGAGGAAGACTCATTAGAGGATGACCTGGTAGGGGACAACTTGTCGGAAGAGGACCCAATAGAGGAGGACCCGTTGGAGGAGGATCCGGTAGAGGAGGACCCGTCGGAAGTGGACTCGGTAGAGGAGGAACCGTTGGAGGAGGATCCAGTGGAGGAGGAACCATTGGAGGCAAATCTAGTGGATGATCAGTATTTTTGGAACGACATGCTAATTAATGCCCCAGAGGAGGGAGGGATAGTAGAGAATATGAGCGGAGAGGAGATGATGGAAGTCCAAGGAGAGGAAGATGTGAGGGAAAATGTGATTAGGGGAGAAGGGATAAATAACCCTATGAAAGACGTTGATCTGAATCTCTTACCCCTGGAAGTGGAAAAAATGGCGAAAGTTGAGAGTGCACGATGGGGAGATAGGGGAAAGGGAATAGTATGGTACACAGACCAACTGCCAAAAATCTATGTACTGTGTGAGTAGAGAGGACATTACTTCTGTCAATGCCCATGGTACACAAAACCACTACCTGAACTATGCCCTATCTATGAGAAGGACGGTGTTGTGCACATGCACTTGATTCATCACCTATCTTTATTTCAGTACATTATTACCTTATTTCGGTACATTAGGCTAGTTTCCCTTATGTTAGTGGCCGATTGGCATTTGTATTTAGTTATGAAACTGTGATAGGCACGCTAGTTGACCACGGGATAGCCAGGCCCACTAGCGGCATGACTCCCAATGTGGGAGGGCGTGACTCCCCATAAAGGGTCAGCTCGCTCCTTGGTTCAGCATGCTAATAGAATTCCAGTTTACTTCTTTCCCTTTCTTCCTACTTCTTTCCCTTTCCCTGCGTAGAACTCCTGTGTACCGATTGTGCCCACATCGGGCACAACAGACAGACACTACTTCTTTCAGTGCCCTTATAGAAAATTTTTCCCTTAAACATATGAATGTGTGTGGTTGTGCTTGTTTTTGTTTACAATTGTTTTGTCAAGTATAGTTGATACACTTTTGCTGTCTGATGTAAATAGAGTCTTTTGGCTTGACAAGTGTATTTTATACACTTCTTTTGTATAATGAAATTATGAAAATGATTATATATATAGATACTTCTAGTTTACAATAAATTCTTGTGAATTTAAGGTTGTCACAATTTTGCTAGCCCGAAATGTCTTCTAATAAAGAAGTACAATTGTCTGACAATTCTGCCCAAGCCGAGAATGCTGCTCAGAATGCAGCAGCACCTGAAAATCACATGGATAATTTTCTTAACTTGATGATTCAAAGAATGACTCAACATCTATAGACTCAAGCGTTCCAACCCAGCCCTAACCACTTAAGTAACTCTAGGGAGCTGATTGAAGGTAGTCATAGTGAGAAGGATAATTTGCCTGACCGGTTTAAGAAAATCACTCCTGAATTTTTTGGAGATGATGGACATCCGAAGTCAAAAGGATTTTTAAAGCGTTGAAGGTTGACGAAGATAGGAAGGTGGATGTAGCCACTTTTGCTATGACAGGAGAGGCGGCTTTCTAGTGGCCATCAGCTGAACGCAATTTTTTCCCAAACAGAGGAAATATCAAGTGGGAAGAATTTAGAGAAGTATTGTACAACAAGTATTTCCCTCCTCATGTCCAGGAGAAGAAAGAGAAAGAATTTTTGGATCTTCAACAGTGTAATATGACAATCTTTCAGTATGAAAACAAATTTGTCCAGCTACAACGCTTCCCTCCTGAAATCTGCTCCACTAAGTTAAAAAGAGCCCAAAAGTTTGTTAGAGGTTTGAATAATGGGCTTCGTAGTCGAATAGTAGGATTTCAACCTACTACTTTGGCTAAAGCTGTGGAATTGGCTTCACTGCTGGAGCAAGAATATCATGAATTCCTAGCTGAGAAAAAAGATCGTGGACAAGGGAGCAGGATGGAAGATCGGAAAAGAAAAATGACGTCCCCTATCCAGTTTAATAATCAAAAATTTCAAAGAACCTCTGGACCACTGCCCCAAAACCAAAAAGAGATGAAGTTAGAGAAGTGCTCCAAATGCAACCGATTTCATCCGGTAGGGATCTGTTACCTTGTTGAGAGAAATGCTTCGCATGTGGAGACCCTAGGCACAAGATCAAGAATGCCCCAAAAAGAAGATCAAGTAAGAAATCAAGCAAGAGCAGAAACTAAAGGCTTAGGGGCGAGTATATGCTATTACTATAGAAGAAGCTCAAACTTCAACAGGAGTTATACAAGGTACACTTCTAATTTTGGATAAAGTTGCTAAAGTTTTAATAGATCTAGGATCAACTCATTCTTTCATATCCTGTGACTTTGCTTTAAGTACGGATTATCCAGTTATGGAACTAGGATATATCCTAGAAGTATCAACTCCTGTAGGAAAAACTTTTATAGCTCAAAACTTTACGCAAGATGTGTCCATGTCCTTAGAAAACCAAAAATGGAAGGCTAACTTGATACTCTTAAGTATGACCAACTACGATGTCATATTAGGAATGGATTGGTTAGCTGACAATGAAGCATTAGTAGACTGTAAGAAGAAGAAAGTCATATTCAATAAACAAGGAGAGGAAAAATTTACCTTTCATGGAAACAAAGACTCATCAGGAGCATGCATCATTTCTGCTATGAAGGCACATCAATTCGATGTCAAGCATATCTTGTGAGTGTAATTTTGGAGGAATCATCATGTCCCAAGATAGAAGATGTTGAAGTTATAAGGGATTTCTCAAATAAATTTTCTGACGATCTTCCTGGGGTACCACCAAAGAGAGAGATAGATTTTAATATTGATTTAGAACTAGATACAGAACCTATCTCTAAGGCACCCTATAAAATGGCTCCTGCAAAACTAAAGGAATTAAAGAACCAATTACAAGAATTATTAAATAAAGGATTCATTAGACCGAGTGTCTCACCTTGGGGAGCTCTAGTCCTTTTTGTCAGGAAAAATGATTGATCTTTAAGACTATGCATAGACTATAGGATGCTTAACTTGGTAACTATCAAGAAAAGTATCCTTTACCCCGGATAGATGATTTGTTTGACCAATTTTAAGAAGCAAAAGTATTCTCAAAAATAGATTTAAGATTTGGATATCACCAATTGAGAATACGGGATGAAGACATTCCAAAAATAGTATTTCGTACCTGATATGGACACTATGAATTTTTAGTGATGCCATTCAGATTGACGAATGCTCTTGCAGCATTCATGGATCTTATGAACCGAGTTTTCCGACCTTATTTGGATAAATTCATGATTGTTTTTATTAGTCTATTCTTCCACTCCTGAAGAACATCAAGCACACTTACAAATAGTTCTTCAAACCCCGAGGACCATCAGCTATATGCTAAGTTAAGTAAGTGTGAGTTTTGGTTGGACACGGTTGTGTTCTTGGGTCATGTCATTTCTAACAATGGAATATCAGTAGACCCTACCAAGATTGAAGCAGTCTTGAAGTGGGAAAGACCCAAAACCATCACAAAAATTAGAAGTTTCTTAGGACTTGTTGGTTACTATTGAAGATTTATCCAAGGCTTCTCAAGAATAGCTTTACCTTTAACAAAGCTAACCAGAAAAGGAGTGAGATTCTTATGGAATAAGGAATGTGAGAAGACATTTCAGGATTTGAAACAAAAATTAACTACCGCTCCAGTCTTATCCTTACCAATTGGTAGTGGAGGATTTGTAATTTATAGTGATGCCTCAAGAATGGGTCTTGGATGCATTTTGATGCAGAATGAGAAAGTAATAGCCTATGCTTCAAGACAATTAAAGAAGCAAGAAGGTAATTACCCCATTCATGATCTTGAATTAGCAGGAGAGGTTTTTGCCTTAAAACTTTGGAGACATTATTTATATGGAGAGAAATTTGAAGTTTTTACAGATCATCAGAGTCTAAAGTACATTTTCTCTCAAAGGGATTTAAATTTAAGGCAAAGACGGTGGATTGAATACCTGAATGATTATGACTTCTCTATTCAATATCACCCAGGAAAAGCCAATGCAGTGGCCGATGCTTTGAGTAGGAAGGCCACAGGAATGGTGACTCAAATGTTGATAAAAGAATGGAGATTCATGGAAGAGGTAATAAACATACAACCTCAGTTACAATCAGGAAACAAAAACGCAGTCATAGCTAATCTTGAAGTGAAATCTGAACTAATTGAGTGTATTCTAGAGGCACAAAAAGAGGATGTAGAAGTACAAACCTTCTTAGACAGGCCTGAATTTAGTAGAAGTTCTAATGATGGAATAAGATTCAAAGAAGGGTTGGTAGTTCCTACAGTACCTGAATTAAAACATGAATTGTTACTTGAAGCTCATAGGTCTCAATATACTATCCACCCAGGAGGAACAAAAATGTACCAAGATCTAAAAGGAAGTTTTTGGTGGAAAGAGATGAAAAGGGACATAGGAGAATTTGTTTCTAAATGTCTAACTTGTCAACAAGTTAAAGTAGAATGTCAGAAACCATCAGGTACTCTTCAACCTATTGAAATTCAAGAATGGAAATGGAAACACATTTCTATGGATTATGTTTCAGGCGTACCCAAGACATCAGCTGGTCATAAATCTATTTGGGTCATAGTGGATAGACTTACTAAAAGTGCTCATTTTCATCCTCTAAAGAAGTCTCAGACGTTGAATGTTTTGGCCAAAATGTATATAAAGGAAATTGTGAGTAGGCATGGAGTACCATTATCAGTCCTTTCAGATCAAGACAGTCGGTTCACTTCACATTTTTAGCAAAGACTCCAAGAAGAATTAGGTACTAATCTCAGATTTAGTACAACATTTCATCCTCAAACTGATGGTCAATCTGAACAAACTATTCAGACATTAGAAGACATGTTGCGGGCTTGTGCCATTAATCGAATTTTTTATAATAATAGTTATCATTCCAGTATTGGTATGGCATCATATAAGGCTCTTTATGGACAACCCTGTCGATCCCCAACTTGTTGGAGTGAAGTTGGGGAAGGAAAATTAGTAAAATCAAAACTCTTACAACAGTGTGTGGATAAGGTAAAGCTTATACGAGGTCGACTAGAAACAGCTCAGATTCATCAAAAGAACTATGGCGATCAACGAAGAGAGGACCTCGACTTCTACATAGGTGATCATGCGCTGCTAAAGGTATCACCAACTCGGGGAGTTATGAGATTTGGCATGAAAGGAAAACTAAGTCCTCGATTTGTAGGACCATTTGAAATTCTTGATAAAATAGGGCCAATTGCTTATGGATTAGCATTGCCTCCTTAGTTGGACAAGGTCCATAATGTGTTTCATGTGTCAATGCTTTGCAAATATATACAAGATTCTTCTCATGTCTTAGATCAAACAATGGTCACCCTAGAACCTGATTTGACATTTGAAGAAAAACCGATCAAAATTTTGGATCGAAAAGAACAAATCTTGAGGACAAAAAGGATTCCATTAGTCAAAGTATTATGGCAGCATCATTCTTTAGAAGAAGCCACATGGGAATTAGAAAGTGATATGTTAAAGAAATATCCCAAACTATTTGAGAATTAGCATGATCAATTTCGAGGATGAAATTTCATTAAGGGGGGAAGATTGTGACAACCCAGATTTTTGGTACGTTTCTAATATTGAAATTTTAATATATCAATTGAGTATTATTTTAAATATTGTACCTAAAGGGTTATTGTAGAACTCTAAAAACCGAACATAACGGTTATTGAATCGTTTGAATCGGATGTGGTAACCGTAAGTATAGATCATGGGAGACGTGCATCATAGGTGGACCCATGGTGGTGAAAATACGGTAAAACATATCCTTGAGTGGACTTGTTTCAAATGGCTTGTCGATACGAGTCCATTGGTACCAAGAACGTATTATTCCGACGTATAGTTAAAAAGTTATAATGATTTAAAGTTTTGAAAAAAGAAAAAATAATAACATTATTATATTTATGTTGGCTCACGCAAGCATTGCGTTAGCCGATGCTGACGCATGACAGTGTGATGTCACGCTATTCGATCACGCGATGTGGTGACTAGCGGTTCGACCACGCAACGAGCCATGCGTCGGTTCTGCATTCGCGTGACACGTGGGATCCACGTGTTGGGTCCCGCATCACCAAGCGGGTTCCGCGCACCACGCACAATTTTGCTGGGTGGAATCATGCGACGTGTGGTGGACACACATCGCTCGTCACGTGATCCACCTCTCCTATGAAATCCAATGTTTTCTTTTAACTATTCACTTCTACCACGAGTCAAAAACTTCTGACCCTCCGTTCCGAGCCTTTTTAAGTCTGATTCAACCCATTCAAAAGGCATTTCTAACTAAATTGAAGGTGCCGGACATTGTGACAGGGCCAAATTTTCCATACAAGCTCTCTACAGCCATGAAATTTCTACCCCAGCTCTAAGGTAGGGGGTCTTAAACTCTAGTCTATGCTTTGCTCGTCTACTTAATGTTTTATAGAGCATTTTTATTCAACCATACTTCTTTGCTTATGTTTTCAAAAGAAATGCTCTATGTATATCAAGTTTTATTTAATCAGAATTATAATAAAATATGTGTATTTTCTGGATAGTTCTAGGGTTATACCTAGAACTATATTTTTTCTGGATACCTACTAAGAAAATTTTTGATATCTGGCGTGAGCACATGGAGTATCATGGGAAAACTCCTACCTTCTGAGCTTCCTAATGCCCGATGAGCATCGGAAGAATGTCGTTCGATATCACGGCTCTGAATTTATCGTCACCGGACGAACCAGTGTTTTTTTGGAATTATTTCTGAATCTTTTTATGTAATAAGTTCTATTTGGCAAAAATAATTATTATTGTCTTTTATTTAGAATTAAATTAGATTTTAATTTCACCTACTGAGTATAAAAATGCTCACCCACCTCAAGACTCTGCAACTAGTAAAATTAACCTGGAGGTATCAACCGAAGCATTGTCTACTTAGTTTTAATTTTCATCAATCTCTGTAATATTATGACTTTTATGAAAGGCTTGTTAGGCCTATATTTTGTAATATAACTGCTCTACATACGGTGAATTTTGGATTAGGTCCTAATTTACTATTATCTCATATGTAATATCTTGGTTGTGCATCAACTCCAAAGTATTATAAATTATTATGTTTTATGCGTTGTTATTTTATTTTGGACTATAAGGTCGGTCATCATGTTCAGCTTCAGGTGCGAAGTAAAACGTGCCAAGCGGGATAATAATTATGCGTATTATGGCGTATGTTATTGTTTTGACAGTTGCCGCACTCTATCATTGAGCTAAGACAGGACACACACACCACACATCTCGCTCTACCCTAGAGCAGGACGGAACATAAACAGGTCACATCAAAACATAGCAAATCAGAACACAAAGTATCATAACATAGCACACATCTTGATTTTGCACATGTAGCTCTATAATTTAAGCGGAGGTTAGAAACGCTTACTCCCTTGATGTCTTGCAAGGTAGCAGCATTCGGGGTTACTCATTCCTTCTGGGCATCCTCCCCTTTGGATTCGAAGGCAATAGACGGAGCCCCCTGTATCCTCCATATATTCCTTGCCTTGCACCGAAAGACGATGCACAAATGCTCCCCTTCCAGGAGACTCTTCTCATTTTTTGTGCCCATGGTCGGCTGACAAAACCTCCCCTACACGGGGATGTTCCTCACACATTGTGGCCCTTTAGTAGAGGGTAGAGCCTCCCCTACTTGGGACCACTTTCCTTGATTCGCCATGGTGACGGAGGACAGAATCCCCTCATGTTCCTAGCCTCTTTTTCTATCACCAATACTCGAGGATGATGAGCAGGACCTCTTCTTATTTTAAGATGTTTCTTTATTATATAGTCGTCAACTCAGAGAATAGACCCCTCCATTATGTAGAACACACTCGATTGAGTCAAAAAAGCCTCTTGAACGAACTAAATTGGAGTTAAGATGATCAGAAACGGAGAAGAAGTTCTCCATCCTTGAGGGCGACGAGCAGAACCACTACTTGTCTTGAAGCATTTCCTCCTTATACGTCTCCAACTCGAAGAAAGGACCCCTCCATTGCGTAGAGCACAATTGATTTACTGAAGAACTCCTCTTGAACCGCCTTAATTGGAATTAGAACGTTCAGAAACGAAGGAAATGAAGTTCTGGTCTTAAAAACAGAATGAAATGGGGGTATAAATAGGCTGAGCTGAGCCGAAACCGTTGTGCCGCCCTTTTTAACCCATGGTGCCACACTGCATCATATTGTTGCTCTGCTAGAAATGGTAGTGAATGCACATCGCAGTCGCACATTACGCGAACCGCAGTTGCGCATGCCGTGCACACATCAGCGTACACACGCCTTTTTTATTTATTTATTTTATTACATATCTTTAAATGCGCGTATCTTTCTACCCCGGATTCTGATTTATGTAATATGAATGTAAGATTAGAAAGTGGTATAGCATGTTAATCTTAGATTTGATTTACTTCATTGCCATGCCATTGTGTTTTTTGGTGATTTTAGTTATATTCAAAACCATTATTGAGTTTTTATACTCACCCCACTTTCTAGTTTTGTTTTGGGGCTGCGTGGCATGACATGCAGACGGACAGGATCCTCTATATGAGGAAAGGTCGGAGAGAGCTTGGGAGTAGTCGTGGAGGCTCCTAGTTTTGCATGTTTCTTCGTTTATCTTATTTTGATGTTAGAACCTTGTGGATGATCCTTGTTTTAGATTTGTTATATACTATGTCTTTAGTTTCTTTGAGACTTGTTTTGGAGCCAAGTGTGTGGCTATGAATTATTAGTATGTGGGTTTGAGATTATGGCTTAATTAGAGTTTAACTCTTTTGGTTCTACTTATTTACTCTTGCTTAAAGTAGTGCGTAAACTCCGTAAATTAGATTGTCAGTAGTTGGGGCACAAGTCTTCTACTATTTTTTTTCTTAATCGTTTTCAATCCGTCACCCCCGTGCATTGGTTCGGCCCTTGGACCGGGTTCGGCTCAGGTCGGGCAGTGCCGGACGTGACAATAGCATCCTCAAATAATCTAACTCAACCATAGTCATTGGTCGATCTAAATCATCTATAGGTGTTGGTGGCTTTGCTGTTGCATCACTCCAAGATTAATCGGTCTCATCCCGATCATACTAGGCTCTGTTCTAAGTATCTTCACATGAACCATAGTGAAAATCCAGCATGAGGTATAGTTGTTGTGTCATTGTTCTATCTACTCATTCCTTCTTAGCACTTCTTATGTCATACTGAACAATGGTATGAAGGGGCCTAAAGTCGCATGTCATAGAATGTGCTAACACAGACGCCTCAAGCTCTGGTCCACATGGCTATCCACTATCTGGTGGAAAGTCATATCCATCAAATTGTGGAAATGTGAGCTCTTCACTCTCACCTAAACTCCTCCTACAACTCCAATGAGTGCACCATCATCATCCAAATGAAGTGATGCATACAGCCTGACTAACCTAGGGTATACATGCTGACTAGATGTAGAAATAATGGAAAAATAATCCATCCAATATGATGTAGCCTCAATCCACTCTGCAACAGTGTCTAAAGGTATATGTACAAAGCTCTACACACATCTAATAGGTCCTGCCCTATCAACCCAATGTTCTATGGCCTTGGGTTCCCTAAGCCTGACTCAATAGTCTTTTGCTTCTTAGCTCTCCCCATTTAGATTAAATGACAATAAAGCAACCTAGGGCCAAGCATAAACTAAGAATAAAGAAATAACAATAATAAACATCCTAGAATTTCAAGAAGCATTGAAATGCATGCTAATAATTCAAATTATGAATTTTAAATAAGCCCTAAATAATTTTTATGCAAAATAACTCCAAATTTGAACCTAAGGAAGACCTCAATGAGTAGATTAAACTTTTTAACTAAACCAATAGTCAATTTCAGAAATACCTGATTTTCATAAATCCCCAATTTAGATCAAAAACATGAAACTGCCACTGATTATTTGTTGAATGTTGAGTTTTAATGGATCAAATTATATAAACATTTAACCAAAGCTAGATCAACTTATTTCTAACATTCCTATCTGCTCAAATTGCATGAACGTCAACTAAAAATCAAAATTTTAGTTTCAAAACTCACCCTGGTTATGAAAAAATTCTTGATTTTGATGCAATAAACTTGTGTTTGATCGTACAAAAACACTCTAATTCACCTTTATTCACCCCTAAGCACTCTTTGGAAGAGTTTGGAGTGGAATGACTTAAAATAAAATCAAATTAAATTTAAAACTGAGCTTCAACGCGAAAAACCCGACAGCGATCTATCACTACGGTCTATCAATCGATCATTCTTGAAATAAATTAGATTTTTTATTTTTAAAAAATTATAAAAATTACAAAAAAAAATTGGAAATTTTTGAATAAATTCCTAAAAATATTTAAAGACTTTTTCCATCAAAATAAATATTGTGTGGTACTTGGAACTCATAAAAATCAAACACTAAAAATCAGCAAAATTAAGCTCTTTTTTACGATATTGTAATCAATTCTCTTTTAATCTAAGTACATCTATGAATTATGTTCATTAATACCTTACCTGAAATCAATTAACCCCATTGGTATATGATTGTCAATTTTCTTCTCTTCATTTTAAAACATTATTACTCATTTTATTAATTTTATAAAAAATATGTTGATGTAGTCAATTCTTGTCTATTTTAATCTTGAATCTTGCAGAATCACTCTTAACCAAATTAAGACAAATTTATCTAAACCTAGTAAAGACTAAGTTCACATTTTCAACTCTCTTTAGCTAGAATCTATATACAGGATTTTTGTAAAAGGATAAAAATTATCAAAAAACTCATAATCAATATGCCCATACTTTTTTCTGAGTTATGATATTTGTCCTCAATTCTTTTTATAGGGCTTGGTTGTTTTAGAATCCTAATTACTTACATGATAATATTTTTCATTCTTTTTTTTTTTATGTCAAGTGGATGGGAGCTTTACACTTGCCTAGGATGACCTAAGTAGGTACTCCTTCCTCATAATCTTTATGCCATTATCTTAAGAGATATTAAAGTGCATGACACTCATAAACATTAAACAACATGGAGCTTTATACTAACCTAGGCTGACCTAAGTAGGTGATCCTTCCTCATAAACTTTATGAGGACAATTTCATTATCTTAAGAGATATTAAAGTGCATGACACTCAAACATTAAAGTACATTACATGAAAAAAAATTTCTTTAAATTCTAAATAGAAATCTAGCTAAAGATCTTCTAATTTGATCACCTGGACTCCACTAAAATCCAAACATCTAAGTCAACTTATGTTTAAGAATTCTCTCTTGATGTCATACATAAAAGTGACTTGAGTCTCAACATGATGTGTGCAAGTTTTTAAAATCAGTAAATTGCAACATCAAGTAGAAGTTAATCAAATTTATCTTCACTCTCCTTGGTGTATTCTTCTCTTAGTTAAAGTATGTTTGACCACTAATCATATTACTTTTCAGCTTAAAAAAAATTAATTTCAATATATCTCAAGAGCTAAAATTTATCAAAATCAAAAAACAAAGCCAATTGCAAAACCTAAGCTATTTTTTTTGTGTTTGTTATCATATTCTATTTTTTTATTTTTTTTTCAATTCAAATCCTTAGAATTCAAACCATGTAAAAATAAAGCAAAAATGCATTAAAACTAAAAAACATGAATATCAAATGATAGAAAGAATTAACCACATACACAAATTAAAATCTCTTACTTAGAGATGTAAGACCCTTAGTGTTGCCTAGATGTCCAATCCTAAAGCAACCTGAGGTAGACCTTCTTGCTTTTCCTAATTTATCCTTCAAAGCTTGAAGATCAACTATCTTCACCTACACTCTCTTCATCTTATTTTTATATGCTTGTAGGGCAACTTAGGGGTAGTGGGGGTAATGTGCTTCTTCTCATTCTTCTTTGACCTAAGTTTGAAAGGATGATTATTAGAGTTTTTTCCATATTGCCTGGCCGAAGAATGAAATATTCCATATTTCTTGGATTTTAAACTACAATGTCATATGACCTGGAATAACACTATATAAGGTAAATTTGGAACTAAAATACCCCTGACTGAAGGTAAGGTTTTATATCGTGTAAAACCCTCACAAAGTCGCATTCATTGGCATACGACTTCAGACGTTGGCGATTCCTTTGATTGAAAACCCCGTTCCAATTGCAAATTACTCTGGTTCAGCACCGTTCACGTGGCGTGGGAGAAGATTTTGTGACCTATCCAACCAGACATTGAAGATTAGGGTTTTTTTTGTTCTGGAATGTGTTTTGGAACGAGTTTGCAATGTTGAGTTTTGAAACTTTACACCCCAAAGGTGGTTCTTCTTTGTAGCGCGGGTTCGGGTTTGCGGAGATCCGGGTAAAGGAGTATACTTTGTAGAAAAGCAGTGGCCAAATGAGTAGTTAATCCAGCTCAGAGAACAGCAACGGCGGTTTCGTGGTAAGGCATTTCAGATATTTGTATACAGTATATTTTATTTAGCGTGTATTAGAGCACACGGCATAGGCAATTGAATCAGACTATCGTTGGGTCAGAAAGATGATGATTCATATATAGTGTGTTTAATAAGATGCTGGAAACACGATGTTCAACCACTATGATATCGTGTATGCAACTTCCTCGTATCATATGTTCGAGCACATGATAAATATACTTATCGTATAAATACAAGTTAGCTATATAATGCGAATTGACGCAACTATTGATTATGGTCACGACCTATTGTTGTTTGACAAATATTTATCTAATTTTGTAGATGTAAAGTTAGAGTATTACATCAAATGTCGGAGTCAGTGAAGGTTGCAAAAGATAAGAAGAAGAGAATCTATGGGAAAAGACCGGGTCTGGGAACGAATAGTTTCCCCGTTGGACTGCGTCTATCAAAAGACCTTGTAGATTCACGTCCGGGATCCAAGGCCATATTGGTGGAGACTAGGTTCTACCCAGTATATGATTGCGAGCTCATCATCATCTCTAGGCCACTGTTGTATGTACTCATTGGTGATTGTTGGGATGACTCACTGGAGGTCTTCAACATAAGGGGCAAAAGACTACCCCTTACTGTGGCTGAAGTGGCTATGATCACGGGTTTGAGTGGAAAAGGGAACCTGTGTAAATTGAAAAGTAGCGAGGGGAAGGCTGCCCAAGGAAAGGGGCAATTCTATAAGAAGTTCTTCCAAGGGAAGCAACCGGAGAAGGTAGGACTTGAAGAACTGTTGAAAGAAGTGGCTGACGAAACAAGGATTATTTCAGACGAGGACTTAGCATGGTTGGTGATCGTGCACATGGGTGTCCTAGTGTTGTTCACATAGAGAAACAGAGTCGTATCCCCAACTCTATGTGATTACTTAGATGACATGTCTATTGTGAGGAACTACAATTGGGTAGGTGTCATACATGATATGCTGATGAGAGGCATATCAGCAGCCCATTGGAACATCATGAGCAGACAAGATGAGCGTTCCGCCACAATCGGAATTCTCGTTAGGGCTTCATTAGTGCTCTAGGTAAGGCTCTTATGTGTTATACCATGTGAATTCTAATATGGTATCGTTAATGACACGATATGTTTATAGTCAGATGAACATCGCCGTATTGGTCACACAATATGAACTAAATCGTGTTATAGGACATACGACATATAACATGCACATAGACATATCGTGTTCTCGGTAACACTACTAAGTACAATATCGTGGATATGACATTAGACGATCGGTCCGTATCATGTTACCAGAAACACAATGGGGCTGAAAACGTGCTATCAATAACATGACTAGTTTGTTATAGTGAAGATACTAACCATTTGCACTATGTATTGTCCGCCAGGTATGGTTTTATGAGCATGCATCCATATGGACTCCCAATGGTCCTCCATGTAGCCTGAGGTGCAAGAGGTGGCCCGGATTTATGCAACTTTTGAGCGACCTGAAGAAGGCCAATAAACTTAACCCGGCCGATGAAAAGGGGAGGAAGAAGATTCTATCTCATCACCGGATGAGGAAGTGGTACGAGGATGTCTTCATGAGGCTGAAGCCAGACTCACAAATTGTTATGCGCATCACACCAATTCCCAAAGAGGTGCACTTGATGGATGTCCAAAGGGCAACCCCGAAAGCTAAGAAGGCAGTCACGTAGACTTTTCGGCCAATGAGACCCGGCCACGCCCTCCACGGCAAGACATCAGGGCATGTACATTCCGCCAATGACGTCATTGAATCATTCATCATGCCAGTTGATGTCATGATGGGAATATGTGAAGTTGTTTTGGAGAAGGCCATGCTCTACGGTGTGCGGGGATGAAACACGGAGCGAGTTGAAGTTGCACTCTAGCGTGTTAAGAACAATCTCGAGGTGGCAAATTGTCACGACCCAGATTTTTAAAACCCTTTTTAAAATAGTATGAATGGTAAGTCACAATTTTCTTTTTCTTAAATACAAAACAAACCATTTGATTAAATATCCAGGTCATGATAACTGGGGTTCACAAATACGAATATCAAATCATATGATATTACTACACATCTGAAAATTCATAAAAAATAGCTCATCATCTAAGTACAAGTTCGTCATCCATCTCAAAATAAATAACAAGGTTACCCTCACGCCAAAGAAACACTTATGTACCGGAGTTGCAGAAACGCAGAAACTTCTTCTTATACTTGCCTGTCTTGATCTCACTTGTCGCCGCCTTGAGAATCTACAACTAACCAAACCAAACAACCACAACAACAACAATAGAATCTCTCCACCTTCAAGAGAAGTGTTTCCACAAGGATAAAAGATTTTATTAATATTTTTTGGATCAGGCCAACATCACCCAATGTTAGTTGCCTACGTACTCATCAAACAACATCTCCAATGTTTCCAACAAGATCGGATCTAGATGTAGTTCTGCCTAAAACTACACTATACTTAGAAGCATAGCATCACACATGCAACGCTTAAGTATTTTAAAGCAACCTACATTTTGTGCAAGTCCTTTAATGTCCTTTAATCGTTCCACTTGTCTAATTAACAAAGCAATAACAAACAATGTAATTAATTATCTCTCGAACCATTGTTCAATAATTAATACTAACAAATCTGTATTCACTCAGAGATAACTCACCCATCGAGAAATCTCCAGACATAGGACTCCAACATGCAGAACATCAATATACAGTGACACATGTAAAGTAATATACAGAGCACTGAATATAACATAGCTTAGAAACATGGGCTGATCTTTAACCAATAAAGACCAACACAATTCACAAAACAATGGACACCATTCAGGAAACAATTCACTAATTGTTACCTAAAAACTACTGATTCTGACTCAAAGGAGTAATTGTATGCTAACAGAAATCCTAGCATCTCTAGAGATCCACTTGGATTAGCCATGGGCCTAGAGATGCATGTACCAGCTCTACTCATGGACACACTGGTAGGAGGTAGATGAGCCTTCCATGATGCTCAAAAACTTGGTTTGCATATTTGCAGGGATCCATCATCCCAATGGTTCCGAAGCCACAAAGGCCTAAATATCCACCATGGCTATTACCGTGAGCTTAAACTTTGACTCCGAGAACATCCCATAACCACCCTTGGTTCATTAACAAAGGTAAAATTCTATGTCAGGGCCCCATTCACTCCATAAACTGGTCCCAACCCTAAAGAGGGTATTTTAGTCATTATCTTGATTAGGTGTTCTTCCCCCAATCCAACAACAACTAAAATCTCTTGATTAGTCTTTATCAACCTTAATTTACTGATATAACTTAACATAGCAATAATTAAATACAAGCAACAGAATAATCAACATGACAAGGACTCAGACTCATGCTGAGATGAACTGACCAATTCAACGTTATAATGAAAAGGATTTGGGGCTGAGATTCATAACTCAAGTTAGCCACCTAACATGACAAGGTCAGGCTGAAACAACCATCAACATTCACCCTAATGTATATCACAATCAACACTAAAATTCTGGGACAAATTATGCTGAATTTCAAAGGCATCTTAGGCTGAAATTTAGAGACTTAATAAGCATGAATATATCATAAACTAAGGCTCAAAAGTAAGGGATTCAATCAGCAAGATTATAACCTAAATCAAAGATGAGAATCAAGTATTAGGTAGGCAATAATGCAACCTAAACTAGGGCTGAAACTTAGATATTCTCTCAGCATGATTATAACATAAATCAAGGTTGAGAATTTAGTATTACTTTGGCCAAAATAGAGCATAAAACAAGGCTTCAAAATAGGGATCTAAATAAGCAAAAGCATAGCCTAAACCAAGGCTTTAAATCAGGGATTTAAATGACCAATGTAGAGCCTAAACCAAGGCTTCAAATTAGGGATGTAATTGGCCAAAGTATGGCCTAAACTAAGGCCACGAATCAGGGATTAAGTTGGCCAAAGTATTGCCTAATGTAAGGCCACAAATCAGGGAATAAGTTGGCCAAAGTATGGTCACGAATCAGGGATTAAATTTTCTAAAGTATGGCCTAAAGTAAGGCCATGAATCAGGGATTAAATTGGCCAAAGTATGGCCTAAAATAAGGCCACAGATCAGGGATTAAATTGGCCAAAGTATGGTCTAAAGTAAGGCCACAAATCAAAGATTAAATTGGCCAAAGTATGGCCTAAAATAAGGCCATGAATCAAGGATTAAATTGGCCAAATTATGGCCTAAAATAAGGCCATGAATCAAGGATTAAATTGGCCAAATTATGGCCTAAAATAAGGCTACAAATTAGGGATTAAATTGGCCAAAGTATGGCCTAAAGTATGGCCACAAATCAGGGATTAAGTTGGCCAAAGTATGGCCTAAAGTAAGGCCACGAATCAGGGATTAAATTGGCCAAAGTATGGCCTAAAGTAAGGCCACGAATTAGGGATTAAATTGGCCAAAGTATGGCCTAAAGTAAGGCCACGGATCAGGGATTAAATTGGCCCAAGTATGGCTAAAATAAGGCCATGAATCGGGATTAAATTGGCCAAAGTATGGCCACGAATCAGGGATTAAGTTGGCCAAAGTATGGCCCAAAGTAAGGCCATGAATTAAGAATTAAATTGGCCAAAGTATGGCCACGAATCAGGGATTAAGTTGGCCAAAGTATGGCCTAAAGTAAGGCCACAAATTAAGGATTAAATTGGCCAAAGTATGGCCTAAAGTAAGGCCACGAATCAGGGATTAAATAAACAAAAGCATGGCCGAAACTAAGGCCACAAACCAGGGAAAAAATTTGGCAGAGTTTATGCCCAAATTATGGATAATAAACATGGCTAAAATTAGAATTATTCATGCCTAACATAGGGCTACGATATATGACAAAAATCAGTAACATGCTTGCATGAATTAAGGATAATCTATTTGACAAAAATCAGAATTATGCATGCACAATTCAGCCATATAAACATGAGATAAAATCACAATCATTCAAAACAAGTAGAGGCTAATTCATGACATCAAAAACCCCCCTTGAACTAGGCTAAACTATGGATGAATTACATATATCGAAACCTCATGCTTAAGGGTGTAAAGAGAAGCACCTACTTGTACCAACTTGTCCCCAAAGCTCCTAGCCCTTACTCCTATGCTTCTAAGCCTTAAATTCAATCCAAAGATGGCTGTTTTGTCCTATCTAAAGCTACTAGTTATGGAGGTCCTTGCTGAGAGAAGGAAGAGGAGGGAAGAGATGGATAGGAGACTAAACCAAAATCAATCCATTTTTTTTAATATATATAAATAAGGCTTCCTCTCTTCAAACTCTTGGGTGCCCTTCCCCTCTAGGACTCTCCCTTAATTACAATCCTAGAATCACAATCGCTACCTCATTACCAATAGGAAACCAACCCACATACATGCTCAAAACAATCCCAAAAGAGTTCTAACCCAACTAGATGTATAGCTGATCCCGCCTTCAAGTTTTTCCACCTCCTAGCACTCCTCAGACTTAAGTCTTATGCTCGCATGCTATCTCATCTCAACAAAGTTCTAGTTGCGTCCTCTTCTTGCTTGGAGTCCTTGTCTTACTAGGACTCTCTCCCTCTTTAAATTCCTAGTTCTTTTAGGACTTCTAAATCGTAGTATGTTTAGGACTCCTAACTATTAGTACATTTAGGACTCCCAGCTCCTTCTATGTTTACGACTTCCATCCACCTCAAGTAAATGGGCCCTGCGCAACATGTTCAACTTTGAACGGTCATATCTCCCTCATCTGAACTCCGATTCCCGCATTCTTGGTGGAGTTTCAAAGCTCTGTCTGTCTACTTTCAATCCATATAGGATCTAGCCATCACTTATAACTTATGATCAATTTATTATAATGAGAAGGTCAATGGGTCCAACACCCTAATCCCCACATGGTTGCCTTCGGGAATATAGAAAAATCCTGGACATTACACAACTAGCCTCATAGAACATATGCAACCCCCAGAGGAACCAGAGACAGAACAGCCACCTAAACCCACTCAGTCGGAGGTCGCCCAAGCATCAACCCCTCCACCAAGAACTGAAGAATCACCGTTGGTTCATTTAAAATCAAGAGCTTCAAAATCCAGAGAATCTCTCCAACCATCTTCCCCCAAAGATCAACCAATACATGTCCCTCATCTGGTCGAAGAGGGATGCATTTTGAGTAAGTACAACATTTTATTGTATCATGTTTCGTTAGGGGATCATGTCATTTATTAAGAAAGACAATTTTGGTATTGTCGTGTCATCTATCACACAACCATTGAAGCAGCAATTACTTCTGAAAACAATCTTTGCATGGTTGTGTGATCATGAGCACGATTAGCCCTCTTTTCATTTTTCCAACAATATGATATGTAGTTTCATCGTGTTTGGTAAAAGATGATTAGAGTACATATTGTGTTTACTAGCACAATGGCTTACTTCTTAAATACAGAGAAACGGCAACCGCAAGCTGCCACCAAACCGAAGAAGAAGATTAGTCCGAAGTTGCAAAGGACCATAATAACTAGATTTTTAATGAAAAGAAATGTAGAATTCATGGAACAACCACAAGATGTCCTGGAACCACCCCAGGAGGTGGAAGAACAACCCCAAGAGGTAGAGGAATCGGCCTTCCCCGGGGGCTCGTGGCTCAAGTCCTCGATGGGCCGGAACAACCCCGTCAGGGACCGGCAGAACAACTAGAGATTCAGGAACAACCCTTGGAGGGACCAAAAGCACCCCAGGAAGCAAATAAAGGAGCAGTCCCGAAACAAGCAATAAAACTTAGATTGATGCGAAAAGCTGCTCCTCGTGCTCCCTTCTTACCTGCTATGCCACGGAAGTTGAGGTACACCACAGTTGAACAACCTGCTGAAGGTGAGGAGCCTCTAAAGAAAGTCTCAACTCAAGGCTCGAAGAGGCCGAAGCGTTTTAGCAGCTACATTCATGAGAAGATAGCAAAGTTTGGACACATTGCCCAACTAGGAAAGCCTGATGACGATGTACCTCTGGCATTGGTCCCTAGCCCAATCATTATCCGTTCGGCACACCCAAAGTCTCCCACCCCGGAAATAGCAACCTCAATTGTGTTATCAAGTGAAGGCACTTTATCAGATAGTCCTCCAGTAGATGTAGAAGTAATGGAGAGTATCCACAATGTTGTAGATGTCGAAGATGATACTGCAACTAAGATGAATAAGGAGGAGCACAATCTACGGCAAATGACTATCTTGACACAGAGCTGGTGTTCCACATGGAGGTTCAGAAGGAGGCAAATAAGAAAATTATCACCGAATTTCTGTCAAACCCATACAAGTCATGGCTAGTAGAGACACTCCTCTACACCAACTAACTATCTCTGTTAAAGCAGGAGTGTATAATGAATGAGGTAATATCATTTCATTTCTCATACATTTTAACATCCATCGTGTTATCAATCAAATGCTTGAATAACTAACCCATATTACAATTAATTATCGTTTTATCAATTACACGACCTAGGATCATACCGTTGTTTTCCTTATACGTTAAGTTTTGACTGTAATTGCTGAAGTAAAACTAGTGTGTTAATGCATACACAACATGTAAATGCATCGTGTTATCGTTAATTCGATATCATCACTCATCGTGTAAATAATGTCATGATCGGTTGACATCGTATCATTACTAACACATATGGTTTTGTGTAGGTCATAGATGTGTTCTTCCAACTTCTTGATGAACAAAATTTGAGACATCCAGGTAGGTACCCCAACTATTTTTTTGGCAAGTTCGCTATTCAACACTACTTTAACGTTGGCACGGCAGAAGGACCGGCGGAGAAGGAGGGCAAACTCTCTAGCATATTATTGAGAGGCCTAAATGTTAACACAGAGAGTGGTTTCATTCCTATCTACGTCATGGGCCACTTTCTCTTGCATATTGTCCGCTGCAGGGAGAAGCGATTTAGGTGGTTCAATCTTCTAAAGGGTGAACACAATCACCACTTCGCTAAGGTGGACAGTGTCAGGAAACATGTTGCCAATGGAATGGAGAAGACACTCAAGATAAAGGGCGCTCAGCTGTGGCCAATGACTAAGATCAACAAATGCCCGTACCAGGAAACAAATGAAGATTGTGGTTTGTTCGTCATGTACTACGTAGCGAAACTGGAAGGGGGCGTCATTCAGCCAGATTTTTGATAACTGGAGATAACGGGCAGTCAGGTCGATGATCTGCGCTTCTATACTTTGGGCCAGAATTGAAGAGGAATTTGATCCAGAGATAGATGAATTGTAAAAAGAAAATAGACTTCTTTCACACTTCGATTAACTGACAAGTTCCATGTTGGACCAATTATTTTGTAATTAACTACTAGAATAGAAATACATGTACCAATGTCAGATGGCATATAATCGATCAAATGATTTGCACCAATATCGTGTATTCGATAGCATGAAACGGAAGTACACATAATATTGATTGTATTATAGTTCTCACGATTGCTTATTAGGTCGTGTTATCGCATACACGCCACCTCGTATTAAGTTGTGTTATCGTGGACAAGACATCTCATATTAGGACGTCTTTGAGGTCGTGTAATCAAACACATTACAAAGAAGCATGTCGTTGATCATAACCGACATCCAAATGTTATCGAACAAGGATGGTCATAGGAAAGTTTCAAATGTTAACCGAAATCAAATATGTTTCTGGACGACCACTACAAAGGTTGTTGATGACCTATATGTCACGAAAGCAACGGATGATAATAGTGTACATCGTGTTGTCTGATTGATCTACATATAAAGTTCATTTGTAACAAAACATTTGTGACATTGAAATAACACTAGGTAGTAAATTGGACCACTTCATAGGCTTACACAATACACATATACATTATATCCTACGTACAACATGTCATGTTTTTAGGAGCACATTAATTACATATTTCATGTTTTAAGGAACACATTAATTACATATTTCATGTTTTTCGGAACACATTAATTACTTATTTCATGTTATTCAACCTCCTTCGGCTTGTCGTTGGGACCAATATTGATAGCGTGTAAGAAAGAAAAAAATCGTCACATTACTACTCTCAATATACAGGAAAGACAATTTTCAATGGAAAGAAAGAAATAAATGTTATTAATTTATTACATCCAAACAACTAATCTTTACATAACTTTCAAAATAGAAATAAAATAACAATCTGTCTCGTCGCCAGTGATCAATTGGCGTGTGATCTTCTTGCAGACACTTGGACCCATGTGACAGATTATTAGAGACATTGATATATCCCCGTCTAGAGAACCATGCCCACCATCGGATATACGTGAGGACCGTATCCGATGGCTGACCGATTCACCAGCCGCCGCTAAAGCAATACCCCGAATGACCCATCTCCGCAAAGAATATCATTGTGTGAGCAATCTCCCTGCAACCTTCTCAGATATACTGCAAAAATATTCATTATCGGAGTCGTGAGAAAGTCATTGCTAGATCACCGTCTATCGAATAGGGCATGGATGCGACGAATCATTGGAGACATTGATATATCGTTGTCTAGTGAATCATGCCCATGATCGGATATAGGTGATGACTATATCCAATGGTGGGCCGATTCACTAGCCGCCGCTAAAGCAATATCCTGAATGACTTGTCTCCGCGAAGAACTAGTGAGTGAGCGTTCTGCAAACCCTAACCCTAATATATATATATATATATATATATATATATATATATATATATATATATATATATATATATATATATATATATATATATATATATATATATAGGTAGGGTGAGATAGTTAAGGACCGCTACGTATTGAAGGTATTGATGCTTCTGGAATAACACCTTGGTAGTTGGAACATTACGAACATGGAATTGTCGTGGGTTCAAACACACGATATTCCCAATACCGTGTAAGCAAAGGACACTTTGACATAAAAAATAATAATCGATATATCATTGTGTAATAAGTAACACGAAATCCCTTTTGGTCGTGTTGGCAATTACACGATACAACTATAGAGTATACCCTATGTACAACATTTTATGTTTTTGATAACACAATGCATATACAAAAAATTTCAGCTGAAGAACGTGGGTGGAAAAGGTAAGCCTAATCGATGCTCCCCTTACGCCGTTTGTGTACGCTATTATTCGTTCTCCTTCGGCTTGTCGTTGGGACATCTACCACATAGGGGGGGGCCCTTGTGCGCTGGTACATCATTTGCGGTTGTGACCCAACTGACCACATGTTCCACATTTTTGTGGGGCTTTGAGAGGCGATTGTAACTCTATCCAATTTTTTCGTGGACACCCCCACTGCTTTTGAGGGATAAGTGGGCTGAATGTAGACATAACTCCAATCGGTACCCACTAGTGCCGATCCTTCGTTGGGTGCAAGGGCTCCAGATAGGTCAGTTTATACAATTCAATAGAGTACCATCTTTTGCAGTACTCAGACACGTAGAAGTGTCTATTATCAATTGCTGCGATTGCATGCTTACATAGTAGACCCAGATGTTCAAACCTTCCACATGTGCAAGTACGATCAACCAGGTTAACCACATCCAGTTAAGAAAAGATTGTGGGTATGAGGGCACGAAAAAAAACTTTCTCGTGTTCTCAATTACACAACGTGTCATACGATTGTTAAGTAAAATTGAATCTACTTACATGATGAATGAAACTAATGTGTTTAAAATAACATGATAAGAATCCCTCACACAAAAATGAACACACACTATGTACATCACCATATGAATGCAATGTACCTAGTGATATAGCGAGTTAACCTAGAATTCATACATTGACACAGGCAATACAATCACATTCATGGCTTCTTCTCACCTATTTTCAATGTGTTTTAGGACAAATGGAGTAAACTCTTCCATCATATTCTGACCATCCATCGAAAGTTTTTCAAATAATGTCCTTGTGTGCTCCCTCATGTGCTCAATTAAATGAGTTATAGGAATCGATCTAGCTTTTTTAAACATTGCATTTGCACTTTTAGACCTATTTGAGTTGAGGGTCTCATATATTTTCTTAGGAAATGATACATTGGCCCAGTGCTCTGAACCTATCTTATTTCGGCAAGCATATGCTTCTGGATTATGTTCTTTAATGTTGTTCATTATTTCATTGTACACATTTTGTTTGAACGTTTCCACTGCAACATGGAGCTGATTCTTTAGGTAGTTGTCCTTGAATATGTCTAGCATATTAGTTACTATGTGACGGATACAATATTCGTGGTGTGTAGATGGGAAAAACTTCTTCACAGCATTTACCAATCCCTTCTGTCTATCAGAAACAATTGTATCCAGCTCGGCTAGAGGATCAGAGAATAGATTATTTCTAAGCAACTCAAGAAACCAACACCAAGTTTTCTCACACTCATTCTCAACAACTACAAATTCAACGCACAACATATTATTGTTCCCATCCAGTGCAATCGCTATCAATAGTTGTCCAGGATACTTTCATTTAAAGAAAGTTGCATCAACCATTAGCAACGGCCTCAGAGTTATTCTGAACGCTCTCACAACGGGGCCAAACATCCATAATACTCTTTTGAAATCATACCCACCCATAGGACCGGGAATATCATATGATCTCACTGGCACAGCTACATTTCCCAAATTTATATATTCTATCTGCCTCCCGTAAGCAGGAAGTAAGCGGTAGGATTCGTCTAGGTCACCATCTATTAAATTAGTCAGAGCTTTACCTTCAGGACCGAATACAATTTAGTAAATGTTATACAACATCGGCTTACATCATGTTTTCGATCACACAACATTCTATGTTTTCATGTGATCAAAATCCATACACGATGAGTGGTCGTGTTTATGGTAACACGATATTGACGTATGTTGTGTGAGTGCATATTCCGACTATAGTTACGATAACATGCTAGACTAACATATCGTGACACTAAATCAACACTTCAATTCTTCTCATGCATTACCTGCACTCCAGCATTTCTTGTAGTTGGCAGTTATGCCCCAGTGCTTTAATATATAACTTGCTATGCTCTTAGGTGTAATGTCCACCAAGTCTTTAAAGAGGCCATAACATTTTCTTGCTATGCATAGGTGCGATGCTAGGGGATGGTAGTTGACTTCCTTTGGGTTCCACATGAATGAGTCGGCGCTAACCTCGTGACAGTCACATGATCTCCTATATTTGAAGCCCTTATGTACCAGTTACAAGAATCATTGGAGACTTTGTGGTGTACGTATTCCGGTTTTCATCCACAACACGGTATGTGAAATTCACCTTTATTGCTAAGTCGATCAGGACCCTCTTGAAATACAATAGGCTTAGAAAATGTGCACCCAATTCGAGGAGTTTCTGGTAATCCTTAGTTTGCAAATTGCCCGTCATTAGCTGGCCTTCACTAATATTCAGTTCCAACATGTTTAAATCATCAATTGTATCCCAATCTGCCTCCGCTTCAACGTCGACGTTACTGAGAACCTCGTTGTTTCCAAATTCTTCTTGGTTGGACATACTTTCCATGTTAACTATATCATTATCATACCACATATCCTCACCCCACATATTTTCAACTTCTTCGCCTTCTCCATCGTCCTAATTACAAGGGCTGTATGGAGGTTCATAGTTATCAAATGAAATCCTTGTTCCACCCATCATTGGCGACCATTCCTCTAATCTATTCTGATTGACTTCTATTTCAAGTTTTGTACTCGTTGGATTGGTGAAAGATATTGACATGTATTTGTTGAGGGCATGTTTCCCAGTTCTCCCAATCTGCATTGCACATTATCGTGTTAAAAAAATGTGACATTAGTCGACATCGTGTATTCTGTTAACGCGCTTACATTTGAAAACGTGTTATCGAAACCATGAAATGAATGTATGTTGTGTTATTATATCTACGTTATAACTCATAATTACTATATCGCATGTGTTTATCGTGTAATTACTAATGCCATATATTACGCATCATGTTTATTACTTCACACGATATGATTTACCCTTAACATGATATGTTCAATATCGTGGTCTCAAGTACACAAAATATTCCAACTACATATGATCAAAAGATTAATTGTTACCTAACAGTTTCAAAGGTGAACTAAGTTTCATTGAATCCGGGATGAAATATTACATCAGAGCTAGGATAAGCCATTATGACGGGTGATTCAGCTCTGTTAACTGTCTGGTTCCTTTCTACGGAGGGTGATGGTGATTTATCACCATTGTCGGGCTATTTCATTTTGGTATACAATGATAAGACCTCCTTATTCACCTTCTTATGAATGGAGAACACTGATTGCAGTTCCACATCGTCTTGTAATTCATATATCATAGATGATTGGGAGGATGGAATTAAATACTTTAAACTAACATTACCATTAGCGGAAAGTCGTGCTTTGACTTTCCCCAACAGCTCGCCGAAGCTCACCGACGGATGAATGTTCATCAACTGTGCCATTCCACCAATATATGCACCGTCATTGCCTACCTCTCCATTATAATGGATGTAAATACTGATCCTATCCTTGATCGGTGTGAAAGAAGGATCCTTCCTACTAAATACAACCTTTGGAGCACTCACACGGCGTCTGCGGTGCCAAAAAATGTTTTTTCCTTGTTCATCGAGTCTAGCCAGTGAGTCACCGCCGATCAGCTCCCACCGGCGAGTTCCATTCGCCACCAATGACTACTAGCACACCGGAACAACACAGCATTGTTCCGGTGTTCATTTATTACTCTCTACATTAAAACTTGATATAGTGGAAACCTAAGGGCATTTTGATCCACACACTGGTCATATGGCATTTATGTTTAAAATCTAGGGAATATGGAATATTTCATTCTTCGGCCAGGCAATATGGAAAAAACTCTTAAAGACATGCTCTTCTAGTATGGGTCTCACTATGGCAAATCTCACACACACCCACAAAATTAGAACCTATCCTTCTTTCATTTTTAACCTAGGTTGGTTGGGCACCATTTTATGGTTTTTATCATTTTTTTTCCTTCACAAAGATAATAGGTTTTTCTAGAGAGGTAGCAAGCAATTCTTAAAACCTAAGCCCATTTTGTTAGTTTGACAAATGAAAAGCATAGTCTCCATCTTTTTCTTCCCACTCTTGAATCTATCAAATTTCTCTTTAAAAGACATGAATTTTCTATTGAGAATATTAGACTTATCTTTCACACTCTCTAGGTCTTTCTTAAGGTCATGCACCTCTCTTTCAAGTTTGTTATTCAACTCAACTAAGAGAAGGCAAAACTAGTTCATCTTCTTTCTTCTTCAACTCTCTCTCTCTCTCTCTCAAGACTTTTGGTTTTCTTAGTCAACACTTAGAATTGTTGGAGGAATCCTTTAAACTGATAAGAATCAACCTCAGACTCTAAGTTCTCTTTAAAAGAAGTGGACTCATAAGAATCTTCTTCAGAACTATCATCCTTCACACTTGCATGGAAGGCATTATAATTGCACACATCTTCTGTAGTAGTGCTCTCATCAGATTGTTCAAAGCACTTTTCCCCTTTTCTTATAATCAAACCCCTTTGATTCTTGGGTTTATCATCAAAAGAATTGATAGAATTCATGTTATGACAATCAGTAGCAAAGTGATCTAACTTACCACATTTAAAGTATTTCAAATTCATCTTGTCTTATTTAGTTTGCCTCTCATCTCTCTTCTTTCCTTATTTTTTCCCACAATTTTGTCTCTTATTGCCAAATCTAAATTTCTGACTTTTCATAAATTTCTGACTTTATTTTTCCTCACAGTTCTTCTGGATGCTTTTAGGACATTCTGCTTTCCCTTGGACTTTTCAATCAAGTCTTTTTTGCTCACATAGGACTCATCTTGCATGCCAAATGTAAGATCTCTAATTTAACTCGTTTAATTTCTATTTTTATTGTGTAAATTTGTGTGGTTTTGTTTGTGTGCCGGTTTCATTTGATTTTGGGGTTACGGGTTAGTAATTATGATTCTAATAACGTTTAATTTTATTTTTTTATAATTATTAGTGTCAAACTTTATTTATCAAATTTTTATGTATTTTATGGGATTTTATCTTAATTTTTCCTTAATTAAGGGTGTGGACCCTATCGTGGGCCCCACGTCCATGTTGGATGGCATGTGACCCATTTGACCCCCTAAATTCTTATTATTTCATTTTAGTAGGTTTTGGAGTAATTAAATTTTTTTTAGAACAAAAATAACCCTAATTAGCTACTTAGGGCATTTTTAACCTATTTTATAGTCCAACAGTTTGTTTGCCCAACCCAAAACCCTTACTATTTAAAAGAAAACCCTAGTCATTTGCCCAAATGAGGAAGGACTGTGCTAGAAGAAAGGAGGTGCTCCATCCTCATTTCCCAAAGAAGAAAAACTGATTAAGGTGTGTTTCTTGCCCTAACCACCCCTAATCTTTCAATTTTGGTCTTAATCCTTTTTATCTTTATTTCCCCAAATTTGATTTTTTATTTCTTCTATTAAAAACCTTATTTTTAATTTCTATTTAAAACCCTAAATAGGTGATCTTCATTTTTACCAAAGGATATTCTAGATCTGCCTATTTTCAAGTTGATTTGAGCCTATTAGTTAATTTTAAGATTTCTTGAGAATTAAAGTTTTTTCATTGATCCAAAGGCATCATACAAGTAAGGAAGTTTTTCCTTCTGTGTTTTTATCCATTCAAATGCATGATTGTGGATTTATGTGGGTTCTTACTTCATTTTTAGCTTTAATGGTGATTTGTTAAAAATATGTTATTTATGGCTATCTTCTTTTGATTAAGCATGAAAATGATTAGATCTATCATGTTCTATGGTAAAATTTTAATAGTATAAAGTTATATGGTAATTTTATAATTTATTTTGAATTTTGAAATATTTTTGGTTTAAATTTCGGAAGGTTTAAGACAAACCAAGAAAAAGGGAAAAAGTGAATTGTTAAGGGCATTTGAATGGACCAAAAGGGCACTTGAATGGCTAGTCATTCGAATTGCAAGCCGATCGAATGCCACCACTGCAATTTTGTCATTTGGCCTATTTTTTTGTAATTTTGGCAGTTTCTTTTCTCTTCTCATAAATCTAATTCTTTATTGTAATTTTGACTTATGTGTCACATGTCTTACCTTAAGTATGGATATGTTTATACTTGTCTAGGTCTAGCATGATGTCATACTTGTCTTCAAGTCGTATTTCGATGTTTTCTTCACATTTACTCCATGATTCTAGTAGGATAGGACTATGATAAAATTATGGATTTTTGCATATATAACATTGATTATAGTTTGTTCATGTTTCTCACGTTTTAGCTTAAGTTTGAACACAATCACTTATGTACATTCTTACTCAGACATTTATGATTTTAGTTGACACAAATGAACCATGTTTTATGCACATATAAACTGATTTGAGCATGTTTACTTATATTTGGACTCTTTAATATTTGCTCACGTATGTACTATGTGGCACGTATTATTAAAATAATATATAAATGAGATTAATCGTGATTAGCCATGATTGATTCATTGGATGTCAGATTAATCGTTCGGATGCTTATCGAACCAGTTTATGCGTCCAAAAAGACAAGGTTTTTGTTTTGCGCTCCTTCGAGAACGTGGTGCCTCCCTGATTTGAGATGAGCAGATTGCTATGTGAGTTTATTTGATAAGTTATCTAGACCCTAAGAATCCAAGATAGTATATCTATGTCCACCAGCTTACCATCTTGCTCTAGTTTTCCTTTCTAGGAATTCAAACTTTCCCAGTAAGGTTTGTCCTTAGCGAAAAGGAAGCTCAAGTTTTCCTTCTTGGAATTTGAACCTTCCTTTCTAAGGATTATCCTTAGAGAGCAGGGGGTACCTTCACAATTCAGGAACCTACCCAAAATGCTTTAATTGTCCTTAGGGAGCGGGTTTTGATTATTTTTCTCAATTGTGAGACATTTACCATTGATTGTTGTATGTGTATGGGAGAGAATGCTCATTGACACAATGAAGCTTATGTTGCACATGTGATTATAGGGATTTGCATAGATATGCAAGATGTTGTGTGGTAACTTGATTTTGCAAGGTGAATGTTTATATTGAGAAATGATTATACATGATATGAATGTTGATACTTGATTCATACAAGATGTGATTATTATAATAAAATTTATATATTTACACATGAGGTATATATGTTTTATGAGCTATGGATAAACCCATGATGCACAGATGGCATGATATGTGCTTATAGAATGTGGGTTATAGCATTATATGCAGGTGGCATGACTATGTATTTATTGAATATGATATATATCATGATATGCAAGTGGCATGATTATGTGTATATGGAATTTATTTGACATGATGCAAAGGTGGCATGAGTATATATTTATGGAATGTAAATCATGACATAATGCACAAGTGGCATGGATATATGTGGTTTGTCCCATGATGAATAGGTGCGGTGAATGATTATGCGATGAATGTTATGTTCATAATGCCTATGATGTCATTACGTATTTACTTTCCGTATAAAACCCTTACTGAGCATTGGCTCACCCCTCTTTGTTTTATATTTTTGTTTTGGTGCTGCATGTCGTGTCATGAAGGTACTTCGGATGGGCTCTATGTTGAGCATGTGGACAGCCACGTACTTTGAGAGGGGCAATGGTTGCATAGGGTTATGTTAGTTTTGTTTATGTTGATGTTGAGATATATATACATTTAACTCTACTTTACACTTTGTTTAGCCATTGTTGGTTAAGACTTTGTTAGCCATTGTGGGTTTAAACTTGTTTACCCATTGTGGGCTTATTTGATGACTAGTTGATGTGGGTATGTGAAATGTCTTGCCCTAGAAAGTCTATCAAACTGGGGGTTATTTGGAAAAAAATCAAAATTTATAAAATTAAACAGAAAAATTAAAACGAGACCAACCAGGAACAACAAATACTGTGCACGAGAGTCATAACATTCTTCTATGCACTATGGAGCTTTAGCGTTCCATTGTGCGTAGTTCAGAAAAAACTAATTTTAAACTAATTTGGATCGGGCCAACATCGCCTTGCCATTGGTGATCACCACGGAGCATTTCAAAGTAGATCAGATCACAACAGAGTATATCAACGCAGATCGAATCGGAACATATCAACATATATTAGATCATAGCAAATTATAGATCTTAATTAGTATATTAAAATACTAAATAAGATGTGTATACATATAAATCATATTAAATCAAAAGGTTAGAAATGCTTACTCCCCTACAGTTCTAGAAGTAGTGACATTCGGAATTGCTTGTTTCTTCATAGTGTCTTCCCTTTTAGGTCTAAAGATGGTGAGCAGAACCTCCTCTAGCTCCAAAAATCTTTCTCATTATGTCTAAAGGCAGCAAACAGACACGTCCTTTAACCTGGGATGTTCCCCTCGTTGTGGCTCGAAGGCGACAGACATACAATCGTTTCTTCCATTTTTTAGGTTATCTTTCAAGTGTACGAATAAATCTTTCGGTGGTAAGGAGTAAAATGCTAGAGAATTCATTTCTAATAGGGACTTCCCTTATCAAACTAGAGGTTACTGATTATCAGCAAGGAAAAAGACTACGAATTCTAGCCTCTTTGCACATAATTATTATATGTAGCATAATCAAATAAATAAATATTCTCTCAAATCTCACTCATGGTGTATCAATCAATTAACCACCAACATTCAATCCATACATGAACACAATAATTTAATGTGAAAAACCCTAACACGGGTAAAACATGCGGCAATTTTAAAGGAACCAAATCAATGTACTAGAAACTAATACATTATATTGACACAAGCAAACCACCAACCTTGTTTAGACTCTGACACAATCCCCTCTTATTTAAATCGTTATTGTTGGCTGTCTTCTCCCTCAAGCATTTGAAACCTCTTCTTCCTTGCCTCTTCCCTGTCTTCTTCTAGCCTTCAACAAGAATCTCTTTGCTACAATACATCTTTGAAATCATTGTGTATAAACTCCTTTAGTTGTCGATTAGCCTTTTCAATTCACCATGGATCTTTAACTTAAAGCTTCAAGTGAATTATCCTTATAAAACAATATTAGAAAAGGTACAATCCTTTTTTCTATAATCTCTTCTAGGTTTTTCTCTCTCAAATTTTATGATTTTTTAACCCTTATATTGCTCTTTAAGTTGGTTTAGGTCTTAGATATGAATAAGGAAATAAAATTAAATTGGAATGGCTGAATTAGGTTAACCTATCCTTGAAGTGATCAATCGATCGTTCACTAATTGTTTTGTGTATGATACTTCACACAATTGATCAATTCACAAGAGAGATTGATCAATAACTCTCTACTTTGTTTTGTGCAAGGCAAAATCAAGTAACAATCGATCATTTGCTTCTTGGTCTGCAGCGATCGATCAATATACTTGTCTTCTAATAATTTTTCTCTTTTTACCCTAAAACCTTCTTAAACCTCTAATATTACTTTTGAAACTTCTCAAAGTGATCTGAATAATCTTCAAAAACATAGGAAAAGCTTCATTAAGGCAATAAAGCTTTGTTCAAGTCCTAAGGACTACAAGTAAGCCTAAAGCCTTTGTATTTTATTCCATCATACGTATGTTGAACCCTGCAATTTGAAAACGAATGAAAAGTCTACCACCCCCCCACTTTATCCAGCAGTAGATATCCACCAACCTGATATACATAGATGGTGATATCTATCCACTACATTAAGGGGGTGGGCTGGATAGAGAATTTGTGAACTGAACTCTATCTTCTGTTATCCTTTTCTATGGTGTGAGAACTTGTTTTACATCTTTTCAAACCCTACTTTCTCACCTTTAGTTGAAAGTTAGTTATTTTATGCTATTAGATTTCTCTGGTGGAAACCTGAAAAGATGAGGATGACATAAAAGAGATTGATGGCACTTGAAGCATGAATCAGTGAAGCAATTATGAAAAAGGTGATTTGTATCAACTTTTCTTATACATAAAAGTTCTGTGTGATGTATTTAGATGTTTATTTTTATACATACAGTAATACACCATTGGTTAATTGTTGTAATGATTTGATTAGATAATTTTATAAATTTTTAATCTAAATCAATTTCAAGTAATTGCACACTTGTCCCCTAAGCTATATAAAAGAGTAATTTAGAACATAAAAATAATTGAAAGAACTCATGAAGTGGATTCCCTTGTTTTGTATTCTCCCCTTTAGAATTAAGAAGTTTATGAGTTTAGGCCGTCGAATCAAGATCTGACAGTAACAATGCCCTGGCTCACACAATCGTGCATGAGTCAAGTCTCATATAAACAAGTCTCTTAAAACCAGTATTATTTAGCAAAAATAAGTGATCAAAAAATTAAGAAACAAACAAAAAATTATAGCTTGAGAACTCTTATTTGTCAAGCTTTACTTCTCTCCGCTGTATTTGTTGTGGTTCTTTTTAGAAAGAGATCATATTATGTGGTCAAAGAGGGATCATGTGTGCTTTCTACATCTATGCAAAGAGATCTACCACCTGTTGTGACTTTGCATTATAGTTATACCATTAAATTCAATCCATCAGCTCACAATGCCTTAGCTCGCGTCAACCCATGTTTAGATAAACTTTTTCCTTAATGTAATACAAACCATTATAAAGATGTGTCTTCATACTCATTTCACTTCCATTTCTAAGACTTTAATTTTTATATTTAAAGCGGAAAATAGTTCAAACTCCAAACGATCCTGAGCTCTTTTTCAAGGAGTGGCAAGTGATGAACAGTTCCTGCAGCAGCATTTCATGCACCAAAACTGCTGCCCTAAGGGACTCAAAACGGTTTCAGTTCAATTTAGATGGCAATGACAACCACAGCAAATCCTCGCAATTTTAAATTCTGGGTATATCCATTCTCGGTGGATCATTGTTCAAGACCCCACATCTCCAGTCAAATCGGGGCCAAAAAACGGGGATTCAACTGCAGTCGGAATTAACCAAAAATAACCTCTATAAGAGCAGGAAATCCAGCTAGCAACTGAATAAAATTGTTACTTAGGACAAACAACCAAGGGTCTTAACCGTGTAGGCTGGAAACCCAGAATCAACTCAATGACGTAGCTAGAACTTAAACAGACAGCTTGCAAAATGGGGGAATGGATTATCACCCAAAATACTGTATACACAAAGACAACGACTATGTATGTCAAGTGATGCAATATAATTTATGCACGGTAGATTTTAAAATATTTAAACATGACTATTAAATAATAGCTCTTTCAAAGGAATTGGTTACAGATTGGAGCACAAGCAGGTTAAGAGTAATCACATTCTAGTCAGCTCAAATTACCAAAATGCTGAGCAACTGAAACTTACAAAATGGGACCACCAATCCACGAAAATCAAATATATTAAATCAAATGGTAACTATAGAAGCAAAAAAAATAAAATTAAAGGAGCCCTCCCAAAAACCTACTATTTGGTTTTATATGAATTCTGGCCTATAAGCTATCAAGGAGCACCACAAAATGCCGTTTCCTGAAAAAATGAGACATACACCTGAGGAAGTTGTGCCATTCAATTTATTCTGACATTTTGCCTAGTCTTTATCATTCTTTTGAGAGCCGCAAGCCAAAAGTTGCATTCATCCCAATCACTTGTTGTAAGGAGAACCTGTCACACATACAATACCGTTTAATTCTTTAAATGCTGCAACTCCTTTTGATGAAGTTCATTTTTTTTCTTGCACCTCTTATCTATTTATATCTTTGTTACTGTATGATAGTATGAACCAGATTAATTAGTATTCCATCTATTCAATTTGTGCTTGTTAAGGTTGTGGAATAGATAGCAATGAGAAAACAAATCACGTAAAAGCATAAGGAGAACCGTCCTCAAAATCAGGAAATTCCACAAAGGAAAGGGAAGAATCCAGAATCTATTTCCGAGTGAGATATTGCCCCTTTCAACCCCAACTAATTAGTATTTCATCCATACACTTTGTGCTTGTTAGGTTGCAGTGTCTACAGCAATGAGAAAACAAATCACGTAAAAGCATAATGAGAAGACAAATCTCAAGATCAGGAAATTCCACAATGAAAAGGGAAGAATCCAGAATCTATTCCGGAGTCAGATATTGCCCCTTCCCCCCAAAAACAAAAAAGAAAAAACACCACGCAACTCACACATAAACCAATCTTCATGCCCATATTGCCACTCCACCTCAACCATCTTTGATTTTTGCCCATCACTGCCGCCTCTCTCATCTCTTTTCCATCTTCCTAATTTCCCTAACTATCATCCTTCATATTCAGCATATTTTCAAATGAGCCACCCACAAGAGACCCAATTTTGCAGTCGACAAACAAATCTAGTAATCCAACAGGAATCAAATTAAAACAAAATGTAGAATGCATGAGTAGCAGGTGTCAGGTTCCCTGTAATCCACTCTCAGCCCAACCTATTTACACAGCTGACTAACCACTAGTTCATAGATTTTTAACCGCCAAAATCTTCTGCATAAAGGTGTCCGTTGCAAGCATAGGTTGTATCCACATATATACATCGGTCGAGCAATTGCACACACTTTTGCACTAATTTTGTTTCAAATGACCTATATATCACCAAGAAATAGAAGAGAACAACTCAGGTATTTCCAGACATACCTGGATGTGAAGGGCTCCAGCAAAATCTCCTGAATCCAAAGCTTGGCAAAGCTGACAAAGCTTAGATGAAGCATTGGGGGAAATATCGCCACTATTAAGTTTTGCAAATAAAGAACCTATTTTTCTTGAGTTATCTTCAATCTCACGTCTCTTTGCAGGATTAGCACGAGATCCACCAAGAGCTTCTTCAGTCTCATTGTAGAGTCTCGTCAATGTTGCAATGACTAGCTTTAATTCAGCTGATTATACATGTCAAAATGCATTAGATGTCCACATTTCATGAGAGAACAAAATATTCATAATAATCAGAAACTAGATAACATCAAACTTCTTCCAGACAATTGAAAATAAGCACCAAGACAGGAAAGAACAATTAAAAAAATATAAAAACAAAAAACATACAGGGCACTTTTGAAGTGTCAACTGTCTGCACAGTTGCCGGTGGAGCTGGAGGTGCAGCAACTGATTGTACTGGTGCTTGAGCGGGATGCGATGGTTGTACAGGAATCATGCCAGGTTGAGTAAGACCTGGTGTGTGCACTGGCGCAAAGCCTCTTGTAGCTGAGCCAGATGCTAATGTCTGTGGCAACTTTGCGCCAGAAACTGGACCAGTAATTGGAGGACCAGTAGGAAGAGGGCCAGGTGCACTTGGGATGCTTTGATAGGATGGGTTAGGAACTCCCTGCCAATAAAATACACAATTAGCTGAATTTCTATTTTTTGCATGCAGGAATTGAATTTCTCTGTTCAACAAAGATGGAAAAAAAACAAACCGAGTAAGGTTGAGAACCAAAAGTAGGTTGTTGATATTGCTCCACATTTTTTAGTACAGGAGGTGTTGCTGGAACAAAGGGCCTCACAGCAGGGTGTGACATGACAGGAGAAGGGCCAAAGTTTGTCTTTAGATGAAAGAAGGAATGGTCATTAATTTGTCCAAACGAAGAAACAGTACATAACTACACATCGATATATATATATATAACACAAAGAAACAGTACGTAATTACATATTCTCAAAATTCTTTGCAACCAACCATTTAAGGACACAAAATAAAATGAGTTTCCATATACACATTATAATTGGTTACAGAGATTTTCTTTAAAAGACATTCACAACAGAGTAGCCTGCATAAACCTAAAGCACCAAGCATGGAGATGCCTCCTTTACAAACCAAAGCCAGTAACACGAAATGCAGCAAACCCATTTAAAAGAAGGGAACAGATCACATCCAACCTTCACCCAGCTTGCCGTCCTTATTGAAGTGCACTCAGCATTATGCCTTGGGAAGAGGAAGCACAACTTCCCAAATAGCTTTCAGAAAATAAAATTTGAGTGACCAACCACCCAAAACACGTGCAATTTTGGAGAGATCCCAATTTTTCCAGACGATCAACTCAAAGATGGGAGAGATAATATTTCCAGATGTTGGAAAGATCGTAGCAAGAACTTAACAAGTTTTTAAGAGATCATGTTAATCCCCTTTGAACTTCCAAAGTCCATGTTTCCATTTCTAAGCGAGATCTCTATCTCTCCGACACTCTTGCTGAGATCTCTATATAGATGCATTAACCCTTAACACACCTGATTCCCTTTAATTTATACATAAATAGAGAGATATATATTGCAAATCCAATGGAAGTACATGATAAACTTACTCTTCTTGAAGGCCAACAGGGATGAAGACCAAGAAATTTCAGCTATGGGTCCCACAAATTTTCATCCCAATCTATATGGTATACCCTAATCATCCGCTCTTTAAATAGTTAACCAATATATTATAAACAGAGTAGATGAGTGGGGCCAACAGCTTCTATTCCAATGCAATTTTGTGGAACATGCATCTCTCTCTCTCTCTCTCTCTCTCTCTCTCTATATATATATATATATATACATATATATATATTGTTAAAGTGAAAAGAGGAAGCAGGAGATTTTTGTCATAGAAGTCCTAAATTATCCTAAGTATTACTTATAGACTAATATTTGGACTGGGTAAAATTGTTGAACTTGAAGCTCAATTTGCATAAGGTAACAAGACTCTAAATCTCTGGCGTGCAGAACATGCACTTCTACTATATCTATAATCATATGCATTCATACATCTCCCTGTGAAAAGTAGCCAACTAAATGTGTCTTCTGGTCACAAGTTTGTTGCAGCATGGTCCTCCTCCTGTACTCATATTCATCATTATAAAGTCAGTCAAGGACTGGAAAGTCTACATGAGAATGAATGGGCCCATCATCAACAAGTGGTAAATGTTGAGGTGACAATTACAACCTGCAAGTCTCTTACGGCATTTCCAATCCAGCTATTTATAGTATACAACTAGCATGAGTTTAGAATAATTTTAATTGATCCCATTTTTACACCACTTTTTTACAACTAGGAAGACGTTGACATCTCATTGATATCACTTAAGCTAATTAATGGATCTAGGGATTTATAGCTTACTCCTTTATAAAGGTAAGCTGAGTGTCGGAGGACCACCCCCCCTCCCCCCAAAAACCCCCTCCCAAACACTAAAAAAAACAAATTTTAGTGAAAACCTAATAACAAATACAAGTTCTTATATGGACTAGTAAAATAGCCAAAAGAATGGTGATTAGAGCTATGTTTCAAATTCTCAAATAAACCACAACTTGTCAAGTTTCAATATAATATACTCTATATAATAGAAAGAATAAATCTTAACACAAGTCTGTTGCTCGTAAAACCATCAAATTCACTTTTCCAAGATCACATAATTCCCTTATAAATATAGGTAGGGATGGATGTCCTTCCAACAGAATTCAGACAAGGTTTGTGATGTTCATGTCTTAAACTAGACAGTTATGAAAGTTCTGTCTGCAGCAGCATCCAAATGTTTGACAGACGCGAATACAGACATGGAAAAAAAACAATTCTTACTTGTTCATTATTACAAACATGAATATTAACTTAAATATTAAACCAAGCAATATCTACTAATAAAGAACTTCATAATTAATAATAACGTGGCAGATTTGAAGATGAAATATTGATAAAAAATATCATTGAATTGTATGGTTCTTGTTCATAAATATTAAGAAACTTGTCAAAAATTTAATATTGATTCTTCAAGCTAATTGAACACTATAGATTTCGAGTTTCTTACATGATAATAAATGAGCCTGGTTTAAAAGAACCTGGGCTCACATGCAACAGTGTGAGCCCAGGCTCTTTGAGCCGTTGGATTTACATCTGACTGCCCATGTACTCCGGGCAATTATTACTATTCAGTAACATGGACCGTCAGATTTTGATCCGACAGCCCAAAGAACCTGTTAAACTAAATCCCTAGTAAATTATTAATGGACACAGTGAAGCCACTGTCCATGTGCGCCCCCCGTGTGCGCCCAGGCTCTTTGAGCCGTTGGATTTACATCTGACTGCCCATGTACTCCAGGCAATTATTACTATTCAGTAACATGGACAGCCCAAAGAACCTGTTAAACTAAATCCCTAGTAAATTATTAATGGACACGGTGAAGCCACTGTCCATGTGCCCCCCCTCCCCCCCAGTTTTACACATTTGGTAGTAGAAGGTATAAAAGAAGAGGGAAACAGACGTGAATCCACTGATCTACAATGATAATCTTTGGGTGAAAGAATGGAAAAGCATAGAACGGGATAACTAAGCTACTCTAATTTCTACTCTTTAACTCGTAACTTTACATCGATCTCAGAGCTATAGGCACAGCCTTCACATATATATAAAGCTGATGGGTCCTAAAGCCCATTAATAGTAATTAAAGCTAATTAAATAAACTAATTACCTAATTACCCCCAATAAGTAAATAATCAAATCATAATTAAGCTGGAATACCCCGGACCCATCCCCAAGCGCAGGTCATAATAGAAACAAAATGGAATTTAGCAACAACATGGTATTTTCAAAATTTGACCCCTAGGGGCAGTTCAGCAGGTGCCAGAAACTAGAATTGCTTCCTGCAACTTAATATCATAGGTCTACAATATTTTGCTAGGAAAAATTATACTTGGAATAAGCTTTAGAGGTGGCTTGTTAAGCAAGTCTACAATAGGAAAGCTTATCTAATAGAATAAAAACTTATAAGAATCTAACAAGATTGTTAAAAATATTTCTTCCTAGAATTTTGTTAAATTTTATGTTCAGGAGGTGATGACTATTCAAAGTCACTTGGAATGCAATTTAAGTGCCTTTAAGAAATTATAGGTACTTAAATTATAAACCTACACGGTTTATAAGAAACCTTTTATGAGTAAGATTTCATCCAAGTTGGGAGAACTTTCTTCCTTCTCCTACCTTTTTGCTCATCAATATTCTCTTGGGTGAGGCTGTATTCAGTCCCAAGCAGCCAGTTGTTGAAGATTTCAGCATCCCTAATTACTTTTAAAAAAATTCAGCATTAGTCCACTGTCAATACAAATCCCGCATCTGTTTTCTGAATTTCGAGAGTTTTATTTTTTAAAAGCTAATTCTTTCTACAATCTTCAACAAAATTGATCTCTCCAAGAACTTGGCCAATCAAGAAGTAGCCGCGTTCTCAGATTGCAAACTTTGGAGGATGTGCCAGTACAAGCAGAGTTAGCAACTCCAATTTCTAAGCTGCTGGCCATTCCAAAAGTTGTGTTGTCTATAGTGGAAAGAAACAACCTACTAAATTTAAATAAAAATGTATAAAACTACAATTATAAGTATTGTAAAACTATTTACATACAGTCAAAGAAGACCACCAAGGATTAACACATCTGACAGAACTAGATAACCAAAAAAGAGTTATTGAGACAAATATCTTCTTTTGTGAACAAAAACTAGTACCTGCACCGCAGGAGTCGCTTGAGAAGGAACAAACATCTGAGGCAACGATGCTGGCGGAAAAGGTGAAGTGGTCATATAGTCCTGAAATTGCTGCTTCACTTGCATGGGCTGGTAACCACCCTCATATGATGCAGGACGAAAAGGTTGTTGATAGGCTTCACCGTAAGGGCTTCCAGGAACACTTGAATTTGGCTGTGACAGAGGCTTTTCCTAAAGAAAAAATTTATGGAACATAGTAATATTAAGACCACCATTTACAGTATATGCCTCTTGTACTACCCTAATCAAAATGGATCTACTAAAACACCTGATAGTAATGAGGTAAAGCATCAGCTGCCCCAAAGCTAGACGGATCCGTGAATCCACGTTGAGTTTCAGATAAAATGTTTTCAGAAGGCACTGGTCTTTCAGTCTCTGCAAAAATTACAGATAAATAAGACAAGTCCAGTCAGCATCCTTATATTGCAGGTGACTGCAGCATACTAAATGGAAGTTTTGATCCTGATGTGACTTTTGCAAGAACCATTAGTAATTTTCTTTGCCATAAGTAAGAATATTATTGATAGTCTAATTAATACACCCTCCATCCCATATTAATAGATCCAATTGGATCAATATAAGTGATTGGGTATTTTAAAATAGTTTCACAAGCTTTCTTCTATTCTCATAGTTGTGGGTTCCACCATTCAATAAAAATCAGTGTTTTTTTCAAATGGAGCTATTAATATAGGACGGAGGGAGTATTATATACAGATGCACCAATCCAGCCTTGGTTGGGCTGGTTGGATCTCTCCCGGTTGTGGGAGAGGATCCAAAGTCAAATCCCCATGGCATATATAGCATGTGAGGGTGTGTGAACCTTAACAATCAAAAAAACAAAGAACGCCAACAGCCATCCTCGTTCTGGGTGGTTTTGAAAAGCCAATGATCTCATCAAATGAAAAATAATATTTAACATTTAACGTACTTTCAAAAACATGATCCAGAAGACATAACCACTACATCAAACAATGGTAATGACGTGGTCTCCTATTTCACTCAAATTCGCAGCATTGACAAAAACAGCTAAGGATGCCAACAAGAAGATAGAAAAGAGCCTACGTCCTCCAATTTAAACTATAGAAAGTGTGACCAATCAGCTACATATTTTTGACAATTTAATTGTGTTGTAGACCGATGTCTACGCAAGCCAAATAAGAGAGAACGAAAAAAGAAAAATAACTGAGAGACAAATTAAAAATAATCTAACTTCTGAATTTGATTTCTGAATGACTAATCTTCTCTAAATTACAGAATATATAGAAAATCTAAACTAATCCTAATGGAACTAGGAAAACACCCTTAATCTAATTCTAAAGGAGTCTAAATATTAAGAATTAGACTAAAACAAGAATTTAAATCTAATTTAGGGTCACAACATTTCACCACTGCTTCCGCATAGACTTGTCCTCAAGGCAACTATTTTTCTAAGGCTTGAAACATTGGATAAACGTTGTTGATTAGCATAGCCAAACGGCATCAAATTCGGCCATTGGTATGGTTGGGACATCAATAACATACATGTGAACAGACTTGTATTGATGTCTAGGAATATATTTCTTATCACAATTGTAGCATTACCTCTTTTTTGGTGGGCATCCATTTCAGCTTGCGTAAGAGTAAGCTTCTTGACTAGAATAGTAGGAGGTGAAGAGGGAGGAACAAGGGATGCTGCACCAGAGGTAGAGGATGAACAAGAGGAGGAAGTATGCCCTTGTGCTAATTTTTCCTCTCACATAATCAAGTAATACGCATCATTTTTGTCAAGGAGGTCCAAGGAAAAGTTTGCAATTCATCTTTAATATCATACTTAAAGCCTGCTTGCAATTCAGCTTTAATATCATACTTAAAACCTGCTTCACAAACACCAATAAGGGCGTACTCTGGCCAACTATGGGCATGGTTCACTAAGTGCTCAAACTCATCCAGGTAGTATTGGACTGATCCCTATTGTCGAACCTAAGACAACAAGATGTTAAAATTTTGATAGAGTTTGGCCGAAACGGAGAAGAGCATGTTTGAACTCAGGCCATGTAAAGTATATGGGTGTTGAGGAAAAAACAGGTCTACCAAACGCATAGCACGACCTTCCATAGGAAAAGAAGCTAATTTGCACTGTTCATGAGCCAAAATGTGATAGAAGTAGAAGAAACGCTTCACCCTAGAAACCCATTCATCCGGTTCATCACAATAGAAGATCAGAAACGTGACGCTATTTGGGCGAGCATGAATAGTCCTGATCTCTGGGAGCAATGTCATAAGGGTAGTCGGCACAGCCACGATCGCGAGGACGACCTCTATGTTTTTAATAATTTGGCTCATCAAAGAAGTCGTCGTCATAGTCATAATAATTCTCTACATGAGCGTAACCCGGGGGAGCTGTAGCGTGTTCAACTGCATAAGGCCCACAAGTGTGATGAAACAGTGGTAGATGTGGCCCCAAAAGGACTTAATAGGTCATCATGTGGGGAACTCGGTGTGTTGAAAGTGCCCCAAACGGATGTGAGCCCAAAAAATGTTGAATGCCTTGAGAGGAGGCCAGATGCAACCTGGAACTGTGTGGGTCTAGGTAAAAGACGACCTGCATGCAACTCAGGGGAATGAATCCCCAAAGCAGTGCAAGCGAGATAGATGGCCTGGGGCACCCACTGCCCCACACAGCCAGGGCGGCGGTGGCTGCCAGGAGCTGCGAGGAGAGGGGAGCGGCAAGAGAAGAACTAGGCAAAGCCAAAGGTGTAGCCGGCAGCTGGACAGCGGAACAAGCCAAGGGATGTGCAGATGCACCAACACGAAGAGGCCATAGGCACCAGGAACAATGGCACAACGGCCGATCTGGAGGTAGACAACTGTAGACGCCATCGACGTAAGAGAAGTAGACAGAAAGGCGGAGATTTGGCCTGCAGGCAAAGAAGCAAAGGGGAAAAAAAGGTCGTGCACCCGAGAGGCCTGGGGCGGTGAGCGTGAGCCGCACATTTCACCAGCGGACGTATGTTGCACAGCAAGGGGCGAAAGCGGCACAGAGGAACCCTAGGATGGAAGAGCAACATGGCCAGTGGGAGGTGCTGCAAGGGAAGGACCGGCATCAACAGGTACAGCTGCAAGGCGGTCCGTTGTTGGTGGGTTCTTTGTTGGCACAGCAGCAGGCAACTGCCAGAGGGGGAGCAGTGTTCGGCAACCGGAGCCGACGAAGCGACGCCATATGAATCAGGCAAGCGCGACAGCTGTGAATGGACAACAAGCACCAGCAAGGCTAAGGAACGCATAACCTCATCGAAATGGTGGCCGCTTTATACTGGTTGAAACAGAGGCCACTCTCTTCTCAATACTCGTCCAAATAGCAAGACGTCTCTAAGTGGTTGGCGGCAAGGAAGGTCTTCAATTTGGTAAGGTCTGAAACTGTCGCTTTCAATTGATGTTCAAGTTGTTGTGTATGGGCATGAAGGCGAGTCGGGGAGTACTCCGAGATGGGCACATCACAGAGGTTCGAGGAAGCTGCTGCCGGTGGGGACGACTTGGCACTGGACGGCGGACTTTTCCGCCGTGGCGCACTCATGGTAATCGGAGGGTGGGTTGCGGGCATTAGGGGCAAAATCATCCTCAACAACCAGTGCTGTAGACCTATGTCTACACAAGCTAAAAGAGTGAAAGGGAGAAGAAAAATAACTGAGATAAATTAAAAATAATCTAGCTTCAGAATCTAATTTCTGAATGCCTAATGTTCTCTGAATTATAGAATATATAGATAAAATCTAAATTAATCCTAATATAAATAGGAAACCATCCTTAATCCAATTCTAACTAAAAGAGTCTAACCACAAGGAATTCAGACTAAAACAGGAATCTAAATCTAATTTAGGATCACAACAAATTGCTTCCCCCCCTCCCCCCATATTAGTAGCTCCATTTGGAAAAATAGTGATTTTTATTGAATGGCAGGACCAACTTAATATTAATAGCTCACTCCATCCCTGCTAATTAAAGCTACTCCTAAGTTCCCCCTACTATAGTCATTTTTAATATGATCCCTTATAGGTTCCCTCTCATCCATCTTAGCATTCTGGTCTCAGCAACACTCATCTTACTCATACATATTTTCCTTGTTGCCCAACACTCTAAACTGTACAACATTGCATGTCTCAAAATTGTCCTATAGAATTTACCTTTTAAATTATTAAGAATGTCTTTGTCACAAAGTAATCCTGAAGCTGCTGCTTCAACCACCCATCCTTAACCCATGTTCAACATCTTCATCTATTTCCCCCTTTTGCATCAATTATTGACCTCAATATCAAAATCAATGATGCTTCGGCATTTCTTATGCATCTAACCTACCAAAAGATTCACTTTCAGTACTAGGAACTGAAATTGAATTCAACTACTCAATCTTGGTTCTACAAATTGATGTGGAACAGAACTCTACAGGTGAAGGATCGAAGGAAGGATAGCCTATGGAGGCAAGTAAGAAAAAGGGAATTAAGAGAAAAAAGGGTACAGGACAGAGGAGGGGGTAACTTTCTCTGGAATCAACAACAGAGAACATTGCCGGAATTGGCACCCGACAGCAGGCAGACCACCATAATAACTATGGGGCCTGTTGGAATCGACACCATCGGGAATCTCCTTCAGCAGAGAGCACACAGAATTTTTTCTGAAATCATCATTGCCTCTCATTCATTAAGAACTTAGCCTTTTAATAGGCTTTATAACTGATCTCTAATAAGATTTAAAGTACCAGACAAGACTCTTCCGAACATAGGAAAATAAAATCAAATCTTAAGTCCTCACTCATATAAAATCCCTAATTCTCTTAAAATGGGTCACTCTAATGAAGCAATCTCTAAATAAAACTCTTGATTAAAATAAAACTCCCAAATCTAAACTTAGAAAAATCCTTTCAACTATGGCCCACTATGGCTCCGCATCACTAATCCTGAAACTCGTAGGCTCCAAGGCTTCCCTCCACAACTCCAACAAATCATTAATTCCTTCTCTAGACATCTATTAATCCTACACCAACAACAAAAACATGCATTAAAAAAATTCTCTTGAATACTTCTTCGATCTTCCATTATCAATGCAAAGAGATATGGACTTAAACTTGGTTTTTAATGCAATCCTACACTTACTGAATATTCTCAAGTCTCTGTACCAACTGTGGCTTACACTAGTCATAGCACCTTCATCGCTTTAATAAGATTCACATCAGCCTCTAAACTCCTTTCCTGTCTAGCACTTCCCACAACCCTTGGGACCCCATTATACACTTTTTGCAAATCAATAAAATTCCAATGGTGATTCTCCATCTCAAAATACTGATCTATCAACTGCCTAAGTAAAAACATAGCTTCAGTTGTTTATCATTTGGCATAAAGCCAAATTGGTTCAGATATTGCAGTGACTTTTCTTAAATCTTTTTTCCATAATGCTCCCAACGTTTCATTGTCTGATTCATTAACATAATATCAGTGCATGATATTATTCTCAAAATCCCAATGCCTGCACGTCTTACCAAACAATACTTTTGTAGCATGCATTCAGAAAATGCATAAAGGCTTGGCACTTGCTTATGATTGAAATCCCTATATGTTGACAAGAATAAGCTTAGGGATGTACTTGATGCCAAAACCTTGCAAGTACTTACACCCGAGCATTGACAACTTTAATTGCCTTCATATAAATATCTTAAATATCTTTCTTTACAAATTATCATACTACAAAATAGGGTATACTAGTGGCTAGTGCATAACCAGGGAACAGTCAAATATATAGAATAAAATAGGTAACCTATATGCATAGTCCAGATCTTCTCCAACTCGATCAGGCTAAGCTATATGGTTCGCGTCAGAATACACTGAGGAGTCAAGGTTGTGTACCTGAGGAAACTAACCCAGATTTAAACAAAAAATCAGACCAGTCTTCATTGACCATGGAGCTGTGCACCTTGGTTAACTCAATCAGACAAACAGGAACAAGATCCTAGTCTAAAAATGCCATTAAGCAGCACATCTGATAAACCAATACCTAAACAAAAAATATTTGCAACAACATAACGAGAACAAAAGGCCAAAATTAAGAAATAGAACAAATCTTAAGGAGGGCACGTTGATCTGCAGTTGCAGAGATGGGCACAAATTAAAACAAAATATCAGAGCCCAGGCTTCACTGGCCGTGTAGTTGTGCATCCAGGGTGCTGAGGGGCAAATAACTTTGGGGAGAATAGAAGCAGATTCTAAATCAACGTGTCTGCCAGTCATTTATCATGCCTCAGTTTCTGCGCCTCCCCCCCCCTCCTGATTGTAATTGAAATTTCCATTTCAGGAGCTTTTTAAAAAAGGAAGGTTTCTGATGTTTGTAGCTAGAATTTTGATTCTAATTAAAATTTTAATGACACCTAGAAAATGTTTAACCAAACAAGTTGAATTCCATCATCAATCCAAATTCATGAGAAAGACTCTTAAAGGGCTAAACAATCAAGTTAATAAATGCTGGTTATAATTCTCCCTGAATATTTCCCACAGTAACCAAACAGCCCCTCAAAAGACTCAAAACCTACTTCTCAGTGGCCAATAAGCAGCACATCTGATAACCAATACATTACAAAAAGAACGCATCAATATTACAAGAACAGAAACCAAGAAAATAATCTTCAACTTTCATAAATGCCTAACATTACAAAAGAAATAACAGCATAGTTCAGTATCAAAGTAAAATGATCCAAATTTTAAAACCAAATGAGGGTCCCTCTGAACAGGCATTGCATATAACATGAAAGATATGCTACAATACTTCTGTTACCTTCAACAGAGAAAGCAATACGATCACGTAAGATAGCAAGCTCTACAGAAGAATCTTCCATGGCCAAAAGTTTTAGGTATTCCCTTGCAGTTGTTAAAAGACCCTGACTAGCCAGCAGTTCAGCATAGTTCTCCACCAACTTAGTCAAGGATGCACTGAATTGTTTCTGCCCAGTTGCCAAAGCAAGTACAATAGTCTTCTCCATCAAATCCTGCATTAATATAAATAGTCTCATTAATCGACTTGAAGGATAAACGGAAGGCCAGAATGCAAAAGCAGTCCACCATATCATCAAAACAAAAAATTAAAGCAGAAATATTATTAAAAAATTGCAGAGAAAAGGGACAGCAACACAAGTTACCTGGAGAAGGTCAACATAGGTTTTACCCTGGAGATTGCTCTTCAGACTAGTCGACCAAATTTCAACAGTTTTATCAATATTTCCCGCGCAGATATAGCATAGAGTAGCAGCTAATGTATTACCTGCAGCGATTAGTCTCAAAGCGAGAGTATCGCATAGGAGTGTCCATTCTTCTCCTTGTGCAAACTAATCAACAAAAATTCAACAGAAACATTCTAAGAAGATAACACATAATGTAAGGCACCAGTCATATTTTTTACAAAATCAATCTACCAAGTTCTATAAGATACAACAAAACTTACTGAGCACAACAGAGCAAGTGTTTCTTTCCAAGAATGCAGAGGCCTTGTCTTGACTAGGTTCATAAGGTCATTGTTAACCATTGCCAGAACCACCTAAATATAAGAACACTGACACCTTTATTAAACCACTAAAAAATTTGCAAAAAAGACTGTCAATAAAAAAGATCAGTAACAAAGATAAAACCTTCAAGTAAGACGAATGATTTTTCTTAAGGTACTGATCACGAGTGCTCTCCCATAGGGAAGGAGAGCCCAAATGTGCAATAACCAAAGCATCAGCCATTCTGTTTGCAGATATGCATTGTTCAACAGCTCCTTTATAATCCCCAACAACTAAAGCATGTTGAATAACTTCATCGAATGAACTATGAGAAATTTCTCCAGAATCCTGCTGTAAAAGTGCCCCATTAGGTGTTCCACAACTTTCAACAGGAAAATCGTTACCAGAAACTGACACAGATAGATCTGCTTTAGGACTTTCCAGGTTGTTAAAGAAATCATCTCCATTATCTACCGAAGACAATCCAAGATCTCCTCTGTCCAAGGGTGCTTCCCCGACAGTTCCTTCAAGGGTAAGATCTTTGCTAATTTCCTGGCTAAGCACTTCTTCAACATTTTCAGTTGCTCCACCAGAAGGCACATTGAAACCCAAATGACCAAGCAGCTTCGTTCTAGCTTTACCGTCATCCTCAAACATAACCTTCAAGAATCCCCACGTCTCTCGCTCCTCTTCAGAATCAGACTCTTGACTCTTCCGCTCACATAAATTCCTCAGGGAGGACTTCTCGCCATTTTGTATTGCAGCTTCAAATTCATTTGAGCGACTCACTAAACTGGATTCAGTTACTACATTGTGTATATAAACCTGTGGAAGAGAAGCTGACTTAAACAACAACTATGCATAAACATTCACTAGAATATCAAATAGGCTACCTCAGACTTGGTTGAACTTGGATTGCATTTGAAGGAGACAAGCTTTCCTCCAAAACCAAAGGTGGCACCCATTTGGCACTTCAGCCACTTGGGAGCTCTCAAATTAACTGTCCAAACAAAGCAAATAAACAGCATCATAAAAATTCTTTCTGATCCTCTTAACAATTAATTGATCCTTTTCTTTAAACTATATTATGCAGCTACTGCCGCAAGATAGAATGGATACTTCTTCATTAAAGAATATATTGCATATGGTATATGTTTAAAAACATAATGCATTTGCTTCAGTGATTCTGGTTACAATATATCTACTTGAGTTTTTATTTTATATTTTTGCACCAACTTCTAGCTACTTGAGTTGATATTACCATCGTAGAGTATTTTTTACATCAAAGTGTTCCATACAATAGTAATTAAAATGCTGACACTACAAAGTTTTGTCATTTACAACCATATATCATAAGACTTAAATTTAAAAGTTAAATAGCAATGAAAGGGGCCGAAAAAAAAAAGGTTAAGCTAGAAATGACAATATATTCGACAAACGTCAATGAACTAAAATTAACCGACTTAAAGACTAATACCTCCAGCTATGTCTCCTGCTGTAGATGGCAATCTAGCACATGCCTACATTAGCAGGAAGAAAAATCCATAAACTGTAATAAATTGGTTATTAATACACTGTTCATTACAGATACCTGAACACCATACCTCTATATTGTAGACACCAATTTTTCCATCAAAAGATGAAGCAGAAATTATTCCTGGCACTCTTGGGTACCAGTGAATATCAAAATTCCAATTGGTGCTTGCAGGCACTTCACACACTATCTGCACAAACAAAAGAGCAAGAAACGTTTAGCATCATTAGAATGGCTCCTGACAAAAAATGATGTGGTCCATCATAAAAGCGAACATAAGCAAACAGGGGAAAAGAATTGAGAACCACATATTCCATACCTCCCCCTTGTGTGTGTCCCAACATATAGTTCGATTATCTTTAGCACAAGTAAGCAGATAAGAAGTGTCATGGGGACACCATGACATCGCAAGGACACCTGATTGTATAAAATATGCACCATAAAAGGTGAAAATTCTATGTTAACAAAAAAAATAAGTGTAAAAAATAGCACCATGAAAAATCAAAATGCCACATTACAAATATAAAACATATGCAAATATACACAACAATAGCACTTGTTAACCATGTTCCACCAAAAAAGAACGTTTCCCAAAATTTACTACCATCCAAATATTATAGCAACTGCATTAGCACAAATAAATTCATAAAGTTATGACTTCAGTATATAAAATTACCAATATGGATAATAATAAATAAAAACAAGGGAGAAATGGAGGAAACAACTCAATAAACTTAAATAAAAAATACAAGCACACACATTAAAAGCTAGTAATACCAGCACATAATTATCTCTAAAGAGAAAATTTTAAGCAAACCACTATTGATGCTTTCATAAGAAAACAATGAAATGGATTACAGATTTTAACAACGTAAGCCATAGATAAACAGGTAAAATCCAAAGTTGTAACAGTACAATAGAATGATAAAAAGTAAGAAAATCAACATACCTTTCGTATGCCCAACAAACTCCATAGCAGGTGACATTGTGTTTCTTACATCCCAAACCTAACCATAAAAAATTCTGAATCAATTAACACGAAAACCAGCCAAAACAAAAATTTTGTCTTAACAGGAGCCATCCTTGGATTTCATTTTTAGACCCAAATAGTGGTCCCACTTACAAGCCCAGACAGTTTATCAGAAAAATAAGAAAAAGAAAAGAGGTAAAGGAAGGTATCTGCTATGTGGAGCAAAGAGTGAGTAGTTACCACACCTACCCATTAAAGAAAAAGGGGGAAGTGGGGCCAACATAGCCTCATTTACAAACCCGTTACAAGAAAGCGCCCCTCATAGTGAAAAGAGGGGCCACCCAGTACTTTTGAGGAGAAGGCCCAAAGACTAACAGGGAAAACAAGAAGAACCACAACAAAAGAGAAAAAGAAAGAGCAAAGAAGTGAAAACAGAAGATGGCAGCAACAATAGTAATTTCGAGACTAAATAGGCATCAACAATCTGAAGAAGAGTCAGGTGAAGATCTCTGTAATCGACCCCAAAGTTGAGCTGTCATAGGCCACACAGCGAAAACTCTGATCCAGTCATATAGAACAAAAGAAAATGGAAAAGGAACACAAAAGGAGCAGAAGAAGACAGAAAAACCCCAAATCCAGTCCCAGAATCCTCATGCAGAGACGACCCACAACCCATTTAACCCTTTTTTCGTAAATTTTATTCCCCTGTAATATGAAACAGTACAAAAGGAGGAAGCTTTTCCTTCAACTACTCTCCTTTCTCTAAAATTTTTGCTCTCTCCAGCAAAAAGAAAAATGGGAGAGTGATACTTACACACAAAGAAGGGTATCTATCATCATCAGAAGCCACAATAAGTTGGGTAGAATTGTCAGGATGCCATTGCAAAACAGAGCATCTCTGTCGATGTGGATCAGTGAAACTGCATAATTAACAAACACAATCAGTAGAAACACATTCCAAACAGGAATCTATAATGTACAAAATTTGAACGGCTCATGTCCACAGTACTCCATACACACCTTATAACTGACTTTTGCCGCACTAAATCCCATACAACTAAAAAATGTGGGAAAAAAATATTCAATTGCTCGTTTCAGGTGGGAAAAAAAATAAGATAAAAAGAAAATCAACAGCACTAAATTCTTCATACCAGTGGTTCCATTATATAAACAAGAAGCTAATATATTTTTGATTCTTGGATTCCATGTAAGGAAGGAAACTTCACTTTGAGCACCAGCGCCAACATTCTGTACAACAGTCAACAAAGCATATGATAAGAGAATTATCCATAACAGAGGGAAGCTTCGTGTGACAACTTTTAGAAGTATACAAATAAAAGTACCAAAGAACAGAAAGATCTATATTCATTAAACTCAATAGTCATAAAGCTTCTTAAACACAATTTTAGATGTGCAAATTCCAGCCAAAAAGAAAAGCCAAAAAAGTAACTCAATTGATTAGGATAAGCTATCATGGTAGAGAAAATTATCATTTACAAACCAAAAATGTAAAAAAACATTTTACTTGAGTTCAAACAAATCATGACAGTAGTTCAAGGTGCACTAGGGTGAATGTCCACAAAGAACTGAGGGATCATTACACTTGTATACAATTCAACACCGGTACATTCAAACAACGTTTCCCAATTACCAAAGCAAAAATTACTAATTAAAAAAAATACTCAAGACATTTTAACACAAAACCCACAATAAGCAGATAGATGCCTCTATCAACCCTATAAAACATAAGCACAGTACTTCTCCAGCATAGAAAAGGAAGGTCCGCATGTTTACTTCATGTCACTATGAAGAATAATAACATATGTGCAAAATATAAATATTAGACCCATACTGCACCTACAGTACACTAGAACAAAAGTTACCTCCATAAGACAAATGTAAACCCATTATTTCCAGGCTCTTGCTTCAAATGTACAACATAATCCAAGAAGAGGATACGTAAGTTATATAATAGACACCAGACATTGAAATTCTAAATGTATTTACCCATACTTGTTTCAGTTATTATAGTCTACATTATATTCAGGAAATATAGACGATTTTCCTGCAGCCTTGGGTGATATATTTCTAGCCCTTTCCCAGCTAGATACAGCCATCTTATTTTACACTACTGGTTTTGCCTTCCTAGCTTCTTTCCAAACAAGTACAACTGCAGCATCTTATAGTCGTCTCATGCAGCTAGAACTGCTCAGGATAACCACAAAACATTAAGAAATGATGCTTTGAAAATAAGAGACCACAAATCTACGCATGAAAAATAGTTTTACAATCTCATTTAGCAAATACTTAACAGAAGTAAAGGTGTTAAGAAAGAAGATAACAGAGGTGAAGGAGGTCTGCAAGGGAAACAAGTGCAAGGTGGTGGGATGATGTGGAGGAGGTGAACCAAGCCAAGGCAGACCTCTGGGGGAAGATGGAGGACACATATCAGTTATCTAAGCAACAAAATTATATGTCAGTAAGGCTCTGACTACTCTAAACCAAATACAGCAGCATTTCTCTTAATCGTATCAGACACACTAGAAGGAATACCATCATAGCATAACATGAATGCCTTTAAAAAGCCATGGGGCACACCTCTTTGGGAAACAAACACATGTCATCAGGAAAACGAAGGGAGAAAAAGACATTCAAAAATATGAATATTAGTACTGCAAAAATGTTCAGCAAAAACAAAGTTCACATCTTCCAAATTTTAAAATAAAAAAAAAGTGTCCGACCTTCAAAATGTCCAGCAGAAGAAGTACCATTAACATAAATTAAGACCAGAAAAATAGCTAAATCGGTATTTTGCTAAGGCTGTGCACTGACATCTTTACATCACTTTTGACAAAAATGAAAACAACACATTGGAAACAAGAACACACTTGTTTTTTTCTGTTATTTTACTGATGACATAAGGATCAAAATTTAAGCTTTCCCTGTTGGTTAACAGATAGAAGAAAATCTAGACTACCAATATGCAAAATAGGCAGGATATGGAGAGAGAAATTATAATAACTATCTAAAGCCATGATAGACAGCCAACATTTTTTTTATTCCATGTAAAGCAAAAAAAAGCTATGATAGACAGTCACCATAAAACACACCCGCTTAATTCATGCAGCAAAAGGCTCAATAGCATTGCTAATCCAGGCTACATCAGAGTATCTGGATATACAATCAGGACGCAAGTAGCAATAGCATATGAAGGGGAAAAAAAATTATAAAAACTATTTTCCACGACAACTTGCTTCTTTTTACTCAATAACAAAGAAAAAACAAATTTGAAATAGATATACTCAGAGTTCACGGTGAAAGCAAACTCCGATGGATTCTAAGGCTAGATTGCATGGATGGAGATGAGCAACTGTACACCAGCCACAATCTAGTTTTAGTCTAAAACACACAATTATTACTTTGGCAACAAGTTACTTAATAATAGATCACGATGTTTTCCAGATCAATGAATATTTCCCTTGTGAACCCACAACAGGATAAGGTTAGCAAACATTAACCAGCAGGGATCACCCTGGGGGGCCAGGGTGGATGGTAATCGTGAACTCCTTCTGACATGTGGGCCATCCACATTTTTAAAATTAAATGTTCACATACCATATTTTTCTAGTATCCGGATGAATAAAGCCACATATCAGAATGAGCTGAAATTTTGTGGGCCTCCTAATTGGTAGTTGCCGTTTCCATCCACCCTCGGGTCCAACTCAGTGGATCCACTTCAAATTTGAATCATAGCAATTTTTTCACTATATTTAAACAAAAAGTTTTTCCACTGGCATTGTACAGATATCAATAACAAAAGGAGAAGCAAATTTGCACAAGACATACTCTCAGAGCTGGAAATAGTTTCGGTTCAGTAGGGTTTTCCAGATCCCAAATGCAAACTTCTCCACCATCCGCACCCGAAGCCAGTATCTCTGGTGAATTCATGTTGAATGCTAAACCACGAACCTACATCACAAATACAGCAAATATAGATCCATTGTGCAATACAAACAACAATGCACAGCTTATACATTAACTTCAAATTCATCAACTATGTGCGCAATCAGACAAGAAAAGCTTACAGGCCCTGTATGCCTTTGAAGGCGTTGAATCATAGCATCCTCTCTATTGCCCTCCCCACTGTCAAAATGAGATGTCAATGTAACAGAATAACGGGGCTTAATGGTCTTAAATGGTGAACGAAAAAGAAATCAACCAATAACTAAAGCAACCAAGATTCATCCACAACAATGAGATTACAGTAAAAATGCATAAATGAATTCTATAAATGCAGTCTAGGGATATATCCAAGTACATAAGATCTACAGAATTTCTCCTACAAATCACAAAAGGCTGCTTGCAGATTTCTAGTCATAGCAGCTCACCTAATTATCGGCAATAGTTGATATTAGAGTAGGTCTGGCAGGAAGGCACCAAAGATGACCAGAAAAACCTTCCTTCCTTAAAAATGACATTCCGATTACCCCTTCCTCCAACCCGCCCCAACTCCCTCTTCAAAAAATAACCCCCTTCACCTTTTTCCCTCTAATTACCCAGTAACTCCAATTCCTAGGTCTAACTGAAAGCGTATGTTTTGGCTGCAAATTAACTTCCATTATGATGTTCACTCACCGTTATGAATTTGTATATTATTCAACTGGAACACATACCAGCATCAGTACTTCCCTTCCAAATTCCACCTCCTATTCTTCTATGTTTCATGTCCGAGACTTCAATTTTCATACAAAAAGAAATATAATCTATTTTCAATACAAAATCATTGTTTAGTCATATTTTCACATACAGAACAATTGCTCGAAGAAGTCGACAACTGAGATATTAAAAATTATTCATCAAATGTTCCAATAGCATTAGCAGGTTAAATACATGAACTAAGTTATAAAAAAAAGTTCTTTTTTCAATTGTGGTGCATTGACCAGAATCGATTGTAGAAATAAGGCTGGCTCTAAAACGAAAGGAGAAGCATCCAAAGGGTATAAATCATGGGACAAAGCTGTTGGTTTCATGGTCAATAAGTGGTTCCAAATCTTGGAGTTCCTCGCATTCTTCAGCACCTCCAGAAGGACATTATCAAGCAGAATACCCTCTTTCCTCTCTCTCCCACCTCCTTAATGGCATTATCAAGATCCTGCTACATTAAGTTGCCTCCTCCAGTTGCTTCATTGAACTTGAGATATGGGTCAGATAGGGTTACCTTTGTTGAACTTACAATTTTGACTTCATTTCTACTCGACAGAAGGATTTTCATAAAATATTTTTCGCTTGCATAGAAAGCACCCCACTTTAAGGCTCACATTTAGTTAGTTTAGGGAATTAAAGCCCCAGAATTGGTGATCGCAAATTGAACAGGAGGGCTCCTCGAAGAAGATCCTACTATGATCAATCAAATATTATAAGAAGTCATAACTGGTTTAGAAAATGATCAGTGTATAGGTAAAACAAGTAAAAACACAGTATATAACATGCATAGGCCAAACAAATAAGAGACAACAGGGTCCAAGATGTAGATTAGATAAATTGGCAAATTCATCGAAAGATCTTTCCTACTACAACGACGATGAAACCATTATACACGCAAATCCAATAATTACGCTATCCATCAAACAGATCTTACAATTACACAAATAAATGACACCAGTACCTGATCAGTTTAAGCGGATTCCATAAGCCCACGCTTCCATCGGCGAGCCCACCAGCCACCAGCCCTAGCGCAAACTCCTCCGTGTGTCCCGTGGGCTTGCCCCACGACAGCCGGTTGAACCGCTCGCTGCTGGAGCACTCCCCAACTACAGGCAGCTCAATATCGGCGGACTGGAAATCGACCTTGAAGATCTCGAGGTTCGCCGACGAGCTGAAGGACAGATCGACGGCCCCCGCCATGGTGCCCGCCGCCAGGTACGGCGAGTCCGGCGCGAAGGCCAGTGTCGCGAGCCGCGACGCCCCCTTGATGCAGACCATCGCGTCAAAATCGGTTCTTCCTGCGCAACAAAGACTTCCAAATTATCAAACATTGGAATCACGATTGATCAAACCCCTTCCAAATTCTGCAATTCAGATCTCAAAATCCTCTCTCAAACCCGGAGAGAAGCGCAGATCCGATGAGGTCGGAGCAGAGAAGGGCGGTACCTGGTGGCAAATCTTCCGACAAATTTCCCGGCGGCTGGAGATCGGAAATGGGATGGAGACACGGGAAATCTGGAGTTTCGATTTGCGCCTGATTGAGAACGGAACGCAGAGTGTGGCCGCATGGCCCCGCGTCGTGGCAGTTTATACGAGCCGAACCGGGCATCGGCCCAGAAAATAAAACCAGCCCGGGTTGCAATCGTCTCTCGGCTCGACCACCTCCCTTTGAACCGGGTTGTCTCCTGCTCGTGTCATTTTGCTCCAACCAAATGATAACGCGTCAGCATTTTGTACTGGAACTGACGACATCAGGAAACAGACCGCAATGGTTGATGTTTAGTTGTGGGCCTTACACTGATTAGTGGCTTAGGCCCACGACCGCAAAATAAAAACGAAGGTTCAGCCCACCTTTGCACGTGCTCACGGATGTCCGTGTCCGTATGTCCATCTCACTCTACATCCGGTTTTTATATAGAATAGATAAACTTTTTATAGGATATGAAAAAATATGCGGACATGCATATTCATGTCAACAAACATCCACGTTTGCATTTTTACCTAACACTTTCTTAAATATAGTAGAATAAAATAAAATTTATTCCTACATAACATCTTAGTACAGTCCTAACATACTTAAGTAGGCACTTGATAACTTAAAAACATAAATTCAGTAGTAGCATATTAAAACAATCCTAACATGCTACATAAGTAGTGAACAACTTAAAAATATAAATTTGGAACTCACATAGTATGTTAGGACAATCTTAACATGCTACATAGGTATTAAATAACTTGAAAACATAAATCTAGTACTTATATAGTATGTTTGACAATTTTAAGATGCTACAAAAGTATTAAAAATTTTAAATTTAGATAAAAATTTAGGTATTAAATTATTTATCTAGGTTCATCCGTGTCCATCTATGTCCATAGCGGACAGACTTGAACAAAGTATGATACAGACTAGGGTGGACACGGACGAACACGGACAAGGGGATATTCAAATGGTAAACGGATACGGACAACCCTTTGTCCATGTCCATTTCTGTCCGTGAGCACCCCTATTTCCACACCTTACTTTACAAAGGTTAGCGGCATTCAAATTATTTTTGACACATATATTTGATATGTCCCTAGGTAGATTAGGATCCTAATTACATTACTTCTTTTATTTTCTTATATTAGTCTCTTTTTTAATTTTATTAGAATGAACTTACTTACCGTATTTTAGTAAAAATACTATTTTATTTTTCTATAAACTATAGTGGTCAGCCTATTCATAACTAGACAATAAAAAATTTTATTCAAAATTTTGTCATCATCCTTCTCTTATCTCTCCTTTAATTATTCTTATGTAGACCCCTTGGTCTACACCATTAGTAGCTGAGGAACAATTTTGCTCCTAATACCACCCACCCTTCTATAGCCATGAGTCTGCCGCATAAGCCAAGGCTGATGCCAGGCACCACACTACCTCTCACGACAGTGGAGTCTTTGGTCCTCCATGACATACCTATCTTGGAGTCCTTTCCCGCTTGTATTCACACCCGCACGCAATAATTAGAAACTCAAGTTAAAGCAATGGTTTCATAGCTCACCGACGTGAAGACCACTCTTGTTGACAACTAAGTCATGCACGATCGCCATTTTGCCATGTAGGAGGAAGCCCAAGTAAGCTTATTTTCTCCATCTCCTGGCTCACAGACATTGTTCACTAGCTCTAAAAGTGTTTATTGGAGCCTTCCGATGCCTCGTCCTTTGCAGCACTCACCTACCGGACTGACCCTTCTCTGCAACCGGCTGCATCAGTACTATTGCTAGCTGATTCTTTGCAACCAGCAGCATTAGTACTGACCAATTTCACACTACTGCTGCCCACCCAGATCCATGATTCACCCGCTTTTTTGCTCCAGAACTCATCGGTGTTGCTCCTGTTACTTTCGGTTCCCTCTCCCCCTTTCTGGAACTTTGCTAGTTGGACAAGTCTCTGCCTTTTTGCCATCTACTCTTTCAATGGCATTGTCACTGGCCTTGGCCGCCTCCCTATTGATAGCTGAGCCGCCATTCTTGTAAGATCCCTAACTTTTACCCGATTTAATTTTTTTTAATTATGTGAATTAGTGTGGTTTTGCTTAATTACCTATTTGATTTGATTTTGGGTTTAAGGGTTAGTAAATATGGTTTAAATGAGGCTTAATTTCACTTTTTATAAGTTTTAGTATCAAACTTGAATTATCTAATTTTTATAGATTTTATGGGATTTTATTGTACTTTTTTCTTAGTTAAGGGTGTGGGCCCCGCATCCACGATTGGATGGTGTATGACCCACATGACCCCTAAACTTCAGTTATTTTATATCAGTGAGTTTTAGAATTATTAAACTCATTTTTAGCTCCAAAATAACCCAAATTAGACACTAAATGTGTTTTTATCCTATTTTATTGCCCAACAATTTGTAAACATAGCCCAAGCTTTAATGAAAAACCCTAGCCACTTAGCCATTTAGGGAAGGGCTGTGCAAGGGAGAAAGAGATGCTCTACCCGCATTTCCCAAAGAGGAAAACCAAATTAAGGTGTATTTTCTAGCCCTAATCACCCCTAATATTTTAATTTTGCTCTTAATCATTATTATCTTCATTTCTCCCAATTTGATTCTTGATTTCTTTTATTAAAAATTTTATTTTAAATTTTGATTTCAAACCCTAAATGGGTGATTTTTATTTTTAACCCAAGGGAATTATAAATCTACCTAATTTCAAGTTGATTTGAGCTTATTAGTTGATTTTAATTAAGTTTTAATAAAAACCCTAATTTTGGGTAGGATTTCTGAAGAATTAAAATTTTTTCATACATCTAAGGGCTTCATAGAGGTAAGAGAATTTCATTTCGTGCAGTTTTATCGCTTAGATTGCATATTGGTAAGTTAATGTGGGTTCTTGCTTCATTTTATTCTTTAATGGTGATTTATTAAAAATATGTTATTAATGACAATTTTTTATGATTAAGCATGAGAATGATTAAATCTATCATGATCTAGAGTTATATTTTGATAATATAACGTTCTATGGTGATTTTGAAATTTATCTTGAATTTTGGAATATTTTTTTGTTTGATTTTTAGAAGGTTGAAGACAAACCAAGAAATAAGCAAAAAGTGAATTGTTAAGGGCGTTCGAACGGACTAGCAGGGCGTTTGAAAGACTTATTTGACCAATTGATGACCTAACATTCAAACAGCCCGACAGGGCATTCGAATGGCTAAATAGAAGTTTTGTTGTTTTGGCCTATTTTTGTGCATTTTGGTCATTTATCTTCCTCTTCTAATAAATCTAATTCCTTATGACTAAATTTAGTTATAAGACCTATAAATGCTACTATGATGGCATGAGGATGATCTTTAAAATTTATGATTTAACTTAAGCATGATTTAGACTATATTTGTTTAATTTTAGCATAATATTCTACTTATCTTAAATTCGTGTTTGATGACTACCTCGTGATTACTTGATTATTCTAGTAGGCTTAACCATGATGATGTATATATATGCTTACACAAGTTACATTAATTTTAGGTGAATCATGTATCCCATATTTTAGTTTAAGGATGGATATTTTTATACTTGTCTAGGTCTAGCATGATGTTATACTTGTCTTAAACTTGTATTTCTATATTTTCATCACATCATGATTCCAGTGGGGTAAGACTATGATAAAATTATGGATGCACATATATATAACATTGATTATAATTTGTTAATGTTTCACATGTCTTAGCTTAGGTTGCACACTATCACTTATGTACACTTTTGCATAGATATATATGATGTTATAAATGGACCATGTTTCATGCACATGTAGACTTATTTGAGCAAGTATCCTTGTACTTTGACTCATTTATCATTGCTCACATATGTATCATGTGGCATGCATTATGAAAATGATTTATAAACAAGGATTAATCATGATTATCCATGTTTGATTGATTGGATGTCGAATGAAATCGTTCGAAGACTCATTGAATTGGTTTTGGGTTCGAAAGGACATAATTTCATTTTGCGTTCCTTCGAGAATGTGGTGCCTCCTCAGGTTGAGATGAGTTGATTGTGACGCGAGTTAATTTGTTAAGTTATCTTGACCCTGAAAATCTAAGATGATATGTCCATGTGCACTGGCTTACAGGTGCTTTAGTTTTCCTTTGTGGAATTTGGACTCTCTGCAAGAGATTGTCCTTAGCGAGCACACTGCTCTAGTTTTTTAAGTTTATATCGAGAATGATTCATGTGGGATGTGATTATGATAATGAGTTTCATATGTTTACACAAGAGGTGTATATGTTTTATGAGCTATTGGATGAACCCAAGATGCACAGGTGGCATGATATGTGCTTATGGAATGTGAATCACTATGTTAATGAAATATTATATATATATCATGATATGTAGCTGACATGACTACGTGTTGATGAAATATGTTATATAGCATGATATACTAGTGACATGAATATGTGTTGATGAAATGTGTTATAGATAATATGACATGTAGGTGAGATGAGTAGATGCATATGGAATGTGATTTATGACATGATGCACAAGTGGAACAGGTTTATGTGATTATACCATGATAAATGGGCATGGTGGTTGATTATGTGATGAATTTTGTGATTGTTCATGTCCATGTTGTCATTTTGAATTTATTTTCTGTATTAAAACCCTTACTCAGCTTTGGCTCACCTCTTTGTTTTGTGTTTTGTTTCAGGGCTACATTTTATGCCATATAGGTTTTTCGGATGGACTCTATATTGAGCATGTGGATGACATTGATCATTGAGAGGGGATGCATAGAGATGTTGGGTTTTATGATAGTTTGCTTATGTTATGTTGAGATCTATATATATTTGACTATACTTTACACTTTTATATAGCCATTGTTGGCTTAGACTTTTGTTAGCCATTGTTAGCTTTGACTTATTTTAGATATGTGTGGGCTTATTTATGACTAAGTATGTGAGTATGAGTGGACTAATATTTTTATTAGTAGTCCTTTTATTGCTCATTTTAATTTTGTACAAAGTGTTCATGCGCAACTCCGTAGTGTGTATACCTAAGGATGGGTTAAGTCTTCCGCAATCCAACTATACTTCATCGAGCCACGTGCCGCTTCCTCCTTGGATTAGGTTCGGCTCGGGGGTGGCATGTGTCAGGGCGTGACAATGCATATGTATTATGAATTATAAATGAATATGTGATGCACAGGTGATATGAATATGTATATGGAATGCGATTCATCTCATGATGTACAAACATAGAGAATGGATATGTGATGCATGCTTAAATTGAGAATGCATGCAGTGTTTTCATGAGCTTAAATTTCATTTTAAAACCCTTACTAAGCTAAGCTCACCCATCTTTTATTTAGAGTTGTATGTTGTGTCATGCATATGCTCTTGATGGTCTTTATGTAGAGCTTGTGGATGGGCTTGCGCCATGAGAGGGGGCTATATATTGGGTAGTTTTAGAATTGTGATGTGATATGATGAACTTATAGTTGACTTTATTTCACACTATGGTTAGCTGGTTATGGCTTTAGATATGTTGTAGCCTCAAGGCTTGAGACTGTCATTATTTATATATTGTGGGTATTGTGTTGGACTAAGATTGTAATTAATCTCTTTTACTTTTATAATTTGTTTTTGCTGAAAGGGCACATATTATGTACTCCATTGATAAAAACCCAGGATGAGTCAGTCTTTCGCATGTGTTGCGTCAAGCCCCACCTTCTTTGACCAGTTTGGGTTAGGGGGTGTGGCGGGGTGTGATAGTTGACAACTTGGATGAGAGTGACTGGTTTCCCTATGTGCATGATAAAGCATCATCCCTTGAGAAGCAAGACCATGCATCTTTCCAACAACATGATGCATCACATTTTATTCGAAGTACATGGGAAAGACTAACATCCTCTCCAAGAGGAGGTACAAGTACTGCTGCCACAATCCCTACCATCATTCATTCTAATGTCTTCAATCGTAGTCTTGCCAAGAGTTTAGACCATATTTAGCAGCCATTAATCATTCTCATTTCATTTGATTCTCATGTCATCATGCCTATAAGTTCAGACACTACATATGACAATTTGCCTATGGTATATGGAGTAGATATGACATCAATACATGCATTAATTATAATAATTTAATTGCAATGCCTATTCTGATTCCAATTGTGATGGACACCATGTCAAGAACCATCTATCATCCCCATCCCATCTGACTCCACTCATGTCCTTCCTTACAACAGTTGTTGTCATTAATATCCATCTAATCGACCTAATAGATCACTATATGTTATGTCTTTGTGTTATTATCCTGCAAAATGTTGTGGGAATTAAGGAAGAAAGATTAGAGAAGAAGGGATGAGCGCACTTGCAGATTGCAAGTGCGATCTCACCTAGGAAGAGAAGGTAGGGAATTCAGAGAGGAAGAAGAGTAGAACGAAGAAGGGGAAAAAAGTTGATTAATTTTGCATTAAACCTAATTACAACGAATCAGCCTACTTAAGGCTAATGGCCAACATGCAACATAGAAACAACCATCTAACTACATAGGCTAAAACTAACTACTAACTAAATTGACTAATAACTGACTTAAAGCAACAACGTGCACATTAACATGGATGCCTACGTGCACTTATTATAACAACTATTAAAGTAATTGTAGATCATAACACTATATTGCTCCTAAAACTATTATTTCAACAAGTAATAATTTAGAGTTTTAGCCTTTATGCACATGAATTTGTTTTGAAGTGGAAACAAAAAAACCTAATGACTAAACATCATTCAATTGATCTATCTAACAAAAATCAAACCAAGCATGCAAGATCACACAAGGCTAATCGACCTAGTGGATCACTATATTGCTCCTAAAATTATTATTTTGACAAGTAATAATTTAGAGTTCTAGCCTTTATGCACATGAATTTGTTTTGAAGTGGAAACAAAAAAACCTAATGACTAAGCATCATTCAATTGATCTATCTAACAAAAATCAAACCAAGCATGCAAGATCACACAAGAATTTTTACGTCAAAAATCCCAACTAGGGAAAAAACTACAACAATCGCTCAATGACTAAATCAATGCACTAATAAGCAAGACATCACATCGACACAAGCAAACTACCAACCTTTGTTGTTAACTCTAACCTAAAAACTTATTTTTGCTTAGATATCTAACAAATTACTTTCATTATGGCCTTCAAATATTCTCTTGAAGAACTTAAAACTTTCCTTCTACTTGCTTTACTTTTGTCCTCTTCTAGCCTCCTCAAACAAGCTCTTCTTGTTCCTTAACTTTAGCCTTTAGTCTTTCATTTCTTATTGAAGAATTTTGTTGCAACTCCTCAAGCTTTTGCATGTATTGTGTTATGAATTTCTCTTCATTGTTGGCAAATTAAATTGATCTTTAAAACATGTAGCCAAAGTAAAGCTCTATAATCTCAAAACTTAATAAATGAGACTCGCCTATCTCTCTCTATGCTAACAATGGCTTTCTTCCTCTTTTCCCATGTCCAAAACACCTCTTATATAGTTAACTAAGTCAGTTTAGGTGTTAGACCTTGACTATGAATCAAATTCATCTCAGAATGACCTATTTTGGGAAACTAGAAGCTCCAACGATTGATTGCTAAACTTTCAACTTCGTTTTACAAAGAACTGCTACAAAAGCCAATCGATCGCTACAATAATCGATCAATCGATGAACATTAACTACTATAGTAAAGTGCTACAAGAATGCTATAGTAATTTGCAACAATAACGAAAATCAAATTTATTTTGGATTAATGTTAGATGATAATTTTACATATGCAATTTTTCACTCATTTTCTACTCATTATTTTTCTCATACTCTAATATGATAAACCCTTTATCCTAAATATGTGATGTTATGTGTGTGTACTTTTACATGGGAAAATACTTCTGAGTCTTCTGATATGCTTCATCTTTACCATGTGATCTTAAGTAGTGAGCATTCTATCCTATGACTCAAATTACACATTAATTTAACATTGTTTTGTTCACCAAAATAAGCTAATACAATACATATAGCCACAAATGTTCCAACAATCTACCCCTTTAGTTATTTCATGAAAAAATATTACAACTTGTCATTTGAAAAAGAAAATTTCAATTTATAGTGCATCGATCAGACTTTGAAAGTTGTTTAACCTTTAACAATGATCTCCCCCTTAACTTATGACACTCATATCTAACAGGGTGTGGTCATCTTCAACTTGTAATCATCCTACACATCACAAACAAGAACATATCTACATAATACTATTCCAAAAAATAAGTAAATACAAAATTGAATGTTCAAGTACTTGTGACATTTGACATTCAAGTTCCATTAAATTTTCTCTACACTTAACAAACATTTTTACATAGTTTCCCTTTTTTTGTTAGAAATGGACAAAGGTAGGTATATTAACCTGTTGAGAAAACACAGGTTAAGCAAGCACATTAGAAATTCAAATTAAGAACAATCATGTCAATACAACTCTTAGACAGAAAAGATATAACTAATCACCATCATCAGTTTTGAGATACATCAAATCAAACATATAAGATTTACATCTCGAACTAAATCAAAACTAGAGACTTTATTTTAATAAACTAATCATGTGTAATTGTATCTATCTCATTTGTTCAAGACATTCTAAGATCAATCAGCAATCTAAAAATAAATACAAACATATTAAAACGTCCTAAAATTTTCTAATCAATTTTACTACCCCTAAAATTATGAAATCAACAAAGTGTCATTGGATAACAACACTCTTAGTGTAGTTTCAAATATTTAAATATTATTTAAAATTAAGTTTTTTTTAAAAATAACATTCTAAGAATGAGTCAAAATTTACATCACCCTTCAAAATTTTTTTGGTTCACCAAGTTCCAAATAAATCAAAACTTTTGAATATATAGAACTCAAGGTTCAACCAATTAAAATTCATAAAAACACAATGCAATGTGAATGTAGGCTCATCTAGCAACCTATTGTAAAAATTAACAAAGAAAATAACCTAAAAATCAATTGAAATTCAATGACTAAATAAAAAAAAATCATGTTGAGCTTTCTTATCAAATTTTATTTATTCAGCCCTAAATCTAAGTGCATCCACAAATTTTGGTTAGTTATACCTTGGCTTAGATTAGTTTGCTCTATTGATTTGTGATTTTCAATCTTTATTTCTTAATTTTAAGATTTTAATTCCCTTTTATTAAACTTTTGAAGAAACTGCCTTTGTTTAACTCTTGTTTCTTTCACTCATATGAAGCTCTTAAGGTCCTTATTCAAAAGAGATAAATTTGTTCATGCTCTAGTAAATCATAGTTTTCATTTTTTGACTCACTTAAGCTAAAATCAATGCACATTATCTTCAAAATAGATAAAAATAATAATAAAAATGATGCCCATGACTTTTTCTAGAGTTATGATATTTTCCCTCAATTTATTTTATTAGTGCTTGGCTTTTTCTGAATCCTCTCTAATTGCATCATTTATTATTTTCATTGTTTTTGTTCTTATTCATTCATTTTTTCTTAATCTCAAGTGGATGTCAACTTCACACTAGCATAGTCTGGCTAATAGGTAGCCCTTACCTATCATCTTTATGAGGATCACTCTATTTACTAAAAGATATTGAAGTAAATAAACTTACAATCATTGAATCATATTACATGAAATTTTCTTTCTTTGAATTCTAGATAGAAATTTAGCTTAATTTTCTCTAATTTGATCACTAAGACTCCACTAAAATCTAAACTACTAAGTCAACTTATGTCAAAAAATTCTCTTTTGATTTCACTCATGAAATTGACTCAAGTTTAACATGATGTGTGCAAGTTTTTAATAAATACATAATTACAACAACAAGCAAAAGAAAATCGAATTGATCTCCACTCCCCTTAGTACATCATCTTCTTAATTAAGGTATATTAACCACACATCATGGCGCTATTCAGCTTAAGAGTAAATTAATAATTTTTAATTTAAGTGTTGAACACAAATAAGAAACTACAAAAAAACTTACACTTAAGTAAAGGCAACCCTAATTTTTTTTGTGTTTTAGAAGTTTTTTTATTTAATCTAAGTATGTGAACAAAACAACATGAAAACAAGGCAAAATGATCGCAAGAATTAAACAATGGACAAACACAATCTCTTTACCTTGATATTTGAGCTTCTTTAGCCTTGCCTAGCCAACCAATTATAAGACAATCTAAGGTAGATTTGCTCCCCCTATCAACTTAGGAACTAAGGTTATTAAAAACATCATTTCTAATTTAAATTTGTAAGGTTTTCTTTCTATTGTCTTGAGTAACCTTCTTAAGTGGGCAAGTATATGGAGAGTGTTTCCTAACCCAAAATTTCTTGATTCTTTGTTTATTATTTTGAGAATTCATGTGGTTTCTTATCAACTTCTTAGGTAATCTATTGAAGTTAAAAGACACCCAATTTTCCTTAGTGTTGGATTTATTCATGACTTGTTTACTAAGGTATTTTAGGTTGTACTTAATAGCTTGATTTTGTCCAATTAAAGAAAATTCATAATTTTCTCTCTTGTGATATCTATTCCTATATTTAAACTTTGGACTTTGATTTCTAAGAATTTAGTTTAATTTTGTCATATGATCATCTTTCCTAAGGTTCATGGGTTCTTTAACCTTAACAAACTTAGTGACATCATTAGACTTTATAGAATTAATCTCATTAAATCCTAGTTTTTTTATCATTATAATCCTTTCTCATGTTCAACTTCTTATCCAATTTTTCTTATCCTACGGTGAAGGATTTCAATTTTTCTTGAGAGACTTTAAATTCACTGCCTATATCTTCAATCTCTTTTAAGCATAACTTATTTGTCTCTAATTTCTCATGAACTTCACTCTAAGAATTTTATGTGGTCTAAAAGATTACTTTTCTCATATTTGAAGGCATCAAACTTTTTTCATTAGTAGACTTAAATTCATTATCTAAAAACCTAGATTTTCTCCTCTTTTTCGCAAGTTCACTCCTCAATTGTTTCACCTTTTTCTCTAGTGATTCTTTATCTTTAACCAATTAAAAATTCTTCAATAGAAATTGATTTAAATATCTCCTTATTTAATTTGACAATTTATACTAAGTTCTTATTCTTTTTACTCCTTTCATTGACTTGTCTAAAAGACTTTCAACATCTAAATTCTCATAATTATTAGAAAAATAAGAACTAGACATAATGACTCAATCAAGCCCAAGCAAACACACATTTCAAAAAGTATGCAAATCTTGGAAGAATTTAGCAAAACCAACACAACCAAAAAGAGAAAGGCATGCAAATCAAGGTAGATATTATGAAAACTCAACAATAATTAATCAAAATCCTTAGCTACTACTTGATAGTCTAATATCCATCTAATCGACCTAACATATCACTAAATTACTCCTAAAACTATTACTTCAATAAGTAAGAATTAAGAGTTCTAACTTCTATGGACAAGAATTTGTTTTGAAGTGAAAACAATAAAACCTAACGACTAAGCTCCATTCATGATTAATCTATTTATAAAAAAATAAACCAATCATGCAAGACCGCATAAGGATTTTTACATGAAAAACCTCAACTAGGAAAAAAAATCATGACAACCACTCAATGACTAAATTAATGCACTAGCAAGAAAGATACTATATCAATATAAGTAAACCGCCAACATTTTTTGTTGACTCTAACCCAAAAACTCCTTTTTGCTTAGATCTCTAATAAATTCCTTTAGTTGCCGACCTTCAAGTTTTCTCCTCAAACGCTTGAAACTTTTCTTCTACTTACTTTGTCTTTGTCCTCTACTAGCCTCCTCAAGCAAGCTTCTCTTGTTCCTTGACTTCAGCACTACAACAAAAAGGCTTAAGCTCTGCTAATAGTCATACAAGCATATCTAATGATATTAGCGACACTTAAAAATTGTCACTAAATGTGTCATTATAAATGAAGTCACTATTGCTCATTATTGACACTTATGATAAAGCGTCACCAATAGTCTGCTACTAGCAACGCTTATTATTGTGTCACTAATAATTTTCCTTTTGTGACGCTTATTTAAGCGTCGCTAATAGATTATTATTAACAACATTTAATTTAAGCATCTCTAATAATTAATTGTTAACAACGCTTCATTAAGCGTTGCTAATATAAAAAGTTGAAAAAAATAAAAACGTCTTATTAGCAACGCTTGTCGATGCGTCTCTAATATAAGATTTTTTGTGACGCCTTAACAAGCATCACTCATAATATATTATTAGTAACACTTTTCTTACTAGCATTGTTAATAGTAAATTATTAGCGACATTACATTAAGCGTCACTAAATTAAAAAAATAAAAAAATAAAAGAAATAATAATAAACCTTATTAGTGATGCTTTAAAAAGCATTGCAAATATTAAATTTAAAAAAAAAAACTAATTAGCAAACCAAGTATAAGCGTTGCTAATAAGAAAAAATAAATACTCTTATTAACAATGCTTTTTGAAGCATCGGTAATAAGAAAAATAAAAATAAAATAAAACCAAGGAAGCGTGCCAGATACCAGCCTCCCCCCCCTCCAGTAGGGGGAATAGCGGAGACGGAGGAGCCTAGGGATGGGAAGGGGCTCAGGCCAGAGGAGCTGGAGCCCCTCCTCCGCCGGCTAGAGGATGGAGTGGAGGGGGGAGCATGGGGGAGGAAACAGGGGAGAGGGGGAGGGGGAGGGGGGGGGAGAAGAGAGGGGTAGAGGGGGGTATAGGCAAAGGGAACGGCACCGGAATTCAGCTACCGGGCTGGATTTGGTGTCGGGGGTGAATAGGGCCAGTGAACTTGGGGGTGTATGCAGAGGAGATGTTGACGACGGCAAGGGCCCAATTCTTGTCGGGGTTTAGGACGAGGGGAGGCGGCGGTACTCACTGTAACATCCCTCGTATTTTTGAATAAAAGAAAACAATTTTTTTTAAAATGTAACAAAATTTAATTACAATTGCCAAGGATCACCGTGTACTAAAACAGTAATTACAACACACTTTGTATTATACAAAGATTTCCAAAATTGGGCATCACATGCCCTTATACATTAGTCAGTACAATAATTTACATAAAGTACAAAAACAATAGTACAAGAAGATAAATTAAGGAAAACCTTCGTCGACTCCGTCAGATTCGAGTGATATACCTGCAGAATCTGGGGGTGGGTGAGTAAATTCATACTTAGTAGGTCGAATTAAGTTCTAAGAATATGCTTCATGCACGTAAGAAAATATCGTGTCCTCTTTCTTTTGAAATCATTCAGAAATCTGAAAAAAAAACACAATCACAGAATGTCGCGATACCAGATGAGTTACCCCTGCGCTCATGGGGCAACAGGAGACAGAAAGGAAATGAATTTACCCATGATATCCCAGTCCTGTGCGCGCCAAATGCCAAATTTGGCGGTATCCAAAATCATAATAATTCTTAGTTCTAAGGAACCAAGAACTATCCAGACGGTACGATTACCCAAAACTCGGAAAAATTTTCAAAAAGAGGAGATGATTTTAAAGACAGAGCTTTGTTTTTATAAAGGCAGCAGAAAACTCTTAGCAAAACTTCGGCGAGTCAAAATCTCGGCATACGATTAGAATTTAAAGCTACCTACCGATAACGCGCGCGAAGTATAAGAGAACTCCCTCGTAGAAGATCCTTCCTTCGAGCATAAAATTTGGCAGAATAATGGTACCAAAGCGTAGAGCACCCTCGCTTTAGTGGGATACGGCTTTTGAACGGGCTGAAACGGGTGTAAAATGGTCTAAAAATAGTAAAAGAAGTGAAAGGGAGAGTTTAGAGAAGGGGCACATTTTTCAAGGCCTTAGATGGGTCACCTTGGGAAAATAACCTTTCCGGTGCGTAGAGCACCCTCAATTTAGTTGGAAACGGGTCTTGGATCACATAATTCGGGCTTAAAATGGGTCGGAAATGAAGAAAACAGTGAAAGGGGTGAAAAATCGGAAGCTTGGTGAAAGATTGGCCGGAATGGCTTATTTAAAGGCCAAAGACGTGGTGGTTTCTGGCAGGCGCCCAGCGGAGCCGCCGCAAAAAATGGGCGGCGCCCGTTGGCGCTGCCGCACACTGTGGGCGCGCGTGACGAACGCGCGTTTGTCACCACGAACGTGCACCCATCGCGCGTTCATCGTGCACTTTGCGCGCGTTCAGCGCTCACCATGTGGCATACAATGCCCGCAGCGCTGCGCTGCGCCGCGCCGAGCTGCCGATATTTTTATTTTTTATTTTTTTTATATTTTCAGAAAATCGTAACTTTTTACCCCGAACTCCGATTTGTGCGTTCTTAGTACCGTTGGGCTTGTATTCATGAGCCCTACAAAACTAGGCCATTTATGGATTATTTTTCTATTATTTACAAGGTGGGCCCCGCTGGTCTTAGGGCACACTTCCCGAGGCCGTAACTTGTGTTCTCGGTCTCAAAGTTTTGTATTTTTGCTTGTCTTAACGAATTATAATTAGTCTTAAGAAAATAATAAAATTTATAAAATATTAGAAAAATAGGGTTATTACAATCTACCTCCCTTAGAGAAATTTCGTCCTCGAAATTTGAGTCATTCACTCGCTGAATAACTTAGGATACTTCTTCTTTATTTCGCTCTCCAGCTCCCAAGTGGCTTCTTTAGAAGAGTGATACTGCCATAGCACTTTGACTAAGGGGATCCTTTTTGTCCTCAAGATCTGTTCCTTGTGATCCAAAATTTTAATTGGTTTTTCTTCGAATGATAAGTCTAGCTTGAGAGGAGTCTCAGACATATTTCCTAAGCATGGATATGTGAAATACATTGTGGACATTGTCAAGTTGTGGAGGCAATGCTAATCTGTAGGCCACTGCTCCTATTTTATCCAAAATTTCAAACGGTCCTACGAAACGAGGACTTAGTTTGCCTTTAATTCCAAATCTCATGACTCCTCGGGTTGGCGAAACTTTTAGTAACACTTGATCTCCCACGTTAAAGTCGATATCTTTCTGTCTTTGGTCAGCATAACTCTTTTGACGACTCTGGGATGCCATTAGACGACGCTTGACAAGTTTCACCTTATCTGCACATTGTTGTAGAAGTTCAGACTTAATCAATCTTCGTTCTCCTACTTCATTCCAACACGTCAGTGATTGGCAAGGCCGTCTGTACAATGCCTCATAAGGTGCCATACCTATACTGCTATGATAGCTGTTGTTGTAGGCGAACTCAACCAGCGGTAAATGTTCGTCCCAGTTACCCTTCCAATCCACCGTGCAAGCTCATAACATATCTTCCAAAGTTTGAATAGTTCTTTCTGATTGTCCATCTGTTTCTGGGTGGAAAGCAGTGCTGAACTTAAGATTTGTGCCTAACTCTTCTTGAAGTCCTTGCCAGAACTTGGAGGTAAAACGACTGTCTCGATCTGAAATAATCAATAGCGGTATTCCGTGTCAACTTACAATTTCCTTCACGTATAAAATTGCCAAAGAGCTTAAGGATTGCTTCTTTCTTAACGGAAGAAAATGTGCACTCTTTGTGAGTAGATCCACGATTACCCAAATGGATTCATGGCCTTGTGAAGTTCTGGGTAGCGCCGAAATGAAATCCATAGTAATGTGTTCCCACTTCCACTCGGGGATTTCAATCATTTGAAGGTACCCTGAAGGTTTTTGGTGTTCACCTTTAACTTTCTGACAAGTTAAACATCTTGAAATATACTCTCCTATATCCTTCTTCTTTCCATTCCACCAAAAACTCCTTTTTAAATCTTGATCATCTTCGTTCCTCCTGGGTGGATGGTATATCGAGAACGATGTGCTTCATGTAAGAGGTCTTCCCTTAGCTCAGAAATTTCGGGTATTACCAACCATCCTCGAATCGAATACCTCCATCAAAGCCTTGGGTAAAGTCAGATCTTTCGAGCAAAGTTTGCATTAGTTCATCACTTTTTTGACCTTCAAGAATACGCTCAACTAGCACTGATTTTACTTTTAGGTTGGTAATGAAAGATTTCTTGTTTCCAGATTGTAGCTTGGGTTGTAAACTTATTGTTTCTTTCAAAAATTTCCATTCCTTAACAAACATGGAAGTTAATCCTCCGAATTTACTACTTAAAGCATTAGCTACCACGTTGGCTTTTCCAGGATGATACTTGATAGAAAAGTCATAATCTTTAAGATATTCGATCCACCGTCTTTGCCTCATATTAAGATCACTTTGGGAAAATATATACTTTAAACTTTGGTGATCGGTGAAAACTTCAAACATTTCCCCATATAGATAGTGCCTCCAAATTTTTAAAGCAAAAACTACTGCTGCTAACTCCAAATCGTGAGCAGGGTAGTTACCTTCATGTTTCTTTAATTGTTGTGAAGCATATGCTATCACTTTTCCGTCTTGCATTAATACACATCCTAAGCCTCTTTTAGAGGCATCACTGTACACGACAAAACCTCCACTTCCAGTCGGCAATGCCAAAACAGGTGCAATTGTCAATTTTTCCTTCAGTTCTTGAAAACTCTGTTCACAAGTTTCATCCCAAACAAATTTAACTCATTTCCTTGTCAATTTTGTCAGGGGCAGGGCAATGCTTGAAAATCCATGGATGAATCTTCGGTAATAACCCACAAGGCCTAAGAAGCTCCGAATTTCTGTTACTATTTTTGGCCTTTCCCATTTGATGACAGCTTCAATCTTGGTTGGGTCCATCGATACTCCATTCTTTGAAACGACGTGTCCTAAGAACACCACTTGTTCCATCCAAAATTCGCACTTGCCAAACTTGGTGTATAGCTTATGATCCCTTAATGTTTACAGAACTACTTGTAAATGCACTCGGTGATCTTCCAAGTTATTAGAGTAGATGAGGATGTCATCGACAAACACGATTACAAACTTGTCTAAAAAAAGGGCCAAAAAATTCTATTCATGAGATCCATGAAGGCGGCTGGGGCATTTGTTAAACCAAAAGGCATTACTAAAAACTCATAGTGACCATATCGAGTACGGAAAGCTGTCTTAGAGATATCCCCATCTCGTATCCTCAACTGATGATAACCTGACCGCATATCTATTTTGGAGAAAACTTTGGCCGTCTGCAATTGATCAAACAAGTCATCTATACAAGGCAAGGGATACTTGTTCTTTACAGTGATGACATTGAGAAGTCGGTAGTCAATGCATAACCTCAACGACCCGTCTTTCTTTCTCACAAATAAGACTGGTGCTCCCCAAGGAGAGACACTGGGTCATATGAATCCTTTCTTAAGAAATTCCTGCAATTGACTTTTTAACTCTTTTAACTCCGCAGGAGCCATGCGGTAAGGTGCTTTAGAGATAGGGCTTGTTCCTGGCATCAACTCGATAGAAAAATCTATCTCTCTTTTTGGTGGCAGACCAGAGAGATCCTCAGGAAAAATGTCAGAGAAGTCTTGTACTACTTCAATATCTTCCAACTTAATCGTTGAAGTCTCTTTGGTTTCCATACTAGCAAGATAAGCCTGACATCCCTTAGTTAAAAGCCGACGAGCTTTGACTGCCGAGATAATACATGGCTTGGAATGATCCTTAAGCCCATAAAAAGTAAAACTCCTACCTCCTTGTTCAAAGATCACCTTCTTCTATTTACAGTCTACTAACGCCCCATTGTCGGCTAACCAATCTATACCTAATATGACATCAAAGTTGGTCATATTTAGGAGAATAAGGTCGGCCTCCCACTGGTGTTTCTCTAAGGAAAAAGGTATCCCTTGAAGAAATTTATGAGCTAGAAACGTTTTTCCCATCGGGGTGGATACTTCTAAGACATCCTAAATTTAAAATAGGATAGCCAAGACTCGAAGCAAAATCAAAAGATATGAAAGAATGTGTTGACCCTGGATCTATCAAGATTTTTGCTAATTTATCCAAGACCAGAAGTGTACCTTGGATGACTGCGGTCGACACTTGAGCTTCCTCAGTAGTAATTGCGAAGACCCGCCCTTGAGCTTTTGGTTTCTGCTCAGGTTTTGATTCTTCTTGTATTTTCCTCTTTGGGCAGTCTCTAACCTGATGGCCACGTTCACCACAGGAAAAGCACTTTCCTTTGGCACGATAACATGATCCATATGGATGGATTTTACTGCACTGAGGACATTTTTCTAGCTTCCTTTCTCCCCTTGGCTGTGAAGGTAGTTTTGAGGGTTTTTGAAACTTACGATTATTCTGATTGTTAAACGTAAGTTTCCTTTTCCTTTCATCGGGTCGGAAACTATTATTTTGTCCTCAGTCTTTACGTCCAACCACAAATTCCATGTAGTCTTGCTCTAGGATAGAGGCTAGTTCTACTGCTTTGGCAAAAGTCATGGGTTGATGGCCAATAATTCTTCCTCGTAGTCCATTATTTAGGCCCCTCACAAACTTTCGTGCCTTCTTTAATTCCGTCGTGCAAAAGTCTGGGGCAAAACGTTGTAATTGTATAAACTTGTTCTCATACTGGGTTACTGTTAAAGTTCCTTGTTGTAGATCTAGAAATTCTTTTTCCTTTCTCTCTTGGACGTGAGGAGGAAAATATTTGTCATATAATACTTCTTTAAATTCCTCCCACTTAATATGATCATCGTCTGGAAAGAAATTTCTTTCTGCTATAGGCCACCAAAAAGCAGCTTCGCCAATCATAGAGAAAGTTGCTAGTGACACCTTACGATCATTGGGGATCTTCATTGCTTTAAAAATCCGTTCGACCTCAAAGGTCCATCTTTCAGCGGCCTCAGGGCCGTCTTCCCCTGTGAATGCTAGTGCAAGCTTCTTAAAACGTTCCAACAAATTATCCTTTTCACCATGGATATTATCTCCCGAACTAGTTGAATGATTGGAATGATTCGATTGGAATCCTTGAGTCATTCTTTGCATTAATAAGTCCAAGAAGTGCGTCATAGGATCTTCCGTTGTCAAAGTGACCGGTGTAGCAACATCCGGTGGAGTTGAGCTACTTGCCGGTTGAGCATCGCTACCACTAACGTGCGTCATCTAGACATGGATTAATAACATCAAGATCTTTAAATAAAAACAAGTCTATTTCATAGCAACCTTGTAGTGTAATTACATTACTCAAAAACTACGTTAGCTATTTACATAATAAAACCACTCTTAGTGCACATCAAAATTGTTCCTACAGAACTATTTACTCAAGATATTTACAAACTTTCTTCTCTAAGTAGTTAAGACTTTAGAGAGGAAAGGTCTTTGCTTTAGGGCACTCAAAGAAAAAGTGGGTCATATGCCCACAAAAAGTGCACCGATCGGGCATTCCATGCCTTCCGGTTTCCTCCCCTTTGAGGAAACGTTGGACGCTTGGCTCTTCCACCCATTCAACTTCAGGTGGGGGCAGTTCATTCAGGTCAAAGTCCCTTATATTTTCAAGGTCATCCTCATCAAAATTTTCACCTTCTTCCTCTTCCAAGGAGGGGTCTTCTTCAGACTCTTCTCCTGGAGTAGGCGAGTCCGGGATAACAATTACTTCGTCCACGTCACTATTTGCAGGTGAACTAGGGACGTAAAAGACTTCAGAATCTTCTGAGTCCAAAATTTCAATGGGTGTTTCATCCCCATGGTACATACTCTTGCTACAACTTCCTTCCATTGGAAGCGGCAATTTACGAGCAGTAGAATGATAAAGATTGCTTGACAGATATGTCTTATGCCAGGGCATCGACATCTGTTTAGCTTCACATAGAAATTCATTAAGTAATTTCAAATAGGAAAACATACGATAAAATATTAATAATTGTATTGACTGATTTAATTACTTTTTAGTAGACAGTAGAACCTTGGCTCCGATACCAACTGTAACGTCCCTCGTATTTTTGAATAAAAGAAAACAAATTTTTTTTGAAAACGTGACAAAATTTAATTACAATTGCCAAGGATCACCGTGTACTAAAACAGTAATTACAACACACTTTGTATTATACAAAAATTTCCAAAATTGGGCATCACATGCCCTTATACATCAGTCAGTACAATAATTTACATAAAGTACAAAAAATAATAGTACAAGATGATAAATTAAGGAAAACCTTCGTCGACTCCGTCAGATTCGAGTGATATACCTGCAGAATCTGGGGGTGGGTGAGTAAATTCATACTTAGTAGGTCGAATTAAGTTCTAAGAATATGCTTTGTGCACGTAAGAAAATATCGTGTCCTCTTTCTTTTGAAATCATTCAGAAATCTGAAAAAAAAACACAATCACAGAATGTCACGATACCAGACAAGTTACCCCCGCGCTTATGGGGCAACGGGAGACAGAAAGGAAAAGAATTTACCCATGATATCCCAGTCCTGTGCGCGCCAGATGCCAAATTTGGCGGTATTCAAAATCATAATAATTCTTAGTTCCGAGGAACCGAGAACTATCCAGACGGTACGATTACCCAAAACTCAGAGAAATTTTTGAAAAGAGGAGATGATTTTAAAGATAGAGCTTTGTTTTTATAAAGGCAGCAGAAAACTCTTAGCAAAACTTTGGCGAGTCAAAATCTCGGCATACGATTAGAATTTAAAGCTACCTACCGATAACGCACGCGAAGTATAAGAGAACTCCCTTGTAGAAGATCCTTCCTTTGGGCAGAAAATTTGGCAGAATAACGGTACCAACGCGTAGAGCACCCTCGCTTTAGTGGGGTACGACTTTTGAACGGGCTGAAACGGGTGTAAAATGGTCTAGAAACAGTAAAAGAAGTGAAAGGGAGAGTTTAGAGAAGGGGCACATTTTTCGAGGTCTTAGATGGGTCACCTTGGGAAAATAACCTTTCCGGTGCGTAGAGCACCCTCGATTTAGTTGGAAACGGGTCTTGGATCACGTAATTCGGGCTTAAAACGGGTCAGAAATGAAGAAAACAATGAAAGGGGTGAAAAATCGGAAGCTTGGTGAAAGACTAGCCGGAATGGCCTATTTATAGGCCAAAGACGCGGTGGTTTCCGGCGGGCGCCCGCTGGAGCCGCTGCAGAAAATGGGTGGCGCCCGTTGGCGCCGCCGCACACTGTGGGTGTGTGGTGACGAACGAGCATTCGTCACAGTGAACGCGCGCCCGTCACGCGTTTGTCGTGTGCATCGCGCGCGCCGCGTGCTGCGCTGCGCCGCACCGAGCCGCCGATATTTTTTTTGTATTTTCAAAAAATCGTAACTTTTTACCCCGAACTCTGATTTGTGCGTTCTTGGTACCGTTGGGCTCGTATTCACGAGCCCTACAAAATTAGGCCATTTATGGATTAGTTTTCCATTATTTATGAAGTGGGCTCCGCTGGTCTAGGGCACACTTCCCGAGGCCGTAACTTGTGTTCTCGGTCTCAAATTTTCGTATTTTTGCTTGTCTTAACAAATTATAATTAGACTTAAGAAAATAATAAAATTTATAAAATATTAGAAAAATAGGGTTATTGCACTCACCCTTGTTGGTGTCAAGAGAGACCATGGCAAAGGAGGGGCTAGAATCAAGGATTTAAAGGTGAGGTGGTTGTTGACGCGGCAGAGGAGACCCTAGAATTAAGGATTTGGAAAAGAGAAATTGTTGTTGGAGGCAGATGTGGCAGCAACCTTGGCTGGTGCTGACGAAAGAAACGACAACGATCTGGACTCATGCATGAGAGGTGAATGACAAAGGGCAACATGGCAGGCGTAAGGGATAATGGAATTGTTTGGCCAGTAGAAGTTCTGCTGGAAAAGGATGTGGCCGTAGAGTGGGTAGAGGTGGTGGCAATGGATGTTGCAGGCCTTGCGCACTGTGATGGTGGAAGTAATGGCAAAAAAGGGGGATATTCATGGCGACCGGAGGCAGAGGATGATGAAACTAGAACTTCAAGCTTGACGATGATAGCAAAGACCTTTGGTGTGAAGATGGAGTGGAGGCGGTGGTTTAGTGATTGGGAAGGGTTGCTATAAAGCGGCAAATTTTTAGCGACAAACAAAATATGTGTTGCTAATAAGGCTCTCTCTCACTTCACTCACTCTCCCTCCCTTCTCTCCCTCCTCTCTCTCTCCTCTCTCTATCTTCACTCTCTCTTCTCTCTCTCCTCTCTCTTTTCTCTCTCCTCTCTCTATCTCTCTCCCTTCCCCTTCTCTCTTTCTTCACTCTCTCTCACTACCCTCTCTCTATCTCTTCCATCTCCCTCTCCCTCCTCTATTCTCTCCCTCTCCCACTCTCTCTTCTCCCTCTCTCCCATCTCTATCTCCTCTCTCTCTCTCCTTCCCCCTCTCTCTCTCTCCTTCCCCCTCTCTCTTATAGCTCTCTCTCCTCTCTCTTCGCTCTCTCTATCTGAAGATGAGAGGGGAGAGAGTAGAGAAATTTAATTTATTTTTTTAATTAATTATTTTGATTTTCAAATAATAAATAAAAAATAAAATAAATGTATTAGCGTCACTTAGTAAAAAGCGTTGCTAATACACTATGTATTAGTGAGGCATAAGTGTATGTGTCACTATTATATATGGTATTAGCGACACAAATTACTGTGTCACTAATACATTTTTTTATTTCTTTTTAATTATTTCAAAATATAATATTTAATAAAAAACTAAATAAATCAAAATAAAATTCCTCTGTAATGCCCTCGATTTTTTCTATGATTTTTTATAATTATTCTGCTATTTTTTTTATCATTTTTGGCGAGAAAATGTGATGCTTCAGCGTATTTGACCTCGGCATTTGTACCCATAGAGTTGGGTGTGGGATCAGTCTTAGGCCACAGGCCTCAACGCGCGCTTACGGAGTGAAAAATTGAAAGAGAATGAAAGTGCAGAGGATAAGGGAAAAAAAAAGGAAAAAAAATAGAGAAAGGATTGGGCTCGTGCTCGGTCGAGCCCAATCCTGAAGATTCTGAACAATGTGTCTCCCCCCCTCGAATTTCCTTTGCCCCAGCCGCCGGTGGGCCATAGGGCTGCCGCCAACTCCTTCTCGGTGGTGCGATGGCAGGGGGCCACCTCCCCGGCCCCCACGGTCACTCCGTCCTCTGCTGCATTTTCCCCCTGGTAAGCTCCCTCTCTCTCTGTGTGTTTTGAGTTTTCGCCACCACCATGGGCTGGAAAGGGCCAGCCGACCGTCGTGAGCTCCGCCCTGGCGACAGCGGGGCACCACCCCTCCTGGCCTTAGTGGGCTTTCCTCCGCCATCCCACTTCTCTTCTTCTCTCTACCCCTATTTTCCATCCCTTTTGGTCAAACTTGCCGGCTACCTTCGGCCGCCGTTGGACGGCCTGAATTGTAACATCTGTAAGTTTTTAAATGCTTTTTTATAATTTTCTATGTTAAGTATATCAAAATAAGCTCGGTGAGACGAGCGTAACGAACCTAAGAACACACAAAATGGAAGTCTAGGACAAAAAGTTATGACCTCGGGAAATGTGTCATATGGGCGGGACCTAATTTAAAAATGTGAGATAACCTATCCATCTTTGGTCTAGTTTTGAAGGGCTCATTAATACGAGTCCATTGGTACAAAGAACGCGTAATTTCGACATTGGGATAAGAAGATATGATGTTTTAAAGTTTTTTTTTAAAAATAAAATATATTTTATTAAAGGAAGCTTCATCATCAGGGGCATGCGTCAAAAAATTGACACACTTTTGACACATGTCAGTGACACGTCTGATGCACATCAAGCGTGATGCGTGTCTGACATGCATCAAAAGCGCGTCAGTCCTCTTCCCTTATAAATAATCCCCAGTTTCTCATTCAGTTCATTCAGAAACTTCTTTTATTCGTTTCTTACTCGTTTTAAGTCTAATTTAAGTCGTTTAAGAGGCGTTTCTACATAAATCGAGTGTGCTGGACATCATGACAAGGTTATTTTTCTATTTTGAGATTTCTACAGCCCAAAAATCTGCTATTTAAATTTTGGACCACTCGGAGTATCATTTATTTTCTTGCTAAAAAATCGAGGTAGGGGCTTTTATCCTCTTTTAAGACATAAATAATTACATTGGTTGCCTTTGAAAGTTTATATGAATAAATCTAGTTAATTTCTATGTATGTTTTAAAATTACCTCATATACTTGATTTATTAAGTGTTTATATTTTGAATTTAATTAAGAATTATGTTTTATGTTATATGTGATATAAAGAAAATCTAGCTTCACCATTATTTTAAAGTATGGTAAGATTGAAAGACGGTTTTTATGGAATTGTTGCTCTATCAAAATGATTTTAGAAAATACATACAATCATGACCATCGAGTTGCTGAGATGAGATAGAGAAGGGGTAACTGTCTCGTTGGAACGAGAGACTAACCTACCTTCATAATTGTTGTTAGTAACACGACCATGACTTGTAAAGGCGATGCTAGGATTTTGAAAGGTTGATCTTTGTAGAAAATTGTTTAAAGTAAAGAAGAAAAAGAGAAGGAAATTCCCGTTTGAGTCGGGCATATAAGAGATTTAATTGTTTGGAACTCAAATTGGTAGACGTACCAATAGAGTTTTATAATTGAGAGTACACAGGTAAATCCGATTTGGAATCGGATACACGGTACGCACATTGGCTTGGTGAGCCCCAAACGAAGGGCAAGACCCCTGATTTGCCCCAAACGAAGGGCAACTATCAAGGCTACGTGCATTAGGGTAGAGAGTATCATGGGAAAACTCTCTTCTCTCTAGATCCCGGTGCCCCATGAGCATAGGTGGCTCTTCCCTCTACAAGCAGGGAGTGTTTTATAGAAAATCTGTAGAAGAGTAAGAGGCTGTTGCTTTGTACCCACAACAAATTCTTTATATAATAAGTGTTTGAGACATTAGTAGTAAGCCATGAGAGCTTACAAACTCTAGAAGCATCTTTGATAAGTAGGGAGAAGCCCTAGGGAAGTTTTTTGGGTGAGAGACACACCCTTACAGCTTTTTCGATAAGTATTGTCTATTTACTTGATTTTGTGATTTACAAACTGCCAGATGTTATATTTATGTCTAATAGGATAAGTACCCCTACTGAGTTTTTTAAAATACTCACCACCCCCCAGACCTTGCAAGGCCCGGTGTGGAATAGACGGGTGTAGAAGAAAGTAGTAAAGATACTTTTTGGGAGCATCGACTGGTGACCACAAAGTCTACAATTACACCAGTAGTTTTCTAAGTATATTTTCATATTTTTTTGGCTTGAGAAGACTTTTTTATATATTTACGTATGTGTTTGTACATAGATAGTAGATTTCCTTGGGCATAAAATATTTCATGTTACGTTTATGGCTATATGTTTCTAGGTTGCGACCCGAGCAAGCTCTAATTTTATTTTTTAACTCTTTATATATTTTATAAAATCTTGGGTCGTGACATGGCTAGACTCAATTCGGACCTCCTAGGTTCGTCGATGGTGATGGGCTACCCCTTCGGGCCCAATTTTGCCTCTGCCCTTCCTCTTTTCCTCGGGCCAGACCCTTCCAATCCCTTGTTTTCCTTGGTCTCTGTCCGTTTTGGACATCGGGATTGTCGCTTCCAGTCGGACGCCGAACTTGAGCGACTAGACCTTTGTTTAGCTTCTCTCTGGCCTAGTGACAATGGTGGCTTCTTCCACTCAGCTGAGTGCAGCCTCCATCCTCTCCGTTCCGTTGGAACTAGGTCCAACACTCACCCGGTTGATGTGCTCGTCCACACAAAAAAAACGAGCCTTTGCCCTCACTGTGTTTTGATTCTCCGATGAGCTGCCGAAAATTGTCGTCTTCCATTTGGCTCCTCCTTGGACCAGCAATGATGACATGGCTGCTCTTGTCTAGACCCGTTGGCCCTATCTGCCCCCATCTTTGCCATCACCCGGAATGGCCCGCTTTCCCTTCTGCCCGTTTTCTAGTGTGTGCAGCGTGAACCAGTCGAAGGAGGACCATTCCATTGTAGCTGTGGGCCCTTTTTGGCCAGCCTTGTCATAGTGATGGCCCTACCAACCCTTGGCCAACCCTACCACTCTGCCCTCGACCGTGCTAGATGCATAGCTGCCCGCACCATTTGTTTTGGTTGTGGATGGCGATTTGCGATGCCACCGTTTCGGTCAGCCACCACATCGTGGCCTTAGCTCTGTCGCCTTTGTGGGCCTAGAACCACCTTCGGACCCACTGACCGCCCATCTCTTCCTCAAATGACCCTCTTTGCTGCGTGTGCATGTAGCCGAGCGTGCAGTTTAGGGTTTAGGCACCACTTTTACACCACCTGACCATTGGATGGCTCGGCCACCAAATGGAGTTGACATCAGCGTTTTCCACCACCTTTCCTTTGTCCTCAAGTGTCGCCCCATGCCCTCTGCCCTTATGTGGGCCCTTGTAAACTCAAAATCGATGTTGTTTGGTGCTGTCCAAGGCCAATTTTGACATATTGTGGCCAGTTGAGTATTTTTCACCCGCCGATCAAATTTTATTGTGTACACCTGGACCTTCGGTCACACCTGCTAGTCATTGGCACAACATTTCTCCCAGGCGCCCGTAGTGTGCAGCTGTGGATTGCAAATTTTTCCGCATTGACTTCTAACACCTCGTTTGATTGTGAGTACTTCTAGCACTTCTTAAAACCTCGGGACAACAACTCTCTCAGCTAGGCAATGCTTTTGACTGCTAACTCTGCCACTGATGCCGCCACCATCATGTGCTCAGCATCAAACGTCATGATTACGAGGTAGGGGAGCTTTGAACTCTTAATTTAATAATAGCATGCTTTGAATGTGTAGGAGCATGCTAGGACTGTATGATTCAATACTTTGGATGTTAAATCATGATCCATTTGCATGATGTAAGAGAATGACTTATGCCATGTTGAAATGCATATGATATGTATGTGATATGCAAGCATGTTTTATGTATGTGGAATATGAATTCGCTAGTGATGGCTGGCGAATATGTTAGTATGCTACATGTGTATTATGTATGTGCTAGTGATGACTAGTAAGTATGTTGGTAAGTTACGTATGTGGACTATGTGTGTGGGTAGAAATTTGGGTGATGAACAGTAGAGAGGGTTTGGAATGGAGTTGGATGTGTAAGCGTGTGACAGAAGACGACAGATGTAAGTGTGACAGGCGAGGAGTGGAGCGGATTGGTTTGGTTTGGTTTGGTTTGGAGCGTACATTAGGGGTTTGGTAAGTAAGAGGACTTTGGCTTGGAGCCTTATGGGGGTTTATTAGACAGTAAGAGTGTGCATAATTGCATAAGCATAACGTACAGGTTATGAAGTGACAAGTAAGCATAATAAGTGAGGTATTAAGTAAGAGGGTGATAACAGAGATCTACTAGGAGGAGCTAAGTTTGATGATGCCGAGTAAGATGTTTTGGTCGTTAGGTGGATGGTGGAGACTGTATGACTATGTAAGGATTTGATGTACGGTGAGTTATGATCATGATATGGATGAGGTAAGTGAAGTCTACTTCCCTAATGAACTAGGGTTTCAGATTAGGCTCAACTTCGGTTTGATTAGTCGAGCACTATGAGTTTGTGTGGCATAATTGTACCGCATAATTTACTTAATTAAAACTTGAATTATAAGCAAAGCTAATGATAGCGTTGTGAGTTTGAGACCTGAGGGTTTGATGGATTAAGTTCTGTGTTTGAGCTAGCTGATAATGAGTTGGATAAGCATTTCTCATGTCTTGCCATGGTGTTTATCCTGCAGGATGTTGTATGTGTGCTGTATAGAGCACCAGCGTCTGATGCTCTATTAAGAACGATATATGTTTTCATTTTGGTCTGTGTGTTGTATTAAGCCTAGACATTTGATATATATTGAGAGCATTGTATGATTCTGCCAAAAAGTGGCATTGTATGTTTCTCCCTAAGAGTGACACTGATACTATAAGACCCATAATGGTGGGCAATTGTATGGCACTAGAAGACCCCTAAAGTGTGGGCAATTATATGACCCCTTATGTGTGGATGTTTATGTTTGTGTGCTCAGGTAAGTAATATTATGGACTTGCTCTTACCTATTTGATCATGAGCCCCATGAGCATTGGTGTGGCTTGCCTTAGGAAAAGTAAATGGCGTCTAGTCACTCCCTGAAGGTTAAGGTGATGCCCCAGTGACATTCTTTTCTATTTCGACGTTGGAGCTTATTAGTTGTAATGAGCTTCAATGGTCGATAGTATGTGCATGATGGTACGAGTGAGTATGTGTGTTTTAGAGTATGAGTATGAGTATGTGTACGATTGTAAGCATAAGTTTCTAAGACTGCAAGAGTATGATTCTGAGGAAGACTGTAAGAGAATGTTAACGAGTAAGACTGTATGAGTAAGGTCATACAAGTACGTGTAAGTTGTATGAGTTAGCATATAATTGTACGAGTAAGTTTGTAAGACCCTGAATAAGGGTGTTTGTGTAAGTTTAGTTTGATGGTGTGTTATGCGTGATTACATGCATATGAGCATAATTATGATATGCCTTTCTGCTTCATTTTTGAGTTGCATGAACGCATCTATTTATAGGCTTACTAAGTTCACTATTTAGAACTCTCCTACTGGGTATTTTTCTACTGAGTATGAAAATACTCATTACCCTATTTTTTAGCCCCGTTGGTCAAGAGGCTTTTGCAAGTTTGTGAAAGGTAGCTCTGGGAGATGGATGCTTATTTCTGCAGTAGTTTGATTCCCTTTGACTCAGGTATATTTTACTCAATGTGAGTATTATTTTTGTGCCATGATTTGATGTATTGAGTGAGATGAGATTTAAGTGTTCATACCTTCTGGACTTATAATTTAGATTAGAGTGTAGACTGTTTATGGGATTGTACTCAGGGATGTCTGGGAGAGATTTGTATTTAAAATCCATGATCATGGTAATTTATTCATACATTTATTTTCGAGTAGTACCTGAGGATATTTGGTTTGGCTGTATGATGTTTGATCGAATGAGGAAAATTTTGGATGGAAAAATTGATGTGTGATGCTTTAAATTATAATTTGTTACAAGTTTTGTATTTCGTCATTTTCCCCTGATTTACCGTCGTTATATAGCAAAAAATTTCTGTGAATTTTAAAGAAAATGTGATGAAAAATCTCGGGCGTGACATCCTCTCTCTATATAGTCTCTCCCTCCCCTCTCTCTTCTAGCTTTCTATCCTCTCTCTCTTTCTGATCTCTCTCTTCCATGCGCATCACCATGAGCCCCGACTCTGAGGATGAGAGGGGAGAGAGTTGTGGAATTTAATTTTAATTTTTTAAAATTTTTAATTTTTAATTTTATTTTTAAAATAAAAAATAAAATAAATGTATTGGTGATGCTTAGTTAAAAGCGTCGCCAATGCCCTACATACTAGCAATGCAAGCATATCGTCGCTATTATATAGGGTATTAGCGACACAAATTACTATGTGTTGCTAATACATTTACTTTTGTTTATTCTTAATTATTTTTACAATATAATATTTAATAAAAAATCTTAAAAAATCAAATTAAATTCCTCCCTCTCTATAGTCTCTCTCTCCCTCCCTCCTTCCTCTCCCTCTCCCTCTCTCTTCTCCCTCTCTCACTTCTCTATCTCCTCTCTCTCTCCCTCCTCTCTTCCTTCTCTCTCATTGTGACGCCCCGACTCAAAAACCGACCTGGGCCGGGGGTCCAAAAGTAATAAAAAACAAACCCAGAACCGGGAGTGGCGAACTCTGATTGAGAAAGTCTTCTTGTTCCTCTACGTGCTTCGGAACTTTAGTGCTCCGTTACGCGAAGGCCAAAACAAACCTAATTATATAACTAATTCGGATCGGGCCAATGTTGCCTTGCTGTTGGTTGCCTACGTAGTCATCGGATAACATTCGCGATGTTACTCTGATATGATTGGATCTGTACGTAGTTCTGCCTATTGGCTACTACATACATCAAACCACACGAAAACACATACGTATACCCGAATATTTAATCGGGGTAATACGAAAACCTGTAAAACACTGGCAACACATATCTCGCTCTATCATAGAGACGAGCACCACACAACCACCACAACATGCCTCACTCTATTTTAGAGCAAAACCATCACATTCACATGTCTCTCTCCATCACTGAGCCGAGACCACATGCATCACACGTCTCGCTCTATCACTGAGCCAAGACTGAACACACACATAATATGTCTCTCTCTAATCCAAAGCGAGACGGTACACATCATGGCATATAAGCATAGCATATCATGATATAAACACACACACACAACATGTCTCTCTCTAACCCAGAGCGAGACGGATCACTTAGTCGAGACGGAACACACACACACAACACGTCTTTCTCTAACCCAGAGCGAGACGACACACATCATGGCATATAAGCATAGCATATCATAATATAAAAGATCATAGCATATCAAGGCATAACGTATACCCTATCTAGCACATGCATTCTATAATTAAAATAGGAGGTCAGAAACACTTACTCCCCTAATGTCTTGCGAGGTAGCAGTATTCGCGGTACTCGTTTGTGGGCGTCCTCTCCTTCGGATCCAGAGATAGCAATCGGAGCCTCCTCTAACCTCCGCACAGTCCTTGCCTTGCGCCAAAAGACAACTAACCAACTGTCCCCTTTCTTGGAGACTTCTCATTTTCTGCGCCCGTAAGCGACGAACAGAATGTCCTTTTCCCCATGACTTTTCCCACACTACGTGGCCCTTCGGTGAAGGATGGATGCTACCCTACTTTGGGCGACAACCGATGATGCAGCCTGTGACAGAGGACGGAGTCCCCCTTTCTCTCTGGGCCACTGCTCTCTCTTCGGGGCAGGAGAGTGGCAGATAGAGCCTCCTCTTTCCCTAGGCCATTTCCCCTTCTAGAGATGCCAACTTGAGGGATGGACTATGTCATTGCGTAGATCACCCTCGAATTAACTAGGAAGACCTCAGGAACCACTCGAATTAGACTTAAAATGAGTGAGAAATTAAGAACAGAAGTTTCTGAATATGAGAGAGAACACAGAAACATGGGCGAGTCTCTCTCCTTTCCTCTGGATGTCGTGGATGCTATTTATTGAAAAACTGGATAGATGTGAGGCTGACACATGTCAATCCTATCCTCTTTGTCAGCAATCCTATCCACTGAGTCGTCGATCATATCCAGAAAGATATTATTTTATTCAAATAATATCTTAACCTCAAAACGCGATAACTTCCAACCTTGATGTTGGAATTACATGTTCTTGTTACCGATGGACTCGTGTCGACAAGCCCTTCAAAAAAAGACCACACATGGGTAGGTTATCCCGCACTTTTGTGTAGGTCTCGCCCATATGACACGCTTCTCGAGGCTGTAGGTTTCGCTTCGAACCTCTGTTTCACGCGTTCTTTGATTCGTTACACTCATAACTCCGAGCTCTACCCCAAATATGGGGATTTTGCCTAATGAAACCCCCTAATACTAATCTCAAATTACTAAATTACCCTTAACCCCCCTAGTTAAGTATAATTGGAAAACAGGTTGTTACACTCACTCACTCTCTCTCTGCCCCTCCCTCCCTCCTCTAGTCCCTCTATCACTCCTCTCTCTCTCTCTCCACTCACTCTCTTCTAGCTCTCTCTCCTCTCTCTCTTCCACGTGCCATCGTGAGCCACGGCTCTGAGGATGAGAGGAGAGAGTGTAGTGGAATTTAATTTAATTTTTTTAAAATTTTAAGTAATTATTTTATTTTTGAAATAATAAATAAAAAATAAAATAAATATATTAGCAAAGTAAATTATTATGCTTTGCAAATATTTTTTTTTATTTTTAATTATTTTTTAAATATAATATTTAATAAAAAATCTTAAAAATTAAAATTAAATTCCTCCCTCTTTCTATACTCTCTCTCCTCTCTCTTGTCTCTATATCTTCTCTCTCTTCTCTCCTCTCTCCTCTCTCTCTCTCCCTCTATTCACTCTCTCACTCTCTCCTCTCTCCTCTCTCCCTCTTCTTTCTCTCTCCTCCCTCTCTCTACCCTCTCTGTCACGCCCTAGCATCCACCCGACCCAAGCCGAACCTGGTCCAAGGGAAGGTTGGCGCTCACGAGGGTAACAAAAGGTTGAACTAGCAGAAGACAACCCCTTAAACACACACACACACACAGAGTAGCACACTGCTTTATCTTTGTGCAAGAGAAAATAAGGAAAGATATAAAGGACATCAAATCAGAATTAAGTCCTCAACTCTTAAACCTAGAAACTTACAACACTAAGCCGCCAAACATGGCTCAAGTCATAACATCAGAATGAGTCCAACCCCACAATGGCTATAAAGTATGGGACAAAATCAACCAAGCATGACATTCTAACACACAAGTAGAATAAACAAGTAAAGATAGTAAGGCCTCTAGGCTTCCATGCCTACTCCCGACCATCAGCCACACGCTCCTCATAAAGAGGGACTTGATCATTTGCATGTCATACCATGCAGCCCCAAAATAGAAAACACAAGAGAAAATGGGGTGAGTAAAACACTTAGTAAGGTTTTATACTTTGAGACGATAAATCTAAAATCATCATAAGTATTTCACAAGCAGTCCATCACATAAAACATAACATAATATCATCTCATTTCTTATCACACATTCCCAATGTTTACATTTAGCCTGCATAAGAGTGTCTCAATCATGCTAACTATAATCATGTATAACCATTCTCGTTCATAAGCATTTATCCTGCATGGGAAGTATCTCAATCATACTAACCATAAATATGCATAACCTTTCTCATTCATAAGTAGTCATCCTACATGAGAAGTGTCTCCAACACACTAACATAATTATGCATAATTATTCTCAATCATAAGTAATCATCCTGCCTGTGAAGTGTCTCTAACACACTAACATAATTATGCATAACCATTCTCAAGCATAAGTAATTATTTTACATGAGAAGTGTCTCTAACACACTAACATAATCATGCATAACCATTCTCAATCATAAATAATCATCCTGCATGAGAAGTGTCTCTAACACACTAACATAATCATGCATAACCATACTCCATCATAAATAATCATTCTGCATGAGAAGTATCTCTAACATACTAATATAATCATGCATAACCATACTCCATCATAATTAATCATCCTACATGAGAAGTGACTCTAACACATTAAAATAATTATGCATAAGAAAACCTGCTTATTTAGCCGAAAGCCTAAGCAGTCCTTGCTGATTGAAAAGGCTTAAGAAATTGTGCAGTTTGGGTAAAATCCCTAACAGGGAAGATACCCCCTGGTAAGCCAGTGCACTAGGTTACACCAACCTGGATTCTCAGGGTGTAGATGGTCTTAATAGTTTGGTCTCCTTAAAGCATTGCCGCTCTTCTTAACCCGGGGAGGAAAACCCATCCTCGAGGGATGTAAAACCTAATCGAAAAGCCATCGGTTGATTAATCCAGCAAACAACATCACTAATTGCATCCAATCAATCACGGCTAATCTCGATTAATCTCCTTCATAAAACCTTTTTTGTGATGCATGCAACATGGTACATGAGTAACACTACGTGAATTCTACTTCATAAAATGTGCTCCCATCAGCCATAAATGCATCATTTGTAATCCACATGCATCAAATAATTATAATAATTAATCCCACAAGTGTGTGTACATATTAATAGTGTTCGATTCTAAGCATAAACATATGCATTATGAACAAACCATCGTCAAACTACACACATGTTCTCATAATTTAATCATGGCTCCTCCTTATTGAAATCATGGGTAAAAACCAGTGAACACCTTGAAGAACACAAGTTCAAGTCAATTACAACCTTATGCTAGACTTAGGTAAGCATACTCATCACTACACTTAAGCTAAACATGGAAATATAATTCACCCATAATTTAGCATGACATGTAAAAGCATACAAGCCCATTCTCATGCTTTAAACTTGTTGGAATCCTAAGTAAAACATGTAGAATCACTTAACATGAATTTAGGATAATAATAACATGCTAAAATCCAATAACATGTAATTCCATACTTGAACAGCATCATAACCTTCAAGATAATATTCATGTATTCACAGTAGCATTTTCAAGTAAAAATCACTCATCACAACCATAAGAAATGAGATTTAAGAAGAAGAACATAAAAATGAACAAAATACTCAAAATAGCAAAATTGTCACTTGGTCATTTGATTGGCCAGAAGGTCGTTCGAACACCTCATCGATTGATTGGCCAGACACTCGTTTGATTGCCTGGCTGTTTGAGCACCTACATAGTAAACCCTGGTTCGTCTTCAACCTTGCAAATCCAAAATCGAAACTTTTGAAAATCAACATGAACATTCAAATCTCACTTCCAAACTTGACAATATCGAAATATAAGCTTAGGAAATGATAGATCTAGTCATTAATCAACTCAAACACAAACAAATCTTTAGAAAGATCATGTTTTACATAAACCACCATTAAAGCTCAACATGAAGCAAAAACCCACAAAAATCATCTCAAACTTCAAATCCGAAACATAGACCCATTTTGGAAGAAGAACCCTTACTTCAATGAAGTCTTGACCCAAAATCAACACTTGAATCCCTTCAAATCCCTACCCACATTTAGGGTTTAGTTAATACCTTAATAAATATATTATTAAAGCTTAAATCACTTGAAAACTCATAGATCTAGGGCTTGCTTTGTTCCAAAACAAAAATCCCTCATTAGAGGATTGAAATGTAGATAAAAAACAGGAACTTTAGTGGTGTAAAATAAGATTTAACCTTGGGAAAGATGAGACTAAGAAAGATTAGGCAAAACCTTAAGAGATTAATGGAAAAATCAAGACTGATCTTATGTTTATCAAGCTTTCCTCTTATGGAATGGGGAATAGGGCTTCTCCGCCCTTCCTAAATGGGAATGGAGCTTGATTTTTCTATTTATAGTAAGTCATGGGATATATTTTAGGAAATTGGGGTACAAATAGAATTTACTACTAAAAATGAGAAATTTGTTCATTTTGAGTCCAAAACGAAGTTTAAATTTTTTGAAAAACTTTATTACTGAAATAAGGTGGGTTTAGGTTCTTGTGGGACCCATCATCCTAATTTACGAACATGGGGCCCACGGCGGGACCTGCGCCCTAACTTTTTTGAGAAAAAATTGCTAAAAATTCAAAAAACATTTGAATTTACTTAGCTTAACATAAAAACCAATAAAATGAAGAAAAAATTACCTAAAATCATCATTAACCATCTTAAATCCCAAAACAAGTTAAACCGGCAAAAGCAACACTACAACCGCATAGTAACGATAAATTTAATTAAATAAACGAGTTCAGGATTTTGAGATCTTACACTCTCTCTGCCACTCCCAATTTCTCTCTCTCCTCTCTCTACCCTCTCTCTTCACTCCCTCTCTCTATAGTCTCCCTCTCTCCCCCCTCTCTCTCTTACTTCGCTATCTCCTCTCTCTCCCCCTCCTCGTCTCTCTTCTAGCTCTCTCTCCTCTCGCTCTTAATGATATATCTCTCTCTTCCACATGCATCACCATGAGCCTTGATTCTAAGAGGATGACAGGGGAGAGAGTAGTGTAATTTAATTTTAATTTTTTATTTAATTAAAATAATAAATAAAAAAATAAATGTATTAGCTATGCTTAGTACTAAGCAACACAATTATATAGGGTATTAGTAATGCAAATTACTATGCATTATTTTTAAAATGTAATATTTAATAAAAAATTAAATAATCAAAATTTAATTCCTCCCTCTCTTGATAGTCTCTCTCCATTCCTCTCCCTCTCTCTCTTCTCCCTCTCTCTCTTCTAGCTCTCTCTCCTCTCTCTCTTCCATGCACATCACCATGAGCCCCAACTCTGAGGATGAGAGGGGAGAAAGTAGTGGAATTTAATTTAAAATTTAAAATTTTTAATTATTTATTTTATTTTTAAAATAAAAAAAGAAAAAAATAAATGTATTAACAGCGTAAATTACTATGTGTCGCTAATACATTTTCTTTTATTTCTTTTTAATTATTTTTAAAATATAATATTTAATAAAAAATCTTAAAAAATTAAAAGTAAATTCTTCTCTCTCTCCACTCAATCTCTTCTCTCTCTTTCTCTTCCCTCTCCTCTCTCCCTCTCTCTTGTTCTCCACTCTCTCTCCTCTCTCCCTCTTCTTTCTTTCTGCTCTCTCTCATCACTCTTTCTCTCCTCCCTCTCTCTCCCCCTCCCGGTTTCTCTCTCTACCCTCTCTCTCTTCACTCTCTCTCCCACTCCCAGTTTCTCTCTCTCTACCCTCTCTCTCCACTCTCTCTCCTCTCTCCCTCTTCTTTCTTTTTGCTCTCTTTCCTCACTCTTTCTCTCCTCCCTCTCTCTTCCCTCTCTCTCTATCCTCTCTCTCTTCACTCTCTCTCCCACTCCCAGTTTCTCTCTCTCTACCCTCTCTCTCTTCACTCTCTCTCCCACTCCCAATTTCTCTCTCTCTACCCTCTCTCTCCATTCTCTCTCTCTCTACCCTCTTTCTTCACTTTCTCTCTACCCTCTCTCTCTTCACTCTCTCTCACTCTCTTCTTTTGCTCTCTCTATTCTTTCTTTCTCTCTCTTTTATTATATTTGCGAAGTTCTTTTAAATTTTTTAATATTTCTTTATTATATATTATAAATTTAAATAATAAATATTTAATAAGATGCAATAATAAAATTATTAACAACACCCCCTAAGTATCGTCGCTAATAGTACAATTATTAGGGATGCTTTGATTAAAGCATCGCTATTAATAAACTACTATTTGCGACACTATTATAAAAGCTTTGCAAATAATTCTATATTTTTTATTTTTTAAAAATTTATCACTAGTAGCGAAGCTTACATAAATGCATCACTAATAGTATAAGTATTAGAAACACTTTTATGACAGCATCCCTAATAGTTATACTAATTAGCGACACTTGTTCAAAAGCGTGTCTAATAGTTATGTTTTTTTTTTAAATTTATAACTATTGGTGATGCTTAGCGTCACTAATACTATTGTATTAGAGCCATTTTTACAAAAGCGTCGCTAGTAGTTGTATCACTAATAGTTATAGTTTTTTATTTTTAAAAAATTCATAACTATTAGCGAAGTGTTATTGAAAGCATCACAAATAGTATTAGAGATGCTTTTTGAAAGCATTGCTGCTAGTTGCACTATTTGTGACATTGCTAATAGTTATAAATTTTGCGACGCTTGAATATGTGTCACAAATAAGCATTTTTAGCAACAATTTTGATTGTGTTGCTAATAAAAGCATCGCTAATAATCCTTTTTGTTGTAGTATAGCCTTCAATATTCATTGAAGAACTTTGTTGCAACTCCTTAAGCTTTTGTGTGTATTTTGTTGTGAATTTCTCTTCACTTTTGGCTAATTGAATTGATCTTTAAAGTTGTAGCCAAATAAAAACTCCATACTCTCAAACCTCAATAGAGTAGAGTCACCAATCTCTCTATGCTAACAATGGATTTTTTGCCCACATCCAAAACACCACTTATATAGTTAAATAAGTCGGGTGTTAGACCTTGAATAGGAATCAAATTCAACTTGGACTGACCTATTTTGGGAAACTACACACTAGTGATCGATCACTAAACTCTCGGCTTTGTTTTGCAAAGAAAGCAATTAGATTGCTACAGTAATAATCGATCGATGAACAGTAATTGTTATAGTAATGTACTACTGTAATTTGCTACAATGCTACTACAATACTGAAAATCAAAATTATTTCCGATTAATCCCAATTAATCTTAGATGAAAATTTTACATATTTATGCAAATTTTTACTTATTTTTGACTTATTTTTTCTCACATTCTAATATGATAAACCTTTTATCCTAAGTGTGTGATGTGATGTGTATGTGTGGTTTTACCTTCAAAAACACTTTTGTGTCTTCTAATCTACTTCATCTTCACCATGTGATCTTGAGCAATAAGCATTCTATCCTATGACTCAAATTACACATCAATTTGACATTGTTTTGTTCACTGAAAAAAACTAATATAATCCATATGGCCACATATGTTTTAACAGTTCTTGATTTGGAAAAAGAGGATGATGGCCTATAGAGGGTTCACATTTTTTACCCTCACTTTTATAGCAAGTGATTAATTTTAGTTGAACATACTCTTGTGATGTATTTTGGAAGTTGATTATGCTATTGAAATATTGACTTATTGTGACAACCCTGATTTTTGGTACGTTTCTTAAAACCAAAGATAGAATTTTAATATATGTCTATTAATAGAGTATTGTTTTGGGTTCAATATCTAAAGAGTTGTGGTAGAACTCTAAAAGACGAACATAATGGCGTTTGAATCATTTAAATCAGACATTAGGGCCGTAAGTGACAACCTCGGGAAGCATATCTTCTGGGTGGGACCCATGGTAAAACCTAGCCATGGGTGATCTTGTTTCAAAAGGCTTGTCGATACAAGTCCTCGGTACAAACAACACATGGTTACGACTTATGGTTGAAAAGTTATGACATTTTAATGTTTTGGAGGAAAAAATAAAATTAATATTTTATGGTGGCTAACGCAAGTTGATGCAGGAGATGCGTCAGTCAACGGGGTGACACATCATCGCGCGGTATGACTGCGCAACATGTGGGTCATCCACGCATGACACACAGGACCTACATAGCGGGTCCCACCCATTGCGGTGACACCGCGTGATGCACATCGCTCATCCACCGAGCGCCGCGCAATAGTTTTCTACTATAAATTCTTACCCCACGTGTTCACTCTGGTCATTTTTCAGTTCTACCACTCTTCAAACTTCTGTTCCTCTGATCTAAGTCATTCTGAGTCTGAATCAAGTCGTTCAAATGACATTTTCAACTAATTCAACTATGCAGGACACTGTGGTGGGGCCAATTTTTTAGATCGAGGTCTCTTCAATCATGAAATTTCTACCCAAACCTAAGGTAGTGGGTCTTACACTCTAGCTTATGCTATGCTCATATAGTCAAATTTTTATGCACTGTTTTTACACCATTATGCTAGTTTGCCTTAGTTTATGAAAAATGTCATATGCCTACTGAATTATGTTCTGGTATGTGTATTTTCTGGATAGTTCTGGGGTAAAACCTAGAATTATCATATTTTATCTGGATACCTACCAAGGAAATAATTGGTATCTAGTGCACGCATATAAGTGGAGCGTCATGGGTAAGCTCCTAGCCTTCAGAGCTTTCTGTTGCTCCATAGCATTAGAAGGAACGCCATTCGGTATCATGGCTCTGGATTTATCGTCATCGGACGAACCGATATTTTTCTGAATTTGTTTCTGAATCGGACAAACCGCTGTTTTCTGAATTCGCTTATGAAATAAATTCTGTTCTAGTAAAAATGTTACTTTCATGAGTTTTTCTACTTAGCATTAATTTAGATTTTAATTCCACCTATTGAGTATAAAAATATTCACCCACCTCCAAACTCTGCATAATTACTTGAAAGCTATTTTCCCTAATTTATGTAATTATGTGACTATTATGTAAGGGCTTGTTATGCCCACATTTTGTTATCTGACTACTCTATGAACAAGTGGCCTTGGGCATATGTAATAATTTTATGAGGTTTCGTTAAACTAGGTATTATTGTGATATATAAAATTTTAGCTGTGCATCGACTCCAATTTATACTACGATTTATGTCATTTTATGAGTCTTTCTTGTGGTGATACGTACTGACGGTTGTCATGTTCAGTTACACGTGTAATGTTAACACGTGCCAAGCTGAATAATAATTATGATTATTATATCATATATTATTTTATTGCAGTCGTCACACTTATATCTTCCAACTGTGCAGAACATTTATTCTAAAAAAATGCATATTATAAGGATCAATTGACCAATCAAAGCAACAAAGATGCAAAGTATGACCCCATAACTGGTGAACTCACAATCCGCTGAAAGTTGAACACAAACTCCAATGTAAACATGTTCAAAATCAAGTTGTGGCTCCTTCCTATCATCAAGGATAGGCATTGGACCCTCTTGGAATGATAAAGTGTTGGATGAAAGGTTTTTTGTGTATGACAGTATGGGGAAACACATGAGGATTATTGCTGATGTGCAGACATTTTTCCATTCAATGTGGAGGCATAAAAAATATGTGTTCGAGGAGGACCTTCCAAAAGTTTAGTGAAGAAATGGAAGACGACAAATGTGAAGGTTCTACAATTACAAGAGATTGGGGATGACTGTGGGATATTATGTAGCTACTACATGTATAGGCTAACATGAGGAAAGAGCATTTAGTCCTTTGTTGTGTAGAAGTTTAGAAAATTGCTAACATGATATATTGTGAGCTCCATGGATGTCTATGAGGGATTGTAGATTTGGAGTGGATATGAGTGGCATTATCTTATGTTTTTGGTTTGATGAACCTTTTTACAATAATTTGCTTATGTCAACATGGTAGGATGGATAGTATTAACATATTTTTTGTTTATGTTAGCATGGTATGATTCATATGTTGACCTTATTTTGGTTATGTGAAGCATGGTATGAATGGTTGACAATGATAATTATCTTGATTCTATCAATCATGGTATGAATATCCTTATGCTTTGTGGAAACCGATGTTAGATAGAACCGTGATGATTTTATGTACACTATCATGGTCTTGCTATGGAGTTGCGATGGAATTGTGATGATATTGTGATGGAATTGTGATGATATTGTGATGGAATTGATATGGTATAATGTACACCATTAGGTATTCAATGGAGTTGTGATGGTTTTATGTAGAGTATCATGGTATTGCGATAAAGTTGCCATGATATTGTGATGGAATTGTGATGCCCTTGACAGCTTATGCAATGCAATTGTGATGACACTTTGATGCATCCATAACATATTTGGATGCAATTGTGATGCTTAAACTGCTAAGATTTAGATAACATAAAAGTCTTACAACATGATTTGCCAAATGATTAATAATAAAAAGCCAAAAAAAAGAGCATTCATACAACAAATTTGAAATAAACTTTATTGTCCCATGTCAGATGATTGGCTTTGTGCATGTGAGGTAGTTTTGCCCTACACCACCACACTAGCTGCAATGAAATGGATGCACTAGTGCTTTTTGAGGTTAAATGCTCTTCTTCTTTGGCCTACCTCTTGGCCTTTTAGTTTTATTAGGGAGGATGATTGCATCTCGATAGGGTGTGATCACTCTAATTAGCTTGTCATCGTGAGGTATGGGGAAGATAGTCTCCCAATAGGTGTTCTGATAACACTCTGTCATCCCATAATCTCCTCGATAAAACATGGATGGTGTACCTTCCTTCACACAAATAGCATCGTAAGAATGTGTACATGGTAGACCCATTATTTTCCACATGCAACAAGAGCATGTACAATTAGCAAGGTCCATAGTATAATGCCCTTCCACCACTACCACATCTTCATTTCCAATCAGGATATTAAGTGCTTGAGATTCGTTGATGATAGAATTTAGTTTGTCACTAATTTAGGAATAAGATAGGTTTCTTAGTGCTCACAACATGTCCTGGCATCGTGCATCTTTGTTATTATCCTCATGTGAATGCCATCAATAAAGCTAATTAATACTCTCACTTTGCCTTCACCCAACTATTAAAGCTTTCATCTATGTTATTCACCAAGTGCCCATACCTTTCAAAGAGTGCATTACACCAATGGTCAGGCTTGTTTAATAGAACCCAATTGTATGCATCCTCTTATGCTTGCCAGAGCTCAAGCAATGTTTTTTCATATTTATGCATATTTGGTGCTTTTGCAACTGTGTGGATCATCTTGGCCACATACACTTTGCTCTCCACTATCATTTTCTTTTTTAATTCCTTATCCTTTAAATCGTGCTCTAAGTGTTGCACGTAGTACCCACGAAATCCCTCAAGGAATATTGAAATGATATTGTTTATCAATCCCTTTTGCTTATCACATACAAATGTAATCTGCCTCTCATGCCCCCACAGTGGCTTGAAATGAATAAAGGAGCCTCGTCCAATTGTCTTTATTCTCATTGTCTACAACACAGTAGGCCAATGGAAATATATGATCTCTACCATCAACTACACTTGCTACTAATAGTGTTGCTTTTGACTTCCCATTCAAGTGTGTGCCATCCATCCAAAAATAGTAAGGCCAACAATATCTAAACCCAAGAATAAATGTATTCAATGACATGAAGCAACACAAGATTCTCCTCTATGGGCTTACCTCATAGTGTGCAAAGCTTTCGGGGTTTGTCATGGTCAGATTGTTACAATACCATGGGAGATCATTGTCTGAATCCATGTAATTCTAGTGTATGCAGGTGAGTACTACCTCCTTTGCATGCCATGCCTTTTGATAGGTGATAGTTACATTGTACTCGTGTCACTTGTCCTTACCATATTAGTTGGAAAATATGTAGATCTCTCTTGCACAGTATCCACAACCAACTCATACAAGTGGCCCTATGATGCATGAAGTTGACACTTTCTCCCTATTCCCCCTGTACAAGTATGAGGATGAACATGCTCCTTCACTTAAAAATAACATGTCTTGTAGTCTAAAATGCATGTCTTTTCCAACTTCAAATGCGGCTTCCACAAACTGCCGTAACTCTTTGTTTTCCAATCCTCCCGTATTTATACTTGAAGTTGTGAGCAAAATAATTTTGTTTTAATGTCTTCCTTACTTCATACTAATCCTTAAAATGCTACCCAACTCACATGAAATTATTCTCCCAAATACTCGATTGCAGTACCGTTGTTTGATTGCTTTCATCTTTGGACTTTTTATTCATATCTAACATACACACTAGCTTGTGTTTACAATGTCCTATGCCATGGTGACTCTTCCATGGCTCTTATATGTTACCAATAACTTGCAGCATAGTCCATTGTAGCTAAACACATCCAATATTTTGAAATATACATATACCCACAACAACCTCCTCATCCAAGTTAGGGTATATGTATTCCAAATTTACATCCACATGGAAACTTTTGAAAGATTTTACTATCCATTGCACAAATGAACTGATAGCATTCTTCTTTTCAATAAAATTAAAATGATTGACACCTCCTACTATCTTCGCTTTGCAATTGGGGTTGCATTCAATAGTCCCTCCATAGTATGCCAATACTATGACCTTTGATGGTGGTGGTGGACTCTACATATAGGCACAACAATGTTACTTATATATATATATATATATATATATATATATATATATATATATATATATATCATAAATTTCTTTCCAAATTAACTAGAAAAATAACTTGCATTGCATTCCCCTACATCCCCTATATTGTGAAGGGATTTGAGATGCGACACATCATATTGTAAAGGGTTTGCGAGGCAAAACACTATTGTTGCGAAGGCAATTGTGAACCACTTAAGATGGCAATTACTAGTCATCCCAATTGCAATGGTCTTACATCACAACAACATTGCAACTACGTCACAACTAATTTCCATCCCAACATCTACATCCCCTATAGTGCAAAGTGATTTGCGATGCGACATATTATGTTCTAAAGGGTTTGCAATGTAAGACACTATTGTTGTGATGACATTTACTAGTCATCCCAATTGTGATGATATTACGTTGCAACTAATTTCCATCTCAACTTTATGTAAGCCATCACAAAATTTTTGTATTTTAATTACACAAATTCACCTGCAATAGTGTCTTCCTCACACTTTCCTAAGCCATCACAATTAACCCATCGGTCCTATCATATCATGCTACAACAGGCGGATTACATGTATCCAATAGTAGAGCGCAAGTCGAGAAGTTGTACCTACATTGCTCAAGGGTCTAACATCAAGCTACTAGGCAACCTTCAAATTCTTTTCTACTACTAGGGGAGCTTCAACTATGTCTAAGACAAAACTGAGACAATAGAGAGCATAAGGAGTAGTGGTAGATTGTGTAGGAGAATGTAGCCGTTTCTAGGCGAGCTTCAGTCAAGATAGGGAGGAGGCAAAGACAACAAAGAGCAATGACAGATTGCGTAGGGAGTAGTAGCAATATTTTGTTTTGTAAAGGAGAATATATAGCTAATAAATGAAAAGATATAAAGGTGAAGATGTAACAATATTGCCAGAGATGAGGAAGAAGAGCATAACTAGGGATCACAGCAAGAAGGGCAATTAGGTCATTTTAATACATTTTATCTCGTGCCCTACTTTAGATTGTTTACAATTTAAGCACTAACTATAATTTTCTTCACCAAGTCTATTTAGCAATTCCTTGTATATATAATGATTATTTTCAAAAGTGATAATACTACATAGGCTCACGCCAATGAAGGTGCGGAGCCTAAGACTCTTGGTTCCCTTTGCAACATATGTAAACACAAACATTTGCCCAAAGAAGCAACTATAGTAATTTTGATACTTACATACACCCAATGAATCTACCCAACAAACCCTCATAATTGGGTTTTAGTTGGATAGAATATGTGTGACACAATGTTCAGTTGGGCCTACCTGTGCTATCTAACCAAAACTCAATTGGGTAGATTTGTTGGGTTAATATCATTTTCCTTGGACTATTGTTGTCTCCACATGCTTTGGCATTGTAAGCATTAACTCTGGTACCAAGCATACAGGCTATAGATCAGATTACATATACATTGATAAAACATAGACAGACATTTTGTAAGTTACAAGAATTGTTACATAGATAGGATGGCTTCCTCCTGAACGCACAATAAGCTCTAAATAAAAAGTTGAAGGAACCTATTTATACAATGCAATTTAATAGAGGACTCAGGGCTGTTCAGAAGACTGGTTTATTTGGCATGGTCCTCCCAATCCTAGAAGCAGTGGCATCAGAGGCAGAGCTGGTAAGTACACCACCACTTTGAGACAAGTAAAAATAATTGTAGTTTATTCTTGTGACCAAATCTTCGAGATGAGGAAACTGTCCCACATTAAGCTTGAAGGATAGGATCTGCACATGCATATCAGATCCAAGGTCAAACATCTCTATCTATATCCTGTATGAAAATGCTAAGATCACTTGCATACAACAATATTCACACAACACTTTCATTGATGGCACAGGCCCAATGCAGCCCCATACCTGCGAGCCTACATGGGTCCCACTTGGAGATTAGAGAAGTAAAATACATTACATACATAATGCTTGAGTGTGCTGCATGCATCACATTCTCCAAACCGTCATAGTATTAATAGAAATCCTGCAGACTAATCACCAAGTGGGACATATGTAGTTAGTTCCCCTTAAAGAGTCACTAATTCAATAGTTGAGTCAATGAATTTTGTGTCCAGGCACAGAATGGATTCAATTTCAGGTTATTGCAAATTTTGAGGGCCAATTGCAGGTTCATCTAGCTGATCAATTGGGTGAGCAAGCATCACTCAAAGGATGGTACCAAAATTCCAGAGCAAACACCAAAACTTAATGTGGATGACACTGTAAAAGAATACAAGATTGACAAAGGAATACTCTGAGTAGAAAGGTGATGCACTCGTCAAACTGTTTCTCAATTTGCATAATATCATTTTCACAGCTTTCCTTGACTGCAGGAGCTGCATTCTCACAACACAGTATCTGTTGTACAGAGTAAAACTTGAGGGCCAATCCAAGTATGCTCTTGATTCGGTTAGCAATCAGAGCCCACTGCAAATAGCAAAATAACATATAGGTCAGAAAATACAGTACACAATAAATATATACATAAATTTAATGGTTGCTAACAAGTTGACTTTGTCTAAATCTCAGTCAGCCAATTGAAAATGTCTCAGATAGATCAAGAATTTTGGTCAAGATCTTGGAAAACATCACTTTTTATGGCAGTTAGATGCGAGGGATTTTATAGCCACACCTTAAGTGGGAAAAATTCGCCAAGCTCATGTTATTATGAAATTTGCTGTGGTTTCATGTGTAAAATGAAATTTCCACATGAAAAATAATTGCTATGATTGCACAAAAAGCCACAGCTTTTCTCAGTGTTGGTCATGTGAGACTTTTTTTGGAAGAAAAATAAACGCTTATTTTTTCCTTAAGTATGTCAATTGTGTTTTGGTTTTATTCCACACACAAATATATATGCAATTATAAACATTTATGTGTGTATATAGTAACTTAAAAACATGTATGCTTGTGCTAAAACAACCATATCAAATATTATATATATATGTATATATATATATATATATATATATATATATTCCACAACATAAAAATTGCAACAAATAATATGCAAAATTCACCATGTAACAAGTTTCATAATCTAGTTTTGGGCTATTGAGGAAGATCTATAGGCAATGGGTTAAGTGGGAAGAGGTGTGGAAAATTTTTACACAGGTTGAAAAGTGTGGAAAATACTACTCATTAAGGAAAATTGTACGTGGGAAATTTTGAAATTGTCAGAAGAACCACAACAGTGGAAAATGACTAACGCATGAGAAATTTGTCACATTGAAATTGTCAGAAGAACCACAACTATGGAAAATGACTAACGCATGAGAAATTTGTCACACTAAAAGGTCACACATGACATTTTCTCACACCAAAAAGCCATGTGCCCTACCACGTGGAATTTTTCTTGCATTTAAGTGTAATTGTGTTTATAAAATCCCTTGCAACTAAACCCCCCCATTGAAATTGTACTTGTACACGTACTCATATATAGGGTACCAGATCCATAAACAATATTTCATAAATATTTTTTGTACATATTTAGGGGAAATTATGTAACCTTGGAGTGTAAACATGATAGCTAGAAAATATGTACTTTGTTATGAGATACCCCTTTTAATTCTAAGGAGTTTATTCCATCAAAAGTTGACAAGTAGTTCAACAACTTTGGAACTCCACTCAATGGCTGCCTTTTTGTTTGGCCATGTATCATCCTGTAAGTTTAATTGCTATTAAGCTTTCACTAATATATAATTCTTTGCACCCAAACACTAAGCATTTGTTATTCAAAGGAGTGGGCTATAAACCCCTGGTAATTGCCTTTATTGGCTGAAAAGTAATATTAACAAGATGACAAAGTCTAATATATTGTTATTTGTAATAATTAGGAAATAAAAGATTAACACGAAATAGGAAACCTACAAACAACCACGTGCTAGTGGTACCTACAATCAAAAAAGTTGCATTGGCACATTACCTTAGACAACTCATCAAGTAGTACACCATATGAGTATACTAATGATGGGCTCCTTCATCCACCTCAGCTTTCAAGTGGTTGATTTTACAGTGGTGAATATGAGTAGCAATAAAAAATTTATTTAATTAGTTGGTAGAGGTATAGAAGAAAATATATTTATAAATATCTGCATGAATACAACATATATTTAAGGGAATATGTAACCAGAAGTGACATCTCTCTCTCCAAGATTTGGACATCATCCCTCCCCCAGTTTTTTTTCCGAACCTTTGACAGAACAGAGAATTTGGCAAGACCTTGTGAGACAAAACTCCATGGTTTGTCTTTAATAAGAGCACAGCGCTTATGATTTGAATTAGCTTGGTAGTACTGCTCAAAGCTTGAACGTCGGCTCAACCAGTTGAGTTTAGCATTGGCATAGCTCATATAAGCTTGGATCGAATAGCTCTACACTCAGTTTCTTGTTGTATATGTTTAATATATTCAAATACCTTCTATAAAAAATATACGGGAAATTATGTATAAAATCACAAAATTAATTTAAGTAGTAAAAGAGCCTTACAGAGTCAAGATAAGCCAGTTTTGCTAAGTTCTGGTCAAACAAGGCTTCAATTGAGCCCAGTAGAAAGCATCTAAGCTCAACTCTGGTCAGCTCATTAGCACTGTTATGTAGACTAAATGTAGAATAGACTTTTAGGTTACTCACCAGCTTATCTGGAGCAACAAAACAGAGGCGCTGAATGGACAAGAGGTAGGCTTCATGCACTTCCATGACTTCATCAAGAGATCTTGCAGATGACATGTCTTCACATAGATCAAGCCATGTATTATGAATTACCTGCATATTTTCATCAGCAAAAGAATAAGATAACAAAGTTCAAATAGATTGTCTTTTGTAATAAAAAAAATTAGATTGTCTTCCAACTTTTATGTTTGCCACAATAATCTGGAATTACCCTTTCCATTACATATTGGTGGAAAGCATCTACAAAATGAAGTAGTTTCTGCTCAACTAAAAAATGACGCTTGCGGTTGAGTTGATTGGTGCCTACATCCTGAAAAAAACTTAGCATTAATAAATTTATTCAATGCAATTATTTGTAACAAAGTCAAAAACTTAAACATTTTTTAACAACAAATGTTAAGCAAATAAACAACGAAAAAGATGAAAGTCAAGGACCAATTCCTTCATGGACAGAGTTAATGTTAGAACATAATTCCCAGCAACATAGAAGAGGCAATAAAAATGCAAACCTTCCACATCCATCTCCGAGCTTTATCAAGAACATATTTAGCCCTTTTCACCTTCAGCAAAAAGCACATCACCTACAGTTTATATAGTTTAAAACAAGTTTAAGAAAAATAGCTATTACTATTTAGCAGAAGTTCATAAACCATGAAATAGTACTAAAATCAGGTAACTGTAACCTGATTATACTTTTTTATAGCATCCACATTGACAATTAGCTCAAGCGGCCAAGAGACCTATCACATTGAAGGAGAAGTGCTCAGAAAAAGAATGATGACTGATAACTACAATCTGTGTTATCATACCACAAACAATTTTTTTCATGAAGAAAATTTTTTCAATTAATCAAAAGGAAGGGTACAAAGAATCATACCACAAGCAAGTACATACCTTATAGGTGAACTTCAACATATCAAGGACATCTATCCCAAAAGAACTATTAAATCCCTTAAGGGTCATAACACTATTCCTCTGATTTTTTCCATCATTAGGATCATCAGGAGTCAAAATAGAGATCATTAAGGAGTCTGGTGCATTCAGGAGCATTCCATCAGAAGAATTTCTAATCGATTCCTGTTAATCAAAGGAAGACTCACATCCTTAGTGAAGAAACAAAAATATCAATATACCACTTTCACAAAGAAACTTCATTTACACCTGTAATACTGTATTAAGTTCAAATTCATCATCCCATTGTTCTCCCTTGTCAAGCTTATCAAAAAGCACAGTCAAGAAATACTGAAGTAGGTCACCTACAGATCAGAATCAAGCACAGAAAATAGTGAATAAGGTGCTTCCTTAAAATAGATAAAATACTAAGTGATAAATACCTGAGCCCAGTAAATATATAGCACGCAGTACAATAAGTTCATCCATCAATTTCCAACCGTTCATCAGCTTCAGTAAGATTTGTTGGCCTATGTAATCCACCTGCTCCAGATACAATCGCATACAAAGTTCACTGGATCACTTCATCAACACCAGAATGCTATTAACTGAGATCATTAACTGACCTGTTTCCCAATATATGCAACAAGGCATTCATGTACAATAACTCCAGGAAGTGTTAAGACTTTTGGCTCGAAGGTCAGTAGCCAGTCAAGAACTTTTGAAGCAACTGTGCTATTTTTCTGGAAAGGTAAATGCTCTGACATCCCTACATCACCCTGCTATATCATGTTTGTTTGCGAACCCAAAATACTATGCAATATCCCCACCCCCATTCATTAATTGTCTAAAAATCTATTTACATATTTCATGAATTGTAAATATCCAGATAGGAAAACTTATGCGTCTCACTCCTTGCAGAAATTTTCAGTTAACAGCAATAAAAAAAAAGTATAAGTTAAAAAAAATATCAGAACAAAAAAAAAGATATTTAAATACAGTCATTTGCAGCTATAAATTTATAATGACCTAAAATGTACAGAAAATAGTCAACAAAGGTCCTGTTTCCATCTTTCTTGTCCTCGTTTTAAACAGTTATTTATAATTAGCCGACCTGGCCCAGTCGACCAGACAAGTAATTTAGATAAGCAAATGCAAAACTTCAATGTTTATATGAGAATAAAGCACAAAAAAATAATGATTTTAGAAGTATTGATCTTATGAAATGATGTTTTAATGAAAGACTACATAGCTGTGTAAACTGTTGACTTGGTAAGCAATTGATTTTCAAAGTCTGGGTCAGCTTCCAAAAACCATAAGCGAGTTCCTATAATTTTCCTAGAGGGTGAGTTTCCACAACATAATGAACAGCCACAAACCATGGTAAGCTCCTTGTTTGCAATGTTATGGCCTAAATCGGACCAGGTTTACTTTCACCAGTGGACTAATTCTCCTCTTCAGCAAGATTTTTTTGGGATTCTTTAATTAATTACGATTTAATTTTCTGGTTTTATTAGATATTAATGTTTTATTTAAGGTAGGATGCTCATTTTCATTAGTTTCCTTGATTAGATTAGATTCCTAGGATTAAAGGGCTCTTAAGCCCATAAATTGTAAGGTACGTCTGATCTGCGGGCAAGCAATTGAGAACTAAGAAATAGTTTAATTTAGTTAATCTCTTCCTTTCTAGCTCTCTCCAATTTATCCCACGTACAAACCTCTTGTAGCCAGAAGCTAAAACAATAGTATCGGATTCAGTTCTTCCTGGGCTTCTGTCCATGGCATCAGGAACTCGTCAACTATGGGTGATCCTCTCTTATAATTTAACAGCAAAGTAAAGTAACCATTGTACAAAATAAAAGGAAGTTGAAAATTCATAATCTGTCAAAAGTAGGTAATTTTTTGCCACCTCAAGAGCACAGATATAGATTCTGCAGTAGCCTAGAAATAAGGAATAACTAGTTAGACATTCCAAAGTATAATGCAATTAATTTACTAATGAGAAACTACCTGAAAACAAGGAAGAAGAGTTGGGAAGGGAAAGAGTGTTGATAGCATCCGTTTCTCATCAGCTTGACGCAGCACTTCTACCTCATCATATGGAAAGCCAAATATATGATTTGTTCCATCATTCAACTCAGTCATTAATGAAATGCTTGTTCGTGCACCAATAAAAGCCTCTCGGAGGCTCTTGTAATCTATGTCAGGCAGGCATACATTCCTTGAAATGTTCATTTTATCCCACACAGCCTCATTCTTAAAAAGAATATCTTTGCTTAAGTTGACAGCCGGATTTTCAGGCCAGAATGACTTTGTGACCTTTGCGTCCTCCTTACACACATTACTGTCTATCACATGAACATGATTAACATTCTCGGTCTCATTTACTTCTTCCATCTTAAAACAGAAACTCCTATTCTTTATTGCAAATCCCAAATCAACTGTTGTGTCATTTTTCGGTGATACAGCACCCATTAATAACTTATACCAAAATCTTTCACGTTCTTCCAAGGCTGGTATGGTAAACCCATTTTTTCCTCCAGTATTCAGTTTGTTGTAACATGATTTATGTGACTGGTCTTTAGCTGACCACCAATTTTCATGCCCAAAGTTTCTATAAACATGGCTTCCGCTACCAACAAGTCCAGATAAGGAGACACAGAAAATTTCAGGCAAAGTTAATCTTTCAATAAACTGATTTCCAATTTTGGACCTCTTACCATTAACATCTAGCAAGTGTAAGAAACTAACAGTAGGCCCACCAGACACTACATTTTCATTAAACTTTGATTCATCACCTTTTTTAGAGAATGCAGTCAGACTTCCAGAGGCATGCTGAAGAAGATGCAATGATTTTCCGGCAGATACAATCAACTTTGCTATGTTCTTGAGGAAAAAAGGACAAACTACACCCCCAATGCCATCTTGATCTTTTAATGTCAAAGAACTAAATGAAAGTGCAGGCCCTAGGTCACCAGTCTCTCTCTTATTGTCTGTTGGAGATTCAAACTTATTAGGGATTAAAAAATTACCAGGACCTCTCATTTCTAATTGGCATAGCCTTAACAGATAACCCTTTTCCCAGAATGCTGGTTGATCAATAGCAATTTTGTTGTTGGCATACAAAAACATCTGCATTGAACCCAATGTAAAAAAAGCTAGGTTACATGAAATATAAATCAGGAACCAACATCAAACGATGCTTCAGCTATTAACAACTCAGTGAATAATTATATGCACCACATTAGCAACCCAGTTAAGTAAATATAAAAGATCAACAAGCTCAACCTACAGGAAGATCAACCTAACCAACATGTTGCCACATCATATTATTTATTACAATAGAAAAGTATATTACAACTTTTTAGAATACCAACTATTTTTGATCAATTAATTTCAATAAGAATCATGTATTGTGATAGTCTTTGTCACTTATACGTTAGACATTTGTAGAAAAAGTAGGTTGCCCTGGCACCACAAGATGATATCTATCAAGCAACCCTGCAGATATCATTACCTCTTCAAATGGATCGTCTAAAGTTCCATCATGAAGCCAAGAATCAAGGCTCTCAATATACGGCAAAAGACTTCCGACAAATAACATTAACACCATATGGTATGATTCCTCCTAAAATTGGTGGTATAGCTCTCGGTTAGGCCAACAAAAACAACAAACAGAACTGTTAAATTTTTTGTAGAAATTCATAAAAAGACTGCAACCTCTCCACCTTGCACAGGACAAATTTCATCCAGCTTCCTGTAGAGGCAATCTAAAATGTGAACTGCCATTTCCGCAGGTGGAAACAAAGTCTCAGATTCAAAATAAGCACTGGGAACTGCTTGATACACTATTTGCAATAGATATTCTGCCCCAGAGCAAAGACTACAGAAAATGAAATTAAAATTGAATATTGTCAGTAATAGATAAACATTTAATAATATTAAAAAGAAACTAGCAACACCTGAAGATCACTTCTTTTAGGATGTCCAAAACCGAAAGAGATATTCTAAGACAAAAAAATCAAATCATTTAAGGTCCTAGAGGCCTTAAGCCAATAATAAGCTTGACAAGAGAAGACAAAATTCAATATTAGAGCTTTGATACAATGAATATTCTTTTTCGAGTTTATGCAATTTACATTTCCCTATTTTGTTCAATAAAAATTTATAAATTATTACCAAGAGAAATGTCAAAACACATGGAGATGCAACCAAAATCTGAAAGTAGGGAGCGGAGATAAATGTAAAACATTATTTAAGTTATTTCTTCAAAATCAAGTACACACATTTTCTTTTTTGCATAGAAAGTTTGGCAAATATTCCAGTCAATTACAGAAACCAATTTTAGCATAAGCAACAAATTAAGAGTCTTCCATTTGTTTTTAAGACAGAATACATAACAGAGCAACTAAATAAACAAAAAAAATTCCAGAAAAGTAAATGACACTGTTGACCGACTCAAGAACAGATGTGGAAATTGTAATGGCAAAAAATTATAAGATTGCTTAAAATCATGCCAATGTCTAGTAAGATTTTTAATCTCATCTAGATATGACAACATAAAAGGTTACACATGTTTTATATGAAACGATTCAATATTAGAAGCAGCCATCTATACATACCACGACAAAGAATTATTCAACCCCAAAAGACTTGGGACAGTTTTGTTTTCTGACTGTGCCAGCTTTATTTCCTCTTCTAGTGCCACATTTCGCAACCTCTTTTGTAAAGAATCACACATGCATACAGACATACAAATTGGACAACATTATGAAGATAAATTAAGACACACTTCAAACAAATAGTACCACAAGATAGATCAGACCTTAAGCCATAAGGCAACAGAATTGGCAAATGCCCTCAGCGTTGGTGGACTTCTTGCAGAAGTAAACTCCACCTTCTTAACAAAAAGTTCTATCCGTTGCAAACAAGTTGCAGCATATAGGAACTGATCAAGAATTCGTCTAAGACTTGCTCTTGAGAGGTGAAGAACGTGTGTGTTGTCCTTAACGCAAAAACTTGCTGCATGTTTATCCCAGTAAAAGGGAGAACAAGCAAATCCCTGCAGCATATGAAGCATACCTCTTACCTACAAATTGGAAAAAAGTGTCATCAACTCGTTTCTCTTTTCTGCATAAATAACCAAATTATCAGAAAAATAGCATTGTACCAACTCAGATTCGGTGGTCTTTACAGAAGGGTCCGGTGCGGCAAACTGTAGAGCATCTGGGTAGATCCCGCAAAGCTTCTCGTTCAAACTTTTCGGAACATTAGCATTAGCTCCATCAACTTGCAGAGTAAATACACGAATGAGAAGAATAATATAGAAACAGAACAAGTAGAAAATTGTCTCCAAAAAGTAGAAATTTTCCAATTTATTTCCATGCCAAGATAAGCTACCATAATAAAAAGGATTCCCCATGTGTGAGCTAAAGATTGATTCCAAAGAACTTCTTTTCCCAGACTGTAATGAAGAAAAATAAACAGAAAAGGCAGATTACAGATACCGCAAACATGTTGACTAACATTTGACAAATCAGTTGCAAGAACTTGCCAATTTATGAACTTCAATACGGGAAAATGGAGCAAGAGAAAGGGAAAGATTGCAAGACCTGGCTTTGATTGCGAGGCGGGATTTGGGAAAATCAAAAGAACTTGAACCCGCCTCTCACGTTCTGGCTCATAATGTTTCACGCACACACAGCCCCCTCATTTTTAATGTATTTGCAGAAGCACCCCGATAATAACGGCATTCCTGTAATTGGGCAGTGGCCCACTGAGTGAGGAGTGCAAAGTGTAAACGAGGCAGTGTTGAGCAGGTATAAGAGATGTTATCAACTTGTTTGTCATGGACGAGGATCAAAGACCTCCACCGCCGGACTGCATCGCTTGGGCATTATGTCGAACAATTGAAGCGGCGGCACGAAGGTCCCATTCTCAAGGTTGCAGAGGTAGGATCCGACGGGAATATGGGCAGGCTGGCAAAGGAGTGATCGGAGAGGAAGCGGAGCTGGGGACGGCAGTAGAAGCCTACGGGACGGCGCAGGATGCGGGCGGAGGGGGATGCAACGGACGATCGATCGGGCGAGGAAATGAGAGGACAAGCCCCCTCGACCATTGTTAAAATTAGACATTGACCCCTGATTTTTAACATTTATATGAATACCCCTTTACTTTTAGTGAAACTACAGATAAAGCCCCTACTTTTCAAAATCTGTATTTATATCCCCTAATTTTATTAAAAGACCCCCTTCTCAAGTCCAATGGCCCATCTCACACTACCAAAAAAAACACTATCTTTAAAAATTATTTTTGTGAAGCAATTTTAAAGTTGCAAATAATTGTACTATTTTACGATGCTTGATATTAAGCATCGTAAATAAAATAAATTTTAAAAATTTATTATTTACAATGCTTTCAAAAAGCTATAACAAATAATAGTATTTTTTTTAAAAATAATACTATTTATCATGCTTTTAAGAAAGAGTCACAAATAGTAAAAAAAAGTTTAACTTATTTTATTTGCAATGCTTATTATCAAGTGTCACAATTACATAATATTTTATTATATATTTATTTTTTAATATATAATAAATAAGAAATAAATATAAAAAAAATTTAAATTAATTTCTTCTACTTTCTCCTCTCTTCTTAGAACTGGGGCTCACGTAGATCCTGTAAAAGAGAGAGAAGAAAGAGAGAGAAAGAGAAGAGAAATAGTGTGAGATAAAGAGAGATAGAGTAGATGTGAATATAAGAAATTTGACACATACCAAAATAGGGCAAGGAAAATGGTCATTAGACTCGAGAAGGAGGAGGAGGATAGGCGAGAGGGCATGAGAATTTAATTTAATTTTTTTGGTATTTTATTTGATTTTCATTATTTTTAATATATAATAAAAAACACTAAAATTTTAAAATTAAAATTAAAATCTCCTAGTATCTCTCTTATCCTCCTTAGAGGTGATGCACATGAAAGAGAGTGAAAGAGAGAGGGAGAGAGAGATAAGAGAGGAATGAGAGAGGAGAGAGATGAGAGAGAGAAGAGAGATGATAAGAGATAGAGAGAGCATGAGAGGAGAAAGATAAGAAAATTTTGTATTGTGACGCTTCTTACAAAGCGTCGCAAATAGGTATTTTTGTTATGCTTCTGACTAAGAGTCACCAAAAGTGAGACCCTATTTGCGACGCTTCATTTGAGACGTTGTAAATATTTACCCTTTTGTGACGCTTCGAGGCATCGTAAAAGGGTTGAAATTTCACCATTGTGAAATTGTATTGCGATGCTCATTTGAGAGTTGCTAATAAGTAGCCTTTTAATGAAGTGTTGCAAAAGGTGCGAAATTTCACCGTGCGTGAAATTTCGAGCAAGCGGGTGAAATTTTGCCTCTACTATTATAACCCCCCTAGTTCGCTCAGCTCTGCACTAGTTGTCCTATGTCCAGCCACTTTTGGCCACCCTCTGTCACCACCATCAACCACCCATCTTAGCCTTTGTCTGTCCCCAGGTGCGACCCATTTTCCCTTTTTGAATCTCCCCTTCTCTGGCTTTTGCATCCCTGCTGCACATTCCGGCTCCGGTGGTGGAGGGGCGACTAATTTGGCTCCATCATAGTCTTTAGGCACCCCTCCCCTTGGCTTCCCTTGTCTCCCCCCTCGCGCTCCCCGGCTCTGGAATCCAACAACCCTCTCTACTCCCTCTTGTTTCCCCACCCCCACTTTCCCCATTTCCCCTATTTTCTCTCTCCCCCCACTGCCCACCCTCTTCCCTTCCGATGCCAGATCTGGCTCCACCATTCCCCACCCCCATTTCCCCCTATTTTCTCTCTCTCCCCCACTACCCACCCCCTTCCCTCTGGATGCCGGATATGGGTCAGCCATTCCCCACCCCCACTTTCCCCTATTTTATCTCTCCCCCCCACTGCCCACCCCCTTCCCTCCTTATGCCTAATCTGGCTCTGCCACTAGATTCTCGGCGCAGCCACCCTGGATTCCCCCTCTCCCTGTTTCCTCACCTCCCCCTTCCATTGCCCACCCCCTCCCGATGCCTCCCACTCTGGATTCCCCCCACCCCACAAACCCCTCTCTACATCCCCCCTTCCACTGCCCCCCCTCCTCCCCCGCCACACTCCTATGCTTCCTCTAGTTGGAGGAGGAGGGGTTTTAGCTGGAGTCCAGAGCCCCTTACTCCCCTCCTCTTTTCCTACTGGAGGGGAAAGGGGAGGGGAGTAAATTTGTTATTAGTGTTGCTAATAGTTTTAATTTTTTTTAAAAAAAATTTGTATTAGCAACAATGTTTAAGGTGTTGCTAATAATATGGTATTAGCAATATTTAGTTATGGAAAATGTTTTTTATTTTATTAATGACATTTTTTCTAAAGCATTGCTAAAGTTTATTTTAGCAACTTTTGCTAATAATATTTTTAAAAGTATTTTATCATATTAGTGACACTTATCGCTAATGATGTATTTTTAGTGACGCTTGTTAACAAGCAAAGCTAATAATTTACTACTAGTGATGCTTTATAAAGCGTAGCAAAAAAAATTCTACTAGTGACACAACTAAAAGTGTTGCTAATAGCGGTACTATTAGTAATGCTGCCTTTTCATATATGTCATTAATAAGCAGTATCGACAATACCTTTTTCAAAGCATTGCTAATGACTATTGGTGACGCTTTTAAGACTATTAGTGATACTTAAAAGTGTCGCTGATAGTCTTTTGACTTGTAGTGTCACTAGCGCATCACCACCCTGTGGAAAGCATTTTTTATGTCCCCCACTTATTGTTGGGCCTTGAACGTGCTTGTTGAAGACACCCAAGTGAAGTAAGGTATATTCCTTGAAAATGATAAATTTCTTCGACCTAGTAATTGAGGAGAACTAAGATATGATCATTTTCTATTAATAGATTTTGAGTCTTTACGATTATGTCAATAATGAGAAAGTACTAATAAGTGTGTTTTTACGTATTATATGCAAGCCACATTGAACTATGCATTATGGGCCCATACTCATTATTTTGAGGGTCGGTGTTACATTGAACTATGCATTATGGGCCCATACTCATTATTTTGAGGGTCGGTGTTACATTGAACTATGCATTATGGGCCCATACTCATTATTTTGAGGGTCGGTGTAACACCCCGACCCATAAACTAACCCGAGCTGGGGGTTCACAATGGATCCCATACTTTGGGCTATCAAAAATTGAAAATCAGCCAGAAGTAGTGGAGTTTGAGCGTGAGAGTCATAATGTTTCTCTACGCACTATGGAGCTTAAGCGCTCTGTTGCGTGTAGGTCAAAACAAACTTATTTTGATAAATAATTTGGTTTGGGCCAATGTTGCCTTATCGTTGGTTGTCTATGTATGTATTGCATAACATCCACAATGTTATTCCAATACAATCGGATCCGAACGTAGTTTTGCCTAATGGCTATTACGTACTTCAAGCATCACAAAAACACATACGTCAAATACATATATTTGAATATTTAATTGGAGTCATACAAAACCTCATAAATCATCAGAGTCAAACGAAATTCTAATAAATCAGCGGAATAGCACATCCTGCTCTACCACAGAGCCGAGCAAATCACTAACACAATCACATATCTTGCTCTACCACAAAGCCGAGCATAACACTAACACAATCACACATCTCACTCTACCACAGAATGGAACAAAACAAATCAAGGCATATCACATCAAATCATATCAGCTCTCAGCATAGCATAGCATATATCTTAAATAGCGCATTCATTCATATAACCATATATTAAATCAAAAGGTAAGAAATGTTTACTCCCCTATAGTTTCAAAAGTAGCAATGTTCGGATTTATTCCTTTCCATGCGTCCTCCCCTTCAGATCAGGAGACCACAAACGAAGCCTCCTATAGCTTCGGCATATTTATTACATTTCGCCCCGAAGATGACAAGCAAAAACTCCCCTTTCCTAATGCTCTTCTCACTCTTTTATACCTGAAGGCGACAAACAGAACCTCCCCTTACCTAGAGATACTTTACACTTCCATCTCCCGTAGGTTGCAGATGGAACCTCCCCTTACTCGGGGACGTTTCTCATACTGTGTGGCCCTTCAGTGGAGGATGGGCCCTCCCTACTCTGAGTCACTTCTCTCAATGAAGCCCTATGATGAGGACGGAGCCTCCTCTTTCTCTGGGCTGCTTCTCTCTCTTTAGGGGGGGGGGGAGGGGGGTGGACAGAGCCTACCCTTGCCCCGAGCCGATCCTCCCAATTCTCGGAGACACTTCACACTTACCACGTCTATAGGCAGTGGACAGAACCTCCCCTTACCTAGAGATGTTTCTTACACTATGTGGCCCTTTAGTGGAGGATGGAGCCTCCCCTACTTCGGGCCACTTCTCTTGATGCAACTGGGTGACGGAGGATGGAGCCTCCTCTTTCTCCAGGCTGCTTCTCTCTCTTCAGGGTACAAGGGTGGCGGACAGAGCCTACCCTTGCCCCGAGCCGATCCTCCCTATTAATGGAGACACTTCACACTTACCGCACCTATAGGTGGAGGATAGAACCTCCCCTTAACCGGAAACATTTCTCACACTATGTGGCCCTTCAATGGAAGACAGAGCCTCCCTTACTTCAGGCCATTACTCTCGATGTAGCCCGATGATAGAGGACGAAGACTCCTCTTTCTCTGAGCAGCTTCTCTCTCTTCGAGGCATGAGGTAGCGGACAAAGTCTCCTCTTGTCCTGGGTTGTTCCCCCTTCAAGGTATGCCAATTCGAGGAATGGACCATGCTATTGGGTAGATCACCCTTGAATTAGCTAAGAATGCCTTTTGAACGGACAAAAACGGATTTAGAACAGGCCAAAAAACCCTCTATCCTCCCCCTCACTTTCTCTAGAAAATTGTGAGCTATTTATAAGGAAACGGATAGACACGAGGCTAACACATTGCAGATAGGTTTGACACATGTCAGTCCTATCTGACACATCACCAATCCTATCTATTACATCATTAATCATATCCGCTTCACCATCAATCCTATCCACTATGTTAGCAATCCTATCAACTTTGTCATCAATCCTATCCACTACGTCATCAGTCCTATCCAATGTGTCGTTAGTCCTATCTAATACGTCATTACTTTATTCAAATAATATCTTAACTTTAAAACATGATAACTTCCTACTCCAAAGTTAAAATCACGTGTTTTTGGTACCAATGGACTTGTATCGATGAACCCTTCGAAACTAGACTACATTTAGATAAGTTATACCATACTTTGAAGTGGATCTTGCCCATGTGGCATACTTTTTAAGGTCGTATCTTTTACTCTCGACCTCCGTTTTGTGTGTTCTTTGATTTGTTACGTTCGTTACTTCGAGCTCTACCCATATACGGGGATTCTATCCCTTGAAATTCCCTAGCACTTATCCAAAATTATAGAACTACCACTAACCCCTTAGGTTAGGCATAACCGAAAAATGGGTCATTACAGTTGGGGCCACGCCACAAGTTGGGGGCATTGTTACCTCATTTTTAATATTTTTTTAAATAAATTTGAAATATGACTATATTTTATAAAATTGCCACTTTTACATAAATATAATTTATGATAATAATTAAATAGCAACCATATTTAAGATAGGAGAGGTAATTGTCGTATTTGAAAATCTATAAATAAGGGGGAGTTTAACGGTTTTTTCACCCTTCCCTCTACTATCTAAGTCTCTCTTTCTTCTTTCTTAACATGTGAAAACCTTACCTAGTGACCCTAAGGTGCTTTGGGAATAAAAAACTGAATACCGGTGTAGCTATGCCCAACCAAGAATAATTATATTCATTATTTTAATTAGAAAATAATTGTGGGTTTGAACAAAAAATATAGGCATGCAATTTTATGGCTGTGTTTAGTCATAAACATGGGGTGTTCAAGTAAAATCTACATTGATTTGATGTTTCAAGGAATGATAAGTGAAATTAGGGTTGTGATAACTAGTGGTGGATTCTATTCTTTGAGTTCTTTACTTGAATATTTATTAAGTTTTCATTGTTTTACTTCCTTTGAATTATTTCTTTTCATTGAATTAGTTAAGTGAGGTTTTAGAATATGGTTAATCCTAATCAATCGTTATGGGATTGACCTCATTTAAGCTAATTTTATACTATACATTAAAATTTAAATCACCAAGACATCCTCCCCTACTCGAATATGTGGTTGTTGTCTGACTTGCCTTGTGGGCTGCAAGGGCCAAGGGAGAAACATGTTTCTGTTTTTTTGCTTCTAGGGGCTGCGGCTTGGCTTTATTTGTATACCACTAACTTGTTTTCAACTTCTATAGATATGCATTGGTTGAATTAACTTTGGAAAAACCTTCCATCTTTTATCTGATTCAAAAGGACTGGCATAATTTAATTGACTATGGCAACTAATAACGAACTTGGTTAATAGAGTGGTATCATTGTTATCTATGAGTTGGGTTGTATATTATGCACTATAAGTCAAAGTTTATAACAATTGTTTATTTATTTACTAGTCAAAGTGCATGTGCAAATGCACGGGTTAACATGAAATATTTTTATGAAAATGTCTACCAATAATGGAAATTATTATTGACTAATTGGAGGAAATTTTACTAATCATTTGTGAAAATATAATATCATTGAAAATTTAAAATAGAATGCGGCTATTTCCCCTCCACAATTTACTCAAGGCCCTCCAAATAAGAAATATGTGGGTTATTTTTTTATTACTTAGCACTCCCCAATTCCCACCCATACGAGGCATCCTAGGGAATAAAGAAAGGAAAGAAAAAACCTTTCGTATCCCCTTTAATGTGTTCGACGTGCATGAAGGTTTCATTGGCGGCAAGTAGGCTATGAGCGCCTGAGTTTTACAAGGTAACATCCCTCCCATCTTCCTCGCTCCCCTGTTTGCTCCTCCCATCTTCCTCGCTCCCCTGTTCACCCCTCCCATCTTCTTCTCCATGCATGAAGACTTCACTGATTATAGAAGTTTTGTTTCTCTCCCACATTATTGATTAGAACTTTCTGCATGCATTAGAAATTCTGTTGCTTCCCATCCTATTAAAAAAAAATCCTTCCTTTGTCTGTTTAGCAAGTCATCTCTATTAATTTTCTGGGCCTTCAATTATCAGAATTTGGAATCAAAGTACTCCATGGTTACTTGAACTTCAACGTGCATGAAGGCTTCAACGCATGGTTCTATTTCATGTGACAGGGGGTACCCCCGCCAGGCAAGCTCCAGAAAGGTTGGGGGGTTATCCCCGGCTAGCAAAACTCTAAAAGGTGTTGAAACCTTCTGGTTGGGTTCTAGCGGGGAGAGATCACAGTTCAATTAAGAAGAATTTGACAGGGACATGTAGTCCCCGTATAAATACACTTTTGTACCCTCCCCCCCTGGCAGGAAAATTCCAGAAGGTTTTCTATGGAGTTGAAATCTTCTAGATGAGTCTTGGCAGGGAGTGGTCACCACCAGAATAGAAAGCATTGGACGAGGATGTTTAGTATCCATATGAATTTGTCATATATGGCGGGGGGTAGCCTTTGCTAGTATATTCTACAGTGGTAAGATAAGTACTTGCAGAGTATCATTTACGTTGGTTTTCTATCTTGAATTTAAAGCATGATTCATAATTTATTTAAAATGTTATTTGTGTAGATGTATCAACTAGGATGGATAATTTTGCTGGGGAAGCATCATCCTTTACATGTTTGATGACATCCATGATGCAAAAGAAAGAAATTCCTTCATTGGTTTTCTCAATAGAAGAGATTGTGTCATGTTCATTAGATAAGATGGAGGAGCATTTATTATCTAATGGCAAAGAAAATGAATCTTCTGAAGATATATATTTCAAATTCTGCTTAAAATACTTTTATAAATATGTATATTGTACATTTTTTAGGTTAATCTTGTATGATGTCATGTATTCTTATTATAGGAACCAACTGAATGACAAAGCCATGACGACATTTAAAATACTAATATTTCATTTGCATTTGATGATGTTAAGTTTCAATCATTTTTTTTCTTTATGTAAAGCTAAAATGTGCATAGCTTACTTTATGTTGAGCTTATAACATGGATATAATTTGTAGGTATTTGAATCATGAGAGATGATAGAATCATGGGAAAAAGAAACATGTAAGAAATATGGGACAATTCTTGTTGTTCTAAAATTAGATGCTTGAAAAAGAAGGCCACGAGTTATATTAGCATGTGAAAGGGTTGGTCAATACAGAAAGAGGACCATTAAAAAGGACAATGTGGATGCAGAAAGGATTCCTAGAGAAGTACCTATAAAGAACTGTAGATGCCCCTTCAAGTATAAGGCACTGATTATGCATTGATGGTGGCAAATGATGAAAATTGCGCATCATCTGTGGTAGTCACAATCACCCCCCTTGCAATTTGGAGAAGGACATGCATATGTAGGTCATCTAAAAGACAAAGAGATAGAATTTTTGAAAGATTTATCGAAGACGGGAGTGAAAGCACGTGACATCTTGCTTACATTGAAGGAAAAGGATCCTTTGAACTGCTCTACCTTCAAAATAATATACAATGCTTGTACTCGTATTCGTTTGACACAACGAGAAGTAGAAGTGTATTGCAAGAGATGATGAAGTGTATCAAAGATGCGGATTATGTTTGCTACCATCGAAATAATGATGAGACAGATACACTAATAGATTTATTTTTTGCTCATCTGATGTCTACTAGGCTTGCAAATATATTACCACATGTGTTTATTATGGATTAAACATATAAGACCAACAAATATCGTCTTCCGATTCCATCATTTATTGGAGTAACTTCAACTTATAAGTCATTCTTCACTAGATTTGCATTTATCTCATATGAGAAAGAAATTGAATATGTGTGGGCACTAAATAGTTTGAAGTCTTTATTGACAGCAAGTGATCTTCCAGGAGTAATTGTGACAGATAGAGATCAAGCATTGATGTGAGCAATTCAGGTGGTTTTCCCCACTTCAAAGAACATATTGTGCAAATGACATATTTCAACATGTGTAATGAGGAATTGTCGAAAAGCATTTAATACCGAGGCTACATGGGTTGACTTCATACGACATTGGATTGGAATTGTACATTCATCATAGGAGAGCGAATACATTGAACAACTTCATATTTTGGACACAAACTACAAAGATTTTAAGGAGGTGTTGACTTATCTTCATACTACTGGGTTGGAGCCATTCAAGAAGCAATTTGTAGGAGCTTGGACGGACAATTATATGCATTTCGGCAACAAGATGACCAATAGACTTGAGAGCATGCATGCTAAATTAAAGATGCAACTATGCTTATCAATGGTTGACATACTTCAATCATGGTCCAATATAGATGAAATTGTCAACCTTCAACTTGATGAAGTGAGGAAGTCATTTGAAGAAAGTAGATACAAGCAGTGTCACCGATTCAGAAATCCATTCCACAAAGATGTAGTTGGGTTAGTGTCAAGGGCTGCATTGAATTTGATAGATGATGAAAGGAGAAAAAGTGAGCAGTTTCCAATTGAAGAAACACATTGTAGGCATGAATTGAGGAAAACACATGGCCTTCCATGTAAGCACTAATTGACAAAGTGGTTACTTGAAGATTGCTCGCTGCCATTGCATAAAATACATGATCATTGGAAGACACTTTATGTTGTTAGCAAAATAACTTATTCAATGGGACATGAATTAATTGATTGCTTTGAGAAGATTTATGAATGATATGAAATGGCCAATGAGGGGGTAAAAACACAAATATTATCACAATGCAAGCAAATTGTAGATCCTACGGTAATTTGGATGGAAATGCCTTCAATAGGTATGAAGCAGTGTGGTAGGCCAAAAAGAAGTAAAAACAAGCAGGTTAGTTCGACTAAAAGAGATCCCTCCGGTTTTGGGTATGTAGTTGTTAAATTAAGAGCTCAACACAACGCTAACATGAAGAAGTTGAAAACATAGAATAAGTCTAAAAAGAATGATGTGAAAGAAAGGTATGTGCATTGTCTTCCCACAGTCATGCATTCATATGTGAAGGACATCTCGATGTCCCTACGGATGGCCATTGTGGGTTCCATGTCATATCATCTTTCTTAGAACTCAGGGAACCTAGGTGGAAAATAGCGAGAACAGATTTGATATATGAAATTTCAATTCATAGGGTCAAATATAAAACTACTTTCAGTGGATCTAGTAGGGTAGATGAACTTTTGGATTGTTCAAAGTTCTTTGGAGATGTGCCCCCCCCCCCCCCCTCCCAAAAAAAAAAAAAAACTAGATGCCAATGCTGAACATGGGGTATGCTATTGCCTCTTGGTTTAATGGTCCTGTAATTCTAATTTCGAGGAGTCTTTGCATGACCATATTCCCATTTAGGATAGCTCCTAAATCAAAGAATAAAAAAATCTGCATGGCTCATGTTGATGATAATCATTTCATAGGGAATACACATACCTAGCAATGCATCTGTTCCATTTATTGCACCACCTTGAAGGAAGTACCACAATGCATGTGCAGATGCTTGAGCGAGTTTATACAAAGATCGGTTGTTGATATGCATGAAGACAGTAGTGTCCGACCACTGGGTGATATCATTGATCTAGTGAGTTCATGTGAAATGATGGGGGGGGGATCCTATTGTGTCTAGTCTATTTTTATTTGAGTTTTTATAATACAAGTTTGGACACATATTTTAATTTTATTTTATGAATGTGTTTTGTGAGTAAAAATATAGATTATGTGGTTATAGTTATTATTTTTGCTCTATAATGATTTATAGGCTTCTAGAGGTTTTGTGACGGGGGGTACCCTACGCCAAAACAAAATGATTTATATGGGAACTAAATGTCACCGTCAACTTCTTCAAAAGTTGGCAGTGACCTCTCCCCTCCAGCACCCATCCAGTAAATTTCAACCCTTTCTAGAGCTTTCTTGGTGGGGGGGGGTACCCCCCGTCAGACTGGAAGGATTCATACATAGACTAAACATCTCCGACCAATTATTCCTCATTTGGCAGTGACTGCTCCCTGGCAGAACTCTTCCAGAAGGTAACAACACCTTCAAAAATCTTTTGGTTGTTGTCTGGCGGGGGGGTACCCCCCACCACATAAAATGTATGCATGCGGGGAGTACACATCCCTGTTAACTGCTTCGTAATTTGGCGGTGACTGTTCTCTGCCAGAACACTTCCAGAAGGTTACAACACCTTCAAAATCTTCTGGTTGTTGTTTGGCGGGGGGTACACCCTACAAAAATTGTATGCATACGGGGACTACACGTCCCCGTCCACTACTAGTAATTTGGCTGTGACCGCTCCCTGCCAGAACTCTTCCATAAGGTTGCAACACATTTGAAAATCTTCTGGAAGTTATCTGGCAGGGTGTACCCCCCGCCACATCCAATGTATGCATACAGGGACTACATGTCCCCGTCAACTGCTTTTGGAGGTTGCCACATGCTTAAATACGAATCCTCTATTTTTTTATGCTTTGGGGTTATTTTCGTTTTCAGTATTTTGTTAATATCCTTATTTTAATCTTTCTATGATGAAGGGATGTTTTCATTCTCTTACTACTTTTCTTAACTTTTATGAAAGAAAGAATTTGGGTTTATTGCTCAAGGTAGATACTTTAGTTCATTTCATTTTCCTATAATAAAGGGAAGACTTCATTTGGCACTAACTCAAGTGAAAGGCCATTGAAAAGAAACAATAGAGCATTGCAATAATAATCATTTGCCTAAAATTGACTTGCTACAATTGACCTTCATTATGAGCAGATTAAGATCGCAACAGTCCTACTGAATGAGCACAAATGTCCTAAAAAAATATTTCATCACAAAAAGATCTTATCAATCTTATTTTTGTACCTCTCACAAAAAGACTTTATCCTGCCAAGACCAACATCAATATAAGCTCGTTCTATAGTATCATACAACAACATTTAATCAACCTGTCCTCAATGTTTACCTCATACCTACCACACACAATCATTATACCACACACAATCATCATAAATATTGACTTCAAAACAATAAATTACCATCGTACCACACACAATCATCATATTGCAAAAGTATTCACATCACTATACTTCTTGTTTGAGTCTACTATTTTAATGCTAAAAAGAGTTAAAAGTCACACATAGTGTTTCGTCCAAGGTTGAATTATCATAAGTAGGCCTATTTAGAAACTCTTTTTCCCTTTCCCTTTAGTGCAGCCTTTCCTCCTCAAGTTGAACTTCTTTTCCCAATGACAATGTTACTATGAATAGGTTTATCATAAAGAAGTTCCTCTAGGGCAAAACTCACTTTTCTTTTCCCTTTATTGTCCTCAAGTCCATTCAAAGATTCTTCTAACAAAGCAATAGCTCTCTGCTTGTGGGCAAGCCACATAAAAGAAATTTTTAGTCTAGATATTAAACCATAAACAAATTCACAATTTCGATAACATATGTACCCATTCTTCTTCAGTTGACTTTTGCCCTACGTAGTCTTTCATACACTTGCCCATCTGGATTTTGCACAAGGGGGGTGAGAAATTATTTTATACCACTGCATGTAGTCATGCACACAATCCCATGGATTTCTCACCATGCCTCCACATTGTTTTGAAGGCAAGATATGCCTCCTGCTATGCTTCCAAAGGTTGATGTTTGCATCATAGACAAGCTTATACCCCTTCGCATGTGCATGCCTACTAGAACCCTTGGGATTAGGCTGAGATGGTTGTGGAGGGATTATTTCTACAAATCCAAACTGGCTTAGAACTCTTGCCGGATTGTAGGGTTACCTAATTTGAAAACAAAAGAGGTTCCCCGAATACATAGCATTATCAGCTACTGGATGATGCACTCATTTTTCTTTATATGGTTTCCATATAACCTACAATAAAATGCATTGCGGTATTCACTTCTGTCATATTCAGCTGTGTGATTTAGTAAAGTGTATTTTTCCATACTAAATAATTGATATCGTTGCAAGATAATAACTAAATAAACGAAATTTACCTGAGAGTATCCAAATGATCTAGAGCCTCCCTGAACTTTATTAGCTTATGCGCGGGATTGATTGGTTGTGAGCTTTTCCCTTTCCAAAGTAGGGCTCGTGGCTGCCCTCTTTCATACGTAATGCTAGGAACTGGTCTCTCAATTTTGAAATGATCATATGACCATGGCTACCATATAAGACATCATATATTGATTAATATAAAATGCAATATGTGAGATAGTAACAAATACCAAAAAAGTGTACAAATAATTCAAATCTTACTATACCTCTAACAACATAAGATATCCACCAATCTGTCGCACTTCAAATCTAGATGCGATACCCAATTGACGATATAAGTAGGCAAGGGTAGCTGCTCTCGATGCATACTTGTCGATGCCATTTAAATTCATAAGAAAATTTAAATACTTTGCAGGAACCTTCATTCCAGATTTATCACATAGGATGGTACAACCTAACAAATATAAGATGTATGCTCTCACGGCACAATGCACATCCTCTTCGGTAGCATCATCTGGTAATTGGCTAAATTTGTTGTGCAACCAATTTAGACTTCCCTTTGCATTTGTTCAATTGTTCTTCAATTTCTTCCCGATCAATCCCTAAGGCATTGACACACAAAATTAACCAACTCCTCGCCATCAACATCAGGGGTTACCACCGCATGTCCTTTCACAGGAACCCCTATTAATTGTTGCACATCATCCAATGTGATTGCCAACTCTCCGAAAGGCATATAAAAAGTGTTTGTTTCTAGATACCACCTTTCGACTAAAGACGATATCCACATTCTATTGATGGTCTTGTATGAAACATATATCAATGGAAACAAACCGCTTGCCTTTATTAATGGACTAATAACACTGTCATCCAAATCCCAAACAACAAGCTTCTTATGATGATGAATACACCGGACAGGTTCACGGTCCTATTAAAAAGTATGAATTATATTATCAAACATAGAGTAAAATGTGTGTAAATTAAAAAAAATAAAAATAAAGTTTAAGCGACTTACCTTGCTTTTCCAAATGTCATTTGCAACATGGGTCTTATAATTACTTAAAATTATACTTTCCATGGGGCCTCTTGGGAAGGGAAATGTTTCATCATCTATCGCTTCACCCTCTCCCTCTTCTCCATTATTTTCATCATCAACATCTTCTTCTTCTTCTTCTTCCCCCTCTCCTCCATTATTTTCATATTCTTCCCCCTCTACTTGATTAGTTTCTTGCATATTTTTTTCTACGGGCTCTTCTTGCTCATTTAATCTAGCATCTACATCCACCTCTCCTTCAACTTCTCGTTCCTTCAATTCAGTTTGTCGTCTCTTATTCGACGCAGTTGGGTGAGGCCTCAACATCTTCTTAGCTTTCCTTTAAAACAAATAAATTATAATCAAACATAAAAGGACAATAATAAATTAATTTCTATTAATGTATAGTTTAATTTGACAAAGACAATCAACTGTTGATATAAGTGCAATCAAACTCTCTAGAAAGACATATGGGGGCCATGCAATCAAACTATCTAGATAGGAAAAGCTTAAAAAAAAAAAGCAAAAGCAAAAGCAAAAGTCGCTCAATCATGTGGGATTGAACTTAGTACATCATTCTATTGCAATACAAGTAAATGCCATGTGAGTCAAACTCAAGAAAAAATAGAGAAATAATAATCTTAAATCTAGTTTTAATTTATTTTAAATCATTCAACACAGTAACACATCATTAACAACTTAAATTAAGTTGAGGATATGCTAAAGAAAATTAGTTGTTGTCCACTCTGCATTAGGCAAAATAAGACAAAAATGTATCTAAAGTAGAATGAAAATACATATAGAAAATGGATGAAAAAATTTCTGTTTAGTACTGACCCAATGACATTAGCATTGTGATCATTATTATATATTAGCAACAGAACAAGGACATGATCAGACCAAATGATGATAGGTAAAAGCCCTCCAAAATGCTTGCACTAATCAAGAATTAAATATACTTGAGAGATATCTATGTTGGTGGCCACCAAGAAACAATATGCACTAAGAAACTCTCAAGTGCATCTAACTTGCAAATCTACATTGTCTAATTTATTAAAAAATAAAAAGTGGTTAAAGAAAGTGAAATCAAAACAAGATATGGAAACTTTATGCTAAGTGACATCCTAACAATTACATATTTGGAAAATTTTATATCAAAGATAGATTCAATGCGAATCTAGCATACAAGTGTATAAGTGTTTGTTCAAACAACAAACACACAAGAAATGTTGTGTAGCTCAATACAAGTAATACTCAAACTCTACAAATATATCATTTTCTAGCCTTTATCCTGATAGTACTAGGAAGGGTAAGGAGGGTGTATCATAAAATCTTAGTCATTTCAATAAAATTATGATAAGAAAAAAAAATTCCACTAGTTCATCAAGTAAAGAAATATTATATATAAAATTAAAAAATAAATAGGTTAACCTATTAATACTTCATTTCAGTAAAAATTTCTCTTTTACATTAGCTAGAATATTAATCACTCCAAAGCCCTTTTTGGTCACCACGAGTTGCAAGGTAAAGTGATAGCCTAAGTATTAATCACTCCAAAGCCCTTTCTGCTCATCACGAGTTGCAAGGTAAAGTGAACTACATTAGCCCATGGATTGGTAAGCATTTTAACAAGCACTACATATGCACTTAAATACCATGATACATTACCAATATAAACTACATATAATGCTCACATTACAAAGATAAATTAAGGAAATATGGGAACCAAGCACTACATATAATGCTCACATTACAAAGATAAATTAAGGAAATATGGGAGGGGAGGGGAGGGGAGAAGAGGAAACAGGAACTTTTGACGATTTCTGTTATCGAAATTGACAATTTTAGGGGAGGGAGGGAGGGGAGGAGAGGAGAGGAGAGGGGATGGCAATGGAGGGACGAGAGGAGAGGGGATGGGAGTGGGGGGATGCGACAGGAGGAATGGGATGGGAGGGGATGGGAATGGAGGGAATGGAGGGGAGGAGGGCAGGGGAGGAGAGGGGATGGGAATGTAGGGGATCTGACAGGAGGAGAGGGGACAGGAGGGGATGGAACGATGGGAGGGGTAAGGTGGGGGGCACGGACCAAATGAGTTGGGGGGTGTGGAGAAATTTTAAGTAAAAATCAATTTCAAGGTGAGGGTGGGGTGTAGATGAGCAAATTTTGTGTTTTTTTTTTTGGTGTGTAAAGTTTAGGTGACCTTGAGGGGGAATAGTTGTGTTCTATCAAATATGTCATCTACATAATGGGAAGATCAATGTTGTTGAATTGAGCATACATCACAACATGATGTAAATGAACATTTACTACTATAAATGGACATGTAGTAATCATTTCAGCAAAATACAGTATTGATCAATATAAAAAGCCTATTTGAGGTAAATATATTTTAACTTCTATTGGCACAAATGTGTGCAACTCTTATTTATTATCACAAATAGACTTGTACACACGTGAAAAGTCACACATGTGGCATAAAATGACCTACTACCCCCAGCCCCGCTTTTCTTCCACTTCATCTTTAGCAACCTGCTTGAACCGGTCATGCCTAATCTCTACCTCCCAGCCTTGTTCAGCCTCTTCCTCCCAAACCTTGTTCAGCCTCCAGCTTTGTCATCGTGTTCTTGCCTCAGCCTTCACCACCTCCTCCTATGATGTCTCCTCCTACTCCTTTTCCCCCCTTCCTAGCACTCAATGGGATTGGACATGATCCAAATGTGGTCACCACAAAAGTCACAACACTTATGGTCGTTCTGGCTCTAGCCATGCCAAATTTTGCTTGATCAGACCTCCACTAATTGTGGCACATGCTAAAACTCCACTATTGACATTTTTTAGCATGGGAGTTATATAAAAATTTGATTTTCTTTCTTTATAAGCTTCAAACTTAAAAAATTTAACTCATAAACATCTTCAATTGCTTAAAATTAATAATGTATTTTTTTACTCGATTTAGAGCTTTTTCCATGTTCCAACATTAATGGCAGCTTTCACTTGTTACAGTTGGTAGTCAACATATTTACTTTAGTAAAATGGGCAATAACACAATATATTATGTGAAGGTATTTCCCTTAATATATGCACTTAACCATCTAAAAAAACCCAAGTGAGAAACATGATAAAGAATGTTTAAATATGTCAATTGTCAACTGCCAACTGTCATTGGAGCGTTCTTCGATGAAAGTTTCCTTCTTCTCCAATGCTGGTACCAAAGAAGAAGGAGATCATTGATGACAAAGAAGAACATCTAATTGACATTTGGCAGTTGATAGTTGTCAATTAATAGTTAATAGATTTAAACCTACTTTAGTTATCATATTTCTCTTTTGGGTTTTTTCAAAAAATTAAGTGCACATATTGAGGGAGATACAGTTACACAGTATGTTGAGTAATTACTGAATCTGCTAACAGGAAATTGCGAATTGTAAAAAGGATGAGCCACATTAATAAGTATGAGGTTTGTTAGGTCTTGGTAATTAAAACTCTAAATCGAGGGAAAATAAAACTCATTAATGGTTTTAAGAAGTTGAAGATGCTTTTAGGTTTATTTTTTAAGTTAGATTGTAAAGAAAGAAATCAAAATCTTACATAGCTCACATTTAAAAAAAACACCATTAATGGAGCTATGCTAAAATTAATAGAGATCCTGATTAAGCCAGAACAATAAAAACGGTAACAGCTTTTGTGAAGGCCATGGTCATATGGTATCCGGGCCTTGCCAAATGTTGGAAAGGAGGAAGAAGTGGTGGTGGAGGGAGAGGCAGGGAGGTGGCAATGGAGTCGGAGGCAAAACGAGGTTGGGAAGAGGAAGTTAGACATGACTGGTTAAAGTGGGTTGTTGAAGGTAAGGGGAAGTAGAGTGGGTTGAGGGTAGTTAAGTCACTTCATGCCTTATGTGTGGCCTTTCGCGTGTGTATAAGTCAAGTTTATTCCTATCTCTGCTATTGCTTGTATGAAAGGAGACTGCATAGAAGGACAACAACGACCTTCGCCAGAAAGACTGAGGCAGTCTGCATGAAAAGGAGGGGGCGAATAGTGTACAGTAAGAGAAAAACCTGCTTCAACCAAGGTTTAAAGAGAAGAGCCCGTATGCAATCTCTTAGTAAAGGTGGGTTCCAAATCTTACAATTAGTGTAAGGTGTGGGACCATCTCCTTTTAATGCAAACATCAAAGCAATTAGCCAAGTTCACCTCTTTTTTTAGTGAAATCGGCAACTATTGAATTTGGAATAACCAATTAAAAGTAAAGGGTGTGGTATCTTCATGTGATACGTAGTAGTCAAACTCCCTCCTGATTGTGTTAAGCAATAGCAAATATCCTCTTTTAAATCAACAAATTAAAAGAAGTTATTCTATAATAGGAATAATGCTCAAAGTTTCATATTCAGGTTTGTCTCGATCAGGCAATTCAATGTGATTCTATATCTAGAATCTAATGTTGGTCTCATCTTCCACTCACATTCCAATCCAATTGAGTTCGCTTTGTTTATCAAGTAAATTGTACTTTACCATTATGTTAACTATTGCAAAAATCTAACTTATTAAGGGTAATCTAGGTATTGTAAGACAAAAAACTCCACCCCCCTATATAGATTACAATATTTTTGACCCAAACATTACCACAAAACCTAATAATTCCATTTACGATCAAACACCCTGATTACACTGAGAAGAGAAGGATAGGCATTAAATAGGGCACCCCAAAGTTGAGGACTCCCTCTAAAATGTGTGGCCCTTTTTACTACTAGTTGCAATGATCTCCACGCATTTTGACATTCAATAATACACATAATGACATTAGATTAAGGCCTTCGTGAGTGATATCATGAAAGCCATCAGGGGAGCACTTTGATGGCTGTATTAGTCCAGTTATTAAGCTCATTCAAATACCTTAAATTGTTATTCAAGAATGAAAACATCTTAAATGTATGCTTTGGTCAACAGTCACATGATCTCTCATGAACAATAAAGACTCTCACATGCTCATCTTGGCCCTAGTACTCATCTTCCTCTATAGCCCCGCATCACCCTACAGTATTCTAAAACCAAATAGCCACCACTCTTCTTTACAACATAAAATATAAAAAATATATCAAGATTTCCCCAAACTAGAGGTGAATTTTCAATTCGCTCTGATATAGTTCTATCATAAGAATATGATTAGTTTAAAAAAAACTCATAAATCAAACTCAAAATTCAAAAGACAAACAAATGCAGATGACCTTTCATATCTACAACTCCCATTTATGAATCAGTGTTTATACATTGTAGGAAAAAATAACGGTAGTGACCCACTTTCTTCCTGAAGCTCTACAGTATATCATTGTACAAAAAACTGTTTTTAGCTGACAAGTTGAGAGACAACATTTCTAAGGAGTTCTGTAACCAAAGGAAAAAAAAAGGTCAGATAAAAAAACCCTCCTTACATGGGATGAGCAGGCTCGACAAAGGATAGAAACTCTTCCACTTCAGCGCCATCTGTTAGTTAATTTTGAATCCCACCCGTAGTACATGGATCTAAGGCAAGAAAACTTTTCCCGGTTAGACTGACTTCAAAACAGCAATTCAGATGGGCTCACCAGATTTTTTACTTCGTATCAAGGAGATAAATTAGGAGCGGCTTCAAGGGTGCAAGGCAGAGCATGAAGCATGCACACTGCAAGTTTGCAAGTTTCAGGATGAGATTAGGCAGTTCCACTGGGAAAAACAATGTAAATGAAGGAAATAATAATTTGCAATGGTGCATTAGACAGAAAATTTCACTGAAATTTAAGGCGTACCTGTTTGAAAAGTGCTTGCCCTTGATAGTTTTGTCAAACTACTCTTGTGGCATTTGTTGCATCCTTGCAAAGAAAAGAAAAGGAATCACAACCATGCATGTGAACAAGAATGTTAACATTGTTGCCATAATTTAGTCTTTCCTCAACAGCTTAGCTTTTAGAAGTGGTTAACCAAAGTGGTATTGAGTGCAGGATAATGCAGCATTCTATGTTGTGTGCGTGCATCAATTGTGTATGTTTCACTTGCAATGCTAGGTAGTTCTACAATGCTTAAGATTTTAGTAGTGGTTAACAGACGAGTAAATAATTGATGCTAGAAGAGAACATATTCAGTTACTAACATAATTTTTAACCTCACCTTAAGTTTCATTTGAAATATCCCCTATATGCAACCGGGGATCATGAGTAGAGCTGGGATTCCTAACAAAAAGGTGCTCAAGTAGCTTACTCGCACTTGGCCTCTCTGCAGGATTTCTTCGAAAGCAGAGCTGAAGGAAATCCTTACCCTCAGCAGATAGCTTATCAGGTACTGGAGGAGATTCGTTATGTAACAGCTTAAACATTGCTGGTGCCTGCAGAACTACAGCCTTCAATAAAGATACATACATAGAAAGGATCGACTGCTTTATCCAGCCAAATAATAAAACTCCACATGGCAATATGGGCAACAGAAATGGTAGGCAACCAGTAAAATGAAACACAACGGTACTTCTTTACATCTTGAATAACCCAGAATATGAAGAATTTTAGAAGTCAGCTTGGTTGCATATGAGTGCAAGAAAATTTAAATGAAACTCTCTTCAGCCTAAGATTGGGGATTGGGAGAAGGGGGCAAATGTCCTCTTTGGTCTTTATTGCGGAAACAAACAAGAGAAAACCCCTCCTTATTTCCCTCCCATTTTCACTGCAGCATTAGAACAGAGTACAAATGGAAAAGAGCTAGCATTCAGGAGAGCAACTGAAGGGATTTCTTTTTAATAGGAACAGAAGGGGTTTAAGCCGTGAAAATGTGTTTGGTTTCCTAATATACCGGTTGTGCTGGTCTCTTATACACAGCAAGGTGCATGATGGACAAGCATAGATTTATGATAATGTTCATACCGCTCCAATCCCAATCCAAGGAGGTTTTCCAGTGAACATTTCAATAATGGTGCATCCCAAGCTCCAAATATCAATAGCCAGATCATACCCACCATCTTTCCTCATCATTGCCTGTACCACCTGCAAAAATCCAAAGGTACGGCATGAGTAAGATTATTGGATCTATCATGAGAGTTGTTGACAAAGCAAAGAAAAGACATACCTCAGGAGCCATCCAAAATGGAGTGCCCTTCAATGAGAGAATGTTATCCTGACCGCTCATCTGTCCAGTAAAAACAGATGGATATTAAAAAGGTAACAGGCCATGCTGATGCCTCTGAAAAACTCTTCCAGGGAAAAGTTACTCACATGTTTTGCCATCCCAAAGTCAGCAAGTTTGACAACACCAGATGTATCGACAAGCAAATTTGCCCCCTTGATGTCTCTGTAAAATTTGAAAAAAAAAAACACAACTAAAGAACTAGTCCATCTAATAATCCATGTTCTAATGAGACAAATCACCCTCAACATTATTTTTTGATGATTAGAAAAGAGACAAAAGACCAGTGAAAACACTTCAGCAAGAGATATGTACCTGTGGATGATATTTGCACTATGCAAATAAGCCAGTCCAGACAAAATGTGACGGGTAAAATTGCGGACCATTGATTCAGTCATAGAGCCATGTTCACGTGTATACTTACTGATTGAACCAGGATGAACATATTCTAGATATATGTAGAACCGATCCTCAACCTGTTAAAAAAATGACATTATAAAATGACGTCTAAAGCACCAATTTTAAACGTGTAAACAGGGTGGGAAAAAGTGCATACTATTTCACTCCCATAGTACTGCACAATATTTTGATGCTTTAGCTGACTAAGGACCTTTATTTCCTGCAGAAAATAAACGAACAGGAAATTTTAAACCTGGCTTTAAAAAGCAAAAATAAACAAGTTTATCTAAACAAATGGGAAAGAAAAATCCATGTAAATGGCTGTTTAAACAGCCATATTGCATGAATATTGAAAGCATGAAAGTTCAGGTTCATTCCGAATGGGGTCAAACACTAACTCTTAACAAAATGGTGCAATTACAACTTTAATCCAAACCAAGAAAGCATGGAGAAGGATACAATAATAAGATATGGATACGGCAATTTCCAAAAATTAGGATATACGATATGCAGGGGGTACATATATTAAAAATTTATTTTAGACTCCCTCTGTCCTAAAATAAGTGTCTTATTTGGTTTTCCAAAATGAAATACAATTAGTTCATTTTGGAAAACCAAATAGGACACTTATTTTAGGATGGAGGGAGTATATTTTTTAAGTGTATTTTAAGAGTTCTAAGTGATACACAGAAGCATTGTTTGAGTGCGATGGAGCCGAAGCTGCCCTTCGATGGGAAAAAACTGATGCCGGCATGAGAGTGCTCAGTCACGGTGGGAATGACAAGCTTCTCAGCTCTGAGGTCCGGCTGGTCATCCTCTCTCTCCACCTTGTCCGCCTCATTCTCGGCTGACTTGAAGAATTTTTTGATGGCCTTGGCACTATGGGATTTGCCCATGGTTCGCATGATCTCCCTTGGCAGCCTCAACACAGGCAACACCTTCTTCTCCAAGATGCAGCATGGGAATGGTGTGGAACCACCAGAAAAATCATTCTATGGAAGAGCAAAACCTCCTGCAGCAGTGTCAGTCCTCTTCCTCTTCCTTCTCCACATCTTTGCTGCCAATCTTGACAATCTCTTCCCAAATGGATACTGCACCAAAACTAGAGCCTTTGAAGGTGGGCACCAGGTAGTGGTAGAGAAGCTCCAGAATATGGGACCTGACTCGGAACTCCTCATCGGTGGAGGGGAAATTGTCAGTCATTTTTAAAGGGGAGATGTGGGTAAGAAGAATCTTGATCAATCCAGACAGATGGTTGCAATGATCCTTCTCAACAGCTGATCCAGTCAGATGCTTGCAACAATATGGCTTGGATATGCAACCATATCGGTGCTGTATCCATATTTGATACGCATCAAATAAGGATAGAACAACCATTTTGCCATATCTGTGCTTCTTAGATCCAAACCAATCAACCCATGTTCTTTGTGCTGGATTAAACAAGAAAAGAAGGGTGACTTATTTACAGGACCAGGAAAATTGAGCTAAAAGCAAAGCTTTCCTCGTCTGGTCAACCAGGTGACCGGGACAATGACCTCGCCAGGTTGACCAGGAAACCTGCCTGGTCAATCAGGTGAGTCAATAAACATTTATTTTTTTGCATTGGTTGAGAGAGAGAAAAAAGCAAGAGAGCCCTGTTAGTATGCGCTCGCCACATTGCATGAAGTCAGATCAGCACGTGTTTCTCAAGGGGCAGGCCCTCCACTGCTCTCTCTCTATCAATATATATATATATATATATATATATAGAAAACCTCACGCAAGCTTCCGTAAGGTTGAATTTTGTAGGCTCATTTTTGTGAGACCACCATGTGAAAGGGGTATGCTACCAAGGGCGATGAGTAGCAAAATCATGGAAGTAGGCTTTTGGGCCCATTTCGATAAGTGGGACCAACTCATCAAGGTTGGTCAAAATTTTACTACCAAACTAATGGCTGAAAATTGTTGAGGTTAACTGAATGGGTCTTACTAGGGCCAAAACCGGGCCAGGTCAGGGTGGGTCACAGCTAGGCCCAACCCCAACCCTATGCGGGCTTTCAAAAGTCCAACCGTGGCCCCGCCCTAAGCGGACTCAGCCAGGTCACTGGTTTTTATTCCTTTCTAATTTTTTATTTATTTTTAAATATTTTCTAATAAAAAATTCTATAACCTTTGAATGGGGCCATATTAGCTAACCACATAGGGCACAAAATCATAAGACTTTGGCCTTTGGGTGGGATCCTTCACAACCATCCGTGATAACTAGCAAATTTGAAATCTATTAAACTTTCTTTAAATATACAACCTCTACCCTTCCTCCGTCCCCTCTAAGCTTAAAAATAATTTTTTTTATACTTGTGAATGGGCAGAACCGGCCCATGGGCTTTTTGCCCTCCAACCCTGACCCGACCCTATTTAGACACCATTTATATGGAGCTTTGTGCCATCTGAAAGCTGCTTTTTGTTGAAATAGTTTTTTGAAAAACAAAGCAAAATCAGGTTATGTCTGGATGTACATTATAGAAAATTAGTTTTTGAAAACAATTTCCATAAATCTTATATGGATGGCCATTGCATTCCATAGCATCTAAGGTATGAAAAATACTTGCTTTGCCCTCTAAAAATTATGACCCATAAGTTTCTCAACCGTTCATAAAAAAAATTGACCACCTAGGTAAACTCATGATCTACTTTTAAAATAAAAGAATATATAATAATAAATTAGTAAAACCTAAAGAAGTTGAAGAATCTACTTGAACACATTATTGATTTTATGAACGTGTATGAGTCGCAATTTCGTGAACGTGCTGAACTGATACAAAGAACTTACAAAGGGGAATCTGGAGCAGGCAATGCTTATCTTTTATAAACAACATATTGAAGTGTTCTAACTTAAGAGACACTATATAATATCAATGTTAGTATGTGAAACTCAAAATGCTGGAGTGGATCCAGTTGGAAGAAAAAATTGTGCAATGTTGTTACATTACATCTTTTGAAGTAGCCCACATGTGCCAAATCCCCTTGTGACTATAAATATAAGAAACCATTTATATGACATTGACTAGAGAAAACACTTCAATGGAACAGGGAGTAAACTGTAGTCTTTGTGCAAAGTAGCACTTTGCATATGCAAAGAAAATTCCATGAAAGGAGGTAAAGCTGGGACTTGTTCAGCAACGACTACTAGACCTTAGAGAGAAAATGGTCCAATATGAACTTCACAGTCACCTTGTAATGTTTTTCAAGGGTGTGGGCTCTGGGTCCATCCCTAGCGACCCAGCAAGCATCTTTGTGGCGTGATTGGTTTCGTCGCGTGATTGGCTTTGTCTTCTAACTTCTTCAAATAAGGAGACAGTGCTCTCTGTTTTCAACTTTACCATTCAAATTATCAACTTTAACATTTAAATTTTATTAAGATATTATGTTATGACTGAACCAAAAATAGAAATGGGAAACTTCAAGATGTAGTAGACCATGTGAGAGAGAGAAGAAAAACAAAGAGATCACTTGTTCGCTGAAGAAACTTCGAGATGATGCAGTGGAGAATTTGATGTGGGAGGTGTGACTGGCCATGGGAAAATTCAGTGCACAGCAATCCCAATGCAGATGGGGAAATCCACAAATTCGAAAAAGGAGGATGGTGAACTCGCATCCTTGTCAAACCAGCTGACTCTAGATGGATTCAGTAAATTATCAAAGTTTCCACTGCCGCACCCAAGATTGAAGATTCCAGGACAATCCATGGATTCTGAATGTCGGGAGAGGAGAAGGGGCAATGGGGCTATGACACTGTAGAAAAAAAGGCAAAATGGGGCTATGGCATGGGAGAGAAGGGTACAAACATTAGGTTGTGACGTTTTTGCCTTTCTCTAACATGCTTTTGGCCTAACCCTCCTCAGGAGGAGAGTTAGGCAGAAAGCGGGTAGAAAGCAAAAGTGGGTCAAAAGCGGGGTAAATGGTGAGTTAAATCAAAGTGGGTCATTTGGTCATCCCAATAAGATTTTTAGGCAAAATGACAAAAAGCAGGTGAAAAGCGCCATCTAAACGGCCCATAAGCAGGCCAAAAAATTTAGGTCCTAACCCACATTTATATGGGTCGGGTGGGGCCAGGCTAGTAAATTGACCCTTGAAAGTTTCATACTTTCACCCCTAGGTCTTACATATTGGAATAACCAAAATTTTAGTTGACCCTCATCATCAAAGGAGATCTTTAAATCTCAACTGGTGCCACTCCATTTTGTGACCTACATGGTGTTGTAACCCTTAGGTTACAAGGGTGAAATTAAGGGGACGAGTGTACGTAGGAAAGGGGAAGGGGAAGAGAGTTAGCGAGGGACAAAGACAAATAAATTGGACTAACTTATTGCTCAAAATACATAATCAATGATTATGGAGTACATTTATAAGCTTCTGCCTTCTCTTACTAGGAAGCAAATCTAAACTAGGAAAGCAAGAATAATGAGAATCCTACCTTAAATAAGTAAATCTAAACTAGGAAAGCAAGAATAATGAGAATCCTACGTTAAATAAGTAAATCTAAACTAGGAAAGCAAACCTAAACTAAAACATACTTATATAAAGAAAGTCTTAAGTAAATCCAAATTTGAAATCATAACAATCCACTACTGGTTCTGTTAGGCCTTGTCCTCAAGGCTGGGAAGGACCAAGACGCTCATCGATAGCTAGATGCTAGAGAATCTAATTATACTTCGGAGGAAGACGCTGAATGATGTACAATTTATCCAGCGATTGAGCGGTAAGGAGGCGTTTGACCTCATTAAGCTCAAAGCTCATCTGCATGTGTTCAAAGTCCCATTTGACCTTGCGTAATGTGCACAACCAATCCATGCCAAGAACAATATCAGATCCCTTGGTAAGCTAGACATAGAAATCAAACTAAATAGTACAGCTTTGAGCAAGAAGACATATCATATGACAAACCCCCATGTTGTGAAGCTTCGCAACATCCCCAACCATAATATCAAAGTTAGGACAATCAGAGATCTGCAAGCCCAACTCTTTAACAACTTCATTAATGAAACTATAAGTATTACCTGTATCAATAAGAACCATGACACATTGTTTTTTCTATTTGCCCATTGATGCGCATAGAATTGTGAGCATTACCATATTTATAGGCATGAAAGGATAAGTACGGGTCCACATCATCCACCAAGGTGGCTAAGGCATGGTCAAACTAAGCGACAGGGGCAGAAGAATCTGCAAGGTCATGTGCATCTTCAACTACATAAGCATAAAGAGTTTGCAACGGTGGCTAGGGGTAAACTTTTTGTCACAATTATAACATAAGCCCTAAGAGCGGCAATCCTCTATTTCAGCCTCATATAACTGCTTAAGAGAAATAGGAGTATGCCCTATAGTGGTGATTGGACCGGTAGAAAAAGAAGACTACGGGCCCGTGGAGTACGCTGCTGATGTTGAAGCTGCTCTTGACACATGCGAGCCACATGGATCGTTTCATTCAAAGTGTGTGGCTTAAATGCACCAAAGCTTACAAGTCAAGCCTCAAACCACCCAAAAAAGTACTGATCAAAGCCTCTTCCGACCAATTAGAAACCCGATTATATAACTTCAAATTCTGATAGGCTTCGATAGTGGTAGATTAGCGAACATGGGAAAGACGAAGATTATAGTCCTCATAATCAATGGGCCCGAAGCAGACAAAGAGGGCTCGCTCCACATCATCCCACGTAGCATGTAGACTGTGAGACAAAAAGTGTTCAAGCCATTGCAATGCACGACCTTCCATATGAAAGGAAGCAAGATGAATATGCTTGTGGGCTGGTGTCTGATATATGTGAAAAAATCATCGGGACAGGATACCCATTCTTCCGGTTTATCACCCTTGAAGATAAGGAAAGTGAGGCAAACCGAATGGGCTTAGACATTGCCTTCATAGTCTTAGGCCATAGCATCATAACTCAGTGGGCATTCTCCGGGTCAGGGACCACCGTGCCCTTGGCCTAGCACAAGTGGCACAAGCAGCCCACGGTAATAATTGGGCTGGACATAGTCAAGGGTTGCATGTATATTATCTGTATGCATCAAATAATCATTAGTAGCATTAAATTCCTGGGCATCAAACGGCGGATGTGGGCCAAGGAATTGCTCGTGAAAGTCTTCTTGTATAGGGCAATGGGCAGATGGAAGATGGTACGAGCTAGGAAGACCTGAGGTAGAATAAGGAGGATGCATCTCAGACCTGGTTCGGGAAGGAAATGGACCATGAGCCAAGTGTGTAGCCCAAGTCTGTGATGGGGTGACCTATGAACCGGGTTTAGCCAAACCCGCGTGAGGTTCACACAAAGAAAAGGAAGCTGCGACATTGGGTTGCCCTAATCTGTCTGGAGAATGACCAGGGAATAGCAAGGCAGCTGCAGTGGAAACCAACAGAGCTCTAGAAATTCGATGACCGGAGCAGGGGAAGGTGAATCCAACGGCAGTTAGACTGGTAGCAGAGTACGCGACAAGGCAACCTCTGTTGCATACGGATGTGGAACATCCATTAGGGAGTAGGAGAGGAGATGACGGGTCAAATGGAGCCAGTGGCACACCGGTAGAGGCCATCAGCAGTGGCACTGAGTGGAAAGCGGCGGTCTTGACAGCCGTGGAATGGAGAAGCATCTGGCTATAGACAATTAGGAGGGCCGTTACACTGGAATCCAACCCGCCCGTTGCAGGTTGAGTGTCGAACGGCAAAGGGAAGATCCGGTGATGGCAAAATCAGTTGTCTCTGACTCATGGACATGACCATGTTCTGAGGTGGCATGTCGGAACTACTCGAAAAGATCAGGCGATGGAAAGAGGGGCCTAGACGAATTGGGCTATGGAGGACAGCCAGCATCAACCTCTGAGTGGAACTCAGGGGCCAGTGAGGTGGAAGAAGCACTAGGCGGAGCTGAAGATGAGGACCCCTAATTTGGTGCCGGGGACAGCACCAGAGGTACCTGAGGCTACAGTTTGGCAGGCGATGCAGAGGGCGGTGAGTGAGCTGCTGAAGGGAGGTGGTCAACAAGTTGCATCAGCCAGTGAGCACAACCAAGGAGTCTTGTTGGGCATTCACAGCTGCAGCAACCTCATGTTGTGACTGTACAACGACCGCAAGGGTGTCCTATAGCTTCTAAAATTGCTTTGCCCAATTATTGTTGTCTGTCTTCCACTCTAGGGCTTGGGCGTCCGGTTCGCATTGAAGCTAGACAACATCCGTTTGAAGGTGGGAGATGGATGCATTCGAGGGCTCAACAGCAAAATTAGAAACCACTTTCTTTAGGCATCCCATGGCGGCGATGAAGCAATGGTGCAGGAAAAGTACTCTCTGATACCATTATTGTAACCCCTAGGTTACAAGGGTGAAATTAAGGTACTCTCCGGACTAACTTAATGCTCAACATTCGTAAGCAATGACTACGGAGGAGTACATGATTTATAAGCTTACGCCTTCTCTTACTAGGAAGCAAATCTAAACTAGGAAAACAAGAATAATGAGAATCCTATCTAAATTAGGAAAACAAACCTAAATCAAAGCATACTTATATAAAGAAAATCCTAATTCAAAATCATAACACTTGGACTCAAATTAAAATATGCAATCTCAACCATTCATTTGAAGGTAAGATTGACCGGTGAGATGAAGGGTACACACACACACACATTTATAATGTAGAGGGTTAGACCAAGGGAAACTAAAAGAGCATCATAAAAAATAGGAAGCAACAAAATTTGGGCCCATTTTAATATGTGGGCCCATATATATTATAAATAAAGTCCAGTAGAATGGATTTCCAAATATATCAATTTGGCATTAGCCCGCTATTGATAAAATATTAACTGAATATGCATTGACAATTAAATTTATTTTGAAGTCCAGCATCACCAGGGCAAGTCAGACCTGGTTCATGGATCACTCATCCCAGTTAAAAGAATCAGAGCCAAAACTAGTTGAGATTGGTTAAATTAAACCCACAAAGCCAAAATTCTGTAAGCCTAGCAATTAATTAAATACACATGGTCGGCTCCAAACTGATACCTAATTTTAAAATAGTGCAAACACCCGATTTTCAAGAAAAAATGGAAAACACAAACACACAGGAAAAAATTAAAGCTAGCGGGTCTATGTTAAATGTGTTTACCATTCATTAAATTGGCCTCAATGGCCTAACACAATTTTGTCGTAGATGATCACTGACTTAACCATTTATGGAAACACTCAAAATTATGCTCTTTTTATCTGAAGGACTTGGAAATACAAAATGAGCAATGCCCCCATAATAATATAAAAATATATAAGACCTGACCTGTGCTAACTGTTTCATACATTCAGCAGATTTCGGATCATCAGGAATCAAATTGACTTCTTTCATGGCACATGATGCCCCAGTTTCCCTGCATTAAAAGAAACCTTTATATTTTTTGCTCGCCAAGAAACCTTATTTTTACACCCCCTATGAATTAAAATGCCAAAAAGTATTTGCAAATAGAGCATCATACTTGTTTCTAGCCACATAAACATTTCCAAACGAACCACTTCCAATAAGCTTTCCCTTCTGCCAATGATTTTTTAAATATGTGACCTCTGGAGTTATTGGATCTTGATGACCAAAAGTTGGCTTAGAAGGAGAGGAAGCTCCAGGCGGGAGAGGAAGAGGGTGAACCGTGACAAGACCATCATGCCATGAGGCACTGTCAGCAGTGATCTTAGGATGCAATGGCGTTGTCGGTACACTTGAGTTACTTAATCTTAAAGCTGAATTTTTTGATGTAGGACTATGAAGTGGAGACCAATCAGGACTCATGCCACCGAATTTCTCGGGTGATGTTTGAGATGAGAAGCCAGAGGTTGTTGTGTCTGAGTAACGGTTCTCAGAAGTGAACAAAAATCGGAGCCCTTGAGAATCTGCGTGTGGAGAAGGTAAAAAGTCACTGGTGCTCGATCTTCTAGGACTTTGTACAGGACTGGGTAAGCGAGTGTTTGGCGCACTCCTTGCTGGGAAATTCAGTCTTAGGCTTTGAAGATTGTCAATTGCGTTGTAGCCTGGAAACATGTTCATCCCATGACGAACAGTTGATCCAGATGAAAATGCACCTACTTGCTCACGCCCCCTCCGGATAAACTGAGAGGCAATCCTTCTGGAATATTAAAACAATATGTTAGTAGCAAAGAATCGAATTGTGCTCAGATCACATGGAAATTACAAAGACCAAATCACGTTAAAAAAAGCATGGGCTATAAACTACAACTTTTGTCCCAAATCAAAAGTAAACACGAAGTAAGCATAATCGACGAATTGAGACCCAAACATAATGAACAAGTAAACAGGCAATTGTTAAAGCACATAAAGTCGCAACAAAGTTTAAACAATTTGACAAACAGAATGAAAAAGCACAGACAGTTGTACCGTGTAATTTGAGTCCAATTGCGTAACACATTAATGTGAGGGGAAATCCAAATTAGAAACAAAATCACCTTCTAATGGGGGAGCTTTTTGTCCTCGCTTTGGGTGAGTGCCCATTGGAAACAAGCATTCCTGGCACATTGCCGTCCTCCCATGCTGCCGCCCTCGCAGCCTCCTCCGGCAGCGGAAGCCGGCAATACCCGTGATTCGAATCCGACTCCGGCAACGGAAGCGGCACGGGCACCACCGACAACGGTCCCAGACGTGCCTTTGACCCCGAACAGGACGGCCCGCACTCCCGATCGCCCGGCGAATGCACAACAACGGGGGACGGCGCATCCGCGGGGAGCGGTAGGGCCTCCTCCCTCTTCTCATCAACAAACCCACCCAGCCCCACGACCTCCTCGTCCGTGAGGTGCCGTAGCTTCCGCTGCCGAGTCAGCCTCGGCTGGTGCGCCGCCGCCTCCTGCTGGCGACTGAGGAAAGACGGGTCACACGAGCCGCCGCGGCGGCGCTGCTTGGAGACGGGGGACGAGGACGGGGAGGCGGAACTGGGGGGGGACAAGGAGGAGTGGGAGCCCGAACGCTCGCTCTTCCACCAAAGCATCGTGATGGTCGGCATGCGTGGGGGACATGATAGAGGCTCCCGAGACCCTGACCTTAGAAGCCTAGAAAGCCGCCATGGACGAGGCTAGATAAACTCTAACCCTAATCGGAGACCGGCTCTGGTGGTCTTCTGGTCTGCAGGAACGGGGTCGGGGGGAAGGGAGGAGGAAGGAGGGAAGAAGATGGAGGGAGACGACGAAGACAGTGCGAGCTGGTTTGTCAAAGCTAACGAAGAGTCAACGGCCATGGGAAGATTTTGATTAGTGAAATTTCATCATTTAATTATTATGAAAAGTTCGTAGTTACTATTTTGTCCTCATTAGCTCGTTTAATTTTCAAAAACGAAAATGCTTTTTTGACCGAAACCAGTGACCATGGTATATAGGATTTGCATTATGGTATATAAAAGCTTAATTGGGAAAACAGCTACATGTCACGTAGGCTTAACTTAGTGTAACATGTTATCTAGTTGGGTATTATGTTAAGCCTCTATATATTATGTTAGGAGTCATGGAGCACACTGAGGTTAAACCCAGACCTTAAAATCATGTAGAATAAATTACAATTCTATCCTAAATTTATAGTGAGTATTAAGATTCTAAAAATAAATTAATTTGGAGTAATTGTTAATTTGAAATCTAAAATGAACTCATTTTAAGTTTTTAATTTATATTATTAATTAATTTAGGAAGGATCTTAAACAACTTGGTCTTGGAATGTTTAGTAACGCTCAACTTGCTTACCATGGGAAGATTTTTCAAACTTCATCTTTTATTTTTAAGAAAGAATCGATGACACCCGTGTTACTACATGCTAACATGTGCTAGCATATACATTGGTGATTTTGTGATTCATGGCTCATTATGAGCATGTGCTCGGGGCCATAGTTAGCACACTACACTAACTATTGGAGGATCTTTAGGAAGATGCAGGTAGGTGGACAAAAATATTTTTCCTTACTATGATATATTAAAAAGGAGTCGTGTTTATTTTCACTCCTGGGCAAAAATATTTTTCCTTACTATGATATATTAAAAAGGAGTCGTGTTTATTTTCACTACAATTTCTATTTGGAAAATGATATTGTTACATCAAAACCTTACACATGAGTTTTGATTGATCTCAATAAGTGAATTTTGTATAGGGTTGACTAATAAAGTCCAATCAAAATTCTTGTGTGAGTTTTTTTAAGTATTTTTGTTATAGAAATATCACTATCCTTTCTATTTTATGTATACAACTGGTAATATTCATTGGACAAGTGGGTTTTAAGTTTTTAATCTACCTACCTACCATGTTATACACGATTCGAAGGGAAGCATTTCTCATATAAGCCGAACATAAGGAAAGCACGTGAAATGTCTATTTTTGAGATTAATAGTATACACGTTAGCATATATTAGTGTAAATATTATTTATACTAATATATACTAATGTTTGTATTATCGATATAAAAAATAAATATTTCATATACATTCTTTATGCTCGGCTCACCACTGGTAGAGAGCATGAAAACACTTCTTAGTCAAAGATGCACTATGCGTCGATGTGCACAATGTACATCTTAATATTTTTTTATTAAAAATGGAACATCCGCTTGCACACAACCTCGCTTATGGGGCCAAGCTCGCCAAGGAGTGATGCAGGACTTCTTAATCTACTTCTAAGGTCGTGCATCAACTATATTTTACTCGTAATTTAAAATAATGTTTGATCACACATTAACGTCGTATCCTGTTGGGCAGTCTTGAGACTCGGATTGAGACTACTCGTTCAACTTAATAAAGTCTGTATAAACGCGTTGAGATGGTCAATCTTCATTAACTCATCTTTTTCTCTCATATAATGTCAACTCTTGATAGAGCTTTGCTCTTTTATAGGTAATTAATTTAACATTGGTTTATGAGAATTTTGGTTATACATAAACGTTTCACTATTCAAGTACCCATAGAGAATGGGAAAAGGAAATCTCAAATAGTATAGAAAAAATAAGATATGGATATAATTTTCCACGATTGAAAGCAGCTGAGGTAACACACCAACAACCTTGTAGATTATGGTAACTACTCTAAGTTAGTGTGTCAATAAAAAAAAATCTTTTCCAAATGGGAGGAATGTGTGCTTGACTGATAAATGTTCAAATACGTGTTTTAGAAAATACAGTTGTGCAAACTTGGTGTTTTATTTTATTTTATATTTTATACTAGTGCAAACTTGGATTTGATGACTCTGCATAGGTCACATACTCCTTAAAAAAGAATAAAAATACAAACAGTGAAACACTTCTAATTGGAGACGTATTTTCACACCCCCAAATTCTATCACTTTGTCAATTACTAAACACATCTGATAGAGAAAAAACAATTCCTACCCCCTGAAAACTTTTTCTTTGTTCTTCTTTGGATGGTGGGTTGAAATAGAAACAGAAAGAAAATGAGGAGGAGAAAAATAAGATGGAGGAGGAGATTTGTGGGTGTATAAGTAAGAAAAAGTGAAGGAAAATTAGCTTATATATAATGAAAAAAATTTAAATTAAAAAATAGGTTTTTCGGTTGAACTGAAATGAGATTGTGGGGAAATTTGTTAAAATTTTGGGTTTTGAAAATACTTTCTATTCTAATTTAGCAAGGACATCCCTTTTTAATCCTATGAATACCAAAATTTTATTCTTAATTTTGACAAAAGGACAAAAAGGCATATGAAATCAACATGGCAACTCAAAGGAGAGATTCTGAAGAAAAGTTGTTGTGCACTTCCCACTTTCCTTAAATATAGTGGAGTGATTAATCTTCTTGTAATTTAATTACATTTATAGAATCTTTATTTCACAAATATTTGAAGTATATGTGAAAAGATACCTAAAGTTTTATAACCAAGTATTTGTACTTTGTTTTACTTCCAACATTCCATTGACTGATTGGACTGATTCTTACATGTATTCCCTGTCTAAAATTAATAGCTCCATTTGATAAAAAAAACTTGTTCTATATTAATAGCTCCATTTTCTTTAATTTAAGTGATTGACTATTTAAAAAAAAATATATGCTTAGTTTCTCTTCTCATAAATGTATGTTTCACCATTCAATAAAAACAACATTTCTTTTTCAAATGTAGCTATTAATATAAGATAGAGGGAGTATTTTATGCATCCAAAGTGCTGGGAGAATTGAAAACATGGGAACACTTTTCCTACAAGTTTGTTATCAAATTTGTAAGCATCATTATATTCATTTTAAAAAGTACATTGTCTCAGCTCGACAAAAGTAGTGGATTTTTTTTAGTACAAAAAATAAGCAACCTAGCAAGCAACAAATCTAGAGAAGAAGACCCTATCATAATCCATCTTTATCATAGTTAATAAGAATTGGGAGCTCTTTGTATTCAGTAACAAGAATAATGGTCTAGTGCAAATTTGGCCAAAGGTATATGCGACGTTGTTTTGTTGGCAGTATATATGAATAATTCAACAATCCTGAAGTTGAGAGATGACTTGCTTAATATTTTGGATAGCCCCTCTAGCATACCATGGTCCCTTATCTAATATAGATTTGATGAGGTTGATTGTCACATGTGAATCACCTTGAATAGTCAAGTATCAAATCTTCAAATATATAGCAAGTTGGATTCCATATATACATGGAAGAATTTCCACCATCAGATTCATGCAGAATTTGGAATGCAAAACATGCCTAAAGTTGTTAAAATGACCTCCCCCCCCTCCCAAGCTCGATGACTACTGCAGGCTAGATGAAAATTAAGCGATGTCCACTCATATGGAGGTGAGATCCATTGAAGGAAGCAATCAGATGTATGCATAGGTTTATCTATCCACACAATTTAACTTTTCTTCCAACACATACTTTCGTAACGAAAACTCAAAATTTGGGCAATAAGTGCTACTTAGAAGGAGCAAGGTGATAGATTTTCTATTTTCTCATCTCCCATATCATCCAAATTAAAATGAGATACTTGTGGCCAAAGGAAAAGGAAGTGGAAAGGATTTGCTAGAAGATATTCATCAAGACTAGCCAGTGTAGGGACTATAACTAACTGCTTAGTTCGAACAATATACCACGTCATAGGACATTTGAGAAATAAATGTTCCTTAGTTTTTTCCTCCAATCCACATAATGACAGATTCATATAACTCCCAGTAAAAACATTAATAGCATATGAAGTTCAGAAGACCATGGTAGAATGCACGCCAAACAAAATATCTAACACAATAAGGTATAGGCATATTCCATAATTGATACCAAAATATATCTCAAGTATTGGGGGAATCAACAATGGGGCAATGAGCCAAGGATATAAAAAATTCTCCAGACAAGCACAATCTCCAACAATATGAATCCCTATCAGAAGAAGATATAGGAGCACTACATATAGATGTAGCAATCTCATGATGCCAAAATGAAAAAATGAGATCAATGTTCCATTCTCGAGACTCCTAATTTATAAGCATGTCGAAAGAAGAATTAGTAATATCCATAAGTCATGGTTGGAGAAGAACATTATTTGGGAACCAATAGTCGTTAAACAACCTAGTAGATTTACCATTAGCAATATTCCATCCCAAACCTGCATGAAAATAATGAATTAACTTATCCCCTGTGGAAGTACAGTTGTAGACATATAATACAAAGAAGTAGAGATAAAGCAAACTTGATAAGACTAAGTCTACCTACTTGGCTGAGCAAATGTCCCTTCCAGTCTACAAGTTTGGAAGAAATGCAGTCCAAGAGCTCCTTGCAATGAACCTTTTTTAAGGCGGCATGGGTTCATAGGAACCCCTAAACCAAAAAGTCCATTAATGGAAAAAATATCCCACAGTTTGGCTTGCACCAGTAACATTTTGGCTACACTGGAGACTAGATTTACTCTTATTAATTCCCAATCTAGTGCAATCACAATAGTCATAAACATTTTTCATTGCTTCCCTGCATCTGTTGGACATAACCCAAAGGAACAAGATGAGATCATCAACATACATAAGATAATTAATAGCATAAAAAATTATAAGAGTTTAATATTTGTCTAATAGCATAGTGAATCACCACATTGCCCCTAGTTTAATTATTTAATAAAGATAAAGACTACAAGATATAGTCTCATTGTACAAAATTTCTTATATAGCATAAACAATTAAAACCTAAAGTCTGTGTACAATATTTATCAATTTATTAACCATTCAATTAATTCCAATATGCAAAACACACATGAACACAAGGATTTAACGTGAAAAACCCAAACTTGGGTAAAAAACCACAATATCCTCACAAGGCTAAACCAATGCACTAGTAAGTAAGAACTTATAAGACCCAAAGAATAACCAACTAGTCTCTTTAGACTTAAGACATATGAAAACACATTTTCTTTGTTCAGTCCTTTTCATTGTTAGCCTTGAAAATTTTCCCTCTGTTAAAACCTTGAAGTTTTTCCTCTTTGTGTTCTGTCTTTATCTCCTATCAATTTTTAGGAATTTTTAGAAAATTAAGGCGTGGGTCCCACCGTGGGCCCCACATTCATAATTTGGGGTGATGGGTCCCACTAGACCGTAAAACCTGACTTATTTCATTATTAGAGTGTTTTACAATTTTTAAACTTCATTTTAGACCTTAAACGAGCAAATTACCTATCTTTAGTACAAAATTCTATTTGTACCCCAATTTCTAATTTATATACCCCATAAACTTATTATAAGTAGAAAGCTCCAACTTCATTCTGATTTGGGAAGGGTTGAGATCTGGGAGTCTAAAAAGCCCTAATACCCATTCCATAAGAGGAAAACTTGATTAAGGTAAGATTAGTCTTGATTTTTCTATTTTTCTCTTAGGGTTTTGCCTAACCTTTCTTAATCCCATCATTTCCAAGGTTAAATTTTATTTTACACCACTAAAGTTTCTAATTTTAATCTCTATTTCAAACCTCTAATGAGGGATTTTTCGTTTTGGAACAAAGTAAGCCCTAGATCTATGAGTTTTCAAGTGATTTAAGCTTCAATAATTGGATTTATTAAGGTATTAACTAAACCCTAAATATGGGTAGGGATTTGAAGAGATTCAAGCATTAATTTTGGACAAGACTTCACTGAAGGTAAGGGTTTTTCTTCTAAAATGGGTATGTGTTTTGGATTTATCTGAAGGTAAGGGCTTTAATGGTGTAAAGCATGATCTTTCTAATGATTACTTATGTTTTAGTTGATTAATGACTAGATCTATCAATTTTTGAGCTTATATTTTAATATTGTGATAATTGGAAGTGGCACTTGAAGGTTTATGTCAATTTTGTGTATTTTCGTTTTGGGTTCACAAGGATGAAGACAAACCAGAGTTATTGTGTAGGCGTTTGAAAGGCCTTGTAGGCCCATAGAATGGCAGGTGTTTGAACGGCCTTCAGGCCGATCGAATGGCTAAACGACAGTTTTGCCATTTTGAGTATTTTTGTTCATTTTCATGTTCTTCTTAAATCTTATTATTATGGTTATGATGAGTGATTTTTACTGGGAAATGCTACTGTGAAGACATGAATATTATCTTGAAAGTTATGATGTGGTTCAAATATAGAGTTAGTTACACGTTATTGGATTTTAGCATGTTATTATTCTTGTCCAAAATTCATGTTGAGTGGTTTTCCATGTTTTACTTAGGATTCCAACAAATTTAAAGCATGAGAATGGGCTTGTATGCTTTTACATCTCATGCTAAATTATGAGTGAATTATATTTCCATGTCTAGCTTAAGTATAGTGATGAGGATGCGTACTAAGCCTAGCATGAGGTAATTGACTTGAACTTGTGTTCTTTGAGGTTTTCAATTAGTTTTTACCCATGATTTCAGTAAGGAGGAGCCATGATTAAATTATGAGAATATGTGTGTAGTTTGACGAGGGTTTGTTCATAATGCATATGCCTATGCTTAGGATTGAACACTGTTACTATGTACACACACTTGTGGGATTAATTGTGGTGCTTAGTCGATACATATGGATTAGGAATTATGCATATATGGCTGATGGGAGCACATCTCAATGTTGCCCACGTATGTACCATGTTGCATGCATCATGAAAAGAGTTTTATGAATGAGATTTATCGAAATTAAATGTCATTGATCGATTGGACGCAATTGAGTGGTATTACTTGCTGGATTAATCGATCAATGGCTTATTGAATTGGTTGAGTCTGAAAGGACATGATTTCGTTTTGAGTTCCTTTTGGAGCATGGGTCCTCCTTGGGTTGAGTTGAGTTGAGATGAGATTATTGTGGTTGAGATCAATATATTGAGTTATCTAAACCCTAAGAATCCAGTATAGTATGCCCTTGTGTACTGGCTACCATGTGTTTTACGTTTCTCTTGAAGAATTCGGACTCTTCCCAGTAAGTGATGTCAAGAGCGAACACCCTACTCCAGGTTTTCGTAAGGAATTTGGATGTTCCCAGCTAGGACTATTCAGCTTGAGTAGACTGCTCTAGGTTTCCATAAGGAATTCATACCTTTCTTTTGAATTGTCCAGAGCGAGCAAAAGGGCTAACTCACCACAATGCCCTAGGTTTCCTTTTAGGAATTCGGACTATGTCTAGAGCGGGTGAATGCCCTAAGTTTCCTTTCAGGAATTCGGACAATGTTTAGAGCGGGCAGTATGATTGTATTTCTCTCCATGATGGAGACATTCACCATTGTCGATAATGAATAAAGATATGGTTTAATATGCATGATTATGGTTAGTGTGTTAGAGATACTTTTCATGCAGGGTGAATGCTTATGCTTGATTATAATTGTGCATGATTATGGTTAGTTTGCTAGAGACACTCATGCAGGTTGTGTAATGTCCCAGATTTTTCTACGATTTTATGTGATTTTTCTACTATTTTTATGGTCATTTTTGATAGGAAAATATAATGCTTCTGCGTATTCATATTTGTGTACGATATTTGTACCCATAGAGTCAGGTGTGGGGTTCAATCGTAGGCCACGGGCCTTGCGTGAGATTACGGTGCAAAAAAGAGTGAATGAGAGACGAGTTAAGAGAGATAAGTAAAAAAAAATGAAAAGAAGGGGCTTGGGCTCGGCCAAGCCCGATCTAGAAATGTCTTGAAGAGACGACCCCCCCATTTGATGTCTGCTCTCTGGCGACCAGTGGCCACCAGTGGGACGCTAGCCACCACTGCCGATTTTGCCTCGGTGGTGTGATGCCAAGGGGCCACCGCCCCGGCCCCCACGACCGCGCCGTCCTCCTCACTGGTTTGCCCTCTCTCATCTATGTGTTGTGTTTCCATTGCCACTGTGGGTCGGCAAGGGCTAGCCACCCATGGCTCTGCCTTGGGCAAGAGACGGCGGGAGGCCCCCCCCCAGTGGGCCTCTCCTCCGCCGCCTCACTCCATTTCCTCCTTTGCCCTATTCGGCCGGTGCTCTATTTTGGTGAAACAGAGGCCACCAGCAATGAGCCATGGCCGATTGACCTCCGCCTCGGCCTGGCTGAGCCACCGTCTGAGCTCAGGTTTGCTGGCCCTAGCACAGTCCCACCTCCTTTGCCTCCGCCTCATTCTCATGGCACAGTAAAAGTTGCCCCTTATTCAGTTTGCTTGTTTTTTACTCCTTGCAGATGATCAGTCACCGGTTTACCTTCATTGGCCCCGTCGTTGACTAGTGACGGCATGGAACCACTGCAGCTTTGCTACGGCTTTGTGACAGCAGTAGGCCATTGTTCCGAGCCCCTCTTTGCTCATTCGTCCAATTTGCATGATCTTCCCCTATTTTTGGTCTCTGTCTGTTTTGGATGTTGTGACTGCCGCCATCGGTACCAGAGGACCTCTGTCCAGATTTTGGTATGGACTACCTTGATCTATGGTGGATGAGTTCACCTGCACAGGCCTTGGCCAGTGACGGCCTCGTGGCCTTTACTCAACCTTGAATATTCCCCCTGCACTCTGTCATGCTAGATGCATAGCTACCCTCGCCATTAGTTTTGGTTGTGGGTAGTGATTGGAGATGTCGCTGCTTTGATTGGCCACCACTAGGGCCTTAGCCCTGTTGGCTTTTTGTGGGCCTTGGGCCGACACCATCCAACCCTCTCCCCCTCCCCTTTGGACGCATGTGTAAGTAGCCACGCTTGCGATTTAGGGTTTAGGCGCCGTATTTGTACCGCCTGACCATTGGATGGCTCTGCCACCGAATGGAGTTGACACCAAGCCGCTCACCACCTCTTCTCTGCCTGCGAGTGTCGCCCTATGCCTGCCGCCCTTATGTGGGCTCTTGTTGAGGTGAAATTAATACCATTGGGTGCTGTCCACAGCCAATTTTGACATCTTGATGCCAGTCGAGCACTTCTTAGTCGCTGGCCAACCTTCAGTAAGTGCACTGCAACTTCTGGTTGCACCTACCACTAGTTGGCACCTTTCTCCCAGCCGCCCCTAGTGTTCCGCTGTGGATCGTGGATTTTTCCACATTGACTTCTTACACCCCATTTGGCCATGAGTAGTTTCAGTGATTCCTAAACCCTTGGGACAACAGCTCTCTCAACTTGGTAATGCTTTTGGGTGCCAACTCCACTGCCGTCACCATCGTGTGCTAAACATTAAATGTCATGATTACGAGGTAGGGGAGCTTTGAACTCATAATTTCATGATAACATACTTTGAATGAGTAGCAGCATGCTAGGATTGTATGATTCAATGCTTTGGATGTTAAATCATGACTCATTTGCATGATGTAAGAGGATAAATTATGCCATGTTGAAATGCATATGACATGCATGTGAGCTGTAAGTATGTTTGATGTGTGTGGAATATGTATTTGCTAGTGATGGCTAGCATATATGTTTGTAAGCTACGTATGTGGAAGTATGTGTGTGCTAGTGATGGGTAGCATGTACGTTTGTAAGCTACGTATGTGGAAGTATGTGTGTGATAGTGATGGCTAGCGTGTATGTTTGTTAGCTACACATGTGGAATATGTATGTGCTAGTGATGGCTAGCAAGTATGTTTCTACATATATGGATGTGTATGTATGTGCTAGTGATGGTTAGCAAGTATATTAGTAAGCTACGTGTATGGATGTGTGTGTTTATGTTAGTGTTGACTAGCGAGTATGTTGATAAGCTATGTATGGAATAATATATGTTGTTATACGTATTTGTGATGGACATACGTATGTATGATGGCTATATGCCTATCTGATAGATATGTGTATGCGTGTGGGGGCAAGAGTATGGGTGATGGACAGTAAGAGGTGACAGAGGATTTCATTTGGATTTGTTGTGGATGTGTAAGTGTATGACAGAATACCGAGGATGTAAGCTTGATGGGTGAGGATTGGAGCGGTTTTTTTGGTTTGGATCGGAGTGTATGTTGGGGGAATGTCAGATAGTAAGAGTGTGCATAATTGTACAAGCATAATGTAAAGATTATGAAGTGAAAAAGTAAGCATAATAAGTGAGGTATAAGTAAGAGGGTGATAATTGGGTTTGGCTGTGAAGAGATTAGTTTGATGACATTTGTGTAAGATGTTTTGGCTATAAGGTGGATGGTGGAGTATGTAAGACTGTAAGGATTTGTGGTACGGTGAGTTATATTGTGAGATTGATGTGTTAAATGAAGTCTGCTGCCCCTACGAACTAGGGTTTCGGATTGGGCTTAGCTTCAGTTTAATCAGTGAAGCATGGTAAGTTTGGAGTTTGTGTGGCATAATTGTACCACATAAATTACTCAATTCAAACTTGAATTATAAGAAAGCTAATGATAGCGTTGTGAGTTTGAGACCTGAGGGTTTGGTGGATTAAGTTTCGTGTTTGAGCTAGCCGATAATGAGTCGGCTGAGCATTTATCATGTCTTGCCATAGTGGTTATCTTGCGGGATGTTGTCTAAATGCTATATAGAGCACCAGACGTCTGATGCTTTGTTGAGAGCGATGCATGTTTTCTATTTGGTCTATGTGCTGAATTAAGCCCAGACATTTGATGCTCTATTGAGAGCGTTGTATGATTCTGCCCAAGAGTGGCACTATATGATTATGCCTAAGAGTGGCAGTGGCACTATAAGACCCATAATGGTGGAAAATTCTATGACACTATACCCATTATGGTGGGCAACTATATGTCCCCTAAAGTGTGGGCATTTGTGATTATGTTTGCATGCTCAGGTAAGTAGTATCATAGACTTGCTCTTACCTATTTGATCCTGTGCCCCATGAGCATTGGTATGCCTTGCCTTCAGAAAAGTCTATGGCGTCTAATCACTCCCCGGAGGTTAAGGTGATGCCCTATTGGCATTCTTTTCCATTTCGACGTTGGACCTTACTATTTGTAATGAGCTTCAGTAGTCAATAGTATGTGTATGACTATAAGAGTATGAGTATGAGTACGACTGTATGAGTATGAGTATGAGTACGACTGTAAGAGTATGAGTACGACTGTAAGAGTATGAGTATGAGCACGACTATAAGAGTATGAGTATGAGCACGATTGTAAGAGTATGAGTATGAGCATGATTGTAAGAGTATGAGTATGAGCACAAATGTAAGAGTATGATTCTGAGTAAGATTGTATGAGTAAGGTCGTACAAGTATGTGTAAGTTGTATGAGTAAGCATACGATTGTACTAGTAAGTTTGTAAGACTCTAATTAAGAGTGTATGTGTAAGATTGGTTTGATGATTTGTTTTCGGCATGACTGTATGGGTATGAGCATGATTATGATATGCCTGTTTACTTCATGTTGAGTTGCATGAGCGCATCTATGTATGGACTTACCTAGTTCACTGTTTAGAACTCCCCTACTGGGTATTTTTCTACTGAGTATGAAAATACTCATTACCCTATTTTTTAGCCCCATTGTTCGGGAGGCTTTTGCATATTTGTGGCAAGGAGCTCCTGGAGATGGATGCTCGTTTATGTGGTGGATTGATTCTCTTGGACTCAGGTATATACTTGACTTACTACGAGTATTATTTGTGCTACAAGTTCTTGTATTGGGTGAGATGAGAGTTAAGTTTTTTATGCTTTATGGACTTGTAATTTGGATTAGATTGTGGATTGTTATGGGACTTGCACTCAGGGATGCCTAGGAGAGATTTATATTTAAAGTCTATAATCATAGAAATTTATTTGTACGTTTATTTTTGAGTAGCACTTGAGGATGTTTGGTTTGGCCATATGATATTTGATCGAATGAGTAAAAATTTGTATGGGAAAAATTGATGTGTTATGTTTTAAATTATAAAAACTACTTTTACAGGTTTTGTATTCGTCATTTTTTCCGATTTACAACTATTACATTGCAATTTTTTTGTGATTTTTAAGAAAAATGTGATGAAAAATCTCGGGCATTACAGGATAAATGCTTATGATTGAGATTGAATATGCATGATTATGGATGGTATGCTTATGATTGAGAATAATTATGCATACAATGGATAGTGTGATTGAGACACTCTTATGCAGGATGGTTGTATGAAATAAGGATGAATTATGAATGAGACGATATGATGATATGCTATGTGGATGATATGAAGGAGATATGTTGATCATATTATGAACATGTGCATGTGGTGAATAGTCATGATATATGCACAAGTTATGCAATGGTCCCATGATAATGAGTGTTATGTGTGATGGATTATGTGTGGAATATCTATAATGATTTCAGATTTATTCTCTCGAAATACAAAACCTTGCTAAGTATTTTTACTCACCCCACTTTCTCTTGTGTTTTTCGTTTTGGGGCTGCATGGTGCGATATGCAGATGGCTAGGATTCCCTCTATGAGGAACAATTAGTGGGCAGTCTGGAGTAGGCGAGGGTGCGTAGAGGCCCTACGCGTCTTACTTGTCTATGCAGCTTGTTGTTTGGAGTTTTATGTCTTGATGATTATGTTATATACTTTGTTTGCCATGTTGACTTTAGACTCATGTTGACTTTAACTTAAGCCGTGAGAGGGCTTAGTGACTTATGAATGTGGGTACTTGTTGAGGACTAATTATGATTATGCCGTGAAGGGGTTAAATCTTCCGCTAGTTAAATCTTTCGTCACCCCCGTGCGCACCGACCATCCACTGGACCAGGATTGGCTCTAGTTAGGCGGGTGCCGGGGTATGACATTTACCTTCAACACTCTTATCTTCAACCTTGATCCATAAGAACATATCTACTCATATTTTTCAAGTCCTTCAATTCTAAAAACTAGACCACAACTAAATCTATTCAGATTCCTAAGACCAATTACATATATGAAGTTTTGACATAGTTTTAATCAATGAAATTGGCTAGTTACAGTATATGTGCCCACATATATTCTTTGATGTTCCTTCATAGTTTAATTCCTTTCATATATTTTTGAGCCACCAAATTCAAAAGAGTCACAAATAATGCTTGCTAAGCCAATATGAATATATGTTGGGAAAGTGGATTACCTTGCCTAGGTTCATGTTGAGGATAAATGATACGCCCTGGGAAGCCATTAACAAAAACTTGAAAAGAAACAACAGAAATTTCAAATGTAATATGTTGGACCCAACTAATATGAAAGCCAAACTTCATTAGGAGTTGTTTATTGGAAGGCCATCTAATCCTAACATAATCATTGGCAATATCAATTTTAACTTAACTAATCCACCTTCATTTTTGAGTTGTCTCCTCTTCAAGTTCACAGTAGGAAATACTTCCTTGGCTAGGAGAATATTATCATGGATAGAATGGGCCTTTGATAAAAGCAGAGAGATCAATCGATCCATTAATGGCAACATCCGGTTGACAATAATCTTTGAGATGATCTTATATGCAAAGTTACATAGGCTAATAGGTCTAAATTGATGACAAAGTTTTGGATGATTGCATTTTAGCAAAGACAATATAAGTGTTGTTCAGTTTTTTGGAGCCATTAGGCCCATTACCCTTCCTTTTAGCATAGTTTGAGATTGCTTACAAGTTTTATATTTTTCTCCTATATATATGAAATTAGTCACATTTGGGATTTCAAATTTGTTGCGTTGAAGCTTCACCAGCCAATTTGACAACATATATGGAGCACACAAAATCTGCATGTAGATCGTGATTTCTGCAATTTTTTGTTGGACCATGATCAGACCCATATGGTCTACCTCATGACCAGCTCGGGTGAACTAGAAGGGGTCCACAAGGTCAAATGATAGTAGGGATGGTAGCGTCAACCTCTCGTGCACTGCAATGTACACTTTCAATAGGACCTACTTCATATTGACACATACTAGGCATGTGTTAGGAGATGACATGTGCACCTTGTGTGATCTAGAATTGAGTAGTGTACACATGGTGGGACCTACATGGATTTTGAGGGGTTGACCTTGTTGCAAGCATGGGCATGTGTAGAGGCCCAGGCCTCCATGGGTTCAGTATGACTGAGCCCATATTTATTTATTATAGTAGACACTCTAGAGATTCTAAGTGGAGGTTAGTTAAGGAGACCCGTTATGATTAGTGGAGCACTTCCCCACTCTCATCTCTCTCTCCAACCTACTGACTCATCATCCAAGGTGGAGCCCTGGATCACTCGTCCTCTAGCCTCTCCTCCTACCTTTTGCGCTATGCCTAGGAAGCATGTCGCAGCTTCTAGGAGGTGAGCAAATAGTAGAGGGTGAACAAACAAAGGCTTAAAGAACTCAAACAATTCTGAAGATTTACCATGCTATTAATTGAGAGCTCTCCACAAAGGAATCGACAAGGTAATCTTTTCTCATATATTTGATATATATTCTTTGTGGTGTTGGTGAAGGAAGAAATGCAATGTCTTGGGGCACAAGGCTCCAAGGGTAGTGTGTACTTTCTCTTAAAACTTCCTTGTTGTGATATTAATTGCATGTTAAATTGATTGTTGCTTATATATATCTTTTGATATTTATGCATGTTAGGAGTAAATTGGTTGAAAAAGACAGTAACTTTGTCGAATTATAAAACCACCACTAAGCTGCCCATGCCGCTTTTACTGTGCCACCACTCAACAATGGTATCAAGACTTGGTTATAGGTGATTTGGTGCTTATTTAATGAAAGTTGGAGTTTTCCCTTTTTCTAAGGTTCCTAGGTTGAATTGGGAAAATTCAAACTGTTTGTTTATTTACTCCTAAGTTAAATCAATTATGTTGGGGATTGTTGGTTATAAAATGGAATTGAATATTTACTGCTTTCATTGACTTTATCTTTTAGTTTCTAAAATTTTCTTTTAAGAGCATCATTTTTTACCTTGACGTGCTCAAGGGCAACGGATTGTTCTTTAGGCAATTGGTTGATTTATCGATTGGTTACTCACTCAGGCGATCAATCAGACCATGTCCAAAAACTCAAATGATCGATTGTTATGTTCTAGTGATTGATTGCCAAGAATAAAATAATAGTTGTTCTCATTTCATGTTGAAGTCTATTCAATTTTCTAATCTAATTGCATTGAGAATGCTTACTTAGTATTTGGATAATATTTTTTGATTTAGAAAATTAATTTTGAAAGGACTATTGTTTGCACCCAAGGGCATTTTAGTCTTTTCACACTATAGATAATAGTTCTAGCCAATCATACTCCAATAGAGATATTATATGCTTGACTGTTTATTGCTAATAATCAATTCTTACTTGCTTTGTTTAAATGTATTCTACATCTTTGCATGCTAGTAGTGAAATTTACATAAATAACCTATGGGTATATGTTTTTCACTTTAGCAAGTAAGTAGAGGGTGGGTTTGCTCTAGTTTAATATTTTCTTAAAGTAAACTAAACAAGTTGTTTGCTGATAGTTAAATAAGAGTCAATTAAGTTCGATCTTACAAGTTGTAGAACTTGTTTATTGCCTTAAATAGTGTACTTATATATAGTTTATTGGTGCTTTGTTTTGTAATTTTTTTTGTTAATCATTATGGCTTCCAAAATGGTTATGTCAGTACTCAGTACTGAGAAATGAATATTGGAAACTATGTGGTGTGGAAGAGAAGAATTCGTAATATCCTCACTCTTTCTATTTTAATGCATGTGCTGGATCATGTCTTGGAACCTCCTCTTGAAAATGTCACTATTGCACAAAAAAGAAGGCTTCTCATAAGTTGAAAGAGAAGGATGCCAAGGCTAGGTTCACTATCTTTGAGAAATACAAGTATATGCTAAAGAGACGATGGAAACCGTGTCAACAAGGTATGAGGAACACATAGAGGTTCATGTGAGGATGTTACACACAAAGTACCAAAATTTGAAAATGAAAGAGGGATATGATGTGCTTGAGAACATTAGTGTTATGTCTATTGTAGCTTATGACTTGGAGGTGTAACGACTCTAAATTCTCGGTAAAATTTTATGTCTTTAGTAAAAAAAAAATGATTTTGGAATTTTTAATATTTTAGAGATTTTTACGAGATAATATTTTAGAAGGGTATGGTAGAGCTTGTGGAGACGAGCGTAACGAGTCGTAAAACGCGTAAATCGGAGGTCGGGAACAAAAGTTATAACCTCGGGAAACATGTTCAACCGGCGGGACCCACTTTTGAAATTTAGGTAAAATGGTTCTTTAGTGGTCTTGAATCGTAGGGCTCATGAATACGAACTCAACGGTACCAAGAACGCACAAATCGGAGTTCGGGATAGGAAGTTATGATTTTTGGAATTTTTAGAAATTAAAATAAATAATAAAAATAATAATAATATATTTTCGGCGGCTCGGCGCGGCGTGGCGCGCGCCGAATGCGCGACGGGCGCGCGGCGGCGCCAGTGGGTGCCACCCGTTTTTGTGGCGGCGTCGGCGGGCGCCCACCGGTTCCGGCGGCGGCACCCGTCGAAAAACGCCTCCTCCTCCCCTATTTAAACCTATTCTGGCCAGTTTTTTCTGCAGATTTCCCCTCTCACTGTTTTCTTCATTTCTGACCCATTTTAAGTCCGATTTTCACGTTCCAAGACCCGTTTCCTACTAATTCAAGGGTGCTCTATGCACCGGAAGTGTTATTTTCTCAAGGTGACCCCTCTAAGACCTCGAAAAACGTGCCTCTTCCCTAATCTTCCCCTTTTCTTCTTTTTGCTGTTTCTGAGTCATTTCAAGCCCTATTCTGCCCGTTCAAAAGGCATTCTCTACTAAAGCAAACGTGCTGAACACTATGGAGGGGTTATTTTCATCTTCTGGAGTCTTTATATTGACGAATTTTATATTCAAGGCTAAGGTAGGGTGTTTTAAACTCTAAATAACTGCTTTGCTGATTTGAGTCCATCTTTCTTGAAGTATTTGATTCAAGTATAAGTATGATACTTGTTTTAACCGATGAATGGATTTTCTCTTGAATTATGTGACAATTTTGCTATGTATATCGATTAATTTTGTATGTACTACATAGTGTTGTGGTTTCGTACACTGTTTTGATGCCCGCCGAGAAAAATGATCGGCTAGTGGCGCGCACAGGGTGGAGCATCATGGGGAAACTCCTTCCCTTAGTGGCCTCCGTTGTCCCATGAGCGCGGAGGTAGGCCGTTGTGTATCGCGGCTTGTGGATTTGATTGATTTTGTGAATTTGTTTGATTTGATTTTAAAAGATGTTTTTGCTTAGCATTTCTTTTAGATTTTTTAAACAAACCTACTGAGTATAAATATACTCATGCACCCCCAGCCCTTGCAGATGTTGCGACGATGGAGGAAGGGAAAGAAGAAAAGTTTTTCAAGTAGTCGTGTGTTTTCTACATAATGTAATTATATATGTGACCGACGTGTAAAGACATGATGTGCCAGGATAATCATGTTTTTATAACTACTGGCTCCATGTACAGTAAATTTTGGTATGTATATTAAACTTATGTTATAAACTTTTTGTCAATATGTTTTATTTTCTTGGCTGTGCTGTCACGCCCCGGCGATGCCCGACCCGAGCCGAACCCGGTCCAAGGGCCGGTCAAGCGCGCGGGGGCGACGAAGTGAAATTGAGAAACGATTCTAGCGGAAGACTTAATCCCTAACCACGGGCGATTAACAGCAACACGGAGTGCGCACAATCCTTTGAGCAAGAGTAAATAAAAGGGAAAGAAAAAGGTGTTGCTTAACACAAAGTAAACAACAATCTCAAACCCACAAACTTAGTTAAGTAAAGCCCACACCGGCTCAAAATAAGTCATAAGCAAACATAACTGTAACATGTGACATAAAACCACAACAAGAACCCTACACAAAGGTTCGAACACAAAGCATGAAAGAAATGATGATAAGTCACGCAACGATCTCCATCATCACACCCAAGCTACCTCTGACCTTTCCTCAAAAAGGCAATCCTGTCCGTCTGCGTGTCGCACCACGCAGCCCCAAATCAAAACACAAAAGAGGGGTGAGTTTTAACACTCAGCAATGGTTTTAATATCACTGTCAACGTAGAAAATACGATAGCTTAGAAATGAGATCGTTTCAGATCAAAGATTTACATGGTGCATCACTTTCTGATCACACATTCATATCACTTAACACTGCATAAAAATGCATAATTCAACCTGCATGGATGTATCTCTAGCATACATATTCCCACATGCATTCACATCATAACCAATCCCGCATGGACGTATCTCTAACATACATATTCCACATGCATAACATCAAAATCAACATGCATGGATGTATCTCTAACATACATATTCCACATGCATAACATCAAAATCAACATGCATGGATGTATCTCTAACATACATATTCCACATGCATAACATCAACATCAACATGCATGGATGTATCTCTAACATACATATTCCCACATGCATAATGTTATCACAATCAACCTCCATCAAGGAGTAATCACACATTGACGTCACACAGACGGGAGCATAGACAAGGCCACGAAGGCGTGTCATGGTACAAAATTCTACACAAGAATTCAAGAAAGATCGGGGTTGTCAATCCCTAATACTGCTCGCCCTGGACGATCCTGGCCAAGGATGTCCCATTCTCACACAGAGAATCTAGAGCAGGGGTGTTCGCCTAGGGACATCTCCTGCGGAGGGAAGAGCCCGAGTTCTCACACAGAGAACCCTAGAACACGTGGTAGCGGGGTGCACATGGCATACCACACTGGATTCTCAGGGTCCAGATGACACACATAAAAATATTCTCACGTATCCGCAAGACAAGTACACAACTCGTCCCCACATCATTCCATTAAACAAGACTCAACCCGGGGAGTGCACTCGTTCCACACAGGAACTCCAAATCGTTCCACACAGGAACTTCAAATCGTTCCACACAGGAACTTCAAATCAAAATATGTCCTTTCGGACCAATCAACTTGCGATTAATCCACGACCGATAAACCCGGCACGCAATTCCATCACATTGCATCCAATCGGTCAAATTCGATTAATCACGATGAAGCCTCAATCGGAAATCCATTTTCATGATGCGTGCAACATGGTACATGCGTGGGCAAAGCATACATGAACCCTAATCATGATAAGTGCTCTCACCAGCCCCTAATGCATCATTCATAATCACGATATTAAGCTTCAACATCATCATTTAACCCCCACATGTGTGTGTGTGTAACTAGTAGGAGCCTTTCACATGATGCATATTAACATGCTTGAAAAATCAACTCACCACCACACTACACATGTGAATTTCTACCTAAACATGAATTCCAGCGGAAATCATAGTAGAAGAATCGTTGAAATCATAGTTAAATTCAAAACTCAACCACAAAGGCTAAACACCTATAACATCACTCATTTCATCATTGAGTCATGGCATTCACCAACATTCACACACCATTAATCACAATTTATCATGACAAATCTGTCCAACAATGATTGTAGTCCTACTGAAATATGCTCAACCAAAGGGAAACAACTATTCATAATTTCAAAATAACGATTCCAACATCATGCCACAAAACATAAGTCATTCCACCATCCCTAAGCATATATCTCAACTCCATAAACTCAATAGCATGCATTTCCAGTAGCCTAACATAGCTTAAAACACTCCACATTCATATAAAATTGGCAAGCTAAAGTGGAATCATCAAAATAGGCATCATACACACAACATACAATTTCCTGTGTAGCCGATCGATCGCCCTTTAGGCCGTTCGATCGGTTACACGCAAAATTTTCAAATTTTCAGTTCAGCCGATCGATCGCCCTGCAAGGCCGATCGATCGCCAACACGAAACAGTCATCTTCTTCCTTTCGCAAAATCAAACCGAGACACCATAGATAACACTTCAAATCCACATCTAGCACCCTAATCATCATCAAAAGTCCTCCTTGACTTCCAGAATATCAAACCAAACCATAATAATGCAAAACCCTAAGAAATCGGGATTAAATAATTCCATTTTCAAATCTTACCATTAACACACTAAATCAAGCAAACCATTTCGAAATAAGCCAAAAATGAAGAGTTTTACCATGGATAAACAGAGATTTCGAAGACCCATTACCTCAGCACTTGATTAAGCTCGGATTGAAGAGTCACCCTTCTTGAAATCCTTGAAAACACAATGAGTTTAAATCAAACACCAATAGAAATCGATTTACTTAAGAAATCCTTAATTAAATCTTAGATCTAGGGCTTGTTGGTAGAAAAAATCGAATTTTGAAAGTTAGGGTTTGTAGTAAAACACAAATCAGTAGCTTTTGATGGTCAAAAATGAATTGAATCAAGGGGAAAATGGTAGATTTAGAAGAAATTAAGAGAAAAGCCATGGATTAGTGCTTAATTAGAGCAAGCTTACCTTAATCGGCTTCTAATTCGGGCCTAAGTGGGGATTAGGCCAGACCTCCTTCCTTAGCCTATTCCCAAAAATGGAAATGGCTCAGGTTTGCCCTTTTATAGTAAGGGTTGGGGTAGGCATAGGTAAGTTTTGGGGTGTAAATATGAAAAGTAGGCTAAAAGTGGGTATTTTGCAAATTTAAGCACAATTTAAGCCTAATAAAATTCTGAAAATTTTTGTGTGACCTTAAGTATATGTCTAGGGTCATTTGACACAAAAATAAAATTTTCGACCGTGGGGCCCACAGGGGTCCCGCAAAACCCTAATTTTTGGGAAAATAGTGAAAATTCTGAAAAATCTCAAAAATTCACATTTGGTTTAAAATCACTTAAAACCACTAATATTGAAGTTAATTTTGGTTAAAACCATCACAAACTCTATTTATTTACAAAATCATATAATAAGTTCAGAAAACACGTAAATTGCACGATAACCCATAATTAAATAAAAATCAAAACCGGTTTAAAGATGAGGGTCCTTACATGTGCAATTACTCCGACGTATTCTACATTGAGCATTTAATCGTTTCACGATTAACGCCCGTCAGTCCGGTTCGTGTGTACTAATTTCGCACGTCGGACAGGATCATTAATATTATATTATCCTAAAATGGGCGGGCGTTACAGGAGGTCCCAGAGAACCCTATTAGTGATAGGGTGTCTCTTCAATCTTGAGTAGTCTCCCAAAGTCATGGGAAAGTGCGGTGATACACCTTATCATGAGCAACCATAAGTTGACTATGGAGTCTCTTACTACTAAGCTAGCCTTGGAGTAGGAGAGGAGGAACCATGTGAACTTAACCAGGGTGCTACTGCTAACTTGGTACAAAACATTGCTAGACAAAGAAAAGATGGATCTAGGCCCCAACTTGATAAAAAAAAATATTCAAAAAGAAAGACAATATGTCACAAAATATAGGGCATGGCCGTGCGAATAAAAAGCTTCAAAGATTCTGCTTCAAGTGTGACTAGGTGGGCCACTTTAAAGAAAACTATCCATAAAATGATGACTAGGGAAACAACAAACTGAACATTAATGGAAAAGAGATAGTTTGTGTAATCACTGAGTTGTTCATGGCTTATGCAAAAGAGAAAAGTTGGCAGCTTAACTCTATAACTATAGTTCATGTTGCACTCATTGAAGGGTCTAGGGTGTAAGAACATATGTGATTATATATATTATATTGGCTTATTTAGGTGATCAAAACAATGTCAAATGTGTGCAAGTTTTGAGTTGTAGTATTGTTGAAGATTACATGTCGAAGAAGTAGAGCAGCAGACTCGAGAAGTATTTCAACATGTAAAAACATGCACACATATCACACTAATTGTCATGTCCGAGAATTTCACACACTTTTTCTATAAAATTCATGAATTTTTTTCAGTATAACGATTATAAATTAGGAAAAATGATTAAATCCAAAACCTCTAAAAACAGTTTTGACAATGTTTAGTTTTAACCATTGGAGAAGAGCATGTATTAACAACAAGTTTAATGCATGTATATAACCATTGGAGTAGTGCATAGCTTTAAATCCAACAATAGATGAGATGTTGAGCAAAACATGTAATCTAATCAAAGCTTGTGACAATGTTGGGTAGCATATATAATTCAATCAAAACTAAACATGTGTATAACATTGGAGCAGTGAACATATTTAAACCAAACATGGCTGAGACATTGGGCAGTGTGTGTGATTAGTTCAAACATAGCTACATCAATATATCAACTAATAGGCAGTACCTATATTTGTCTTCAGAACACATGGGATGTTGGAACAATACATAGGTTTAAACTAAAACATATGCCCAAGGTTAGAGCAAAATACATATTCAATTACAACCTATGCATATAACAACCACCGCACAAATATATATATATATATATATATATATTGACATAGTTTTTATATTTGAATCAAAACATATGTTAGATGATGGAACAAAACATAAATTCACCCAATGTATATTTTAGATGTTAGGCAATGAACAGGATAACCTCAAATATATATTTCAGATGTTGGATAGGCCCTATTATCAACTCATCATATATCTCAAACATTAGGCAATGCTTGTATTTAATTCAAATGTATTACAGATAGAAAAGTACTGCATGAGATTAGATCATGACATATCACACATATAGTTAAGAAAATTTCACAATAGACTTAGCATTAGGAATTTATTTCACACACACGCACACACGTGCGTGTGTATATATATATATATATGTATGTATGTATGTATAACCATAAATCAATTGAATGATTTATGCTAGAAAACAAGTCATGTTATATGTGAGGGTCCTCACCTTGGCCTACTCCAACACCTAATGCCAAAAGCTACTAATCCTCTCTAAATCCTATTATTGAAATTCAAAACAGAACTCTAATTAGCAGCTGGGAAAACATGGGTTTTAATAAACTAAAGCATAGGAAGGAACAAATTATTTTGGACATTTCACTTGCTCAGAACTCTACTGCAAAGAGAGAGTTAGATCTGGGAGAAGGGGATACTGGTTTGAGAGAAAGGGAATTTTCAAATAAAAAAAAACTCACCTTTAACTTGAAATCAGACCCTCCCTTTCACAGCTGCCGTTGATTTCTCACCCACAGTCGCCGCCACCCACCGGAAACATCCAAAGGCTGCTGCCCGCTTGAGTAAGAGGAAGGGACAAGGGTGGGGTACAAGAGAGGAGGATCTAGGATGAGAAAAAAACTAGAGGGAGAGAAGAGAGGCGTGCTGAGAGGGGAGTGAGAGGCGTATGGGAAAAAGAGGGCGACTTGTTGGGAGAGGGGATCAATATGAACTCTCCCCTCTCCCTGTTACAACTAGGGCTGGGCATGAGTTTCCTCTCCCCCAATCCCTCTTTCACGATGCTCATTTCGGGTTTGGGTTCAACTCAGACTCAAACCATTTTTTTTAAAAATTATCCCTGGGTTTACATCGATAATGGTGTTAAATAACTTTAAATGGAAGGGGTGTGACTAGTTGGTGACACGAAGACCTTTATAGGTCATAGTGTCACAGGAAACAAGGGGAACAATCCTATTTATCAGGTTTTAAGGCAGCATATTACATGTGTCTACAACACAGTGCATCAATCCACTAGGATATTATATATATAACTCAATTTATGTGTTAAGAGTTATTTACATTCTTGAGCTTAAATTTATCTAGCCCTAGCCCTACAAATGAGTGCAATAAGCCTTCATTTATTATTAATGGACTTGTCTGACTTCATGTTATTGATGTTGTTTACTCTAATGCATGTTTTTTATGATTAATGCGTTAATTTATAATGATAACTTGAGATTAATCAAGAAATATTGGTTGTCGTTGGATTGGAGGGGGGAGAACAAGTAATCAAGATAAATACTAAAATTCCCTGAATAGGGTTGGGACTGGTTCATGGAGTGAATTGGGCCCTGACATAGAATTTTATCTTGGTTAATGAACTGAGGGTAGTTATGGGAGTTTACCTTAGTCTCATGGAGACTATTAGGGTTTGGGATGTTAACTAAGTCATAGCTCAGTAGATGAGCTATTTATAGGGCAGATTCATAATGTAAAGAGGACCCAAATGGTTGAGTGAATACTTGACTAGATTAAAATATTCTAGTCTAAGTTTCAAATGTTTGGGGGAGTCAATGGTCATAAAGACCCTAGCCTTCTATGGGTTACATTAGTAATGTCTTCGAAGATATTTTCTCCCTGAGTTGGGAGGGTGGAGATTATGATACTTGTACACTTTATTTACTACCATGATGGTTTGGGTATTGGTAAATGAGGCCTTTATCGTGGGTTTCTTACAGGTTTTCACAGGACCATATAGTGCGTACGAAAAGCGGAGTTACATGAGCATCATGAAAGACTTGTATTTCTCGCCAATATGTATCCATGAGCATAGTTGTGATATTTTTCTCTAGATTCGTAGCGGGCTATTGAGAGCCCTAGGGATTCGGGTCAAGCTGCTGTTAAGCAGTCTACTCCAATGTTGGAGTCCTATGTCTGAGGATTTCTTCAAGAGTCGAGTTATCTTCGAGTGAATGTATATTAATATTATGTTAAACCTGGAATTGGGATAAAACGAGGAAGGGTGATTAGTGTCATATTTCATTTTAGTTTGGCATATGATGTGTCTATCTGTCCAAGATATTTGACATGAGTATTAATTATTGAACAAAGGTTATGAGATAATTAATAATATAATTTGATATTGCTTGTTTAATTAGCATAAGTGGAACAATTAAAGGACTTGCATAAAATGTAGGTTGATTAAAAATACTTAAGCATTGCATGCTGGATGCTATGCTTCTTGAGATGTTGTAGTGTTTTTTTTGCAAACAAATTAGTAAACAAACACACATGAATTTTTATGTGGAAACCCAACTAGGAGAAAACCACGGGACACTCTATCTATATCAACTATGCACGATGTAAACTTGAGATTATTGAATTTCCTATTACAAAGATAAAAAACTCCTTTTTCTTTAAACTATTGGTCCTCCACACCACTCTTAAATTTTGAATCAACGACTCCAGAATTATTTACCAGTCGTAGCTTAATCTTCTCATCTTTGTGCTCTTTAATCAAAGTAGATCTTTCATCTCCTTCTTTTGGAATGAATCTTCTATTCTCCTTGATCTTCTCAGCAACAATCTTCACCAAACACTCTGTCTGACGTGTTTTCGTGCTCTCATCTCACCTCTAATAACTCTTTTTGATCTAGGTAAGGACTCTCTTACTATAGAAGACTAATTCTCTCAAAACACCATTGGAGCAACTCCACATAGGCTCTCTAATTTTTCTAGGTCTTCTATCTTCTTTTCATCATGTCCCAATCCCTTTTGTTAGATTCCTAAGTCTCAAAAGGAATATGACTCCAACTAGGAATCCAAATCAAACTGAAAAAGTTTAATTTAGACAACTCTGCACTCAATCGATTGATCCTTCTTCCTTCCCTTATGAATCTTCCATCAATCAATCCATTGACCCAGTGATCAATCAAACTCTTGGATTTATTTTCAGTTGTGTGTTTTTAATTGCCAATCAATCATTCATAGAAGCAATTGATTGCTATCTCTTTTCAAAATTTTGGAGATTTTGCTACAATTCATCACTGATCAATAATTCCAATATGGTGATAGATCATTCTGACTATATTTTGATTTTTTAATATAAAAACATCTGATTATGTCAATTCTTTCACCTAAGGTCTCTTTTACCCTAAAGTGTGTGAGTGCAATGTGTGTGTATGTTTTTATTTGACAAAGACATGGATTGGAGTCTTCTTTTCGCTCCACCTTTAAAAGTCAATCTTCAGACTTAAACTTACTCAAAAAATACACATCAATAACATTGTTTTGATTATAGAAATAAGCCAATACATGACATAAGGACACTTATATTCTTACAATCTTTTCCTTTGACTATTTTGTAACAAAAGCTACAACCCATTATCTAAAAAATAAAAATTATAACTCTATAACACATAATCAAATTTAAATAGGTCATCAAACAATGACTCTCCCTTGTAATCTATGACACTCTAATCCTATTGTGGTGTGGTCTTCAATTTGTAATCAACTTGCACATCACAAACTAGAACATACATGCATAATACTGTTCTAAGAAATAAGTAAATATAGAAATTAAATGTTCAAGGAAGTAAATGATTTATCAAGTTGTAACCAAATGAAGATTTTTTTTATCAATTCAACATAGATCATGTTTTTCAAGCTCTTTTTTAGCTCTCTACCCTAAAAATTTAAGGCTTTTTTAAACTTAAAAATTTCCTCCTTTTTGTCAAACACAAAAAAGAAAATTGAGGAAAAGAAGAAAAAAAGAGAAAAAACTTGTAAATCAATTTGAAACCACAACTAGAATCAATTTTAGGAGAATCAAATAAAAAATTATTGAAAACAAAATTTGTTGTCTCATTAGCTACTCGATTAAAGAATCAAACTTTCATGTTCCAAACCTCATACTAAGAAAAGATGAAATAATATTTTACTTCAAGTCAAAGACTATATCTTAATCATCTTAAACAATAATTAGGATATCAACGGATAATATAGTCAAAACCAACTTTTCTCTTCTACTACTTTGGCAAATGAGTCAATCGAGAAACTTGACTCATATTTGCATTCCATTTTATCATTCATTTACATTGAATAAGTAAGTTATACAAGCATTAGAACAAAATTCTATTTCTTTTGTTTTCATTCTCTATGCCCATTGTCTTTTCAAATTTTAGCCTTTTCATGCTTTTCATTATTGTGCTTTTAATGACTTTTCCTTAGTTCCCATGACCTTGCACTATTTATTTATTTTTCATTTGAAGCTTTTTTTAGTATCAAGGGGATGGTAGCTTTCGCACTAACATAATATTTCTTAAGTAGGCAGCCCTCTCCATCATCTTTATGATAATATACATCAAGTGTTCATAGTAAACCATAATCATATCAAATCTCATCCATCATTTAAAGGAATCTAAGCCTTTCAACTACCTTATACTAACTCATAGCTTCAGAGTTGAGAAGTGAATCAATTATTTTATACATTTAACCCCATAAATGATCATGAATTCTCATAGTGAGTACTAAGTCTTTAATAAATTAACAATACATAAAGTATTATTATGAATTTTAAAACTCTACTTAATTTATATGCAATTAGTCTTCTTTACTTAAGATTGTATTCATTATGCATTACATGTGTGACCTATGTGCAATATGTCACAATTCAAGTGTGTTCCATATGATATGCCATCTATATGTTTTTAAATACAAAACTTATTTTTGTTTTTATGAACTTTTCTAAAAATAAATCAAACAAACACTATACAAACTACACTACAAAAATTAAGAAAAAATAGTTTTTTTTGTGTTTGATGTCCAAAAATATTTTCATTCAAAACAAGGGACACAAATATCTTATGGAACTATTCAAGGCAAGCAAGTCCAATGACTTTTCTAGGGTTAATAAACCTATTGAAATCAAAATGTTTTGTGAAGATATTAGCTAATTGAAACTCTATTGAAATATTCTCTAAGTTAACAATCTGATCCTCACCCAAATCTCAAATAAAATAATGTCTAATATAAATATGTTTTGTATGAGAATGTTGAATTTAATTTTGTAAAATTTTAATTGAACCTAAATTGTCAATCCTAAATTTATTTTTTCTCAGATATATTTAATAATCAAATAGCATTCTTTTTATCCACATTGATTGTGTAGAACCACTACCAACAACTATATATTTAACATTTGTAGTTGATAAAGAAATACAATTTTACTTTTTATTATACCAAGAAACTACATAATTTCCTACATAAAAAATATCCACTTGACGTACTCTTCGTATTATCTACATTCCCTGCTAAATCAGCATTCGAATATCCTACAAGTTTAGAAGTAGTATCAAATAAAAACCATAAACCATATCATATAGATCCACTCACATATTTTATTATTATCTTAACAACAATCATGTGGGATTCTGTATGTTTAGCTTGATATCTAGCACATACTCCTATACTTAAGCAAATATCTGGATGACTACTAGTTAAGTACAAAAGACTACCAATCAGGTTTCTATACAATATTTTTTCAATAGATTTACTTGAACCATTTTATTTAACTAGACAGAATGAGACATAAGTATTTTGGCATGTTTTGCATCTTGAAATTTGAACTTCTTCACCAATTCTTTAACATTTTGTTAATGCGATACATCAACATAAAATAAACCCTTACCTCCAAAGCAGAGAAACACTTCACATCCTCCTGGATCAATAAATCCCTAATCCACAAAATTTGGTTTTTCATTAGCCCTAAGCATAAACCAGGACTTCTACTAATTGAGACTCTAAACTATATAAGTAAAGCGATTTCAAGTGCTTCCTTTTGTCTAATGAATTTAAAGCATGAATCACAAGATATAGGATCAAAACAAAAGTATAAGGTTTCACAAATTGCATAGAATCAAGGGAACTTTAGAGTTTTTAATAGAAGAAGATATGAAAATCAAGATTATGAAAGAAAGGACTTTGATTTCAATCATACTATGAAGAATTATGAAGAAGAATATAGTTGACTCACCATGAGAGAAGCAAGAGAAATATTCATTGAAATTCTCTGCAGTCCTAATTATAAAAAATAAGGCCAAAGTTGGCCATTTATATTAGTTTGGGTAATTAGGCTTTTATGGGCCCATGTAGGAAATAGAAAGGAATTTTTCCTTTTAATTTTATAGACATGACTAAGCCCAAACCCTCTTTGAAAAAAGTGAAGGACAATGCCCAAGAGGTTAACATGACAATGAGATAGCTTGTGGGACCTAGGGTGTCACGCCCCAGCGCTTACCCGACCAGAGATGAACCCGGTCCAGGGGCCGGTCAAAGCACACGGGGATGACAAGATTGCATTGTGGAAGACTTTAACCACTTAAATGGGTAATTAACACATACACAGAGTCGCGTATCTTTAGTCATTTGAGCAAAAGAAATAAGGTAAAATAAAAGAGGATAATATTTCTGAAATGAATCCTCACACTCAACCCACATATATAACATCCTGAGCCGACACATGGCTCGAATTAGAAATCTTAGACAAGTCTAAAAGCATCAGGTAAACACGAGTCCGAAACATAAACATCCATACAAGGTATTCTATGAACATAATAGCATAAATAGGAAGACAAAATAACATATGAAGGCATCCATGCCTAATCCCATGTATAGCCCGATCGTCCCTCATACAAGGAATCCTGATTAACTACATGTCACGCCATGCAACCCCAAAACAAAACACAGAAAGAGGGATGAGTAAAATTCAGTAAGGTTTGAAATACGGTAACATTAATCAGAAAACAACCACAACACATCAACATGGTAATTTAGATCAACATTCACATAATATCCCCATTTTTGATTAATTTCCTTACCATACCCCTAATCCAATAAGTAATCATCCTACATACTAGTATCTCATTCATACTAATCATGGCATTAATATTCGCATCATAGCATAACATCCATCCTACATAATAAGTGATTCTCACACAATCACATCATAATCATGCACATCAAGTCATTCTCCTTCATAATATTCAACCTGCATAACACGTGTCTTCAACACATAATCACATAATGCATATTAATATCGTTCATCCATAGATCATTGACCATGTACAATAAGAGTCTCAACCACACGATACTAAATCATGTATAATAAATCATATTTACATGTGTCATATAATCTCAATTATCCCTACAGATTTTGTGTAACCTGGGCATAATATTATCTCATACACATACATCATCAACAAATGGTGAATATCTCAATCATGGAGAGAAATACAATCAATCACACAGGCTAGACAAAGTTCAATTTCCATGAAGGAAACCTAAAGAGGTCGGGGTAGTATGTCCCTAAATCTGCTTGCCCTAGACAATCCTGGCCAAGGATGTCTGAATCTCACACAGAGAACCTAGAGCAGACGTGTTTGCTCTGGACATCTTCTGTAGTGGGAAGAGTCCAAATTCCACACAGGAAACCTAGAACACATGGTAGCCTGTGCACAAAGGCGTACCACTCTGGATTCTCAGGGTCCAGATGACTATATAAAAAAATCTCAACCGCAAGACAAGTACACAACTCGTTCCCATTCACTCAACTCAATAAACTCAGATCGACTTAACCTGGGGAGTATCCATGTTCCATATCGGAACTCAAATCAAAATAATCTCCTTTCAGACCAACCAATTTCCAATAAGCCAATGATTGATTAATCTGACACACAATCTTCTCATCATTGCATCCAATTGATCAACCATGGCTAAACTAGATAAAGCCTCAATTAGAAATCTGTTCATGATGCATGCAACATGGTACGTACCTGAGCAAGGCATACATGAAACCTATTCATGAATTGTGCTCTGATCGTTTATAATTAAACCCTTTGCAAATGTACAAGGTAATTGTACTAGGATAAGTATTTAAGGGTTGTCGAACCTCAGGGACAGATGGATTATTACTAAATCTAAAGAGGAATTTGCTGATTAAAAACTAAAAATAACTTAAACTTAAATTAAGCAAAAGAAAGGAATCAACTAGTTTAAAAATAAGAGATTAATATGATGAAAATTACTTAGGAAATCGAATCCACTATAGAGCCATAACAATTCCTTAACTTTTAACCTAAATCTAGTGTGAATATAAGCAAATATTCTCAGCTACAAGCTAGAATTACTTTAGAAAGAATCATTAATTAAATTCCATGGCATGAACTATATTCGACAATAGCACGGATCATCTACACTAAACTAGATATAGGCATGACCCGTCTAATCTTAGTATAACTCATCCAAGTCATTAATTATTTGAACATTAAAACTGTTGTATGACCATCTCGTCTAAATCACATAAATTAGAATTGATGTAAATATCAAAACCATATTAATCTATCATCTACAAGACAATAAATCAACATAAACTTGAATAAACATTAAAAGCTCTTCCATTAAAAAGGAAATCCTTATCATACAATTGTCATCATTCACAACTGAGATCTAAATTAAAAAGAAAAGAAACTTATCTATAGCTTCATCAACTCCTAAGTAAAAGAAAAGTCTAGCCTTCCATTGTAGAAGAAATCACTTGAATCTCCATTAAAAGCTTTGAGTTCTCTTCCATCTTCTTCTTCCTTTTTTTCTTCAGAAAATGTACTGGAATCCCCTAATTTAAAGCCAAATATGTCTTTTTATAGGCATAAGATCCGTAGGCAGAAGTTGTATATGAAAAGGACTCAAAATTGGCTTAAACAAGGAAACTGTGCGTTATCCCGTTCGAACGCCTTGCATGCCTGTTCGAATGCTTGAACTATATTTCTTCAAAATCACGTTATCCCGATCGAACGGTAAGTGAGCCCGTTCGAACACCAATGAAGAATTTACAAAAATAAGCCAATTTAATTCAAATCATCATGAAAGCTTTTTCTAACCTAATTAAATTTAATTTCTAATTATTTAACCTATATTAACTCTTAAATAAGACTAAAAAAATAGAATAATTAAGGATAAAATAATGTATAAATTATACTTATCATGCTCTCATCAGCCCCTCATTCATCATTCATAACCATAATGTCAAGCATCATCATAATCATCCCCCACATGTCTGTGTACATGGTAGAAACCTTTAATTCTAAGCATATGGAATGCCTTGTAAATAATTTCACACCACACATGCTGTATAACATTTAATCATGGTTCCTAACTGAAATCATGAATGAAAACCATCAAAAGCCATCAATCAAATCAAGTGTAACCTTAGGCTAAACCAATGCAAGCATATTCCCCCTACACTTGAATCTAGTCATAGCACCACAATTCACCCATAATTTAATCACATTATATGAAGACATATTAGTTCATTCTCATGCTATAATCTTGCTGGAATCATGCTTAAAATATAAGGAATCATTAAATCATGGATTCAAGATAAACAATACTGACATGTGTAGCCAATAACATGCAATTTCACATAGCACTGAAATATTCTTCATGATTTCCAACATCAATAACATACCCTTCCAGTAGCTCATTTTAGCTCAAATTATTCAACATGAACATAGGAAATATGTAAGAGTAAAAGCATAAGAATAAACAACAGAAACAAGATGGCCAAAACTGCAGTACTGCCATGTCCGTTCGATCTGCATGCAATCGGCACAACAGGAGTCCTAGTTCGTCTTCCTTACTTCGAATTCAAAATCAAAACATCACATTCACTTCATAAAACATAAAATATTATCCCCAAACTTCATGATAATCAAATCCATGCTTCCAGGACATCAAATTTAGCCATTACTAAACATAAACATCAGGAAATCGTATCAAAGATTACTCATTTCTCAAATCACCATTAAAGCTCATAATCATGGAACTCATTTCAAAACCCTACCAAAACTTAAATCTAAATCACAGCAACATTTGAGACCAAAGCACTTACCTTCCAGCAAGTTCTTCATTCGAAATGGCTCTTCAAACTCTTTCAAAACCTACCCAAAACATGATTTTTATTAATACTTCTCAAATCTGATTTTAAAACACCTAAAAACTTCAAGAACAAGTAGATCTAGGGTTCTAAAGACCCAAAAATGAAATTCTAAACATTAGGTTTTGAAATAGAAACCTAAAACAATAGTTTTTTGAGTGAAAATCGAGATTAATCCAAAGCAAAAGAAGAAATTTGAAAGATTTAAGCAAAACACTATTGGATTAATGAAACATTAAGCAAAACCATACTTTAATCTTCTTTCTCTTTTAGGAAAATAGTGATTAGGCTCCTAAGCTCTAGGTCTCTGCCCTTTCCAAATTGGGAAAGTGGTTGGGCTTTACCCTTTATAGTGAAGGGTAGGGTACAAATGGGATTTTATACTAAGAATGATAAAACTTGCTTATTTGAAACCCGATTTGATGTCTAAATTTTTTAAAATAATTACTCAGGGTCTTAGGTTAATGTTAGGGTCATTTAGGGCTAATAACCCCAAATTCACACTTTAGGCTCATGGTGGGTCCCACCCCCTAACGTTTTGGGAAAAATAATGAAAATTCCAAAAATTTTAGAAAAATTCTACATGACTTAAATTAACTTAAAAACCTTAAATGTGAAGAAAATTTTGAATAAAACCTTTGTTAACCACTTCAATTTGAAAAATAGTCAAAACTGATAAGAATTTAGCATTAAACCATGAAATAGCAATTAAATAGAATAAAATAAACCGGTTCAAGTTCTTAGATCTTACACAGGGTAGGGCCCAGTTCTTCAAAATAAGGAAATTAACAAAAATTATACCTTATTTTGTAGTAACCTTATGGTTAATACTAAACATTAATATACTTAATGAGTATTCTAACCTCATGACTAGGAGAACCAAGTTCACCAAGCCTTAGTATTGCCCCCAATAAGTCGGGCACACCAAGTTCTCCTTAAAAAATTCAAATAATTCTAGTAAAATTCCTAGTTGCTCCATGTCATTAATTAAATGAAAATAAAAAAAATCTAAGATTAGTGGACCTTACATCCTACCCACCTTATAGTAATTTTGTCCTCAAAATTTGCTATTACCTGATGGTGAGTAGATGAGGGTACTTTGTTTTGACTCGTCTTCATGCTTCCATGTCGTTTCCTCATGATTTCGCCAAAGAACTTTCACTAATGGAATTGCTTTGGTTTTGAACATCTTCTCCTTCCTATCTAAGATTGGCACTGACATCTCGATATAGGTAAGATCACTTCTTAGCTCCAACAACTCGTAGTTGAGAACATGGGATGGATCTCGTTTATAATTCCAAAAAAGAGAAATATGAAACACATCATGTATGCTAGCAAGTTGTGCTGGCAAGGCCACACGATGTACCACTACTCTAATTTGCTGTAATATTTTGAAAGGTTTAGTGAACATAGGATATAATTTTCCTCTCTTTCCAAATCTCACTGTGCCTTTTGATGGTGAAATCTTTAGGAAAACATGGTCTCCTACTTGAAATTCTAATGGGTGTCTACATAACTCTTTTGTCTACTCTAAGTAGTATGCAATCGGTCCTTAATGAGCCAAATCTTCTCTATGGATTGCTGCACTATTTCTGGTTTGGTCCAATGATGCTCTCCAACTTGATCCCATCAAATGGGTGATTTGCAAGGACATCCATATAATGCTTCAAAAGGTGCCATTTGAATGGTAGTTTGATAACTGTTATTGTAGGCGAACGCCACCAAAGGTAAATGTTGCTTTCAACTACCCTTTCACTTGAGGATGTGTTCTCTAAGAATATCCTCTAAGATCTAGATTATCCATTCAGATTGCCCATCTGTCTAAGGATAATATGATGTATTAAGGCAAGTTGTTATCCCCAAAACTTTATGAAACTTTGTCAAATTAAAGATATAAAATGAGGATCTCAATCGGATACGATTGATAAGGTAACTCCATGTAGTCGAACAATCTCTTTCACATAAAGTGTTGCCAAGGAGTGCGAGATTATTGTTGTCCTAATAGCAATAAAGTGTACTGACTTGGTGAGCCTATCAATGATAAACCACATAGAGTCATTGCCCCTTGACTATCTAGGAAGCCCTGACATGGAATCCATAGCCACATTTTCCCACTTTCATTTTAGATTAGGTAATGGTCATAGTAGAGACAGGATGTCAATTCTCTTTTTTAACCTGCTGGCAAATCAATCACTTAGGCACAAATGCGGTGGTATCTTTCTTCAATCTATTCCATCAAAACATCTACTTCACATTATGGTACATCATAGTTCCCCTAGGATGATTAGACAACTTAGAGTGATGTGTCTCCGAAAGAATGCCCGCCTTCAACTCATGAGAATTTTGGAACTATAGTTGGCTAGGAAAGGTTAAGCTTCCACCAACCATTTCTTCATTTCATTCACCGGTTTTTCCTACAACTTGACTTTCATTTCCTAAATTTCTTCATCTCCTTTCTGTGCTTCAATCACACTATCCACCAAGTTAGAACTTATGGTAAGGTTGGCAAACTCTCTAGGTTTATCCCCCCATGCTATCTCTGGTTAGAACTTATGGTAAGAAGGAAGAAGACAGAGCATGTTGGAAGGTCAAAGCTAAATAGAGGAGTCAACAGAGAGGGGAAGATTTTGATTAATGGGATTTTATCATTTGATTAATTTTTTGATGGAATTAGACAAGTCTTAGCTCTCGATATTGGTGGGGATTAGCCAAGTTTTAGTTCTAGAGATTGGTGGGGATTGCAGGGGTTAGGATATGCTTTGACACTGTTGATAATAAAAATCATAGTTACTATTTTGTCCTCAACAGATAGTTTAATTTTCAAAACACAAATGTTTTATGACCAAAGCCTATGACCATGGTATATAGGATTTCTATATGGTACATAAAAGTTTAACCAGACAACAGCTACAGGTCACTTGCACCTAACATAGTGCGAGAGTATGTTATGTAGTTATGCACTATGTTAAGCATGCATATATTATAATAGGATTTGACTTTAGCCATGGAGCTTATCCGCTTAGACCCGTCCTTAAAAGTAAATAGGGTTTTCACTTCTATCCTAAATTAATACTGAGTATTAAGATTCTGAAAAAAAAAAATTAGAAATCTAAAAATCTTAGACCACTCATTCTTGGAATACTAACTAGACGTATTTAGTAAACTTGCTTATCATGGGAAGAATTTTCAGTCTTCCCACTCATCCTCAATCATTGGGAATATTAATGACACCCACATTAGCACACATGCACTAACTATTAGGTGGCGCTAAACATGTGTTAGTATGTACATTGTTGATTTCGTAATTGAGGGCTCTCCTCCAATTGGAGGATTTTCACTAGAAGTTATAAGTGGGAGGATACAAATTTTCCCCCCTTATTGTGACATATTAAAAAGGAGTCATGTTTATATTTAGGGATGCCACTTTGGTCGGGTATATGGTAAAACCCAACCTGACGCTACTATAATAGGTCGGATACAAATTCCACCCAACCACTATTTAGGTCGGGTTTGAGTTTTAGATGATCCAACTTGACTCGATCCTATAAATATATTTTTTAAAAAATTTTCTTTATATTTTGACAAAAACCAACTTGACCCAACCATAATAAGTCAGGTTTGGGTTTCCAAATTTAACCTAAATAGCTATTCAGGTCAGATTTGGTCGATCATTTCTTAAATTCGGTTTCGGTTTTGATAAAACCTAACTAAAATTGGAGCTGGTAGCATTCCTATTCATATTCGCTTGTGACATGTGCTGGATGTAAGGACCCTCATCTCTAAAACGGTTTTTTTGGTTTTCTTTAATTGTCGGTTATCGTGAGATTAACGCGTTTTCTGATTTATTCGGTGGTTATTGAATAAATAGTATTTATGATGATTTTAACCAAAATCAACTTTAATATTAGTGGTTTTAAGTGAATTTAAAATAAATGTGAATTTTTGGGTTTTTTTTGAATTTTTATTTTTTTTTCTGAAAATTAGGGTTTTCGCAGGACCCCTGTGGGCCCTACCGTTGAAATTTGGGTTTTTGGGTCAAATGAACCCAGACATCTACTTAAGGTCATACAAAAATTTTTAGAATTTTCTTAGACTTAATTAGTGCTCAAATTTGTAAAATACTCATTTTTAGCCTACTTTCCTATTTACACCTCATAACTTACCCATACATACCCCAACCCTTACTATAAAAGGCCAAACCTGAGCCATTTCCATTTTTGGGAATAGGCTGAGGAGGAGAGGTCAGGCCTAATCCCCAATTAGGCCCGAATTAAAAGGTGTTTAAGGTAAGCATACTCTAATTAAGCACTGAACCATAACTTTCTTCTTAATCTCTTCTAAATCTACCATTTTCCCTTTGTTTCAATTCATTTTTGGACATAAAAAACTACTGATTTGTATTTTACTACAAACCCTAGCTTTCAAAATCCGATTTTTATGTTCAACAAGCCATAGATCTAAGTTTTAATTAGGGATTTCTTTGGTAAATCGATTTTAATGGAGTTTAATTCAAACTCTATGTTTCTGTAAGGTTTTCAAGAAGGGTGACCATCAAATCCAAGTCTAATCAAAGGATAAGGTAATGGACTTTAGAAATTTCAGTTTATCCATGGTAAAACTCTTGATTTTGTGGCTTATTTTGAATGGAGTTACTTGATTTGGTGTGTTAATGGCATGATTAGAAAATGGTAATCTTTAATCCTGATTTTATAGGGTTTTGTCTTATTATGATATGATTTAACATTCTGGAAGTCATGAAGGACTTTTGATGGTATTTAGGGTGTTAGATGTTGATTTGAAGTGTTATCAATGGTGTTTCGGTTTGAAATTGCGAAAGGAAGAAGATGGTCAGTTCTGCCTTGTTGGCGTTCGAACGGCCCTTCTGGGCGTTCAAACGACAACATTGTCGGATCGACAGATTTTCAGTTCAACCGATCGAACGGCTTGCTGGGTGTCCGAACGGCTAAATTGCGAATTTGAATTTTTCCCGTTTAGCCGATTGAACGGCCTTCTGGGCGTTCGAACGGCTACTCAGCAGAATTTTATGTTGTTCACATGATGTTTATTTCGATGATTCCACTTTAATTTGCCAATTTTATATGAATGTGGAGTGTTTTAAGCTATATTATGTTACTGGAAAGGCATGCTATTGAGGTTATGAAGTTGAGATATATGATTAGAGATTTGTGGAATGACTTATGGTTTGTGGCATGATGTTGGAATTGTCATCTTGAAATTGTGAATGGTTGATCCCCTTTGGTTAAGCATATTTTCAGTAGGACTACAACCTACTAATAGACTGATTTGTCATGATAGAATGTAGTTAGTTGATGTGTGGATGTTGGTGAATGTCATGGCTCAAGGATGAAATGAATGATCTTATATGTGTTTAGCCTTTGTGGTTGAGTTTTGATTTAAGTTATGTTTTCAATGATTCTTCTCCTATGATTTCCACTGGAATTCATGATTAGATGTTAAGTCACATGTGTAGTGTGGTAGTGAGTTTAATTTCAAGCATGTTGACATGCATTGTGTGAAATGCTTCTACTAGCTACACACACATGTGGGGTTTAATGATGATGTTGAAGCTTGATATTATGATTATGAATGATGCATTAGGGGCTGATGAGAGCACTTATCATGGATTATGATTCATGTATGCCTTACCCACGTATGTACCATGCTGCATGCATCATGAAAATGGATTTCCAATTGAGGCTTCATCAAGGTTAATCGAATTTGACCGATTGGATGCAATGTGGTGAAATTGTATGCCAGATTGATCGGTCGTGGATTAATCGAAAGTTGATTGGTCTGAAAGGACATGTTTTGATTTGAGTTCCTGTGTGGAACGAGTGCACTCCCCGGGTTGAGTCTAGTAAAATGGAATTATGTGGGGATGAGTTGTGTACTTGTCTTGCTGAATTGTGAGAATGTTATTATGAGTGTCATCTGGACCCTGAGAATCCAGTATGGTATGCCGTGTGCACCCGCTGCCACGTGTTCTAGGGTTCCCTGTGTGGGAATTTGGGCTCTCCCCACCGCAGGAGATGTCCCTGGGCGAACACCCCTGCTCTAGATTCTCTGTGTGAGAATGGGACATCCTTGGCCAGGATCGTCCAGGGCAAGCAGTTTTTAGGGATTGACAACCCCGATGTTTCTTTAATTCTTGTGTAGAATTTTGGACCATGACACGCCTTCGTGGCCTTGCCTATGTTCCCGTCTGTGTGACACTAAATTGTGATCACTCCTTGATGGAGGTTGATTATGATATGATGCATGATAGAATATGTATGTTAGAGATACATTCATGCAGGATGCTATGATATAATGCATGATGGAATATATATGTTAGAGATACATTATTGCAGGTTGATTATGATATGATGCATGATGGAATATGTATGTTAGAGATACATTCATGCAGGATGTTATGATGTAATGCATGATGGAATATGTATGTTAGAGATAGATTCATGCAGGTTGATTATGATCTGATGCATGATGGAATATGTATGTTAGAGATACATTCATGCAGGTTGTTATGATGTAATGCATGATGGAATATGTATGTTAGAGATACATTCATGTAGGTTGTGATGATGTGAATGATGCTATGTGGATCATGCACTATGATACAGGTTTAGGTGATGTGTATGTGTGATCAGAAAATGATGCACCTTGCCAATCTCTAATCTGAATGATTATATTGCTATGCTATCGTATTTTCGATGTTGATAGTGATATTAAAAACCATTGCTGAGTTTGTTAAACTCACCCCTCTTTCTTGTGTTTTGTTTTGGGGCTGTGTGGTGTGACACGCAGACGGACAAGATCTCCTCTTTGAGGAAAGGTTGGAGATGACTTGGATGTGATTGTGGAGATCTTTGTGTGACTTATCTTCCTTAGTTTATGCTTTTTGTTTAGAACCTTTGTGTAGGGTTCTTTGTTTTGGATTTATGTCACATTTTACAGTTGTGATGCTTAAAACTTATTTTGAGCCAGTATGGGCCATAGTTAACTAAGCATGTGGGTTTGAGATTAGTTGTTTACTTTGTGATTAAGCAACTCTCTTTCTTTCCTTCTTATTTACTCTTGCTCAAAGGGTTGTGCGTACTCCATAATTCTGTTAAATCACCCGTGGTTAGGGTTAAGTCTTCCACTAAATCGTTTCTCAATTTCCCTTCGTCGCCCCCGCGCGCTTGACTGGCCCTTGGACCGGGTTCGGCTCAGGTCGAGCATCACCGGGGCGTGACACTAGGGATACATAATTTTTAGTATATGTATACATCCATGTGACGAGTGGGTTTTAATCTACCAACTAACATGTTATACATGATCCGAAGATGCACTATGTGTTGGACCATGGTATGGGCTCAAGCCTTGGTTGGTCTAATGTTGTCGCGGTCTGGGTGAAGCGGTACGACCCACGAGGTCCAAGGGTGGTGGGGCCGGTCACGCCAACCCCACATGTGCATTCGTTACACTAATTTGATTGGGACCCGCATACGTCACACACGTACACTAGGCATACGACTAAGTTGTGCATTAACACATTGTGTGCAGGGGTCCAAGCCTCCGCAGGCTCTGTGTCATGCCCCAAGATTTTTTGGAAGTATATAAAATTTTCTTTTCATAAAGATATTAGAGTTTACCCGGGCCCGCGACTGGAGCCGCTGGCCTTATGCGATAATATAATAATAATTTCCAAGGAACCACAGTCCGTGTACAAACACACAAGAGAAAAATAATGAGAGTTCTTACTTGTTTCGGTGCGGTTGAAATCTTTGAAATCACATTGATAAAAACTCGGAGTAGGCCCTTCTACCCGCACACTAAGCTTCGTCGAGTCCTGCAAAGTCTGGGGGGGTGGTGAGTATTTTAAAATACTCAGTAGGGGAGTTTATACGATCAAGCATGAATAAACACATGGCAGTTTAACAACACATATCATATATAATATTTTTCAATGAAAACAGGGTGTGCCTCTCACCCAAAACCACCCCTAGAGCTTCTTCCTACGTATCGAAGATGCTACTAGGGTTTGCAAGCTCTCACGGCTTGCTACCAATGTCCTAGACATATATATATATATATATATATATATTAATAAGAATTTGCTGCGGGTACAAAGCAGCGACCTCTTACTTCTCCACAGATCATCTTAAAATATTTCGTGCTTGTGGATAGAAGAGCCACCCGTGCTCATGGGGCGCTGGGATCTAGAGAGTAGATAGTCTTCCCATGATACTCTCTACCTTAGCGCATGTAGCCTTGATCGTTGCCCTTCGTTAGGGGCGAATTAGGGGTCTTGTCCTTCGTTAGGGGCTCACCAAGCTAAAATAGGTACCGTGCATTCGATTCTGAACCGGATTAATTTGTTCTTATCTAGTCAATAGAGCTCTATCGGGGTGCCCAACAATAGCTCCGGAAACCAAAATACTCATGTGTCCCAGACTCATAGTCTTGAGTCCCAGACTCAATTGAAATATCCTAGAGTTCCTAGATTCCAAAAAGTCATTGTTTTCTTTTAAAACATTCTATCCTAATGTTTATCCTTTTGAAAATCCTAGCTTTGCCTCTACAAGACATGGGAGCATCACTATCAATGACTACAAAGGCAAGGTTGGTCGCTCATTCCAATGAGACAGTTACCCCTTCTTTGTTTCGCCTTAGTGACTCGATCACCATGCTTATACGTCTTTTCAAAAATAATCATGAGTATCCTCCTTTCAACAAGGATGAGTCCTCTAAAACCATCTTTCAAATATATTGTATTCATTTGCAATGAAAATAGTGGTGAAGCTAATTTGTCGTTATCTCACACGCTCCACCATGTATAATTTAAATCAAAATCCAGAGATAAACATTGGATCAAACTATTCTATATGAGGAAATTGTAATGCATGTAGTATGAAACATATCCGCTTCCAGTGGTAAATCATTTAACTAATTGAATATACATAATGACATTATAAATATACGATATATAAATCATATTCCTTCTCAACGATTAACCATTCAATAGATTAGATATATGAGCAGAAATCATAAATCATAACTTGAAAGTAATCTCTAACGCATAGCATGCGAGAGTCATATAAATAATAAGTTAAAAACACAACCAAAAATTATAATCATGCCATAAGAAAGGATAAAAGCCCCTACCAAGCTTTTCGTGCGAGTTTGAAACCGATAAATCGGACACCAAGAAATTGGATGTCCACTTCTGGGGTTTTGGAGGTCTCCAACTGGAAAAATAACCCCGCCAAGACGTCCGGCACGTTCGATTTAGGTAGAAATGCCTCTTAAACGACTCAAATCGGACTTAAAATGAGTAATAAATGAAGAACAAAAGTTTCTGAACGTGGGAGAGAAATGAGAAAACGTGGGAGAGTCTCTCTTTCCCCCAAACTGGATGATGTGGATGCTATTTATAGAAAAATTGGATAGATGTGAGGTTGACATGTGCCAATTCTATCCATTGCATCAGCAATCTTATCTGCTTTGTCAACAACTCTATCCACTTCATCGTCAACCCTATCCACTTGCGTCATCAATCTTATCCACTTCGTCAGCAATCCTATCTAATATAATATTATTTTATTCAAATAATATCTCAGCTTCAAAATACAATAGCTTCCTATCTTGAAGTCAGAATTGCACGTTCTTGGTACAGATAGACTCGTATCGATGAGCTCTTCGAAACTAGACCACACATGGGTAGGTTACCTCACACTTTTAAAGTGGGTCCCGCCCATGTGGCATGTTTCCCAAAGTCATAATTTTTACTCCCAACCTCTGTTTTGCATGTTTTTGGGTTCGTTACGTTCGTCTCACTAAGCTCTATCAAACCATATAAAAACACTCCAAATATCCATCTCTAAATAATTTAAAATAATTAAAAACTCACAAAATAGTTTTATTAGAGGTAAGAACTCTTACCGAAAATTCGCGGTCGTTACACTCTGAGAGACAAAGTCCGCTCCTGTTGTGTTTGAACCTCAAAAGAAACTGGAAGAAACAAGTAAGGAATCCCATATAGAAAAGCCAACAATTAAGCCCACCTAAAAGAGGAAACTTGAGGGTATTTAAGTGAGAGAAAGAGAGGAGGATGCCCTAAGCATTGGGCCACCCCACTCCACTCCTCCTCTCTTCCTAATTGCCCCCCCCCCTCTCTTAGATTCGGCTTGCGCAAAGAAGGGAGAATCCCTGCTGCAGGATGCCCCTCATCTCCCCTCTCCTTGATCTCTTTGGTGGGCTGAACAAGGAAGAAGATTCTCCTCCTTGGCTGGAACTTGAAGGCTGATTCAAGGGGTGATCCTTGCTATGATTTCTTTATTCCAAGCGTGGGTTTGTGAGGGATCAACACAAAGGTAATCTCCTTTCTCCACAACTTGTTTGTTCTTGTGATTGGCTGCAAGGGCTGGTTTTTGGAGGGTGTTCAGGGGTTGGAACGCCCAGGTCAGTTCGTTCTTGTCCCTCTCTGCATTCCTAATTGCATGTTTTGTTGATTGGATGTATTTATTACTAATTGATTAGAGATCTATGCATGTTTCATTGTAGATTAATCTTAAAACTGATTTTTGATTGGTGCGTCACCCCCATCCTACTGTGCTTCCACTGGTCCGGCCACTCAATAGTGGTATCGGAGCCTAATTGTTGGTTGTTGGTCAAATCAAAAATCGATTTTGATTACCCGAACTAGGTTTTGCATGCTAGAATTGGGGATTTTGTGAAATTGATTAATCTACTAGATCCAATCATAGGGCTTTTCTCTTAGGGTTCAAATTGGATATATATGTGACTGATTTGATTTATTTGCACGCTTGTTTGATGTGATTTGGAGTTTTAATTAGAGATTGCATGATTGTATGCTTAAAGGGGCAAAATAATCAATTCGGTCTTGCAATTTTTGTTCACAATTGATTCTCTGATCATGATCTCGATACACACCCTCTTGCTGGTCAGAAAGAGTTAAATGATTTATTTTTTATTAAAATAAATTATTTTTGTGGATTATAAAGGTGTGAATTGACTGTTTTAGCCCTAGGGGCATTTTGGTCAATTCACACTTGCTGTGTGTGTTCTGATAATCCTCTGTCCAGAATTGTAGTTCAATAGTTGGTATAAGCTTTGTAAAGTTGTGTGAAATTTTTTGGTGTGTCCTTAAGGATGGAAAAGACCAAAACAGCCCTAGGGGCATTTTGGTAAATTTGTACCAAAATTTTTCTGGACAGAAATATAAAATTTTAGCAGCCTCTAAATTGTTTATTTGCTATGTTTAAGTACTGAGTAGGGTGTTTTGGGGATTCTAAAATCATAAAACACCTAGATAACCTAATTCAGGTAACTTCCTTAAGGGGGTTAAGGGGTAGTTATGGTTATTTTTGGAAAGTGACCTAAACCCTAATTTAGGTGAATCTAAATAAAGAAACTTAGGATAATATACTCAAATGTCCCTTATGCTTATAATTAGATTAAGAGTTTTTTTAAGCACTTACCTTTCTTAGAAGCGGTCAACCTTATATAGTATTAATTTCTTGCACTTTGCACATTTCCTGGTAGTTACTCAATAGCTTCCAAGATGGTCACTTCTAAATTGGGGAAAACTAAGAAGCTAAATGCTGATAATTATCTGGTGTGGAAGAGGAGGATACACCATATCCTTTGTCTTTCTGATCTTGCTCATGTACTTGAGCATATCATTAAGCCACTGCCAGAGGGTGCATCAGCTGCTCAAAGGAAAGCACATGAGAAATTAAGAGAGGATGACAACAAGGCTAGGCCCACTATTCTGACTTTCATGGAGCCAAAGATGAAAACGCTCTTTGAAAAGTACAAGATTGTTAGAGAGATGTTGGAAGTAGTGTCTGTGAGGCATGGGGAGTAGACTGAAGCTCATAAGTGGATGCTGCACTCTAAGTATCAAAACATCAGGAGGAGGGAGAGAGATGATTTGAATGAGTGCCTAAGTGCCATGTCCATCATTGCTGATGAATTGGAGATACTGGAGGACCCCACCTCTGAGGGAATCCAAGTGTCTACATTGTTGAATAGCCTTCCCAAATCATGGGAGATTGTGGTGGTCTATTTGAATTTGAGTGACTAGAAGATCACAATGGAGGCTCTGACTGCCAAGCTAAGGCTTGAGCAAGAAATGAAGAATCATGTGAAGGCTTATGGGGGTGCTGCTACTGCCAACCTGGTACAAAACTTTGGTGGGGGCAAGAAAGGTGGACAAAGGCCTAGTCCCTCTGAAAGAGCTTTCAAGAAGAAGGGGAAGAAGCCTTAGAACAAGGGCACTGGAAAAAGAAATGACAAACCCAAAGGTGCATGCTACAAGTGTGTGAGGATTGCTTATCGAGAAAGATGAGAAGACAATCCTTCCAAAAGAGACAAAGGGCAAATGATCTCTTAGGGGTGGTTCATTCTGACATCTGTGGGCCCTTGAATGTTTAGACCCATAGAGTGATGATTTACTTCATCACATTCATAGATGACTATTTAAGATATGAGTACATGTATTTAATTAATAGGAAGTCTGATGCTTTAGATAAATTCATGGAATTTAAAGTTGAGGTAAAGACTCAGTTAGGCAGGAAAGTAAAAATCCTGAGGACTGGCAGGGGTGGCGAGTATACCTCTAGGTTGTTTAAAGACTACTGTACTGATCAGGGACTAGTTCATTAGGACATCCTACTGTACACTCCACAGCAAAATAGAGTAGCAGAAAGGCGTAATAGGACACTTATGGACATGGTAAGGTCCATGCTAAATCACTATGAGTTAGGAACCAACTTGTGGGTTAATGATTTAGACATTGCCGTGTACATCCTAAATCATATACCAACAAAGTTAGTCCAATGGACAATTTATGAGTTGTGGACGGGTCGACGTCCAAACTTAGGGCACCTTAGAGTGTGGAGGTCTAGGGCACACGTAAAGGTGTCGGACCAACATAGGTCAAAGCTAGACCCCAAGACCATAAAGTGCAACATTATTAGTTACTGTGACCACTCTAAGGGGTACCGATTCGTTGTTCACCACACGAATGGGGTACTGATTCGTTATTGAGTCTAAAAATGCTTATTTCTTAGAGGAATAATTAAACCGTAGAATACCTAACAAAAGAGTTGATTTATTCGAGGTGGTTGAAGAGGCTGATCCTAGCACTTCCCCGAATGAAGTAATTGGATCAGATCAAAATGAAACATAACCAAAACCTAGGGCATTGAGGGACTTCTATACAATGCTAGGGGAGGACAACGTCATGTTAGATGAACCCGTTCTAGATGACCCGATTACCCTTAAGCAAGCTTTAAGTCTTCCAGACACTGAAGAGTGGCAGGTTTCTATTCAGGAAGAGATGGACTTTATCCTAAAGAATAAGGTCTGTGAGATAGTGGATTCACCTGAAGGGCAAAAGCCCATTGGGTGTAAATGGATCTTCAAAAAGAAGCTTAAGGCTGATGGGTCTATAGATAAGTACAAAGTGATATTAGTGACCAAAGGGTTCTCCCAGGTGTATGGGATGGATTTTACAGATACATACTCTCCGTGTCAACGTTTGACTCGATTAGATGTCTCTTGGTATGCGTTGCTTACTATGATTTAGAGCTGCACCAAATGGATGTAAAGACTACATTCCTAAATAGAGATTTAGAGAAGGAGATTTACATAAGAAAACTTGAGGGTTTTGTAGTTCTTAGAGAGGAACACAAGGTGGTGCGCAAGCTCATAAAATCATTGTATGGCCTAAAACAATGTTCTAGATATTGGTACTTCACTTTTCGCAAGGTGATTAGTAAGTATGTGTTCATAGTAAACGAACATGATTATTGTGTTTATACCTTCTGGGATGGGGCCAGGTATGTGATGTTGTCACTATTTATAGACGACATACTCTTAATGGGGAATGACCTAAGTATGATTGTTAGTTTAAATGAATAGCTTGAAACCCAGTTTGAAATAAAAGACATGGGTGAGGCATCCTACATCTTCAGGAGGAAAATTGAGAGAGATAGAAAGGCTAGGAAGCTTAGTATATCTCAGGAGTCATACATAGAAAGCGTTCTCAAACGCTTCAATGTCATTGGTTGAAAAACCATTGAGTCCACTATTTACAAGGGTACAATGTTGTCTAAGTGTATGACTCCTCAGACTGAGGAAGACCGAATCCAGATGGAGTTAGTGCCATATACACATAATATTGGAAGCTTGATGTATGCCATGACCTGTACACAGCCTGATTAGAGTTTTATGGTAAGCTTGTTAAGCCGTTACCAAGCAGACCATGGTCTTCAGCACTGGCAAGCAGTGAAGAGTGTAGTTCGGTACCTATTAGGGTCTAAAAGTTTAAATTCATCTATTAGGCAGAAAGTCTGTCATTGGCTGGATATAGTGATTCAGACTATGCGGGGGATCTAGATGACAGGAAATTCATTGCTGGATATGTCTTCATGTTTGGAGGCGGTGCTATATCATGGGAAAGAAAGAAACAAAAGAGTATTTTTAAGTCTAAAATGGAAGCTGGGTTTTATGCATGCAGTATTGCTGCTTCCCATGAAGTATGGATAAAGGAGTTTCTAGCAAGATTGAGACTAGAAGGCAGGACTGATGCTCTTGTCTAGATGTATTGTGATAATCTGGCAACATTGTTGACACTCAAGAATGGGGAGATCAGTGCTAGGGGTAAGCACATTGAGGTGCATTACTATTATATCTTCAACATGCTATAGAGGGGAAAAATGAGTGTGAGTCATCTTCCTACTACTGAGATGTTGGCTGATCCGTTCACTAAAGCCTTAATGACAGATCTATTTTCTAAGCATGTTCATAGCATTGGTCTTCGGCAGAAATAATGCAAGTCGCTGTTAGACCATATGAGCCCTTCACCCATAGTGGGGGATGCTAGACCATGATATAGGCTTGGCTTCGGGTTGATCCAACATTGTTACGGTCCGGGTGAACCGGTACGGGGCACGGGGTCCAAGGGTGGTTGGGGTAGTCACACTGACCCCACATGCGCATTCGTTACACTAATTTGATTGGGACCCACATACGTCACACATGTACACTAGGCATACGACTAGGTTGTGTATTAACACATTGTGGGGCCCAGACTCGCTAATTATGTGTTGAGGGTGGGACCCGTGGTTAGCGAGAGATCGATCCTATCGCGGGCTTGGCTGTGTGTAGGGAGTCCAGGTGTTAGCGGGCTCTGAGAGATAGAGCCCGCTTCCGTTGTATTTGAACCTCAAAAGAAACCGGAAGAAACAAATAAGGAAACCCATATAGAAAAGCCCACAATTAAGCCCACCTAAAAGTGGAAACTTGAGGGTATTTAAGGGAGAGAAAGTGTAATAACCCTAATTTCTAACACGATTTTCTTATATATTTTGTTATTTATAATTTTCCTAAGTGTTGGTTAGAGCTCGTGGAGACGAGCGTAACAAGTCTTAAAATGCAAAAATTGGAGGTCGGGAACAAAAGTTACGACCTCGAGAAATGTGTTCAATTGGCGGGACCCACTTTTGAAATTTAGGTAAAATGGTTCTTAAGTGGTCTTGTATCGTAGGGCTTGTGAATACGAACTCAACGGCACTAAGAATGCGCAAATCGGAGTTCGGGATAGGAAGTTATGATTTTTGAAATTTTGAGAAATTAAAATAAATAAATAATAAAATATTTATTTCGCGCGCGGTGCGGCGTGGTGCAGCCCAACGTGCGGCATGTGCCACGCGGTGCGTCGAACGCGCAATGGCCGCGCATTCGCGGTGACGAACGCGCGTTCGTCACCGCGCGCATGACGAACCCGTGTTCGTCATGCGCGAACGTGGTTTCGCCGGCGCTAGTGGGCGCCGGCCAGTTTTTTTGGCGGCGCCGGTGGGCGCCCACCGGAATATTCTTCCGCCTCCCCTATAAATACCCTTTCCGGCCAGTTCTTCACCCACATCCGATTTTCAACCCCTTTCACTATTTTCACCATTCCCGACCCGTTTTAAGTGCGATTTTCATGTTTCAAGACCCGTTTCCTACTAATTCAAGGGTGCTCTACGCACCAGAAGTGTTATTTTCTCGAGACAACCCCTCTAAGACCTTGAAAAACATGCCCCTTCCCTAATCTTCCATTTTCATCCTTTTACTGTTTCTGGGCCATTCCTAACCCTTTTTAACCCGTTCCAAAGCCCTACCCTACTTAATTAAGGGCATTCTACACGTTGGAGTGGTTATTCTGCCAAAATTCTCACTCGAAGGCTGGTATATTAAGGCGGGACTCTCTTTACTCTACGAGGAGATTTCATTATATTTTGCACGTGTTATAGGTAGGTAGCTTTAAATTCTAATCATATGCCGAGATTTTTACTCGCTAAAGTTTTACTAATAGTTTTCGGTTACTTTATGAAAACAAAAGCTCTGATTTTAAAATCATCTCTTCTTTTCAAAAAATTCTCTGAGTTTTGGGCAATCGTGCCGTCTGGATAGTTCTCGGTTCCTCGGAGCTAAGAATTATTATGATTTTGGATACCGCCAAATTTGGCATCTGGCGCGCACAGGATTGGGATGTCATGGGTAAATCCCTTCCTTTCTGTCTCGCGTTGCCCCATGGGCGCGGGTGTAAGTCGTCTGGTATCGCGACATTCTGTGATTGTGTTTTCAGGTTTTCCGGATGTTTTCCAAAAGAAAAATGGCATGTGCACGAAGCATATTCTTAGAACTTAATTCGACCTACTGAGTATGAATCTACTCACCTACCCTCAGACTCTGCAGGTGTTTCACTCGAATATGAAGGAGTCGACGAAGGGTTTCCTTAAATTGCAGTTTGGTACTGCTATTTTTGTACTTTATGTAAATTATTGTACTGACTGATGTATAAAGGCATGTGATGCCCAATTTTGACAATCTTTGTATAATACACAGTGTGTTGTAATTACTGTTTTAGTACACGGTGATCCTTGGCAATTGTAATTAAATTTTGTTACGTTTTCAACAATTGTTTTCTTTTATTCAAAAATACGAGGGACGTTACAGTTGGTATCAGAGCCAAGGTTCTACTGTCTACTAAAAAGTAATTAAATCAGTCAATACAATTATTTATATTTTATCGTATGTTTTCCTATTTGAAATGTCTTAATAAATTTTTATGTGACGCTAAAACAGATGTCAATGCTCAGGCATAAGACATATCTGTCAAGCAATCTTTATCATTCTACTGCTCGTAAATTGCCGCTTCCAATGGAAGGAAGTTGTAACAAGAGTATGTACAATGAGGGTAAGGCACCCATCGAAATTTCAAACTCAGAAGATTCTGAAATCTTTTACACCCCTGGTTCACCCACAAATAGTGACGTGAACGAAATCATAGTTATCCCGGACTTGCCTACTCCAGGAGAAGAGTCTGAAGAAGATCCCTCCTTGGAATTGGAAGAAAGTGAAAATTCTAATGAGGATAACCCTGAGTATAAAATGGATTTTGACCTGAACGAACTGCCCCCACCTGAGGTCTGATGGGTGGAAGAGCCAGGCGTCCAGCGTCTCCTGAAAGGGAAGGAAACCGGAAGGCATGGAATGCCCGAGCGGTGCACCTTTTGTGGACTTTTAACCCACTTTTTCTTTGAATGCCCTAAAGCTAGAACCTTTCCTCTCTAAAGTCATGACTACTTAGAGAAGAAGGTCTGTAAAAATCTCGAGTAAATAGTTCCGTGGGAACAATTTTGATGTGTACTACAGTGTTTATAAATAGCTAACGTAACTTTTGAGTGATGTAATGACACTTCAAGGTTGTTATGAAGTAAGTTTGTTTTCTAAATATCTTGATGTTACTAATCCATGTTTAGATGACGAACGTTAGTGGTAGCGATGCTCAACCGGCAAGTAGCTCAACTCCACCAAATGTTACTACGCCGGTCACTTTGACAACGGGAGATCCTATGATGCATTTCGTGGACTTATTAATGCAAAGAATGACTCAAGGATTCCAATCGAATCATTCCAATCATTCGACTAATTCGGGAAATAATACCCACGGTGAAAAGGATAATTTGTTGGAACGCTTTAAAAAGCTTGCACCAGCGTTTACGGGGGAAGACGGCCCTGAGGCCGCTGAAAGGTGGACCTTTGAAGTTGAATGGATTTTTAAAGCAATGAAGATCCCCGATGATCGTAAGGTGCCACTAGCCACTTTCTCTATGACCGGCGAAGCTGCTTTCTGGTGGCCTACAGCAGAAAGAAATTTCTTCACGGATGGTGATCATATTAAGTGGGAGGAATTTAAAGAAGTTCTATACGATAAATATTTTCCTCCTCATGTCCAAGAAAGAAAGGAAAAGGAGTTTCTAGATCTACAACAAGGAGGGTTAACGGTGACTCAAAACGAGAATAAATTCGTACAATTACAACGTTTCGCTTCGGATTATTGTACGACAGAATTAAAGAAAGCTCGGAAGTTCGTAAGGGGCCTAAATAATGGATTAAGAGGAAGAATTGTTAGCCATCAACCCACGACTTTTGCCAAAGCAGTTGAACTAGCCTCTATCCTAAAACAAGATTATATGGAATTTGTGGTTGGACGTAAGGACCGAGGACAAAATAATAGTTTCCGACCCGATGAGAGGAAAAGGAGGCTTACGTTTAACAATCAGAATAATCGTAAGTTTCAAAAGCCCTCAGAATCACCTTCACAGCCAAGGGGAGAAAGGAAGCTAGAAAAATGTCCGTAGTGCAGTAAAATCCATCCTCTTGGATCGTGTTATCGTATCGAAAGAAAATGCTTTTTCTGTGGTGAACAAGGCCATCAGATTAAAGACTGCCCAAAGAGGAAAATGCAAGAAGAATCAAAATCGGAGCAGAAACCAAAAGCTTAAGGGCGGGTCTTCGCAATTACTGCTGAGGAAGCTCAAGCGTCGACCGCAGTCATTCAAGGTACACTTCTGGTCTTGGATAAATTAGCAAAAAACTTGATAGATCCAGGGTCGACGCATTCTTTCATATCGTTCGATTTTGCTTCAAGTCTTGGCTATCCTATTTTAGATTTAGGATGTCTTAGAAGTGTCCACCCCGATGGGAAAAACATTTCTAGCCTGTAAATTTCTTCGGGGGATATCTATTTCCTTGGAGAAATGCCAGTGGGAGGCCGACCTTATTCTCCTAAATATGACCGACTTCGATGTCATATTAGGTATGGATTGGTTAGTCAATAACGAGGCATTAGTGGACTGCAAACAGAAGAAGGTGATCTTTGAACGAGGCGAAAGAAGTTTTACTTTTTATGGGCTTAAGGATCATTCTAAACCATGTGTCATCTCAGCAGTCAAAGCCCGTCGGCTTTTAAGTAAAGGATGTCGGGCTTATCTTGCTAGTGTGGAAACTAATGAGACTACTACATTTAACTTGAAGAGCATTGACGTAGTACAAGATTTCTCTGACATTTTTCCTGATGATCTCTCTGGTCTATCACCAAAAAGAGAGATAGACTTTACTATCAAGTTGATGCCAGGAGCAAGCCCTATCTCTAAAGCACCTTACCGCATGGCTCCTGCGGAGTTAAAAGAGTTAAAAAGTCAATTGCAGGAATTGCTTGAGAAAGGACTCATACGACCCAGTGTCTCTCTTTGGGGAGCACCGGTCTTATTTGTGAGAAAGAAAGACGAGTCGCTAAGGTTGTGCATTGACTACCGACTTCTCAATGCCATCACTGTAAAGAACAAGTACCCCTTGCCTCATATAGATGACTTATTTGATCAATTGCAGACGGCCAAAGTTTTCTCCAAAATAGATCTACGGTCAGGTTATCATCAGCTAAGGATACGAGATGAGGATATCTCTAAGACAACTTTCCATACCCGGTATGGCCACTATGAGTTTTTAGTGATGCCATTTGGTTTAACAAATGCCCCGACCGCTTTCATGGATCTCATGAATAGAATTTTTCAGCCCTTTTTAGACAAGTTTGTAATCGTGTTCATCGATGACATCCTCATCTACTCTAGTAGTTTAGAAGATCACCGAGTGCATTTACAAGTTGTTCTGCAAACATTAAGGGATCATAAGCTATACGCCAAGTTTAGCAAGTGCGAATTTTGGATGGAACAAGTGGTGTTCTTAGGACACGTTGTTTCAAAGAACGGAGTATCGGTGGACCCAACCAAGATTGAAGCTGTCATCAAATGGGAAAGGCCAAAAACAGTAACGGAAATTCGGAGCTTCTTAGGCCTTGCGGGTTATTACCGAAGATTCATCCATGGATTTTCAAGCATTGCCCTACCCCTGACAAAATTGACAAGGAAAGGAGTTAAATTTGTTTGGGATGAAACTTGTGAACAAAGTTTCCAAGAACTAAAGGAAAAATTAACAACTGCACCTATTCTGGCTCTGCCGACTGGTAGTGGGGGTTTTGTCGTGTACAGCGATGCTTCTAAAAGAGGATTAGGATGCGTATTAATGCAAAACGGAAAGGTGATAGCATACGCTTCACGAAAATTAAAGAAACATGAAGGTACTACCCTGCTCACGATTTGGAGTTAGCAGCGGTAGTTTTTGCTTTAAAAATTTGGAGACACTATCTATATGGGGAGATGTTTGAAGTTTTCACCGATCACCAAAGTTTAAAGTACATCTTTTCCCAAAGTGATCTTAATATGAGGCAAAGACGGTGGATCGAATATCTTAAGGATTATGACTTTTCCATCAAGTATCATCCCGGAAAAGCCAACGTGGTAGCTGATGCTTTAAGTCGCAAATCCGGAGGATTAACTTCTATGCTTGTTAAGGAATGGAAATTATTGGAAGAAACAATAAGTTTACAACCCGAGCTACAAGCTGGAAACAAGAAATCTTTCATTGCCACCCTAAAAGTAAAATCAGTACTAGTTGAGCGTATTCTTGAAGGACAGAAAGATAATGAAGAAGTGCAAACTCTACTTGAAAGATCTGACTTCACCCAAGGCTCTGATGGAAGTGTATGATTTCGAGGACGGTTGGTAATACCCCAAATTCCTGAGCTAAGGGAAGACCTATTACATGAAGCACATCGTTCTCGATATACCATCCACCCAGGAGGAACGAAGATGTATCAAGTTTTTAAAAGGAGTTTTTGGTGGAATGGAATGAAAAAAGATATAGGAGAATATATTTCGAGATGCTTAACTTGTCAGCAAGTTAAAGCCGAACACCAAAAACCTTCAGGGTACCTTCAAACGATTGAAATCCTCGAGTGGAAGTGGGAACACATTACTATGGATTTCGTTTCGGCACTACCTAGAACTTCACAAGGCCATAAATCCATTTGGGTGATCATGGATCGACTCACAAAGAGTGCACATTTTCTTCCATTAACAAGAAGCAATCTTTAAGTTCTTTGGCAAAATTGTACGTGAAGGAAATTGTGAGTCGGCATGGGATACCGCTATCGATCATCTCAGATCGGGATAGTCGATTTACCTCCAAGTTTTGGCAAGGATTTCAAGAAGAATTGGGTACAACTCTCAAGTTCAGCACTGCTTTCCACCCACAGACGGATGCTCAATCAGAAAGAACTATTAAAACTTTGGAAGATATGTTGCGCGCTTGCACAATGGATTGGAAGGGTAACTGGGATGAACATTTACCATTGGTCGAATTCGCCTACAACAACATCTACCATAGCAGCATAGGTATGGTGGCACCTTATGAGGCATTGTATGGACGACCTTGCCGATCACCGACGTGTTGGAATGAAGTGGGAGAACGAAGATTGATTAAGTCTGAACTTCTGCAACAGTGTGCAGATAAGGTGAAACTTGTTAAGCATCGTCTAATGGCATCCCATAGTCGTCAAAAGAGCTATGCAGATCAGAGACGGAAGGATGTTGACCTTAGCGTGGGAGACCATGTATTACTAAAAGTTTCGCCAACCCGAGGAGTCATGAGATTTGGAATTAAAGGCAAACTAAGTCCTTGCTTCATAGGACCGTTTGAAATTTTGGACAAAGTAGGAGCTGTGGCTTATAGATTAGCCTTGCCTCCACAACTCAGCAATCTCCACGACATATTTCACGTGTCCATGCTTAGGAAATACGTCCGAGACTCCTCTCATGTTCTTGATCAGAGTTTAATAACTCTCAAGCCCGACCTATCATTCAAAGAAAAGCCACTTAAAATTTTGGATCATAAGGAACAAATCTTGAGGTCAAAAAGGATCCCCTTAGTCAAAGTGCTATGGCAGTACCATTCCTCAGAAGAAGCTACTTGGGAGCTAGAGAGCGAAATGCAAAAGAAGTACCCTGAGTTATTCATTCAGTGAATAATTCAAATTTCGAGGACGAAATTTCTCTAAGGGGGGTAGATTGTAATAACCCTAATTTCTAACACGATTTTCTTATATATTTTGTTATTTATAATTTTCCTAAGTGTTGGTTAGAGCACGTGGAGACGAGCGTAACAAGTCTTAAAACGCAAAAATCGGAGGTCGGGAACAAAAGTTATGACCTTGGGAAATGTGTTCAACCGGCGGGACCCACTTTTGAAATTTAGGTAAAATGGTTTTTAAGTGGTCTTGTATCGTAGGGCTCATGAACATGAACTCAACGGCACCAAGAACACGCAAATCGGAGTTCGGGATCGGAAGTTACAATTTTTAAAATTTTGAGAAATTAAAATAAATAAATAATAAAATATTTATTTCAGCGTGGCGCGGTGCAGCGCAACGCGCGGTGTGTGCCGCACGGTGCACGCTAAACGCACAATGGCCATGCGTTCGCGGTGACGAACGCGCGTTCGTCACGCGCGAACGTGGTTTTGCTGGAGCCAGTGGGCGCCGACCGGTTTTTTTGGTGGCGCCGGTGGGCACCCACCGGAATATTCTTCCGCCTCCCCTATAAATACCCTTTCCGGCCAGTTCTTCACCCACATTTGATTTTCAACCCCTTTCACTGTTTTCACCATTCCCGATGCATTTAAGGTCCGATTTTCACGTTTCAAGACCCGTTTCCTACTAATTCAAGGGTGCTCTACGCACCGGAAGTGTTATTTTCTCGAGACGACCCCTCTAAGACCTCGAAAAATATGCCCCTTCCTTAATCTTCCCTTTTCATCTTTTTACTATTTCTGGGCCATTCCTAACCCTTTTTAACCCGTTCCAAAGCCCTACCCTACTTAATTAAGGGCATTCTACACGTTGGAGTGGTTATTCTGCCAAAATTCTCACTCGAAGGCTGGTATATTAAGGCGGGACTCTCTTTACTCTACGAGGAGATTTTGTTATATTTTGCACTTGTTATAGGTAGGTAGCTTTAAATTCTAATCATATGCCGAGATTTTTACTCGCTAAAGTTTTACTAATAGTTTTCGGTTACTTTATGAAAACAGAAGCTCTGATTTTAAAATCATCTCCTCTTTTCGAAAAATTCTCCGAGTTTTGGGCAATCGTGCCGTCTGGATAGTTCTCAGTTCCTTGGAGCTAAGAATTATTATGATTTTGGATACCGCCAAATTTGGCATCTGGCACGCACAGGATTGGGATGTCATGGGTAAATCCCTTCCTTTCTGTCTCGTGTCGCCCCATGGACGTGGGTGTAAGTAGTCTGGTATCGCGACATTCTGTGATTGTGTTTTCAGGTTTTTCGGATGTTTTTCGAAAGAAAAATGGCATGTGCACGAAGCATATTCTTAGAACTTAATTCGACCTACTGAATATGAATTTACTCACCTACCCTCAGACTCTGCAGGTGTTTCACTCGAATTTGAAGGAGTCGACGAAGGGTTTCCTTAAATTGCAGTTTGGTAATGCTGTTTTTGTACTTTATGTAAATTATTGTACTGACTGATGTATAAAGGCATGTGATGTCCAATTTTGACAATCTTTGTATAATACACAATGTGTTGTAATTACTGTTTTAGTACACGGTGATCCTCGGCAATTGTAATTAAATTTTGTTACGTTTTCAAAAATTATTTTCTTTTATTCAAAAATACGAGGGACGTTACAAAAAGAGAGGAGGATGCCCTGAGCATTGGGCCGCCCCACTCCACTCCTCCTCTCTTCTCAATTGCCACCCCCTCTGTCTCTTGGATTTGGCTTACACAAAGAAGGGAGAATACCTGCGGCTGGCCGCCGCTCATCTCCCCTCTCCGTGATCTCTTTGGAGGGCTGAACAAGGAAGAAGACTCTCCTCCTTGGCTGGAACTTGAAGGCTGATTCAAAGGGCAATTCTTGCTATGATTTCTTGATTCCAAGCGTGGGTTTGTGAGGGATCAACACATAGGTAATCTCTTTTCTCCATAACTTATTTATTCTTGTGATTGGCGTGTAAGGGCTAGTTTTTAAAGGGCGTACAAGGGCTGGAACACCTAGGTCAGTTCGTATTTGTCCTGTTTTGAATTTCTAATTGTATGATTTGTTGGTTGGATTTGTTTATTACTAATTGATTAGAGATCTATGCAAGATTAATCTTAAAACTGATTTTTAATTGGGGTGCCACCCCCATCCCAACATGCTTTCGCTGATACAGCCACTCGACACTATGCACCAGCGTGCACTCTGCACGTCTTTATATTTTCCTACATCTTACAGCCACTTTCTCACAACCTCATGTGCAGGGCCAAGCTCGCCAAGGAGCGTGCATGGCCCCGTACGCAGGACTTCTTAATGTTCGTTTAAGATCGTGTACCAGCCATATTTTACTAATGATTTAAAATGATGCTGGTTCATACATTAACGTCGTATCCTGTTGGGCAGGCGAGACTGGGGTTGACTAGTTCAATTTAATTAAGTCTGTAATAAACGCGTTGAGAGGGGCAATCTTCATTAACTCATATATCTTTTTCTGTTATATCGTGTCAACTCTAGATAGAGCTTTGCTCTTTTAGACGTCCCCATGGGGCATAATCTTTGACTCGTTCGATGTTCGTATTTTATGTTATGTAATTAATTTAATATTGTTCTATAAGAGTTTTTATATATAAATATATTTATTTATTTATTCATATACTCGTATTAAGTCAATGTTTTTGTTCAAGGACGGAAAAGTTCGTCGTGCATAGAAGAAAATCCATATTTGCATGGGTCATGATGAAAGCAGCTGAGGTAACACACCAACAACGCTGTCGATTATGGTAACAACACTAGTGTGTAAATAGAGAATGTCTTTTCCAAATGAGAGGAATGTGTGTGTGACTGAGAGCATATTTTATTGCCAATGAAGAAATGTTCAAATACGCGTTTTAGGAACTGTGCCAACTCTTGGTGTTTTAATTTTTTTTATACCAGCGCGAATTTGGATTTTCATGAATCTGTATAGGTCATGTAAAACGCTTGTAATTGGATAAGTATTTTCACACCCCCCAAATTCTATCACTTCATTAATTTCTAAATACATCTGATAGAGAATTTTTTTTTCTTACACCCTAAAAACTTCTTTTTTGTTCTTCTTAGGATGGTGGGTTAAAAAATAAAAGAGAAAGAGAATGAGGAGGAGATAGAGGAGGAGGAGATTTGCGGGTGTAAAAGAAAGAAAAGGGATGGTGGGTTATAAGTCGATGATGGGACCCATGGTTAGCGAAAGGTAAACCTTATTGTGTGCTTGGCCGTGTGCAAGGGTTCAGGCCTCCGCGGGCTCTAAGAGACAGAGCCCACTCCCATTGTATGTCCCTCTAGTCAAACTCAAAAAATTAGCAAGGAAAGCCCATTACAAGAAAGCCCGTTTATAGGCCCGCTTGAGAAAGGAATGGAGGAGAGTATAAAAGGGGAGAGAAGGAGAAGAGGATGCCCTAAGTGAGCAGTCCACACCCCCACTACTCTCCCTCTCCCAATCCAGCCCTTCCTCTCCCTCTTGGTGCGGCTCTCTAGGGTTTTGGAGGAAACCCTTTCTGGCCACCGCTCTCCTCCTCACTCTCACAACTCTTGGATGGGCAAATCAAGGACAAAGGGCTTCTCATTGCTTGGGACGTCAAGGGATTGTTGGGGCATCTTCCTTGCTGATTTTGCATCTAAGTGTGAAGGTTTTGAGGGATCAACACATCTACAAGGTATTTACTCTCTCCCCACTTGATTCCTCTGAGTTTGGTTGTGCGAATTGAATGATTTAAGGGTGTGCGAGGGGCTGGAATGCCCAAGGTCAGTATGTCATCATTCCATTACGATTTTCATATATGCTTGATCTATGATTAGATGTGTTTTATTGCTTAATCAATTGATTTTTATGCATGTTATTGTAGATTAATTAAAAAGGCTAATTTTTTATTGGTGCACAACCCCATCCCACCTCGCTTTCACTGGTCTGACCACTCTACAGTGGTATCAAAGCCTAGGTTGGGATCGTTGGTCGCTGATCTAATCAAGATTTGGTTTTGATTTACTTGATCTAGGTTTTGCATGTTAGAATTGGGAAATTGATGAAATTAATTAATCTATAAGTTCCAATCATAGGGCTTTTAATTTAGAGTTCAAATTGAATGTATATTGGACTATTTTGATTGAATAGCATGCTTGAATTGATGTGATTTTGAGTTTAATTGAAGTTTTAATGTTTGTATACATATAGGGGCAAAAGGGTCAATTTGGCTTTATATTTTTTTCACAATTAATTCTCTGATCACATTCTGGTCACACACCCTCTTAGTGGTCAGCAAGAGTTAATTGATTTATTTTTTATTAGAATAAATTAATTTTGTGAATTATAAGGGTATGAATTGACCGTTTTACTTGTTGTTCACCAATTTGAATTATCTTTGATAAGTTGTTGGGTAAAATTTTTGGTGTGTATTGAAGGGTAAAAAAAGACCAAAATAACCCTAGGGATATTTTGGTAATTTTGCACCAAATTTTTTTGGACAAAAATCTAAAATTCTAGCAACCTCTAATATTTTTTATTTGTTGTGTTTAGTGTTGAGTTGGGTGTTTAGGGAATTCGAAAATCATAAAACACCTAGATAACCTAATTAGGGTAACTTCCTTAAGGAGGTTAAGGGGTAGTTGGGGTTATTTTTGGAAAGTGACCCAAACCCTAATTAAGGTATATCCAAATTAAGTAATTTAACATAATATACTCAATTGTCCCTTAGCCTTGTTATTAGGCTAAGTTTTCTAAATAATTACCTTATTTAGAAGGGTTAGCCTTCATAGTATTAATTTACTATTATCTAGCTTTTCCTTTGTTGCACAATCGCTTCCAAAATGGTTACATCAGAAGGATCTTCAGCTGCTCAGAAGAAAGCTTATGAAAAGCTAAGGGAGGATGACAACAAGGCTAGGTTTACTATACTGACTTTCATAGAGCTAAAGATGTAAAGGCTCTTTGAGAAGTACAAGACTGCCAAAGAGATGTTGGAAGCTGTTTTTGCTAAGTATGGGGAGTAGACAGAAGCTCATAAGAGGATGCTACACTCCAAGTACCAAAACTTTAGGATGAAGGAAGGAGATGATGTCAATGAGCACCTAAGTGCCATGTCCATCATTACTGATGAGACACTGTAGGAACCCGTCTCTTAGGGAGTCGAAGTGTCTATAGTGTTGAATAACCTTCATAAATCTTGGAAGTGTGGTGGTCTATCTAAATATGAGTGGCCATAAGATCACAATAGAGGCTCTGACTACCAAGCTAAGGCTTGAGCAAAAAAGGAGGAACTTGTGAAGGCTTCTAGGAGTGCTGCTACTGCCAACCTGGCATAGAACTCTAGTGGAGGCAAGAAGGGTGGACAGGGGCCTGGTCCCTCTAACAAGAGAGCTTTCAAGAAGAAGGGGAAGAAGCCTTAAAATAAGGGCACCAAAAAGGGGAATGACAAACCCAAAGGTGCATGTTTCAAGTGTGGCCAGGTGGGCCACTTCAAGGCTAATTATCTCTGGAAAGAGGACCATTCAAGCAATGACAACAATGACAAGAGCAAGGAGATTGTGTGTGTTGTCTCTGAGGTGATGATTTCTGACATCAAGGAGAAGACTTGGTGGCTGGACTCAGGAGTTACAGTGCATGTTTCTCACTCCAGGGGAACCAGGGGAGAGATGGTCAACCTAATGCCTAGCTAGAACAAAGTCTTCATGGGCAACAACACATACTGCAAGGTGGAGGCTATGGGGAACTATAAGATTCCTCTGAAGGATGGGTCTACCCTATTCCTGACTGATGTACTCCTTGCTCCCTCAATGAGGAGGAACCTGATTTCAATCCCTGTTTTGACCAATAAGGGGTTTGAGGTTAGGTTCAAGGGGAGTAAGATCACTGTGGGCAAGGGTGGGATTGTACTATTTAATGCTTCTCTAGTTGATGGCTTATGTTGCCTAGATGTAATGAACTCTTCTGAATCTAATGAAATAAGTGTTTCTAAGTATATTGTAATGTCTGTGGATGATGCCTTGGTGTGGCATATGCATTTGTATCACATTAATGTAGATAAGCTACATAGGATGTCGAACACTGGGTTGTTACCCAAAATATCCAAAGACCTTTGTGTGTGTGAGGATTGCTTGTCGGGAAAGATGAGTAAGCAATCCTTCCAAAAGGGACAAAGGGCAAATGATCTCTTAGGGGTGGTTCATTCTGACATCTATGGGCCCTTGAACATTTAGACCCATAGAGTGATGATTTACTTCATCACATTCATAGATGACTATTCAAGATATGGGTACATGTATTTAATAAATAGGAATTTAGATGCCTTAGATAAATTCAAAGAATTTGAAGCTGAGGTAGAGACTCAGTTAGGCAGGAAAGTAAAAATCTTGAGGACTGACAGAGGTGGCGAGTACACCTCTAACCTGTTTAAAGATGACTGTACTGAATAGGGAATAGTTCATCAGTACACCCTATCGTACATTCTACAGCAAAATGGAGTGGCAGAAAGGCATAATAGGATGCTTATTGACATGGTAAGGTCCATGTTAAATCACTCTGAGTTAGGAACAAATTTTTGGGGTGAGGCTTTAGACACAGCCGTGTACATCCTAAATCGTGTACCAACAAAGGTAGTCCAATGGATACCCCATGAGTTATGGATGGGTAGACCTCTGAACTAAGGACATCTTAGAGTGTAAGGGTCTAGGGCACATGTAAAGGTACCTAATTAGCATAGATCAAAACTAGACCCCAAGACCATAAAGTGCCACATTATTGGTTACTGTGACCACTCTAAGGGGTACTGATTCATGGTTCACCACATGGAGGGGACGATGGGGGTAACTTAGTCTAGAGACGCTTATTTCTTAGAAGAAGAATTAAACCCTAGAATACCTAACAAAAGAATCGATTTACTCGAGGTGCTAAAAGAGGCTGGTCCTAGCACTTCCCCAGAGGAAGTAATTAGATTAAATCAAAACCAAACTTTACTAGAACCTAGGGTATTGAGGGAAATAAGAGCTTCAACCCCATTGAGGGACTTCTACACAATGCTAGGGGAAGACAACGTCACGTTAGATGAACCCATTCTAGATGACCCGATTACCCTTAAGCGAGCTTTAAGTCTTCAGATGCTCAAGAATGGCAGGTTGTTGTTCAGAAAGAGATGGAATCTATGCTAAAGAACAAGGTCTAGGAGATAATGGATCCACCTGAAGGGTGAAAACCCATTGGGTGTAAATGGATCTTCAAAAAGAAGCTTAAGGCTGATGGGTCTATAGATAAGTACAAAGCGAGATTAGTGGCCAAAGAGCTGCAGTGTATGGGATGGACTTTAAAGAGACATACTCTCCAGTGTTAAGGTTTGACTCGATTGGATGTCTCTTGGCATGCGTTGCTTACTATGATTCAGAGCTGCACCAAATAGATATAAAGACTGCCTTCCTAAATGGAGATTTAGAAGAGGAGATTTACATAGAATAACCTGAGGGGTTTTGTGGTTCTTGGAGAGGAACACAAGGTGTGCAAGCTCATAAAATTATTGTATGGCCTAAAACAATCTCCCAGGCATTGGTACTTCACTTTTCGCAAGGTGATTAGTGAGTATGTATTAATAGTAAACGAACATGATCATTGTGTTTATACCTTTCGGGATGGGGCTAGGTATATGATGTTGCCATTGTATGTAGATGACATACTCTTGATGGGGAATGACCTAAGTATGATTGTCAGTTTAAAGGAATGACTCAAAACCCAGTTTGAAATAAAAGACATGGGTGAGGCATTCTACATCTTTGAGATGAAAATTGACAGAGATAGAAAGGCTAGGAAGCTTAGTATATCTCAAGAGTCATAAATAGAAAGCGTTCTCAAACACTTCAATGTCATTGGTTGAAAAACCATTGAGTCCCCCATTTACAAGGGTACGGTGTTGTCTAAGAGTTTGGCTCTTCGGACTGAGGATGACAAACTCCGGATGGAGTCAGTGCCATATGCACAGGCTATTGGCAGCTTGATGTGTGCCATGACCTGTACAAGACCTAATTTGAGTTTTGTGGTAAGCTTGTTGAGCCGTTACTAAGCAGACCTTGGTTTTCTGCACTAGCAAGAGATGAAGAGGGTATTTCATTACTTCTTAGGGTCTAAGAGTTTAAAATTCACCTATCAAGCAGAAAATCTGTCATTGGCTAGATATAGTGATTCAGACTATGTGGGGGATCTAGATGACAGGAAATCTACTGCCGAATGTCTTCATGTTTGGAGGCGGTGCTATATCATGGGTAAGCAAGAAAGAAAAGAGTATTTCTAAGTCTACGATGGGAGCTGAGTTTTATGCATGCAATATTGCAGCTTCCCATGCAGTATTGATAAAGGAATTTTTAGCAAGATTGGGACTAGAAGGCTAGACTGAGGCTCCTGTCCAGATGTATTGTGATAATATGACAACAGTGTCAACACTTCTGAATGGGGAGATTAGTGTCAGAGGTAAGCACATTTAGGTGCTATAGAGGGGAAAAGCGGCTGTGAGTCATATTCCTAATACTGAGATGTTGGCTGATCCATTCACTAAGGCCTTATTGATAGATCTTTTTTCTAAGCATACTCATAGCATTGGTCGTCGACAAGACTAGTGCAAGTCACTGTTTGACTGTATGAGCCCGTCACCCATAGTAGGGGATGTTGAACCATTGTATAGGCTCAGGCCCAGTTTTGTCCAATGTTGTCGTGGTCTAGGTGAGCCGGTACAGGTCATAGGGTCCAAGGGTGGTGGGGGCAGTCGTGCCGACCCCACATATGCCTTCGCTACACTAATTCGATTTGGACCCGCCTATGTCACACACTCACACTAGGCATTACTCTAGGTTGTGTGGTTATGTGGTTAGCGAGGGGTCGACCCTATTGCAGGCATGGCCGTGTGGAGGGGATCTAGGCCTCCTCGGGCTTTGAGAGATAGAGCCCACTCCCATTGTGTATGACCCTCTAGTCAAACTTGAAAAATTAGAAAGGAAAGCCCATTACAAGAAAGCCTATTTATAGGCCTGCTTGAGATAGGAATGGAGGAGAGTATAAAAGGAGAAATGAGGAGAGGATGCCCTAAGTGAGCAGTCCACCCCCCTCTCCTCTCCCTCTCCCAATCCGACCCTCCCTCTCCCTCTTGGTGCACCTCTCTAGGGTTTTGGAGGAAACCCTTGCTGGCCACCCCTCTCCTCCTCTCTCTCACACCTCTTGGATGGGCAAATCAAAGGACAAAGGACTTCTCATTGTTTGGGACGTTAAGGGATTTCTTGGGGCATCTTGCTTTCTGATTTTGCATCAAAGTGTGAAGGTTTTGAAGGATCAACACATCTACAAGGTATTTACTCTCTCCCCACTTGATTCCTTTGAATTTGGTTGTGTGAATTGAAGGATTCAAGGGCATGCAAGGGGCTGGAATGCCCAAGGTCAGTATGCCATCATTCCATTACGATTTCAAATATTCTTGATCTATGATTGGATGTGTTTTATTGCCTAATCAATTGATTTTTATGCATGTTATTGTAGATTAATTAAAAAGGCTAATTTTTTATTGGTGCACAACCCCCATCCCACCTCGCTTCCATTGGTCCGACCACTCTGCAAGATTGTGGGAAGAGTTGCTGAAATTTAGGATTTTGAAAATACTTTTCCCTTCTAATTTGGCAAATACATCCATTTTTTTAATCCTATGTTTATTTCAAACTTTGACAATATGAAAAAAAGGCATATGAAATGAGGATGGCAAGTCAAAGTAGAGTTTTAACAAAAAATTGTTATGCACTTCCTATTTTCCTCAACTATAGTGGAGTGATTAATCCTGTTGTAGTTAAATCGCATTTACAGAAACTTTGTTTCACAAATATTTGAAAATATGTGAAAAGATAACCAAAATTTTAGAACCAATAATTTATACTTTACTTCCAATGATCCATTCACTGAGTGGAGTAGTGGACCGATTCTTATACGTATTTTACATGTCCGTGCTGGGAGAATTGAAAACATGGCCACATTTTGTGTACAAGTTTGCTAACAAATTTGTAAGCATCATTCTGTTCATTTTTATAAGTACACTATCACATCTGGACAACAAGTAGTCTGTAAGGAGCCATTAGGCCCATAACACTTCTTATTAACTTAGATTTGAGATTGCTTACAAGTTCTGTCTTTTTCTACTACATATAAAATTGGCTACAAGTTCCAAATTAATGGCATATACAGAGGAAGCATTCAAAATCTTTGCATAGATTGTGATTTGTTTTATTGACCATGATATGGGCTCAAATCCATATAATCTACCTTGTGACTAGTTCGAGTATGCCATAAGTAGGGTTGGACATAGACATCCGTTGTCCGACTCATGTCTAAGATGTTGTTGCCATGTCTAGCCAAATTCTTTTGTCTTGGACATGGCCATGGACAAAGACCTCATCTGGTCGTTTGTCTAAGGTATGGTTAACTTTTAAATGTAGTGTGCTTTCTTATACAAAGGAGAATTTATTATTTCTATATAACTATTCTTAAGGATAATTTTCTTATAGTTAAATTCTTAACAATTTAAATACAATCATTTTGATGTTATATTTGAGTTCTTATTTAAAGTTAATTTCTAAATATTCCTTCTACCCTGCATTAATAGCTCTATTTAACTTTTTAAATGAACAAATTTGTTCAATAGTAATGCTACAAATAAAGAAGATAACATATATAAGTCTGAACTATTATTATATGTCAAGTTCTTAATCCAGAGACCACCACCCTAGCTAGCCTATTTAGCCCAAGTCATCAACACCTCTCTCATTCTCTCCAACAGCTTCAACCTTTATCCAATCGCCTAAGAGGCTATCCATAGACAATGACCATCTCAGCCGAAAAAGAGGCTATGTCTTTAAATAAAATACTGAAGGGCAAATTGTTAGCAAACATAGACATGAACAAGCCTTGTTCATCAACTATTTGGCCGAGGACCAGCCCTAGCCAGAAGGGGTCACTGGGTCAAATGGTAGTGGGGATGGTTGCGCCAATCTCACTGCATTGCAACATACACCTTCAATGAGACTCACAACATAATGAATATTGTACACATGGTGGGATCCACATGGATTTTCAGGGGTCAATCCTATCATGCCCTAGAAATATTTTAAACTTTTATCATAATAAAATTAGTGGAAACAAAAATTCCTTTTTCAAAACTCATTTTTGTCAATCATTCAACAAAATTATCTGTGTCACTCATTTTCAAACATAAGAATATGTAAATTATCATATTCATATATAGAATAAGGTCAAATTACAAATACATTACACATGGTTCTGCCCAATTGCGTACCTAGGTCCATTACAATACAACCATATGTAAATGGCACTCATGTGCCTATGTTCAAATTACACATCATACTAAAAGTTTGCTGTCAAAGATAAAAAATCCTACATTACTTCTACTAGCGTGATGTCCTTTCCTTGTTCAATGACCCCAACCTAGCTACTCTTTCTGCGAACCTGCATTGTAAGGACGTTAAGTATACAAATAGACCTTGTTGGATAGCTAAACAAGTAATATGAAATGACAATGCACATAATTTAACTACATCATCACAAGATCATCATTATTGTACTCAATAATGAACATCGCTACAATTATACATAAGTCATAACATTCGCAAATGCTTTCACATGATTCCAAATCTATAACATGACCTCACTTAGAAGTCTCTTAATCCATAAGCTGAAATAAAACGGTTCACTATGACACAGTAGCCATGTCTAGGAGTACAACCTTGCCTCACTAATCCACAAATTACTCAAACTAGGACCTCAAGTACTCCAAGGCATGCCCTCTCCATCCACACCATAAAGCTAAGGTCCATACGGGTTCATGAAGTCAAGTAGTTGAAATTCCAACTTCCATGATCATCTTTTAATGTATAGGACTACTAAACTTTTAATACTCTAGTCCATTCAACACATCTCCAAGGCCAGGGAAGTGGTTCTACATAACTCTATTCCTTAGAGAGCTGGAAGACCTTGGTCTTATTTCATACTAAACTCTTTCAGTCTATAGGACTAACGACTCACTTGAGGAGCCATTGCTACACAAGGATTCTTTATCCTTAAGTGTATGCATTTAATAGTCCTTGGGGTGCAATCCATTACAAGGATTTTCACACATATGAGGGCATATATACCAACAATATTTCCCTTTTAAGATTCAATAAGCTATAATTTGGGAGGTAAATTGGATTCTATTGTAACGGACTAGCTGAGGGCCCGCCAAGTTGGCACATGCCCCAAAACTAGCACAGCCTCCTAGGGAGTCATGCCCTCCCTATATGGTAGTCTCCTTCCTCCTTTGCTCTTTTATGCCAAAAGAGATGAACTTCTTCCCTCTCTCCCTTTGTCTTCTTCTCCCCTTTCCATTGCTTGAAGCTAGGTACCACTTGTGTTCCAACCGGGAACACAACAATAGGGTGATCGATCGATCTATGTTCCTTTCTCTTAGGCCTGTTCTATCAATCGATTGTTCTACTATGCAACTGATCACTAAACTCTAGGCTTCATTTAACAAAGAGTGTTTTTAGATGCTAATCGACCATTAACAGAAGCGACCGATTGCTCATATGGTTTTCAGAGATTCTACTACAGTTCATCAGCGATCGATCATTTTGACCATTTTTTGATATCTAAATATTCAAATCTCCACTCCTCACCATTCATTCACCTAAGGTCTCTTTTACCCTAAAGTAGGCAAATGTGATGTATGTTCGTGTTTTTACATGTCAAAAATATGAATTTGAGTCTCCCATTTATTCCTCCTTCAGAAATTATTCTTCATACCATAAATTGATTCAAAATAACATTAATGACATTGTACTTATCACGATAATAAGCCAATACATAACATTAGGACACATATGTTCTTACACACTTAGCTTTGTTTATCAAATGACTTATTCTAGTGTCAATCCATCTTTTCCACAGGTGATCGATCAACTCAATAAGTACACTTTTCCAATGATCAATCGATCGATGCCACTGTTGAATGATAGTTTTGTCCTTTTTAGCCTAAATCCTTATGAACCTTTGAAATAACTTCTGAAACTTCTCCAAGTGATTTTGGTATGAGAATGTTAATTGAATAAACCTCTTAACTTCCAACATATTCTTGATATATAAAAATATGTGTGATCCTATTTTTCAAGTCCAATTCCAAACTTGACTCAGCCACAGTTACATCTAATCATATTTATAAGAGTAATTACAAACTCAAGGTTTATGACATAATTTTGACAAATAAATTAGTCAAGTAACTTAACATATAACACATATGCTCTAACAATCTCCCCCTTTGGCTATTTCTTCTCAAAACACTACATAATTGAAAATCAAAATAAAATTACACTTCTTGACATAGTGCATTGACTTTTAATTTCAACAAATGACTTGACAACATAAAGACTTAACACAAAAAAATTTCAATTGATCTTAAAAAGCATAGTATAACCCTGCACTTGTCTTGCACACTTAAAATCAAAATAATTTGTATAATACTGTCCAATAAATTAATAAGATAAGCACTTTGATTTTCATTATACACTTCTCCCCCTTTTTAAATAAATAAAATAAAAGTTAAGAAATAATTAACAAAAATAATAAATTAGGCACAATTAAGTCACACATCACCATAAGACATGAAAAAAATAATCCTTAAAATAAAATATGTCCATAATCACATATCTATCTCATAATCAGTTTCAAAATAGATCTCAAAGTAAAATAAAACAAAAACTGGACTACAAGAAGTTTAAGAATCATAATACATGAAAAAGTGATAAAATAACAAAAAATCAATCAGCTCTAGCCTCGTCATCAATATAAGACTGCTCCACTTCATGCTCTGCACTTAGAAATCAATCTCTAAGTGTACATCTCACACTAGCTAGACCCTGTAGAACTGCATCCTGAAATGCTCTAAACTCAACATAAGTATCCTTAGGTGCTAGTGCATCTGCTGGTGCCTGCAGCTCTTCTATATCTCCTTCCTAGCCTCTATGATGTGATATCATATGACAAACTACATCTACATCGATAGGAACCACTATCATCATCATCCAAACAAAGTGATGAATACCAATATCTGACTAGACATGGATAAACCAGCTGACTAGAGGTGGAAATTGTCCTAAAATTGTCCATCTAATATTGACGTACCTCTATCCAATCCATAGTTCTCTCTTGGGGAACATGAACTAGACTACGCTCACATCTAATCTGTCTAACTCCCTCTCCCTAGCTAGAGGATGCCCATGATCCCCTGATCAAGACTCACAGGTGACTTTCTATTTGTTTGTTCTCTCCATCTAAAATCCTTGCAAGGAGACATTCCTAGGGCTAAGCATTACTAGGAACAATTAAATAGAAAGAATTAAAGCCCTAGAATTTCAAAAATCATGGAAATGCACATTAACAATTGGAATTTTGAAATCAAATAAAACCATAAAAAAATTTGTGTTCGATTGACTTCAAATTTTGATATAATGTAAATATGAATGATTAGAACAAAAGTAAAAACTTAAGCACTCTTAATTTTGACAAAAAACTTCAAAATTTTAAAAGCCCACAAATTGAAGTGAAAACTTGAAACCTAAACGTGTTTTCATGAAATATCACAATCTGATAGTTTATATGGCATGAAATTTTAGAACAAAATAGATCAAGCTATTCTGAACAATACTATCATTAAAAAATCATTGACATTGGTTAAAAATTCACTAAAATGTTTTTAGAACATCCCTTGGTTGAAGGCTAAATCGAGAAATTGATGATGAAATGACGTGTTGCTTCATGCAAAATGGAGCATAATTGCCTTCCCTAACACTTTTGCATTCTTTGGAAACATTTAGAGTGAAATGAGGGCAAAATGAGCATTGGGCAAATTTCAAAATAGTGCTTTCGCTCGAAAACCTAACTTGTGATCGATTGCTCTGGAGGATTGATCGATGAATCTTAAAAAATTTCAAAATTTTTTGGAAAAAATCGCACAAATTCCTACAAATTTCTCAAGACACTTGCCATTGAAATAAATTTTTTTGACCAACATAAATCAAATTAAAAAATCAAACATTGAAAACATGCATAGTTGAGCTACTTTCAACGATTTTTCAATTAGTTTCCCTTTCATCTAAGTTCATTCATAGATAATATTCAGTAATACATTGACATAGATTAGTCAATTTCATTGGCATGTAATTATCAATTTTATTTTCTTCATTTTGACATATTAATCTTCTTTTATTAATTTTTTTAAGAAACTCCAAATGTTTTTAACTCTTGTCTCTTTTAATCTTGAATCTCTCAAGATCATTCTTATGAGGATAATTTCATTTTAATAAAAGATATTGAAGTAAATAAACTTACAAACTTAGGGCCCGTTTGGCAATTGCTTTTGTGTAGAAAGAAAATGGATTTTTCCTTGAATGCCGTTAAAAAGGTAAATCAAAAGTCAATGACATTTGGATAGCCTAGTGAAAAAAGCACTTTTTGTTCAATTTGGTCATTTGGATGAGCTAGTGGGTGATGAACAGAAATAATGTTTAATTAAATATTTTTAAATTTCGAATTGCAATCTTATTTTGTGTTAATTTATTACTTATTTGGGCTATTTATGTTTTGAAAAAGTTAGTTGGACCTTAATTGAGTTTACATGTCTAAACAGGCTTCAACAGGATCCAATTGGAAGAGGAAGTGAAGCCCAACTGCTCAAAGCTATTTAAAAGTCAAGAATGAGCTCCTAATGGTCTAAACATACATGGAATGGTCGAATACAACCTTTTTGACACATTGGATTTGAGATTTGTATCAAGAGAACTAAATTAGGAAAGAAGCTGATTCAGACAGATTGACACAACCTTAGTATTTTGATCATATCTTTCTATGTATAATTTGAATTGATATGATTCTAGTGGCATTGGAAAGAAGGATTTCGTGGCTATAATCATTATTCAAGGAAGAAATACACAATTTCGAAGATTTATGGGTTGAATTTGGCATGCAAAGGGGACTGCTAGTTAACTAACCTGAGGCTAGTACATGAATAATATTTTCATTGATTGTGATTGATACACATAAGAAAGAACAATGAGGCTGATTGGATAACTAAAGGAAGATTCAAAGATACTTATTTGTTAAATAAATCATTGATTTATTTGATTGATTTAGAATCTAATTATTGCCAAAGAAGCAATTAATTTGGCAATCAACCAGGATGCAATCTAGAGATATGATTTGACTTTCCCCTTTGAAGCAACCCCTTCTACTCCTATAAATAGAAGGGTAGATGTGATAGAGGCATCATCCCCTCCTCTTTGGAACTCTCTTCTCCTATTTTTATTCTCTTCTTTTGTATTTTTGTTTTTAGTTTTATTGTAATGGCTTTCTAAGCTCTCAAGCTAAGGTTATGAATGAAGCTTGTACTTGATGTTTAATGGCTATTTTGATTCAAGTAAGTTCTTTATCATTTTAAATTGATGTTCCATATTTAAAGAATTTATAATCTATATAATTTTTTAATTCGGCATTGACGAAAGGCACGCCGATTGCTTATAATTCCCTGTGATTATATACTTAATGCTTTCATGTAGTAAACAATCAATTACTATTGTTCTATTTCAAAGTTCTTTAAAAGATAAATTTTTTGATTGAGAAAAATTTTCATTTGATCTTAATTGAGTTATCATTTGAATCAAATATACATTAGAGATTTATGACAAGTAGATTTCCTATGCCTTAACACTTTCTCTTTGATTGCCTCTTATTTTCTATTTTACCTTCCTTCTCTATTCTATTCTCTTCGTAATAGTTTTCTTTGTCACACAAGGCTTTCCATGTGGATTGACCTTGTTTACTATAGTTGACAAGTAAAAAAGAAATATGAACTAGACTACTTCATAGTCTTGGTTTGGACGTAACAAGAAATTGGCATCGTTGCTTGGGATTGCAATGTGTGACAAGAATCCGTTACGAAAAAAAAACTCACTCTAATTTTACTAATTCTCTAACTTTTATTTTTTAACACTAACTCTTTAAATTCAGTTATTTACTTTATGTCATTTACTTTTAGTACTTAAATTCTATAAATTTTTTTTTGAAACTGGAGGCACTACCCACGTTACTACCGAAAATTTTTTGGGATCAAACGTGTACCTTGATAGTGCCTTTGGCCTTATTTTGTAATTTAAATTTTGTCTATTAACTTCTAACTCTCTAATTTTTTATATTTTATCATTTAATTTCTGCACTTTTACTTTCATTTGTTACAAAAAAAAATGTTGTTTCATATTTACATGGGTGTGTGATAATTCTGGACGATTGAGAAGAGTAAACAAATCTTTTGAAAATTCTCTTTATTTTGATACAATGGAGGATCTAAGAACTAATGAGGAACTAAAAAGTGATAATGGGGATAATAATGCACAGAATGTTCAAGTTAAAACCTTGTGTGATTATTTGCAACCAACTAGATCAAATCTCCTTCTTGCATGATTTTTCTAACTAATGTGGGTGGTTTTGAATTCAAGACAGGTGTAATTCAATTACTACCCAAATTTCATGGCTTAGATTTGGAAAGCCCATATTTGCATTTAAAAGAGTTTGAGGAGGTTTATGCAACTTTGCCAAACCAAAATGTTACAAATGATGTTATTAGATTAAAACTCTTTCTATTTTCTTTAATAGGGGGTTAGTCGTTGGGGATTTGAAAGTAAAATATTAGTATTTCAAAATCTTCTGTTAGTCGTTGTAAATTGTCTATGTCATATTTAAAATCCAGCGTTAGTATATGAAGATTTAAAATTCAATATTTCAAATATAGTGGTAGTGGTAAAATATTTGATTCCCATATTTAAAATACAACGTTAATCTAAAAATGAAACATTTGAACTTGACAGGATTTAGGGGGAGAACTAACAATGTATAACTAAGATTTTACAACACCACCTTAGGACATGGTATTGTAAAATGACGGACGGGTTACGTTGTTAACCAGTACATTAGGTGAAAAGAAAAGGCCGACACACCTGTTTGGTAGAGGCCATTCTCACCGGCGGCGACCATTTTCACCCTCTCCAGTGGCGACCATTCTCCGGAGCTAATCTCTGCCGTTCTCCCCCTATTTTGACTTTGAAGTCACCATACTCTCCATTGATTGGAGCTAATCCCAGTCGATCTCCCCGTCCACACCGACTACTGTTCTCACCGTCTACCGCGGCAGCAACTGTCTCTCATCAGTACTAGCGGAAAATAATTGTGGAAGGTATTCTCTTCTCCTCTGATCCTCCAACCCCCTCTCTGTGTTCCTTTCTCTCTTTTTATTTTTTTTCCTCTGCATACACTCCGCTCATGGCCGCATCTCGCTCTGAAGCATCCTTTCAATTTTTTGCGTTTCGATCTGGGAGGTTTCGATATGTCATTCTCCCCATTCTCACTATCTAAAAAAAACCGCCCTTTTTTTTCCTCTCCAAGCTCTCTGATTATTCGATCAGGGATTTTTTTATTGTGACGCTTGCAATTTTTTGCTTTTTGATGTGGTTTTTTTTAGCTGTTTGATTTGGTTTTTGTATGGCTTTTTGATATGAGGCAGCATGGTGTGGTGTAATGGTGAAGGTCTCAAAATCAGATTTTCAGAAACTTGTGATTAAGCGGTAGGGTCAAGTTGTTTTGTCTTTCTCTCTCCCAATTCTTAACATTGCAAGCGTTATCCAGTTTCCTTTGAGACAATATTCCATTTTGGGCATGTCACTTTTGACAGGAACAAATGCCCAACATGTTTCAAGTAGTACAATAGCAAAGATCATTTCGTGGAACACGTTCGAGTGTTTGGCCACTCAGTTCACCAGCCTCAATGTGGTGTCTGTGGAAAGTACTGTCCTTCCATTATGACTTGAAGTGTTGTTTGGTGTCCAAATTATTAAATTATCCATGTTTAGGATCTTGTTGTTTACCTAAGTATTAGAACTACAGTTACTAATAGTCTTTCACTGGTTCCTTAACGGCCATGTTTGTACTAGTGTCTGATATGTATTTTTCTTCTATTTTGACATGCAGTGCTACTTGGTGTCTAAACAACTAAATTATCCGTGTATAAAATTTTGTTGTTTACCTAAGTAATAGAAGTGCAGTTACAAATATTCTTTCAACTAGTTCCTTAACATCTGTATTTGTACTAGATGATTGATTTGTATTTGTCTTTTGTTTTTGACATGCTAAATCGCTGAGGGAGCATCTTACTGGTAAAAACGAGATCAGAAAATAGTTGGATACTGCAAGCGTTCTGATCTGGTTTTTCCCACTGATTTCGATCTGATTTTTCTATGGTTGCATATTCTATGATTTTCGGTGATTCTTCGTTCGGGAATCAAAAAAGTGGGAGAAATTACAAGCATAGAAAATCAGGTCATGCATTTTGGATTCTCCTTTTGGATGTTTAGAAATCTAGTCCCTTTTCAAAATAAAATTCAGCCAATTACCTGAAAATCAACCACTGAAATCTCTACCTTGCCAAAGACATTTGAAATCAATTTCTGTAGTGATTTACTTCATGCTCGACCACTAAAATCTCTGCCTTTTCAAATTTATAATTTTTTTTTATTGTATCCTATGAGATTTGGTAGTTTAAATTCAGGGCTTGGAGTTTACTTATGCATAATTTGCTTCTTGAGCAGTGATTGGCATTTTTGTAGTTATCTTGTGATTAGAAGTGATAGGCATTTTTTTGGTTAACTTGTATAATATGTGTGATTAGCACTAGCCCTTGAGTTCTTGAGTCCGTTGTATTTTATATTTCAAAGTGATAATTAACTGCATAGTGTGATGCTTGTTCATCCCCAATTAATGCTTGAGTAACACAATTAAGCTTATGGTAATTTTTGAGTCTAACCCTTTAGAGGTTCTTATGTTTGTATTGGATATAGAAGAATTTTGTTAAGAATGTATGTGAATTTTCAATTTATCTTAATCTTGTGTGATTAATATTAGTGCTTCTTATGCTTCTACAAGATAAAGAATCGTAGGCAATATAGACTGAATTAGTAGTTGTGTGGTGAATCATAGGCATTGTAAACTAAATTAGCAGTTGTGTGATGAATACTAATTAAAAAATTATGTTAAGGTATGTGTGCTATGAATTGTTTTTATAATTGTAGCTGAATTGTTTGGTCATATGTTTTAAATTATATGAAGTGATATGCATTTGTAAATATGCACTTGTAAAGTGATATTAAGCCCTTAGTTGTCATGGCCTTCTCTTATTTTTTCATTTGCATAGCTTTTGATGGGTGGTTGCTGATGAGTTAGTTTCTGATTACCCATAGATATGGCAAGTGAAGGAGGTAGAGGGAAAGCAAATTATGAGCAATGGCTATCTGTGGAGACTAAAGAGCTTATTAAACTATTGGTGGATGAAGTTAACCATAAAAATAGATTGACTAATGGGATGTTTAGAAAGGAGATAATAGTTGAGAATGTACTTCCAAAGTTGAATGAAAAGTTTGATTCTCATAAGAATGAAATGAACGTCAAAAACAAGTTGAAGGTTTTGAAACAAAAGCTTGCACCCATTTAACAGTTGATGATGTCAAGTTCTGGATTTGGATGGGATAGTTATTCACAAAAGATAACTGCTTTAGAAGAAGTGTGGGATGAATATTTTCAAGTAAGTAACATTTAGTTGACTCCCATACATAATATGAATAGTATTAGTTTATTTTTAATTTAATAATATGAATATATTACATAATAATGTATTATTTGTTTTTAGGCACATCCTAGAGCAATGGACTACCAAGAAAAAGTTGTAAAAGACTATGATGATTTAATGTTGATTCTTGGTAACACTTCTGCGTTTGGAGTTGGGGCAGCCGGTTTATCAACTAAGGCTACTGACTCTATACTTAAACCATCAGCCACTAACTTCAAAGATGATGATGATATGTTGCCTCCCTTTACTAGTGATTCCCCACATGTAGGTGATTCAACCTTTCATGAGCACCCACATTTGGAGACTGAGCCACCTCCAACTCGTCGAAGAATAAATCCAGGGGCTACATATGAGACAAGAGATGCCATAGTTGCGTTAGCACCTAAGTTTGATCTTCTTGTTAAATCACGTGTAATTACACAAAATTGGTTTCATGCTATAGGAGAGATTCCAAACCTTAGTAAGGATTTAAAGCATTTTGCATATGAGTTTTTGAGCAATGCAACGTTGAAGGAGGCATTCGTTAGAATGCCCCACGAGGAATGTTGTGAATGGTTGGAGTATAAGTTTGCAAGAAGAGGGGATGTGTTAGCCTCTTAACTTGACGGATGCGAAAAGGGGGCAGCTACTCCCTTACTTGGCAGTGGACAGCCAAGTTTTGCTAGGCAGCGGACAGCCTAGGCAGCCCCTTGGGCACGGACGGATGTTGGGACAGTGTGGGTGATGTTCCGGATAAGCTACTCGCCTTGCGGAGCAGGCTGGGTAGGAGTCCTTGCGCGGGCGGGACTCTTGCAGTGAAGCTGGGCGCTGGTTGGACTTAGGGGAGGACTCCTAAGGCGGATAGGATTCAGCTTATGCTGGTTGGCTGCACTCCTAGTTGGAGTAGGAGACCGGGTAGTAGGTTCCTAGTACGGACAAGACTCGCACAGGCAGGCTGGTCACACTCCTAGGACGGATGGGAGTTGGAGTGGCTGGTTTCCTCGGATGGGCTGACTCTTGGAGGCAGCATGGGGATGGACTTCTAGCGGAAGATGGACTCTTGAAGGTTTCCTATTCTATGCTAGGGGCGGATTGGCTTTGGGCTGAGAGTTGGACAGGGTGAGGACTCTTGTATTGGGTGGGTTTTGTACTTCTAATTGCACTAGGATGGCCAGCCTAAGGCTGTGTCTATATAAAGGGATGAGAGGCGCGGCCATGGCTGATTATGCTCTGATTTCTTCCTGCACAGCAAACCAGGGAGCAAGAGAAGAGAGTTCTCAGCCTGGTTGTTCATCCCTGCCCTCTCCCTACATTGTATTTCAGTGGACAGAAATATAGCTTGGGCGAAGACCCTTGCACCAGGTCGGACTGTGTTGTTGTTTTGTTTGTTTTTCCCTTGTGCATACGAGTGGGAAGGGAAGAGAGTGGTTGCTGGCTGGGCGGTGTAGTCAGGCCATCACGAGTGCGAACGCTAGGCAAAGCTTCATGCCCGTGATAAGATGCTTGATAGATGACTTGTTATGGCTAATTTTTTGGGTTCTCAAGTAGATGTTTTTTTGGATGTGCTTATTAGGAGTATTAGTTTATTAGAATAGTAGCCACTTAAAAAATGACTTGACCTCACTACTTTTTTGGGTTCTTGACTAGATTTTTTGGGTTGTGCATATTAGAAATGTTTCATTGACATATATGTAGATGTCTATGCATAGATTGACAAAGGGGAATGCTTTAGCTATTTGAACTACTTTTTTTTTTGTTTTGTGCCAATGTGTACTATAAACCAGAAAACAATGAATGAATCGGGTGATTATGGAGTTTTGCTTGTTATGGTATTGGTCTGCTATTTCTTTTTATTTCTATAGGATATGGTTAGTCACTCTAATGTCCCAAGGAATGTGTCTTTGTTCTTTGTTTTGGGAAATGGATTACATTTACTTTTAATTTTTGTTGTTGATATATTAATGCATAATAACAGGTTTGATGAGATTAGTATTGTGGATGGAGATTTATGTTAACAGAGTATCAGATTTCTTGTTGATCAGTATTGTGAGATCTTATTTTGATTAGAAGGGCATTGAAATGGCTTTTTATATATTTATTGAAATATTTGATCCAGGTTAAGTATTTTTATTCTTTATTTTGGATTTGTGCCTAGGTGCAACTGTAAAGATAAAACAATAAATGAATCGGGTGAAATGTGCAGATTATGGAGTATTTATGTGTGAAAATGGATATATGATGGTTTAAAATTATTAAAAATTATTTTTACAGGTTTTGGCTATCATCATTTTTCCTAATTTATAGCCGTTATATTGCAAAAAAAATTTATGAATTTTTAAAAATTGTGTGAAATAATCTTAGGTGTGACCTGAACAAATATATATCAACTTCATAATACATGTCTCAACACTTATGTTGTGCCCGGAGTAGGCACAATCGGTACACAGGAGTTCTACGCAGTGAAAGGGAAAGAAGTTGGAAGAAAGGGAAAGGAAGTCTGGAGTTTCATTCATCATACCCACAAAAGAGGAAGACGACCCCTTTATGGGGAGTCACGCCCCATGTTGGGAATTGTGCCACTAGTGGGCCCGGTTCTCCCGTGGTCCACTAGTGCGCCCATTACAAAGCATCCAGAACAATAATTAACTGCTAATCAGAATGAAACTAGCCTAATGACATAAATAAAGTACTGATATAAGGGAAATACTAAGTCTAGTGCACTCGTGCACAACAACTTATCTGTTTACCATTTGTGAAACTCATTTATCATAATGTGTGAAATATGAGTTTATCTTTTATGAAAATTGATCTTTATTAGTACGACTCTTGTAGATGTTTTTATTATTATTATTTAGGGTTCATGATTCATTTACGTATTTGTGTGGATTCATGTTAATGTTTGTGAAATTTTTGTGAAATTTTTCTCCAAACAGTTATAATGGCAGATTTATTGAACTCTGAGGTGGTAGAAGCTTGTGACTTTGAAGAAGATGAATGTGTAGTAACCATCTCTATGGCAAATATATTAAATCAAGCAATTATGGAGTCAGATGTATTGCACACACATGAACCCAATTTGAACCCTCATCATTCTATTTCAACTGAAGGTTATTGATATTTACAACAAAAACTTGATGGGCGCCTCGATGAATTTCGTGATATGTATAGGATGTATCTAGATGTGTTTTGCAAATTGTGTCGCATTCTCCGCCAAAAATCTTTAATATGTGATACTAAATTCGTGACAGTGGAAGAGATGGTAGCAACTTTTTTACTGGTGGCGGGACATGATCAACGTTACTCAATATGCCAAGATCGTTTAAGTCGATTAAAATGGATGATTAGTAAAAGTTTCAATAAGGTCTTGGATGCAATTCAGTTGTTAGCACCTTTGGTAATGGCATATTCCTTGGATTTTAAACACAAATGTCATATTACCTATTTATGGATGAAATTGACCTTTGGTTTTAAATAAACCCACTACCTGTACATATTATAATAAATGAACACTAGAACAATGCAGCGTCGTTCCAGTGGGCTTGGATTCATCGGTGGTAGTCGCAAGTTGTCGACGGGAGGTACCGGTGGTGACTCATCAGTGAATGTCATTGTTCAATAAAAACCAATTTTTTACACTCCAGAAGCTATTCAGTGCTCCAAATATTTCATTTCAGCAGATTTGATCACCCTTTAACCTCCATAATCGATAGGATTTGTATTTTTATATATTACAATGGAGAAGTAGGCAATAATGACATGTATATAGGTCGAAAGGTATGGTTGATGAACATTGATATGTAGGTGACGTTCGGCGAGCTGCTACTTCAAGTCAAAGAACGACTTGCCATAATTGGTAATGTGACTTTGAAGTATATAATTTCATCTTCCCAATTATCCATTATATATAAATTACAAGACAACGAGGACCTACAATCAGTGTTTTACATTCATAAGAAGGCAAATAAGGAGGCGTTATCATTGTATGCCGAGATGAAAGAGCCTGATAATGGTGACAAATTTCCATTAGCATAAAGGAACTAAACATTCAATAGAGTTAAATCACCGGTGGTAATGGCTCAACCCAGCTCTAATTTTAGATTGCAAACAAGAGTCAACGATATACATTTCACTTTTTAAACTGTCAGGTAACAATGAATTTTAGATACATTGTACTTTATCGTGTACTCGAGCACAGGATATCAAATATATCATGTTCAGTTCAAAGCATATCTTGTGAAGAAAAAACACGATATTTATTATATTGCATAAGTAATGATGCAACCTACACAAGTGATATAACACTAATTATTTTAGTGTAGATGTAATAACATGACCTGTATTCATATCGTGTTACGGTTAATGCGATATGATTTGTAAGCGTGTAATCAAACACACAATGTCAAGATATATCGCATATTGATTAACATGTTAATATCCAATGCAGATTGGGATAACTAGGAAATTTGAACTCAACAAATTCATGTCATTCTTCTTACATCAATCCAATGACTACAGAGTATGTGATAGAAGTCAATAAGACTTGATTAGAAGAAATGTCGCCAACGATGGGTGTGATAAGGACTTCATTTGATAAATATGAACCCCCATACAACCCTTGTAATTACGATGGCAAAGAATTTGAAGAAGTGTGAGGTGATGATCAATGGAATGAGAATGATATAATTGACATGAAAAGTATGCCTAACTATGAAGAATTTGGACACAACGAGGTACCCAGTAACTTTGAAGTTGAGGCCAAGGCAGAGTGGGAGACAGTTGATGATCTAAACCTATTGGAACTGAATATTGATGAGGGCGGGCTAGTGACTGGTAGTTTGCAAGTAAAGGACTACCAAAATTTACTCAAAATGGGTGCACATTTTCTAAGTCTGTTACATTTCAAGAGGGTTTTAATCGACCTAACAATAAAGGAGAATTTCACTTATCGTGTTGTTGATGAGAACAAGAATATGTACACCGCAAAGTGATCCGATCAGTCTTGTAATTGGTATACAAGGGCTTCAAATATATGAAATCATGTGACTATGACAAAGTTAGTCCCCAACCATTCGTGTGGAATGCAAAGGAAGTCAAGTGACCATCCTATACCATTGCACCTTTGAATTGCGAGAAAATGTTATGGGTTGTTTAAAGATTCAATAGACATTACACCAAAAAGCATAACAAATTATATTTCGAAGCACTGGGGTATAACTGCTAACTACAAGAAATACTGGTGTGCAAGTAAAATAAACTTTATGAGACACCTTGCATCGTGTGTTAAGTAACATGACATTTAAATATGACGTGTTATCGGGGACATGAGAAGCCTACGGTCACATTTTCTTACAACATGACCTAATTACCTATCGTATTAACATGAACACGATGCTTAAACAGTTCAAGTGTATGATATCATGGCCACAAATGTTGTCTTGTTATTGGGGACATGATGAATTAAGTTGTCGTATAACATTTATTAGAATGTTAACAACTTAATATTCAGTCGTGCAGGTAAAGCACTGACTGATTTAATAGATGGGGACCCAGACAAATCCTATTGCATACTTCCTGCATATAGAATTCAAATAGAAAAGATAAATCCAGGAAGTGTAGTTGTTCCAATCAGATCATGTGATATTCCCGGACCTATAGGGGGTACGATTTTAAAAGAGCATTTTGGATGTTTGGGCCAGTTGCAAGAGCGTTCAGAACAACATTGAGGCCATTGTTAACGGTGAATGATACTTTCTTGAAGGAAAAGTATACTAGATAGCTATTAATAGCAACTACACTAGATGGGAACAGTAATATATTATGCGTCGTATTTGCAGTGGTCGAGAACATGTGTGAGAAAACAAGGTATTAGTTTCTTGAATTGCTTAGAAATAATCTATTTTCTGACCCCCCGGCCGAGTTGGATACAATTGTTTCAAATAGAATAAAGGAATTGGAAAATACTGTTAAATAGTATTTTCCCTCTACAAACCAAGGATATTGCATCTGTCACATTGTAGCAGATATGTTGGATAGATTCAAAGACAACTACCTAAAGAACATGATCCACATGGCAGTTGAAACTTTCAGACAGAACGTGTATGATAAAACAATGAATAACATTAATGAACATAATCCTAAAGTATTTGCTTGACTAAATAGGATAGGTTTAAAGCATTGGGCCAATGTTGCATTTTCAGGAAAAAGATATGGAACACTCAGCTCAAACAGGTCTAAAAGTGCTAATGTAATATTCAAAAAAGCAAGGTCTATGCATATAACTAAGTTAATTGAGCATGCAAGGGACTACACAACCACACTCTTTGAGAAACGTTAGACAGATGGACAAAATATGACTAAAGAGTTAACCCCATTTGCCCATAAACACATAAAAAAAACAGAAGTCAGGAATGTGCATGTATTACCGGTATCAATGTATGAATTCTAGGTTAACTCTCTATATCACCAGATAAAAAGCAATTACTATTGTGTTTACATTCATACGTTATTGTCCATCTCGTGTAAGTTTGACTATTAAATTAACACGATAGTTGTGATCGTAAGTATATTGTTGATGGGTCGTATTATCAATAACACGACACTAATCATTTAACGTGTTCTCATGCACACAATATTCATTTAACAGGATGTTGTAAATCTAGTCAAATGTAGCTGCACATGCAAAAAGTTTCTGCATATGGGGCTACTGTGTAAGCATGCAATCACAATAATTGATCATAGACACTTCTGTGTCTGACTATTGCAAAAAATGGTACTTTACATAAACATATAAATTGACATATCGAGAGCCATTAAATATACCTAACAATAGATAGGCATCAGTGGGCACCAACTGGAGTTCTGTCTATATTCAACCCACCTATCCCACTCAAGCAGTGAGGGCATCCATGAAAAAATTGGATAGAGTTGCAACCAAATGTCAAAGCCCCACGCAAATGTAGAGTATGCAAGCAATTAGGTCACAACCACAAACGATGTACCAGCGCACAAGAGGACCCTCCGAATGTGACTGATGGTCCAAGTACAAGCTGAAGGAGGGCGACTAAAAGAGTAGGAAAATGACATAAAGAAGGGGACCACCGATTGGGGTTGCCTTTTCCACCCCCTTTCTTTAGCTGATTGGAGGAATGCCATTGTGTAGTTGTGTTCTTAGCAACATGATTTGGTTATGCTTCATGTTATCTATAGCATGACCTACTAAAGAATCTTGTTGTTGATAACACGATATTTTAATTTTTTGTTTGTAATCATTATATGCTATATACATATCGTGTGGCCGGTAACACGGCCAAAGGTTTTACGTGTTACCAATTACACGATAAGAAAGTCATAAATATAAATTTTTTTATGCATTGAATGTCACCAATTACATGATATCCTTAACATGAAATAGCATTAGATTAACGATCAATTTCCAAAGAGTCACTCCATAAGTCTGAGACACAATTCACGAGGACACCTCCCCAATTTTCAACACTGGACTCAACTCGAATTGTCCATTATAAATTCGAACATTCGGTTAGATCAAGACTTTTGGAATAATGCTTGGGATAGATTGAACACCATATGTCTCCATGAGCACAGATTGATTAGCCCACTAAGTAAAGCACGGGCTGATCTGGTCATTGAAATAATGCCCAACCATGATACTCATCCACCTCTAGGGAGGACGGATCATAGTCGGGTGCTATTTACATATCACGATTGTCTAATCGCAATTTATTTGGTGGCTGACTAGGCTATGGTCATAGAGGCAATTGGTGTACGTTTTTCTGTTGAAACTTCATTTAAATTTTTTATTGTATTGGTTGCATTTTCTCTCTCCCTTGCAGTTGGTGGTGGATGATCTCTAGGAGACAGATGCTAAAGTTTACATACAGAGCGTGGAAGGGGAACACAGATGGTGGTCGATTGAGGGATTTTTTGTATTTTTTTAAAATTATGTAAAAAATAATATTATTGTAATGGACTCTTGTTATGTAAAGAAAATTATTAACGAAAGTTAGAACGTTTTTCTCATACAATGTTGTCTGCCAGATTTTTTTTGTTGCAAAGTCATCCTTCTCGTGTTATCCGTAACACGATAAACTGATAGTTGTGGTTTCGATGACACAATCATCACAATAATATGGCACGACATAAATGTAGGTTGTTTGATCGCATGTAGGACTAATGGGCCAATCATGTTCTTACTAACACGATGTCAATAATGGTCGACTAAATGATGACACAACAATACCCTTGGCGTGTTGTTGCTTACATGAGCTGTAATCCAACTTAGACGACTCAACAAGTCTTCATGTTATTAGTAACATGACTTACATATATGTGTTGTGCTGCTTACGCGATGTGAATCTTACAAACAAGAAACATACATAAGTCATGTTAGCAGTTGAACGACTGAAGTGAAGTCGTGTAGTTGATCACATGATCGGCTATCATAAATTACACGATATGAATCTTACGTTAACGTCACGTACATGAGTCATGTTATCAACTACGATAGGCTATCATAAATTACACGATGGGAAATTAAAATAAAATAATTGTGTATTGTTAGTAACAATTGTGTATTTATAAATTGTGTATTGTCTTTTTATAAATTGTGTATTGTGTATTTTCTTATTACAATTCATCCACTTCTAGATCGAATTCCTAATCGATTTGCCCACAAAGAATTGCCACACAAATTTGAGGCTTGACCAAATTTGTGATCTTCGTTTGGGTAAAATCAGGTTAAAGGACTCCTCCGGCCAACTTAACTATATATTACATGTGGAACACACCACAGTCTTCGTTCGTCTCTTGATATGGGCATTTGTTGTTCTTCGTCAATGGCCCCTTTATTAAACCCTTTATGTGCAAGACCCTTTCCATTTCTCCAGCAACACATTTCTGAATGTGGTCCACCTCTACAAAGTGGTGATTGTGGTCGCCCTTTAGTGGGTTATACCAGCTAAGCCTCTTCTCCCTGCAGCGGTCAATTAGCAGAAGAAAATGGCCAATGATGTATATCAAAATGAAACCACTCTCGGTGTTAACATTCAGCTTCTTCATCAAGTTGCCAACAATTTTGGGGGGTGCATCTCCTCCTTGTCATGCTGCATCCCAATGTTGTAGTAATGCTGGATCGCAAATCTACTAAAAAAATAGTTGGGATAAAGTATGGGATATCTTGTACTGTACTCCTCTAGAAGTTAGCTGAAGACGTCTATGACCTAAAATCATCAACAAAATAATATTGTTAGTGATAAGATGGCGTACTATAAGCCGTGACACTACAAACACTACATGTGACTAGATTGTGTAACCAATGACATTACATAAATTATGTCATGTAATCACAAATACGATAGTGATACACAATAATATCATTTGAAAATTATCGTGTCATTGATACAACAATATTTGGATGTTTCGTATTATCAATAAAGTGGTAAACATAAGTGGTCGTTGCCACTTTTCACTTTTTGTGCGATTAATAACATGCTATGTAATGCAATGTATGTTTAAGAACACGATATTAACTCATTAATTATGCACTCCTGCCTAAGAAGAGACATATAGTTAGTGTGGAGAAGCGTCATCATGGGCCATTCCTTGTGTGGGTGTGCCAAAAAATCTTGGATGGTCTCATGATCTTCAACCCATTGAATATCTATGTAGAACACCATCTATAGATCAAGTTAGTTGTGTGGCACCAAAGCAACCTCCTCCTTGTCCTTCTGCTGCTCAGTGTGTTCTTCCATGTCTATCACTTGTCAGATACTTTCTCATAGTTCCTGGTCAACTAGAGCTGTATCTGATATGTGGCACTGCTAGAAGCAACATTTGAGCCCTCCATTTCCGGGGTCAAAGACTTTGTTGAAAATGCATGTGGTGCAAGGATATCATATGGGGCAGGGACAGATGTCAATGGAACTTTATCCTCTTGGCTTTGCATTCTATGCCTCACTTTCTAGGTGTCTCGACTTTGCAATCTTGTCTTCATATAGCTGCTATATACCTTTGGCTTCTTCATGCTTTTTTTTCCACTTCTTTTTCCTCCCAGGATTGAACAACTTCCACATTTCTTTTCTTGATGAATCTTGTTATTATGGTCCTTTTAACCTTCAGACTCTTCTTCTTCTTTATTGGGGAGCCAGCTTTTGGCTCCTTTTTTTTGTACATATAACAAGTAACAATTCGTATTAGTAAATACACGACATGAAAAATAAGCATGTTATTGATGACATGACTTGTCCACCTATCGTATTGAAAGTAATATGTTAATATAAATAATCGTGTTATCTCACTGACCACTACCATATCATTTTCTTATAAAATGACTGTGTGTTTGCATGTGATTGATGACACAATAATCCCCAAACTAACACGATAACTGAAAATGTTGTGTAATTGAAAATATACTTACGCAAAATGAAATACTCGTCAACAGATTGAGGGACATATTTTCTTTGCTCTTCACAAGGAGATTGGTGAATAGCTTCACTTGATTTGGAAGTTCTAGCTTTGATTTGAACGACGTCTCTCCTTCGCTTATTGGCGAAGGGGTTGCTGCATGTCAGATCTCCGGTTGAGGTGGTTCGTGCAGCTGCTCAGCCTCTGGTTCAAGTGGGGGTTGCATCTATTCTATTAAGCTTGTTGCAACCTCTAAAGTGTTTTTAACCCTCTGGAGCGCAACTTGCACACTATCGGTGCTCTAAGCCTACTCCCCATATAGAATGGCCTTCTCCAAAACTATGTCAATGATCCTGGTCATGACATTGACTGACATGGCGAAGTTGTCAATTACATCTTTGCCAAATTGGAATTGCCCTGATGTCTAGGAACAATGGTCATGAACGGGTATCATTGTCGTCTATATCATGGTATGCATAGTCACCTTCTTAGCCTTCGGGGCCGCCCTTTGGCCATTGGTGAAGTGGGCCTCTTCAACAATTGGTGTTATTTGCATAAACACTTGTGAATCTGGCTCCAGCCACATGAGTACCTCCGCATGCCACTTCCTCATCCTGTGATGAGCCAATAGCTTCTTCCTCTCCTTTTCATCTGTCGGGTCAAGTTTTGTAGCCTTCTCCATGGCTATATGGAGGAGCACTTGGTGCCCATATAGAGGTATGCTAAAAAAACCACACCTAGTGGACAAGGCAAAACAATCCCATTAATAGTGTACATATGTCATGTATATCGTGTCATGGATAACACATTTATTAAACTCATTGTGTTATCGATTACATGCAATTCTCGGTTCATGTAATTGCGTACTATATCATCTTACTGATAACACGATACAAACACTTTCGTGTTACATATCATGTTTTCGTACACACGATACACAAACTATCATGTTATTCATATTACAATATACCTAAAGTATGTATATAATATCATGTTATTCATACTACACTAATCGATCTGATCAAGTTATGAATAATACGACATTTACCTAGAGCACAAATGAAGCCCCAACAAGAATTTCGGTGGTGGCAGAGCCCTCATCTTGTCTACTCCTGATATTTCGATGGGTTGATGATATGTCTCGAATCAACATATCATGAACAACTCCATCACAGTTGTACCTGTCCACAACTGTCAGATTATCTATGAAGTCACACAGAGATGGGGAGACAAATCTGTTGCTTTGTGTGAATAAAATGAGGACCCCCATGTGTACGATGGCCAACCATGCTGAATCCTCGTCAGCGACAATATGTCTGTTGTAGCCACTTCTTTCAAAATTTCTTCAATCAGATTCTTCTCCGTCTGCTTCCCTAGAAGGAACTTTTTAAAGAATTGCCCCTTCCTTGGGCAGCCTTCTCCTCACCACTATCCAACTTCAACGGGTTCCCTTTCGCATTCAAACCCATTATCAGTGCAACTTCTTTGACAGTCAGGGGTATTATTTTGCCCCGAATATTGAAAACTTCTTGTGAGTCATCCCATCACTCACCTATTAAAAAGTTCAGGAGCGGCTTAGAGATAATTATTGGCTCTCAATCATATAATGGGTAGAACCCAATCTCCTCCAAGATTGCCTTGCATCCTAGCCTCTATTCAATGAGGTCTTTTGATAGTCTAAGTCCAGCGGGGAAACTGTTCGTTCCCGGACCCAGTCTCCTCCCATATATATTCTCTTCTTCTTCTCTTCTGATGCCTTTACTAATTCTACCATTTGACTGTATTTTTGTAGCTATTCATCTATAAAAGATGGTATACATATGTATATCAACAATGAGTCGTGACCAAAATCAAAGAGTCACTTGATCACATTATGTAACTAACGTACAAATGCACACTAAAAGTATATATATTATGTTATCGAGTACACGATATGATGCCTTCTTAGACACGATAGCATAGCAATTAAATGTCGTCTTTTGAATATCGTGTTATTAATAATACGTTATGTATGCTACGCATACACGATAGGAGGACATCTATATCGAATATTGTATTATCAATAACATGATATATTACATATCGTATCAGTCTACTGAGGAGATAAAAGTAGTAACCACATCATGTGTTCCATATCATGATATAACATCATGTATATGGACATACAATTTATAGCTAGAGAAAGGCCTTACCATAAAATTGATCCGAGCCGGATAAACCCCTCGATCGGCTAGTGATTCTCGCCAAAGTTCACTTCTTTACCAGGATCGCGTCAGTATACACTCTGACGGAACCTCACTTTGAGGCTGAAAATTTTGAAATCACCTTTCGAAAACAAGAAAAACTGGACTTTGCGGAATTTTTTCATGTCTTACTGTTTGAACTTTGGAAATCGACTGGAGTTTTTTCGAAATCGCTGGTGGGATGGGTCGGAAATCGGAACTCACGCTACATATTCGCTTCTCGCTAATCGGACTGTTGAAATCGCCGGTGGGATGGGTTAGAAATCGGAACTTCCACTATATTCACTTCTCACTGATCGGATTGTCGAAATTGCCTATCTTTGAAGTCATTTGTGTGTAAATGCGACCATGTAAAAAGTTAGCACGATATAAAACCCTAAACCCTTACATGGGTATTTATGTTCAAAACTTTTCTTATATTGTATAAGTCCGAGTTTATTAATATTTTTAAAAAAAAACTAAAGAATATAAAATATTATATTTTTTAGCCAAGCAATATGGAAAAAACTCTATACTAAAACAAATCACTGGGAATTTGTACTGACATGATACGAGTAGTGAGTGCAGCTTTAATTAAAGTTGCTTGCCCCGGCTTGGCTCAAAAGTTGGGATTTTCATCTAATCAATGATTGTCCACTTTAGACATCAATGACCAACTCTCAGTGTACCATTTAGCACCAGTAAGCCCCACGTAAATACCAATGCCACTTCTATTCGAAACTGAAAAAGTTCCTCTAATTGTAGGCTTGTAGCCAACTTCCTTCCATCAATATTCAGGATTTGTCAAGTATAATCAGTTCTCGTGACCCACACATCACCAAGAAAGTGGTAAGGGCGAAACTTGGGAACAAGATCCAATGATTCCCAACGTTACCTCCTGCACAGGTACATGAGTCATACATTACGTTCATGAAACCATTTTTCTAATATTCAGACTACAAAGGATGCGGGTTTTGTCCTTGATTTTTGAACAGTCCTGGAATGTTACAGAAATTTTGGACTACATAGAAATGATTTTGCAATCCGAAGCATTGTCCCTTGTTAAAAAATGACATCATTGGAGGTGACACACGCTTACTAATCTCTATCCCGCCGAAAGGGCCAAAGAAAGGTTGGAGGTGACATAGTTGCAAGTAACTATTTCTCCTTTTTGAGTTTGCTTTTGGACCTGTTTATGTGAATTGTGTGGATTGTAGTGATCGACCTGAAAAATAATTGATGTGCTCTGATGTGGCAAAAGAAGCTTTGGCATTAAGGATCGAAGCAATTACTTTTTCTATGTGATCATTGAGTCATACTTTTCCTCTTTTGAACATTCAACAATTAGCTATCGATATTCTATGCTCTTGTATTGATCATTTTCTGCATCAGACGAGATCTTTATGGCCCATATTACGAATTGTATCCTTCTTCCTATTTGATAGAACACGGACCACAAGGACACAAATCATGCTATTTTGATGTAAAAATTCATCGCTGTTCAGTTGTAGCACTTAAATATGCTACCTTGTATAAGATAATCCATATAAATTACTCCTTCTCTCCCATATTTATAGTTATATTTAAAAAATAATAATTTTTATTAAATGGCGAAACATACATCTATGAAAAAGGAAAATAAGCTTATAATACTCTTTTTTAAGTACCTAATTACTTAAATAAAGCTACTAATATGGAACACATTTTTTTACTAAATGGAGCAATTAATTTAAGACCAAGGGAATATCATTTATCTTACATAATTTATTAAAATCCAACATAAACCAGAAACACTACAGTGCCAAAAACACTATTAAACAGAAAGAAATAAACTGCTTACGCAATCTCTTTATTTAAGAGTTATACAAGTGTACCATTTTCATTCATGCACACAGGCAACAACATATCTCATACGTATATGTAAGCAGGGCAGATTATAATTTTACCTATCTATTGCGTCTATTTGAGACTCACTAAAAAACAAGTCCATTAAATGACTCATGCCCAGAATTGTCTTGAATCCTATTAATAGGCTTAGTTGTAGGAAGCTATGGTCTTTATCTTTGTTAGGCAATAAGCTTAGTTGTAAGGGGACATGCTTATGAAATAGAATAAAAATAAAAATAATATTTAATGCATACTAAAAAGCTCCTGCTTTTCTTGTTATAATAGTTATAATTACTTATGCGTTTAATTTTTCTAGTAGCATCTTTATTATAAATTTTAATTATTTAAATTAAGCAAAATGAAGTTATTAATAAGGAATTAATTTTTTTACTAAATGGAGCTATTAATTGAGGAGGGAGGAAGTACCATTTATCTTACATAATTTATTAAAATTCAACATAAACCGTAAACACTATAGTGCCCAAAAAAACCACTGAACAAAAAGATAAAAACTGCTTACGCAATCTTTTTAAGCGTCATACAAGCGTACCATTTTTATTCATGCACACAAACAACAACATATCCTGGACTTACATGTAAGAGCTTGAAAGTGAAATGGAACTCCCACAAGACCAGTGGTTTTGTGTGGAAATCAAGGTACAAAGGACTCATCCAAAGGCCAGGTAGAGCCATCCTATTAATGTCAAGGAAAATCTTGGCCAGTCTTAATCTTCAAAACGCCAAATGAGACTGGGAATGTCGTCATCCCTACTAACCAAAAGAATTAAAGAAAAGCACTCCAAAATATCATTATATTTATGGAATAGTTACATGACATTCCGGCAGCTATGGGGCCAGATGCATTTTTTGGCCCCTATTGATCGTGCGGGTGATGTATGATATATCATTTCGCACTGCTAAAATGCGAAAAGCTGAAGTTTGATAAACAGATTATGCATTGAAATGTCCTACTGTTGGCCCGCCCTGGTGGACTTTGTTGCCCGGCCACCTCCATGGAAGATGTTTGGTCTTTGCAAGGCCCCATTACACTGGAATTCTTCTTGAACGTGATGTTGACAGGGGGAAAGTAAGTTAATATGAGCCTGACGTGTTTCTAACAAAGTTTGACGTATGTTGTTTGCATGCGAGAGATATTCAACGTAATGACGCTTTAGTTTTCTCTGTTTATGTCATTCTAACTTTCTAAGCAACAGCAAATTTGACTGTCCTATCGCAAGTTCTACACGTACATGAAAGTTGCCTCTTATCATCGTTTGTGTTCAATGACTTTTTATAAGGACGTACCCCGCTCATATCGCTGCCACTTCTCTAAAATCTAAACATTTATCTTGTAGAAAAAGCGGCTTATGCATAAAAAATTTGATCAATTACACAAATAATTACTCCCTGCTTTAAAAGGAAGTTATGAAAGACTAAGCAGTTTATTGATTATGAACATTCTTTTTACCAACAAGTATACCTAGTAAGCTCATTGGTTACTTTTACATCAGATGGCTCTCTTTAGCTGCTCCCATTTGCGCTACCGAAGCCATGGTTTTAAAAACTGGCACGGCTGGTTGGACTGGGTTCAATCGGATCCAGTCGACTTTCCGGGTTATTGATGGTTAAACAAGGTTTTTGTCTAGTAGAACTGGGATTTACACTAATTGAACCAAGTCAATTTATGACTTTGAATACATGTGTTGTGTGGAGTGTTATTATGAGCAGCATGGAAGACATAGCTGCGTGCAGTGGAAACTATTATATCTAGGGTTGTTAATGAGCCAATCTCAAATATTAAACGGCTAATTTGAGCTAGACTCAAATTCAAACTCCAATCTCCAATCAAGCCCAATTAAACTCTTGATAGCACACCACAAGCAGTGATATTAGATCCGCGTTTTTACCCATATTTTAAGGTTTGAGCTTACATTTCTTTTTACTTTTATTTCTATAGATGTACATATAAAGGCAATTGTTTATGGGGCTAGAAAGGCAAACTATCGTAATAGGCACGGATTGTTGTCACTAAATGTATTAGCAGCATGCACATTTGATATGCAATTTATATATATTCTTGCTAGATGGGAAGGTTCTGCAAATGATTCAAGGATTTTAAAAAAAACTATAGGGAGATCTAATGGTCTTCCATTGCTAGAAGGTATTATTGTAGTTTTAATTTGTTTACTTTTTATTTTAATTTTATTAGGGAGGGGCACACTTATATTATTGTAATTTATCTTTTGAACAGGGAAATTTTATTTGGTAGATTGTGGCTATCCAAATAGACATAATTTTTTAGCACCATATCGTGCAACTCGTTATCATCTCAGCAAGTATAGTACACAAGCTAGAAGTCATCCACGCAATGCAAATGAAGTATTTAATCGTCAACATGCATCTTTGAGGAATGTTATTGAGAGGATTTTTGGGGGCTTAAAATCATGTTTCAAATTTTTTAAAGATCATCCACCTTCATTTCCATATGAAACTCAAGTGAAGATGGTTTTTGCTTGTTGTGGATTACATAATTACCTTCGCAGGGAAAATTGTGAAGATGTATTTGATTCTGATAATGAAGAGGAAGAAGCACCACGAAATGTCCCATTAGATCCTAATGTAGATTCAGATTTAGATGACGATATGGCATCTCAAGTTGAACAAAGGGCACCGGCTAATGCATGGAGAGATGGAATAGCTGCAGAAATGTGGAACGATGCAACGTTTATGACTATGGGCTTATAAATTGTGTTTTGGATAATTTAGTGATCTTGAGTATTATTGTATGCAACTTTTTTTATTAAAAAAGTTATTTTTATATTATTAATACTTTTAGTTGATATTTTAATGATATGTTTGAAGTTACTTAATTAGTTAATTATGTATTAGTCACATTTGAAATATGTAGGTTAACTTTCTTAGGAGTTAATTATTTTGAAATTCGATAATTTAAATCCAGGTATTCTAGCAATACCAAATTTGGGCATCCAATTATTTAAGAATATGACAGCTCAAATCCAAGAACTTGGCTTATATTCTAAAATTTCATATTTTAAATCGTGAATTTTAAAATCTCCAACGAAACTGTAAAGGAAAAAAAAATTGGTTGAATTGTTTGAAGCGAAGATCCATTGGAACATGGTAAGAAATGCAAAGAGAATTTTTGAAAAAAAATTTCCCCACCCATTGAACTAATACACTTAGAAAGAACGTCATGAATTTTTCACAAAAAGAAAATAAGACTTTCTTTCAATGTTGGGAGAGATTTAAAGAATTTTTGTTGTTGTGCCCACATCATGGATATGAAATATGGTGTACAATTAGTTTCTTTTACAATAGCTTGACTTCTCAAAGGAGGCAATTTGTTTAAATGATGTGAATGGAGAGTTTTTGAGTAAAGAACCTGAGGAAGCATGAGACTATTTTGATGTGTTGGCTAAAAATGCTCAATCGTGGGAAGATTCTAATGAATTTGAAAGTAATAATAACTAAAGGGGGCATGTACCTTCTTAAAGAAGAGGATGATGTAAAAGCAAAACTTACAAGTTTAACTAGAAAGGTTGAGACTATGGAAATTAATAGGGAAAACATATCTAAAGCTTCTCAAAAAGCACAAAATATTTGTAGTATATGTGAGAGTGATGGACATCAAACACAAGATTGTCCAACAATCTCTTCTTTTCAAGAGGTGTTGCATACTCAAGCAAATTCTATGAATACCTATAAAAGGCCATTTTCTTCTCCTTATTCTAAAACTTATACTCCTAATTGGAGAAATCATTATAACTTTAGTTGGAGAAATGAGTCTAATGTGCAGATACCCCCTTCTTCCTCAAATTATGTTCCACCACATAAGAAGACTCTTAAAGACACATTGCAAACTTTCATGCAAAGCCAAGCAACAATAAAGAACCAAACAATGCAAGCCATCAATGACTCAAAGATTTCTATCACTCAATTGACCACAACTTTGAGCACTTAAGAAAAAGAGAAGTTTCCTTCTCAACCTCAACCAAATCCTAAAGGTCAATTTGTAATTAAAAATTTAAATTCTTCAAGTTCACAAGAAGAGCATGCTAAGTCCATCACCACTTTGAGAAATAGAAAAGTCATTAAGAAAGATATTCCAATGAAGGTTGTTGAACCTAAGGAGTCTTTGAATTCTAAACATGGTGATGAACTTGACAACTCTGATTGTGTTTCTCCTATTCCTCCTCCTTTTCCTCAAAGATTACAATCTTCTTCTATATTAATGCAAAATGGTGATATTCTTAAAATTTTTAAACAAATAAAGATTAACATTCCTCTCTTAGATGACATTAAACAAATTCCATCTTATGCAAAATTTTTGAAAGACCTTTGTACAGTCAAGCGTAAGCTAAATGTACAAAAAAAGACATTTTTGACAGAACAAGTAAGTGCAATTTTACAACAAAACACCCCACCAAAATGTAAAGATCCTGGTTGCCCAACCATATCTTGTATAATTGGGAATTATAGAATTGAAAAAGCTTTGCCTGATCTTGGGGCAAGTGTTAATCTCTTACCTTATTCTGTTTATGAACAATTAGGACTCGGTGAATTGAAGCCCACAAGCATTACACTTCAACTTGCAGATCGCTCAATTAAAACACCAAGAGGAATTGTTGAGGATGTGCTAGTATAAGTAGAAAAGTTTTACTTTCCAGTTGATTTTTTTGTTTTGGACACACAACCAGTTTTGAATGCTTGTACTCAAATTCCTATCATATTAGGCTGCCCATTTCTTGCTACTTCTAATGCTCTTATTAATTGTAAAAATGGTGTTATGAAGCTTTGTTTTGGAAATATGACTTTGGAATTGAATATTTTTAATATTTGCAGGCAACTAGGAGATGATGATGAGGATGTGCATGAAGTGAATCTTTTAGAAAGTCTCGTTGATGACATGACTACATTTCTTCATTTTCTAATCCTCTTGAAGCGTGTCTTTCTTATTTTAATTTTGATGATGATGCTATGATTAATGATGTAAATTACTTGTTGGAGTCAACTCCATTATTGCATACCGATAGGTTGAAGGACCGCTTTGAGGAGTTACCTCCTTCTAATAGTGCTCCTCTCTCCCCTCAAGTGTCCAACCACCCAAGTTAGAATTAAAACCCTTACTGAACTTAAATATGCTTATCTTGGTGAGGGAGAGACATTTCCTGTAGTTGTCTCTTCAATGTTGGATAGGGAGCAAGAGCACAAGTTGATCAAAGTCCTTAGAAATCACAAGAATGCCATTGGGTGGACCATTGTTGATATCAAAGGGATTAGTCCCTTGATTTGCACACATAGGATCTTCATGGAAGAAAATGCAAAACCTCTGAGACAAATGCAAAGGAGGTTAAACCCCAATATGAAAGAGGTTGTGAGAGTAGAGGCCCTAAAATTATTGAATGTGGGTATCATTTACCTCATTTCTGATAGTCCATAGGTGAGTCCTACCCAAGTTGTCCCCAAAAAGTCTAGAGTGACAGTGGTAACGAATGCTTATGATGAGTTAATTCCCACTAGAGTCACCACCGGTTGGCGGATGTGCATAGATTATAGGAAATTGAATTCCGTCACTAGGAAAGACTACTTCCCCTTGCCATTCATGGACCAAATCCTAGAGAGGGTGGCCGGTCATAAATTTTACCATTTTCTAGATGGTTATTCAAGATATAATCATATTGAAATTGCCCTTGAAGATCAAGAAAAAACAACCTTTACATGTCCATTTGGTACCTTTGCATATCGTGCCATTTAGATTATGTAATGCTCCTGCCACATTCCAAAGGTGCATGATGAGCATCTTTAGTGACATGGTTGAGCGGTTTTTGGAAGTTTTTATGGATGACTTCTCTGTTTTTGGTGATTTTTTTGATGATTGTCTTGATAACTTAGAAAAAGTTTTGGTGCAATGTGAAGAGAAAAATCTAGTTTTAAATTGGAAAAAATGTCATTTTATGGTTACTACTGGAATAGTACTTGGTCGCATTGTTTCTATGCAGGGAATTCAAGTGGACAAGGCAAAAATTGAATTGATTACTAATTTGCCTAATCCGAAGTCCGTAAAAGATGTTAAATCCTTTCTAGGGCATGCTAGTTTTTATAGAAGATTTATCAAGAATTTTAGTGTGATATCTAGACCATTATGTAATCTTCTATCTAAAGAACATTCTTTTGAGTGGTCGGATGCATATGAAGAAGATTTCACAAAGCTTAAGAACATGTTAGTGTCTGCACCCATCATGCAGCCCCTGGATTGGACCTTTCCTTTTGAAATTATGTGTGAAGCAAGTGATTATGCCGTTGGGGTTGTTTTAGGGCAAAGGAAAGATAAGAAACCTTGCATAATTCATTATGCAAGTAGAACTTTAAATAATGCCCAAATGAACTACTCCACCACTGAAAAAGAACTTCTTGCTGTAGTATTTGCACTTGACAAATTTAGATCCTATTTGATTGGCTCTCATATTATCATTTTTATTGACCATGCAGCTTTGAAGTACCTTTTGAGCAAACAAGATACAAAGCCTAGATTGCTCCGGTAGATACGCCTGCTCCAAGAGTTTGATCTCACAATCAAAGACAAGAAGGGAGTAGAGAATGTGGTGGTGGATCATCTTTCAAGATTGGAATTTTCTAATTCTTCAAAAAATATTCCAATCCAGGACACATTCCCCGATGAGCAACTTTTTGCCATCTCACATCTTCCATGGTATGCTGACATTGCCAACTACTTGGTGATAGGTAAAGTTCCCCATCATTGGTCTCATCAAGATAAAAAAAGATTCTTCACCGAGGTAAAACATTTCTTTTGGGATGACCCCTATCTCTTTAAGTGCTATCCAGATCAAATAATAAGGAGATGTGCGTCTGAACAAGTAAGTATCATCTCTTTTTGTCATTCTGAAGTATGCGGTGGTCACTTCTCCTCTAAAAAGACCACCACTAAAATTTTGCAATGTGGTTTTTATTGGCCAAATCTTTTCAAAGATGTTCATAAATTTTGCAAAACTTATGAATGGTGTCAAATGTTAGGAGCCATATCTCATCGAAATATGATGCCTCTTAACCCCATATTGGTTATTGAGATTTTTGATTGTTGGGGCATCGATTTCATGGGACCTTTTCCTCCTTTTTTTGGCTATGTTTATAGTTTAGTTGCTGTCGATTATGTTTCCAGGTGGATTGAGGTGGTTCCAAATAAAACCAATGACCATAAAGTCGTTGTGCGCTTTTTAAAAGAAAATATAATTTCAAGGTTTGGAACACCTTGAGCCATCATAAGTGATGGGGGGTTACATTTTTGCCTCAAGCCTTTTGAGGCTTTGATGAGAAAGTATGGGATTACCCATAAAGTAGCCACCCCCTATCACCCACAAACAAGTGGACAAGTTGAGATTTTTAATCGTGAAATTAAATATATTTTGCAAAAAACGGTAAATCCAAATGGTAAAGATTGGTGTTTATGGCGAATCGTTGCTCTTTGGGCTTACCGTACCACTTTTAAGACCCCAATTGGAATGTCTCCTTACCGATTGATTTTTGGAAAAACTTGCCACTTGCCTGTGGAATTAGAACATAGAGCGTACTGGGCAATCAAAGCTTTGAATTTTAATTTTGACAAGGCTGGCTTAAATATAAAATTGCAAATCAATGAGTTAGAGGAAATTCGACGTGATGCTTGTGAGAGTTCAAACCTTTACATAGAGAGAATGAAGGCTTTTCATGATAAAAATATTTTACGAAAAACTTTTGAGCCATTTCAAAAAGTTTTATTGTACAACTCTAGGCTTCATCTCTTTCCAGGAAAATTAAGATCACGTTGGACAGGCCCTTTCCTTGTGAAAATTGTTTTTCCTTATGGAATTGTTGAAATTGAAAACCCAAAATATGGTGATGTTTTCAAATTTAATAGACAATGTTTGAAACTATTTTTAGACCATTTTGTCCCTGAAGTTGAGTCTACATTTCTTGAAAATCCAAATTATGAGGGTTGATTTTCTTTTCATGATTTTTACCCAAAAAAAATCATAAAAACCAAAGAAACAAATTTAATTTCTTTTTTTCACACATTGAGGACAATGTCTCATTTGGGTTGGGGGGTGAGTTTGGATAATTTTTATTAATAGTATTGACAATGATAACCTTCATCCTTTCTTCGTATAATTCCTCTTTACTTTGATCTTTAGATAATGATGACACTTGGTTATTTTTATTAAAACATTCCTTTTGTGATGAGCCTTTACAATTAACTTTCATGAAGAGGTTCATTGAAACTAATGTTGGTTTTCAAAATTTCACTCTCACGACTAATTTTTAGAGTTGAAGTTGAATCATGTGGTGTTGCTCTAATACTCACCCAGAATGTCGAGAGACACCAAAGCCAATGAACTTTGACCTCCTTGTTCACTTGGTTGGCTGGGAAAGAAGAAAAATTTTGGGATTATTAACGTTATGGAAAGCAACCAATGAATTAGACCGAGTACTTCGAAAAGGGCTGCCTATGAAAAAAAATAGAAAGAAGTAAAAAAAAATGATGGACATCACAAAAAAATATGAAGTTGCCAAATAATGTTTCATTTTGTAAGATAGGGTGAAGCCATCGTTGTAACAACGCAAGCATGCTGGAATATCACAAATAAAGCTCATGAGGTATTAGAGTGAACATCCAAACCGCTTGTTATCTCGGATAGGTTGCTCAATTTTTGAATTGGTTCTTTTGGCTATCTAAACATCTCTTTGTGAGTAGAAGAACATACTACTTTAGGAGAGTGATCCTTTAATTATCTTTTTAAAATTTTACTTGGACTCACTTACACATTGTTCCAAAAGTTCTTCTACATAGAAATTTAATGGTTTAGACTTTCATGAATATTTTTCTAATATTTAATTTATGAAAACTAGTGCTTGAGTATTTTGGAGATAATTGTAAAGTTTGTTGTTTCCTTAGTACGGATGAAGGGGTTCCTTGGTCTTGTTTTACAATTATTATATAAATCTTTACTTCCTCAGCACAACTTGTTAGCACTGTAACTTATTATTTTATTTTTTATTTTTCTCTTCTTCTTTGCTTTGTCTGGCTAAAGACATAAAACTTAGTACTACTTGGGAGGCAACCCATGAGTTTTTTTTTTCAGTTTTGAATTTTGTGGGTAGATTCATTGTAAATCCTCATAAGATTATAACTCGTCCACTAGTGTAAGCTAGAGCTTTAAAGGCTTGTTGCATATGCTAAATGCAATCGAGATTTCCTACAGAAGTGGAGTAGTTAGTTTTGTTTTCTATTATTTTAATTTTTATTTTGCTCAAGGACTAGTAAACAAATAGGTTTGGGGGTATTTAATGCACTGAAATAATGTTCCATTAAATATTTTTAAAATTTAAATTTAAATCCTATTTTGTGTTAATTTATTACTTATTTGGGCTATTTATGTTTTGAATAAGTTAGTTGGACCTTAATTGAGTTTCCATGTCTAAACAGGATCCAAGTGGAAGAGGAAGTGAAGTCCAACTACTCAAAGCTATTTAAAAGTCAAGAATGAGCTCCTAATGGTCTAAACATACATGGAATGGCCGAACACAACCTTTTGGACTCATTGGATTTGAGATTTGCATCAAGAGAACTAAATTAGGAAAGAAGCTAATTCGGACAGATTAACATAGCCTTAGTATTATGATCATATCTTTCTATGTATAATTCAGATGGATACAATTCTAGTGGCATTGGAAAGAAGACTTCCGTTACTACAATCATTATTTCAGGAAGAAATTTACAATTCTGAAGATTTATGAGTCGAATTTGGCATGCAAAGGGACAGCTAGTTAACTAACTTGAGGCTAGCACATGAAGAATATTTTCATTAATTATGATTGATACACATAAGGAAAGACAATGAGGCTAATTAGATAACTAAAGGAAGATTCAAATATACTTATTTGCTAAATAAATCATTAATTTAGAATCTAATCATTACTAAAGAAGAAACCAATCAGGCAATCAATCAAGATGTAATCTAGAGATATGATTTGACTTTCCCCTTTGAAGCAACCCCTGCTACTCCTATAAATAGAGGGGTAGATGTGATAGAGGCATTATCCCATCCTCTTTGGAACTCTCTTCTCCTATTTTTTTTCTCTTCTTTTGTATTTTTATTTTTAGTTTTATTGTAATGGCTTTCTAAGCTCTCAAGCTAAGGCTAGAAATGAAGCTTGTACTTGATGTTTAATGACTTTTTTTATTTAAGTAAGTTCTTTATCATTTTAAATTGATGTTCAGTATTTAAAGAGTTTATAATCTATATAATTATTTGATTCGGCATTGACAAAAGGTATTCCAATTGCTTATAATTCCTTGTGATTATATACTTAATGCTTTCACGTAGTAAACAATCAATTACTATTGTTCTATTTCAAAGTTCTTTAAAAGATAAATTTTCCAATTGAGACAAATTTTCATTTGATCTTAATTGAGTTATCATTTGAATCAAATATACATTAGAGATTTATGACAAGTAGATTTCCGATGCCTTAGCACTTTCTTTTTGATTGTCTCTTGTTCTCTTTTTTACCTTCCTTCTCTATTCTATTCTCTTCGTAATAGTTTTTTTTGTCACAAAAGGCTTTCCCTGTGGATCGACCTTGTTTACTATAGTTGACAAATTAAAAAGTAATCTGAACTAGACTACTTCATAGTCTTAGTTTGGACATATCAACAATGGGAAAAGTGATTTTCTTGATATAAAATGACCATTGTAACCCTAGTGAACTAATCACAACTGTCCATTCTTAACCTATTGCAGCCATTCATTCATAACACTAACCATTCATAAACATTGGGTCAAAGAAACACTACCATTCTCCTGGAGGTGATGATGACCATCTCCCGGCCATGACGGCAATGGGGGCAAGGGCAATCATCTCCTGGTGGTGATTTTTGACAGCTTGAGACTCCTCGCCATTGATCATCTCCCAGCGGAGATTCATCTCATCCCAACGGCCAACTCAAAACGAAAAGGGCTTGACACCGGTGCTGGCTACTGCGCTATCTGGCCCTCTCTCTCCAGCTCTTCCTGACTACTTATTAGTCATCGACGGTCGACCTCTAGCTACTTCTCACCTTCATGCCATCCTCCTCTTATTGTAAGGTAAATAAACCATAAACTCCTCCCCAGGAGAGTTCCTGTAGAAAGTAAAAACAGCCAAGAAGCGATTTCTGTCCAGAAGGAAAAATGCCCTTCCATACAGTTTTTGTCCGGGAAAGTGATTTCTGCCCTAAACAAATCGATTTCTAGGGGCATAAATCACCTCCAAAATGGGCCGTTAAATTACATTACATTGAGTTTTATTCTTTCTTTAAAATTTTAAATATAAATCTAGTAAAAGATTCTATAATTTGATTACTAAGACTTTACTAGAATCCAAACAACTACTACAACAAAACTAACTATTAGCAACGCTTAAAAAGCCGCTAATAGTACTGTAAACATCACTAATAGTTATTAGTGATGCCTAAAAAGCTTCACCACATGAGTCGATAAAACTACCATTGCTACTGCTCATTAGCGACGCTTAACTATAAGTGTCGCTAAAAGTCCCCATTAGTGACGCATATTTATACATCGCTAATGATTTTTCTTTTGCGACATATAATTAAGAGTAAAAAATATTCAATTATTAGCGAAGCATAAATTTATACGTCTCTAATAATTGGTTAATAGCAACACATAACTATGTGTAGCTAATAATTTTATAATATGTTAAAACAATAAAAAAATGTTATTAGCAATGCATAATTGTAAGTCGCTAATATAGCTTATTAATGACGCTAAAGTGTGCATCGGTAATGTTCAATAATGATTATAAAAAAAATATTATTAGTACCGCATAATGATATGCATCGCGAAAAACTATATGTTTTTTTTAAAAGGCTCGCCCATGGTGGGCCTGACGAGGAAGAGGGAGGTGGCCGGATTCCAGCCCCCCCTTCCTCCCACTGCCCTCCTCTCTTCCTGTCCCTACCCCCTCTCTGTTACAGAGAGGGGGTTGTGAATGGGGGAGGCCTCCCTCCTCCCTCCCGCTCTCCCCTCTCTCGCTATTGGAGGGTGCCGGGGGGGGGTGGGGGGGGGTTAAATAACAACGAAACAGTGCGGGCGATAAAAATTTCCCACCTATGCAGGCAAAATGTTTGCGGGCAAGAAATTTTCGCCCATGCAGGACTAAAAAAAAGTTATTAGTGACGCATAATGTATGCATTGCTAATACAATAGTTATTATTTACATATAAAATATGTATCGATAATACAATAGTGTATTAGCGATGCATACTATATGCGTCGCTACAGTTTCTTACTCTCTCTTCTCTCTCCCCCTCCCTCTCTCTCTTCCTCCCTCCCTCTCTCTTCCTCCCTCCCTCTCTCCTCTCTCTCTCTCTCTTGTTTAAATTTTTGTTAAAAAAATTGTAGTAGAGACACATACCTACATAAGTTAGTAGCGACGCAACTGGTATGCGTCGCTACTAAATTCAGCTAGTAGCAATGCATATGTCTATTCGTCACTAATACATGAATATAGTAGCGACACATACTAGTATGCATCGCTACTATATATTTTTTACTTTTTAAAATTAGAAATAATGAGGTATAATTAAAAAAAATTCCACCCCTCTTTCTATCTCATCTCTCTCTCCCCTCGTCTCTCTCTCTACCCTCTATCCCCTCTTTCTTTCTCTTCTCTCCTTTCTCACTCTTCCTCACACACTCTCTTCCTCCCACTCTCCTCTCTCTCTCTCTCTCTCTCTCTTCCTCCCTCCCTCCCTCTCTCCTTCTCTCTCTCCTCTCCTCCCTCTCCCTTCCTCCCTCTCTCTCCTCTCCACTCTCTCTCTTCCTCCCTCTCTCACCTCTCTCTCTTCCTCTCTCTCTTTTGTTTAATTTTTTTGAAAGCGGCGCATACTAGTATGCATTGCTACTATATTCAGCTAGTAGTGATGCATATGTCTATTCATTGCTAATACCTGAAGATAGTGGCGACACATACCAGTATGTGTCACTACTATATATTTTTTTATTTTTTGAAATAATAAAAAATAATGTATAATTAAAAAATTTTCCACCCCTCTTTCCCCTCGTTTCCTCTACCCTCTCCCTCCTCTATATCTCTCTTCTCTCCTTTCTCTCTCTCGTCCTCCCTCTCTCCTTCTCTCTCTCTTCCTCTCTCTCATCCTCTCTCTCTCCTCCTTTCCCTCTCTCTTCTCTCTCTCCCCTCCTTCTCCTCGTCCCTCTCTCCTCTATCTTTCTCTTGCTCCCTCCTCTCTCCCTCTCTCTCTATTGTATAATCATTTATTAAATAAAATTAATTAACAAAGATATTATCAACACTTGTTTTGTTTACATGCATTGCTATTAGTTCTAAATTTTTAATTTTTTATGTTAAATTCGTAAGTATTAGCGATGCTTGCTGTAAGCGTCGCTAATAGTCTAATTTTTAGCGATGATGTTGCACAAGTGTCACTATTATGAAACCTATTAGCGACACTTACAAAAAGAGCATCGCTAATAGTTATGATTTTTTTTAAAAAAGTTAATATATATATATATATATATATATATATATATATATATATATATATATATATATATATATATATTAGCGATGTTGGTTCAAAGCGTCGCTAATAACACAAGTATTAGCGATGCATAATATAAAGCATCACTAATATGTTTAGTATTGCGATGCTTTATACTCGCTAACATATGACTATTAGCGACACTTAATATAAAGTGTCGCTAATGGTGATTTTTTTATGACACTTTTTTATATGTTGCAATTAGTGGTTTTTAGCAACGCTTGTGTGTACGTGGCTAATAAAAGTGTCTCTAATAGTACATTTTGTTGTAGTGAATTAAGCCAACTTATGTTTAAGAATTCTCTCTTGATGTTCACACATAAAAGTGAATTGAGTCTCAACATGATGCGTGCAAATTTTAAAAATAAAGGATTGCAACATCAAACAAAAGAAAATCAAATTAATCTTCACTCTCATTGGTGTATCATTCTCTTCATTACGGTATGTTTGACCACTAATCATGCTATTTTTTAGGTTAAAAGAAAATTAATTTAATTATGTCTTTAAGTTTTGAACTAATCAAAGCCAATTGCAAACACAAGCAAAAGCTACACAAATTTTTTTGTGTTTTTTATCATATTCTATTTTTTATTATTTTTAATTTAGAACCTATGGATAAAAGACACAAAAACAAATAAAATTGCAATGAAATTACAACATGTGTGTAAAAAAATATTGAAATAGTTAAATCATGAACAAAAATCAAAATATTTTTAATTAGGAAATGGCTATCTTTTTAGTTTCGCCTAGCCAACCTATCCTAAGGCAATCTAAGGTGTTTTTCCTTATTTTTCCTAGTTGATCCTTAAATGCTTAGAAATAAATCTTCCTTACCCACACCCTATTCATCTTCTTTTCATAAACTTGGAGGGGAATCTTAGGGGTAATAAGGGTAGTGTTTTTTTTTCATTCTTCTTTGACCTAAGTTTGAAACACTCTTTTAGTATGGGAATCACTATGGCATATGTCACACCCACCCACAATACTAGAACCTTTCCTCACTCCTTTCAATTTTGACCTAGTGGGTTGGGCACTATCTTAATATGATTGTCAATCTCTTTCTCATTCAGAAGATAGAAGGTTTTGCTAAGAGAGTAGTCAAGCAATTCTCAAAACCTTAGCTCATCTTGTTAGTTTGCCCAGTATTCAACATGGTTTCCAGCTTCTTCTTCCCACTTTTAAACCTATCTAATTTCTCTTTAGTTGAGATAAGTTATCTATTGATAGTACTAGACTTCTCTTTTTCATTCTCTGGTTCTTTCTTGAGGTCACTCATTTTTTTCTCAAGTTTGATATTCAACTCCACTAACCTATTTGCCTCCTGAAAAAATAAAACTAATTCATTATCTTTCCTTTTCAACTGTCTCTTAAGGCGTTTGGTTTTCTTAGTCAAAACTAAGAATTGTTGGAGGAATCCTTTGTATTCATCATAATCAATTTTAGACTAAGTTCTCTTCAAGGGGAGTGGACTCATGAGACTCTTCTCTAGAACTATCTTCCTTTACACTTGCAAGGAAGACAATATAGTTACACTCCCTTTCTCTTGTAATCAACACCCTTTGATTTCGTAGGCTTAATATCAAAAGAATTATCAAAATTATTGTTAGGACAATCAGCAGGAAAATGACTTAACTTACCATGTTCAAAATACTTCATATTCTTCTTGTTTTGTTTGTTTTGCCTCTCATCTTTTATATCCCCTTGTCTCTTCCCTGAATTTTGACCCTTATTTCCAAACCTAATGTTTTGATATTTCAGAAATTTCTTGAAGTTTTTAGCAAACAAGAACATTAAGTCCTCATCATCTTCAGACTCGTCATATTCTTCTAAGGCGTTCAAAGAATTATTCTTATTGGAAGTTCTATTAGATGCTTTTAGGGAAATTTATTTTTCCTTAGATTTTTTAAATAATTCTTTGCTATTTTCATAAGATTTTTCTAACATCTCAAAAGTTCTAATGTTCCCAATCAACTTCTCAATGTCTAAGGTGTCTATACTTTTAGATTCATTAATTGTTGTTACCTTAATTTTAAATTCAAAGGACAAGGGGCCTTAAAAGTCTCCTCACAATTAGGTAATTAGGTATGACCCCTAATTGATCATATGTGTTTACTATGTCTCATATATTAGCATAATATTCAGAAAAAGTTTCATATTCATTCATTATCATGTTTTCAAATTAAAGGGTAAACATTTGTATCTTAGACATTTTGATAGCCTTAGCTCCCTCATTATACTTCACAAGTTTTTTTATGCAATCTCTGAGGATGTGCAATTTGAGATTAACCTATGTTGTGATTTTCCTATGACATTGAACAATGCATTAAGGGCTTTATTATTTTGATTTGCAAGTTTTGTTTCATTTTTATCCCATTTACTCTCATCTTTTAAGATTGAATTTTCTTCTTGGTCTTTGGTCATTGGATGATTCCAACCTTTAATCACCATTTTCTAAGCACTGCCATCTAGCACTTGAATAAAAGCTCTCATCATATTCTTCTAATATGAAAAAGTAAACAATGATGGACGATTCATTGAATTACCCAAATCTCCGCATTCATTCATTGAATTATTTGATGCAACAATTAAACTTAAAACAAATTTAAAAACCTAAGCAAAACAATTTAAGTATTCAAAGCAAGGAGAAATATGAGACAAACAAACTAATAAACTAGAGTACACAAATCTGCAAGTTTAGCAAGTAATTTTGAGAGAAAGAAAAGTAAATGAAACACAATTAAGAGATCAAACCCTAGCACAAGATATCTAACACTAGAAATTAAAATCTAGAAAGATTAAGCAAGTATATGATCCACTAGCATGCAAATATAATTGATAACATGAATCAAACTCATTTTTTCAATAAAAAACCTCAGTTACCACTTGAGAGTTTAATATTCACTAGACGATAATAATTGATAACTAGATTGCTCTTAAAACTAATACTTTGATAAGTTAGAATTGAGAGTTCTAGCCTCTATGTGGATAAATTTATTATAAAGCAAAATAAATAATAAACAAACTCTAATTTCTAATCGTCATTCATGATCAATCAATCAACAAAAAATGTAAGGAACTCACCATGAATTTTAACATGGATAATTTCTTCAAGCTTTTTTGTGAATTATCAAGGAAAACAATGTGAAAAAGGACTCTTCTTTCTTCTCTAATTTTTTCTAGGTTTTTATCTCTTGAATTTTGTCACTTTTTATCCTTTATATAGGTCTCTAAATCGAAGTGGCACTTTGACGACTTCAACAAGGAAAGTAAACTATTTTTGCAAGGCTTGTTTAAGGTAACTAAAACTACTAGCGATTGATATTTTCAAACAACAATTGACTATTCATTATTTTCTTGAGCCACAACTTCTTAAGTGATTGATCGGTCTGTGAAGCGATCAATTGATAAACTCTTGGCTTCATTTAACAAATGGTTAATTCAAGTGTCGTTAGATCTTTTCCATGCGCAATCAATCAATTCTACTATCCCGTGCTACAGTTCATTAGCGATCACTAGATTTAATCAGTACACTTTTCCAACGATCTATTGATGACACTATTTAAAGCCAGTTTTGCCCTTTTACCCTATATATTTCTGAAACCTCTTAAATCACTTCTATAACTTTTCCAAGTGATTTTGGTATGAGAATATTGAATGAATAAGCCTCATAAACCATCAACATTCTTTAGACTTCATTCCTACTCCATAAGAATACATATGCTTATGTTTTTTAAGTCTATAAATTCCAAACCTCACTTGACCGTAGCTACATCTAATCAGATTTATAAGACTAATTAAAATTTAAGGTTTTTCACATAATTTTGATAAAAAAAATTAGCCAATTAACCTGACATAATTTTGACTGGCATGCAAAAATAGATTGATAGCATGAAATGAACTCAATTTTTTAATAAAAATCCTTAGTTTCTCTTGATTGATTAATGTCTACTAGATGGAAATAAGTGATCACTAGATTGCTCCTAAAACTCGTACTATTAGAATTAAGAGTTTTAGCCTCTATGCACAATAATTTTTTCAAAAGTAGAATAAATAATAAACAAACCCTAATTTCTAATTGCCATTCATGATCAATCAATCATTAAACAAAGCATGCAACCACACAATCACATGAGGGTTTTTACATGTAAAACCCCAACTTGGGTAAAAATCTAGGGCATCCTTAATCCAAGGCTAAATCAATGCTTAAGACTTGACACAAAATCATTTTGTTCAATCTTCTCTAGTTGATGATGTTGGCCATCAATTCTTCCTCCTCTGATTCATTGAAGCTTTTCCTTATCATGTTCTAATTTTTGTCTTCTTTTTCTTCTAGAAACCCAACCATGGACACCTTCCTTCTTTGTTGATTTACCTCTTGAGATTCTTCAACTCTTTTGAAGAACTTTCCTTACTCTCTCTAAAATTTCAATGTCAAATCTTCTCTTCTTAGTTGTGCATCGGCTTGAATTCACCATGGAGAATTTCTTCAAGCTTCTTTGTGAATTCTCAAGGAGAACAATATGAAAAAGAACCTCCTTTCATCTCCATTTCTTACTAGGTTTTTCTCTCTTGAATTTCATCACTTCTTATCCTTTATATAGGTCTCTACATCGAATTGGAACTTTGACTTCAACAAGGAAAGAAAACTATTTTGGCAAGGCTTCTTTAGGGCAACTAAAACTACTAGCGATCGATCTTTTCAAGCAATGATTGATTGTTCATTGTTTTCTTAAGCCACGACTCCTTATGCGATCGATTGGGCTATGAAGTGATTAATCGATTAACTCTCAACTTCATTTAACAAAGGGTTGATTCAAGTGCTGATTGATCTTTTCTATTGGAAATCAATCAATTCTACTAATCTGTTCTATAGTTCATTAGTGATTGATAGATTCAATCACTACACTTTTCTAGCGATCTACCAATGACATTGTTCAACGATAATTTTGCCCTTTTTACCCTAAATATTTCAAAAAACTCTGAAATAACTTCTAAAAGATCTACAAGTGATTTTGGTATGAGAATGTGAAATGAATAAACCTCTTAAACTATCATCATTCTTTAGACTTCATTCCTGATCCATAAGAATACGTCTACTCCTATTTTTCAAGTCCATCAATTCTAAACCAGATTTGACCACAACTATATCTAATTAGCTTTATAAGACTAATTATAATTCAAGGTTTTTGACATAATTTTGATAAACAAATTAGTCAATTGACCTGATATAATTTTGACTAGCATGTAAAAACAGATTGGCAGCATGAAATGAACTTAATTTTTCAAGAAAAATATTGAGCTACTACTTGCGAGATTGACACAAACTCTTTTGTTCAATCTACTTCATTGTTAATGTTGGCCTTCAATTCTTCCTGGTTGAATCCTTGAAATTTTCCCTCTTCATTTTTGTTCTTCGTCTTCTTCTTTTAGCAACTCAAACAAAGACTCATTCTTTGTTTGTTGATTCACCTCTTGAGATTCTTAAATCACTCCCTGATGAAGAACTTTGTTGACTCTCCTATGATATTTGCTATGTGCAATCCTCTCACTTTAGCTGTGCATCAGCATGCATTCACCATGAATAATTTGTTTAAGCTTCTTGTGAATTCTATGGGAAAACAATGTGTAAATGACTCTCCTTTCTTCTTATATATTTTCTAAGCTTTCCTCTCTTCAAATTTTTTTTACATAGCCTTTATGTAGGTATCCAAGTTGGTTTAAGTCATTGACTTCAACTAGGAAAGAAAACTCTCCCGTAAAGGCTTTTAGGGCAACTAAAACTACTAGCGATCAATCATTTCAAGCAGTGATTGATCATTCACTGTTTTCTTATGACACGACTCCTTGATCAATTGACCGGTCTATGAAATGATTGATAAATAAACTCTTGGCTTCGTTTTACAAAGGGCTATTTCAACTGTGAGTTGTTTCTCCCTGTGTTTATTCCAATGATCTATTGATGGCACTATTCATTAACAATTTTACCCTTTTTACCCTAAATGCATCTTAAACCTCCAAAATCACTTCTAAATCTCTTCCAAGTGACTTTTGTATGAGAATGTGTACTTAGTATACCTCTTTAACCATCAACGTTCTTCAATCTTCAATCTTCATCTATAAGAACATGTTTGCTCCTATTTTTCAAGTTCATCAACTCTAAACATGAATTGACCAGTACATAATTTAATGCAATTTCTAAGATTAATTACATACACAAGGTTTCTAGCATAGTTTTGACAAATGATATTAGCAAATTAACATCACATATGACACATGCTCTTTTAGCAAAGTTATTCATGTATGAACCACGCTCCATGTATTTTAAATCATTCATAAATATGACTACTTTTGTTTATATGCACTTATGCTTATACATGACCATGTTACCCATGCATGAACCATGTGTCATGCATGATAGAACTATTTATTGGTATGAATGTTTATGCTTGTATGCATATAGCATTATCCATGTATGACCCTTGTTGCATACATCATGCAAATGATTTGTTAAACCATGTTTAACTATGATTAGACATGTTATTCTGTTGTTTACTAGATTAGCCATATCTGAGATTTAAATGAATAAGTTTTCCATCCTAAAGGGCGGGGTTTTCTATCCAAAAGGACAAGGTTTTCCATACCGAAAGGTCAAGTTGTTCCTCCCTAAGTTGAGAAGAGAGGAATGCTACGAAAAGGACACTAAATGAGAATTTTGGAGTGAGCTCCAGGCTGGTTTGTCTGTGTGCACCAGCTAACTAGGGGCATTTCTGGTTTACAAGAGTACCAATTGCTTTTGGTATTTTTGGCTTAGGAATATTGAAATAAGTAGGTATATGGTATAATCAGGTACCAGGATTACTCTATTGTTAATTTTAAGGATTATTATGCTTATTTGTATAGGTTTTGTGTATAGATTACGATATGTAAGGATTGTGATACTCTATTGAGGCATTTACATTGGTTTTGTTTATGGATCATGATGCATAATTGAGATATTAATGCACAAGTTTTATGTATATGGAATTTTACATGCTCTTGTAATCTTACTGTTAGTATTGCATAATAATTATGTTGTGCATCTTGAGATTATGATTTATGGAGTTACTATGAGCACCATGTATTCAAAACCTTACTAGTTTATGCTCACCAATTTGCCTTATTTGTTTTGGGTGTCCCTTTGGGATCCTTTTTGCGGTTATGTCATATAGGTGATCAGGATGATTTGTTTTGTTAGCATAGTGGGGACTAAACGAATCGAGAGTGGGGATAGTTTGCCTATTTTGGGATAGTCAGTAGTTGATATATGATTTAACAATAAGACTTGATTTTTATTTCTTTTTGAAGGCTTAAGACTCCCTTATGATTAAGAGGTTATACGTTGGTGTATGAATGCTTAATAGTTTCATTTAATTTCTTTTATTTCTGGTAATTTCTTTTGCACAAGGTCATGGGTGTGTTCTTTGATTTAGCCCTACTTTGGGTTAGTATTTAACTCCACTCAACACACCCTTGTCATTCTTTCTGACCAGCTTCGGCTCAAGGGGCCACGGCGGGGGGAGTGACAAGTTAACTCCATTTGCTAATAAACATATCGAAAGCAAAAGACAGAAGAAGTGACATGTTCATTTATTGTTGGTATCAATGTATAAATTCCAAATTAACTCGTTATACCAACAAGTAAAATTTAATTCATTCGTGTGTATGCTAATATGTTATCCACAATAGCATGTAATTGTCATCATGCCATTGTTACTTTTGTGTCTCTAAAAACACGACTATAAATATTCTTATGTTAAAATAACACAACAGTTGAGATCATATGACATGTGTTAATTGGTCATGTTATTTATCATGATAATGTAAATTACCATGTTTGCATTAACATGATAGTATAGATCATATGACATCTATTGATTGGTCATGTTTTTGTTAACACAATTATATAAATTATCATGTTTTCATTGACACGATATTCTTTATACAGGACATAGTGCAGCTTGTTAAATGTAGTTGCACATGTGGTAAGTTTAGCATATGGAGCTACCATGTAAACATGTAATTGTAGCAATTGATCACAAATAATTCTATGTGTCTAATTACTGCGAAAAATGTTAACATATATGTATAAAATGACATATCAAGTCATCATTCCCAATGATAGACAGGCACAGTGGGCACTGACTAGAGTATTACTTACATTCAACCAGCCAATCCCACTCAAGCAAGGGGGTGTCCAAGGAAAAATCAAATAGTCACAACCCAAGGTCAAAGCCCCATGAAAATGTGGAGCATGTAGCAATTGGACACAATCACAAACATTGCACTAGTGCACAAGATGATCATTCAAATGTACATGTTGGTGGAAGTACAATCCAAAAATATTCAAAAACACTAGGTGGAAAGAGACATAAGGACAAAGAACATCGGTCTGGTTTGCCTTATCCACCCTCGTTCTTCACTTAAATGGAAGAACTAACATTCCCATATTTTTGTAGTCATGTTCTTGATAACATGTTTTTTTTAATGAATGTCGTGTTCTAATATACGCTAGTATATGACCATCATGTTATCAGTGACATGACCAAATGGAGTTCTTATTCTCAAAAAGACGATATTTTGATGAATGTCAAGTGTTCATATATAATAATACATACATATCGTGTAATCGGTAACATGATCAAAGGGAGTTCTAGTTCCCGATTACATGATAGATAAACAAATACATGGCATATGCAAAGGGTAATAAAAAAATTTTGTAGCTACTTGTACAATGTAATAGAGAATTTTTAACATAAGCATAGCAACAAAGAAGTTTGTATATTGCATACAAAAAAATAATTAGTCATCTCCATATAATGTATCAAGCTCCTTATCAATTTTCCCACAAAGAAGTGACGCACATATATGTGGCCTCACCCACATTATTAATTTTGTTTGCATGAATTCAGGTTGGAGAATTGCTGCTACTCGCTTCGCCACATAGTAGTCTTCATTTGTCTCTTGATAAGGGCATCCAGATATTTTTGATAAAGGCCATTTAGTCTCTCTTTATCTTCAAGATCTTCTCCATGTTGGTTGCAACATGAAGTCAAATCTTATCAATCTCAAAAATGTTGTGAGAGTGGTCACCCTTGAGTGGGTTGTACCACGTGACCCCTTTTGTTTGCAACGGGCAATGAGATGGCAAAAATGGTCGCTGACGTACACAAGGATGAATGCACTCTCTGCATTTCCATCAAGGTGCTTCATTAGGTTGTTGGTGACTTTTTATTGAACCACCACCTTGTTAAGATGCATCCAAATGTTGTAGTAATGCTAAATGGCAAAATTTCCAAAGAAACACTTGGGATACACACCCAGCAACGTCGATTTTTGTTTGTCAAAGAGCTTGAAGAACACGTCTATAACCTAAAATCATAAAATAAAATATTATAATGTGTTTACAATAACACGACAAATCTAAATACATGTGAGTGAAAAAACAATGCACTAATTAGTCATGTGAATAAAAATGTGAAAAGTAAACTATCGTGTTATGGAAGACACAATTCACAAACAAGCATTTTTATAACAAGACCCATAACTCATTCGCGATGTATTCCTAATGAAGTAGAGAAACATAATCTCCATAGACCATTGCTGGTGTCGGTGGGACAAACTCTTTGAGCACATTTTGATCTTCACCATGTAAGACCTCCATGTGGAATATGTGTTGGAGATCAAGGTAGTTTAACTACTCTATTGGAATCTTCCCCTTTGCCTTTTCTTTCTGCTCCTGATTCTTTGTGTGCTCCTTGACGTTTATAATTGTTCTAATAATCTCTGTCAAACCTTCCTCATTGCATCATCGGTTGACTTGTTCTTTGGAGGGGCCTCCTCAACTACAATAATATCGGATATCGTTCCCAAGCTATCGACCTCTACAACTGCTTTATGAAAAGGCCCGGGAGGAGACTTTTTCACATACTCCTCAGTGGGATACATGACAAAGTCTGCCACATGGACAGTTTCCATTGACACTTCATCCCTCTCCTTCACCAACTCTACCTCCCTTTCCATTGCATCTCTAAGAGGTGAGAGTTTAATATCCGTCTAGATGGTAGTAGCAGATCACTAGATTGCCCCTAGTCCATTTATCTTAGAAAGATAATGACTATGAGTTCTCGCCTCTATGCACATGAATTTCTACTAGGGAATAGAAACTAAGCATCTTAGCTAAAAATAAATGCACTAGATAGGATGGCACTACATAGACACAAGCAAACCACTAACCCTTGTTGTTGGACTCTAACCCAAAAACTTTTTTTCATAGATCTTCAACAAATTATTTTTGTTGTTGGCCTTCAAGTCTTTTCCGCCAAGCACTTAAAACTTTTACTCTACTTGCTTTGTCTTTGTCTGCTTCTAGTCACAACAACAAGCTCCTCTTGTCATTTGACTTTAGTCTTGATTCTCTTCAACTCTTTGAAGATTTTACTGCAACTCCTCTTTGTATTGGTGTGTAAAAATCTTCGCTTTCAGTTTTTGTTTTTGTGAAATCACTATTAACAAAAGCTTCGAGCTCAAGGATGATCTCTCTAGGAAAATAATGGAAAAAGAACTCTTCTCTTTTTCTTATGACTTTTTATGTTTTCCTCTCTTCAATTTTGTGATTCCCTAGCCTTTTAAATAGGACATTGAGTCGGTTTAAGAGTTTGACTCCAATTAAGATTAAAATAACTTCCGAAAAGGCTTAAACTAGGCAACCATAACAAGACAACAATCAATTGTTTCATACCGCTATTGATCATTCACTATTTCATTAGGGTATGATACCGCTAGCAATTAATCCATCAATCTTGGGATCGATACATAAACTCTTGGCTTCATTTTATAAAGAATTGTTTCAAGTGGTGATTGATCGATTGGTTTAGTGTATTGTTAAGCGATCAATCAATTGAACAATATTTTAACAATTTTGCCCTTTTTAAATAATTTGGTAAGAAACTAGCAAAATCACTTAAGTCACTAAGTCTAAGTGATTTGTGTATGTGAGTGTCCAAATTAATCTATTTTACCCTCAACACTCTTAGTCTCCAACCTTAATTGATAAGAACATGTCTGTTCTTATTTTTCAAGTCTATCAATTCCAAATCCAACTCGATCACAACTACATGTAGTCAGATTTCTAAGATGAAAAACAAACATAAAGTTTTGACATATTTTTTATCGTCAAAATTAATTAATTACAATATGTATGCCTTATATGTTCTTTCAAGAGGAACCTTCTTTGCAAGGTATCCACTCCTCACCTGCTTTCCCTCAAGAACCAAGCCAACACACTCAACTGCCTCCTCGTTGCTTCTCTTAGCCAATGGATTTACAACCGTATACCTTCTACATCTAGGTACGTGATAGAAGGGTTCTTGATATGTCTAGCATCAGAAGCCAATCTTTTCTTAATCTTGACTTGCTGAGGTGGCTCCTCTCAGGCTAGTGATAATTACAAAATATATCCAATTTAAATGCCTTTTTATCTTATTTGCTTTTATAGTATTAGGTTAATTTAGGATTAAATATGGATTATTTATGTTAAGATAGATATTAATAGTTTAATTTAATTATTAATAAATTTGAGAGTTATTAGTAGTTTATGCATGTATTTGAATCAAGTTGGGATTTTATTTATGTTCTACATGTCTAAAATATAATTTTTGTGTTTTGTAGGTAAGATGCGCTTATGGTGGCCCTTGGAAGATGTTTTGAATAATTCAAAACACTCTTGAAACACTTTAAAATGACTTAGACAACTTTTTGGAGTTAAAAATTTGTTAGAAATTAATATGGATGTGAAGAAATATCTTAATAAACATAGTAGAAAACTGGACAGGAGTATGGACTATCCAGTGAAGTGACAGCTTCCTGGGTATAAACTAGACACGAAACTGAATAGAACTTTCTAGATTGCAAAAATAGTAGTTGTTCAAATAGCATGCAAACTGTTTGAATGGGATAATGCTCAACTTCCTATTTTAGGCCAATTTTGAGTCCTTTTCCTATTAGACTTTCTCATATGACTCTTATGCATATGCAAAGCCATATGGGGCTCAAAATTGATGGATTCTAGTAGATTTTCTAAAGAGAAAAAGGTAGAAGAAGATAGAGGAGCATTCAAAGCTTTAATGAAGATTCAAAAGCCTTCTTCTACCACGCAAGACTTAATTTTTTATACTTAAGGAGTTGATGAAGTTATAGATAAGTTTCAATTTCAGTTTCAGTTTCTCTTTCTTTTTAATTAGATCTTAATTGTGATTAATGACCATTGTATGACAAGGATTTCTTTTTGAATAGAAGTGTTTTTCAAGTTTATTCAATTATATGTTGATTTATTGTCATGCAGATGATAGACATGTGGTTTTGAGATTTACTCAATTCTAATTTTTGTAATTTAGATGATATGGTCATGCAATAATTTTCATGTTCATATGATTAATGAATTGGATGAGTTATACTAAGATTAGAAGAGTCATGCCTATAGTTTAGTTTATTGTAGATTATTCGTGTTATTGTCGTTTGGATGTAATTAATGATTCTTTCTAAAGTAATTCTAGCTTGTAGTTGAGAATATATTTTCATATTCATACTAGATTTAGATTAAAGGTTAAGAAATTTTTATAGTTCTATAGTAGATTCAATTTCCTAAGTACTTTTCATTATATTGATCTCTTCCTTTTAGTCTAGTTGCTTATTTTCTTTGTTAAGTTCTTTTTGTTTTCAATTAACGATTTCTTCACTAAGATTTAGTAGTTAATTCATCCATCCCTGAGGTTCAACAACCATTAAATACTTATCTTAATGTAATTACCTTCTACACTCACAATGGTTTAATTATAAACGATAAATTTTTTGGCGTCATTGCTGGGGACAGTGTCAGATTGTTACTAAATTAGTAGTTAGGATAGTTCAAGTTAGTTTTAGTTTCAGTTTAATTTATTTTTAGGTTAATTCTTAGTTGCTTACTCTCTTATATTTTGATCTTGTAGGTTGAGTTGAAGACTGTGCTCTCTACATTTATGGCCGTAGGATGACATTGTTAAGCATAGTTTTTCTCTTCGGTTTGCAAGATCCTCTTTTTTCTTTATTTTTAGCTTCTTAGTTACTTTTTGCTTACTCCTTCCTTTTTATGTTTTATATTGTGTGGTGTGATTGTGGTGTATGTGTATTCATCACTCATTGCTCCTCTTATTAGTATCATTTGACCTTAAGCCTGAGCGAACGCCTAGGAGAGCTAAGTTGCCCTCGACCTTCATCCCTACTCATTCTCACACCAATTCCACCACTTTTACCACTACTCCCACCAATCCTACCATCATGATGGCTGAACATCAATTAGTAGATGCACCTCTCAAAGCCCTAAGGGAGTATTACACTCTCAATGATTACACCTCTCCTTCATTCATTAGGTTGTGAGTAGTCACCGCTCAAAATTACAAAATTAAGCCAAATGTCATTCAAATGCTTTCATCTTTTTATGGGTTTAATAATAAAAGTATGTACCTAGATGACTTCTTGGAACTATGCACAACTTTCAAGCTCGATAACTTAACTGATGAGGTTATCCGACTTAGGCTTTTCCCTTTCATATTGAAAGATAAGGCTAAAGAATGGCTTCACTCATTATAACTAGACATCATTACAATATGGGAAAAATGCAACAAGAGTTCCTCAAATAGTACTTCTCCACAAGCAAGTCCAACTAAATAAGAAAGGCCATAACTACTTTTTCCCAACTTCCTACCAAAAAAGTCCATGCGAGTTGGGATAAACTTAAGAACCTACTTAGGAGGTGTCCTCATCATGTTTTCCCTAAGTGGCAACTAGTATAATGCTTTTATGAGGATCTTCCCAAATAAATTGTGGGTACCTTTTTGTTAAAAAAATGAAAATGAGGTGTGGAAACGTTTTAAGGACTTGAGTGAAAATTCCCTTCAACATGTTGCATTGAATAGAAATGTGGGAGGACCATCCACCTTGAACAATGGCCCCCTCTAGGGGTGAAGTCAAAAACCTATTAGACCTCTCATCCAAAGTTTATACTTTGAGTAGGAAGATGGACCTCGTTATGACTTCAACCCATTAACCCACTACCTTCACTCAGACACATACATGATATGGCTAAGCCCATACCATACTATCATGGAGTGCCCCTCTGCCTTTTAATTTCTAGAGCTTAGAAAAGACCATGTTAATGTCACTCAATTCTTCCATAGGGCTAAGAACAATCCATTATAAAACACATGTAACCATTGGTGGAGGAATCACCCTAACTTCTATTGGTGGAACCCTAACCAAGGGGCAAGTAGTAACCAACCCTTTAGGCCACCCTTTCAAGTGCCACCAGCCCTTTACCATCAATCCCAAGTACCACTAGCTCCTATCTATCAACCCCCATATGCCCAACCTAGTTGGGATTCGAGTTTTGAAGATAAGGTCTTGGCTGCATCACAAGAGCTACAATCTCAATCCCAACTCCTACACTCTCATACACAATCTATCGTGAAGCTAGAAGGCCAAATTGGACAACTAGGCAATGCAATCAATAAGCAAGAGACAGGTAGATTGCCAAGTCAGCCTCTGTTAAACCCTAAATGTCAGTTTGGAGTAGAGGTAGTCCCTTCCTCTGATGAACAAGTTCAGTCCATAACTACCCTTAAGAGTGGTAGGCACATTGACAATCAAGTTGGGGGTAATTCCTTGGGTACCACAAATAAGGAGTTAGAGAAGACTGCCCCTAAAGAGCATCACATGTTAGAGAGTGAGCCAAGAGCAAAGGAGTCTATCTCTCCTTCCCCTTCCTCAGAGCCACAGTCAAAGATAACTTCCGAGCGATCTTATATCCCTAGGGCACCTTTTCGATGGTGTCTTGACATGACCCCACCATTTATAAAGAGCACAACTAGGATGTATGTGATTCTTAAGACTTTCAAATAAGTCAAAATTAATCTCCCCTTCTTAGATGCAACAAAGCAAGTCCCTGCTTATGCTAAGCTCCTCAAAGACCTATGCAAGCGTAAACCAAAGACCCATGTGTCTAAGAAGGTCTTTGTCACCAAGTAAGTTAGCTATCTTTTGAAGTTTGGCACCCCACCTAAGTATAAGGACCCTCGAGTGCCTATTATTTCTGGTGTCATAGGCGATCACTCCATCCATAAAGCCCTCCTTGACCTTGATGTGAGCGTCAATCTACTCCCTTACTCAACGATGAGCAATTAGGTTTACGAGACTTGCAGCCCACATCGATTACTCTTCAGTTAGCTAACCATCATGTGAGTAACCTCAGGGAGTCATTGAAGAAGTTTTAGTTGGTCTTGACTAGTTCCTTTTCCCAGTTGATTTTCTTGTCTTAAATATGGAAACTGTTGCCAACTCCATACATCAGACCCATATCATTCTAGGTCGTCCTTTCCTTGCCACAGCTAATGCATGCATGAATTTTAGGATGGGGGTAATGGAGGATCCTTTGGGAACATGAAAGTACAACTAAATGTTTTTTATGCATCTAACCATTTACCTACGACATGTGATGTTGAATGTTTTATGGTAGACAATTTTAAGTTCAATGCTTATGACAGAGGTTCATTTTTGTAGTACAGCCCACAACCAAGTCATATCTTCTAGTTATCCTGAGTCATACTTTTGGAGACTTAAGAGAAGAGCCCATGCCAATATCTACCACCCACCTTGACATATTTGAGAATGTTGACAATGTCTACCTGAAGACAATAAACTTAACGCTTCTTGAGAGGCAACCCATGTTTGTAATATATTTCTTTTCCTTCATTTTGCTTATCTTCTTTGCTTCATTTAGGTTTTATTTACTCAATTTTCTTTACTTTTGTTTCTTTTCTCATTATAGTTTTTGTTTCTTTTGGGGGACACACTACATTAGGTTTGGGGGAATGTTCATCACTTATATTTATCTATTTTTTCTCAATCTTATGTACACTTTCAAATTCATGGATTAGTTCTTTAGTTGCTCCTCTTAGATGATATTTTTCTTTTCTTCTCTTACGTGTCATTGTAGTATATATTTTCTTTAATATTGTGAACAATGTTCAGTTTAGGTTTGGGGGTGTAGAATGATATTTTGCTTCTAATTTTTCTTTCTTATTTTTCTGTTAGGATGTTTTAGAATATTTTACGTTATTTATATCAAATTTTTATGTTGTTTTTATCACTATTTTCTTTTAAAAGCATATATTTGTTTTTGAAGAGATCCATTTCACATAGAAAGTTCAAGTAATTAATTAAGTGATGAAAATGATTAAATGAGTAATTTCTATTTTATTTTCATTATCTTGGCTAATTGTGCTTATATTTTTAAATCACATTTCATACACTTGAAACTTGTAGAAATAAAATTTAATGATTTATTACTTGTGATCTTAGTGGGATATCTTTAACTGTGCATATTTTTTCAAACATGGCAATTAAGTAATTTTTAATGTTTTATGACAGATCTTTATGCTTAGCTATTATTTGAAAAGCAAAGTGGGATAAGTGTGTAATGAAAAAAATGAAAAAAAGACTTGATAAAAAAGAAGAAAAAAAATTTAGTGATTGATTGAAAAAAAATGATGATGAAAAAAATAAAAAAAAAAAAAATAAAAGTTTATTTCTCTTTTCGCTGAGTAATTGGGCCTCATGTCTGAGCAAGCATAAGGGTTCACATCAAAAGGTGAAAAGTCAAGATAAACTCTTTTATGACTTGCTTGGTTATATAGCCTTTATAGTTCGAGTTATTAAGCCTGAGGGGTGTCTCAACACCTTGTGCCTTGAGCCAACTGGATTAGGAACACTGGCTTAATGCTTGTTATATGGACTATTTAGAAGGCTTATTAGAACTAAGTATTGCACGAGTCATATTTTGAGGTATATTATGCTCTTATACCCTGAATTTAATTAAAAATTTGAAGGCCATTATCTGAGGCTTTATTATGAGATATTAAGGATGAAAGATTGTCGTTGTTATATTTTTGAGTTAGTAAACTTAAATAAGCTTAGTTAATATGGGTCACATAAGATATGCTTGTTAATAAAGAATGAAATTGCATGATTAGAGGTTTCTACACTTCATGTTTTTTAGTTGTATATATGTAGTTGAACAATTACTTCCAAGACAAGGTTATAGAATGGATGATTCGTTACTTGAAAGTAACCAGAGCGAAATAATTTACTTGTTTCAAGTATTCTATGGTTAGTTCTTTTAAAAAATAGTTGTGTTTTTTTAAGAGAAGATTTTTTTAGAATATATTTTTTATATTTCTTTTCTTAGGTTTAGATGTTTGTGGGTATCAATGTTACAAACCCTCACGGGACACAACTTGTCCACCTAGGGACACCTAGTAGTTTAAAGGCTTGTTGCATACACTAAATGCAATTGTGATTTCCTATGAAAGTGGCATTTAGCTTTTTTAGATTAGTTTGTTTTGTTTTGCTTGAAGACTAGCAAAATGTAGGTTTGACAATATTTGATAAGTGTGAAATATATTCAATTTATATGTCTTTTTACCTTATTGGCTAGTATAGTATTAGGTTAATTTAAGATTAATTATAAATTATTTATGTTAAGATATATATTAATATTTTAATTTAATTATTAATTAATTTGAGAGTGATTAGTGGTTTAGGCATGCATTTGAATCAAGTTGGGATTTTATTTATGTTCTACATGTCTAAAATATAATTTTTTATGTTTTATATGTAAGATGCACTTATCATGGCCTTTGGATGGTGTTTAAAATAATTCAAAACACTCTTGACATACTTTAAAATGATTTGGACAACTTTTCAGAGTTACAAATTTGTTAAAAATTAATCTGGACGTGAAGAAATATCTTAATAAGTAGAGTACAAAACTGGACAAGAATATGGATTGTCCAGTGAACAGACTTATCTTTCTGAAAAGAAACTGGACACGAAATTGAATAGCACTTTTCATATTGTAGAAATAATATAGCCACTCAAATGGGCATGCATAATGTTCAGATGGGATAATGCTCAATTTCCTATTTTAGGCCAGTTTTGAGTTTTTTTCCTATTAAACTTCCTCCTATGACTCATATGCTTATATAAAGCTACATGAGGCTCGAAATTGATGAGTTCCAGTAGATTTTTTGAAGAGAAAAGGGTAAAAGAAGGAGGAGGAGCATTAAAAGCTTTTAATGAAGATTCAAGAGCCTTATTCTACCATGCAAGACTAAATTTTCTTTTACTTAGGAGTTGACGAAGCCATAAATAAGTTTTAGTTTCTTTTTCAATTTAGATCTTAGTTGTGATTAATGACCATTGTAAGACAAGGATTTCCTTTTTAATAAAAGAGTTTTTCAAGTTTATTCAATTCTACATTGATCTATTGTCTTGTAGATGATAGATAGATGTGGTTTCGAGATTTATATCAATTCTAATTTCTATGATTTAGATGAGATGGTCATGCAATAATTTTAATGTTTATATGTTTAGTGAATTGGATGAGTTATAGTAAGATTAGACAAGTCATGCCTATAGTTTAGTTTATTGTAAATGATTCATGCTATTGTCAAAGATAGTTCATGCTATGGATTTAATTAATGAATCTTTCTAAAGTAATTGTCACTTATAACTAAGAATACTTGTTCATATTCACACTAGATTTATATTAAAGGTTAAATTTTTTTATGGTTCTATAGTTGATTCGATTTCCTAAATCAATTTCATTACATTGATATCTTCCTTTTAGTCTAGTTGCTTATTTTCTTCGTTAAGTTCTTTTCGTTTTCAATCAACAAATTCTTCACTTACTTAATAATTAATTCATCCATCTTTGAGGTTCGACAACTATTAAATACTTATCTTAGTACAATTACCTTGTACACTTACAAAGTGTTTAATTATAAACGATTAGCTAGTACCACTGATTGATTTTCTTGAGAAATCTAGTGATAATGGTGCATTCAACTTTGGGACCCCCTTACTTAGGCTTTGGGGGATTAGCTTTGACTCCAAATCATTCCCTTTTCTTTATATCAGTCAGGTAATGAGTAGTATTAGCTTGTTGTTGATAACATGACTATTCACCTTAGCATTTTTCTGATAATATGATAATACAAGATGTCATGTTATTGGAAAAATGACTTTTCACCTCAATGTATTCATGATAATACAAAAATTGCATAAGTCGTGTTGTTGAAAACACACCATTTTACCATTTCGTGGTCATAATATTATGATCAAAACTATTTTGAGTTCTTGAAATTAATGTTAGGGAACAACTTATGGAAAATGAATTCTTCCTCTACATATATAGGTTGAAATTGTCTTTTCTCTTGCACTAAATGTTTATCCTTTGATTTTGAAGCTCGAGACTTCTCCCTCACCATTCTCAATCTTTCAATTGTTGGAGGAGGTGATGCTTCTCACCGTTCTTTCCATCAAGAGACTTCGTCAATTGTTAGAGGAGGTGGTACTCCTCAACATCATTCCGGTTGATGAACTTCTTTAGTTGGAGGCAACATGTGTTCAATTAACCCCGTGACCACCTTGATTGAGTTTTTAACTTGTTATAGCACCACTTCAACACTTTTTGTGCTCCACTGTTGTTGTCCATAGATTGCAGTCGTCTCCATGATGATGTCAATAATCCCGGACATAACATCTAATGGCATCATAAAGCCTTCAATGACATCTGGGCTTAGTTGACATTGGCCCGATGTCTACCACCAATATGTTTTTACTAGAAACTAACTCCTCTATTTAGTGGTTAAATGTCAGCCATCTTCTGGGTCTTCTTGATAGGTCGTTAGTCTCCTATCAAGTGGGCCTCTTCAGCAATTGGAGGTATCTGAGGTATCACCTAAGAATCGACCTTTAGATGAGGAAGTATCCCCTCATACCACTGCCACATCCTATGATGAGCCAACAACTTCATCCTCGATTTTTCATTTGTTGGATCAAGTTTTGCGGCCTTCTCCACATCCCTAAGCAATTGAGTAAACCTGAGCCACCTTTTGCACCTTGAAGTACATGGAGGACTACTTGGTACCCATATGCATATGTGCTCAAAAAGCCACACCTGCATTCCAAAATAATCACTTTACCAATGCTCCAATATCAGGTATGTCATGTTATAAAAAAATACTCCTATGAAAATTGTGTAATCAATAACTCGCTTATTCAATTGTCGTGCCATTGATTACAATCTAAAAATACATTGTGTTATTGAATATACATGCTAGCCAATCTATCATCCTATGACACACTATCAAATTATCATGTTATAAAAAACACACTATTCCTCGTAATGCTATTTATGAACATGATATGTTAATTAGTTGAGTTATTCACTCTATACTAATATACCTAGCCATGTTATTAAATCTAAGCTAATATAAATATACCTAATCGTGTTATCACTATTACAAAATTTTACCTGTAATACAAATTATTAAAACTTTCAGTGGTGGTGGAGTAGTCATTATCTCTGCTCCTAAGTTTCTATGTGCTAAAAATATCTCTCAACTAAGCATCTTGTGCACGGTTACTAATATGTATCAAATATCTACACTTTGATGCCCTTATTTTTAATACTCACATTTTTATTTTAATCTATGTTTAATTTAAGTGTATTTCTATTTTAATAGGTTTTGTGAGATTAGTCTCAAAAGATTTAGATGGAGTATTTATGGTAGATTCTTGGTGCAAAGATATCTTGGACTAGTCCATGTAGAAGCAGCCTTGAGCAGTCAAATGGTTACTTGTATGTTGCAACACTTGATGGGCTTAACATGTTAGGTCTTCGTAAGAGATAACAGGCTTCTTTTCGGATACATCCTCCAAAATGTCCTCAATATGGATCTTCTCTAGCCTCTTCCCAAAAAGATCCTTTTGAAAAATTGTCCCTTGGCTTGGGCAGCCTTGCCATCCATAATTTTCAACTTCAATGGGTTTCCTTCAGCCCTCAAACCCTTGATAAGGGCAACATCTTCCTCTGTGTTGGGTAGTATTTTCCCTAGGATGTTAAATATCTCTTGTGAGACATCCCAACACTCACCTACTAATATATCTAGTAGTGGCCTAGGGATGACCACTTCCTCACATTTGTATACCAGGTAGAACCCAGTCTCCTCCAAGGTTCACTTGCTTTATGTCCTAAATTCAATGAGGTCTTTCAAAAGTCTCAATCCACTTGGGAAGCTGTTTGATCCCATCCCTGGTCTCCTCCCACAAATCCACTTCTTCTCTTTTGAGGCCTTTACTGATTCTACCATTAGGTTGTCTACGTCTGTCAAAGATAGTTATTCAAATTATGCAACTCACTATAACAGGAGAAAAATCAAGTTCTCTTTAAGCTTTTGTAACCACCCAAATAGTAGTCACATACATGCTACATCCAATTGTCATGTTATCGATAACACAATGTGTCTGCTTTCCCATACACGATAACACAACTTATCAATAAAACATGTCATTGCTAATATGATATACACATACATATTATTCATAACACGATATATGTACTACACATGTATATGCAACTAGTAAGTATTGCAATAACACTACATATCAACAATCATGTATTCATAACTACAAAAATAACACTAGAGTTTGAAGATGCCTTTACCATGAAAGCGCCAATTGACTGCTACTGCATATCCCTGCTGAATTGACACCTTGATGGCCACCTCTACTGTGTGATCATAAAATCACTTCATGAGTGTGATAGGAGAACCTTGGGTCAAAAATCACTTCACAGATAAAACTCTATTTTGGCTGGTTGAATTTTTGGAAATGTGTAGTACAAAATCGGAATTGGCATTGAGTACTTGCTTTTCACCTGTTGGACTTTTGAAATAGCCAGTCGGAAAACAAAACTCACTCTTGACAATTGGATGCTTCTGGGTTTATGCGCCATTGTGAGTGGATAACACAATAGAAAGCCCTAAACCCACACTAAGGGGTACCTTCATCTATTTTTTCTTGAATATAGTGTAAAATTGGGTTTTTTTTTCATTTCTTTCACTAAATCATGGAATATAAAATTTTGTCATCTTTGGTCAGGTAATATGGAAATTTCTTTAATTGGAATCTATATATTGAGATGAGCAAGTTCATGTGCCTACTAGAGTCTTAAATACAAAAAAGTAGTACACACATCATACATGAGTTCCATCATGCATATGGGACATTAATCCTCCTCAATTAGCTTTCATTTTGATTTTTGGCTCATGATATGCCCCGACGCACGACACCCCTAAATTGACCGGTTCAAGGAGCACGTGGCACGCAACGCGACTAAGTTGAGTTCAAATGCAAAAGACTTAACCCATCCTTGGGTGAACACACAACAAAGCAGCGCATGAACACTTTGTGTAAAAGCAAATAGAGCAAAAAGAAAGGAATATTAATTAAAGTATTAGTCCACTCGTACTCACATCAACTAGTCATCTCATAATATAGAGCCCACAATGGCTAAATAAGTCTAAGCCAACAATAACTGAAAAAACATGAAGTAGAGTCAAATGTATAAGCTCAATATTTCATAAACAAAACAAACATAACCCTATGAAACCATAGCCCCTCTCATGGTATGTGGCCATCCTCATCCTCAACGTAGAGCCCATCCACAGCACCTACATGGCATGACATACAAACCCAAAACAAAATCACAAAACAAAGAAGGGTCAACCAATGCTCAACAGGGGTTTTAATATGAAAAATAAACTCATAATGACACCACATGATTATCAACATAACATTCATCACAAAATCATTCACCACACCTATTCATCATGGGACAAATCACATATATTTATACCAGCTATGCATCATGTCATAATTTACATTCTACAAATATATACTCATGCCACTTGTACATCATGTTAATTATATTTCATACACATAATCATGCCACCTGCATATCATGATGTATAACATATTCCATAAACACATAGTCATGCCAGCTGCATGTCATGCTATACCCCACAATCCAGCTAAAGATCTGAATTCCTATAAAGGAAAACTAGAGCAGTTTGGGTAGGTTTCCTAACTGTGAAGGTACCCCTACTCACCTAAGATAATCCTTAGAAAGGAAGGTCCGAATTCCATGAAGAAAAACTAGAGCAACCTACTCACCTAGGACTAACCATGTGGGGAAAGTTCGAGTTCCTATAAAGGAAAACTAGAGCAGCGTGGTGAGCCAGTGCACTCAAACTTACCATCATGGATTTTCAGGGTCTAGATAACTTATCAAATAAACTCAAATAACAATATGCTCATCTCAATCTGGGAGGCACCACATTCTCAAAGGAATGCAAAATGAAACCATGTCCTTTTGGACTCAAAACCAATTTGATAAGCCTCTGAACAAGTAATCCGACATCCAATGGCATCCAGTTACATCCAATCAACCAATCAATGCTAATCACAATTAATGATGACGCATGCACCATGGTACATACATGAGAAAGTATTAAATAAGTCTAAATATAAGTAAACATGCTCAGATCAGTCCATATATGCATGAAACATGGTCCATTTGTGTTAAATAAAATCATAAATGTTTATGGAAGAGTGTACAGAAATGATAGTGTGCAAACCTAAGCTAAGACATATGAAACATGAACAAATTATAATCAATGTTATATATGCAAGCATCCATAATTTAATCATAGTCCTAACCAACTAAAATCATAGAGTAAATGTATAGAAAATGTCGAAATACGGATTTAAGACAAGTATAACATCATGCTAGAGCTAGACAAGTATAAACATATCTATACTGAAGCTAAAACATGTGAAAAATAAATCACTTAGAATTAATATAACATGTGCAAGCATATATACATGATCATGGTTGAGACCTACTGAAATCATCAAGTAATTATAAAGAAGTCATCAAACATGGATTTAAAACAAGTAGAATATTGTACCAAAACTAAGCAAGTATAGTTTGTCCTATTCATGCTTAAACTAAATCATAATTCAAGGATGGTTCTCATGCATTCATTGTAGCATTTATAGGTAATAATAACTCATCATAATCATAAGGAATTATATTTAGGAGAAGAGAACAAGAAACAACCAAAATTACACAAAAATAAGCCAATCACAAAAACTGCAGTGTTGCTGTTCGATTGGCCTAACAGGCCGTTCGAACGCCTAACTATTCAATCGATCAAATAGACCGTTTGAATGGCGGATACTTTTTTGGTCCATTCGAATGCCCTTAGCAGTTCACTTTTTCCTTTTTTTTCATTCGTCTTCAACCTTAAAAAATTTAAACCAAAAACATTACAAAATTCAAGATAAATTATAAAATCACCATAGAACATCATAATACCAAAATCTAAGAGCATGATAGATCTAATCACTTTCATGCTTAATCACAAGAAAATAGCCATAAATAGCATATTTTTAATAAATCACCATTAAAGCTCAAATAAAGCAAGAACCCATATAAATCCACAATCATGCATTCCAGTGGATAAAACCACACAAAGAAAAACTCCCTTACCTCTATGAAGGCTTTAGATCCACAAAAGGCTTCGATGATCAAGAAGTCCTACCCACAAATTAGTTTTCTTATTAAAAATTAATTAAAATTAACTAATAACATCAAATCAACTTTAAACTAGGTAGATCTAGCCTTTGGTTAAAAATGAAAATAACTCATTTAGGGTTTCAAATTAAAATTTAAAATAAGGTTTTTAATTTAAGAAATCAAGAATCAAAATGGAAAAAATGTAGATAAGAAGGATTAAGATAAAATCGAATGATTAGGGGGTGATTAGGTAAGAAAACACACCTTAATATGTTTTTTTTTTGGAAAATAGAGTTAGAGCACCTCCTTCCTCTTATACAGCTCTTCCCCATTTGGGCAAATGGGCTAGGGTTTCTTTAAATAATAAGGGTTTTGGGCTGGGTGAACAAACTATTGAGCACTAAAATAGGTTTAAAACGCCCTAAGTGGATTTTCGGTCTAAAAATGAATTTAATCATTCTAAAATTCACTCAAATAAATTAATAGAGGTTTTGAGGGTTAAGTGGATCACACACCGTCCAATGTGGACATGGGGCCGACTACAGGGTCCACACCCTTAATGAAGGAAAAATTATGATAAAATCCCATAAATTCTATAAAAATTATAAATCAAGTTTGACACTAAAACTTATAAAAAGTAAAATTAAACCTTATTTATACAATAATTATGAACCCTTAACCCCAAAATCAAATCAAGTTGGCAATTAAGCAAAACCACACAATTCACATACTAAAAAGAGAAATTAAACTGAGTTAAAATTAGAGATCTTACACATGAGGTCTCCATTTTCTCTCATTTGGAGATTGCTAACATTCTCAAATATGAAGCAGAATCTGAGTCACAGGTAAGTTCTTCCTTTGTCTTGCTTTTCTATGTCATCTATTTGGAAGACAAACATAACTCTTTGTCATCCATTTTGGGGATGCATCTTTTTTAATTGACCAGTAAGTTCTGCTCATGTAACAGCATGCTATGAGACTAGAAGTGAGCGAACACATATTCCTCTAAATCAATGTTTTAAGAGCAATTGACCAAACTAGACTCCTAGTTTGATCATATAACAAAAGTGTGAGCAAGTTTTTAATATTTTCCCAACTAGACTTGTGTACGTGGGAACTGAGAAGCGTGTGAAAGGAATATACATTAATACCGTCCATGCTATAAACCTCCCTACACCTCCTGCTCTTTCCCCTTCGTCTCATCTTCTTTTCTACTAGACCACCTTTGTCACGCCCCGGCACTGCCCGACCCGAGCCGCGCTTGGACCAAGGGCCGGTCAAGCACGCGGGGCGACAAAATTGAAAGAGATTAAAGGATAGTGGAAGACTTGGCCCCTCCTATGGGTAGTTTAACTAGCTGAGTAATACACCACATAACATTTGAGCAAGAGTAATAAGTAGAACAAAAGAGGACTTAAATTCAGAAACTAATCCACAAGTTTTAAGCCTACATACTTAAAAACCTGAGCCAACACACATAGCTCGGATAAAGGTCTCAAATAGATCTAAAACATAATATAAACAAAAGTCTGAGAAGAGAACCACCCTACATGATGTTCTAACATCATAATAGAGTAAATAAAAAAACATAATAAAGTCTAGAGGCATCCTCTCCTACTCCCATGTCCTCTCTTACCATTCTTCAAACAGAGGGTCCTGCCCGACTGCATGTCGCACCATACAGCCCCAAAACAAAAATAAATAGAGGTAAGTAAAACTCAGTAAGGTTTTGAATATAGCAACAATAATAAGAAAACCCTCACGACATGACAATATAGCAATTCAGATTTATAATTGACATGGTATACCCTTTTCTGATCATTCCCTTGCTAAACCCCTTTTATCCATAAACATAAGAGCTAGAATGCATATGACACAACTATCAAAGTTAAGTTATAAATAATCATATCATAACTTAGCATCTATCCTGCATAAGTATTTTTCACACACTTCTGATCATGCAACCATATCACATAAACCTGCATAATAGTCTTAATCACACGATTCATATTATGTATTCATATCGCATCAACCTACATGATAAAGTGTATCTAACACATAATTTAGATCATGCATTCATATCACAAAAATCTGCATTATAGTCTCAATCACACAATTCAGATCATGCATTCATATCACATAAACCTGTATCATAGTGTCTCAATTACACTATTTAGATCATGCATTCATATCACATAAACCAGCATCATAGTGTTTCAATCACATTGTTTAGATCATGCATTAATATCACATAAACCTGCATCATAGTGTCTCAATCACACTAATCTAATATGCATATACACAAACAGAGTATACAAGCATGCTCCTCTAAGGTCGTAGCCATCGAGTAACCCCATGTTAGATAAACCGGCTCTTCAAGGCCGAAGCCCTTGTGAAACACTTGCCCATCAAGGCCGAGGCCCTCAAGCAACCCCTACCCATCACAGCCAAAACTCCCGAGCAACCCCTACCCATCAAAGCTGAAACTCTTGAGCAACCCTTGCCCATCAAAGCCAAAGCTCCAAAGCAACCCCTACTTGTCAAGATTGCAATCCCAAGCAACACATATGGTAAGTCGGTGCACTCGGACATACTAGCTGGATTCTTAGGATTTAGATAATTCTAGTATAGAACACTCCCCATAAACATTGAAATGATCAATTGGGAGGAAAACACTGAAATAAGCATGAAAATCGAAAAGGGCAAAAACTGTTGTGTGGCCGATCAATCGGCCTGGTAGGTAGTTCGATTGACTGGCCTAAAATTAGCCAAATTTGTTGTGTGGCTGATCGATCACCAACAAACAGTATGAGCCTTCTTCTTCCTTTCAAAATTCAAAACCAAAACACCATTATTTAACCATAAAACCTTTATCCTAAGCCATATACACCATAAAATTCACTCAAACAATCTAGAAAGCTAATTAAACTCATTCCAAGGTAAAACCCTAAAAAATTAAGGCAAGAGATTAACATTTCATAAATCTACCATTAAAGCCCTAATCAAGAAAACACATTCAAACAAACCCAAAAAAATTGAGATTTTCACCATAACAAAGCTGAGATTTGAAAACTCATTTCCTCTCCACTTGATTTGAGACATATTTACACTTCAATCACCTCTGAAACCTCTAATCGCTTCCTCTTTGGGCCTAATTGAGGATTAGGCTCTAAACACCCTTACGCAGCCTATTCCCAATTTGGAATTGCTCAGCCTCTTTCCTTTTATAGGAAAGAATGGGGTAAACCTAACTAACCTTTAGGGTATAAATAAGATTTTTAACTAAAAGTATGTATTTTGGCCATTTAAACTCTAATTAGGGCTAAAAAAATTCTCAAACCTTTTTGAAACAAATTCCTTTGATATATGTAATGTTTTGGACCAAAAACCCCAAATTCGATAGTGGGGCCCACAGGGGGTCCTGCCAAACCCTAATTTTTAAAAAATATATGAAAATTCTAAAAATTTCCAAAAATTTACAATTGACTCAAATTCACTTAAAACACATAAATGTGAAGTTGGTTTTATTTAAAACCTTTGGAAAATACTCAAATTTTAAAAATAGTTCAAAATCGATCAGAATTAACATTAAACCACACGAAAGCATTAAAAAATGAATTTAAACCGGTTCAAGAGTAGGGATCTTACAACCGTCCCCTCTTCTCATCACCTTCCAGAGCCTTATTGGGCTCACCACCTCTCAGAGCCCTCCTCGCCACTCAATACCTCCATGCCCTCTTTACGCGAGCTGGAAGGCCATCCCCATCAATCACTGCCTCTTGCCCTCTCTCACGAGAAGCAAGACCATCCCAACTGATCACCACCTCCCGACCCTTTGTCACAAGAGCAACAAGGTGCTTCCCGCCACTCTCTACCTTCTGGCTCTTTGTCACTCTAGTAGCCTCTTTGTTCACTGCCTCCTGAACCATATTACTTAGTTTCTACAACCTGTAGGAAAACTAGAAAATGGGAAAACTAGAAAATTGCCAAACTACCAAACTTGACCATCTTACTTAGTTACTGCAAAGTAGGTTTTCTCAGTAAAGAAAACTAGAAAACTATCTAACTGGAAAACTGTCAAACTGAAAAATTGACAAATCAGAAAACTGTCAAACTAAACTTAAAATCAAGTTTTCCAATTCTGCAGTTTTCTAGCTTCCTTACTGAGAAAATCGATCAAGAAAAAACTATGTAAGATGATCCTTAATCTTTCCATAATGATAATAGTGTTCCTCATTTCTTCTACATATTTAACCATATAATTAATACTTTCATTTTTCCTTCTAACCACTTGTTTTCCAATTTTCTAGTTTTCTAATTTTCTAGTTTTCCTTACAGGTTGCAAAAACTACCTAGGATGATCTGGAAGGTGGTGTGTCACGCCCCGGCGATGCCCGACCCGAGCCAAACCAGGTCCAAGGGCTGGTCAAGCGTGCAAGGGCGACGAAGGAAGATTGAGAAGCGATCTAGCGGAAGACTTAACCCTAACTAACCATGGGCGATTAATAGAAGAACGGAGTACACACAATCCTTTGAGCAAGAGTAAATAAAAGGGAAGAAAGAGTGTTGCTTATCACAAAGTAAACAACAATCTCAAACCCACAAGCTTAGTTAAGTAAAGCCCACACCGGCTCGAAATAAGTCATAAGCATCACAATGGTAAAATGTGACATAAATCCAAAACAAGAACCCTACACAAAGGTTCTAAACATAAGCATGAAACAAAAGAAGGTAAGTCACACAACGATCTCCAAGATCACATCCAAGCCATCTCCAACCTTTCCTCGAAGAGGAGATCCTGTCCGTCTGCGTGTCGCACCATGCAGCCCCAAATCAAAACACAAAAAGAGGGGTGAGTTTAACAAACTCAGCGATGGTTTTAGTATCACTATCAACGTCGAAAATACGATAGCATAGTAATAAGATCATTCAGCTCCAAGATTTACATGGTGCATCATTTTCTGATCACACATACATATCAGCTAACACTACATCATGGTGCATAATCAACCTGCATGGATGTATCTCTAACATACATATTCCCACATGCATTATATCCAAAATCAAACTGCATGGATGTATCTCTAACATACATATTCCCACATGCATTATATCATAATCAACCTGCATGAATGTATCTCTAACATACATATTCCCACATGCATCACATGCATTATATCATAATCAACCTGCATAGATGTATCTCTAACATACATATTCCCACATGCATTATATCATAACACCCTGCATGAATGTATCTCTAACATACATATTTCATCATGCATTATATCATCACAACCTCCATCAAGGAGTAATCACACATTAATGTCACACAAACAGAAGCATAGACAAGGCCACGAAGGCGTGTCATGATCCAAAATTCTACACAAGAATTAAAGAAAGATCGGGGTTGTCAATCCCTAATGCTGCTCACCCTGGACGATCCTAGCCAAGGATGTCCCATTCTCACACCTCTATCTAGAGCAGGGGTGCGGAGGGGAGAGCCCGAGTTCTCACACAGAGAACCCTAGAACATGTGGTAGCAGGGTGCACACGGCATACCACACTGGATTCTCAGGGTCCAGATGACACTCATAATTCATTCTCACAATCCGCAAGACAAGTACACAACTCGTCCCCACATAATCCCATTCAATTAGACTCAACCCGGGGAGTGCACTCGTTCCACACAGGAACTCAAATCAAAATATGTCCTTTCAGACCAATCAACTTGCGATTAATCCACGACCGATCAATCCGGCACACAATTTCATCACATTGCATCCAATCGGTCAAATTCGATTAATCACGATGAAGCCTCAATTGGAAATCAATTGCATGCAACATGGTACATACATGGGCAAAGCATACACGAATCCTAATCCATGATGAGTGCTCTCATCAGCCCCTAATGCATCATTCATAATCACAATATTAAGCTTCAACATCATCATTTAACCCCCACATGTGTGTGTAACTAGTAGAAGCATTTCACATAATGCATGCCAACATGCTTGAAATTAGACTCACTACTATACTACACATGTGAATTTCCATCTAAACATGAATTCCAGCGGAAATCATAGAAAAAGAATCGTTGAAATCGTATCCCAATTCAAATCTTAACCACAAAGGCTAAACACATATAAAATCACCCATTTCATCATTGAGTCATGGCATTCACCAACATCCACACACCAACTAACCACACTCTATCATGACAAATCAATCCAATAATAGGTTGTAGTCCTACTGAAAATATGCTCAACCATAGAAAATTAACCATTCACAATTTCAAGATGACAATTCCAACATCATGCCATAAAACATAAGTCATTCTATAAATCTCTAAGTATATATCCCAACTTCACAACCTCAATAGCATGTATTTTCAGTAGCATAATATGGCTCAAAACACTCCACATTCATATAAAATTGGCAAGCTAAAGTGGTATCATCAAAATAGACATCATATGCACAACATACAATTTACTGTGTAGCCGTTCGAACGCCCTCCAGGCCGTTTGATCGGTTAAACGTAGAATTTTGAATTTCACAGTTTTGCCATTCGAACGCCCAGCATGCCGTTCGATCGGCTGAACTGGAAAAGTGCCATTCCGGCAGTGTTGCCGTTCGAATGCCCAAAAGGGCCGTTCGAACGCCAACAAGGCAGAACAATCCATCTTCTTTCTTTCGCAAATTCAAACCGAAACACCATTGATAATACTTCAAATCCACATCTAACACCCTAATCATCATCAAAAGTCCTTCTTGACTTCTAGAACATCAAACCATACCATAATAATGCAAAACCCTAAGAAATCGGAATTAAATAATTCTATTTTCTAATCTTACCATTAACACACCAAATCAAGCAACTCCATTTCGAAATAAGCCAAAAATGAAGAATTTTACCATGGATAAACAGAGATTTCGAAGACCCATTACCTCAGCACTTAATTAAGCTCGGATTAAAGAGTCACCCTTCTTGAAATCCTTGAAAACACAATGAGTTTGAATTAAACCCTAATAGAAATCGATTTACCCAAGAAATCCCTAATTAAATCTTAGATCTAGGGCTTGTTGGTAGTAAAAATCGAATTTTGAATTTTAGGGTTTGTAGTAAAACACAAATCAGTAGCTTTTGATGCCCAAAAATGAATTGGATCAAGGGGAAAAGGGTAGATTTAGAAGAGATTAAGAAAAAAACCATGGATTAGTGCTTAATTAGAGTAAGTTTACCTTAATCGGCTTCTAATTCGGGCCTAAGTGGGGATTAGGCCAGCCCTCCCTCCTTAGCCTATTCCCAAAAATGGAAATGGCTCAGGTCTGCCCTTTTATAGTAAGGGTTGGGGTATGCATGGGTAAGTTTTGGGGTGTAAATATAAAAAGTAGGCTAAAAATGGATATTTTACAAATTTAAGCATTAATTAAGCCTAATAAAATTTTGAAAATTTTTGTATGACCTTACGTAGATGTCTAAGTTTATTTGACCTAAAAATAAAATTTTCGACGGTAGGGCCCACAGGGGTCCCACCAAAACCCTAATTTTTGAGAAAATAGTAAAAATTCTAAAAAATCTCAAAAATTCACATTTGGTTTAAAATATCTTAAAACCACTAATATTGAAGTTGATTTTGGTTAAAACCATCACAAACACTATTTATTTATGAAATCACTGAATAAGATCAGAAAACACGTTAATCTCACGATAACCAATAATTAAAGAAAACCAAAACCGGTTTAGAGATGAGGGTCCTTACATGGTGAATGGAGAGGCTACTAGCATGACAGATGGCTAGGAGGCAATGAGCAGCAAGAAGGGTCTTGCTACTAGCATGACAGAAGGCTGGGAGGTAGTGCTTGGCAGGGATGGCTTTACTGTTTGAGTGACAAAGGACCAAGAAGCAATGATCAGTAGGGATGGCCTTCTTGCTCACTTGAAAGAGGGCCTAGAGGTGGTGAATGGTAGGGAGGGCTCTAGGAGGTTGTGAGCGGCGACAAGGACCTTCCTCTTGCATGAAAGAGGGCCTGGAGGTGGTGAGCAGAGGGTAGGGCTTTAGAAGGTGGTGAGCAGAGGGGACAATGATCTACCAGTGAAGAGGACGAGATAAAGGAGAAAGAGCAAGGTGAAGGGAGGTTTATTATGACACCCAGAATTTTCTCAATTCATTTTTGACTAAAATCCAATGGAAAAAAATTCATTAAATCATTTGTCAATCCTTCAACAAATTTACCATACCAAGGTGTAATCACTTGTTTTCAAACATATGGATAATCAAGTGACATGTCTTTAAATAGATGAGACATAATAAAATCACAACCAAATCTCACAAGGTCTTGCCCGTGTACATACCAAATAACACAATATACACAACTATAAGTAATTGGCACTCTCATGTCTATGTCTTAGAAATTGCATTCATCAGTATTGGCAAGTTCAGAAAAATCCTACATATATCTAAAATCTTCATGTCCTCTCTTAGCATAAGTGTCCCACTCATTATTCCTCTAAAGAACCTGCATCAACAACGATTATAAGTATATGAATATACGTAATAAGATTGTTTGTATGGGATGGCTAAACAAAAACTATAATACTTTAAGAATCACATCTCAAAAACATTTGAACTGAAAGAGTATCATAATAACTATAAATTACATTTAAAGAGTATATTACTTCAATCATCAAGAACATAATAATTAAGCATGCATCTATAATCTTTTCCAATATAGTGTGACTCTCAATAAGAAGTCTCCAACCTCAACCTCTGTAGTCACTGTCCTAGAGTACAGTCTTACCTTACTAGACTATGAACTACCTAAATTTTGACTTCAGATGCTCTGAAGTGTACCTGCCCCATCCATGTTATGAAACTAGGGCCCACAAGGGCTCATGGACCCAAGTAGTTGAAGTTTCAACTTCCATGATCATCAAAATTTTCTATATTGTGTTGCATGGGACCAATCATCTTTTAATGCTCTAGTCCATTCAAACATGACTCCTGAGCTAGGGAAGCGAATCTACATAACTCCTATTTTTAGAGACCCAGAAGACTTTAGTCCTTTTTCATATATCCCCCATCTGTCAATAAGGCTAAAGACTCACTTGAGGAGACAAGGCACTAAGGATCCTTCTAACCTCAAATGCCAAAAGACATTAGTCTTGGGGTGCAACCTATTACAATGATATTCATACACAAATACATAACATCATCACTTCAATTTTATGCATAGAAAAAATACAATTAATTCTCCTAATAATAATATAAAATTCATAGAAATTTCCTGCTAAAATACCTAGCGCTACCTTATTGTCGGTGGACTCATTGATGGTTGACCAAGTCAACAGTGAATATCAATAACTCATCGATGCACCAAACTCCTTGCTGATAGTGGAATGGAATAGGAAAATCATTCTTATCGACACGTCGACATCACACTCGGTGACCCACTGGTAAGACATTGATGTACCATCAACTCACAGGCACTATTCTGTCATCTTCTTCTTCCAATATCAGTAGCATCATCGACATGTCAATGACTCTACCGATGGTCGAGAAGTTACAAAATATTCCTATGACCCTCAAATTAACTTTCTCTTATAAATTCTAATCATGTAAATAATTAAAATCATTCATTACTTATCACATGAAAGAGAATGAAAGGATGCTTTCTACTTAATACAAATTATTTCTACAAAATTTACATACATCGAGAATAACAGAGCATCTCATTCAACAATAAATTAACTATAGTCATAGCATGCATATTACTCTATCAACATTCATCAAGCATGCATTTCTTGTCTTAGCATTACAATTTAAGGTTAAGAATCCGACCTCTAAACAAATAATGAAAAGATCTCCAAAAATTTGTTTCTGCTTCCTTAACACGCCCTAAGCTGCCAATCTCCCCCAAAGTCGGAGAGTCTACGTACCCTTTGGGTCAAAGATTCATCAAAAGTATTTATAGGGAAGTCTATAAACCAAATTTTGGTCCATAACTCTAAAAACCACCAAAAACCTCTTTAATGGCAATTTCACAACGGTTAGTAAGTTTGTTCCCATGCAGGGCCGGCCGGACCATAAGGCAGCTTAGGCTGCTGCCTAAGGCCCACCAGAATATAAGGCCCCATATTTTTTTCAATCTTACGCAAAAGAACATGTAGTCATATTAAAAAATAATTTACATGGTAAAGGTAACCTTCTAAGTATAATTCTTTCTAAAACTCAAAAATCAATTACAAGATAAGGAAAAAGTCACTTACTATAATAAGTTGCTTTGTTTTAACTTGAGATATTCCATAACTAAACCCAATTATAACTATTAAATATAATTTATTGTCACAATCTATGCATCAATTAAACTAATTTTTTTGCATCACACTAACCTTGCTAAATTTATCTTATTAACAAAATTTATGTATATAAATTAATTATTAATTATACATCTTAAATAATAATAAAAATACATTAAATAAACTTATTAAATTAATATATTAATATTATATTAAACATAAAAAATAATAATTTTAAAATCGCCTTAGGCCTCTAATTTTCCCAAGCCGGCCCTGTTCCCATGTCATTGTTACGTCAAACCCTGCCAATACAAAGTTTAATTCTTCATTGACTGGTCCAATGACCCATCAAATGTCACCAACAGAGGTTTTATAGTTTCATCGGTAGATACTTTAACACATCAAACTTCACTGATGGTGAAAACACTATTTCATCGGCAAGTTCATCGACAGGACTCCAACTATCAAAATCAATCATAATTTCCTTACCTTAATACTTCTCATCATTGCTACTTTCTCAAGTAATTTACTCTCCAATGCTATAATTTAACAGGTTTAAAAATTCTTTTATGAAATTGCATGTGTTACATTTATAGCATGGAGGGTATTAATGTATATTCCTATCACATGTTTTTCAATTCCCCGGTAATTTAATTGGGTAAATATAAGAAACTTACTCACACATTGACCAAACTAAGAATCGTGAGTGTGTAATTAACTAATAGACATCACAAAAGTAATACTCACTTCGTCAAAGACCCATTTAATGTTAAGGAGGGACCTTATTTTTTAGAATTATTTGAACAAGACCGAACCGGGTCACCAATTTAACCAGTAGGGCCAGTATGACCTGGATGGGTCAAACTGGCCCGACGACCCAGATGAACTTTCCGAGCTGGGCCCAGTTATACCCATCGGACTGGTCAGTCTAGTATAGGTTTTAAACGGGCTGCTCCACCGCGGGAGACCGATAAGTCCCATTTTCAGTCTCGTTCTCGCTCTCCCAAGATCCCGACCCCGAATCCAGGAGGCCAGAGGCGGCGGCTCTTTCTCTCATCCCCTCTCCCACGAACTAGAGCAGAGACTCTCCGGAGACAGAGACTCTCCAGAGGCGGCGGCGGCTCTTTCTCTCCTCCCCTTTCCCACGAACTAGAGCAGAGACATCTCCATTTCATAGGCCTCCGTCCAGAGCCACAGATTGAAACAGGTAAAAGTAACAATTTTTTATTTGGTAATCGACGATTCTCGGTGAATGGGTGTTTTGCATGAATCATATGTTTGGGATTTTTTGTAATGAGACTACAGGCTATATGTTGGTCATAGTGTAAAAGAAATGGACATGGATTAATTGGATCAAGGACTTCCCATGTTTCACGCTCTTTGGGTCCTGATCCTTGATTCTAGTGGATTGAACTAAAATCTCCTCTTGTACAAGGCTGTTTTTGTTTCCTCAGTTGGGGAGACCTACATCTGTCATGAGATGAAATTTGGTGGGTTTTCTGTGAAAGTCTCCTTATTCAATAATACTCACCCTTGTGGCATTTGGAGGGCTCTTGATGTGTCAGTTTTGTAGTTTAAACAGTGAGTTATGCTGTCACTGTACTCATGCATTTATGTATTTGGTTATCTTTATCTGAAACCTCATTGCAGTTGGAAGCTTTGTAGGGGAAGTGGTGGCCAATGGTTTGATCCAGCGAGTTTGTACTGTGCACAGAAATAATTTGCTTTGCAAAAGATAGAAATTAAATCAATCTTCAGCTGATTGAAATCAGTGGACCAAAATAACGTTTTTAAAGTAAACCAGTAAAGCTGTCATGCATTACAAGTTGGATGTGTAATATTTACTCCATATATGCTAGATGAAAATTTGTGAGTATGCAATGTGGCCTTCTTCAAGAGGTAAAGCAATATCCTAATTTTTGCTGATTGCGTCTTGCAGAGCAACCATATGATAGTATTCCCAATTTTAGTGCTGCAGATGCGTTGAGACTGACTGGAATAGGACGAAATGAATTTATTGATATCATGAACAAATGTAGATCTAAGGTAAATAGCTAATAGGGGTTCTTTTCTCTCCCTTTTGATTGTTATCATCCAAAATAACTTACTAAAATATATATTGTTATTTACCTATTTATCTCTAATTAAATTGGTTGAGTTCTTGCATAATACAAGATATTCCTGGGCTGTTCACCAGTTACAATTAAAATATTCCTTATCTTGAAAAAGAAAATTATGTTAATAAATTTTTGAATTAACTGTTTCTTTTGCAAAATTCATGTGCTCAATTATAAATTTAAATACTAAATCATTATATAAGTGTACATTTTTCTGTTCCAGGGTTGAAGTACCATGCAGTGACTTTGTATGAAGCAGGAAAGCTAGGAGATGCCAGTATCACAGAACTGTGCAAGGATCTGACTATATTCGAAGGTAAAAAGTTCAAGGGTGAATTGCAGGAATTTGCCAACCATGCACATAGCTTACATTATGTGCTTGAGTGATGCAGACAGAGGATAGTCTCAGTGACATTTCGTCAAATGGATTGTTGTTTAAATGACTTCAAGGGTAATGTTGTCTTTCACTAATCTGAAATCTAATCTAGACTGTTGGATGAAATGGACGGCTACAGATGAGGGGTAAATCAAACATTTAACTTTCCTTCCGGACAGTTAATTTGGTTGATCGTCTTCAAGCTTCAGCTGGTGGTGAAATTCCAGAAAGTTCGAGCTGAGCAGGAATCCAACGGGCATCCACATCAGCAGAATAAAGGACAATATAAATAAATGTAATAAGGCTGGAGAAAAGGAGGGGAAGATCTGTGATATTTTTTTGTAAATGACGAGTTGTTTGCTCTGTCTGAAGTTCTCTGCGTAGAACTTGAAGAACAGCTGCTGCTGTTTTGTTGAATCTCGAGGTTTGAGTTTAATTCCTCGATATTCATGTAATTGTTGATTTTGTAATTGGATTTGAAGATAGTAAAGAGTTTTTACTTCCAATTTTTGTTGATTTTCATATGATCCAAAGTTTACGGATATGATCTGTTGACTGTTACGAGTTTGTTTACTGATTGTTTTGAATATTGAACTGCTGACTGGAATCGACTCTGTCAATTTGGTATCAAAGCACTGGTTTGATTTCGATGTTGAACCTAGATTGATCTGAAACTAATGCTGAACAGCCAACAAAGATGCAGTTGCTGCAGCAGATTTTACGGCAACCAACCCAGATCCAATTGATATAGAAACAATTATCAAGGTCGAGGGTTTCAAAGTGATGGAAGTGGGTCTAGCGAGGAAGATGAACTTCGTCCTGCAGTAAATGTGCCAGGTATTCATACCCATTCAGGTTACTTTAAACCAAGCTCTGGTCAGTTGGATATAGATGAGTTTTTGGATTGGTTAATTGAAGTCGAAAATTACTTTTCATGCATGGATGTTCCAGAGGAAATTAAGGTAAAATTGATTACCTGTAAATTGAAAAAAGGGGCTGCTGCTTGGTGGTCACAGTTGCAAAGTAATCGTTTAGTTTTGGGAAAACATCTAATTATGTCATAGGTAAGAATGAAGAAGCTGATGAGAGATGTATATCTTCCTAGTGATTATGAACAAATATTATTTCAGCAACTCCAACACTATCAACAGGGTAATAGAATAGTATCTGAGTATACAACTGAATTCTAGAAATTAATGGTGCAAAATGGTTTGAATGAGTCAGAAAATCAGAAGATTTCCAGATATTTGGATGGGTTGACTCATGGACTCCAGGAAAAATTGGCTGTTCTTTAAACGAAGCTTTTCATCTTGCTATTAGAAATGAGTCATTAATGTTTAAGTCTATAAACAGAATGACTGTTGTTCGAAAGTTTTATCAAGGAGAAAGTTCACAAAATACTTTTGTCAGAAATAAAAGTCTCTTCCAACCACCTGTTTCAGAAAAAATTCCAGTTCAGAAAAGAGAAGTTACCATGAATGAAGGAAGAGTAACCTTTTCAACAGATCCTACTAAACCATATTCAAAACCAGGACCAGATAAATGCTGGAAATGTCAGAAACGTGGTCATTTTTCCCATCAATGTCCATTAAGAAGAATGGACAACAATATTGGAATGAAACTTAGCTGCATGTAATTAGATTATTCATGAAGAAGGACAAAGTTCTGAAGATATTGTTCCAACTGAGGAAGTTTATGGTGATGAATATGAGGAAATAGAAGAAGAAACTTCTGTTATGGTGGTTCGAAAATTATTATGTATTGCTAAAACCAATAATTCATCTCAGAGACATGCTTTATTCACTACTTCAGGTACAGTCAATGGGAAAATATGCAAAATAGTGATTGATGGTGGGTGTACCGAGAATATGATTTCAAAGGCAGTACTAAAAGATTTGAATTTGTCTGTTCAAAAACATCCAAACCCATATTCTATTGGGTGGATCAAGACTGTGGGAGAGGTAAAAATTTCATAACAGTGTCTAGTGCCATTGTCAATTGGGAAAAATTATAAAGATGAAATTCTGTGTGATGTTATAGATATGTCACTGTGTCACTTATTATTGGGTAGACCTTGGCAGTTCGATAATCATGCACTTCATGACGGATAGAAGAATACTTACCAGCTAAATCATAAAGGAGTCATTATTACATTCTGGCCTCAGCAATCAAAACAAATAACTGGTAAAATACAGAAAATTGCTAACAAAACTAGTAATGTTTTTGGTAATGCAGATAGTTACATAAATCAGACACAGAAGTCAATATTGCTGGTTCACAACCATATTTCGAAGTAATTCTTTCTTAGTCCTTATATGTAAAGAAGAAAATATAGTTTCAACTACTCTTAAAAATCTGCCTGCTGAGATACAGGATTTATTAAGTCAGTTTTCAACTATAATCAATGATGATATACCAATGTCTCTGCCTCCTTTGCGAGACATTTAGCATCATATTGACTTAATTCCTAGATCCAAACTACCTCACTTACCTCATTACAGAATGAGTCCAGCAGAATACAGTGAGTTGCAGCAACAAGTTCAGGATTTGCTTGATAGAGGTTTAATCAAAGAAAGTTTAAGTCCAATTGTTGTACCTACTCTATTGGTGTCAAAGAAGGATGGCAACTGGAGAATGTGTGTGGATAGTCGAGCAGTAAATAAAATTACCATCAGGTATAGTTTTCCTATACCTCGTTTAGATGATATGTTGGATGTCTTGGCTGGTTCTAAAGTTTTTTCAAAGATAGACCTCAGAAGTGGTTATCACCAGATTAGGATGAGACCAAGGGATGAATGGAAGACCACATTCAAAACAAGAGAGGGACTATACGAATGGCTTGTCATGCCATTTGGATTATCCAATGCTCCATCCACTTTTATGAGATTAATGACTCAAGTCCTAAAGCCATTTTTGGGTAGGTTTGTTTGTGTATACTTCGACGACATTCTTATTTACAACTTGGATCGAAAGCAGCATCTAAATCATCTCAAGTCTGTGTTAGAAGTATTGCAGAAAAACAACCTATATATCAATCTTAAAAAAAACTCTTTTCTTACTCACTGTCTTTTATTTTTGGGATATATGGTTAGTTCAGAAGGAATACAAGTTGATCAAAATAAAATTAGAGCCATTAAAGATTGGTCTATTCCTAAATTTGTGAGTAAAGTTAGAAGTTTTCATGGGCTGGCTACATTTTATCGAAGATTTATTAAAGGTTTTAGTGCTTTAGCTAGTCCTTTAACAGATTGCTTAAAAAAAAAAAAATTGTTTGGGAAGATAGAACTCAGCAGAGTTTTGATTTACTCAAGGAGAAGTTAAGTTTTGCACCAATCTTAGCCTTACCAGATTTTTCAAAAAATTTTGAAGTGGAATGTGATGCATATCTGCATTAGGCATTGGAGCTGTTTTATCACAGGAGGGAAGGCCTATTGCTTATTATAGTGCTAAGTTGAATGAAAATAGAAAAAAATGGTCAGCATATAAGTTGGAATTGTATGCATTGGTTCAGACCCTTAAGCATTGGAGGCACTATTTGGTTTTTAAAGAATTTGTACTTCATACAGATCATGATGCTCTGAAATATTTACAAGGACAAACCAAGTTGGACAAACTTCATGCTTGTTGGATAAGTGAACTGCAAGAGTTTACTTTTACAATTAAACATAGATCTGGCATGTTAAATAAAACTGCAGATGCTTTGAGCAGAAGGTACAATTTACTTACTGTTTTGTCAAATGAGATCTTTGGTTTTGAGTGTATACGTGATTAGTATCAGGAGGATGAATATTTTGGCAAGATTGCAAACAAAATTCTAAACCATATCAAGACTATCATATTCTGGATGGGTATCTGTATAAGGGTAATCAACTTTGCATTCCTTCAGGTTCTCTGCGACTGCAGTTAATTCAGGAAATACATGCTAGAGGTTTGGGAGGTCATTTTGGAAGGGATAAGACTGTACATTCCTTATGTTCTAGATATTTTTGGCCTCATATAAAAAGGGATGTTGAGCAATTCCTTTACAATTGCACAGTCTGTTTGCATAATAAAGGAGGAGCTTCTAATGCAGGGTTATATCAACCTTTACCAGTACCTAATCAGCCTTGGATTGATCTAAGTATGGATTTCATTCTTGGACTGCCACAAACCAAGAAAGGATATGACTCTATCTTTGTAGTAGTAGATCGGTTTTCAAAAATGTCTCACTTCATACCTTGTAAACGAACTACTGATGCCATTAGTGTGGCTATGTTATTTTACAAGGAAGTAATCAAATTGCATGGTGTACCCAAGACCATTACTTCTGATTGGGACAGTAGATTTTTGAGCATTGTTTGGCAGACACTTTGGCACAGACTTGGCACTAAATTATAGTTTAGCACTACCTGTCATCCTCAAACGGATGGTCAAACTGAGATTACAAACAGAACTTTGGGTACTTTACTTAGATGTTTGTGTGATCAATCTCCAAAACAATGGGATAGTATCCTTCCCCAGGCAGAGTTTGCTTATAATGCATCCATTCATAAATCTACTGGTTGTTCACCTTTTGAAGTTTTATATGGCCGAAATCCTCATCATGTAGTTGATTTGGTTCAATTACCAAAACAACCAGGAGAACATGCTACAGTTGTGTCCACTGTGGAATTAATGCAGCATATACATCAAAAAGTTCATGACTCTTTGCTTCAGGCTAATACAAAATACAAGGCTCAAGCTGACAAGCATCGCAGATTTGTCAAATTAGAAGAAGGAGATTTTGTGATGGTGTATCTTAGTAAGGGTCGTGTTCCTGCTCATTTTGGTCATAAACTTCGACAGAGGAAAATTAGGCCTTATCGCATTATTCAAAAGCTGGGTGACAATGCTTTTGTGGTTGATATACCATCTGAATATAATATCTCATCAACATTAATATTCAGGATCTTACTTTGTACAAAGGAAATGTGATTTCTAACCCATCTTTATCCATTACCACTCAAGGACGAGCTTTGCTAAGCAGGGGAGCATTGATGCAAACAGAGGATAGTGAAGCAGACAGAGGATAGTCTCAGTGACATTTCGTCGATTGTTGTTTAAATAACTTCAAGGGTAATGTTGTCTTTCACTAATCTGAAATCTAATCTAGACTGTTGGATGAAATGGACGGCTACAGATGAGGGGTAAATCAAACATTTAACTTTCCTTCAGGACAGTTAATTTGGTTGATCGTCTTCAAGCTTCAGCTGGTGGTGAAATTCCAGAAAGTTCGAGCTGAGCGGGAATCCAAGGGGCGTCCACATCAGCAGAATAAAGGACAATATAAATAGATGTAATAAAGCTGGAGAAAAGGAGGGGAAGATCTGTGATTTTTTTTGTAAATGACGAGTTGTTTGCTCTGTCTGAAGTTCTCTGCGTAGAACTTGAAGAACAACTGCTGCTGTTCTGTTAAATCTCGAGGTTTGAGTTTAATTCCTCGATATTCATGTAATTGTTGATTTTGTAATTGGATTTGAAGATAGTAAAGAGTTTTTACTCCCAATTTTTGTTGATTTTCATATGATCCGAAGTTTACGGATCTGATCTGTTGACTGTTACGAGTTTGTTTACTGATTGTTTTGAATATTGAACTGCTGACTGGAATCGACTCTGTCATTGAGTCTCTGCAATCAGGTGGTTTTGTAGCTCATGAAATGAAGGAATCTTATAATAAAAGGGGATCACAATCATCATATTCTGGTACATCTTGTGATGGATCAGAATCACAATCACTTTATACTGATGAGGTTCATGATAGAGCAGAGTTGCAGAGTCCCACTTTAGATGATAATAAAAATAAATCAAATTCACAGTCGAATGAGAACTTTGCTTTTGGTATATCTGAGGGCGGTGCAACCAAGAACTCAGTAAACTTTGAGAAAACTGAAGCTGGATCTGCCACTGGAGACCAAAGGTTAAATTCTTTACAATCAGGAATGGCTCAGGTTGGTTCTGATTTGATTGATTCTGATTCTGGTATCCCTGTAACTGTATCAACTTCGATCAACATGTCTGAAAATGACTTGCATCAACAGGACCTCAAAGCAGACATTATTTACCAGTTGATGAGAACTTGAAACACTCTGACGGATTGAAGGATGGAAAGGGCTTAACTAGGAGGAAATTTCTTGTGAATGTTCTTTGATGTGAAAGTTTGGCTGCTCTTTCTCCTGCAACATTAGAGCGCTTATATCATCGTGACTATGATATAATATTGTCAATGGTTCCTCTTCCCTCTTCAAGGATTTATCAAGGATTTCACAAGTTTGATTAGCTGGAGATTCTACTCAATTGCAATGCTTTAGAATGTTCTAGATGTGTCTCTTACTCTTTGCTGATCAGAGAAATTTATTTAATGATGTTTTTCTCTCTGTAACTTACAGACTGTAAGAGATGAAACAGTACTATCAAGTTTAGCCAAAATGCTATAGCTTATGTTTTTCGATTGCTTGGCATTTGATCTGTCTAAACTGGGGTGCATCTTGATTATGATATATGAAAAATCCATTCCCAAAATTGCAGAAAGGTTACGGATCAAACTTGTGTACTCTTCAACCTTCCGGAGTCTCTTATTTTTTCTGGCTGTTTCAAATACCAGAAGTTATAAGTTAATGAGCTTAATAATTGTCACTAGCACTAGTTTATTTGTTAATTTACCACTCCTATAAGTGTTTGACTACAAAATAATGTCTGTGCTGAGTTTTCCTTGTCCTCAACTTGTTAAGCAAAAAAGATCATCCTTTGGAATGAGGGGCATAGTGAGATCCAACAGGAATCTAGAACTTCCCTGCCATTGCTTCTTCCAACAAGAAGTTACACATTTATTCAAGTTGAAGAGAATTGGATGGAAGTGAACTTTACTCTTGCTGTAACTACCTCATCCAAAGAGAAGCACAGACAAAACAACAGACGTACATATTATTCGACATAGATACAATCCTTTGTTGCTTATGGCAGTCCTTTACATGATAATTAGTGACAACTGTGTTATGATTTAGCTAACAAATAAACTAGTGCTAGTGTTATATCCTTTGAGGTTTTGAAATATGACGCTAATGCCCTGTTACAAGAATAACACTTGACACTACAACATATTTTATGGGCTGCCTACCTCCTACTTAAATGGAATGCTTAGCTCAAAATCACAGCAAGCGCTATTCTTGTAAATTTTATAACTCAGGGACATACAATGTGTAAGAGAATAATACTCCTTCCATCCCATATTATAAATTCTATTTAAGGTTTTTAAATAAATTAATTTTATTTTATTTTAAAAAATTAAATAAGACACTTAATATGGGATAGAGGGAGTAGAATACTTAGAGACTGTTTGATAGCGAATCAAACCTTTGATTTAGCCCATTTCATCCCATGAAATTGAGTTTGGATGCACAAATTAAAGAGAAAGAAGCTATTCTAGCATTGGAAGAAGTTACATACTTTGTCAGCCCTGTCATTTGTGGCATCTAGGAATTTTTAGGTTTTTTTTGAATGTTTTTGGAAAATCACCTTTAACCTCGTAATAATTTAAAAATATAAAACAATAATTACATTAGCAAGAGAAATTAAAACCCTTTTAAAAAATGTATTAAGTAGGCTAATTTGTTGAGATGGTTTCATATCTAAATAGGATTTAAGAATTTATATTTATCTTTTATTTAAAAAATAATAAAATAAAAAATTTAATAAATATTTGACTGTAATAATAAAATTTTATGGTATGTTCAAGTTATATATCATTATGAGGTCAAAAATAATTTTTTTTGAGTTAAATGTAGTTATAGCCCGTTAAGAGCCTGTGACCAGTTTATGACCGTTTGCCTTTAAATAGGCTATGAGTAGTCGGGCTTAATGGGCTCAGGCACTAAATAAACGGGCTCGGGCAGGCCCGAGCCCAACCTGATTACCAGCCCTACTTGCTACCCTTCAACACAAAAAATATTTAGTACTCATGGTCCTGGAGTACCTACCATAAAGAGTATGCTTCCGATTTACACTAGTCATAAATCATAATCATCAAGATCGACAACTTGCGAGGTATTCTCATAGGATACTTTGGGAGTACTAAATAATTTTTCCTTTGACATGTCCTAGACTCTAGATATTATGGAACCACAATGGTCAAGAGTTTGTGACTTTTGCGATAGCCATGGCAGGACTGCATCCAATCCCTCCACATGTAAAAAATGAGGAAGAAGAGAAGAGGTCAATGGCAGAACAAGAGGTGGAGGCAAGGGAGGCTGCAACAGTGATAGTAAAAAATAGTGGATTTAGCAGCAAAATGAGGCTGAGAAGCAAAAAATGAGGTAGGCATAACAGGTTAAATAGGTTACAAGAGCTAGAGGAAGAAGAATAGGATAAGGATTATTAAGTTATTTTATCTCACATGTGTAGCCTTATATTACATGTGCATAAATCTATTGGGGGCATTATACATATTAGGCGGGCATTATGCAAGTTAAAGAGTCCATCTACGTATAATAGTCAAAACAGAATGCAAACTAGTCCTCACATGTCCTACAATATTGAAGGCAAAAACCATCTTTCGCATTTAATGCATCCATTACAATTTTTTTACACGTCCAACAAAAGCACCCAACTGAGTTTTAATTAAGCAAAATATGCGGGCCCAGGAGCCACATATGAGGCCCACTTCTTCGGTAAAACCAAATCCAAGTTCGAGGAATTTGTTGGACTAATTCGGTGGTTGTATACATGGAAGGCCATATCGGTTGATACGGGTGCATATCGGCCGATATGTACCCGTATCGGCCGACACCGGTACAATACGGGGGGAGATACGCCCCCCACATGAAATTTTGATACGTTTCGGCCGTATCGGCCGTACCGTATCGATACGACCGATACGTATCGATACTCTATTTTTAAAAATATTTTTTTATTTAAAAAATTATTTTTTAATTAAAAAAATATTATTTTTTTTTGAAAAAAAAAAATTTTCAAATTTTTTTCTTAAAAATAAATACACAATTCAAACGTAACTTCTTTAAAAGTTTAAGTTTTAGTTATTTTAAAAAAATTATTTTTAAAGTTATATGAGATTAATACGGGTAGGTCTATACATTTTACATAAATTTTTGTTTTATATATAGTGCTCCATTCATATACATTTATTTAAATATATAACTTAAACTCATATTAAGTATATTATTTATTTTAAAATAAATTAATTTGAAAGCACTTAATATGAGAAAGAATGACCAATAATTTATTTGGGATGGAGAACATAATAATATATGGTTATGAATGAATTAATTTTAAAATACTCGTATCAGTTAATACAGCATTATATGGTTTTATTATGCTCTAAAAAAAGTATTATAATAATATATTATTAGTTATAATATTTTTTTATATTTATAAAAAAATTTATACCCGTTTCGGCGCGTACCAAACGTATCATCGGCACATACCCGTATCTATAATCATCGATACTCTCATGCGTATCGATACGGCCTTCCATGGTTGTATATCATTATCCATTTATGTTTATATAGCTGAAGACAACTTCAATGCGCATTCAACAGAATTTCATAGTTTTTTTGGCAATAATTTCATATGTATTCATCTCCAGCAGATAAACTAAACAATTCCTTTAGATGAATTATAAAATAAAAACAATTCAAACAAAGAACAGCAAATAAATGGAGAAGTGCATTTTCTCTCCAAGCTTAGGTTTACATCAATTACATGCATAATCTAAGACCTTTGTAGGTTCTGTGTCTTCAGACTTCATTGTCACAATCTTACAAATTGGAGTATTTTTGCTTTTACTGAGTAGCTTCAACGGAGGTTGAACATCAATATCTTCTAGAACAATCTTCTGTCCGATATCCATGTTGCTCACATCAATCTCAAATTTAGGCGGAATTTGCTCAGCTGGACAGAGAAATCTCAAATTTTTTCTTATTTTCTGTAGATGTCCTCCTGTTTCACATAAAAAGTTACATTCCTCATTAGTATTTGAGTTCACAGGTCAGGACCATCACGAGGATATTCACTATTCGAGATAACAGGAAGAAAACTGTAACTATGGAAAGGCAAAATAAGTGTTTCATAAAAGATGCTGTAAGACAGACTCCTTACTCTACAAATGTCTTTCACATTTCTCTAGTTTCACAATAAATGGCTATAACACCATGGAGAAGGCCCTCCAAGTAAATAACAGGTGCATACCTCTCCTTCCCTCCTCTCCTTCTTACCTTATTCTTCAATTAATATGCTCTGTCAATTTTCATCCATACATCATTGCTTCTTATTTTCTCATCCCCTTGTCCCTCTAATGTAAGTTTACGATACATAAAGGTAAGTCCTCTTCATCTCTCTTTCCCCTCCTTTAATTCTTCTAAGCATACTCTGAAGATAAGAGATTCATCCTTTCTTTTTCCAAGAATAGAAAAAAGAACAAATTTTGCCAGATTCAAAAAGTGCCAAATTGATTTTTCCCCAATTTAGCTATTGAACTGGCTATTCTTGTCTTCTTGTTAAGCTCCTGTAGTGTGCATGTTACAAATCTGAAACTCATTAGGATGTGTCTCATGCTTTGTGGCCCAAGTCTCAACATTATACTTGATTAAGACAGTGATGGAGGCAGAAAATTTGCCCAGAGGGAAAACCAGCTGAAGCTAAGCCTTTTATATGGCTAAATCCAATTTCCTAAGATGAAAAATTCAGTTATGTTAGATAAAATTTTATTAGACACACGGTGCAACCTATTATTTAAAGAGTCAAACCTACATACAGTTTATACTATACAGTTTTTTTTTCGTTTACTATTTCAACAAGTCCTTTCTTGGTAAGTTTGCTGGTAAATTTGATCAGTAAGAACTCCATTAATTACTCAACAATCTTCAAGAAAATGAGGAAGTCAAAAGAATTTTACCAAACAAGAAATGTATATTAACATATAATAATACAATTCAGACTGCTCCTTTATATATACACTCCCTATTTAGGCAATTGGATGGCTCTCATCATGGCTTGTTATTGCTATTTTCTTTTCTAATTGTATTAATCTAAATTGTCAAGAACATTGAGGAAGAAATTAATAAAGAACTGTCATGAGAACTATATATGCTCACAACTTTTTCCCTCTTGTATGGACAGGTTTGAAAGAGAGAGAGAGAGAGTCCCAATAGTTTTTTAATAAAGCCTTCACTGTTTTTGTAAACAAAATCCCAGCCAAAAACACATCATCCTTGCCAGAAATTATATAAAGAAGGAAGAAAGGAGTTTATTTTAAGTTTTACATGTCACATTGCAAGTAACAGTTGCCAAGTAAATGAGGGTGTCATTTTAACTGTGTGAGACCCACATTGTACCATATTATATCATCTATTTGAAACAGTTCAAGTGGGACACCTCCAACCCCCCCCCCCCCCAAAACTCCTCCACTGAATTAAAATCCTTGAGCATGTCTAATGCCTTTAATTATAATTATCTTGATCTCTTCCTTATAGAACTTTCAGCTTTCACATGGCTTTCCTCTGTTCTTGCAGCTCTCAAAGAGACTAAAACAACCCAATTCAAGGTGATAACACAGAAAGCTTCTAGCGTCATTATTACTTTTGATGTTGTCTTCTAAAAAACATGATGTTGTACCATGACCTACAAATCAAACTGGTAATTTTGATACCAGTTTTGTTTTGGAACAATAGGGTCATTGAAGCCATCTGTTATACTAGAATTATGAGCAAATAAATTATCATATTCTCGAGATATCAGTATCACATTTTCTTCAATCATGTTTGTCTAAATTGAAAGGTAGCCTCGGAGAAACCATGTGAAAAACAGATTCCCCCATACAGAGATTTCCATACGGTTTTAGCTATGCTCAATTCTTTATCAACAAAACTATGCCATTCAAAGAAAATCAATTACGAGGCTTAGCATTTTCTTCACACTATACCCCTCTAATGTCCTAACTTCCAAGCAACAAGGAAAGGAGATGGTACCTTTCTTCAAACCAGGACAGAGATCTTCTCCTTTGAAGACAAGGGGTATTTGAAGGGGCAGCTCAGAATCTTGATCCACCCACGTGAAGACCAGGTTCAGTATTTCCCCTGTATCTGGATCCTTATGCACCTGCAACAAAAAGTAAAATTTAAAAGAAAAGCAGATCTTTTTGAAAGATTTCACTCGCAATCATAATAAAAAAATATAACAGGCAATAAGAACTTCCAAGACCGAATTCACATGTTCTCCAAATCAATATCAAGCAACAAAGATCACATTTATCAAACCTCGACAAACCAAAAAAATCAAGAAGAAAACACGCAAGGCAGAAGTTGATACCACCTAGTCTCGAGAAAGCTCGCAAAATATTATGAAAATAAGGAGAAAAGGCAGGACGAAAAGAATTGAAAAGTAACATGCACAATTTTTTTCCAAGGAAAACAGAGAAATGAATAAGAACTTAAGGGCATTATCAAAAGAGCGAAGATCCCAGGAATAAACATTCCGAAAGAAATTATTAAAGTAATAAGTAGAAGACCCAATTCATATTTGTCGAAAACAATAACCATAAAGCACAGACTAAACTACTACATCAGTGAGTGAACTGAGACCCAATTCACCACAACAGTCGAGACAAATAGTTACATCTAAAAAGAAAAGCATTTTGTGAACAGAGACCAGCCACTTAAGGCAAAAAATGAAAACATGAAAAGTCGAACCTTGATGGGTAGAACCCAGCCAGACTCGAGAAGGAAGGATGATCCAGACCCAGCCCGGATTTGGAGCTGGAAGGCGGTAGAACAGAAGTAGTCCTGATCGATGGCCTTCATCAGCGAGTGAATTTGCTTCCTCTCGGTGCTCAGCAGCTGCTTCCTCGAAACGGGTCGATACCCATCTCCTCTGTCATCCTCCCGGGCGAAGACCACCGAAGGGATTCGGCCCTGGGACCTCTCCTTCGCCGCCGCCCTCGACCCACACACCTCCCTCGGCACCGCCTGGATCGCGCGGTAACGCGAGGAAGGAGAGAATGAGAAAGACCGAATGGCCTGACTGCAGTACCTCCTCAGCATTTCCTCTCACTCCTCCGAGCCTTTCCTCTTAGAGTCTGAGCCGCCGCCTGCCGCCCGGCGTGCCGATGGCCGATGAGCGTGCCTGAGAGTCTGAGACTGAGAGGGGCTTTGGGCACTGGTGGCTGAACCAGAGGGGTTTATGGGTCTACGATGAAGACTTGTTGGGCTTTGCCCTTTCTGAAAACGTGGTCCACACTGCAGGGGCTAAATTTTCTCATGGGTTCGTGCCTCTAGGCCCAAAAGAGGCCCATTTTCTTTGCTCGTAAGCATTCAATTTGCTGATAGCATCGAATTATATGGTCATATTCCAAAAAAGATAAAGAAAAGAGAAGATCCATGAGTAATAGATTCAATTGTCCAATTTAATTAAAATTTTCAGAGAATTCTATTTGCGGGTAATGTTTTTGGAAAAATAAAATCCTCTTGTTTACAAATGGAAAACAAACAAAAATTGTTGATAGAAGCAATGCACCTTGATTTGAGAGAATTTTAAAAACCTCCCTTGACTATGTTTTTTTTCACGTTACCCCACTTTAGTTTTCCACAACTCTAAGAACATTTTGAATTATCTATCCACTATGTCACTCATTATTGTAAAATGAGTAAAAAACTAAGGTTCACCCTTCAAGGGCTAGTTTAATAAAATTTAAAAGTAAATCGTCTTTTTTGGATTTGATGGCAACAACAAAGAGCATAGAGGAACAATGGTTTTTTAAATAAATGTGATAAAATTTATTGATTTGAAATAGACATTTTTTGTCACAACCCGGGAATTTTAAATTTACTTTAGGGAATTTATCAAAGGGAAGAGAAGTGAATAGTTACTTTAAGGATGTCAAAATTTAACAAAGGAACCATTAAGATATTACCTAGGTTGCTGTACTATTTTTCTCACATACATATATCAAATCATATATATTTCATTTACATGATGCATAATAAATTCTTATAACAAAGTTAACCTTACAAGTCATGTGTCATAAGTATACAAATAACATAAAAGAAAAGGCACCATCATGCACTTCATGTACATAAACCTTGTTGTATTCAAAATCTATCTCCACACCAAAATGAAATTTCATGAATTTTTTTATGAAAATGAATTAAAAATAGGGGCAAAATGCAACCATTACAAGTCAATCCTTGACAGAATTAGTAAAGATGGCATAAGGTTGGCTGCTAATACAAGGCTGAGAATGTTTGTGATTTGGATGATGAGCTCAATGGTATAACACAAGGCTAAGGTTTGTTCTTTGGTATAAAATATACTCCATCTATCCTAAAGTTACATCTCCATTTGGCTTTTCAAAATGATCTAATTTTAGTTCATTTAGAAAAAACAAAGATGGAGCTACTAATGTGGGACGAGGGAGTACTAACCAATTAGTCCTTTAGTACAAAATAAGACATTTATTTTGGGACAGATGGAGTGTTAAGGTTTAGACTATTTCGTTGCTAGTCCCAAGCCTAGATGAGATAGGAGGGAAAACTTTTTAGAGTAAACTTTTGAATTAAAATGTTATTTGGAGAACTATTTTGATTTTATCTTGTGACAATTGAAATTTTTATCTTAACTTTATATTTGTTCATTAATTTTTTGTATTTGATCCTAGTATGAAATGATACCTAATTTTTGTACCATCAAATGCAGCTTTCACTTTGATTGCTAGCAATTATGGTTTAAAGAAGTTGAATGGTACCTTGAGAATTATTTAAGACTATGTACATATAAGTTGTTAAGTTTGTCAAACTTTGCTTTCTCCATGAAAATCATGTTTTGTTTGTAGATGACATGCTATATGTATGTTCTATCTTCAAAGTTCTTTATTATAGTAATAAATGCACCTTAATATGTCTAAGCACATGCAGATGAGATTGTGAAGTACATATTTTAACAATATGGTTGTGGCAATAAACCTTCTTTCAGCCTCTTAGGAAAGAAAACACTCTCATTTTATCATTCTATAGTGAGACATTGTAGTTATTTTCCTATTATTTGATTGGACAAGGAAATACTTGCATTATTATTTGTGAATTTCATACTAGGATTGTAAAATATGAGAAACGATCCTTCTGATATTTTTTATGATGTTAGACTATTCTTTCTTGTTGTTTTTTTCCCACTCCTAGTAAACAATTATGGCTCTACTAATGCACCCTAGCAGACTGATGAATCCTTAATTTGTAGCTCATGTTTCTATTTCAAGTTCCATTGAACCACCAAAATGATCAGTAAGCAATGGGGGGCTGCTCTATAAGGAGAGCTCAGGAAAAGATGATGCAGGACTCATCTAGGCTTTCTTAGATTGTGGAGTGAAGAAGAAGAATAAACTTTGGCTTTCTTAGTTTGCCACGCTCCAACACACGTCACCCCTAAACCAAACCCAGTCCGAGGAGTACGCAGCACACAACACTACTAAGTGGAGTTGAAATGTGGAAGACAACCCATCCTTTGGTGAACACACAATAGAGCAGTGCATGAACACTTTGTACAAAGGTAAATAGAGTAAGGAAATGACTACTAATTAATGTATTAGTCCACTCATACCCACATCAACATAGTCATATAATAAAATAAACTCATAATGATTAAACAAGTCTAAGTCAACAATGGCTAAACAAAGTGTGAAGTAGAGTTAAATGTATAAGCTCAATATGTCATAAACAAAACTAACATAACCCTATAAAACCATAACCCCTTTCAAAGCATGTGGTCATCCTCATGCTCAATGTAGAACCTATCTAAAGAACCTGCATGGCATGACATGTAGCCCCAAAACAAAACTACAAAACAAAGAGGGGTGAGCTAATGCTCATCAAGGGTTTTATTGCGGAAACTAAACTCATCATGATATCACATGCATTACATAATTATTCACCACACCCATTCTCATAGGATAACTCTCACATATATCCATGACACATGTTCATCATGTTATAACCTATATTCCATAAATATATACTCATACCACCTATGCATCATGTCAAATATATTTCATATATACATAATAATGCCACTTGCATATCATGATGTATAACATATTCCATAAACATAATCATTTCACTTACATATCATGTTATAACCCACGCTCCATAAGCACATATCATGCCACCTATATGCATCATAGATTCATCCATAGCTTAAAAACATATACACCTCATGTGTAAACATATAAATCGCATTATAATAATTATATTATGCATGAATTAATCATTAACATTCATATCAAGCATAATCATTTCTCAAAATAAACATTCACCCGGCAAATCAAGTGTCTCAATCACACACTATCTTGCATATCCATGCAAATCTATACTACAATCACGTGTAACATAAGCTTCATTGTTCCTACACAACTTGTGTCAATGAGCATTATCTCTTATACATATGCAACAATCAATGGTGAATGTCTCACAATTGAGAAAACAATCAAAACCTACTTGCTAAAGACAATCCCTTGCGGGCAAGCTCCGTATTCCTATAAAAAAGGAAAACTAGAGCGGTTTGGGTAGGATCCCTAACCAGGAAAGTACCCCCTTCTCACTAAGGACAATCCTTATAAAGGAAAATCTAAATTCTAAGAAGAAAAACTAGAGCGGTTTGGGTAGGTTCCCTAATAAGGAAGGTACACCCTGCTCACCCAGGACAATCCTTAGTAAGGAAGGTCTAAATTTAAAGAAGAAAAACTAGAGCAACCTGCTTGCTCATGACTAACCTTGTGGGGAAAGTTCGAATTCCTAGAAAGAAAAACTAGAGCAACGAGGTAAGTTAGTACACATGAACATATCATCCTGGATTTTCAGGGTCCAGATAACTTATCAAATAAACTCACATAGCAATTTGTTCATCTCAACCTGGGGATGCACTATATTCTTGAAGGAACGCAAAATGAAACCATGTCCTTTCAGACGCAAAATTGATTTGATAAGCCTCGAACGATTAATCCAACATCAAATGACATCCAATTACATCCAATTGATCAACTACAACTAATCATAATTAATCTCATTTATAAATCATTTTAATGAAGTAGGCAACATGAGCAAACCTTACATGTGTCCAAGTATAAGTAAATATGTTCAAATCAGTCCATATATGTATGAAACATGGTCCATTTGTGTCAAATAAAATAATAAATGTCTATGCAAGAGTGTACGTAAATGATAGTGTTCAAACTTAAGCTAGACATATGAAACATGAACATACTATAATCAATGTTATATATGCAAACATCCATAATTTTATCATAGTCCTACCCTACTGGAATTATGGAATAAATGTGAAGAAAACATTGAAATATGAGTTCAAGACATGTATAACTTCATGTTAGACTTAGACAAGTATAAACATATCCATACTTAAGCTAAAAAATGTAGGACATGAATCACCAAAAATTAATATAACAAGTACAAACATATATATTTATATATAATCATGGTTAAGACCTACTGGAATCATTAAGTAATTATGAAAAGTCATCAAACATAGATTTAAAACAAAAAGAATGTCATACTAAAACTAAATAAGTGTATTATTCATGCTTGAGCTAAATCATAATTCAAAGATGGTTCTTATACAATCACAGTAGCATTTGTAGGTAACGATAACTCATTTTCGTTATAAAGAATTAGATTTATGAGAAGAGAACAATAAATAACCAAAACACAAAAATAGGCCAAATAACAAAACTGCAGTGTTGGCATTTGATCGACCTAGCAGTAGCCATTCAAACACCCTGTTGGTCCATTTGAACGCCCTTCACAATTTACTTTTTTCTTTTTTCCTAGTTCGTCTTCAACCTTATGAAATTCAAATATGAAATATTCAAAAATTCAAGATAAATCCTAAGATCATCATAGAACATCATAATATCAAAATCTAACTCTAGAAATAGATCTAATCATTTTTATATTTAATCACAAGAAAATAGTCATAAATAACACGATTTTAATAAATCATTATTAAAGCTAAAAATGAAGTAGGAATGTTGTGGACGTTTGTCCACAACGGCGTGGTGGCCGGCATAGGTGATGGGAATGGCGCAGGGAGGCTGGGAAAGGGGAGGGAGGATGGCGTGGCCATCAGACAGAAAGGGGAGAGGTACAGAAGAAATGAGAGAAGACAGAACTTAATAATTCATTTCATAATCAAATGAGGGCCTAGCCCTTACACTTAAATAAGCAAACTAATGGGCTCACTAACAAATGCCTAAGGCCCGTTAACATAATTAAAGAAAACCCTAATTAATCTAATTACCTAAATACCCTTATTATATAAAAGACCCTAAATATCCTAATACGTGGCCCTAGTGGCACCCCCTAACAGCCCGTAGGATGTTCACAACATTCCACCACGCTTCGCTTGCGCATCACCTCGTCGTCGAGGTAACCTAAAACTCCAGGCATCGGGCCCACCAAAGCTCCACTGTGAACAGCCAGTCTGGAACTGTGGATGAGACACGCTGAAGGATGGAAATAGTGGGTCACTACTAAAAAGGAGACGTGTAGAAGCTAGCACAAATATGAAGGAACTGTAGTTAACGAAAACTAAGGGCAAAGCAAAGGAGTGACCTCGACTTGTTGGATGCTAGACAAAGCAGACTCTCTGCACAGGTCTCCAACAAATAGGGTCATCCCAAGGACTACAGAGTTCCCCAAGACTGCCCACAGAAGGCATCAGCAGATAGCAGTATGGTCAGCCCACAGAAAGCATCAAATAGCAGCAAAGATGTAGTTGGGTCAGCTAACAACAGCAATAGTGGCTTTTGGCACCTCCTTATTGATGAGTCGGTTAGCTGAGCAACTACTAAAATGACATAGATGATCTGGCTAAGAAAGTGAGCTGCCACGAAGCTTGGGTGAGATCTGTGTGGAGTTGGACATAACCCGAAATGGGTAGCAATCGGTACGTCTTTAATTGACCCAAAATGGCTATCGCAGGCCGATACACTCAAAGGAGCATGTAGACCCACTGCGGACCCGCGGTCTGGATGCCACCCGATCCATTTCTGGCATGAGCTTTGGAAATTTTGCCATGTCCGGTGCAAAGAATCCGGCGAAAATTTTGGGAGGCAGATTGAGGCAGTGGCGGAAATCTCAGCAACCCAAATCCGTTCGTCCGGCAACCTACTGGAGGAGGTGCAGCGCACCGGTGACTGGAGTGCAGGCTGCTCCGGCGGCTGGAGAGCAGGCTATTCCGACGGAATAGGTGCTCGATCACCATTCCGATCAGATCCAGCAGCAGGCATATCCCCCACTGCAGTTGCACAGAAGCTTCTCCCTCCAACTATCACGTCTGACCCGAAGGTGTAGGCGGAGAAACGGCCCGAGGCTGGGAGAATGATGTCAGCTCTGGCGGAGAGCAAGAACAGGGGACCGGTGAGAATGACCAGCGCCTTGGCCAGTGGAGGCAGGCGTCGCTGGGAAGTGCTCATCGGTGCTGGTCGGCATGAGTTCTGGCAGGATCTGTGGCACAGGTGCATGGCGGAAGCCACTGAGACCTAGAGTGGGGAAGGGTGGCCTCCCCTGTTCGAGCCGGCGGAACAGGGGCTATACTCTGGCTGGATGAGCAGAGGCTTGAGGTGGCGAGAGATGGATGCAAAGGCTGGGATGGAGGTGATCTGACGCCGGTGGAGGAGGATGCCGGAGTTCAGGCGGTGGGGCGGTTGCATCTTTGGAAGCTTGGTCATTGGTCCCCAGTTTTCAACAGAAAAATAGGGTGCTGATCGGGCGGAGGAGAAGGCCGGATGCACTGGCACCGGCGTGGATTTCTCACAGCAGATGATGGAGCTGAGGGTGAGGCCGTGGTCGCCAGGTCTGGAGGGGGCCTGGTCCGGAAATGACTTCTAGATGTTCCCCGGCCTTCCTGCGATGATGACAGCACAAGCATCCAGCGTGGATGCAGGCCGTGGAGGATTCGCCGAGGGTGGATCAGATGGTGATGGAGGAGGTGGGGCGACCTGGGATGCCGCCAGGGACCTTACCAGCCCTTGAAAAGTCTCGAGCCTCTCTTCAGCCTTCGTGAGCAAAGTGGCCATCTCTGCCATCTCTGCCTGTAGATCTGGCGGCTCGGGTACATATGGTGGCCAAGGAGTAACGGCTTTGATACCAATGTTGTGGATATTTGTCCACAACGGCATGGTGGCCAGCATAGGTGATGGGAATGGCACAGGGAGGCCGGGAAAAGGTAGGGAGGATGGCGTAGCCATTAGACAGAAAGGAGAGAGGCACAGAAGAAATGGGAGAAGACAGAACTAAATAATTCATTTCATAATCAAATGAGGGCCTAGCCCTTACACTTAAATAAGCAAATTAATGGACTTACTAACAAATGCCTAAGGCCCGTTAACATAATTAAAGAAAACCCTAATTAATTTAATTACCTAAATACCCTTATTATATAAAAGACCCTAAATATCATAATACGTGGCCCTAGTGGCACCCCCTAACAACCCGTAGGACGTTCACAACATTCCACCACGCTTCGCTTGCGCATCACCTCGTCGTCAAGGTGACCTAAAACTCCAGGCATCGGGCCCACCAAAGCTCCACTGTGAATAGCCAGTCCAGAACTGTGGTTGAGACACGCCGAAGGATGGAAATGTGGGTCGCTACTAAAAAGGAGATGTGTAGAAGCTAGCACAAATATGAAGGAACTGTAGTTAACGGAAACCAAGGGCAGAGCAAAGGAGTGACCTCGACTTATTGGATGCTGGACAAAGCAGACTGTCTGCACAGATCTCCAACAAGTAGGGTTATCCCAAGGACTACAGAGTTCCCCAAGACTGCCCACAGAAGGCATCAACAAATAGCAATATAGTCGGCCCACAAAAAATATCAAATAGCAGCGAAGATGTAGTTGGGTCAGCTAACAACAGCAATAGTGGCTTTTGGCACCTCCTTATTGATGAGTCGGTTAGCTGAGCAACTACTAAAAGGACATAGATGATCTGGCTAAGAAAGTGAGCTGCCACGAAGCTTGGGTGAGATCTGTGTGGAGTTGGACATAACCCGAAATGGGTAGCAATCGGTACGTCTTTAATTGACCCAAAATGGCTCTCGCAGGCCGATACACTCAAAGGAGCATGTCGACCCACTGCGGACCCGCGGTCTGGATGCCACCCGATCCATTTCTGGCATGAGCTTTGGAAAATTTGCCATGTCCGGTGCAAAGAATCCGGCGCAAATTTTGGGAGGCAGATTGAGGCAGTGGCGGAAATCTCAGCAACCCAAATCCGTTCGTCCGGCAACCTACTGGAGGAGGTGCAGCGCACCGGTGACTGGAGTGCAGGCTGCTCCGGCGGCTGGAGAGCAGGCTATTCCAACGGAATAGGCGCTCGATCACCATTCCGATCAGATCCAGCGGCAGGCATATCCCCCACCGCGGTTGCACAGAAGCTTCTCCCTCCAACTATCACGTCTGACCCGAAGGTGTAGGCGGAGAAACGGCCCGAGGCTGGGAGAATGATGTCAGCTTTGGCGGAGAGCGAGAACAGGGGATCGGTGAGAATGACCAGCGCCTGGGCCAGTGGAGGCAGGCGTCGCTGGGAAGTGCTCATAGGTGCTGGTCGGCATGAGTTCTAGCAGGATCTGTGGCACAGGCGCATGGCGGAAGCCACTGAGACCTAGAGTGGGGAAGGGTGGCCTCCCCTGTTCGCGCCGGCGGAACAGGGGCTATACTCTGGCTGGATGAGCAGAGGCTTGAGGTGGCGAGAGATGGATGCAAAGGCTGGGATGGAGGTGATCTGACGCCGGTGGAGGAGGATGCCGGAGTTCAGGCGGTGGGGCGGCTGCATCTTTGGAAGCTTGTTCACTGGTCCCCAGTTTTCAACAGAAAAATAGGGTGCTGATCGGGCGGAGGAGAAGGCCGGATGCACTGGCACCGGCGTGGATTTCTCACAGCAGATGACGGAGCTGAGGGTGAGGCCGTGGCCGCCAGGTCTGGAGGGGGGCTGGTCCGGAAATGACTTCCAGATGTTCCCCGGCCTTCCTGCGATGACGATAGCACAAGCATCCAGCGTGGATGCAGGCCGTGGAGGATTCGCCGAGGGTGGATCAGATGGTGATGGAGGAGGTGGGGCGACCTGGGATGACGCCAGGGACCTTACCAGTCCCCGTAAATTCTCGAGCCTCTCTTCAGCCTTCGTGAGCAAAGTGGTCATCTTTTTCTGTAGATCCGGTGGCTCGGGTACATATGGTGGCCAAGGAGTAATGGTTCTGATATCAATGTCATGGACGTTTGTCTACAACGGCGTGGTGGCCGGCATAGATGATGGGAATGGCGCAGGGAGGCCGGGAAAGGGGAGGGAGGATGACGTGACCATCAGACAGAAAAGGGAGAGACACAGAAGAAATGGGAGAAGACAGAACTCAATAATTCATTTCATAATCAAATGAGGGCCTAGCCCTTACACTTAAATAAGCAAACTAATGGGCTCACTAACAAATGCCTAAGGCCCGTTAATATAATTAAAAAAAACCCTAATTAATCTAATTACCTAAATACCTTTATTATATAAAAGACCCTAAATATCCTAATACGTGGCCCTAGTGGCACCCCCTGACAGCTCGTAGGACGTTCACAATAAGGAACCCACATAAATCTAAAATGATGCATTCTAATGGATAAAACCACATAAGAAAAAACTTCCTTACCTCTATAAAGCCTTTAGATCCATGAAAATGCTTCAATCCTCAACAAATCCTGCCCAAAAATTAGTTTTTTTGTTAAGACTTATTTAAATTAACTAATAGGCTCAAAACAACTTGAAAATAGGTAGATCTAGAATATCGTTTGGTTACAAACAAAAATTGCCCATTTAGGCTTTTAAATCAAAATTAAAAATAAAATTTTTAATGAAAGAGATCAAGAATCAGGAAGGAGAAAATTAAGATAAGAATGATTAAAACAAAAATCGAAAGATTGGGGGTGATTAGGGCAAGAAAAGACCTTAATCTGTTTTTCTTCTTTGGGAAATGTGGGTAGAGTATCTTCTTCCTCTTAACATAGCACTTCCCCATTTGAGGAAATGGGCTAAGGTTTCTTTAAATAGTAAGGGTTTTGGCTAGGTTTACAAACTATTGGGCTATAAAATAGATTAAAACACACTAAATGGCTAATTAGGGTTACTTTTAATCCAAAAATGAATTTAATCATGTCAAAAACTACTGAAATAAAATAACATAGGATTAGGGGGTCAAGTGTGTCACACGCCGTCCAACATGGATGTGGGTAGGGCCTATGACGGGGTCCACACCCTTAATTAAGGAAAAATTAAGATAAAATCTCATAAAATCCATAAAAATTAGATAAATTAAGTTTGACACTAATACTAATAAAAAGTTAATGCAGCCTCATTTAAGCCATAATTACTAACAATTAACCCCAAAATCAAGTCAAACTGGCAAATAATCAAAACCACAAAAAATCATATAATTAAAAGAAAATTAAACCGAGTTAAAATTAGAGATCTTACACATGTAGTGGACTTATGAAAAAGAATAACTTTTGACAACTTTTTGTTTTAAGCATGATTATAAGTTATTTGTAAAAAAAACTAATATAGGGAGAATTTGTTTATTGGTGGAAGCTTATTTTGTATGTTGCATTTGTATTCTTACTCTTATAAAAAATGTAAAATAAAAAAACCCGAAAAGCTTGCAACATGTCCCAAGCTTGCTTAGGGCCATGTTAGGGTCAACATTTTGGAAGTCCACCTATGGCTGGTGCTGAGATATCAAAAGTGTTTGGCTAAATTATTTTTATTTAGCATAACCCTAGTCATTTCCCAAATAGTTATACTCTTTCTTTCAAATATTATATTTTATTGAGGAGTTTTAGGGGCTGAGAACTCATAATGAATTCCATATTTATCAAAAAAATCTTAAAGTCAGTAAATTCACCACCTTTGTCACTTCTAATGTTTTGGATTTACAGCCCACTTGTGTTTTGTATGTTAAGGGCAATTATTTCCAATCCCAAGTTAATCATGATAGATTATCAATCATCACCAAGATATACTTTTTACTACCCAAACTAATTAATTGCATTAGTACTATAAGGTTCATATGTATCAATTCTAATGGTCTTTCAATTTTTACATGTTTTAGCTTTTTATGATGGGATTTTAATTGTTTACCCTTTTGACAAGCACCACATACAAAGTTTTCAAGAATTTTCAAAATAGGAGTAGCTCTAATGATCCTTTCTTTTGTTATTCTTGTTGAGTCTCTAAAATTCACATGCTCAAATATTTGATGCTAGAAATAAGCATTATCAAGCAAGGACAAGTTTGTAAAATAAATAGGATCAAGCAAATAATAGTTATCATATATTAATAACCCTTTCATACAAGTCATTCCAGATTTTGTCTCTGATATAACAAGCCTTCTTTGTAAATTTGAAAATAAAACCAGAGTCACAGATTTGAATAATGCTCAAAAGATTAGCTTTCAAACCACTAACATACAAAGCATTATCAAAATCTGGCAATCCAAAAACTTTCAAAGTACATATCCCTCTATTTGTATGGTACTTCTATCTTCAAATGTAACTTTGTCATCATACTTCTCTACCTTTGGTAAACCTAGATTTATCATTAGTCATGTGTTTTGAACATCCACTATCTAGGTACCACATGTTAGAATGTTGAGTTTTTATGGCAGTGTGCACAACAAGACATTTCGCTTCTTCTTTTTTCACCCAAATTCTCTTAGTTCCCACAAATTCTTTAATTTCACTCAGATTTTCATCATGTTTTGCATTCTCAAGAGTTTTACATTCACTTCTTGTCCTTTCTTATGATAACCTTTTTTAGAAAACTTATAAGAACTTGGTGAACTATATGTATGATCTTTATGTCCAAGACTTTGAACTTTTGTACTAAGTTCTCATAAGCTTATCCCCATCTATATAATTTGTCTAAGCAAGTCAATTTTTACAATATTTCTCACAAATTGTGGTTTCCTCACTTATTTGTTTTTGTTTGACCCAATTTTAGGAACTCAATCCTTCTTAAGCATTTATGTTCCAATTAAAAGTTCAAATTTGAAGTACTAGCATCATGATCATTCAAGTCTTCAGCCTTAACAAATTTACTAATTTCTAGAGAATTTGTATTCTTTTGTCCCACATACCCAAAACCACTTTTGTCACATCCAAATTGACTACATGAGATAATCTTAACAAGTTTTTATTTACCTTTGACAAATTCTTTCATTTTGAATTTGTGGTTTTCAATTCTTCTTCCAACAACTCAATTTTTTCAAGCAATTCTATGTTTTTTATCTCAAATAAAGATTTGTGATGAACAAGTAGAGAATTCTCATGTTCCATGGCACAAAATTTTGTTCTAAGCATATTCAATTAATAAAAAAATGATTACTCCTAACAACAACAAAAGTTGAGGCAAATTAAGACAAATTAAGCATATTTTTCAATTCCATGGTAACTAAAATAAAAATCAAGCTTCAATCACAAGGAAAAATGTACGATTAATCACAATATCCTCAGCTACCACTTGTTGTTTTGTTGGATTGTGTGTACGGGATAGAAAATCCAAGAAAATTAAGTACCTCTAACTCAAAATTAAGTTACAAGATTTATTTTCCCCTTTTAAACAAAATAAACCAATAATTTAACCAATTAAACGTTCCTAATTCTAATGTGTTTAAATGATAAATTTGTAATCATATTAGCAATCCAAACACACAAGAATTTTTACGTGGAAACCCAAGTAGGGAACAACCATAGCACACTATGTCCAAATCAACTATGTACTTTGTAAACTTAAGATTACACAATTACCGATTACATAGCAAAAGACTCTTTTTTCTTCAAACCGACTGGATCTTCACATTACTCTGAATTCTGAATTAACCACTCCTTTTTGTTTACTGGCCATAGCTTGATCTTCTCTTTTGTGCTCTCTCGATCAACATAGATCTTTCATTTCCTTTTTGAAAGACTCTTCTATTTATTTGATCTTCTTAAGAACAAACTTCAGTAAACACATAGTGTTTTGTGCTCCAATCTCACTTTTAATCACTCTTATTTATTTATGGTAGAGATTCTCATAGTTTTGAAGACAACTCTCTCAAACCTCCATTAAAGAGACTCCACACAGGATTTCAAAGTTTTTCTAAGTCTTCTCTCTTCTTCCATCAAGTTCCAATCTTTTTTTATAGACTCATAAACCCTAAAAGAAAAAGTCTCCAATTTGGAATCGTACCCAAATTAGGAAATCCTAATTTTGGCAACTTGTCGTTCAAATGATTAATCATTTCCACAGGGCAATCAATTGATCCTTGTATTTTTCAACACTACTCTTGAGCCGATCAATCGCTAACTCTCAGCTTTGTTTTGAATAGTATACTTTCAGGTCACAATTGATCGGTTCACAGAAGCAATTGATCATTTTTTTAATTGTTTGGAAATTTAATTTTTAACTATTTAAACATCTAAGTTTCACCATTCTTTCACCTAAGGTTTCTTTTACACTAAAGTGTGAGAATGAGATGTGTGTGAGTGCTTTACCTAATGAAAAACACTTATTCAAGTCTTCTTTTTGTTCAACCTTCATAAATCCATCTTTAGACTTGAAACTAACTCAAATAACACATTGCATGAAATTGTTTTGATCACGACAATAAGCCATAATACTTATGTTCTTATAGCCTCTACAATCAAGCTCCTCTTGATTATGACATGTTAGAACATATGCGTCATATGTTAGGTTAATTAATTAATTTCTTTATCAAAATTATGTTCAAATTAAGTATGTAATTAGTCTTAAAATCTAATTAGATGTAGTTGTGGTCGAGTCAGATTAGAAATTGTTGGACTTGAAAAATAGGGGCATATGTATTCTTATAACTAAAGAGTGAAGAGTAAAGGATTTCGATGGGTTATGAATCTTATTTAGTTCACATTCTCATACAAAAATTGTCACGCCCCAATGCTGCCCGACCCGAGCCGAACCCTGTCCAAGGGCTGGTCAAGCGCATGGGGGCGACGAGGGAAATTGAGATACGGTTTAGCGGAAGTCTTAACCCTAAAAACGGGCAACCTAATAGAATTACAGAGTATGCACACCACTTTGAGCAAGAGTAAATAAGTAGAAAAGAAAGAGAGTTGCTTAACTCAAAATAAACAACTAGTCTCAAACCCACATGCTTAGTCAACCATAGCCCACTCTGGCTCTAAAATAGGTCTTAGACAACACAACTGTATAATGTGACATAAATCCAACAGAGAACCATACACAAAGGTTCTAAACATAAGGTATAAACCAAAAAAAAAAAAAAGTCACGTAAGAGTCTCCACGATCACATCCAAGTCGTCTCTGACCTTTCCTCAAAGAGGAGATCCTGTCCGTCTGTGTGTCGTGCCACGCAGCCCCAAAGCAAAACATAATAAAGGGGGGTGAGTTTAAACAAACTCATCAATGGTTCTTCTAATATACTATCAGCATCGGAAACACGACTGCATAACAATATCATTATTCAAACCAAAGATTGACAAGATGTAACATTTTCTGATCACACATACACATCACTTAAACCTGCATCATAGTGTATAATCCACTTGGTGCCATTCACATCATATCAACCTGTATGAAATGTATCTCTAACATACATATACTGCATGAAATGTATCTCTAACATACATATACTGCATGAAATGTATCTCTAACATACATATCCAACCATGCATCACATCATATCAACCTCCACAAAATGTATCTCTAACATACATATCAAATCATGCCTCGACATCATATCAACATGCATGAAATGTATCTCTAACATACATATTCAATCATGCATCACATCATATCAACCTGCATGAAATGTATCTCTAACATACATATCAAATCATACATTACATCATATCAACCTCCATCAAGGAGTAATCACAATTTAGTGTCACACAGACGGGAACACAGACAAGGCCACGAAGGCGTGTCATGGTCCAAAATTCTACACAAGAATTTAAGAAGTTCGGGGTTGTCAATCCCTAAGGCTGCTCGCCCTAGACGATCTTGGCCAAGGATGTCCCATTCTCACATAGAGAATCTAGAGTAGGGGTGTTCGCCTAGGGACATCTCCTGTAGAGGGGAGAGCCCGAGTTCCCACACAGGGAACCATAGAACATGTGGTAGCGGGTGCACAAGGCATACCACACTGGATTCTCAGGGTCCAGATGACACTTATAATAATAATCTCAAATCCTCAAGACAAGTACACAACTCATTTCCATATAATTCCATTTCTCTAAACTCAACCCAGGGAGTGCACTCGTTCTACACAGGAACTCAAATCAAAACATGTCCTTTCGGACCAATCAAGTTTCGATTAAGTCACGACCGATCAATCTGGCACGCAATTTTACCACATTGCATCCAATCGATCAAATTTGATTAACCTCAATAAAGCCTCAATTGGAAATTTATTTTCATAATGCATGCAACATGGTACATACGTGGGCAAGGCATACATGAATCCTAATTCATGATAAGTACTCTCATCAGCCCCTAATGCATCATTTATAATTATAATATCAAGCTTCAACATCATCATTAAACCCCACATGTGTGTACCTAGTAGAAGCACTTTACTCAATGCATATCAACATGCTTGAAATTAACTCACTACCACACTACACATGTGAATTAACATCTAATCATGAATTCCAACGGAAATCATAGAAGAAGAATCATTGAAATCATAACTCAAATCAAAGCTCAACCATAAGCTAAACACATATAAAATCATTCACTTCATCCTTAAGCCATGACGCTCACTAACATTCACACATCAATTAACCACATCCTAACATGACATATCAGTCCATTAGTAGGTTGTAGCTCTACTGAAAATATACTTAACCATAGAGAATCAACCATTCATAACTTCAAGATGGCAATACCAACATCATACCTCCAACCATAAGTCATTCCACATAACTCTAAATATATATCTCAACTTCATAACCTCAATGGTATATAGCTTAAAACACTCCACATTCATATGAAATTGGCATATTAGAGTAGATTCAACAAAATAAACATCATGCACTTAATATAAAATCTGCTGTGTAGCCATTTGAACGCCCCGAAGGCCGTTCAATCGGCTAAACAAGAAAATTTTGAATTTATAGTACTGCCGTTTGAACGCCCAAGAGGGTTGTTCGAACGCCATAAGGCAGAATCGACCTTCTTCTTCATTTCGAATTTTCAAACCGAAACTCCATTGATAAACCTTAAAATTTATATCTAACAACCTAAATGCCAATAAAATTCCATCATAACTTCCAGAAAGCTAATCTACATCATAACAAGATGAAACCTTTTGAAATCGGGATTAAAGATTATCATTTACTAATCATGTCATTAAAGCACTAAATCAAGTAAATCCATTCAAAATAAACCATGAAATCAAGAGTTTTACCATAGGAAGACTGAAAATTTGAAAGTTCATTACCTTATCCCTTGATTAGGCTTAGATTTGATGGTCACCCTTCTTGAAAACCTTACAAAGACAGAGTTTGAATTAAACTCCATTAAAACCGATTTAACATAGAAAACCCTAATTAAAAACTTAGATCTAGGGCTTGTTGAACATAAAAATTGGATTTTTAGAGCTAGGGTTTGAAGTAAAGATGCAAATCAGTAGTTTTAATGTTTAAAAACGAATCAAAACAAAGGGTAAATGGTAGATCTAGAAGAGATTAAGAGAAAAGTTAAGATTTGGTGCTTAATTAGAACAGACTTACCTTAAACACCTTCCAAATCAGGCCTAATTGGGGATTAGGCCTAACCTCTCCTCCTCAGCCTATTCTCAAAAATGGAAATGGCTCAGGTCTTGCCTTTTATAGTAAGTTTTGGGGTGTGTATGGGTAAATTGTGAGGTATGAATAGAAAAATAGGCTAAAATGGGTAATTTAGTTATTTGAGTACTAATAAAACCTGGAAAAATTATGAAAATTTTTATAAGGGCTTATGTTGATGTTTGGATTAATTTGACACAAAAATCCAAAATTTGACGGTGGGGCCCACAAGGGTCTCGCCAAACCCTAATTTAAAAAAAAATAGTGAAAATTCAAAAAAATCCAAAAAATTCACATTTGACTCAAATCACTTAAAACCACTAATTGTAAAGTTGATTTTTTATTAAAACCATCATAAACACCATTTATTGACGAAACCACCGAATTAATAAGAAAATGAGTTAACCATGCAATAACCGATAATTAAAAAAGAAACGAAAACCGGTTTAGGAATGAGAGTCCTTACAAAAATCATCGGGAGAAGTTTCACAGGTTGTAGAAGGTGTTAGGGTAAAAAGGAAAAAATGTCATTAAAAAGTGTCATCAATTGATCGGTGGAGTTATGTGTTAATTGAATCGATCAAACATTGGTGTACATTTGTTTCAATTTGATGAATCGATCGATCACCCCCATAAGCGATCGTTCGACACATAAATCAATCATTTTTTAAACAAAGCCGAGAGTTTATCAATCGATCGACTTGTTGATAGATCGATCACTCAAGGAATCATATGTTCAAAAAATAGTGAACAATCGATGCTGTCAGAAACAACTGATCGCTAACAATTTTTGTAAGATCCCTAAACACTAACTGATTTAATTAATTCTATTTAATTATTATTGTGGGGTTTAATGTTGAATTTGGCTGGTTTGACTTATTTTCAAAATTAAGGTGGTTAACAATTATTTTTAATCAAGGTTTCTTCACTTTGATGGATGTTAATATAAGTCATTACAATTTTTTTTGAAATTTTTGGAATTTTGACTTTTTTTCCAAAAATTAGGGGGATGGACCTGTTGTGGGCCCCACATTCAAAATTTGGATGATGGATCTCACAAGACCCTAAAAATTTATTATGAAAGTAAATAAATGTTTCAAAATTTTTAGACATCAATTTGGGCTTAAAATAAATAAGTATTCCATTTTTAGTGTTAAATTTTATTTATATCGCACCTATTTGTTAGGTCTACCCCAAAGCCTACAATAAATAGAAAGGCACAACTACTTTCCTAATTGGGAAGGGATACAATCTGGAGCTTAGGAGTCCCTAATCCTCATTTTCAAAGAAGGAAAGATGATTAAGGTAAAAATTAGCTTAATCTTCTACTAATTTCTTAGGGTTTCTCCTAAACTTTCTAAATCTCTTCTTTTACTAAGGTTTAATCTTGATTTCTACCCATAAAGATACTAATTTTAACCTCTATGTCAAACCCTTATGAAAGGAATTTCATTTTTGAACTCAATAAACCCTTGATCTAAAGTTTTCAAGATATTTAGGTATTTTTAAACAGATTTATGCAAGCATTAACAAAACCCTATTGTGGGTAGGATTTGAAGGTGTTGGGGCATTGACTTCAAGTTAAGAAGCTCACTGAAGGTAAGAGATTTTGTCCTAAATAGGTATGTGAATTTAGATTTGAAGTGTGGTGGAGTTTGATGTGGGTTTGCATGAAGTTGAGCTTTAATGACGGATTTAGTAAAACTTAATTTTTCTTGTGATTTCTTAGTGTTTAAAGTTGTAAATGGCTAGATTTACTGTTTACTAAACTTGGATTTCATTATTATGATGTTTGGGAGTGAGATTTGAAATTTTATGATGTTATGTGCATTTCCGATTTTTGGGTTCGAAAGGAAGAAGATGAACCAGAACTTCTGTTCTAGCGATCGAACAGCCAAGTGTTCGAATGGCCCTACAGGGTGTTCAAATGCCAACACAGCAGTTTGGCTATTTTTGTTTATTTTGCTCATATTCGTGCTTTTCCTTTTAAGTATCATTTCTTATGTTTATGATGAGTAATTTATGCTAGGAAGAGCTACTGTAAGGGCATGAATTTGATGTTGGAAGCTATGATGAATGTTTAAGTATTATGTGAATTACATGTGATTCAATTAAGCATGTTATGATTTCTTATCTTGAATCCATGTTAAGTAATTCCTCATACTTTAAGTATGATTCCAGCAAGGTTATAGTATGAGAATGGATTTGTATGCATTTACATATTATGATTAAATTATGGGTAAATGATGGTGTCATGTATAGCTTTAAGTGTGGTAATGATTATGCTTACATGAGTCTAGCATGAGGTTGCACTTGATTTGAATTGTGTTTTTTTATGGTTTTTACTCGTGATTTCAGTAACTAGCCATGATTAATTGTTAAAGAGCATGTGTGTAATAAGTTGATGGGTTATTTATAATGCATGTCTATATGCTTAGAATTGAATGTTTCTACCTTGTACACACACATGTGAGGGTGATCATGGTAATTGTTGAAACTTATGATTAGATATGATGCATGTGTGGATGATGGGAGCATATTCCATGTATTAGGATTCATATAGGGATTGCTTACATATGTACCATTCTGCATGCATCATGAAACAAATTTTATAAATGAGACTTTATCGAGATTAGCCGATGTTGATCAATTGGATGTAATTGTATGATATTGTTTATCGGGTTAACCGATCGGAAGCTTATCGATTCGGTTTTATGTCCAAAAGGATGAGGTTTTATATCTGAAAGGACGGGGTTTTATATCCGAAAGGAACGGGTTTATGTCTCTCAAAGACGGGTTTCATCCCCTGGTTGAGAAGAGCGACAATGCTATAAGGAGAATAAAACTATTGAGACCATTTGGACCCTAAGAATCCATGCTAGTGTAGCTGAGTGCACCGGCTTACTAGGAGGCAGTCTTCCCCGTTTGGAAATTTACCTAAAGTTCGCAATTCCTTCAAACTTTCTAATCGAGGATTGTTTGGGGTGAGCAGGGACTCCTTAAGCCTCAGCTGATTAAGCAGGTTTGTTTTATTGATTGCATGGTTGTGATAATGTTTTAGAGATACTTTACATGTAGGTTGATTTGTTATGGATATGTATGATGTGATTGTGTGTTAGAGACACTTCTCATGCAGGTTAAATGTGATGAATATGCATGATCTGATTGTGTGTTGGAAACATGTGTCATGCAGGTTGATTGTTATGAAGGAGAATGGGTATGCATGGATATGTATAGTATGTTTGAGATACTTACATGTAGGGTAATTGCTTATGAGTAAGTGGTTATGGTAAGGAAAGTAATCAGAAATGGGATATTGTATGATATGTAGATCTAATAGACCATGTTTATGTGTCGTGGCTACTTTTTGATTTACTGTTTTCGTATTTAAAACCTTACTGAGTTTATACTCACCCCACTTTCTCATGTTTTATTTTGGGTTGCGTGGTGCGATATGCAATTGAGCAAGATCCTTTGTATGACGAACGGTTGGGGAGTGCTTTGGAGTAGGCGTGGATGCCTCGAGACTCTGTTATATTTTCTGATTTACTCTGCTATGATGTTAGAACATTATGTATGGTTGATCTTGTTTCAGACTCTTGTAACTATTGTGGTGTTAGACCTGTTTATGACAATCTGATTCGGGCCATGTTTGTCAGCTCAGTAGTCTAAGTTGTGGGTTGAGACATTGAGGACCGTTTCTAAATTAAAGTCCTTTATACTTTTACTTATTTCTCTTGCATAAAGATTTAAAGGTGTATAACTCCATATTTGTAATTCACCCACTAAAAGGGTCAAGTCTTCCGCAACTTATTAATTCACCGTCCCGGTGCGCTTTGACCATCCGTTGGACCGGGTTCGGCTCGGGTCGGCGGGTGCTGGGGCGTAATAGTTTTAGGTTCCCTAAAAAAGCCTTTCTAGATTTGATTTCTTTCCTTGTTAGTCTAAGTACCAAATTATTTTGGAGACCTATATAAAGGATAAGAAATTACGAAATTGAAGAGAGGAAAACCTAAAAAAAATTGGAGAAGAAAGGAGTAACCTTTTCATATTGTTTTGCTTGGGAATTCACAGAGGACTTTGAAGAAAATATCAATGATGAATTCATTATGTTGATTTACAACTAAATAGGAGATTTTACACAAAAATTTCATAGAGGAGTTGCAGAAAAATCTTCAATGAGAGATTGAAGAACACAAAGGCCAAAGTCATAAGAACAAGAGGAGCTTGTTGAAGGCTAGAAGAAGACGAAGACAAAACAAGGAGAGATTAAAGTTTTAACTGCTTGATGAGAAGACTTGAAGGCTAGCAACAACAAGAATTTGTGAAGATCTATACAAAAGGTGTTTGTGTTAGAGTAAAGAGGGTGGTGGTTTGCTTGTGTCATGTAATTGTCCTGCTTGCTAGTAATCATTGATTTGGTCATTGTTGGGATTGCTGTAGTTTTTTTCTCGAGTTTGGGTTTTCTACATTAAATCCTTGTATGTTCATATATGGTTTACATTCTTTATGCTTTATAGTTTGATTGTTGATTAATTGTGAGTGAACTTAGAAATTAGGTTTTGATTATTTTTGCTATATGAGAAAAATTTTGTAATCTTTATCTTCGATGGATAATAGGACTAGGGGAAGTGTGGTGATCCACTAGATTATTAGATAGATATTAATCTCTCAATTGGTAGCTAAGGGTCTTTATTGATAAATTGAGTTTGATCCTTGATGTCAATCTATTTTAGCATGCTAGTGCATCATTATCCTGCTTAAGCTTCCTATATTTTGGTTTCTAGTGCTAGACAACTAATGCTAGGGTTTAATTTCTTAATTTTTCCTAGTTTACTTGTTTTTCTTTTAGAATTACTTGCTAAACTTGTTGGTTTTTTTGCCTTGGTTTGTTAGTTTGCTTTTCTTATATATTTCCTTGCTTTAATTGCTTAATGTGTGTTGCTTTGGTGATTTTTGTTGGATTAATTTCAATGGCTGGTTCAAATGACTCAATGAATGAACATGAGGATTTTGGAAATCCAATGAATCCTCCACCCTTCTTTGATAGTCAAAATTTCTCATATTGGAATTCAAGCACTTGATGGAAATGCCTAGAAACCAATGATTAAAAATTGGAATCCTCCAATGACCAATGATGAAAGTGGAAATTCAATCGTGAAAATAAAAGTGAATGGGATGAAAATAAAATAAAACTCGCATATCAAAAGAGTAAATCCCTTAATACATTGCTCAATGTCGTAGGAAAATTACAAGTTAATTTCTAATTGCACATCTACGAGGCTGTTAAAGTGTTTAGGCTACTGATGCTTACCCTAGAATTTGAAAACATGATAATGAGTGAAGATGAGATTATTTCTATATACTATGCTAAGATTTTGGACATATTATATATACATATGATCAATTAGGGGATCCTATACCTAATTACTTTGTTATGAGTAAACTGTTAGGGTCCTTGTCCTCTAAATTCAAAATTAAGATGGAAACTATTAATGAATCTAAAATGATAGACACCTTAGATATTTAGAAGTTAGTTAGGAATCTCAAAACTTTTGAGGTGTAAGAAGGGTTATATGAAAATAAGAAAGATTTGTTTGAAAAATCTAAGAGAAAACAAACTGGCCTAAAAGCATAAAAGAGAATTTCCAAGAAGAATTAAACTTTGAATACCTTAAAAGAGTCTAAAGATGATGAAGAATTTATGCTTTTGTTGGCTAAAATTTTTAAGAAATTCATGAAAACTCAGAATTTTAGGTTCATAAATAAGGGCCAAAATTCTAGGAAAAGACAAGTAAATAAGAGAGATGAGAGGAAAAACAAGCAAGACAACAAGATTTTGAAGTGTTTTAAATGTGGAAAGTTTGGTTACTTTGCTGCTGATTGTCCTTACAATAATTCTGACATTCTTCTGATGATAAGCCAAAGAAATTAAATGATTTTGGTAGCAAGAAAAATGGCAAGGTGTTTTAAGCAACTTACTCTGATGAGAATTCTTCTGAAAAAGATAAAATGTGCAGCTATATAGCCTTCCATGCAAGTGTGAAGGAAGATAGTTTTGGAGAAAAGTCTCATAAGTCCACTTCTCTTGAAGAAAACTTAGAGTCTGACTTTGATTCTGATAAATACAAAGGATTCCCTTAACAATTTTTAGTCTTTAATAGGAAAACCAAAACCCTTGAGAGAGTTGGAAAAGAAAGAAGATGAATTAGTTTTGTCTTCTCAAGAGGGAAATAGGTTAGTGGAGTTGAATGTCAAACTTGAGAGAGAAGTGGGTAACCTTAAGAAAGATAAAGAAAGTGAAAAAGAGAAGTCTAGTGCTCTCAATAGAGTGCTTATGTCCTCTCAAGATAAATTAGATAAATTTAAGAGTAGGAAGATGAAGTTGGAAATCATGTTGAGCATTGGTCAAACTAACAAGATTGCCTTATGTTTTAGGAATTTCTTGTCTACCCCCCTTAGCAAATCCTACTATCTTTGTGAAGGCAAAAGAAAGTGACAAAAACATTAAGATAGTGCATAACCCACCTAGGTCAATTGTGCAAGGAAGAAGAATAGGTTTTAGTATTGTGGGTATGTGTGACATATGTCATAGTGATTCTCATAGTAGAAGAGAATGTCCCACAAATTATCCCTTCAAACTTTAGTTAAAGAAGAATGAGAAGAAGCACAATATTATTGTTACCCCTAAGTTGCCCCACCTTGTTTTGAAAAGAAAATGATAAGGGTGTGGGTGAAGAAGATTGATCTTCAAGTTTTGAATGATCAATTTGGAAGAGCAAGAAATAGCACCTTAGATTTCCTTAAGATAGGTTGGCTAGGCAGAGCTAAGGAGCTTGTCATCCCAAAGTAAAGAGATTCTTATTTTTATCCATGGTCTTATTCTTTCAATCCTTTGGACACTCACATTTTTTCATTTTAATCACATTTTACTTTGTTTTCACATGTCTTTAATTCATAGGTTTTAATTGAGAAAAATAGAATATGATAAAAAATACAAAAAACATTAGTGTAGTGTTTGCTTGATTTTGCAATTGGCTTTGTTTTTGTTTTCGATTGGTTTAGCTCTTGATACATATTGAAATTAATTTTCTTTTAAACTGAAAAGTAATATAATTAGTGGTCAAACATACATTAATGAAGAGAAGGATACATGAAGGAGAGTAAAAACCAATTTGATTTTTCTTTTACTTGAGCTTGCAATTCTTTGTTTTTTAGAAAAACTTGTACACATCATTTTGAGACTCAATACTTTCATGTAAGAACATCAACATAGAATTCTTAAACATATGTTGACTTAGGCATTTGGATTCTAGTAGTTTTAGTGATCAAATTAGAGCATTTATAGCTAGATTTTTGTTTACAATCCAAAAGAAAAGAAAATTCCATATCATTAACTTCCAAGATTATGAGTCTTATGTGCTTCAATATCTCTAAGAAATGGAATTATCCTTATAAAGATGATGGGCAAGGGCTATCTACTTAAGTCGGCATAGGCTAGTGTGAAGCTCTCATATACTTGACATCAAGAAAAATGAATAAAAAAGAAAGAAATGAATGATGCAAGTTGAGAGGATTCAGAAAAGGCCAAGCCTTAAAAAAATGATTTGAAGAAAATATATCATAATTTAGAAAAAGATATGAGCATAATTTTATGAGCTTTTGATTGTTTTACCCTTTTAGGCAAATCATGTATATAGATTTTAGCTAAAGTGAATTGAAAAATGTAAACTTGTCTTTACTAGAGGCTAAGAAAATTTGCTTCATTTTGGTTTTGAGTGATCTTGCGAGATATAAAATTAAAAGAGACAAGAGTTGAAAACATTATTGCTTTCTTCAAAAATTAATAAAAGAGTATTACAGTTTTAAAAAGAAGATGATAAAATTGACAATCACATGCTAATGGAGTTGACTAATCTAAGGTAAGGTATTAATGAATATAATCAATTAATGCACTTTAATTAAAGAGAAATTAATTAAAAATTTGTCAAAAGGAGCTCAACTATACTTATTTTTACATTTTGATTTTTAATTTAATCTGGTTGTCAAAAAAATTTATTTTGATGAGAAGTGTCTTGAGATATCTTTAGGAATTTATTGAATTTTTTTGGATTTTTTAAAATTTGTTTAATTTTCTTTATTTTTGGAAAATCAAAAATTTGAAACCCTCAAGATCAATTGATTGATTCCCCTTAGCGATTGATCGCTAGTCAGGTTTTTACATCAAAGCACTGTTTTAAATTTGGGTGAAGCTCATTTCACTTTTATTTCACTCCAAACTCTTCCAAAGAGAATCAGTGAGAGAGTAGAGGTAGTTTGAGTTATTTTTACATGCAAATAGACCAGATTTACACGTCAAATTCAAGATTTATGTCATGGCCAAGGTGAGTACTAAAATAAAAAAATTGATTTTTAGTGTATTTTGAACCAATAGGATTGTAGAAATAGCTTGATCTACATTTTTTTCAAAGTTCTGTGCAATTTAATCCGTCACATTGTGTGATTTCAAGAAATTTACATTGCGGATTGATAAGTATGAAATATATATCTATTTTATATGCCTTTTTACCTTATTTGCTTGTATATATTAGGTTAATTTAGAGTTAGTTATAGTTTATTTAGATTAAGATAGATATTAGTATTTTAGTTTAATTATTAATAATTTTGTAGTTATTAGTAGTTTAGATATGTATTTAAATCAAGTTGGAATTTTAGTTATATTCTACATGTCTAAAATGTGATATTTTTATGTTGTATAGGTAAAGTGCACTTATCGAAGTACTTGGACGATGTTTGGAATAATTCAAAATAGTCTTGACATGTTTTAAAGTGATTTGGACAACTTTTTGGAGTTATAAACAAGTTGGAAATTAATATGGACATGAAGAAAAATTTAATGAACAGAATATGGACTGTCCAGAAAAACTATCCAGATTGCAGAAACACTGTAGCCGTTCGAACGGGGTCACTTACCATTTGAACAGGGTAACGTGATTTTGAAGAAAAACTCAGTTCAAGCGTGCGAACGGGCATGCAGGGCGTTTGAACGGCATAACGTGCAGTTTCCTAGTTTTAGCCAATTTTGAGTCCTTTTCATATACAACTTCTTCCTACGGATCTTTTGCCTATAAAAAGACATATTTGGCTTGAAATTTGAGGATTCCAGTAGATTTTCTAAAGAGAAAAAGGAAGAAGATGGAAGAGAACTCAAAGCTTTCAATGGAGATTCAAGTGCTTTCTTCTACAATGGAAGGCTAGACTTTTCTTTTACTTAGGAGTTGATGAAGCTATAGATAAGTTTAAGTTTCTTTTCTTTTTAATTTAGATCTTAGTTGTGAATTATGACAATTGTATGATATGAAATTCTTTTTTAATGGAAGAGCTTTTAATGTTTATTTAAGTCTATGTTGATTTATTGTCTTGTAGATGATATATTGATGTGGTTTTGATATTTACATCAATTCTAATTTCTGTGATTTAGATGAGATGGTCATACAATAGTTTTAATGTTCAGATAATTAATGACTTGGATGAGTTATACTAAGATTAGACGGGTCATGCCTATAGCTAGTTTAGTGTAGATGATTCGTGTTATTGTCGAAGATAGTTCATGCCATGGAATTTAATTAATGATTCTTTATGAAGTAATTCTAGCTTATAGCTGAGAATACTTGTTCATATTCACACTAGATTTAGATTAAAAGTTAAGGAATTGTTATGGTTCTATAGTGGATTCGATTTCCTAAGTAATTTCCATCATATTAATCTCTTGCTTTTAAACTAGTTGATTCCTTTCTTTTGCTTAATTTAAGTTTAAGTTGTTTTTAGTTAATTTAAGTAGGTCTAGTTATGAATTTTGAAATTCTATGACCTTTATTATTGTCTATTTCTTTTTTCGTAGTTTATATTTAGAACTTGGTTGTTTATTTGCAAAACATTTAGATGGGGAGAGCGAAGAAGTTGAAGTTGATGACTGAGTCTGGATCTGGGGATCCAGGGGCTTCAACTAGCGGCGCATATAGGGTTAGATCTATCATGTGTGAACATAGTTTGGTTCACATCCACTATGGATTGGATTGAGGCACCTCCATACTAGATGGATTATTTTTGGCCCATTTGTACCTCTAGTCAGTTAATATTTCCACGTCTAGTTAGTTAGTTGTAGTCATCTCTCCGCTTAGAGAAGGATGACTTATTAGTTGGCATAGCAAGAGTAGTGCAAATGAGAGTTTCACATGATGTGATTGCTAAGGTGATTGGATGCGAAAGAAGACAACTAATCTTTCCACAGTTTGATGATTATGAGTTGTTGCCAGATTGTGAGTTAACAGGGACATTGGCATGTCTACATAGAGGTCCAAGGTTGGATGTATCTTTACTCCCACATTCCATGACTCTAGATTTCCGCCTCTTGCATGTCATTGCTCAATATGACATATAGAGTTCTCGTAAGGAGAGAGTTGATTGCATGATGGCTAGGATACTTTATCTCTTTGCACAACCTAAGCTTCAACTTGATCTTCCTTCCATCATATTTGTTTGGATGATGACATTCTATATGGCCATACGCACGAGATGTTGCCCCCTACCCATACATCTTGTGCAAGATTTTTTACTTTGGCACATGTTAGGATCCCATGAGGCAAGCCAATGATGGTTGGGATGGAACCTATCGATGCAATGTTTGTTAATTGGATGCTGTCTCATCATAGAGGTTAGGATAGAGACATAAAAGAGCCACATGTACTCCAAGCACCTCTAGAGGCATCATCACCACATGATAATCTAGACATACCTGTTACCAATGCAGAGTTCAAAGCTTATCATGATGCAGTGTTATAGAGACTCATACAGATCAGACATATGCTCAAAGCCCAATCTCGGCATAATGACAGTGACAGGGAACATTCTGATGGTGGAGCTGATTGATTTTTTTGTTTATGTATCACTTTTTTATGTATTCATTTGTTCAAACTTGTGTCGATTCAGTTTATATTTTATTGTCACTATGAGATGTATTTTGAAACTGAATTTGTTATGGGATATGCGATGGGCATGGTTTATATTATGTTTTATTTATTTACATATTCTATGGTGATATGTGTGACTTGATTGTGCTAAATTAAGTTGTTATTTTGTTAATTACTGCTTGACTTTTTGTCTATGTAAGTCAATAAGGGGGAGAAATAATTAATAAAAATTAAATTACTTATCTTTATTTGATTTAACAATACTATGCAAATCATTTTGATTTAAAGTGTGCATGATAATTACAAGTTGAAGCAAGGCTTTTCAAGATCAATTCTGATGAGTCTATGTTAATCTTTATGTTGTCAAGTCCTTTGCACAAAGTAAAAGTCAATGCACTATATCAAAAGTTATAATTTTATTTTTTATTTTCAATTGTCGAAAGTTTTAACTAGAAATAGTTAAAGGGGGAGATTGTTAGAATGTATGTGTCATATGTTAGGTTAATTGACAAATTTCTTTATCAAAATTATGTTAGAAACCTTAAGTATTTTAAAAGTCTTAAAATCTGATTAGATGTATTTGTGGTTGAGTCAGATTTAGAATTGATAGTCTTAAAAAATAAGAGTAGACGTGCTCTTATGGTTTAAGACTAAAGGATGATGACGGGTTATGAAGCATATTTAGTTCACATTCTCATACTAAAATTACTGAGAAAAGTTTTAGATGTGATTTTAGAGGCTTTAGAGGGTTTTAGGGTAGAAAGAAAAAAAATTATCATTAAATAGTGCCATCGATCAATTGTTGGAGTTATGTGTTGAGTGAATTGATCGATCACTGGTGTATAACTGATTGAATTTGATAAATTGATCAATTGCCCAAAGAAATGATTGATTGGTACTCTAATCAGTCCTTTGTAAAACGAAGCCGAAAATTTATCGATCAATCAGTTTGATAATATATCGATCGCTCAAGGAATCATGTTTTCAAAAACCAATGGACGATCAATCACTGTCTAAAATGATCGATTTGCCTTAAAAAACCTTTTCAGATAAGATTTCTTCCCTTGTTGAAGTCAAAGTGTCAAATCATTTTGGAGGCCAATAAAAAAAATAAGAAGTGACGAAATTGAAGAGATAAAACCTAAACAAATTGGAGAAGAAAGGAGATACCTTTTTTATATTGTTTTCCTTAGGAATTCACATAAAAGTTTGAAGAGAATATCATAGATAAATTCATGAGGTTGATCCACAACTAAAGAGGAGCTTTTACATAAAAATTTCAAAGTGGAGTTGTAGAAAATCTTCAATGAGAAGTCGAAGAACCAAAAGGCCAAAGTTATTAGAATAGGAGTTTGTTGAAGGCTAAAGGAAGACAAAGACAAATGAATGAAAGATTAAAGTTTCAAGTACTTAAGGAGAATACTTGAAAATTATCAATAACAAGAATTTGTGGAGACCTAAATGAAAGGAGTTTCTTGTCTTATGTAATTGTCTTGCTTGCTAATAGTAAATTGATTTGGTCATTGTTGGGGTTGCCATGGTTTTTTACCTGGGTTTTAGTTTGCCACATTAAATCATTGTGTGTGTTTGTGTGATTTACATGTTTTATGCTTTATGGTAAAATAATTAATTAATCGTGAGTACACTTAGAAATTAGATTTTCATTATTTTTGCTATATAAGAAAATCTTGCTCAATAAAGCCATATCTCATAGTATTTATCTTTAATAGATAATTGGACTAGGGGCAATGTAGTGATCCACTAAGTTATTATACAGATATTAAACTCTCATGATACTTAGCTTAGTCTCCAACCTTAAACTTTAAAAACAAGTCTACTCCTATTTCAAGAATTAATTCCAAATCTAACTTAACTGCGACTACATCTAGTCAGACTCTTAAGACTGAAACATACATGAAGTTTAGACATTATTTTAATTTTCAAAATTAGATAATTATAATACATATGCTTCATATGTTCTTACAATATCCCCTTTTAGCTATTTTATAACAAAACACTACAAGTATAAAAATCAATAATTACAACTCTTTAATATAATGCATTGACTTTTACTCGTACATATGACTTGAGTTAACTTGGACCCTACTAATACCATTTAAAATTGATCCTAAAAAGCCTTATAAAACCTATACTTATCCTGCTCACTTACGAGAGTATGTTTGCATAGCACTGCTCAAATAAGCACTTGAATTATTACGAACCATTTCTTCCCCTTTTTTACACGAATAGACAAAAGGAATCAATAATTAAAGAAAAATTAAACTTAAGCACATTCAAGTTATAATAATCACTATAAGACATGAAAAATATAATAAATCATTACCAAAACATGTTCATCATGTATCTAATACCCAAAACAATTTCATAATAAATCTGAAAAACAATTAAGACATAAAATGAATTGTCACAAGTTTTAAACTAACAAATACATGAAAATAGTGAATAAAAATAATAATCAAGCAACAACATCTAGAGCAACATCATCATCAATCTCCCCCTCAGTGTATAAAAGTGAAAATATATCTCGAATCATCCTCTTAAGATTCGCAAAACCGAGTCGAATCTCATCATGCAAATGCCAACAAATATCAACAAGGTCTCTATATGTGAGTGATCTAAACATATCTCATGGCCTGGTAACAATAGTTGGCTCCTCATGATGAGCATCCTGATCCTCTTAGCCTCTAGCTCATGTCCCTGAGTTTGAGACATCCTCCTCACCATTGCATCATCTATTGGTCCCATATTGATCACCGTAGGCTTTATGACTGGAAATTTTCTCAATCAAACTGATGTAAAGATATGACATACGATGTACAAATACAATAGCATCTTCTATGTATGGCTATCACACCACTGTCATGCTCCTTTAACCAAAAACTAGTCAAAAAGAGCGATAAGGGTACAATGAGATGAGTTGACTACTAACCCAAACCCAGGCTAGATCGATGTACATAGCCACCGCTTTGTGAAAAGCAATTACCGTGAAAAATAAAGGAAATCAAACAAAAGTTGTTAAGCATAACCATAAGTATTCTTACACACAAATCCAAGTTCATAGTCATAATGAGTCTCAAGCCCTAAAAACGCTAAACAAAACCATACTATCAAAGGAAGGCTCTCCCAATAACATAACTAAAGTTTCAAGGTAACATCACACATTTACTATCTCATAGTAAGTGAACTATCCCCACTCAGCTTCTCTTTAGTCTTCACCTTACTCATAAAACAAGTCATCCAAAGTACCTGCGTAACACAACCACATAAAAGATCCCAGACGGATACATAAAACAAAACAAAATAAAGGGGAAAGCATAGCCTAGTATGTGTTTAAAACATAGAACTAACATTAACATCATAAAACAGAATCTCAAGATGCATAATATAAACCTTATGCAATATACGAGTTAAGATTACAAAAGCATGTCAAATCCCTTAGCAAAATATTAGTATAAACATCTCAATAATGTAAAAATACTTACACATAAGAACTTATGTAAATAAGCATTATAATCCATACACAATAAGTGTATAAATAAGTATCATAATCCATAAACAAAAATTATGTAAATAAGTATTATAATCAATATACAAACTTGTGTAAATAAGCATCATAATCTATACACAAAAACTTGTATAAATAAGCATCATATTCAAGTAATTAAACATCATAATCCATATACAAAACTTGTGTAAAAAAATATCATAATCTATACACAAAACATATGTAAATAAGCATCATAATCCCTACACAAAACATGTGTAATTAAACATCATAATCTATACTCAAAACTTGTGTAAATACGTATTATAATTCATACACAAAACTTGTGTAATTAAACATCATAATCGATATATAAAACTTGTATAAATAAGCATCATAATTCATATACAAAACCTGTGTGAATAAACATAATAATGTAAAAAATTTACCATAAATCTTGGTACCCAAAGATACTAGATACTTTCTTACCCAGTATTCCTAAGTCGGAAATACTCAAAGTAGTTTCCTTACCTAGCATTCATAAGAAGGAAATACCAAAACTAATTGATACTTCTATAAAACAAAAATGCCCCCAGTTAGTTGACACACACAAACAAACTAGCTTGAAGTTTACTCTAGAAATCTCTATTAGTGTTCTCATTGTAGCATTCTTTTCTCCTCATTCTGAGGAGGAACATACCCTTTCGGTATGAAAAACCCTACCCTTTCCAACAAAAAGACCCGCCTTTTCATATGAAAAATAAATTCATTCAAATTCCTAAAATAACTAATATAAAAAACTATAGAATACCATGACTAATCACTACGAAACATGATTCACAACTCATCATGGTTAAATATGGTTCAAAAAATAATTTTTATAATACATGCGACATGATTCATATGTGAATAATATTAAATGCAAGCAAGCATAAGTATTCATATTAATAAATACTTCTATCATGCATGAAATATGGATCGTGAATAGATGATATGGTCATGTAAGCATAAGTGCTCATACTCATAAATTATCTATAGTGCATAGGGTATAGTCCATACATGAATAGCATCACATGCAAGCAAGCATGCATACTTTAAAGTGACAATACTTTATTGGTCACATGTATGAGGCATAGTGAAACCATCAAAATCTAGTTTAAAAAGAAGCATATAAGTCAAAAATCCACTTAGGCGATCAATTGGGCCTTAAAAAAGATTAAACATTAACTTTGGCCAATCAATCTAGCCTTTAAGATAATCAATTGGTTGGCTGATGAAAAGGTGTTATCTTCAGATTTAGGGTTGGCTGATGAAAAGGTATTATCTTTGGATTTAAGGTTGGCTGATTGATCAGTTCAATAGGGTGATCGATCGGTTTGCCTTAAATTTGAAGACAATACCTTTTCATCTATTAAACATGCACAAAAATACGAAAAATAATAATTTTTAAGCCAATGCAAGTCTATTCATCTATCAAAACCTCATAGAATTTTGAATAAATATCATCTAAACTTTAGATAGGATAGATCCAACATAACCTATATACATGCATATCAAAATATCATCAAAATACATATCCAAGAAGATCTAAGCTCACACACACATCATGCGTTAAAAATATAATTCAACACACTATCCATGGTGTTAATGTAAGGAAAACTTTATCAACCCTTTACCTCAAATTAGTAGATAATCCCTTGAATTTCATACCAAAATTAAAAGAGCCCTAACCAAAAGATTAAGTACCTTTAGCCCTAAGAAAAAACTACACATTTTCACCAACTAGAGATTCAAAACTACTAATAATAACTAAACAAATTAAGTCATTCTTTGTGCACAAACATGGAACACAAGAATAAGAACAAGAAACAAGGATCTAGAGTTCTAAAACATGGGTAAAAGAATGAACTTTGAATAATAGAGGACATGAAATCAGATGCATACAAGTAGAACACATGTGAATCTTGTAGTAGAGTTGCTTAACTCACCTTGGATAAAGCTAGAACATATACATTATCATCTAATGAGAGGTTAGAGAACATGCAACCCTTAAATTTCAGCCACCCCAAAGAAAAAAGGAGGCCAAGTTGGCTACTTATAATAGTGAATGAGTAAGTAGGTTTCCATGGGCCTAATTGAGGAACAAACAAATTGAGCTAAAATAAATGTGACAAGGCCCAAGCCCATATAATATTTTAAATGAAGGTCGACAGCCCAAAAATTTGGCGCAACAACAAGGAATAGTTGTGGATCCTAGTGTGGGGCTCACTTCCTTAATACAAGGAAATGGAAGAAAATTGCAACAAATCATATGGTAACATTATGGTTTATGTTAGGCACTGAAGTACTCTATGAGTATTTCCACCTCATTACTTGGAAAATGAGTCGTCACACCTTGGGTAAACCCCAAATATAATCAGTCCACTAATTCTTTGATAAATATTCAAAATAAGACAAATAAAATTCATAAACAAATCAAACCATAAACACAACAATAGTAAACAATATAAAATTTTTGGGTGGGTCTCACAATGGTCGCGTAAGAATGCCATCATTTGACCAAATATAATAGAGGGAACATCTAGCTCCAAGTGTGACTCTTAACAAAAAAAAAAGAATTCGTGCCATCATGTTGTCGATTCTCTCCTTCTTGACACTCCAGATGTCATACTGAGAATTCACATGAAGTAGGCAGAAATCGGCAGTCATAGAGTGACCTAAGATTGATATGTCAAGAGATCTACCACACGAATGCCCAATGATACATCCATTGATCTCACTATTAGACAGAAAGACGTATCCACCAAAGTTAGGATAACATAGATCCCTATGCTCACCTCTGCAATGACTCCAGGAGTCACTCTAATAGAAGTACCAAATATTGTGCCAAGTAAAACATCCTCGCCCTCAAACCAAAGGAATGAATACCCCTGCCTAACTACTCTAGGGTGGACAGCCTTATCGGTTGTAGAAATCATGTGAAAGTAATTCATCCAATATACATTCGACTCTATCCATGTAACGCCCGATCCGAAACCCAAGTTCGTCAGGGCAGCAGACTTACGTTTGATGCTCTGTTGAGAGCGATGTACGTTTCTGACTTTGTCTGTGTGCTATATGAAGCACAGATGTCTGATGCTCTATTGAGAGCGTTGTATGATTCTGCCCAAGAGTGGCACTATATGTTTCTGCCCAAGTGGCACTGTATGTTTTCTGCCCAAGAGTAGCAATGGCACTATAAGACCCATTATGGTGGGTAATTCTTTGGCACTATAAGACCCATTATGGTGGGTAATTCTTTGGCACTATAAGACCCATTATGGTGGGCAATTATGTGGCACTATAAGACTCATTATGGTAGGCAACTGTATGACCCCTTATGTGTGGGTGTTTATGTTTGCGCGCTCAGGTAAGTATTATCATGGATCTACTCTTACCTGTTTGATCCAGTGCCTCATGAGCATTGGTGTACCTTACCTTTAGAAAAGTCCATGGCGTCTAGTCACTCACCGGAGGTTAAGGTGTTGCCCCAGTGACATTTTTTTCTATTTCGACGCTGGAGCTTATTAGTTGTAATGAGCTTCAGTCGTCGTTGATATGTGTACGATTATGAGTATGAGCACGACTGTAAGCGTATGAGTACGAGTGTAAGATTATGAGTATGAGCACGACTATAAGTGTATGAGTACGAGTATGACTGTAAGAGTATGTGTATGAGCACGACTGTAAGAGTATGTGTATGAGTACGACTATAAGCATATGAGTATGAGTACGACTGTATGAGTGTGAGCACGACTGTAAGCGTATGAGTATGAGCACAACTGTAAGTGTATGAGTATGGGTATGACAGTAAGAGTATGTGTATGAGTATGATTGTGAGAGTATATTTCTGAGTAAGACAGTAAGTGGGATTTTGTGTAAGTTGTACGAGTAAGGTTGTACGAGTATGATTGTACGAGTAAGGTCATACATGTATGTGTAAGCTGTATGAGTAAGCATATGATTGTATGAGTAAGGTCGTACAAGTATGCGCATGTTGTATGAGTAAACGTACGATGGTACGAGTAAGTTTGTAAGACCCTGGATAAGGGTGTTTGTGTAAGTTTGATTTGATAGTATAATTTTGGCACAATGGTGCCTTTGGTATGATTTTGGGCATGATGGTGCATTTGGTATGACTTTGGCACAATGGTGCATTTGGTATGTTTGTATGCGTATAAGCATGATATTGATATCCCTATCTGCTTCATGTTTGAGTTGCATGAACGCATGCATTTATGAACTTAGTGAGTTCACTGTGTTGGTTTTCCCTACTGGGTATTTTCCTATTGAGTATAAAAATACTCATTACCCTACTTTTTTAGCCCCGTTGTACAAGAGGTTTTGCAGGTTGTGCGGAGAGCTCCTGGAGATAGATGTTCATTTCAGCGGTGGATTGATTCTCGTTAACTCAGGTATATGCTTCACTCATTGCGAGTTTATTTGTGCCACGATCTGATGTATTAGGTGAGACAAGACGTTAAGATGTTATTATTCTAGACTTTTATTTGGATTAGTCGGTGGACTATTATGGGACTTGCACTCAGGGATGTCTGGGAGGGATTTGTATTTAAAGTCTATGATCATAGCAATTTAGTTGTACGTATGTTTTTGAGTAGCGCCTGAGGATATTTGTTTTGGTCGTACGATGTTTGACCATATGATGAAAATATTTAGATAGAAAATAAATATTTATTGTTTTAAATTATAAACTGTTTTATCAGGTTTTGATTTCATCATTTTCCCTCTAATTTACAAATGTTATATTGCAAAAAAATTTCGTGAATTTTAAAAAAAATGTATGAAAAATCTCGGGCGTTACAATCCAATCCAGAGCTAGCAAATGATCTATGCGTATAATGCTCCTCTCTCATCTAAAGGCCTGAGTCTATTCCCAACAACTTGTCTAGCCCCAACAACAATGAACTCTAAGGCTCACTCGATCTAGCAATAGTCTTTTACTTCTTTGTCCAAACCATCTAAATTTTCAAAGAAAAAAATCTCAGGGCTAAACATATACTAGGAACTAAGCATAATGCATTAAAGAACTCTTAGAATTTTTTAAACAAAATTTAAATATTAAATCTATGCCCATTTTTTTAAAATCAATGAAACCCCTTTTTTTTAACCCGATTGATTCCAAAATTTTTCACAAGGTAGATATCAATGGCTAGAACAAACTTTATAATTGGAGCTACAACAAATTTTGATCACAAAGTCCTGATTTTAAAAATTCCCAAATTAGGCAAGTTCTCTAAAAACAGATTTGAAAAATTGATGAAAACACGAATTTTACCGATTCAAATCACTTGAAACTTTGGACAAAAGTAAATTTAGACATTTTAAATGTTTCTATCATTCAAAAACATTAAAATCCAGGTAGGAAACTCTAAAAAAAAAAATTTAGGGGCAAAGGGTACCTTTGGCCGCAAACAAATTTGACAAATTGAGGTTTGAATCTAATTTTTCTTCGCGCAAAACTCACCTTCTAGCTCCTCATCAAACCTCTAAGGACTTGTCTGAGTCAAAACGAGGGGATAAATGGGTTTCAAGCATTTTAAACTAAATGTTCGAGAATGAAAAATGAAACTAGTAATTGATTGATAAAATAAAAATGCAAAAAATTCTAAAAAATTCAATCATTTTCATAATTCAAAGCCAACTTTTTTCCGTCAAAATTAAAAATTTTGGTCCTCTGGATCTTAAAATAAAGATAAAAACACCCGAACAGGCAATAGTGAGCTCTTTTGACAAATTCTATTGATTCTCTTTTAATCTAACTTCATCCATTAATTATGTTCATTAGTGTTTTCCTTAGATTAGTCAACTTCATTAGTTTGTAATTCTGAATATTTATTTATTTATTTTAATATTTTAATTCTTATTTATTTGATTTAGAAGAAACCACTAATGCTTTAACTCTTGTTTATTTCTTCATGATATTAAATTGAGACAATTTTGTCAAGACCCTAATAAAGAAATAATTCTTATTCTTTGACTCACTTTAGGTAGAATCTATATACATTATTTTTTAAAAAGATATAAAAATTATTAAGTTCGATAAAATTATCCCCATGCCTTTTTTTTTAGTTATGATATTTTTTCTCAAATTATTTTTCTAAGACTTGGCTTCTTCTAAATCCTTTCAACTTACATCATTAATTTTTTTATTTCTTTTATTTCTTTTCTTTTTTTTATTTATTTTCCTTGATATCAAGCAGATGAGAACTTCACATTAGCCTAGGCCGACTTAAATAGATAGTCATTCCTCATCATCTTTACAAGGACAATTCCTTTCAATAATATGTTGAAGTAAATAAATTTACGATCATTGAAGCATGCTACAAAAAATTTGATTTCATTGAATTCTAAATATAAGTATAGCTTTAGTTCTACTAATTTGATTACCATGAATCACTAAAATCCAGAGTCCTAAGTCAACTCATGTCTACCAATAATTCCCTCTTGATCTTCACTCATAAAATTGATTTGAATATTAACATGATATATGCAAGTTTTAAAAAAATAAAAAATTGTAATAAAATCAAATTGATCATCACTTTCCCATGTATCCTTCTCTTAGTTAAGGTACACTAACCACAAATTCCGTGGTTTCTCCGCTTAAAACAAAATTAATTCATTGTTGGTCTCAAAGAGTTGAACACATCAAAAACCAAAATAAAGGAAATCAAAGTTCTTTTTGTTGTTTTTGACCTTTTTTATTTTTTTATTGAAAACCTATGAAAAAAATAAATATGAAAACAAAATAAAGTAAAATAAAACCTAATAAATGTGTCCCATAAGATTAATGATGTAGACCGATGTCTACACAAGCAAAATTAAAAGAAAAGCACAAGAAAAATAACTCAACGATAAATAAAAATAAACTAACTTGAATATGATTTCTAAACTTTTTAATATAGGCATAGCCCTTATATATTTATAAGCAATTAAGCCTCCTAATTCTAATGCTATTAACTCTTAATTGGAATGGACTTCTAACAAGAATGGGCCTCTAACATAAGCCTAAGCCTACTAAAATTCTAATTACTCTAAAATATAATCACTAATAAATAAATCCTAATGATACTACTAATCTTAAAGGTGGAGCCAACCTCTAGGGGGTCTTGACATTCCATCTCATTTCCACTCCACCTTGTCCTTGAGGTGAAAATTGATGCTTGTAATACTAGTAAAAGTATGAACTTGGGCCCACGAATGCTCTGCTGGAATGTTGAATCGCTAGGCCAAAGAGTAGACTAACATTATAGGTAGAAAACCACATGTAATGTGTATTGGACCCATATAAAATGGGCATACATTGAGCTTTGTTACAATGATGGAAACCCCCAACAAGATGAGTTGCATCGAGATTTTTGGCACCGAAGCTTGGCTAAAGCTAAAATACTGTAATAGGACACGTGCGACTGGAATTGAAAAAGGCAGTGAGAAATCAACGGGGTCAAGGAAAACCAAGTCGGAGTAGGAGTTTGGTGGAAATTTGGCTCAAATAGACATAGATTTGTGGGCATTGGGAGAAGTCCAAATTAACACATGGAATAGAGTCTTGTTTGGAGTAATGGAAAAGTGTTGGCGAATGAGGGCAGTGGCAGGCAGATATGGATGTGCTGCGGTTGGACGAGAGTTGTCATGGACTCAACGAGGAGGCGGTCGGGTTGAATGGGCTGGATCTGGAAAAGCGGCATTGGCGAATCCAAAAAGTTGGCAACTTTCTAGACGGACGACAAGGCTAAAGCTCCATTGTTGAACACTGTTGTTGTGTTGATGGACTGCTGAGGTGGGGGGATGTAGACAACACCGTTACCCATGTGACTTGCAAAGCCACTCACCATGTCTGCACTAGAAAACACCCCTGTGACATGGTTAGTGGCCGGGTGTTTTCTAGTGCAGACATGGTCGGTGGCAGTGGTGAAGGGAAGAGAGTTTGCAAAGCCACGCGTTGCTTGTCAAAAAGACTTGCAATTTCATATTTGAGTTGGGCGAAAGAATCTTCATAATTCCACTTGGAAGGGTGGAAGGGTTACGAATAGGAGAGGGTGTTGTAAGGAAGTCCAAAACTAAATGCTCTGATGCAAATGATGTAAACCAATGTCTACATAAGAAAAGTTAAAGGAAATGCATAAGAAAAATAAATGAACAATAAATAAAAGAAAACTAACTTGAATCTGATTATGGACTTTTTAATATAGGCATAGCTTGTACATATTTATAGGAAATTAAGCCTCCTAATCCTAATGTTATCAAAACTCTTAATTATAATGGACTTCTAAATAGAATGGGCCTCTAACATAAGCCTAAGCCCAATAAAATCCTAATTACTCTAAAATATAATCATTAATAAATAAATCTTATTGATACTACTAATCTTAAAGGTGGACCCAACCCCTAGGGCAGGTCATAACAATAAAAAACATTTAATCATGGACAAATCAAGTCAATCTCTTTACTTAGAGATGTTTATTTTTTTAGTGTTGCCTAGCCAACCAATCCTAAGATAATCTAAGGTGCTCTTGCTCATCTTACCTAGTTGATCCTTCAAAACTAGAAGATCAATCGTCCTTAGTGTTGTCTAGGGGTTGTATGTATAGTGGTCTTCTTCACCTTCTTTCTTGAGCTAAGTTTGAGAGCATGGATAATTGGACACTCTTTACTACTGTGGTTATCTTTATGACACAATTCATAAACTCCCACAATTCTAAAATTCAATTTCAGCTCCATTCCTTTTTCACATAGGTGGGTTGGGCACTATATGAGAGTATTCATTGATATCTTTAGCCTTTATAAAAATTGTAAGTTTTGCTAAAAGTAGAGACAAACATGTTCTAAACCCTAAGCCCATCTTATTGGTTTGACCAATACTCAACTAGGTCTCTAATGACTTTCTCCCACACTTGAACCTATTTAATTTCTCTTTAGAAGTCATAAGTTCGCTATTGAGAGCACTAGATTTCTCTTTCTCTTGTTCAAGGTCATACATACACAAAATCCAAATGAATATATATTACATTATAAAAGAATTTATCTAAAATAATAATACATATTTCTACCTTTGAGGGATAAACTAATACCTGACTAATGATTGAAACAATTGCATCATTTGATTTATCTTTGATTCTAAATCCTTACATTGATCATGAAGTTGTCCTATGTCCTCCTTGTGCCTTGATCTTTCTCTATTTTCTGCTCCTTCAGCTTTATATTTTCTTCCTCAAGTTGTGATAAATTTTCTTTCATAAATTTGTATTCATAACTTGAGGATGTTTTAGGGCGACTAGATGGTTGACCCCATAAACTAGTCGGAGTCACTCTAGGACCATATCCCTGAACTCTTCCAGGTTTCTCTACTCCAAAACCCAGAGCAAATACATCATCAGGGGAAAGAAGTGGTGTCTCTTGAAGTGAGACTAGATGGTCGACCCCATAAACCACTTGGAGTCACCCCATGACCATATCCTCAAATTCTACTAGGTATCTCTGCTTTGAAACCCTGAGCAAATATATTATCAAGGGAAGAAGTGGTGTCTCTTGAAGGCCCTTATCCTCTATAAGTTTTTTTTATTTTTTTATGCAATTTATAAAGTTTTAGATCTTAGTTCACTGCCAAAAGGTTGAGATGTGATTAATAATAAAAAGAAGGCAACAAGCAATTTTTTTACAATATAGGTTACTCACAATCTTTTGTGCCACTTTCTCAATAATAATCTCACATTTTTTTTGTACATGTTAAAAGGAAAGATTCTATCATGGGATTGGGACATCAGTTCCCCTTTTTAGTTGCTACATTATGCAACATCTACTTAAAACAAGGTACACAAAATGCAATAAGAATGCAGACAACATAAAGTATAACACATACCTCCTCATTCTAGATCTACTTAAAACTTTTAATCTTAGTTGTATGGGTAAAAGGTTGTAATGAACAATTTCGCTTATTATTATTACACCTTAGTTGTTTCAAATTATATGATTTGCTTACATATTTACCACAAAAAAAAAAAGATAAATTGATTAGATGACATTGCAAACAATCAATTTACCTTTGATGCATTTTTATCCCAACAACTTGTGAGGATTGCCCATTGTTGCTCATCTACCTCTTTAGGGGTTGCTAAGCTTGCACACTCTTCCAATGTCCTGTTATCCCAATATTTAAGCTTCAACTTACTTTGGAAATTAACCCACTTCTTATTGAAAGAGTACATAGCAAATTTCTTTGCATATGGAAGATCATTCTCTTCAATGTGAAAATATTTTTGTATCACATTCAAAATAAGGAGTTTAGTCAAAATAATCAATAGCTTAAGAATAAACTCTTAAATGTGTTTTCAAGACATAAGTAGACCTAATGAAATTTCTTACCAAAACCTAATTTCAAGCGTTGAGTTTGTTGTCATAAGGCATCATTTTCCATGTATGAATGTTAATAGAAAACTTAGCTCGATCTCTAGCCAAAGTCCTAAAAAATTTGGTGAACTTGCCTGCATATTCTCAGTACCGCTTCTTTTTATCCTACTTTACATGAAATTTATCTCTACTTCCATTTAAAAGAAATTTGCATGTACTGGGTCCTCTTCGCTTCTTCCTTGGTGGTGATGACACAATCTTTGGTTCCAAACTTGTTTGTTGGTGGTTCATATGCTAAACAAATGAAAATTGATAATTTCATTCAGATCACAAATAAATTTCCAATACAACATGAAGGTTGTTATAGTAAAAGTGAAGAATTTCCAATGTGTTCTTCAGTTGCAAAAAGAAGACATTGGTGCCATTTACATATTTAAACATGATAGAACTAGGAGAATGACATGTTATCCTAATCAGCCTACATATTTTTGAAGCCCACATAGTGTCACATTATAATAATACAATAAACATAACACTAGGATGTAAAAGAAACTTAAAAAATTTCCACTATCCAAAATTTCATATTTGACTTATGCCTTAGACAATTTACATACAATACTCATGACTATTCAAGCTATTCAAGTGCAATCACCACTGTTTGGAAACTAGCATCATATACTTTTAAAGTCATAGAACAAGAATAACTCCCAAGCTAGTAAGCCTCAAATATTTAAATAACTTTGTCTTGCTTGTAGTGTATGAGCTACAAGAAGAGAGCAAATGAATTGAGATTCTTCAAAGTTAACATGTGCAATGTAAGAACATAAGTGCCCTTGTGTCATGTATTGACTTATTTATATGATCAAAATAATATTTTGTATGTGTAATTTTGAGTTAGTTTAAGTATAAAAAGTATATTCTGAAGATAGAGCGTGAGGAAGACTCAAATCCGTGTCTCAACAGGTAAAATGTTTCACACACATCACATTCACACACTTTAGGGTACAAGAGACTTTAGGTCAAAGGATGGTGAGAGTTAGAACAATCGATCGGTTTGAATTGTAGCAAACTTTCCAAAATATTGTTGATTGATCGATCGCTTCATGACAATGATCAATCAGTACTCAAAATTACCTGTGTAAAATGAAGCCGAGAACTTATCTATCGATTGTCGAGTCAATAGATTGAAGAGTAGTATACTAATTGGAACAGTGATGTTGATAGCCTTATGCAATGATCGATCGATGGAACATAGAGTTACCTAAATTAAACTTTTCTGGTTTGTTTTAGATTCCTAATTGAATAAATATTTCTTTTGAGACTTGGGGAGTCAATAAAAAAAGTTAAGAATGTGAGAAGAGGACCTGAGAATGCATAGAAAAATTAAAAAACTTATGTGGGGTTGCTCTAAATTTTTTTTAGAAAATTAGTATTTTAGGTTGTGATTTTGTCCACCTTAATTAAAAGAGTAATTAGAGGTAAAACGAGTTCACAACAATACATATGTAACATGGTATTTTTCAAGATTGCCGCTGAGAAGATCAAGAAGAAAGAAGATGCATTCTAAATGAGGAGATAACATATCTACATTGATCAAAAAGCACAAAGAGAAGAAACTTAAACTATTGTCAATAAACAATGAATGAGTGGTTGATGAAGAATCAAGGTGGTGTGAAGAAAATAAATCGTTCTTTATATTCGGTAATTCTATAATCTAAATTTTACATAGTGCATAGTTGATTTTGACAGTATCCCATAATTTTTCTTTAGTTGGGTTTCCATGTAAAAGTTCTTCTGTTAATGCTTGGTGATTTGATTGCGACTTTTTATTAGAACACATGAGAATTATGTATGTTAAATTAAAAAAATCTATGTTTATTTTGTTTAAAAAGAGAAGATCAATCTGATAACTTAAATGCGAGTTAGATATACTTTATTTTTCTTAATTTGTATATGTCACACACATTGATCATAAGCCATCATGCAAGACAAATAGCATTATATGATAAAGTACAATGATTTCCAGTTTCTTATGGAGACATGCCATTCAAGAAATGAGTCCTCATATTGGTTGTTTTGCCAATTGACGTCTTGCTATTACCATGGAAGGCTGTATCCACTGATACGTACCCATATCGATTGACAGCAGTATGATTCACATGGTGATATAGGTGCTGCATCAATTTTTTATACGAGCTCTACATTTCAACCGTATCAGATCGAAATGGATTAATCTGCCAGTAACTCTAAATCTGTGGCCTTGTCTTCTGTTTGCTATTTTGGGAGTGGGAGAGGGAGAGGGTTTGTCTCCCCCTGGATGTCTTACTGCCATAGCTTACAACCTCTTGGCTAAAACCGATCTATCTTCTGTCAAGTACAAGAGGGAAAGTGTGGCCATTTATCTTCCCTTGGTCGTCTTCTCAACTTGTAGCCTAGGATGGCTTAGAGCCGCTCCATCTTTCCCTTCTCAAATTAGCCAAAGTACAAGAGGGAAGGCACGACCATCTATCCCCTAGCTGTCCTGGCATTGCAGCTCGCAGCCCTCGCACCTTCCTCTTCACTATCAGCCAAGGTATGACTATACAAGAGAGAGTTTTTCTTCTATTCTCCAATTTGTCTTCCTGCCTTCTCCAATCTGTATTCCTAGACGACGAAGACAACTTCAAAACTATGTTTCTTCTACCTTTGTCTTCCATCAGCATTTCTCTGCCTTCATCTTCCATCCGCATCTCTCTACCATTGGCTTGTCAGGATGTTTTGCAACTCGATCCTCTCCACTTGGGCTTGTGGCCTTGCGAAGTTAAAAAGTAGTTGGCCTGTCCAGAGTCTAAACATTCTCCAACTCAATCTGCTCCACTCAGACTTTTGGCATTGCGAAGTTAAGAAAGAAGGGGGAGTTTTTAATTTATTTCTCTGGCCAAATGTCATGGTGTTTTTAATTTCTTAATCAGTCAAATGTCATACTGCTACTTTTCCTTTGTCAATATCTTCGTCAAACACAACACTTATTTACTGATTTTTGCTGCCTTATTTATATTAATTGTGAGTCGGACCCATACTTTGCAATGCTTAATCTTCCTGAAGGTGTATAGGTTCTTTTTGAACATTTGCTTGGATTCATTTATCTTTAAATAAAATCTACAAGTTGTCTTTGAATAAATGAAGGTGTATATGTTGTCTTTGAATGAATTGTTTTTTAATGTTGTTTGCTTGGATTTGTTTTTCTTTGGTAGAAATGTTTAAAAATCCTACTCATTGTGGAAACATACCTCTCAAGTCTTTAATGCACCATAAGTGTGATGGCACTACAAAAATATTGTAAGCGGCACTATAAAAATATTGTGTTTTAAACTAATTTATATTTTTTATGACATTATTATTCATTGATTGTGACCTTATATTCAATCATATATTTTCATGTCTTACTATGCTCTAAAATTTATGTGTATCAAAGGGTTCGCTTCTGTTTTGGTGCGCATTAAGCATATCATCGATGTGTACCTGTATCCATGATCATTGATGTTGTCATCCGTATTGACATAGCCTTCCATGAAGGTTACAGACCTTGACAATGGTAAAAGGTAACAACAACCTCACATATAAGAACCGATTGACCAAAAAGATATAATAAAATTCAAATTCAAATAAACATAAGAGGCAAATTAAACTAAATATAAAATTGGACTTTGGAGTACAAACAACTAGTATCAATGTGTTCTTATGATGACTAAAAATAATTAATGTTGGATTCTCGAGGCTGGGCCCAAGAATGGCCATGAGCATGACTATAAAATTGTACAAGCTGCCCGAGTCTACAACTACTCCTAGTTTTCACAAAATGGAGCTTTGAGATCTTCCGATAAATGGCATCTTAGGAGATATTTGAGTCAATTTGTGATAGCACATGACTTTGATGAAGATGATCTGGAACACTGGCTTCTTCCAACAGAAAGTCTTATTGACAGCTTCTTAGTGTAGAGCCCAGAGACTCATGAAGTCACTGATTTCTGCAGCTTTTATACTCTTCCTTCTTCTATCCTAAATAACCAGAGCTACTCAGATTTGAAAGCGGCTTATTCCTACACATGCTGTACAGAGAATCTGGGAACTGTGCATAAAAGAGATGCCTCCTAGCATTCTCAACTTGTCCCAATCTGTACACAAATCCAAGATAGTGTTCATTTAATCAAGAACACATAAGTTGTTTACTACACCTGGATTGAGTAAAAAATAATTATTAAGGCATTATCAAAACCGACCATAAAGAAATAGGTCACGCACTAAAATTACATGATTGCCTTGACTCAATTGAGTTATGTCAGCTCTTGGTCTAGCTTTCTTTTTAACTCAGTTGAGTCATGCCAGTTCTCCTGGAATGGCAGTACTTTGCTTGGCACCTTACAGTCAGGTTAGTCATTATGACTCTCTGGAAAATGCTTTAGACAATATGCTAGAGAACTATCTAACCACTTTAAATTAAATAGGGAACTGATGCATTCTCAGTACAGTCTGGTCTGTAATCTAATTATCAAGACATTGCTCCCAGATATGCTGTAAGTGTAGAAATCTGTCTACATTATTGATATTCTATACTAGAAAGAGTAAGGATATGAACTTGAATTGGTCTGCTTACATGACAATTCAACAATAAAAACGTTGGACTCTGGGCTGGTCAGTTGCTTTCAATTGCTCATCTTCGTCTAGCCATCTCCGAATCTTGATTTAAGACAATCCGATCACCTTGTCATGCCAATTAGCCCACAAAAACTTAACCATAACTAACAACATGACACAATTACAGTTGCAAAATTTTCTCCTCGTGGATAGATTCTCACTGAAAACAATTAGAATCACATGTAAGGTCTTAAGCTAGTTGCTAACTAAAGTCGATTTGTCAGTTTGATGTGCGATTACCAGAATTCAGTTTGATAGTGCATGAGCACAGGAAATACCAATAATAATATAACAAGTCGTGCTAAATAAACAATTGATGGATCCAATAGGCGTAATTACAATCGGGATCATGAAAGAAACTACGTCCATATCACCAATATTAGTAAAACCTGAATTACTCCGTGTGATATCCCCTTTGTACTATAACTTGCTACTCGCTAGAAGCATGTACAGGTATCATTTGCATCTCAATCTTTGGTTATAAGTTCTCACAGTCAAGGTCTAGCCTTTACCGAAACCCATAACACTATTAAGAGAGTAGGCCGTAAATTATTGGCTCTAATGTAAGTTTCTATAGAGCATAGAACTAATGAGCAAAGACAGAAATCATTATGGAAGTTCTTATGCTAGTTCTTTGTGACTGAAGCTAGTTAAATCAGTTATATTAATGGGCAGCATAGTTTTGCAAAGATTTCAACATAGGGAACCTATAAAAAACAAGCTATGATGGGGGTTGGAACCAGTGATGCACATTAGGCCACCCACCTCAGACCAAGACTGAGAACTTTCCCAGCCAAGTAAAAGCACTCGCCAATGTGAAGATTGTTCAGGCCACTTAAGATTTTATGTTAGTTCAAACTCGGTCTTTCTTTCTTCACCGAATTTTAATCATTTAAGAATATTCGAATTAGGTAGACTACACAGAACTACTCTTTCACAAGTAGATTATGAATTCTTGGATAAAAGGGTGATTTATGTGACAAACATCTTGTTTCTTAGGCAGAGATTAGTAGGTGGCATTGTCTTACGATGGATGATCAAGGGCGGGCTTATGCATGGGGTAGTTTTTCTGTTGCAATTTTCATCTTCGACTGTTTTAGTTTTACTTTATAACTATTTAGAAATGGAAAATATTGGATTTTAGGTGTCAGGTGGGAATGAGTATGGATAGTGTGGCCAGAGAGAAAGGATGATACTAGTCAGGCTTCAAGAAGGGACATTGTGATCGCTTAGAGGTGTCCTCAAAAGCTCTCTGTTTGTCAGGTAATCAGGTTATAATCTGATAAGGTCATAGTTTGAGAGTTAGTGGACCATACCCCTTAGTTCATGGGACTTAGTAAAAAATTTCACTCCAAGTTTTTCATTAATTCTGAAGTTCTGCACCTTTTTCCTAATGTAACAAAGAAGAAAAAATTTTGGGATTATGTGTGAAGTTCTATCGCTAACCAGTCTTACAAGCATTTATTTGCTTAAGCTTTGGCTTTTCTCTTCCTCAAATTTTGTTGTAAAGCTCCAACTTAGAGTAGTTAACTTTTTAAACCACAATTTAAAAGCATTTAGTTCTTTCTGGAAGGCTATGGAACTGAAGGCATTTAGTTGATTTTTCACATTGAGTTTCTAATCACCAGATTGAAGCCAGATGGTCCTAGTCTCTTATTGGAAGCCTCATATGAACTATGTTCTGGAAAGTAAACTAACTTGAAGATTGCTCAATATGATAAGAGTTAAATCATTCGCCCCCTTATTACGGTGTAATCTTTGGTGAACCACCTATATTTTAACTAGAAAACAGTTAGAATGTAGGCATTTAAACGAGATATATATTTTAAAAGAATGTCACTTAATGGATTGAAATATTCTTCCTTGTGGACTATAACTTTTTACTTGTTCAAAGGTTTGGATTAATATACGACCATAAACCAAATACGTTTGATGTGAGAGTTGAATTCATGAAGTTGCATGATGGCTCTTTTTATCTATTTAGTACATAGTGTCTATGATTGTCTATATTTCAGTCTAGGTGATGTCACTGTTATTTATCTGTGGTGTCTGCTTTATTCCAGGTTGCATGCTTCCCTTTTGATGACTATGACTGCCCCCCAATTCAACTTTTAATATCATTTTGTCACAGTGTGTACTCATGCCTCAAGACAGACATTACAAATGTTGTAGCTGTTCATTGCAAAGCTGGAATGGCTAGGACAGGCTTACTGATATCAGGTCTTCTCCTCTCCCTGAAAGTGAGATTCTAGTATTTTACCAAGAGAAATATTCATTACTAAGTTGCTGCTTGCGCTGTTTATCCAACTTCGTGGTCTCACATGTGCATCATTGTGCAGTTCTTTCCCACAGCAGAGGAGTCAATTCAATATTACAATCAGAAAGTTGTTTTGATGGAAAGGGACTTGTCCTTCCCAGTCAGATTGTCAGTCAGTCTTTCCCTAAGATAGCTTCTTTTCAGGGGTTGTTTTATATCTCCTGACATGTTCATTGTTTTTTTATTTACCTTCGAGATATGGCAATTATTTGATTGTATATTAACATATTTCAATGGAGAAAATCAGCAGGGGCCGAGGTGTTCCCTTTTTTTATCTATAATTGATAATTATGTGATTAAGTGCTCTCCATGTAGCTATAGAGAACATAATGATTTTAATATTGTGCAGATGCATGCTTAGGGAGTATTGCCTTCATAGGTGCCCTTATTAGATCAGACCCTCCATTAATGTTTCTAATCATGATGGTATGTTACCGTCTCATTGATTATCATTGTCTTTCTATTGACATTAATAGTATACTTTACTACTAGCAAGGTTACCGTCTCATTGATTATCATTGTCTTTTATCAATCTTTTTGCATTCTTTCTTTGTTAGTGCAAATTGACAATTTATCACTGCTATCCATTGAAACTACCATGGAAACACATTCTGCAATGTGGGCAATTCATGTGGATAATGTACTCGGTATTTGTCTTACACTCAAGTGTCTGATATGTGGGCTTCTTTCCAGGTCATATAAGCTCTTGAATATTTTGGAGTTTGATAGTTCCCAAAAGAGGATGTCGGTGATAGTACAAAATGAAGAGGGCCAAATGTTGCTCCTCTGCAAAGGTACTGACAGGTTTGTAAAGCATTTTGAAAAATGCATACATATGACTTCAGATTCATATAAGCACATAATGTCCTGCACTTAGTACCAATAATCCTGTGTCTCATATCCACTTCATGTTTTCTGAGCAGTGTCATGTTTGAAAGACTTGCAAAGACTGGAAGCGTGTTTGAAAACCAAACAAAGAAGCACGTGAATGAGTATGTTGATGCAGGTCTAAGAACTCTACTTCTGGCATACTGTGAACTAGATGAAAAAGAATATAAAGAATTTCAATAGGAATTTAGTGAGACCAAGAACTCAGTGCGGATCGGGATGAAAAAATTGCTGCCGTTACAGAGAAGATTGAGAAAGATTTGATTCTTTTGGGTGCAATAGCTGTTGAAGACAAGCTACAAAATGGGGTGGGTCAGTTATGTTTGGTAAATGCATAATTAATGTAACATTTAGAAACTCTCTATAGTTGAATATGGAAGTAAATCTCTGCTTTTATGATTTATAGGTACCTGAATGCAATGACAAGCTTGCGAAGCTGGAATTAAGATATGGGTACTGCTAGAAGATGATGTCAAAAGCATGTTTCTAGAACTAGCTATTAAGGGTGTTTGGGTGTTGGAATTTTAGAAACAGAATTTTTTTGGACTTAATTCAAAATTCACTGCCGAATGTGAATTACAATTGGTAATAAATTTTTTTAGAATAAATTTGGATGTCACATTAAACCCAATTTTAAAACTTTAAACTAATATATATCTCTCTCCCAAACTCGGATATGCACGTTTTTAGTACTATTACGCTCTTAAATTTGAGCCCTATTAAACAAGATCTTAAAAGGGTAAATAATTTTAAACTTTTAAAGTGGGCCCCACCTATATGTGGCACTTTTTGAAGCTTATATCGATATGAGAGGTCACTCTCTAAAAATAACAGAATCTATAATTTCGAAATGGGGGTTAGGAGCCGGAAGTGATGAAATCACCTCATGAAGTGATTCGGTGATTTCAGCCCGTTCCAGTTCTAACTGGCTTGGAATCATCTTTTGGGTAAAATTTTTAATTTCGACCACCTATATACAAACATGATTCTGATAATTCGAGCTAAAATTGGGGCAAAACAAATTTCATATCTAAACAGCCCCTAAATGTGCATATGTTATATTCTATCGTTCATCCCCCAAATAGAAAGCACTAGTGACAAGACTAGTCAAGGATGGCACAGGCAAAACAACATTAGCAATTGGTGATGGGGCCACTGACATGGGCATGCTTCAAAAAGCAGATATTGGTGTTGGTATCAATGGGGCTGAAGGAATGCAAGTGAGATAAATTCATTGCTTCCGTTGTAGCCTCTTTAAAGGCTCATTGTTATCAAAAGATAGACTATGATAATGATGAGAATATGGATTTAAGCTTTGTGCATCCCAAAAGTGCCTCATTCTTTAAATTCTGTTGGAGATGAAGATAGTAATGATTTGTCTAGTGAAGTGTGTCATCCCATTGTATTTATTATTGTATGGGAACTGGGAATGAAATTATTCCATTAAAGTTATTTTGTTGTGTTTGTTTGGAAAAATAGAAAGGGAATAAAGACACTCAAGTTACTTTGTTATCAGGTTTAAATAATTTATAAAATAAATATTATAATTCTAAAAAAAATTATATCCAATAGTGACGGCTACAGTCATTGCTAAAAATAGAATAAATATTTTAAAAAACAAGTAAAAGTATCAGCAAGGGCTATAGTTATTATTGAAAGTCACATTAGCCACTGCTAAAGGTAGAGTTTTAGTGACGGTCTCCAAAGGTCGTACCTAAAGGTGGAGTTTTGGTGACGGTTTTTGTGGCCGTTGCTGAAAACTGATGCATTAGCTACGGCTACAGTCGTTGCTAAAGACACAATGACGACAAGGAGCAAGGATTTTCATCGAGCATTGGCCATCGCTGCGTCGCTATCATTAGCGATGAAGCATTGACCATCGCTAATACCTTTAGGGACGGTCAATATGGTTTTTAACAACGGTTGGGGACTGTTATTGAAAGTCAAATTTTTTGTAGCATGAGAAATTCAAGTGGCGATGGCTGAAAGCTCTTGGACCTTTTCACTCATAAAATGATGGTTCTGATCAAGTTGTTGGCAAGTCCATTTCTAAAAAAGATGGCTAATGTTGGATTCACTCTAATATGGAGCCCTATTTTGATAATAAGATCTTTCGTGTCAAAATTTGTCACAGATTCAGTGTATCTTGAGCATTTTTATAGTGGGACACTATTGTTTTTTGGCATGAGATCTTTCCCGTCAAAATTCTGATGACCCACAGTCAACCAAAGTAGAAGATTTTGTAGATTATTTAGGAACATGAGAACCAAATATCTTATTTTCTTTTGTTTATGAGCAGATTTCAAAACATGTAAGTTCCAAGAAAAAAGGAAAAATCATTCTGCAGCACCGTATGAGCCAAATTAACAGACATGTTCCGCTCTATTTACAAAGTTCATTAGACACTTAATAAAAAAAAAGAAAAAAAATATTGTATCTAGTATTTTTTAAATGTGCAAATGTTTACATAAACCAACACTAAAGATAATAATGCAAAACTTCCTGTCTATTATAAAACTATGAGCACTGGTGTAGATGGCCAGTGTCTTCCACCCATGAAGTTGGGACTTCGCCTGTTGTAGCAAAAACAGGCAGATCACTTTCCCAACGCGGAAATATTCACACATGAAATTGACTAAAAATTAAATGGAAGTTCATGCACAAAGTTAAGCTGGCAATGGAGGGTATTATGTTCTAAAATCTACAAAATGGGATCAACACCCCTCTGACTGCAGGACTGGTAGGAATTTAATGAAATGGAGGGCAGGAAATGACGAACGAGGAAGATACTGCGAGCACAAAAGCATATTAATCGAACTGTTTGGTTTCCGTGACCGCAGACACTAAATTATGCGGACTGAATTAATGAGGTTGGAGTTCTAAATGCATTTTTACTTGATGCATATAATTGGGATGCATTAATAATTATCCTAGTTGGTGGATTTTTTTATACTTGATGCATATAATTTGGATGCATTAATAATTATTCTAGTTGGTGGAATTTTTTAGTATACATATCAATATCATGGTCTATTTTCTTGTTGTTGAGAACTACCTTTGATTGACCAAATCTAATATCTTGTGGGCTTGATGCATCCCAAAGATTATCAAAACAAAATATATATTCATCAATATAAATAAAACAGAACGCCAGAACAGAACAGAACATATATTCATCAATATTAATCAAATAGAACGCAAATCAAAATGGAACAGAATTGAACAAAATGCAAATCAAAAGAACTCAAATCAAAATAAAACATATATATAGAAAAAAAATCAAACCAAACGTTCAAGAGATATATTAGAAAACTTAACTAAAATAAATAAAAAATGCAGAGACAAAGCATACCAATTGAAGTCCTCACGCCAAGAACAACACGTAGTAGAAGCTTTGCTCGCCCAGAAGTTTCCTCAGCCTTTGATTGATCAAGTCCTCAAAGCTTTCCTCAGATCTATGACGGCCGTTGGAGAGCGATCAAGCAAATTCTGGCGGAATGGATCATGGATTTCCCAATTAACCAATGCGCTCAACAAAATTAGCGGGATTTAATCCCGCTTTTACAATTTTTTCACGGTTTTCCTCTGCAGAAGCAAAATTCACGTACCTCTTGTGCGCTCGTCGATCATCAAATTCAAGAGACGGAAATCCCACCTCTTGCATGTCGATCAACAAACTCCAGCGGCTGTTATTGGGATTTCCCTCTCGATCCCCCTCTCGTATCTCGCTTAGCATGCCTTTCGTGGCGGATGCAACAGTGGCTTCTCCAATCCCCTGCAAATTTTCCACAAGTCACCGTAACACGTTAAACCCCCCTTATAAACCCCTTTTAGTAGTTAAAAGCTCTGCAAATTTTAAAAACCCTACCTCAAAACGTGACAAAATTTCTTCTTTTTTGGTGGCTCCTTTATTTTTGGTCTCCTGCTTCTTGCACGAAGAGGAACTCAGTAGTGTGGCGAGCGCACTGCCTCAAAACTATTAGCTTCTCATGAGACAAAGCCAATCTCTTCTAACTTCATCTTGCAGCTGCTGCTTCAGTTTGGTACAGTTCTCTATACTCAGACGTTTAAGGTTGGGAGGAACTGATCGTCTGGCCGGGCCTCCAGTTCAGGACAGTCCTCAATTTCTAGCGAATTTAGAGAGGTGACTTTATAGAGGTCTTTGGGCAGACACCGAAGATTTTTGCAAGAACTTATCTGAAGACATCCAAGCTTGGGTGGGAGGCCCGCCTCCGGGAAGGACACAAGTAGTGGACAATCGAAAACAAGGAGAGAGTTAAGGGAAGAGAGGTTGTGCAATGTTTTGGGTAGGGATGTGAGGTTTGGGCATTTACTTATCCAGAGAGTTTTAAGAGCCGGTGGAAGCCCTTCCTCCCTCAAGGATACAAGTTGAGGACAATCGGAAAGAGTGAGCCATTCGAGCATGGGTGGAAGCCCTTCCGGTTCCGGTAAAATCACAAGTTGAGGACAATCTTCAATAAAGAGGCGAGTAATGGAAGTAAGGTTGTGCAAGGCCTTGGGTAAGGAAGTCACGTCTGTGCATCTTCCTATGTGGAGAGTTGCAAGAGCTGGTGGAAAGGCATCATGATGATCCAATAGAAGCGGTGGAACATCGTAAATTTGCAAGGAATTCAAAGATGTAAGGTTGCGAAGCCAGGGCATGGGCAAAGACGAGCCATTTTCAGGAAGTGAGGGCAGTACTTCACCTACTTGTAGTTGAGAAGAGTAATCAATCGACAGATACTCCAGGTGCGGCCCACAGGGAATAGACTTGAGCTCGGGGCAGCCATGTACTCTGAGATCTTCAAGTCTTCTGAGCACTCCTCCACTCTCCAACACAGACTCCAGTCCTGAGCATCCATGTATCCGCGATGGAAATTTGGAGTTAGAATCATCTTTGAGAGATTGCTGCACAGACACCTTCATAAAATCTTCCCAATCATCCGCTTCTAATAGCCTCAGAGGAAGGATTATGTACAACTCCTTGCATTCTTCCACTTGCAACCATTGCAACATGGGAGCCGCCATAGAAACTTGCCTCAAATTGGAACACCTACGAATGACAAGGTGCTTTAGTTGGGGGAGGTCTATCCTCCACGAGAAATTGGACTTAGGAATCAATAACTTGGATAGATGAAAGTAGAGACAGTTCAGTTAGCTCGTGGCAGTCTTTTACTGTTAATTACGTCAGCTTTGGAGGTACTATGGAAACATCATTCAAACTGGGGCACTCAATAATGACTAGTTCTATTAATGATGGAAGGTTGAGGTTGACCACTTTTTAACGCTCCAGAGATGAAAATTTGTCAACGTCCAACATCCACTCTGGAAACATGTCGCCGTTGTAGTTTATGAAAGATAAAGAAGATAGTGCAGTTGAATGAGGCTTAAGAGCTTTCAGTACCTTTAACTCCACTTCTCCGTCTCTAACCACCAAAGAAGAATCATCACTATCAGTATTTTTAGGCAGGAGGGTACTCCATTGGAATGTTAGCTCATTAATGTGTTTCTTCCTCCTTAAATCAGCCATTGATGCTTTCTCAACACACTCAACGTTCTCTAGATTTGAGATGATAAGTGAACCTTTAAGATTGTTCATGTCCTTGAGCTTTCCAATTCCTCGTCCTGTTTCTTTGTCAACAATGTACTCGTTCAAATATTTAAGGTTAGTCAACTTCCTAATCAAATTGCATTATGCCCACCCTTCATCAATTTTTAAATATAATCCATTTATCCAATGCATCCTTGTAGTCATGCACAAGTAGTATTTACAAGTACATTACTATGTACCTAAGCTTCACAAGATTCAATTGACATTTATCCACTTCATAGTTATCCTATTGATAGTTATTCAGTTGACAGTTCATAGTTTTTTATATGAAAAAAAAGACTTATCATAAAATAAATTGAGTGGAATGTATGGTTCTTAACCCAACAAGTAAATTTACTAGTTAACTATAAAACTGGATAACTAGTCATTTGCAAGTTATAAATTTTAAAACCTAAAATAAATTTTGTTGCATTATGTTGCGAGACTCCTAGTTTGGTCGTATAACCAAAATGTGGGGAAGTTTCAAAGATTTACCTAACTAAACGTATCCATGTGAGAATTGAATCTTATATTCACTTGTTGATAGTGGGGTACTCACATTGGGCTTGGTGGATCTTTTTGTGAATTAGGGTCGGTGATTAGATTAGTTATTTTTTGTGATAGCATATAGCTCTTGTTTCATATCCTATAGATGTAACATTTCTAAAAAACTAGAGAACTAAAAAACTGGAAAACTATAAAACTGAATAACTATAAAACTGAAAAGCCGGATAATTGAAAACTAGATAATTTTGGAAACAATATATGAACAAAAACCCTAAAAAGGCCTAAATTAGCTTCACAACATAGGAAAAAAAATGGGAGGAACCCTATATATATATATGCCTGCATCGACTAGAATAATTCATTTGTTAAAGGAAAAATAGGAAAACTGAATACTGTCAAACTGGAAAACTAAAAAACTAGAAAATGTAAATCCTGAAAAATTGAACCCAGAGAAAAGAAGCAGAGGAGATGAAGGAGCTTGAAGATGTGAAGACCCAGAAAAAAGAAGCAGAGAAGATGAAGCAGCTCGAAGATGTGAAGACCCGGAGAAAAGAAGCATAGAAGGTGAAGCAAATTGGAAAAACGAAAATATGAGGAAGAAGAACCTACCCAGGAGGAGGAAAAATCACTGTTAGATGAAGTCTTATAGGAAAAGAAGAAGAAGAAGACAACTTTTTCCTGGGCTGAGCAACCGATCTGACATATTTTTCTGGTCAGCATGTCATATAATAAAGAAGAGGGTAGTTAAGTAAAATTCCTTCACATGCTTACAAGTTCCCACGTGAGCAAGTCTACTTTGGTAAAAAGTAGAAACTTACTCACATTTCGGTTATTTGACCAAAGTAGGAGAACACGTGAAATAGAGGTCAAGAGCAAAAGTTATGACCTCGAGAAATGTGTAATATGGGTGGAACCCACTAAAAAGTATGGAATAAACCACCCATGTAGGGTCTAGTTTTGAAGGGCTCATCAATACGAAAGTATGGAATAAACCGATCATGGCTGTCTATGTCACATGATCGCATGGTGCAGTGCACATCGCGCTGTGAAAGCGAGACTCCACCACGTGCATACATGAGTGTTACGGGTGCGTAAGGTGCGCAGTGGCCACACATGCAGTCCAATGGCCACATGACATGTGGCGCGCATCCATGTGAGCGAAATTCCATTTCCTTCGTACTCACACAAAATCTCCTATAAATACTCATTTCCATTCAAACTTCCGGAATAATTTTTGGAGTCGTTCTGAGTTCATTTTCCTCTGTTCAAGAAGTGTTTCTACCTAAATCAATTGTGCTAGATGTCGTGGCCCAGAAACCTGACATCTAAATTTTAGGTGTTCGTCGTATCGTTTATTTTCTTGCACGGGAAGTAAGGTAGGGGCTTTTATCCTCTTCTAAGACAAATACTTACATTAGTTGTCTTTGAAAGTTTATATAGATAATTCTAGTTAATTTCCATTTATGTTTTGGATTGCCTCATATACTTATTTTATCGTGTGTTTATCTTTTAAATTTAATTATGAATTATGCTTTTTATGCTATATGTGATATAAATAAAATCTAGCTTCGCCATCATTTTAATTATACTTGAGTATGGTAAGATTGAAAGATGGTTTTATGAAATTGCTACTCTACGAGTGACTAACTTTACCTTGATAATCGTTATCAGTAACACGACCATGACTTGTAGAGGAGAGGCTAGGATTTTTTTTGAAAGGTTGATCTTTGTGGAAAATTGTTTAAAGTAAATAAAAGAGAAAGGAAATTCCAGTTGGAGTCGGGCATGTAAGAAATTTAATTGTCTAGAGCTCAAATTGGTAGACGTACCAATAGAGTTTTGTTGTGCCCAGTGTAGGCACAATGGTACCTCGAACTCTCACGTAGGAAAGGGAAGAAAGGAAGAAGAAAGAGAAGGGAGTAAGAGTAGTTTCAATTGCATAATGGAAACACAAGGAAGGGGACGACTCTTATAGGGAGTTGCGCCCAGCTAGTGGGCCCGGCTATCCTGTGGGCCACTAGATGGTCAAATACAATTAATCGTCCTATTACATAAGCAAATATGAAAGAAAGTAGCCTCATACAATGCAATAAAAGGGAAATAGGTAGCCCGTGTGATGGTGCACAACACTCCATTACGCTTCCACCATTATCCTTGACCTCAAGGCGACCAAGCTGGATAACTAGCCATGAACTTGTCTTCGGACATCCACATGACATCCTCAAGGGGTTGGCCCTACCAAGAAATGAGCACCTCTGTAATGATGCGGCTAGAATGGCAGACCTGACACTTATCAAGCACCGAGGTTGGAACAGGATTTGCATGCAGGGTCAGTCCCATCAAAGGATGTGGTGGAGTATCAATGGCGAGGGAGATCTCCCCCACACATCGACGGAGTCCAGAGACATGGAAGACGATATGGACTAAGGAGCCAGGTGATAGAGCAAGGCGATAAGCCACCGGGCCAATACGCTCTACCACTGCATATAGACCATGGAAATAGGGGGCAAGCTTGGATGCTTTGGCTGAAACAAGGATGTCTGCGCTGAGGGAGAACAGATACATAAACCAAGTCACCCATAGTAAGCTCCCTATCCATGTGATGATCATCACAAATTTGCTTCATCCAGTTCTGAGCAGAGGTTAAGTTCTCCTTAAGTTGACGAAGAACCTCGTCCCGTGTCTGTAACATATAATCCGCCTCGGCCAGAGAGGAGTGTTGAGGGACATAAGATAACACTATTGGAGGTGGGCGACCATACATCACCTCAAAAGGAGTAAATCCCATGCGAGAGTGAAAGGCGGTGTTGTACGACTACTCCACCCATGGAAGAAGTTGAAGCCACCGACGGGGCTGAGACATAGTGAAACAGTGGAGATACTGCTCCAAACAACGGTTCACCACCTCCATCTAGCCATATGTCTGTGGGTGATAAGCGGTGCTCATGTGGAGAGAGGTGCCCTGTAAAGCGAAGAACTCCTGCCAAAACTGAGAGATGAAGATTCTATCACGTCAGAGACAATAGTGCGAGGCATGCCATGGAGTTTGGCCACTTCCCTCACGTAGAGTTCTGCAACTGTCTTGGTGGTGAAGGGGTGACCCAAAGTACAAAAATGAGTATACTTGGACAACCGATCCACCACCACTAGAATGACTGACTTGCCTTGCACTATGGGCAAGGCCTCCACGAAGTCCATCGAAACATCCTCCCAAACCTTGTCAGGAATGGGTAATGGCTGAAGCAAGCCGGTTCTCTCACATATGTCACAAGTGGCAACATACTCCTAGACTACCCATCGAATACCCTGCCACATAAAGCTCTGGTTGACCCTCTTATAGGTGCGGAATGAGCCTTCATGACTAGCCACATGGAAGTGGGAAAGAATGCACCGGCAAAGATCATCAACATCAGGTAGTCAAAGGCGGTCCTTCCAAAAGAGAAAATTATCCCACCACAAAAAGAAAGGACAAGCTACGGGGCAGCATAGAGAGTTGTAATCAAGGTCTATCTTGGAGGATCCTCAATATATGCCCACTTCAACTAAGCAATGAAGGGGCATGATGGAGTTGAAAGAGCCAGGCACAAACCGGCAGTAGAGCCGCGAGAAAGTGCGTCGGCCATAGGGTTGTCAGGTAAATGACCTCATAATCATAATGAAGCAACTTACCAACCCACCACTGCTATGCTGGAGTGGACACACGCTGCTCAAGGAAGTACTTCAGGGGCTGGTGATCAGTGCGGATCATAAACTGGCGGCCAAGCAAGTAATGTCGCCATTTGTCTATGGCAAGAACAATAGTGAGCATCTCCTTCTTCTAAATAGACATGGACAAGGAGCGGCCAGCCAAAGCCTTGCTGAAGTAGGCAATCGGGTGCTCGTCCTACAACAGCACCGCCCCTAGGCTTGTCTCTAAAGCATCCATTTCAACCACGAAAGGGCGGAACAGGGGCCAATGCCATAGACTGCTTTAGCTCGTCAAAGGCTGCTTGGGCTGCTCTAGTCCAACTAAATGCCCCCTTCTTCAAAAGCTCCGTAAGAGGCCAAGCAATCTCTCCATATCGGCTGATGAACCTTTGATAGTAGCCAGTAAGGGCCAAAAAACCTCATAGTGCATGAACACTGGTGGGCGGCAGCCACCTTCGACGGGTCGGTGGTGACTCCGTCCCAAGAGATAATGTGTCCCAAATAATCAACATGTGGGCTGCCAAAAGAAAACTTCGAATGCTTAAGAAATAATGAGTTATCTCTCAAAATAGAGAAGACAGACCTGAGGTGCTCCAAGTGGTCCACCAAGGACTTGCTGTAGACAAGGATATCATCAAAGAAAACCAAGAGGAAGCGACAGAGGAAGGGTCTGAAGAGATCGTTCATGAGGCTCTAGAAGGTGGAAGGGGCATTGGTTGGCCCAAATGGCATGACAAGGAACTCGAAATGGCCGCCATGAGTTCGGAAGGTAGTCTTGTGCACACCGGTGGGCTGCTCCCGAATCTGATGGTAACTTTATCAAAGATCGAGTTTACTGAAGAATGTCTCACCAACCAGCTCATCCAAAAGCTCCTCAATCACGGGAATGAGGTTCTTGTCCTTGACAGTGATAGCATTAAAGGCCTGATAATGGACATAGAACTGCCAAGTGTCGTCCTTCTTACGAACTAGCAACACAAGGGAGGAGAAGGAGCTTGTGCTAGGGTGGATGATACCTGATTGAAGCATGTCAGCGATGAGGTGCTCTATCTCCACCTTTTGAATATGAGGATAACGGTATGGGCAGACATTGGCCAGAGATGCCCTGGGAATGATAGGGATATGGTGATCGTGAAGCCACATTGGAGGGAGGCCCTTCGGCTCAGCAAACACATCCCCATGTTCTGCCAATAAAGCAAAAAGATCCGGAGGCAGCTTGTCTTGATGCACCTCGACCTCTACCCGTTGTTGCAGGAGGAACCCATGTGGTGTGAAACAAAAGAAGGAGCTCGCTAATTGGGCTGAGAGAAGGGTGCCTGGCTGAGATCCTTGAAGCCAAACCCACTGTCCTTGAATCTTGAAGTCCATAACCATATCTCTAAAGGTCCAGACCACATCCCCCGGCTCCTATAGCCACTGAACCCCTAACACCATGTCCTCCCCCTTCGTGGGCAGAAAGAAGAGGTTGGTGATGAAGGTGTGGCCTTGGATGGAGAGGGCGGCTTGAGCACAAACTTCGGAACTCCTGAGATGCTTCCTGTCACTGATCAAAACATCGAAGGGCTTCGAATCTGACACGAAGTAGCCTAGTCTCTGGGCCACCTTGTCATTGATGAAGTTGTGGGTGGAACTGCTATCAATCAAGATGGCCACTCACTGCTGCTTGAGGTGGCCTTGGACCTAATCATAAGCAGAGTAAATGCCCTAGAGAAGGCATGGACAGAGATCTCGGGCAGCATGTCATCGTAGTGGGAAAAGTTAGCCTTGTCCGCCACCTCCTCCTCCTCCTCGATCTCATCCACGAGCAGGTTGCTTTTGACGGAACAACGATGCTTTGGAATGAACTTTTCATCACAACGGAAGCATAGCCCCTTAGACCGACATTCCTCTATCTGCGCCGGTGTGAGAGGATGGACAATCTGGCCTAGTGGAGGAGGCTGTTGGCAAGGTTGGCCTAGGACTAAGTTGCTAGCCGGGGCAGTAAGGGGGCTATGCTGATAGTAGAACGTGAGAAGGGCCCAAGCCGCCCCCGTCTAGCCAACTTTTCTTCCTCAATGCGTGCATGCCGCATGACATCCCGTATACTAGAGCAAGGGAAATGGTGCATATCCTCCGATATCTGTGGTTTGAGACCCCTCTTGAATGTTCCAACCAAGGCTGCCATGGGCCAATTGGGAAGGCAATTGGTCACCTTCATGAACTCTGTGTAATAGGCCCAAACGGTGGTGGTTTGGCGCAGTGAGGAAAGCATCTCGTTGAAGTCCTGGAACTCGTGGAACCAAACTGGATGCATAGCTCTTCAGAGAAGGCAACCCAAGTGGGGTAACACACCTCCTTCTCGAAGCTCTAGAACCAGGTGGAAGCGTCACTGTCCAGGTGGACTGCGGCTATGCATAGCCATTTAGCTTTGGAGTGCGTTCCCTAATAGGAAAAAAACTTCTCAGCCTTGTACAATCACTCCACTAGGTCCTCATCCCTATTGTAGCGTGGGAACTATAGGCCGGCCAAATGAAGCTCAACTCATCCTCATAGTCCTCTACGAGGCCTCGGGTACTCCTCCTAGTCGTCCTCCATCTTATGAAATAAGTTTTTAGGTGGCGGCATCATTGGGGCATTTTCCCGAATACCTGGCATGCCTCGTACGTCCTAGGCCTAGCGCCTCCCTTCAATGGCTTGATCGACTGTGCCAAAGTGCATAGGGCCCATGGGTATGTGTGCATACTTGTCTGCCATCGACTGTGGGTCAGGACAGCACCATTCGGGGGCCTGGGACGACTGCCCCTTCTCCATGGAGGCTGGCTGCGACCTGGCCAACAGGGGCGCTGTGCATTCCGCCTGTAGCTGAGACACAGCCATGGCCATAAAGGTGATCTGAGCCACAAGTTGCACCATGGTAGGATCGTTGTAGGTCTCTGGAGTAGTTTTTTGGCTGTTCACAGAGGTCGTGGCCTCCTTCTCGGGTTGAACTTTCAGGGCCGTGGCGGGCTCCTTGCCTCTTGTCATGGTCGGGGATCATAAAGTCTCTGATACTAATACAATTAATCGTCCTATTGCATAAGCACAAACTAAGTAAATATGAAAGAAAGTAACCCTCTTTCTCTCTCTCCTCCCTCTCCCTCTCTCTCCTCCCCCTCTCCCTCTCTCTCCTCCCTCTCTCACCTCGCCCTCTCTCTCTCTTCGATCCCTCTCTCTCCTCATCTTCTCTCTCTCCTCTCTTCATCTCTCTTTTATTATAAATTATTTTTTCAAATTAATAATAAAATTTTAAAAATAAAATATATTATATATAAATAGTGAAAGTTTAATCTATTATTAACATTAGTTTTTATTGAAAATTTAATATTTATTTATTGTATATACAAATAGTAAATATTGAATAAAATATATTATATTTAGGAAGTTTATTGTAATTTTTTTAATATTTATTATTAAATAAAATTAATTAATAAATATATTATTGACACTTGTAAACAAGCATCGCTATTAGAAATGGTATTTGCGATGCTTATTTAAAAGCGTCGCTAATAATTTAAGTTTTTTATTTTTTTATTTTTAATTAATAACTATTTGGGACGCTTTTGTAAGCATCGCTAATAGCAGCACTATTAGTGACGCTTTTGAATAAGTGTCGCTATTGCAAACGCTATTAGCAATGCTTAAGAAAAGAGTCACTAATAGTTATCTTTTTTATTTAAAATATATATCTTTTAGCGACGGTTGTTAATAACATCACAAATAGAGGAACTATTAGCGACACTTTAAACTAAGCGTCGCTAATATATGACTATTAGCGACGCATATGAATATGCGTCGCTTATAGTTTATTTTTTTGCGACACTTTTGTATTCGTCACAAATAGTTGGTTTTAGCGATGCTTAGCTAATAAATGTGTCGCTAATACTACATTTTGTTGTAGTGAATCAGCCCACCAAAGAGGTGTAGGAGAGGGGAGAGTAGGAGTGGCCAGCAGCAAGCTTTTCTCCACTTTGTGCAAGCCTATCCAAGAGAGAGAGGGAGGGGCAGCAATTGGGAGAGAGGAGGAAGAGAGTGGGGTGGCCCAAACTTAGGGCTTCCTCCTCTCTTGCTCTCCCTTAAATACCCATTCCTTTCCTCTTTTAGGCGGGCCTATATGTGGGCTATTCTATTCTAAATGGGCTTCCTAGCTCTATTTCTTCTTGTTTCATTTGAGGGTCATACACAATGGGAGCAGGCTTTGTCTCTCAGAGCCCGTGGAGGCCTGGAACCTTTGCACATGGCCAAACCCGTGACAGGGTCGAGCCCTCAGTAACCACGGGTCCCACCCTTGACATATAATTTGCTCATCTGGGCCCCACAACGTGTTAATGCACAACCTAGTCGAATGCCTGCTGTGCGTGTGTGACATTGGTGGGTCCCAATCGAATTGGTGTAATGAAGACACATGTGGGGTACCGCCCCCACCACCCTTGGACTCTGTGGTCCATACTATCTCCCCTTTTCCTGTGTTGGTCTCTTAGGTACCGATTATGCCTGCATCAGGCACATCATTAGTCTAGTTACATTTTTCATGTATCGATGTTCTAGCTGTTACATTGAGGATTGTTCAGAAGCCGAAGCTCATTTAGGAAAAACATTAACATTATTTGCTACCCTTCTTGATGTTCTGATCTTGTAAAATGGGGAGGATTTTGATCTAGCTGAAGATCTATCTTTGAAAATTTTTTGATACATTGCTAGGTCAAACTAGTGGTAGCCAGTGAGATGGTTAAATGAATGCTGTTGACGACTTTCATTACATAACTGGTATTGTTATCATATCCAAGGTAATCTACATATAACATTTTATCGGTTCTTTGTTAAAATTTTTTTGCTAATTAAACACAGAGTGAAGAGAGGACAAGAATCAACTGAGAAGAAGCAACAATAATACTCTACAGATGTATTAGAGAGATGTAAGCTGTTTTCATGATCATCAAATTATATGGTTCCACAGAAACTTATCGAAATTATGAGCTCCTTCTTATTAACTCGTTGAAGAAGGATTGCAATTCCTAAAACTGCAAAATTCAGATTGACATTGCTCTGGCAGAAGAAACAATTCTTATCCAATCCCTCGTTACCTCACGGATTAGTTCTTTAGGCTGAAAACCGGCGGTCTTCCCTAATAACCGATGCCCGCCACTTAGATTAGAGTTCAGAAACCAATATTTATTATTTGCCTTTGATTGACTGTTTCTCTCACCCATTTTCATTGTCACCGCTAGAATTGATTATATACTAATATCATACATAATATAAGATAATAATTTAAAAATAGAGAAAATTTATATAGCGTTGTATCTGTCCTTTTAATTTTATATAACTCAAAGTGGTAAGTTTTTAATTAAATGACATTTATAACAAATTTTATATTTTCAGATAAAGGCAACTACGTAATTTTTTTTTAATACCTAAACTGCCCTTCTCCTTCTCTGTGTGTAATTCGTTTCCCTCTGTGTGTCATACATTTCCCGTCGGGAAGGGTAAATGGTGCTCCTCCCGTCGAAATAGGTAAGCGCCGCTGAGCCAGGTCCTAAGGTCGTTTACCTTCTCCAGCAAAAGGATCTTCCCATCACGGCCCGGATATTTCATCGCCTCTCCGGAACTCTGCAGCGCTTCTCGGATTGGTTTGTCGTCATTGGCGCGGGAGAAGAGAGCAGAGGGCACGGAGGAGATCCGGCAAAGCTCCTCCCTGGCAGCTCTGAGGGAGAGACAGAAAAGCTATGAGGAATAGATTTTTGAGGACGATGGGCATCGTTTCAAAAATCTGAGCCTTTTTGTTCTCTTAGAGTCGAATTTTTGCATCTTTTTTGAAGTCCCACTCAAACCTTATGGTGAGTAAATACTTCACATCTTTGATTTCTTTTTCCATCTTTTCGCATCTTTTTGTTCTCTCAGAGTCAAAATCTTATGGTAAATTTTTGATTTCATTGTGCAGACATATGTGTTATATTTTTTAGATTTTTATGTGAAAATGTTGTAAATAGTTTCTCCATGCTGTTTCTTTTGATACTGAAATTTGGGTTTTAATTTCAATCTGTTCATGGACCTGGCAAGATCAGCAGGAATAGCGATCCCACCTTCCTCAGCCACAGCTTTCGCTACTTTGGCATTGATTGATAGATTTGCTATGGCCTATAAAATTTCAATACTCAAAACTGAATATCTTGTAAATCAAAACTTTAAAAGCATTACTGCAACCAAATACCTGCTCTTGAACTCCATCGAACTTACAGAAACGAGCAAGCATCACTAATGCATGAACGCCACTTGTCAATGCAACCTCCATATTCCATTTGTCATCTGCTGCCAAATTTGCAAGTGCTCCAGCAGCTCACTCCTTGGATATAAAACAGACAATGTAAAGTTCATTTTGAGGCAATGTCCAGCATATGAAGAATTATCATTTTCATTCATATGATCTACACTTAGTTATTGTAAAACACAAGGTAACAAATCATATGAGATGCCATATGCTTTCATTTTTACCCAAATTTAAGTAAAAATAAGCACCTCTCTATCACTTTGCAGAACTAACATCCAGTCCCTTATATACCTGTTAGCACAAATACACTGAACCAATAATCATAGCTGTATAGTGGCCTCACAAGTTGCAGAAAAGATTTGAAATCCACAAAGCTCTATTGCCAAAATCCATTTAGTGTATACACTGAACCCATTACATCATCTGAACAGTTCTATAGCTTCCTAAAAACGTGCAGAAAACTTACTCAAGCCTCAGCCAGAAGCTGTCCAGTCCTGGTGGATTAGTTTAAGCAATTCTTAGCAGAGTGTGAGACAAGACCCACTCAAGGCAATTCATGACCTCATTTATGTTGTTACTAACATTAGATGTAAAATTAGATTGATTTTTTTGTATTACACTATTGAAAAAATTGGTGTTTTTTATCCTTTTTCATCAGTTTAGAAGTGTAAGAAGATTATTGGTCTTTGATTCTTAAAGTTCTGTTTCCAATATTTAATTTTAAAATATTGAAATGAACTTCTGGAATGAGTCTAGTAAAAACCAAATTTTGAAGCTTTGCAACATTTAGTCAAGTCAATATATTCTTTTTCATAGATCATGAAGTATTAATGAACCCTATATGAAGCCAGATTATCTACAGTTAGCAATGAAGTTGATACAGAACCTCAAATACATTAAACTGCGCTTCAGTTGAACTTTGAAAATATTGTGCATTTATGGCATTCTAGTGTTTAAAAATAATATTCCCTTCTCAACTTCGTCAGGTACTGAAAAATAGCTGAATGAAATATTGAACATTACAATGTTAATAAGTGTTATGAATTTTCTGATATGTGGTTATTGCAAGAATGTATGTATGATGTGTGTCACATTTAAATTTAAATTTCACGGATTACACTCCACTCTGAGAGTGTAAGATATAACATTAGAAAGATGGCAGAGATGATTTCTGAGTCATTTGTGAAATGTTGTAATTTTTGAGTCTCCTAATTTATGGTCAACAAGTTATAATTTTTGAAATGTTGTGTACTAGTTTCTTTTTTTTTATTTGTAACTATTGTAATAAATGTTAGATGAGTTGTTGTCCTAGATTTTGTTGTTTTTTAGAAACACTGAAACATATTACTTTCTAGATTTTTTATCTAGAAAGTAAATTTTGTTGTAATTGTGAGTTTTTAAATTGTATTCTCTTTTTTGTAGGTCAATGGATGATTTCCTTCTTTTCTGTTGCAATTACGACAAGCGTAATGTTTCCATACGACTTCCACATTCTTCCACTTATAAGGACTTCATTCAATTGATTTGTAATAGATGGAAACAATTAAATGCTGAATCTCTTACTTTATCTTTCTCCTTTCCTGATCATTCGGATTATATGCTTGAGAATGATAATGATTTGCAAAATTGCTTCTTCCTTGCTTCTGAATTGGGAAAAAAAAAAGTTTGTGTCTATTATTGATACTTCAAAGATTCTTCTTTAGCATGGTGAGAGCAGTTTGCAGGGTGTTAATTTGTTATCCACTAGTATACAAAGTAGTAATGATGCAATGTTTTTTGAGTCGATTATTGATGAAGAGCCTGGTATGATTTCTATTACTTCCTCAAGTAAAGGTAAATCAGTTTTGACTGAGAAGTGGTGTGAAGAAATTAAATATGTTGGGCAAAAGTTTGAAAGAGGTGTTCAAGAATTTAAGCATTCTCTATGTCATTATGCTATTGAAGTTGGTTTTGAATTTAAGTATGTATATAATGGGCCTAATAGGGTTACAACTGAATGCAAATATAAGGACATCAATGGTTGTCAGTGGTATGTTCATGCTACAAAAAATTCTGTCAATAACTTTTTCTACATACATATTTTAAACAATGTTCACACTTGTGGTATGATTATGCGTAAGAAGAAGAATTCGAGAATGTCTGTTGATGTTGTGTCTAAGGAATTATTGGATCAAGTTAAAAATAACCCTCTTATTCGTCCGATTGATGTAGTGAAGCATTTTGACACAAATTATGGAATTGATATTTATTATCAACTTGCATTTAGGAGTGTTCAGAAAGCTCGAAGTGAGTTATTTGGAGATAGTTCTAAGTCTTATAAACAACTTTCTCTATATGTCATTGGAGGTTGACAATGAAAGTAATCGTTTTAAGACGGTTTTCATTTCATTCTACGCATGTATATGTGGGTTTCAATATTGTCGTCTTATTTTGTATTTAGATGGAACTCATTTGAAAAGCCATTATAAAGGAATGATGTTGGCAGCTACTAGAAAAAATGGGAACCAAGGTAAAATAAATGCAATCTTTTTAGTTATACTATATGTTAGTTTGATTTTTAATTATGTTTTTATTAGTTTTGTAGTTTGTTGGAATTGTAGCATGCCTTGTTTATGTAAAATTAAACCTGCTAAGTGATATTTTATGATAATAGATTTGTTGTGCAATTGAAAGGACTTGTTCTTGCTTTTGTTACATTATTGTTTTTTTAATAGTCTCAGTTTCTTTTTTATTTCAAGTATATTTCCTCTTGCTTTTACTGTTGTTGATGCTGAGAATGAGGATAATTGGGAATGGTTTTTGTTTTAATTGAAGTTAATTTTGGATCCTGCATGTGAGTTTACAATTATATCAGATCATAACAATGGCCTTATTTCTGCCTTACCTAAGGTTTTCCCTTATTTTCATCATTCATTCTGTTTGCATCATCTGAAGAACAATTTGAAAGACAAGCTGAAAGGACGACCAAAGAAATTTCGTGAGAAGATGGTAAAATTATTCAAGGATTGTGCGTATGCTGCAAAACCATCATGCTTCAATAGGTTGTTGGATGATTTGAAAAAAAGAGGGTGGACAACAAGTCAAAGATTTCTTAGATGATTTGCCTAACGATAATTGGACAAATGCTTCTTTTAAAGGTAAACACTATGGTGAGATGTTTTCAAATGTTGCAGAGAGTTTTAATGGATGGATTGAAAAAGAAAGGCACCTTCCTATTACTCATATGATTGATGAAATAAGGGGGGAAATGATGAACATGATGCATGATCGTAGGATGGAAACAAGGAGATGGATTGGTTTTCTCTGTCCAAAAATTGAGAAAAGGTTGAATGAAGATATAAAGTATGGCTCAGTTTGGAGAGTATCATGTTGTAGGGAGGATGTTTATGAAGTAATGTCTCCTTATCCTTCTACAGTTTTTATTAACAGTCGTTCTTGCTCTTGTCATCAGTGGCAGATAAATGGTTGTCCTTGTGTAAATGCTTTAGCAACATTGATGAAGAGCGGTAAGGATATTCATTCTTATTTTGAAAAAATATTTCACAAAAGAGTGGTTTGAAAAGTCTTACATGATGACAATCAACCCTGTTCCTACCATTGAAAGTGAGGTACAAACTACTAATGATGTTTCTTTATTACCACCACCATCTAAGAGACCACCTAGGAGGCCAAAGAAAAAGTGAATACGTTCTCATGGAGAGCATATACCAAGGAAGATGACTTGTGGAAGATGTGGAAAAGTTGGACATCATAACAAAAAAGTTGTAAAGAACCAATTTAAATACATTGATTCAATTTTTAATTGTATTTTATGTTGACATTTACTTTTAGTTTAAATTGATTACTGATTATCAATACATACATAGCTTTTATATTATTTCTTTTGATTAATAATGAATTATTTGAAATTTATTTTTATAATTTACTATATCAGGTGCAAAAATTTGAAATTTTAGAAGTGTTGTTTAAAGTTCATTTTTCAGCCACAACACTATCATGCTGTCCAATGAAAATACGCTATTAAAAATAAAAAATTCTATAACATTTAATGTGGTTCATGCCTTACACCTTTATCATAATTTAGACAATAGAATTGAATCAAAGTTTTCAAATTTTGCTCTTTAATGAATTTTTTTTGCCTTTTTCTGCAACAGCACTATCATGCTATTATAAGAAAATACATTATTATATATTTAAAATTCTATAAAATTTAATGTGGTTTATGCCTTACACTTTTATGATAATTTAGACAATATAATTTTATTATAGTTTTCAAATTTCTTGCATGTATGATTTTTCTACCTTTTTGTGCCACAACACTATCATGCTGTCCCATAAAAATATGTTATTAAATATTTTAAATATTATAAATTTTAATGTGGTTAATGTCTTACTATTTTTACACCTTCCATACATACATTTAACTTTTTATGCCTCACCTTTTTAATGTAAGGCATAAGTGGTGAAAGAGAAATTTTGGAATAGATCAAATAGTTCGTAGTATTTTTTCCACCCTATGTCCATGGCCAGCGTTCTGGATAATATTTTTCATGTTCAATAGGTCTGAGCCACATATGAATTGCCTATGCAGTCAGACGCTATGTAAAATTTTCTCTAAAAAATTTTGTGATGTCTATTCAGCTCCATTTTGATGCATTTCAGGTCCTGTTAATTATTCTGAATCAGTTCACGTATGTCCAATTTATCAAACACAATATAAGTATCAGCCAAAATTAATTGTATTAATCGAAGTAAACTCCATATTTGGGATATGGACGAAATTCCACACACCAAGACAGTTCTCCCACCGAAAAGCCTTCCAACTTTGCATCCCTCGCTTATAATCTTTTATGGGTTTTTCTATAACCCTTTGTCATTGGACAACTTAATATATTTATAAGATTTTGCAACTGGGGCATCTTACATCTAAATAGCATCTTCACAGTTTCTATATCATGTATAATTAGAAGTCGTTTAAAAGGATGTATACAGGTAAGAAAAGGATGTATACAGGTAAGATCACTATGGTCACATGAATGCAGTGCTTCCCACCCCTTCAGTTTAGATATTGCATCAAACACCTAAACAAATTACGGTCTCATATCAACTTGAAACTTTTGCTCCACTCGCCTGAGCAATGAGCAGCTGAGCTGTCTGATCGAGCCACTCTCAGATTAATTGCACATCATTTTTTTTGGCTTAAGTTTAATTGCATGTCGTAAACTTCAATTTGGACTATCCTCGTCGAAGTATATAATAGCACATAGAAAGCAATTATTAATAGATTATGATACAGTTGCTATGGTACCGCAAAAATATAGAACGAATATGAGAAAATGTACACTTATCCCAAGTTGAAGACCTGTTCTCTTGTGGAACTCTAAATATTCCAATTTTGGAAATTGTCCAATGACAAAATAGAACCCGTTTTTAAGTCTGGATCTGCAGTTCTATGAACAACACAGACAACTCAAATATTTTGCCCGATATGAGACTAAATCCAGTCCATCAGACTATGGGGAAAAGGATACAGCTGCCCAACCAGATACCAACAATTAGTCTCTACTTCAAAATAGAACCCATTTTTAAGTATGGATCTACAATTATGTGAACAGCACGGACAACACAAATATTTTGCCCGATATGACACTGAATCTAGTCCATCCGGACTACGGGGAAAAGGATACAACTGCCCAACTAGATACCAACAATTAGTCTTTGCTTCAACCAGGGGGTGGTAGCTGTCGCATGTGTACAATATTTTGACTCTACCAAAATGCTTTAAGTTAGCAGCGTCTATGCCAAGGTTTCAGTATTTGGTAAGAAAAATATGAGACAAACATTCTTAAACTTGAGAGAAACAAGACATAATATTATGACAATCGTTATATATTGTAAAGAGCCAACCAGAAAGCTCTCACATAACATAACACCCAGACTACCCTCAACAGATTGTAGCCAACATAGTGAACTCAGCAGTACGCTGCCAATTGGAGTAATCACAAAGATTGTACCCAAAGTGATCAAGCTGCAAGGACTATAACCACGATAAGCAAGACAATTCCAAAATCACAAGGAGCAAGCAAGTCTACATGGGAAGCACCAGGCAAAATGGTTAGATACAGTGTTCCATAAACAATCGATGACAAACAAGAGCAAATTCAGATAAAAACTATACTAGTGACGAATTGGACTTTTGGGCTTTGGCTGCTTTCACTAATTGGGTTTTGGCCTGTGCAGTGGCCACATAAGAGTTCTCAATATTGGAATCAATGTCATCTTTTGCAAAGCAGGCATTGGGCAACATTACAAAAAGGCAATGAGAAGCATGTAACCAATAAAGGAAAAAGGTGTTCTTCACCCTTGATGTCAGGATGCTCTGGTCAACATACCAATCATTGCTCCTTGCTCATGGACAAGAACTATAAGATCCTTGAATATTTCATTCACCTCACCAATCTGTTGTTGAATATCTTGGATTCCTTGCTCTCTTTCTTCAATGATGGCCTCATTAAAAACAATCTCATTATCCAAAAGCAAGACCTCTTGTCTGCAAGAAAATGGCAAGATACTCTTAAAGCAAAGAAAGCACATATGCATATAGGGACCACATGAAAACCACACTAGATATCTGCACAATGAAATTTGAAAATTCAATCAAGCGGTTGAATCAAAATTATGCCAAGTTACATGCATAGTTAGCCAAGTTCAATTATCAACATTTACTTTATTTATGAGCTTAGAATTAGATGAATTTGAATGTCATTGCACAGGACAAGCTACTGCTTATAATCCAAAAATAAATAAACCCGCTAAATTAGATCCAATGCAGTCTGGACTGATTCTTAGATCCATGAACAATGCCCTACCAAGAAGGAAATTCGACCTACAACTGCAATATTCTTCAGAAAAAATTGTTTCAGGTCATTCAGAAATATCAAATTTGTCTTGTGACACAATAAACCGAGATTCAAATTAAACTAGTACAGCAGGTGGGCTATTCATATCTGTGTAAACCAAAATAGGAGCACAGATAAAAAGTGCCAAGTGACAAGTGATAAAATCTTTTGACATGCAAGAAAATTAAACATGTAAAGATGCTATCAAGCATCAAATAGTTGAACCATGTCTTTCATCCTTAAAGCAATTTCTATCAAAAGTTCACTCATCATTTTGTTGATGGGAGACTAGCTTAAGTAAATGGTATACATTTCTATGCGCATGACATGAGAATGACAGGGCTGTACTGACCTTCGAGATTTGAGAAGAACAACACGTTCTTTAGTGTTTTTGTCAGCACGGCTATCTGGCTCACTTGCAGCATTACTGAAAATATTACAACCGCTACTAAGCAATAAAAACTAAATGCAATAGGATTTATTGTCAACAAAATGCCCAAGAAAAAAGAAATCAGAATAATAATAATAATAATTTTTTTAAAAAAGCCTTCACATGAAAGATAGATAAAGGAGAGGGACAAAAAGAAGAGAAAACTCCTTGCCCATGAAAATACCTATGACGATTACCTAACATAGATGGCACATCCTCCAACTGCACGTGCTGCTCCATGGTACCCAGCCATAGGGTGAAGGCTCTATGAGTGATTGATCCCCAAATAAGCATTCATTGTCCTGATTATGTTGTGATAGTGTAGTGTACAAATAAGATTTAATTTTTACAGCTTGCGTGGAACATATCCCAATCCAGCTGCATAAATTCACCAAGGAAAACGGTGTTATAGGCGATAGATGCAATGTGGATAGTATGCGATGTTGGATCCCTTGGCTAGAAATCATCAGATGCTCTGATCACAGCAGTCCGCTTTGTACTACATCAGAGACAAAGGCAAGTAGTGTCAAAACTCCTAAAAAAGTGCCATGTTCAAGTTTACACATTGGAAGTGAGCCTGATTTTCAGCAGATTGTGACAGAATGATACCTGTGTAAATCGTCTATATTGTTACTCATGCAAGATATGATCCCATTATCAGGAAAATTTCTAGCAATCGAAGCTTCCAAGGCCTGATGGTACTTTTTGGCCAATTTTACTCTTCCACCATGGCCAGCTCCTAGGGTCTCTAGAATGTTCTGAACATCTACTTTGACTCCATCAATTCCCGCAGAAGCAAGGTAAGAATGCAGCTCATCATAAAAATTGAATACTTTCTCCAATTGGCAAAGTGACGAGTGCCCTCCTGGTCACCTGGCTGCCCAGTGCTCACTGCCACTTCCGGCCAGCTGTTAAGCCTCAGCTCCAAGCTCGCCGTCTTCGGCATCTCATCTACACTTAGTTATTGTAAAACACAAGGTAACAAATCATATGAGACACATACGAGAACCCCATCACTACTTGTGCGCCATTTGAAGATGAGATCTACCAGAGCTTTGACTCCCCCTGCCTCTGCTATTGCACTTTGAAACTAATACAACAGCTAAGTCTCTGAAATATTCAAATCACAAGCAAAAGAATAGTGAAGACGCCAAACCATCCCAACCTTGTGTTCCTCTCCAACAGAAAGATTCCACAGTCCTCCAGTTGCCTCTTCAGCTACCAATCTATTCATGGACCTGGCGAGATTAGCAAGAATAGTGATCCCACCCTCCTCAACCACAGCTTTCACTACTTTGGCATTGACTGATAGATTTGCTATAGCCTGTAAAATTTCAACACTCAAAACTGAATATCTTGTAAATCAAAACTTTAAAAGCATTCCTGCAACCAAATACCAAACAGATAGTGCTCACCTTTGCTGCTTCAGCCTGCACTCCTTCACTAGAAGATTTCGCAAGGTTTAAAAGTAAATTGATGCCACTGTCCTTCATAACAACTTCTGCTCTACCATAATCAATAGTGGCATTCTCGTCGTCAATCACCACAAAAGTCACAAGCCCTGTGGCTGCTCTTTCTTGAACATCCTCATGCAAGCTCTGAGTTAAACTAAGCAGTAGAGCTGCCCCCTGCCTCAGCCGTCTGTCCGATCTGGTGGATTAGTTTCAACAATTCTCAGCAGAGTGTGAGACAAGACCCACTCAAGCCAATTCATGACCTCATTTATGTTGTTACTAACATTACTAAGATTTCACCATTCTAAAAAGATGCCCCGTTCCTTTATGTTTCTATTGCCAAATAATGAAGCTATTCCTTTGAAAATATCATTGTATAATGTAAGAAATAACTTCCCTTTATTATTTACTCCCATATGGCCACTTTCTTCCTCAAGACTTGGACAACTCAAAGTAGTTAATACCTTCAAGCTCTTGGTTGAAGATAAGACAACACCCAAACCCCCATCCTCAGCCTGCAAAACCCAAAATTTCATCAAACAACCAGTTAATGAGCTGTTTTTGCTTTCAAACATTCATTTCAGTTCAATGAAAATTGGAACAACATTTTGGATTAAATTCTTTTTAGCTGCCTGCGTGACTAGCCTCCCCTCTGCAGCAGCAGGCTAGATTGGATTCGCATCTCTTTGCAAGCAAGTATTTGTAGCGCATCCTGCCAATTCAAAGTCAGTTGTCAGAAATATTATTGTAAAATGTTAACAAAACAACAATACTAAAACATCCAAATATTATGGAAGCAGCAAAATTGACCTTAAAAGATTTTATGGTTCCCTTCGTATAAATGATACCAGATAGCAGTCCTTTGCTGTCAAGATCTCCATTTTGCATTGGCATAATGAACCTATGAAGGGAATTGGATTGTTACAAACAAAAAATAAAATGTGTAGCAAAAAAATCTACAGTACTCCATAGCTAACATACAATTATCTTACTAAAAAAAATTCTTGAAATTCCTTGCCCTAAATTTCTAAATCACAAAAACCCTCAAGATGATACTCACTTGGATATTTACCTTTAAAGCTTGAGTAACCATAACTAAACCTTCAATTCCTGCAATTTTTGCTGTATGATATTGATCGTTTATAATTAAACCTTTTGTAAGTGTACAAGGTAATTGTACTAGGATAAGTATTTAAGGGTTGTCAAACCTTAGGGACGGATGGATTATCACTAAATCTAAAGAGGAATTTGCTAATTTAAAAACTAAAAACAACTTAAACTTAAATTAAGCAAAAGAAAGAAATCAACTAGTTTAAAAACAGGAGATTAATTCGATGGAATTTACTTAGGAAATTGAATCCACTATAGAACCATAACAATTCCTTAACTTTTAATCTAAATCTAGTGTGAATATGAACAAGTATTCTCAGCTACAAGCTAGAATTACTTCAAAAAGAATCATTAGTTAACTTCCATGGCATGAACTATCTTCGACAATAGCACGGATCATCTACACTAAACTAGCTATAGGCATGACCCATCTAATCTTAGTATAACTCATCCAAGTCATTAATTATCTGAACATTAAAACTATTGTACGAACATCTCATCTAAATCACAGAAATTAGAATCGATGCAAATATCAAAACCATATCAATCTATCATCTACAAGACAATAAATCAACATAGATTTGAATAAACATGAAAAGCTCTTCCATTAAAAAGGAAATACATATCATACAATTGTCATCATTCACTACTGAGATCTAAATTAAAAAGAAAAGAAAATTGAAACTTATCTATAGCTTCATCAACTCCTAAGTAAAAGAAAAGTCTAGCCTTCCATGGTAGAAGAAAGCACTTGAATCTCCATTGAAAGCTTTGGCTTCTCTTTTATCTTCTTCTTCCTTTTTCTCTTCATAAAATCTACTGGAATCCTCCAATTTTAAGCCAAATATATCTTTTTATAGGCATAAATTCCGTAGGAAGAAGTTCAATATGAAAAGGATTGGAATTTGGGTCAAACAAGGAAACTGCACGTTATGCCGATCCATCGCCCTGCATGCCCGTTCAATCGCTTGAACTGTATTTTTGTCTGAATTCACGTTATCCCGATCGATCGCCCTGCAGCCCGTTCGATCGGCTACAGTGTTTCTGTTTTCCTGGACAGTTCATATTTTGTTCATTAAGTTTTCCATTGTGTCCATATTAATTTCCAACTTGTTTATAACTCTGAAAAGTTATCCAAATCACTTTAAAGCATGTGAAGACTATTTTTAATCATTTTAAACATCGTCCAAGTACTTCGATAAGCGCACTTTACCTACAAAACATAAAATATCATACTTTAGACATGTAGAAAGTAACTAAAATTCTATCTTGATTTAAATACATGTCTAAACAACTAATAACTACAAAATCATTAATAATTAAACTAAAATACTAATATCTATCTTAATCTAAATAAACCATAATTAACTCTAAATTAACCTAATATATACTAGCAAATAAGGTAAAAAGGCATATAAAATAGATATAGATTTCATACTTATCAGATATTTACCTAATAATGAAAATTTGTAGCAAAAATTAGGATGGTAATTTTAACAAAATAAACTGAGCTTGGCTCATTTATTATAATTCGCTGAAATGACTGACCTTTTCATATCTTCACATGTAATATCCTCACGTGCTTGTAGTGTTTCAAGCGTTTCAGATAGTCCAGGATTTGACACAAATTCCTCTATCATTCTAGCTCTGAACTGCCTTACTTCTTCCTTGTACATTTTATGCATAAATCTTTCATGATTGTTGACAATTTCATCCATATAATAACAAATACAAATCCCGCAATCTAACCTGCAATTAATAATTTAACAGTATGATCATGCTATTTTATGCATTTAAGAAATGATAAGTGAGAAGTTATTTTTAACTTACGAATTTGGGTATTGTTGTGGGATATTTTCCACTTCTGTAAAAGATGATTGCAGCTCTTGGGATGAAAATCGTCCTTTTAATGCTTCAAGCTCATATGATTTGATGTGTTCCATCTGTACAAACATAATCATTTGTAATATAAGTAGATAAACAATGCTAGGTTTGTCAAACTTTAATATAAATAATACTTACAAAAGTAGACATATCTGCTTTAAAAGGATCATACATTCCATGTTTTATCCTCATGGAGTTGTAATGTTTCCATTGGCCTTCATGGGTATCATAAACAAGCAAATGCCAATGACCCATGCATGAACCATCCTTTTGTTGTATATTTGAATGTATAGGAAACATATGATATTGTGCAAGTTGGTTGACTTTATAATGCTTGAACAAAAACATCTATTGCAATTCTTTTTATTTATTTACAATAAAATCCTGTATCAATTGGAAGAAATAGTAGCTAGTAAGTTAAAGATTTTTAAAAAAATAATTATAAAATTATTATCAACTTCTGACATGAATTTGTAGCAGTGCAGGTTCATGCTGCTTAAGAGTATAATGAATATTTATTAACTTACAGAAACAATTTTAAACAGCATGATCATTCAAATCAATAACACCTTCCAAAAAATAAATAAATAAAATTAAATAAATAAATACTCACAAAACATAATGAGCTGTAGAAGACATATTCGTTAGTCAATTCTTCTTTTTCCTTTTTTCTCCTTAATATTTCAGAAAAAGAATCAATGACCTGTCATTTATTTTTTAAAATTTTAATTAGTCATAACTTTTACTATAAATATAAATAAAAGAAATCAATTTTCAACTTATGTTACTACCAATTTCTTGTTCATCTGCAAGTTCATCAATGTCACCTAAAGTGACATTTACTCCTTTGTCACAACTCCAAATGATTGATCTACAATTCATTGAAAAAAATTAGTAACACAATTAAATTCATAATCATCGAAAAAGAATACGGTGGATGAATTAACATATATTGATTTACTCACGTTGTGTCTCCAATTTTATTCATTTCATCAATTTTCAATTTTTCTTCCATTTTTACATACTTCCAGACCTTTCCTTTAGATCCCTTCTTATTTTGCCCTACCGGTTGATCTTCCTCCATCTTTCTCCTTTTAGCTATCTTTGGGTAAACATGGACTGTGTCTTTTTTTGATTCTTTGTTTGACCTCCCTATCCTATTCTTTACCCTATCAACCATTGAGTTAGGTGTCGCATGTGTTTCAGCTGGTTGAGCTCTAGAAGTTGGCCTTTTTTGTGGGGTTGGCCTCTTGCTTCCTGGCTGCTGCTCCTCAAAAATATTTGTGAAGGCAATGGCATCTATAGAAGCTTGTAGTATATGTATCTTTTCTTCATACTTCTTATTTTCTTCTGTCTTCATTGCCAATTGCCTCTGAACCAATTTTTTTTCTTCTTTTTCCATCACCATTTGATTGAATACATCTTGAAATTGTCTTTGATATGTTGTTTCTCTTTCTTCCATTTTCTTCATCTTCATTCTCAAAGATATACTTCAATTTCAAGTTTTTCTTTTGCTTCTTCTACCAATTGTTTCTTAGCAGCTAGTTTGTCCATCTCAGAAGCCAATTTTTCTTTGTCATTGAACAACTTTTCATTGTCCTCCTCTAGAAAAGCAATTTCAGCCATGTTGCAATAGTGCTCATTGCTTTTCAAATCATATTCCATTTTTTTCAATCTTTCTTTTAATCTTTCAATTTCGACTTCATCATCTTTTCTTGCTTCTTCACTTTTCTTCTTCTCAGAAGCAAGTTGTTCCTTTTCTTCCTCCAGAATTAATATTTCTACTCTACTACTTTCCAATTCTTCCTAAAGTTTCTTTTTCTCTTCATTCAATATATTTATCTCAATCATATTTTCATAATCAATAGGAGCAGTATCTGCAAAAAGAATAAACAAACTTTAGAAGAAATATAAGACATATAATACAATGTATTTCTGTAAATAAGATATAACTAGATGGTCCATTTATATGCTTATAACACAGAAAATAAACAAACTAAATACATCATTTAAAACAGCGTGTAAAAATTATAAGATTGAAATTAGAGACAACACAATAATGCTGCCTATAATTTAAAATAGTGTAAAAATTATATGATCATGGCAGCATGATCATGCTACCTGTTGAAATCCACTAGTAAATTCATTGCAACATGATCATGCTGCCCTTTTTTCAAATACAATTAATTATCATCTCAACTTGCTAACAATTGTCCCCTTATAGAATAATGTAAAAAACACAAAGAACAATTAACACAATAGCTTTAATCTAGTTCCTGTAAACACTAATAGTACAATACAAAAAGAAAAAAAAGAAAAACACTATAAAAATACGATTGCTATGCGTGTCTGTGTGGGAATTTAACCACACCCAAACATGAAACAGGAATCACTTAAGACACTAATGACTCAAAGTCAAACCAGCAAGCTCAAATAATCCAAACCTAATACCCAAACGTAAAACAGCTCTAATATAGCCAAACATCAACATAGAACTAAAATCCCTCATATGAAAGCTAAAATTAGTAGCTCAGTACAAGCTCCCAACTGACAACCATCTTGAATGCCAAAAGAAATAAAAAATATTGAACAAGAAATTGGAGCTTTCCCAATAATTTCACACTGAAAAACAAGCACTCAATACATGAGAAAATTAAATAAATAAAAAAAGAAACATTACCTGTATTTTGAAGCCATCCAATTTGGAGAACTTCATCTTTTATTGAAGCTTCATCTTCACTATCTTCTATATTTACAAAAGAAATTTCTTCATCTTGATCTACTTCTTCTGAATATTCTTCTTCACTGCCTTCTTCTCTTCTTAGAGAATCAAAAGAAGAATCATCTTCTTATATTCCTATAACTGAAGAATCATCTGGCTCTCCTTCTTCTTCCTCTTCTTCAATTCCAATAGAATAGGAAGATGAATCTGCTGGTAGTCTTTCTTCTTCCTCTTGTTCAATTTCCACAGAATCAGAAGATGAATACTCTGGCTGACTTTCTTCTTCATCATCTTCTTCATGTTCTTCATCTTCTTCTTCTTCATCATCATCATCATCATCATCATCTTCCTCGTATTGAGAAAAAAATTGAATTTCAAGGTCGGTTCTTTGTAACCGACCATTCAACACCTACATTTAAAAATAACATGTTATATCTTTAATCCATAAATATTATAATCTAAAAAAAATTTATTCAATATCATGTCAATTTTTTTTTTATACCTCATGATCTTCTATGCTTTGAAGATCAATTCTTCCAAGTTTTCTGTTCATACTAGAAAGCCTCCAGTTAACTATTCGAGGTACATAATCATCTTCTTGTACCTCATCATCTGGGACTGGTTTATCCTTTTCTTGAATGAGCATTGTATGCTCACAAAACCAGTACTGCAAAAATATGTTAACATTGTTAGTTTCTCATACAAATAATAATGCATAAATAAATGTTTCAAATAATCAATTTTTCTTACCATTGAAGCTATCTAACATCCTCCAATGTTTTTCTTGGCTTCAAAATTTGTTGCAATGGAAGAAATCAATTTGTTGGCAATAATTGTTGGTCATTTGTAATTAGCCATGTCTTCTACATCTTCAATGGCTCTTATATATGACCAATTAACTTGAGTTCCTCTTGTAGGAAAAAAAAATTGTAACTAATATGTACAAACATAGAAGCTGAATTGAATCCTCCTTTTCTTGTTGACTTAATCCAAATAGATTTTCTCGAAGAACATCACCTACTATTTTTACTGTGAGAGAATCATTTCCATATATGTCTTCTGGGAAAACCCTATGTACAAATGGTGTGTGTGGTTTTCCTTTACTATCTATATGGAAAAGCTTTCCCCTTCCCATTGGAATTCCAAATATAATAGACACGTCATGTTCTGTGAATTCAACCAATCTTCTTCCAATTTTAAATTTTATTGATGTAAGCTGAAATGTGTCTATTATTTTCTCCAATATCTGATCAGACTTTTTACAATCACCACTTGTAATTTTTCCATGTAAGAAAGCTCTAATGATTCCCCAGAAAGGAGTTCTTCGTAATAAATCTATACGGTCATTATCAAAGCAACCACTAGTTTCTTCTAAAACTGTGCATAGTGCTTGTAGGTTACTTTTAAACTGCACCATGTCTGTAATAAAAGACACAATTTAATATAAATATATAAGTAAAATAGTAGAAAAAAATAAACAGTACAAAAGAAAATGGAGAGCAGCATGATCATGCTGCCCCTTTGAAGTGTATTGGAAATTTCAAGGCAGCATGTTCATTTTCGAAATCAAATGGAAAATTGAGAGCAACATGATCATGTTGCCCCTTTGAAGTGTATTAGAAATTTCAGGGCAGCATGAACATGCTGCCCATTTTTGAAATCAAATGGAAAATGGAGAGCAGCATGATCATGCTGCCCCTTTGAAGTGTATTAGAAATTTCAGGGCAGCATGAACATGCTGCCCATTTTCAAAATCAAATGGAAAATTGAGAGCAGCATGATCATGCTGCCCCTTTGAAGTGTATTAGAAATTTCAGGGCAACATGAACATGCTGCCCATTTTTTAAAATCAAATGGAAAATTGAGAGTAGCATGATCATGTTGCCCATTTGAAGTATATCAGAAATTTAAGGTAAAAAAAACTAATATGAAACCCAAATTTTAGATAAAAACTAGACCTCACAAAATTTTTTTTACAGACCAGCTAAAAATGTCGACTAGCTGCATATTCAAATCATGCATTTTCTTATCACTATGAAAGAGTAAACACTCACAATAAGCACTGTGTTGCATGCAGAACAAGGTCGAGTGATTAAAAAATATTAGAACTTAAGCAACAATCACTCTCTACCAAAAAATAGTGCAAATAAAACATGTCAATCACAGTAGGCAGAAAATAAGTAAAGTGAAGCATGGAAAAAAAATGTGAAACGAGTCGAGATTGTCGAAAACCAGAAAGCCCTAAGCGGACATGATAGAAAAATTTTAAGAGTATTCTCAATAAAGTTAGACCAAAAAGCTGTGAACAGAAAAAAATAGTAAATTTTAAAAATCGATTAAAAGTAAACATTAACCTAAAATAGAAGAAAAGTGAAAAAAATGTGTAACATACTTGAAATAACAGTTTGAAGATGAAATTTGCCGGAGGATAGAAGAGAGAGTTGCCGAAAGACTAAACACAGAGACACCTTAGGATTGAAGAGAGAGTCGTCAGAGGATTGCCGATAGACGGATGAGCAAATCACCGAAGAATGGAAGAAATTGCCGGAAGACGGAGGACTAAATCGCCGGAGGATATTGAAGACAATCGCTGGAGAGCGGAGGAGGAAATCATCGGAAGAGGGAGGAGAAAATCGCCCATAGTAGGAGAAAATTTCGGGATGTCTGATTTAAAATCGACCGACGAGTACAGTAAAGACGATTTAAAAAGGTGAGTATTTTTATCTATTTACACAACCACCACCATTAATAACGTTTTATGTTAAATAGATTTATTAATAGAATTTTTTATAATTAATAAATTTTCATTATTGCTATGTGTTAATACCCTTTAAAAATATTGGGTTTCCCCATGGTCCCTTACTAGGTCGACAACTAGGGGACCATATTGATTTTGGCCATAGCCTAAGCATAGTTTTAAAAATCAGAATCATTTAAGACCTTGCATCTTGCCCAGTCTAATCTTAAAACAAAACAATTTCTATTTTGTTTGATACGGGTTGATTATGTCCGTGGCCGTGTCTGTGACGATGGGTACTCGGTCACGGTCATAACACTAAATGGTCATATTAATGGGTCATGTTTGACCGTGACCAAATGACCAACTTCGACCCCGATGGGCCATACCCTTCTTCTGTCTCTTTCCTTTCAAACTCATTTCGGTTTACGTGTTAAAAGATAAAGGGACGTATACACGGCCAGATTGTAGAACGTGGTAGAACGGATCACTGGATACTTTCTCCTTTCAAACCCCTTTGTACCAGCGTCGGTGACGGCGAGATACTGGCGAGGTCCCTCTGCTTCTCTGATTCCAGTCCCGGTTTCTGTTCCTTCAACAGGTTAAATCTTTGTTCCTGTTACTTCTTACACGATTTTAGGATCCACTTTTGCATCGTCTAAGCAAAATGGGCATTGGAAAGAAAGGGAATTTGGAAGGAGACTTAGGAGGCTGACCTTGTTTCTTGATGTTTCTGTTCTGCTTATTATCTCTTGAAGGAGTTTAAACTTGTGTTTCCATTTTTTTTCGTAACGACTTTAAATTATTGATGCAGTAAATATGTTTTGAGTGGAAGAGAATATTATAAATAGCTCTTTCTTTGGAAGTAAGGGTTGCAGATGGGCGTCTAGTCGTAATTAAGTTTTCTGAAGGGTCGTAGCTTTTGGTGCTAGGTGGCAATGAACCGTCAATTGGAATTCTGAGTAATGATTAACAGATCAATATGGCCTTTATCCAGTTGATCACTAGATTGAAATTAAAGAGATTTTGGCTATTTTACGTTTGTTCGTCCAACTAAAATTTCTTTTAGTGCTGAATTTGTCTACGAGAGGATACAGAGATACAAAATTTGGTATATGATCTAGTATCTGTACATGTGAAATAACCATTCTTCCCCAATAGCTTAAGCTGTTTGGTAATAGGTTATTATTATAATTGTTTCATAACTCAACTTAGAATCCCCCCTGCATGTGCAAACATCCATCAAGGCTTAACTCCTGTATATAATAAGATGCGTGACGAGGATAATAAACTAAGACCTTGGGAAAATATGCCCTGGAATACAGAGTGGGAGAATACTGCTCTCCACAGGATTCAAACTGAGGTCCTTATCTCCAATACCTTGGTAATGGGTTATTATAATATTTATTTTTAACTCAACTCAATAGTAGACAATTGATGTTTTTTCATTCATAGATTTCCCAACGTGTTCTTTTGATTTCTTTGTTCAAAGATTTTTGTCTGTGTATTTTTTTTTAATTTTGGGGATAATCTCAAATAGTAGTTGTTGGAAGAACTTTATATTTAATGGTTGGGTTTGAAGTTATAAATATACTGGTTGCTGTAAATTATTTAGTTTGATAATATAGCCATGGTTATTAACTTCAAATGTGGAAAAAGTGTAGAGGAAGTCGTAGCACCTGGCCCAGGGCAAAGGCCCTAGACATGACTTTTGTTTCTCAGAGTCATCATATTTTCTTATGTCCTAAATTCTTTTTTTTTTTTTTGCATTCTAAGCCATTCCTCAACTAGTGAAGGGATAATACATAAACTTTACTCTTTGCAGTTAGAAAACTTCAAGCATGGTGCATACTACTAAAGGATGTAAACTGAAAAATTGGGCAAATGCCCTTGATTTAGACTATGAGACAAACTCTTATTTCATTCCTCTGTTTGCAGGCCACAGGATTCCAGCCTAGAGAGAATTTACTTTCATTGTGTAATTCTGAAAGTATTTCTGATCTCTGTATAGCCAAGTTCAGAGTTACTTTCATTGTGTTGATTTTGTTCAGAGCTCCTGTTATTACTTAGAAAAGTTCTTGTCTTCTTTATTTCAGCATCTTATTGGATAGTCACTAAGGACATGCAATCATCTAATTTTGAAGATGCATTTGATTCTTCCCTGAACTTGGAAGTCATCCATATTAATGAAGGTTATAAAGATGGATATGCTGATGGGTTGGTCCTTGGAAAGAAAGAAGGAAGAGAAGTTGGCCTGAAGCATGGCTTTGAAGTTGGAGAAGAACTGGGTTTTTATCGTGGTTGTGTTGATGTATGGAACTCAGTCATTCAAATAGCTGCAGGTGCTTTCTCAGCAAGAGTACAAAAGAATATTAAACAGATGGAGGAGATGATTGTAAAGTATCCTATATTGGATCCAGAAAATGAGAGTGTACAAGAGATTATGGATGCTTTGCGGTTGAAATTTCGAGCTGTTACAGCAACTCTAGGGGTAAGGTTAGAATATGAAGGTTATTTAAAATCATCTGCTGTTAAGGATACTGGGTTTTGAAGGTGATCATAGGTTGTGTGCATCATGGACTTGAATGATACTAGAAAGGTGCGCCATTGTATTGAGACTATATTTGATTTGAATTAAGTGAGAATAGTGAAGAACATAAAGTGAAGAAAATTTACAGGTGTATACCAGTTCCTGACGTGAATAGGATGAGACTCATACGACTTGGAAATTTTGAAAAATGAATCTCTGCATTACGGGTATGATTACATTATCCTTTGGTCAATTCTAACTTGTTTTGTCTTTGGCTTCTGGCTGATACATGTTCTGGCGAATGATGTCTGTCGTGCACAATTGGAGTGATAGTAGCCTTCATTTGTATTGCCCGGAATTTGTAATGATTGCTAGTCTAACGGCTTTGTTTTAGTTTTCAGGATTTTAATGTACTACCCAATTAGTAGTCACATGGCTGTATCATGTCATTGAGTTTTAGTGCTTTTTTTTTTCTGCACTAAATAACGTGCAGCAAGGAAAGACTGCAAATATTTGGATATTTATGTTTTGTATTATCAGCAGATGCTCTTGTTGGTAATTTAAAAGAATGTGTGAATGAATTGAGCAGTTTTAGTTTGTTTTGTTTGCCATCATTTTGATGATTGTAGTTACACTGAGCTAGCGTCACGCTGACTATGGTCTTAGATTTTTTGAAATTTCAAATACTAGGGAGAGCACACACCCTTTGCATTTATGCATTACTGAAATAGGATTTGAGGCAACAAATTTTTATAGAATAAATTATACGTATCAACCTTCTTGAGGGTGGGAAATTTGTACTCTTAAGTGCTTATTGGGTCGTGTACTCAAATTTAAACTAACAATTTATTCTAAAATCAACGATTTTAAAAAGGTACATCTAATCCACCCTACGGGGTATTTTAATTTGGTGGGTTAAAGGGAATCTCAATATGTACTTTACATATTTTCATTTGCCCTGTTAGTATGTGCCCTTGTCTACGTTGTCATGGACATGCCTGCAAAGCAGCCAATCATGCGACACTTGCAAGTTTAATGCCCAACAAGCAAATATTTGAGTGGGACAATGAGGTTGCCTTGTACAGATACGTTATACAAATCACTTGCAAGCTTATGTGCGAAGTAGAGGTAGGGTAAATGAGAGTGACATTGCAATGAAACAAATAAGCACATAGTTTGTATTTAATATTAATGTGTTTTCAACGTAATAGGTGAACACATAACTCCACTCCCCCCTATAGCATGGGAGATTTATTCCATGTGGTTAGAGTGGCAACTAAAGTAGTTGTATACGTATAGTTACAACTCAAACATAAAAAAAAAATACAATAAAATATATGTAAAGCAAAATGAGAATTGGTATGTGCATGTAACACAATTTGTAACATACTTTCGTACTCAATTTTGTCGACATCCTTATGGAAGTTGCTACATGAGGTAGGTTTTGACTTGATTGACATGTTGTGGAATGGGCTCCTCTTTGGGCTCCTAATTGTGTGGAAGGCCCTTCCATTTGGTAAGAAATGCAAACTTTTTCCTTTTCACATTTGCCTTCGCACAATTGGCCATGATTGCCAGGACTTGAACATTAATGGTGATTTTGGGATTTCCACGAGCGAGGTGATTTCTTGAGAGGTCTTATGTGTCAGCAAGGTAAGGCTTTAGATAACTTGCATGGAAGACATGGTGGAATTGCATTTAGGGATTAAACTTTGTAAGATACTTTCTTGACCCATTGAAGGATTGGGACGGGGCCTTTGTAGCGAACTAGGCCTCTATGAAGTTAGCATAAGAGTTGGAGTTGGGAAAGATTCTGTTTGATGAGCACAAGGTCCCCCACACTAAAGGTGTTAAGGTTGTTGGCTTGGTCAGCACACTTCTTCGCTCGAGTAGCTGCCTTCTTGTTACAGGTGTGAACAATGTCTAAATTGTAATCCTTAGCAAGGCAGAAGGTAGGGGGGATGTTGTCGAGATAGCCCAAAGCCATGGTGTGGGGCATTCTAAGTTGGTGGCTAGTTACTAATTCAAAGAGGCTCTAGTTAGTCGTAGACCTCTTCTAAAAATTATAGGAGAAGTGGGCAATGTTGACGAGATTAACCCAATTCTTATGGTTGACACTAATAAAATGACATAGATAATACTCAAGAAGAGCATTGGCGTGCCCTCTGTCATTAATGAATCTAAAAAAATTAATACCTTAGACGTAGAGGAGTTGGTTGGGAACCTTAGAACCTTTGAGATATAAGAAGAGTCCTATGAGAAAAAAAAGAGTTGTCTAAAAGTCAAAGGGAAAATAGAATGCCCTAAAAGCATATAAAAGAACTTCCAAGAAAAATAAAATGGTAAGCACCTTAGATAAATCTAAAGAGTTTGAAAATGATGAGGAATTAATGTTTTTATTGGTTAAGAACTTAAAGAAATTCATGAAAACTCAGAACTTTAGATTTGGCAATAAGGGACAAAATTATGAGAAGAAATAAGGAGAGAAGAGAGATGAAAGGCAAACTAAATAAGACAAGAAGAACTTGAAATTCTATGAATGTGGTAAATTAGCTCACTTTTCTTTTAATTGTCATTACTTGCAGAAAGAAGAATTGGAAATCAATCTGCATATCCTTCATCTTAGATTGATAGGAAAGAAGGTTAATGTATAGGTCATGTGAGCTTTCTCTTTGAACCTATTTATCTATAAAGGGCAGATACGAGCTGAATGGAAAAAAAGTTTGTTGCTTGTACTTGTAAAGTGCAAATCGTGTAGCTTGAAGATAAATTACTACATTTGGTAGAGGCTGGAGGTTCTAACGGTGGATGCTTTACATAATGACCCATGCAAAAGAGATAAAAGGACTATAGTTCTGAGTTTTGGTTTCATAAAAGAATATAGGCATTAACAACTCCTGCGGCAAAGTACTGTTATTGAATTACTTTTCTTTTCCAAATGATAATCACTGCTTATGTGGGCTGTGTTTCCTTGCATATGAGAATAATGAATCATAATAGTTTCTGTCCATTGGAAATATTTCTTTAATTAACTAGTTATTTTCATGTGTTTCTGCCACCTAAATGCTAACTCCCCCTACCACACTTGCAAGACCAAGACAACTTATCTCATATATGTTATTCATCAGTTCATCCAGTATTTCCTTCAGAATTGATTGTGATGATTGTTTGACTATTCACCCCTCTTGATTCGTTCTATTTGTTTCATCTAATTTAACTATTGTAGGCATGCCAATTATTGACTGAAATAAATTAAAATTTATATATTCTAAAAACAATGTTCCATCTAGCTTGGGCATCATTACATGCAATTTTTTTATTAAAAAAGTTAATTTTGTAATATAAGTATTTTTATTTTATGTGTTAATAAAATATTTAAAGACTTCATGACTAGTAAATTAAGGATTAGTCACATTTAAAAATTATAGATAAATTATCTTTTGGAGTTAATTATTTTGAAATTTGTTTGCTCAAATCTAAGGATTATAGCTATACAGGATTTGGGCATTCAAATATTTTAAAATTTGGCAGTTGAAATCCAAGAATTTGGATTATATTTTAAAATCTCATATTTTGAATCAAGTATTTTAGAATCTTGGCTGACTAACACCTTGGAAGAGATTTTGATTTGTGTGCATAGATTAATTTGTTCTATGATTTGGACATTCATATATTTTTGTTTTATCATATTTTACTTTGTCTAACATGGTTTTAATTCATAAGTTTTGAATAAAAAATAAAATATAATCAAAAATAGAAAAAAATTAGTGAAGCATTTGCTTGGCTTTGCAATTGTCTTTGTTTTTATTCTTGATAAGTTCAGCTCTTGAGATATATTGAGTTCAATTTTCTTTTATGTTGAAAAGTAACATGATTAGTGGTCAAATATATCTTAACTAAGATAAGGATACACCAAGGAGAGTGAAATTCAATATAATTTTCTTTTGCTTGATGTTGTAATTTTTTATTTTAAAAATATTTCACACATCATATTGAGACTGAAGTCACTTTTATGCATGAACATCAAAAGAGAATTCTTAAACACAAGTTGATTAGGCATTTGGACTTTAGTAGAAACTAGGTGATCAAATTAGAGGAAATTTAGCTAGATTTTTATTTAAAAATACAAAGAAAGAAAATTTAATGTAATATATTTTAATATTTATAAGTCTTATGTACTTTAATATCTCTTTAGATAATGAAATTATCCCCATAAGGATAATAAGGAAGGGCTGCCTACTTAGGTCAGCCTGAGCTAGTGTATAGCTCTCATCTACTTTTAGTCAAGGAAAATGAATGAAAAAATGAATAAAAGAATAAAAAATAAATGATGCAAATAGAGAGGATTTATAAAAGTCAAGCCCTAGAAAATGAATTGAGAAAAAATATCTTAACTTGGGAAAAAGCATGAGCATGTTGCTTATGAGTTTTTTGATTAGTTTAATCTTTTTACGAAAATAATCATCATAGATTCTAGCTAAAGAATGTTGAAAATGTGAACTTAGTATTTACTAGGGTCTGAACAAATTTATCTAAGTTTGGTTAAGAGTAATCTTCCCATATTCAAGATTAAAAAAGATAAGAGTTTACTAGATTGGTAGTTTTTTCTTCAAAATTAATAAAAAAAGATTAATATATCAAAAAGATGATAATAAAATTGACAATCACATACCAATGGGGTTAACTAATCTATGGCAAGGTATCAATAAGCATAATATGTGAATGCAATTAGATTAAAAGATAATTGATTAAAAAATTGTCAAAAAGAGCTCAACTATGTTGATTTTAAATGTTTGATTTTAGTTCTAAAGCTTGGTTTTAAATTTGATTTCACTTCATTTCAATTCCATTTCTCTCCAAACTTCTGTGAAGTGTTTGTGGGACAGATTAAGGGCAATTTGAGTGAATTTTAGGTAAGAAAAAACCGAAATTCAACATCAAAATCAAGTATTTCATTTTGGCCAAGGTGAGTTTTAAACCTAAAATTTGGATGGTTGGTTATTTTTTAACTAATTTTCATTCGATTTGAACCAATAGGAATGTCAGAAATAGGTTGATCTAGCTTTTGTTAAATTATCATGCAATTAAAAACTTGAGATTTCACAAAAAATCAATGGAGGTTTCATGTTTTTGAACAAAATTGTAGATCTTTCAAAACTAGGTGTTTCTGATCAAAATTGATAGTTGTTCTAGTTAGAAATTTTGATATACTCACTAAGATCTACCTAAGGTTCAAATTTGAAGTCATTCTAATGTAAATTTTTTAGGGTGTACTTAAAATTTAAAATTGGAATTTTTGGGGTGCATTTGAATGCCTTTTGAATTCAAATCTAGGATGTTTATTATTGTTATTTATTTATTCCTATTTATGCTTAGCCCTTAGGTTGCTTTATTGTAATTTAATCTAGATGGGGAGAGCTAAGAAGAAAATGACTCTCGAGTTAGGCGCAAGGGACCTAGGGGCATCAAGTAGTGGGCTAGACAGGTTGAGGCCTATTAGATGTGAGCGTAGCTTAGTATATATACCTCTAGAGACTATTGTGGGGTGGATTGAGGGTAGACCATATTGGATGGACTATTTTTCTACCATTTTTACATCAGGTCAACATGTGTACCTTAGGTTAGTCAGGCAGTAGTATGCATCACTCCATTTGGAAGATGATGGTGTGCTTGTTGGAGTTGCAAGAGGAGTTCAAGTGAGAGTGACAGGTTACATCATTGCTGATGTGATTGGTTGTGAGAGGAGAGAGCTCACATTTCCATAGTTTAATGGATATGACCTTCCACTAAATAGTGAGATGACTGCTAGTTTACTTAGATTGCCGAGAGGATCAGAGCTTGAGGTGTCTTTGCTTGTACATTCTATGATATGGGACTTTAGGCTTTTTTATGTCATTGCTCAGTATGACATATGGAGTGCTAGGAAGGAAAGAGTACACAAAATGATGGCACGACTAGTACACCTACTAGCACAACCACAATTGGAGTTGGATTTACCCTCTATCAATCTTGGGAGGATTTTAACATTTTTGCATTGCCATACACATGAGATATTTCCTTATCCATATGTCTTGGGCCGAATTTTCACTGTGGTTCACGCGAGGATACCTAGAGCATAGCTTATTATGATTTGGATGAAACAGATAGATCTTAGAGTGGTTCGTCAAATGTTATCTCACCATTAGGGTGAATATCATAAACCATAGGGAGTAGTAGATGCGACATTAGAGCCACCAGCACCGATGGATTATTCAGATCGACTAGTGACAATGGCTAAGTTCATATTATATCAAGATGTTGTGTTCTAGAGGCTTACAGACTTTGATTGCTTGTTGAGAACCCGACTTCCATGAGCAGATAGTAAGGGGGAGTAGAGTGATGATGATGAGGCTGTTGGCTGATGTTTTTATTTTTGTATCACTTTTCATGTATTTTTTTGGTTTAAAATTTATTCAGTTTATTTATGTTTCATTGTGATGATGAGATATACCTTGAAACTGATTTTACATTGAGATATCTAATGGACATGTGATAGTTTTATATATTTTTAAGTCTTTAAGTGATGATTATAACTTGATTGGGATTTAATGACTATTTTATTAACTATAGCTTTAATTTTTTGTCTATTTATGTCAAAAATAGAGAGAAGTGATTAATGAAAATCAAAGTGCTTATCTTTAAAATTTATTAAATAGTACTATGCAAATCTATTTGATTTTAAGTGAGTAGGATAATTACAAGGTTATACAAGGCTTTTCAAGCTCAATTCTAAATAAATGAGTTTAAGTTAATTGAGTCTTTATAGTGTGAAGTTATAGTTTGTATAATTTGAAAGTCAATGCACTATGTCAAAAGTTGTAATTTTATTTTGAATTTCAAATATGTAGTGTTTTGACAAGAAATAGCCAAACGGGGAGATTGTAAGAACTTATGAGTTATATGTCAAGGTTATTAGCAAATTTCTTTATCAAAATCACGTCTAGAAACCTTGTGTATATTTTAAGCCTTAAAATATGATTTGAAGTTGTTGTGGTCGAGTCTAATTTAGAATTAAAAGACTTGAAAAAATAGGATTAGACGTGATTTTTGACTAAGGAAAAGATTGAAGAATGTTGAAGGTTTTTGAAACATATTCAAATGACATTTGTATACAAAAATCATACGGACAAATTTAAGAAGTGATTTCAGAAAATTTTAGGATAAAAAAGGAAAAATTATAAATTGTGAGGTAGACTGATCGATCACTACAAAATAAGAAGAATCAAACGAATGATTGGCAATAGAGTTTTTCATGTGCAAAACATAGCTGAGAGTTATCGATCAGTCGCTTGAAGTGTCATACAAAAAACAAACAATGAACGATTGATCTCTATTTCATTGATATCTTCAAAGATCAGTTACCATAATTAAGTCATTCTGATTTCAATTTCTTTTCTTATTCAAGTGTAAGACCTAAACTGACTGAATGAGCTATATAAGGGTTAAGAAATGTAGAAATTTGGGAGAGGAAAAGCTAGAGGAGATTAGAGAAAAAAAGTTTATACCTTTTACATATTATTTTCCAAGGAGAATTCACATGAAACTTTGAGTTGAAGATCTATATTGAATTGAAGAGGCTAATCCTCGACTAAAGGAGATATTACACAAAGATTTCAAAGGAGTTGCAGAATGTCTTAAATAGGAAATTCAAGATTCCATAAGGCCAAAGTCAATACAATAAGAGGTGCTTGTTGAAGGCTAGAAGAAGACATAGACAAGGCAAGGTGGAAGAAGTTTCAAGTGATTAAGGGAGAAGACTTGAATGACAACATTAATAATACAAAGAAGTGGAGGTTGTGTTAGAGTCTAAATAAGGTTGGTAGTTTGCTTGTGTCAATATAATTTCTTAGTTTCTAGTGCATTGATTTGGTTCTTGTTGTCTATTTTGACCACAAAATAAGAATCCAATAAATAGTGTCACCTGGTGCACAGGCAATGGATGACGTTTGTCATCTCTTTTTGTTGTATAGTGTAGCGTCACTATGCTCCATTGAATTTTTTGGCTTTTAAAGGCAACAGGGTAATCTTATTGTGATAGGACACCCACAATAGCAAAATTGGAAGCAACAGGTTGAACTTAGAACTGCTTGAAGTAGCCAGTCAATTGAAAGATATATTTTTGTGTGACTGTTGTCTTCAGTTCAGATTGGGCTTTTTGACATCCTTTTAATTTGCACCAAGGTCAATCTTTCTTGAGTAAGTCAGCAAGAGAAACAACTTTTTTGGAATATACCTAAATGAAACACTTGTAATAGTTTGCAATGCCAAGAAAGCCCACAACTATTTTACTTTGGTTGGGGTTGGCCAATTGTCAATGACACAAACCTTCTCTTGGTCTATGCAAACTTGTGCACCACCAATATGGTATCCCAAAAAGAGGATGTTCTCTTTAGCAAATGAGCATTTTTTAGGCTTGACATATAGTTAGTTCTATCGTAGGACTGCGAACACTACTCTTAAGTGGGTAATATGTTTTACAAGTGTATTGCTATATACCACAATGCCATCAAGATAGAATATAATGAATTTACTAAGAAAATCATAGAAAATGTTGTTTATTAGTGTCCAAATTGTGGCTGGACGTTGGTAAGACCAAAAGTTAGACCAAGAATGCAAATGCACAACAACAGTTAACACAAATAATCTTGGCTTAATCTCCCCTTATATAGCACAAGAGATTTATTGCTTGTGGCTAGAGTAACAACTAAAGTGGCTATATAGCTATGGTTACGACTTCCAACATCAAAAGGAAAAATATAATGAAATAATGTAAATTACAAGTAAAGCAAAATGAGAATTGGTAGGGTTCCTAGAATGCAGTGCGTAACAACATCTATCGGCATGCTTTCGGGCATCATAAGTCTTCAAATTTCAATCCAATGACATACACTAACACAAGGGACAGGTGGGTTAGGATTGTTTGCTTGCCCAATTATTAATGCATGGGTGTACATTGATGAACATTGGCTATGGTGAATATTAATTTTTTCCTATTGTAAAGTATGCTTTATAATCTATCAAAAAATTATGTGCTTTATTATAGGTAAGTGAAAGTCATGTGAGATATATACATTGAAACAACAAATTGGCAGGAGTTGGAAGATACACAAAATAATTGTGTGTGTGGTTGAGCCCAATCACTTTGCAATCCAAATAAAAAATGGGGACTCAGCTTCAAATCTATTGCTCAAGCTTGGCTAATGGCTCTTTGATAGACTCGAACCTCAATTAGAAGGTTAACAATGTAGCTAATTGATAATAGTTGGAGTTGATTATTAGTTATAAATAAACCTAAATGGCCAATTTGGGAACTTATTAAATATCTTTGGCTTAGAATAGTTTTTGAACCCAACCTTTAATCATAGATTAAATCCCTTGAAGATGTTTAGGATGGAATGCAAGTGCACAAGGAAGTAGTTCCTCAATAAAATTAGCACACTAAAAAGTTCGACCAATGAATATTGTTGGACAATTGCAAGTTGTTTGTGTTGGAAAAGGAGTTGACTAGTTAGAATGAAATTTTGATAGAAGTCACCAAGTCCAAATAAGCATTTTAGGACACTTGTAATCAAGATTCTAAGGAAAGTCCGATGAAAAATTAGATTCTCAATGCTCAACTCAAATCTCTTGAAGATGTATGGGAAAGTTTGGAATTAAAAAGTAATGTGCAATTTCTCGTAGGTGTCTAGCTTGGCCAGTTTTCTCAAGCAGGGCACGATAACCAACAATAGGAGGCTACCACATCACCCAGATATAGGGAGAGAGAAACTTGGGAATGAGATCTAGCTGCTCCCATCTTTCTCCCTTCCACATGGCCATTGGTCAGAGATTGGTCATGAAAATTAGTCGAAAAAATATTTTCCTTTCTCATAGCTAAAAATGAAGCCTACATGGGCATGATTGCTCAGTGGGCCTTACGGGGTTTGGTCAATTGAGTCTTCATAATCCACATTGTCAATGATGTTTACACTCTATATCAATCTAAATCTTTAGTGCTTACTCATTGTTGATTGTTGAGTGACTAATCAATTTTATTCTTTAGATTAGGCAATGAAGCTTACCTAAGTTTTAGTCTTGGTTGCATGCCAATAGTTGATGCCTTGCATGTTGGAGGAAAATGCCATTGCCCCTCCAGCATGCTCTCAGTCTCACCTTATCTGACCATTTTCATGCACATTCATATGGCTTTTGTAGTAGAGTTTTTTCCATATTGCCTAGCTGAAGAACCCAATATTCCATATTCCCTATATTTTAGACACAAATGCCATATTACCTATATACGGATGAAACTGCCCCACTACTGAACATATTATAATAAATGAACACTGACACAGTGTGGCACTGTTCTGGTGGGCTAGGATTCATCGGCGGTAGTCGAAAGTCACTGGCAGGAGGTGACTCACCGGCGAGTGACATTGTTCAGAAAAAACCCATTTTTTTACACTCCAAAAGTTGTTTAGGGCTTCAAAGGCTTCACTTTGGTGGATTTGATCACCCTTTAACCCCCATAATAGATAGGATTGGTATTTACATACATTATAATAGAGAGGTAGGCAATGATGGTATGTATATATGTGGAATGACACAGTTGATGAACATTGTTCCATCGGTGAGGTTTGGCGGGCTGCTTCTTCAAGTCAAAGAACGACTTGCTGTCAATGGTAATGTGACTTTGAAGTATTTAATTTCATCTTCCCGATCATCCATGATATATGAATTACAGGACGATGAAGACCTAATTAGTGTTTTCCATTCATAAGAAGACAAATAAGGAGGTGTTATCATTTTATGCCGAGATGAAAGAGCTCGACAACAATGACAAATCACCCTGAGTAGAAAGGAACCAGACATTCAATAGAACTAAATCACTAGTGGTAATGGTTCAGTCTAACTCTAATTTTGGATTGCAAACGAGAGTCAATAATACACAATTCACTTTTGAAACTGTCAGGAAACAATGAATTTTAGATTACACAAGATTGTACTTTATCATGTACTCAAGCACATGATATCGAACCTATTGTGTTCAGTTCAAAGCATATCATGTGAGGAAAAAACATGATTTTTATTCTATCACATAAGTAATGATGCGACTACACATGCGATATAACTAATAATTTTCAGCGTTGATGTAATAACATGACTTGTATTCCTATCGTGTTAGCGTTAACATGATATGCTTTATAAGCGTGTGATCAAATACATGATGTCAAGTTATATCGCATATTAATTAACACGCTAATATCCAATGCTAATTGAGAGAACCAGGAAATTTTCCCTCAACAATTCCATGTCACTCTTCTTACATCAATCCAATGACTACAGATATTGTCATTGAAGTCAATTAGACTAGATTAAAAGAAATGTTGCCAACGATGGGTGCGATAAGGACTTCATTTGATAACTATGAACCCCCATACACCCTTATAAGTACGATAGAGAAGAATTTGAAGAAGTGTGGGGTGATGATCAATGGAATGAGAATGATATCGTTGACATGGAAAAGTATGTATGACCACAAAGAATTTAGACATAGAGAGGTACCCAGTAACTTTAACATTGAGACCGAGATAGAGTGGGAGAGAACTGATGATCTCAACCTGTTGGAACTGAATATTGGTGAGGGCGAGCTAATGACTGGCAGTTTGCAAGCAAAGGACTATTGGAATATAGTCGAAATGGGCGCACATTTTCTAAGCCTATTACATTTCATGAGGATTTTGATCGACCTAGCAATAAAGGCTAATTTCACTTACCGTGTTGTGGATGAGAATAGGAATACGAATGCTACAAAGTGCTCTAATTAGTCTTGTAACTAGTACATAAGTGCTTCAAATATAGGAGATCATGTTACTATGATGGGGTTAGTGCCCAAACATTCGTGTGGAAATCAAAGGAAGTCAGCTGACCATCCTCTAGCGTCTCACCTTTGGATTGCGAGAAAATGTTATGGGCTATTTAAAGATTTAATAGACATTACACCGAAAGCATAACAAGTTATATTTCGAAACACCGGGGTATAACTGCAAACTATAAGAAATGCTGGTTCGTAGGTAAAATAAATTTATGAGACTCCTTGGAGCATGTGTTTAGTAACATGAAATTTAAATATGATGTGTTATCGGGCACACGATAAGCATACAATTGCATTTTCTTACAACACAGCCTAATATGTTGGATAGATTCAAGGACAACTACCTAAAGAACCAGCTTCGTGTGGCAGTTGAAACTTTTAGACAGAATGTGTATGATGAAATAATGAGCAACATTAAAGAACTTAATCCTGATGCATTTGCTTGACTAAATAAGATAAGTTCAAAGCACTAGGCTAGTGTTGCAATTCCAAGAAAAAAATTTGGAACCCTCAGCTCAAATAGGTCTGAAAGTGCAAATATAATGTTCAAAAAAGCCAGGTCAATGCCTATCACTTGGTTAATTGAGAATGCACACAATCACACTATTTGAGAAACATTGAACACATGGACAAAATATGACTGAAGAGTTAACCCTATTTGCAGGTAAAACCATTGAAAATAGAAGAGAAGAATTAAGGAATGTGCATGTATTGCTAGTATCAATATATGAATTTCAAGTTAACTTGCTATATCACCATGTAAAATGCAATTAATATTGTCTAAATTTATACATTTATACATTATTATCCATATCATGTGTATGTTTATACATTATTGTACACATTGTGCAAGTTTATCTGTTCTAATAACACGATATAGTGTGATCGTATGGTTAGCGTTATGGGTTGTGTATGCGATAATATGACATTGATGATTTTTTGTGTTCTCATTTACACGATATGTATTGAACAGGATGTTATGAATCCCGTTGAATGTAGTTGCATATTTGGAAAGTTTTATAATCTAGGGCTATCATGTAAACATGCAATCGTAGCAATTGATCACAGACACTTCTATGTGTCTGCAAAAAATAGCACTCTATAGAAATTTATAAATTGATATATCAAGAGCTAGTATACCCAACAATAGATAGGCACCAGTGGGCACGGACTGAAGTTCAGCCTAAATTCAACCCAGCTATCCCACTTAAGCAGCGAGGGCATCCAAGAAAAAATTGGAGTAAATACCATTGTATAATCATGTTCTTAGGTACATGCTTTAATAAAGAATCATGCCGTCAATTACATAAAATTCTAATTTTTTGTTTGTAAACATTCTATATTGTATACATATTTTGTAACCGAAACACGCCAAGGGCTTTACGTGCTATCAATTACACGATAAGAGATTCAATGAATATAATGTTTTTTTGCATTGTGTGTCACCAATTACACAATATCTTTAATGTTGTAATATCGATAACACAATAATAACATTAATTTAACAATCAATTTCTGAAGAGTCACTTTGTTTTTGAAGAGTCATTCTATTTCACTAGCATTAAACACACAACTGTTTCCAATTCGCTAGCATTAAACATGCATCCTTTTCTAATTTTTGATGCTAGACTTGACTCTAATTAGACATTATAAATCTGGATCTTTGGTTAGATCAAGACCCGACTTGGTGAGACCGCTAAAAGACTGTCAAGATAATGCTTGGGACGAATTGAACATCATCTATCTCCATAGCACAGCATGCTTCACCGACCGAATAATAAGTAGGCCGATCTGGCCATTTAAATTACACTTAATCATGAATCCAGCAACCCCAGTTGACAGATGAGTAAACCCATGTGGTTCTCATTTGCCTCTGGGGAGGATGGATCATAGTCGGGTGTAATTTCCATGTCCGGATTGTCTAATCACATTTTATTTGGTGGATGACTAGGCTGTGGTCATAGAGACAATTGGAGTATGTTCATATGTAGAAACTTCAATTAAATTTTCTATTGTATTGACTGTGTTTTCTCTCCCCCTTGCAGTTGGTGATGGACAATCTCTAGGAGGCAGATGCTGAAACTTACAGATATAGCATGGAAGGGGAACACAGATGGTGGTCGATTGAGGAATTTCTTGTATTTTTTTAAGTTATATAAAGAATAGTATCATTGGAATGAACTCCTGTTATGTAAAGAAAGTTATTAATGAAAGTTAGTATGTTTTCCCATACAACATTGTCTTCTAGTCCTTTTTTTGCAAATTCATCCTTCGTGCATTATCCATGACACGATAAACTTATAGTTGTCATTTCGCTGACATGATCATCACAATAATATGGTCATCTGATCGAATACAACACCAACAGGCTGATCGTGTGCTTACTAATAGATGCCAACAACAGTAGACTAAATGATGATAGGGCATAGCCCTTGACGTGTTGTTGCTTACACAAGCTGTCATCCAACTTAGATGACTTAACACGTCTTCATGTTATTAGTAACACAACTTACGTATATGCATCGTGCTTCTTACACGATGTGAATTGTACATTAGCCGTACATACAAAAGGCGTGTTAGTAGTTACGCGACAAAAGTAAAGTCATGTAGTTGATTACTCGATCAACTGTCACAAATTACACTATATGAATCCTACATTAACGAAACATACATGAGTCATGTTATCAGTTATACGATGGAAGTAAAGTCCCATAGTTGATTACACAATCGGCCATCACAAATTACATGACAAGAAATAAAAAATAAAACAATTGAGTAAACTTTATCAATTGTGTATTGTCAGTAACACTACTTTAAAAATTTCTGAGACCATATTACAATTAATTCACTTCTGGATCGAATTCTAGATCGATTTGCTCATGAAGAATTGTAGCACAGATCAAAGGCCTCACCAAATTTATGATCTCTGCTTGGGTAAAATCATGTTAATGAACTCCTCCAGATAGCTTCGCAATATAATACATGAGGAACACACCACAGTATTCGTTTGTCTCTTGATATGGGCATTTATTGATCTTCATCATTGGCCACTTTGCTGCATCCTTTATGTGCTGGACCCTCTCCATTTCTGTGGCAACATGTTTTCAAATATGGTTCACCTATGCAAAGTGGTAATTGTGGTCACCCTTTTAGTGGGTTATACCACCTCTTCTCTCTACATCGGGCAATTAGCATAAGCAAATAGCCAGTGACTTAGATTGGAATCAAACAACTCTCAATATTATCATTCAACGTCTTCATCAAGTTGCCAATGATTTTTGGGACGTGTCTCCTCCTTGTCATGCTATGTCCCAACATTGTAGTAGTGCTGGATTGTGAATCTCCCAAAAAAATAGTTGGGATAAAGGCTGAGATATCTAGCATTGAGCTCCTCCAGAAGTTGGATGAAGACATCTATGACCTAAAATCATCAACAACAAAAAAGTATTAGTGATAATATGATGAACAACATGTCATGTCAATATAAGCACGACATGTGAATACATCATGTATATGATAACACAATGTAAATTGTCTTGTAATCACAAATATGCTAGTTATAAAAGATAATATCAATTTTAAATTTTTGTGTTATTTCTACAACGATATTTGGATGTTTCGTATTATCAATAAAGCGATAAACATAAGTGGCCTTTGCCACTTTTAACTTATCATGTGATTAATAACACGCTATGTAATACAACGTACATTAAAGAATACGATATTACCTCATTTGTTATGCACTTCTACCTAAGCAAAGACACATAGCCAGGTGAAGAAGCATCATCATGGGTCATTCCTTGTGTGGGTGCACCAAAAAATCCTGGATGGTCTCTAGATCTTCAACCCATTGAATCTTCATGTGGAACACCATTAGTAGATCAAGGTAGTTGTGCTGCACCAAAGCGACCTCCTCCTTGTCCTTCTCCTCCTCAATGTGCTCTTACACATCTATCACTTGTTGGATACTTTCTTGTAGTTCTTGATCAACTGGAGGGGAATCTGATATAGTGGCACTGCTAGAAGCAACATTTGAGCCCACCATTTCTGGTGTCGGAGACTTTGCTGAAAATGAATGTGGTGCAGGGATATCATATGGGGCAGGGATGGATGCCAATGAAATTTAATCCTTTGGCTTTAACTTTTGTTCCTCCCTTTTCGAGCACTTCGTCTATGAAATCTTCTCTTCAATGTAGCTGTTGTATGCCTTTGGCTTCTTCGCTCCCTTTGTGGCCACCTTCTTGGCTATTTTCTCCCCCTTAGATGCAAGAGCTGGTGGATTAGCCATCGTGTACCTCATCATCCTAGGCATGGAAGGTAGGAGGGATGTGATAGGGCTAACATCTTAAGCTTTCTACTTCTTTATTTTTAGTTTTATTTGCTTCAGTGGCACTACTTCTTTATTTTCAGTTTCATTTCCGCTATCCACTTCTTTTTCCTCTCGGGATTGTTCCTTAATGTAATGCCCGAGATTTTTCATCCCTTTTTCTTAAAACTCATAGAATTTTTTTTTTCATAAATCGGAGTCAAAACGATAAAATCAAAACCTGTATAAACAGTTTATAATTTTAAACATCATACGGTTAAACATCGTACTGTCAAATCAAATATCCTCAGGCGCTACTCGAAAATGCACGTACGAATAAATTTGCTATGATCATAGACTTTTAAATACAAATCACTCTCCTAGGCATCCCTGAGTACAAGTCCCATAATAGTCCACTGACTGATCCAAATGAAAGTCCCGAATAACATCTTGTGTTCTCATCTCACCCTATACAACATATCGTGGTACAAATAAACTCGCTATGAGTCAAGCAGATACCTGAGTCAACGGGAATCAATCCACCGCTGAAACGAGAGTCCATCTCCAGGAGCTCTCCGCACAACCTGCAAAACCTCCCGTACAACGGGGCTAAAAAGAAGTAGGGTGAGTATTTTCATACTCAGTAGGAAAATACCCAGTAGGGGAAATCCCAACGGTGAACTCCATAAGTTCATAATCACATGCATCATGCAACTCAAACATGAAGCAGTCAACATAACATAATCATATCGTGCACATACACATACGATCATATCAAAGGCACCATCGTGCCACAAACATACCGAAGGCACCATCGTGCCAAAATCATAATATCCAATCAACTTACACAAACACCCTTATCCAGGGTCATACAAACTTACTCGTACCATTGTACGCTTACTCATACAACATACGCATACTTGTACGACCTTACTCGTACAATCATATGCTCACTCATACAGCTTACCCATACATGTACGACCTTACTCGTACAATCAGACTCGTACGACCTCACTCGTACAGTCTGCACAAAATCATGCTTACTGTCTTACTCGGAAACATATTCTCACAATCGTACTCATACTCTTAAAGTCGTGCTCCTCCACATACTCTTACAGTCGTGCTCATACACACTCTTACAGTCCTGCCCATACACATACAATCATACTCACACTCATACAGTCGTACTCACACACATAATCGTACACATATCAACAACCACTGAAGCTCATTACAACTAATAAGCTCCAGCGTCGAAATGGAAAAGAATGCCACTGGGGCAACACCTTAACCTCCGGGGAGTGTCAGACGTCATGGACTTTTTCGAAGGTAAGGCACACCAATGCTCATGGGGCACTGGATCAAACAGGTAAGAGTAGATCCATGATACTACTTACCTGAGCGCGCATACATACACCCACACAAGGGGTCATACAGTTGCCCACCATAATGGGTCTTATAGTGCCATAGAATTGCCCACCATAATGGGTCTTATAGTGCCATAGAATCGCCCACCATAATGGGTCTTATAGTGCCAGAGAATTGCCCACCATAATGGGTCTTATAGTGCCATTGCCACTCTTGGGCAGAAAACATACAGTGCCACTTGGGCAGAAACGTACAGTGCCACTCTTGGGCGGAAACATACAACGCTCTCAACAGAGCATCAAACATCTGGGCTTACACAGCACACAGACCAAATCAGAAACATACGTCGCTCTCAGCAGAGCATCAGATGTCTGGGCTTCATACAGCACGCAGACAAAGTCAGAAACGTACATCGCTCTCAACAGAGCATCAAACGTCTGGGCTGATACAGCACGCAGACCAAATCAGAAATAACATTGCTCTCAGCAGAGCATCAGACGTCCGGTGCTCTACATAGCACACAGACAACATCCCGCAGGATAAAATGCTCGGCCGACTCACTAGCGGCCAGCTCAAACACGGAACTTAATCCGTCGAACCCTCAGGTCTCAAACTCACAACGCTATCATTAGCTGTGCTTATAATTCAAGTTTGAATTAAGTACATTATGCAGTACAATTATGCCACACAAACTCACAGTCCTCGACGGGTCAAACTGAAGCCGAGCCCGATCCGAAACCCAAGTTCGTCAGGACAACAGACTTCACTTACCCGTCCACATCATGGACAAAACTCACCGTACAACAAACTCTTACAGTCTTACATACTTTGCCATCCATCTTATGGCCAAATCCTCTTACACTGACATCCTCAAATAACGCTCCTCAGAGCCAACCCAGTTGTCGCCCTCTTACTTATATCTCACTTATTATTCTTACTTTTCACTTCATAATCTGTACGTTATGCTTGTACAATTATGAACACTCTTACTGTCTGACAAACGCCCAACATACAATCCAACCCAAACTGATCCATTCTAATCCTTGCCCGTCATACTCATATCCTCTGTCATACGCTTACACAACCGCATCCAAATTCAGACAAAGCTTCTGTCATCTTTTACTATCCATCGCCCATAACTCTGCCCACATACACTTACACACATCCAAATCATAGGCAAATTGCCATCATACATACGTATGTCTCACACATATGTATAACATACACATACGGTCATACATACATAACATACAAACATGCACGCTAGCCATCACTAGCACATGCATACACACGTCAAACATGCACGCTAGCCATCACTAGCACATGCACATACATCAAACATACACGCTAGTCATCACTAGCACATGCACACACATTCATACATACTTCAAACAAGCACGCTAGCCATCAATAGCACATGCATACATACATACTTCAGACATGCACGCTAGCCATCACTAGCACATGCATAACCATACGTAGCATACTGACATATTTGCTAGCCATCGCTAGCGCATACATAATCCACACCCATAAAATGTGCATCCATCTCATGCATATCAATCATACCATACAATCATGCTTACACACACATCATGCAATCGGATCGTTACTTAACATCCAAGCATGGAATCATACAATCCTAGCATGCTGCTACTCATTCAAAGCATGCTTCATGAATTTACGAGTTCAAAGCTCCCCTACCTCGTAATCATGACGTTCGATGGCAAGCACACGACGGTGGCGGCGTCGGCGGCGGAGTTGGCGGTCAAAACCGTTGCCTGGCTGAGAGAGCTGCTGTCCCGAGGATTTTAAGATGCACCGGAACTATCACGGCTAAACAGGGTGTCAGAAATCAATGCGGTAAAACCCGCGATCCACGGCGGCACACTAGGGCGGCCGGGAGAAATATCGTGCCAACATAAGTGGCGGTGCGATCAGATGTCAAGGGTGTACACTCTGAAGATCAGCCGGTGGCTAAAACGTGCTCAGCCGGCCACAAGACGTCGAAATCGGCCGTGGACAGCACCCAACGGCAACGATTCCGGTCAACAAAGGCCCACATAAGGGTGGAGAGCGTGGGGCAACGCTCGAGAATCAAAGGAGAGGTGGTGGAGGGCTCTAGTGGTCAACTCCACTCGGTGGCAAAGCCAACCGATGGTCAAGCGGCGCGAATGCGGCGCCTAAACCCAGAAGTACATGCGTGGCCACATGTGCACGCGGCCCAAAGGGCGGGGGAGAGGGCTGAAATGAGGCGACTCAAGGCCCACAAAAGCCAACAGGGCAAGACCCTTAGTTGTGGCCAATCAAAGCGGCGACATCGCCAATCGCCACCCACAACCAATACCCATGGTGCGGGCGGCTGTGGATCTCGCACGGTATAGGGCAAGGGGAGGGTTCAAGGTCGTGCAAAGGCTATGAGGCCGTCACTGGCCAAGGCCTGAGCAGGTGAACTCGTCCACCTTCTGTCAAGGTAAGACATATAAATTCTTGCCCGAGGCCGTCCGGTACCAACGGCGTAAAATGGCAAGAGGGGTCAACGGCACACATGCCGGTGAGTAGGCGGCTGCAGGCCACAAGGAAGGCACCGGTCAGAGGCAATCAAACAGTACGAGGTGGGACCGTCTCTAGTCGTTACTAGACTGAGGCGGGAACCTCGGTGGCCATTCGGCCACTACCGGCCAATGCCGATGGCGTCAAAAGCCAAACCCAAAGGGCTGACCGGGGAAAACCCATAAGGGCGGATCGGCCATGGGGCCGGAGGCTAAATCGGTCCAAGTGGGTGGGGCCGTCCCTGGGCCATCACTAGGCTGGGGCGGAGCCCACGGCAGTCAAGTCACCCTCACCCGCCAACGATGGCGGTGCCAGCCCACTAGAAAATCCACCCACAGTACCGCGCAAATCGGACTGGGCGGTGCAGAGGACGGCAGAGGGGATGGAACCGGGCTGGGTAGGGTGGTCCACTGCCTTCGCCGGAGCAAGGCGAGGCTGGAGGAAGGCCGAATAAGCCACGAATCACCGCCGGCGGCCACTGTTTGCCCAAAATAGTGCGTCGGCGGAACAGTGAAAAAAGGGGGAAAGAGGATGGGGCGGCGGTGCCGAGGCCCACCGGGCCGGGAGGAGTGGCCTCCCGCCGTTGCCGGAGCAAGGCGGTGCCGGACAGAGCACAGCCGGCCGTGGCTCGCCGCCGGCGGCCATGAAATCGTCCAAACAGTTCGCCGGCGAAAAATAGGGCAGATGGGGAAACGGAGTGGGACGGCGGAGCAGAGGCCGTCCGGGGCCGGGGGGAGTGTCCTCCCACCGTCGCCGGCCCATGGCGGAGCCGTGGGCGGCCGGCTGGCCATCGCCGGCTCACGGTGGCGGCGGAACAGCATAAATCAGAAAAAGGGGGCTCACCGGGGGAAGAGGCGGCGCGGCCATGGGGGCCGGGACGGTGGCTCCCCTGCCGTCGCACGGCCGGGGCGGAGCCGGTGTGGCGGTCCAGCGGCCGGCGGCGGCCGGGCACAGAAAACAGATGGGAAGGGGGGGGCAGCGCACTGTTCATCGCGCAGGAGGTTCTGGATTAGGCGATCCCGATCCGAATTTTCCTTTTTATTTTTTTTTCTTTTTTCTTTTACCAAATGTATCCCCAACGCGCGTTAACCCATTGGTTACGCGTCGAACCTCCAAAATTCGCGCCGTAAGCACGCAGCGAGGCCCGTGGCCTGCGACTAAGACCCATACCCAACTCTATGGGTATAAATACGGGGAAAATACATGAATACATATACGCCAAAACATCACATTTTCCTGTCGAAAATGACCAGAAAAAATGGCAGAAAAATTACAAAAAATCGTAGAAAAATCAGGGACCTTACACTTAACCTTCTGGGATCGAACCACTTACTTGTTAATTTTTTGTAAGAATTTGGTTAGTGCGGTCCTTTCAACCTTCAAACCTTTCTTCTTATTTTTTGGGGAGCAAGCTTTCGGCTCCTTGTTCTGTGCATATAACATTTTTATTAGTAAATAGACAACATGCAATGAAAGTGTGTTATTGATGACATGACTTGTCGACCTATCGTATTGAAAGTAATACGACAATATATACAATAGTGTTATTGATCACATGACCACTACCATATTGTTTTTTTTATAAAATGACAATGTGTGTTTGTGTGTGATTGATGACACGATGATACACAAACTAACATGATAACTGAAAATGTCGTGTAATTAAAAATATACTTACGCAAAATAAAATCATCGACATACTAAAGGAAAATTTTTCTTTGCTCTTCACAAGTAGATTGGTGAATAGCTTCACTTGATTTGAAAGCTCTGGCCTAGAGCCAAACTGATGTCTCTCCTTCTGTTGTTGGCGAAGGGGTTGTTGCATGTTGGCTCTCCAATTGAGGGGATTCATGCGGCTACTTAGTATCCTATTTAGGTGGGGGTGGCATGTGTTTTATTAAGCTTGTTGCCACCTCTAGAGCATTTTTAACCCTGTGAAGCGCAACTTGCACACTATCGGTGCTCCAACCCCCCTCCCCCTATAGAATGGCCTTCTCCAAAACCACGTCAACTATCCCACTCATGACATTACTAGCATGACGAAGCTGTCAATGACATCTTTGCCGGACTGGAATTGCCTTGACATCTGGCCATGATGGGCTTGAATGACAATCTTTGTCCTCTGTATCGTGGTATGAATGGCTGCCTTCTTTGCCTTCAGGGCCACCCTTTGGCCATCGATTAAGTAGGCCTCTTCGGCAGTTGGAGTTATTTGTATAACCACTTTTGGAACTGGCTTGAGCTGCATTAGTACCTCCTACCACTTCCTCATCCTGTGACGAGCCAACAGTTTCTTCCTCGCCTTTTCGGTGGCCTTCTCAACATCCATCATTAGTTGTGTAAACTTGGGCCACCTCTTGCACCTCGAGCTACATGGAGGAGCACTTGGAGTCCATATAGACGTATGCTAAAAAAACCACACCTATTGAACAAGGCAAAACAATCCCATTAATAGTGTACATATGTAATGTATGTCGTGTCCTGGATAGCATGTATATTAAACTCATCATGTTATTGATTATACCCAAGTCTCAGTTCATGTAATTGTGTATGCACGATAGATTGCTATATCATCTTACTAATAATACGATACATACACTTTCACGTTACATATCATGTTTTTGTAAACACAATAAGCACATTATCTTGTGATTCATATTATGATACACCTAAAGTATGTATATAATATTGTATTATTAAGACTATGCTAATTGTAATAATTGTGTTATGGATAATACGAGATTTAATTCGAGCACAAATGAAGCTCCAACGAGAATTTCGGCAGTTGCAGAGCACTCATATTATCAGCTCCTCATGTTTCAGCGGGCTAATGATGTGCCTCAAATCAACATATCATGAATGGCCCTTGCCCAATTGTACCTCCCCACAACTGTGAAGTCATCTATGAAGTCACACAGAGATGAGGAGACAGATATGTTGCTCTGTGTGAATAAAATAAGGACCCCCTTGTGCACAATTGCCAACCGTGCTAAGTCCTTGTCAAAGATAACTTGTTTGTTGTCTACTACTTCCTTCAAAATTTCTTCAATAAAATTTTTCTCCAACCGCTTCCCTGTGAAGAATCTTTTGAAGAATTGCCCCTTGTCTCAGGCAGCCTTCCCGTTGCCATTGTCCAACTTCAACGGGTTCCCTTTTGCACTCAAACCTATTATTAGTGCAACTTCTTTGACTGTCAAGGGTAGAACTTTTCCCCAAATATTAAATACTTCTTGTGAGTTGTCCCAACACTCACCTATAAGAACATCCAGGCGCGATCTAGAGATAATTATTGTCTCGCAATCGTATATAGGGTAGAACCCAATCTCCTCCAAGATTGCCTTGCATCCCGGCCTCAATTCAACGAGGTATTTTGATAGTATAAGACTAGCGAGGAAACTATTTGCTTTGAGACATGTTCTCCTCCCATAGATTCTCTTCTTCTTCTTCTCTTCTAATGCCTTCACTGATTCCGCCATTTGATTGTGCTCTTGTAGCTCTTCTTTTGTAAAAGATGTTATACATATGTATATCAACAATGGGTCATGACAAAAACCAAAGAGTCGCGTTGATTCAAATTGTGTAACTAACATACAAATACACGCTAAATGTATAGAGTGTTATGAGATACACGATATGATGCCTTCTCAGACACAATAGCACAACAATTGAATGTCACCTTGCGCATATCTTGTTATTTATAACACATTATGTATGCTAAGCATAGACGATAGGACTACATATATATCTCGAGCATGATATACTTGATAACAAGACAATCTACTGAGGATAAAAAAGTAGTAACTACGTTGTGTATTCCATATCACGATATATCAAACATTGTGTATAGAAACTTACGATTTAGAGCTAGAGAAAGGCATTACCACAAAATTGATCTAAGCCGGATTAACCCCTCAATTGGCTGGTGATTTTTGCCAATGTTCACTGCTTCACTGGGATTGTGTCAATATAGATTATGACGGAATCTCCATGGCCAAAACTCATTTGGGGCAGAAAATTTCAAAATTGCCATTCAGAAATAAGAAAAACCAAACTTTGCAAAGTTTTTTTGCATCTCACTGTTTGAACATTGGAAATCGACTCGAGTTTTTTCGAAATTGCCGGTGGGATGGGTTAGAAATTGGAACTCAAGCTACATATTCACTTCTCACTGATCGAAATGTGGAAATCGGAAGTCTGTGAAGTCATTTGAGTGTAGATGCAATCATGTAACAGGTTGATACAATATAAAACCCTAAACCCTGACTAGGGATATTTATGTCCAAAATTTTTCTTATATTGTGTAAGACCGGCTTTGTTGTAATTGTTTTGAAAAAATTAGGGAATATGAAATATTCCCTCTTCGGCCAGGCAATATGGAAAAAACGCTCTCTAGCACAATGATTACGCTGTGCCTCCGGCCACCCTTCACATTGGATTACGTGACAAATGAAATTGAGAAAAGCTCCTTCTCATTGCAACCTTCTTTCTTAATTGACTTCGTTGTGAGCTTTACTGTGATCTTAATAAATCAAATTGCAATCATATCCTCTTCAAAACTTATTGCCACAGCCACAAAATTCATTCATTTGAATTTGATATAAGCATTGGGTTGAATCTCATCTAATTCATTTAGCTATAATTTTCTATGCAATGCAACCTTGTCAAGATTGAAGTTGACAGCCTTATTGCCCAATAGGCCCTATGTTCTAGCTCCATAGACAAGTGACAAGTCCTTCCAAAACTTAATCGATGAGGGGACATTACAATCAGGGTTTTAAAAGCAGTAAGATAAGCCCAAAGAGTATCTGTTAGTCTTAATGTCCAATCCTACCATTTGGATTCACTATTTTTTGTAAAATATTTTTGATTTTCTAATTTGAAATTTCTACTTGTCCACTTATTTTTGGGTGATAGGGTACAAAAACTTTATGTGTAATTCCATATTTTTCATCAAGGCTTCAAAGGACCTAAGGCAAATGTGTGTACCCTGATCACTTATAATGGCTCAAGATGTTCCAAATCTTGACAAAATATTTTCTTTTAAAAATTTCACAACATCGTGATCATTTGTTTTGCATAGAATAGCATCAATCCATTCAGACACATAATGAACGGCTACTAATTTATAAGGGTAGCCAAAAGAGGGAGGAAAAGGTCCCATGAAATCAATGCCTCAACAATAAAAAATTTCAACAACCAAAATTGGGTTAAGAGGCATCATATTCCTATGGGATATGGCTCCTTAATTCTGATAGTGTTCACATGCTTTACAAAATTTATGAGTTTCTTTGAAGGGAGTTGGCTAATAAAAACCACATCGTAAAATATTGGTAATAGTCTTTTTAGCAGAAAAATGAACACATGCTTCAGACCGGAAAAGGAGATAACATTCATATGCTCAAAATCAAACAAATATCTCCTAATCATTTGGTCTAGACAATGTTTAACAAATAAGGATCATCCAAAAAAAATTTTACCTCTATGAACAGTTTGTTTTTGTTTTGTTGAGTCCAATGATTGGGAGTTTTACCTGTCACTAGATAGTTTGTCATGTTGGCAAACTATGGAATATGAGAGGTGCTTATTAGTTCATTAGGAAAAGAGTCCTTGATTGGCAGTGGTTCCTAGAAATTAGAAAAATATAATCTAGACAAAGGATCGGTGACCACATTCTCTACTCATTTCTTGTCTTTGATAGTGAGATCAAATTCTTGGAGTAGGAGGATCCACTAGAGCAATCTGGGCTTTGAATCCTTTTTACTTAGAAAATATTTTAGAGATGCTTGGTCATTAAAAATAATAATTTGGGAACCAATCAAATATGATCTAAATTTGTCAAGTACAAACACTACTGCAATAAGATTCATTTTAGTAGTTGAATAGTTCATTTGAGCTCTATTTAAAATCCTACTTGCATAATGAATGACACAAGGCTTTTTATCTTTCTATTGCCGAAGAACAACTTTCATAGCATAATTACTAACATCACACATAATTTTGATGGGCAAACTCCAATCAGGTGGTTGCATAATAGGAGCAAAAATAAGCACATATGTTCTTCAGTTTTATGAAGGCTTGCTCACAGGTTTCCAATCGAATGAGTTGTCCTTTGATAGAAGGTTTCATAATAGTCTAAATATAGTACTAAAATATTTAATGAACCTTCTATAAAATTCTTCATGCCTCAAAAAAGTTCTAATATCTTTAATTGTTTTGGGACTAGGAAAATTGGCAATCAATTGTATTTTTGCCTTGTCCACTTGATTTCCCTGCATGCAAACAATATGACCAAGTACAATTCTCTTCATAACCATAAAAGGACATTTTTCTTAGTTTAAAACAAGGTTTTTCTCCTCATAACTAACCAATTTTTTTTCCATATTATTAAGACAATCATCAAAAGAATCTCCAAAGATAGAAAAACCATCCATAAAAACTTTATAGTTTTGATTATTAATGAGCTTATTTAGATAAATTCCTTTATGACTTGCTTGGTTCTATAGTCTTTATAGTTTGAGTTATTAAGCCCGAGGGTGTCTCTACACCGAGTGTCTTAAGCCGACTAGATTAGGGATATTGGCCTGACGCTTATTACATGGACTATTTAGAAAGCTTAAGAGGTTTAGGAATTGCACGAGTCATACTTTGAGGTATTTTATGCTCTTATTCTTTGAAATTGATTAAAATTTCTGAAGGCCATTACATGAGGTTTTATTATGAGATGCTAAGAATGAAATAGTCATTATTATATTTTGAGTAAGTGAAATTTAATGAGCATAGTTAATAGGCACATTAAGTTATGTTTGTTAATAAAGATTGAAATTGTATGACTATAGGTTTCTATACTTTATGTTTTTGAAATGTATATCTTGTGCACGATGACCAGACTCGACCAGTTAGCGAAGGATTAGTTCTAAGCCTTTACTTTATTATTTCCATAGTTGCTTTTGACGATTTGCTATTGTAATAGTTAGTATTATGGATATTTAGATGTATTTTGGGTTGGTTCAGTCAATGGCCCGGGTTAGCCGAACCACTGACTGGCATGCGTCCCTAGGGAAGTGGGCCGGCCTAGGTTGGGTTGGCGCAACTCCCTAGGGGACTGGTAGAACTTCCCTAGGGATGCATCGGGCACAACTTCCCTAGGGGACTGGTAGTGTTGCTACTGATCTGGCCAAAGTGGCCGCTATGCTCTCTTGGCCGACTCCATCATGTGTCCGGGCGCTCAGGGGTTTTCTTAGCCTTATAAGTTATTATCGTCGGATTATCCCTCGGTACGGCAAGTTGGCTCGTCCTCTTACTGAATTGTTGAAGAAGGGGGCATTCGCATGGTCGCCAACTGCCCAAATAGCCTTCAAAGGGCTCAAGTAGGCAATGGCGTTTGCCCCGGTCTTGCTCTTACCAGATTTTAGTCGGCCGTTTGTGGTGGAGATGAATGTGTCAGAGAAAGGCTTGGGTGCTGTCCTCTTGCAGGATGACCGCCCTCTAGCTTATTTCAGTAAAGCTCTCGCTGGTCGTTCCTTGTCTCTGTCCATGTATGAGAAGGAAATGTTGGCTATCATCCTCGCCGTTGACAAATGGCATCCGTATTTGTTGGGTCATCGCTTTCAGATCTGCACCGACCACCAACCGCTGAAATATTTTTTGGATCAGCGAGTGTCTACTCCGGCTCAGCAGCGGTGGGTGAGCAAGTTGCTCGGCTATGACTACGAGTTAGTGTACAAAAAGGGGTCCAAAAATATCGTTGCTGATGCGCTCTCTCGTAGTCCAGTCCTGGGCTCCTGCTTAACCATCTCCACCCTTTCTTGCTCGTTTATTGAGGAGCTACAACATGCTTATGGTATGGATTCATGGACACAGGAGGTTATTGCCGCCATTCAGGCCAACCCAGCAGCCCGGCCTTTCTTTGTGTGGCGGGATGGTCTTCTCTTATGGAAAGACCGTTTGTGGGTTCCCGATGTTTCTACTATGCGCAGCCGTATCATTTCGCATTTTCATGACACTCCTGTGGCTGGCCACGAGGGGTCCTTCCGTACGTATAAGAGGGTTAGCCAGAGTTTCTTGTGGCGAGGCATCCATCGTGCAGTCCATGATTACATCATTGCTTGTGATGTTTGTCAGCGGGCTAAGGCCACTACCACCTCCCCAGCCGGGTTGCTACAACCCTTGCCTATTCCAGAGAAGGTTTGGGATGACATTTCAATGGATTTTGTGGAGGCTTTACTAGTGGTGCAGGGTAAGTCCGTCATTATGGTTGTGGTGAACAGATTGTCAAAGTATGCTCATTTTTGTGCACTAGGCCATCCATTCACCACTAAGACTGTTGCTGAGCTCTTTGTTCGCAAGGTGGCGCACTTGCATGGTATGCCACGCACGATTGTCTCTGACTGGGACTGGGTATTTCTCTCCCAGTTCTGGCAAGAAATTTTCATGTTGTAGGGATCTTCTTTACATATTAGCACCGCTTATCATCCTCAGATGGATGGCCAGACGGAGGTGGTTAACCGTTGCTTGGAGCAGTACCTCCGCTACTTCACCATGATGTAGCCCCACCGGTGGCTTCAGCTCCTTCCTTGGGCTGAGTGGTCTTATAATATGGCCTATCAAACGCGCGCTGGTTTCACCCTGTTTGAGGTGTTCTATGGGCGGCCGCTACCGACTGTTTTATCTTATGTGCCTAGTCGCTCCTCCGTTGCTGAGGTGGATTATATGTTGCAGACACGTGATGAGGTCTTACGCCAGCTTAAAGAGAATTTGGCGGCTACTCAAAGCCGGATGATGCAGGTTTATGATCGTCATCATACGGATCAGGAATTTGCTATTGGTAATTTGGTCTATGTCTTGGTTCTTCCTCAATGCCAGACCTCTCTGTTTCAGCCAGAGCACTCCAAGCTTGTGCCCTGCTTCCATGGTCCGTATGTTATTGAGGAGCGTGTTGGACTGGTGGCCTACCGCTTGACTCTTCCTCCTAATTCTTTAGCTCATCTGGTGTTTCATGTCTCTCGTCTGCACCACTTTGTGGGTGATGCTGCTTTGGTGCGAGAAGTGCCTCCTCCCTTGATGGGGCCGCTTGTGCCCAATGATCCTGTCCATGCTGCTATCCTACAAAAGCGTCGGGTTTGACGCTCTGGCAGCATTATCACTGAGGTCTTGCTTTCTTGGCGGGGTTAGTCTCTTGAGGATGCCTGTGGATGCCTGAAGATGATTTTCTGGCCCGTTTTCCAGATTGGTCGCCTTGAGGACAAGGCGAATAGCGGAAGCATGGTAGTGTGTTGTGCACAATGACCAGACTCGACCAGTTAGCGAAGGATTAGTTCTAAGCCTTTACTTTATTATTTCCATAGTTGTTTTGGACGATTTGCTATTGTAATAGTTAGTATTATGGATATTTAGATGTATTTTGGGTTGGTTCAGTCAGTGGCCCGGGTTAGCCAAACCACTGACTGGCATGCATCCCTAGGGAAGTGGGCCAGCCTGGGTTGGGTTGGCACGACTCCCTAGGGGACTGGTTGTCCCCTATATGGGGCGATCTCCTTTCTTTTGATGGTTAGGCAAGTATTGAATTCCAGTTTCTTCCCTTTCTTCCCTACTTCTTCCCTTTCACTACGTAGAACTCCTAGGTATCGATTGTGCCTGCATCGGGCACATCAGTATATATATGTAGTTCCACAATTATTTCGAAGATGAGGCTATAGAATGGGTGATTCATTACTTAAAAGTGATTGGATCAAAATTATTTACTTGTTTCAAGAATTCGGGGTTGGTTCTTTTAAAAAAATGGTATGTTTTTAAGAGAAGATTTTTTTTATTTTTGTTTTCTTATTTTTATTTATTTCTTTTCATAGGTTTAGATGTTTGTGGGTATCATTGTTGTAAACCCTCAAGAGACACAACTCGTCCAACTAGGGATACTTAGGGGTTTAAAGGCCGGTTACATACGCTAAATGCAATTGTGATTTCCTATGAAAGTGGGATTCATTTTTCTCGATTAGTTTCTTTTGCTCAAGGACTGGAAAAATTTAGCTTTGAGGGTATTTTATAAGTATAGTTTATATGTAATTTTATCATTAATTATTCTCTCTCTTAGTCTTGTTTAAGAGTTAATATAGCTTACATAATTAGGAATTAAAGTTACTTAGATTAGGAAACACTTGCATAATGTTTTGAGTTAAATTGGCTAACTTTTGAATTTTTCATGCAGATCATTCATTGGCGATCAATCGGCCTATATGCTTGTTCAATCAGCTACAAAGTAATTGAAGAAAAATTTTAATCAATGTTCCTGATTGATTGGGCACTCAAGCCGATCCATTGGCTTAATGCGTAGTTTCTTATTTTTAGCCAATTTTGAGTTGACTTTAATGTCTTTATAAAGTCGTATGGTTCTCGAAATTGAAAAGTCTAATAGATTTTTTGAAGAGAAAAAAGGAGAAGATAGAGAAACAGTCAAAGCTTTTAATAGAGATTCAAGAGCTTTCTTCTACCATGCAAGGCTAGGTTTTTCTTTTACTTAGAAGTTGATGAAACTATAGATAAGTTTCAATTTCTTTTTCTTTTTAGTTTTGATCTCAGTTGTGAATAATAACAATTGTATGATAATGATTTCCTTTTTAATAGAAGAGTTTTCATGTTTATTCAATTCTATGTTGAATTATTATCTTGTAGATGTTAGATTGATATGGTTTTGATATTTATATCAATTCTAATTGATGTGATTAAGATGGTGATGCAATAGTTTTAATATTAATATGATTAATGAATTGGATGAGTTATACTAAGCTTAGACAAGTCATGCCATAGTTTAGTTTAGTGTAGATGATTTTTACTCTTGTCAAAGATAGTTCATGTCATAGATTTAACTGATGATTCGGTCTAAAGTAATTCTAGCTTTTAGCCGAGAATACTTGTTCATATGCATACTAGATTAAAATTAGAGATTAAGGAATTATTATGATTCTATAGTGGATTCGATCTCCTAAATAATTGCCATCATATTGTTCTCTTTTGTTTAGTTTAATTGATTATTTTTATTGTTTAATTGTAATTTAAGTTCTTTCAATTTTAAATTAATGAATTCTCTCTTAGATTTAGTAATTAATTCATTTGTCCCTGAGGTTCAACAACCCTTAATAATTGTAGTACAATTATCTTGTACACTTACAAAGGTTAACTATAAACGATTAGTACTTATACAAAGGAAATCATCTCTGCATTCGAGTAGGTTCCTTGCACCAACAATTGATTCATGAACTATACAACAATGAATTCGCTAGGCATTTCAAAAGAGACGAGACTAAAGTCGTGGTTAAGAAAGGTACCATTGGCCTCATATTAGAAAAGATCTTGGAAAGTTTGTTAAACATTGTATTACTTGCCGATAGGATAAGGGCCATTGCTAAAACCTTGGAATGTATATGACTTTACAAGTTCCCACTCCACCTTGGGACGACATATCCATGGACTTTGTATTAAGACTGCCTAGAACCTAGTGAGGGGTTGACTCTATCTTCATGGTCATCTACATGTTTAAAGAAAGGTCCACTTTTACCCTTGTAAAAAACCACTAATGCCACACATGCAGCTTTGATTTTCTTCAAGGAGGTGGTCCATTCACATGGAATTGCTAAGTCCATTGCGTTTGATAGAGACACACATTTCCTCGAACATTTATGGCTACTTTGTGGAAGAGATTGCATACAACCTTGCCATTTAGCAGCACTTGCCATTTGCAACAAAAAGCCAAAAAGAGGTAACTATCCGATTGATGCACAAAAATAATGTTCAATTAAATGTTCCCTCATTTTGAATTGCAATCCTATTTTGTATTAAGTCATTGCTTATTTGGGCTATTTATGTTATGAATAAGTTAGTTTGACCTTAATTGAATTTACATGTCTAAACATGCTTCAACAGGATCCAAGTAGAAGAGAAAGTAAAGCCCATATACCCAAAGCTATTTGAAAGTCAAGAATGGGCTCCTAATGGTCTAAATATGCATAAAATAGTCAAACACAACCTTTTGGACCTGTTGGATTTGAGATTTGCATCAAGAGAACTAAATTAGGAAAGAAGCTGATTTAGACAGATTGACACAACCTTAGTATTTTGACCATATCTCTCTATATATAATTCAGATTGATACAATTATAGTGGCATTAGAAAGAAAACTTTCGTAGCTAGAATCATTATTTTTAGAAGAAAATCACAATTCTGAAGATTTATGGGTCGAATTTGGCATGTAAAGGAACAAATAGTTAACTAACCTGAGGCTAGCACATGGAGAATCTTTTCATTGATTATGATTGATACACATAAGGAAAGACAATGAGGATGATTGGATAAATAAAGGAAGATTCAAAGATAATTATTTGCTAAACAAATCATTGATTTATTTGATTGATTTAGAATCTAGACATTGCCAAAGAAGCAACCAATCAAGCAATCAATCAGGATGTAATCTAGAGATATGATTTGACTTTTCTCTTTAAATCAACCCCTTCTACTCCTATAAATAGAGGGGTGGACATAATAGAGGCATCATTCCCTCTTCTTTGGAGCTCTCTTCTCTTATTTTTCTTCTCTTCCTTTTTATTTTTGTTTTTAGTTTTATTGTAATGACTTTCTAAGCTCTCAAGCTAATGCTAGGGATGAAGCTTATACTTGATGTTTAATGGCTACTTTTATTCAAGTAAGTTCTTTATTATTTTAAATTAATATTTTATATTGAAAGAGTTTATAATCTATATAATTATTTGATTTGGTGTTGATGAAAGGCACGCCGAATGCTTATAATTCCCTGTGATTATATATTTAATGCTTTCACATAGTAAACAATCAATTATTATTGTTCTATTTCATAGTTCTTTAAAAGATAAATTTTTTGATTGAGACGAATTTTCATTTGATCTTAATTGAGTTATAATTTGAATCAAATATACATTAGAGATTTATTACAAGTTGATTTTCGATGCCTTAGCACTTTCTCTTTGATTGTCTCTTATTCTCTATTTTACATTCCTTCTGTACTCTATTCTCTTTGTAATAGTTTTCTTTGTCATACAAGGCTTTCCCTGTGGATCGGCCTTGTTTATTATAGTTGATAAGTAAAAAAATAAATCTGAATTAGACTACTTCATAGTCTTGTTTCAGACGTAACAATAAATTGGTGTCGTTGGCAGGGATTGCAACGTGTGACAAGAATCCGTTACGAAAAAAAACTCACTCTAACTTTACTAATTCTCTGTATTTTTTTATAATAACTCTTTAAATTCAGTCATTTACTTTATGTCATTTACTTTTAGTACTTAAATTTTGTAAACTTTTTTTGACCGAAGGCACTACCCACGTTACTACCGAAAATTTTTCGGGATCAAACGTGTACCTTGATAGTGCCTTTGGCCTTATTTTGCAATTTAAATTTTGTCTATTAACTTCTAACTCTCTAACTTTTATATTTTTTCATTTAATTTCTGCACTTTTACTTTCATTTGTTACCAAAAAAAAATTTGTTGTTGCATGTTTACACGGGTGCGTGATAATTCTGGACGATTGAGAAGAGTGAACAAATCTTTTGAAAATTCTCTTTCTTTTAATATAATGGAGGATCTAATAAGTAGCGAGGAACTAAGAAGTGATAATGGGGATAATAATGCACAAAATGTTCAAGTTAAAACCTTGTATGATTATTTGCAACCAACTAGATGGAGTTCTCCTTCTTGCATAATTTTTCCAACTAATGTGGGTGGTTTTGAACTCAAGCCGGGTGTAATTCAATTACTACCCAAATTTTATGGCTTAGATTCGGAAAACCTATATTTACATTTAAAAGAGTTTGAAGAGGTTTGTGCAACTTTACTAAACCAAAATGTCTCAAATGATGTTATTAGATTAAACCTTTCCATTTTCGTTAAAGGAAAAAGTAAAAAATTGGTTGAATTATTTGAAGCCAAGATTCATTAGAACATGATAAGAAATGCAAAGAGAATTTTTGAAAAACTTTTTCCCCACCCATAGAACTAATACACTTAGAAAGAACATCATGAATTTTTCACAAAAAGAAAATGAGACTTCCTTTCAATGTTGGGAAAGATTTAAAGAACTTTTTTTGTTGTGCCCACATCATAAATATAAAACATAGCGTTCAATTAGTTTCTTTTATAATGTCTTGATTTCTCAAATGAGGCAATTTGTTGAAATGATGTCTAATAGAGAATTTTTTAATAAAGAACCTGAGAAAGAATAAGACTATTTTGATGTGTTGGCTGAAAATGCTCAATCGTGGGAAGATTCTAATGAATTTGAAAGTAGTAATAAGACCAAATCTAATGGGACAACTAAGGGGGGCATATACATTCTTAAAGAAGAGGATGATGTAAAAGCAAAAATTACAAGTTTAACTAGAAAAGTTGAGACTATAAAAATTAATAGGGAAAATATGTCTAATGCTTCTAAAAAAACATAAGATATTTGTAGTATATGTGAGAGTGATGGACACCAAACACAGGATTGCCCAACAATCCCTGCTTTTCAAGCGGTGTTGCATATTTAAGCAAATGCTATAAATACCTACAAAAGACCTTTTTCATCTCCTTATTCTGAAACTTATATTCCTAATATACTTGATGTTTAATGGCTATTTTGATTCAAGTAAGTTCTTTATCATTTTAAATTGATGTTTCATATTTAAAGAGTTTATAATTTATATAATTATTTGATTCGGTGTTCACGAATGGCATGTCGAATGCTTATAATTCCCTGTGATTATATACTTAATGCTTTCACGTAGTAAACAATCAATTACTATTGTTCCATTTCAAAGTTCTTTAAAAGTTAAATTTTTTGATTGATACGAATTTTCATTTGATCTTAATTGAGTTATCATTTGAATCAAATATACATTAGAGATTTATTACAAGTGGATTTCCGATGCCTTAGCACTTTCTCTTTGATTGTCTCTTATTCTCTATTTTACCTTCCTTCTCTACTCTATTCTCTTTGTAATAGTTTTCTTTGTCACACAAGGTTTTCCCTGTGAATTGACCTTGTTTTCCTTTTGAAGCTATTCCACATCACTATAGCATACCCTAACGCTTAGTGGTTGGGTTATTAGTTTCAACAAAAATGGAACATACTGCCCTTAAGGGCATTAGGGTAATTCTATCACCTAGGGAATGGTACTCTCCCTTAGGTCATTTGGTCATCTCACTACCCTTTTATTTATTTTAAGTCATAATCCTCTCTGGAGGTTCCACTCTCAAGCTGACCCGTGCTTCCATTCACACGAATGTGGGCGGGTCCACTCAAAGGGGTATTTCTATCATTTGGTTTAAGGCATTCATGATATCCAATGGGTCCAAAATTGAACTCAATGGTACTACTTGACTTCATGGACTCTGTGTAATTTTCCTGGCATGTGACGGGGTCGTGAACCCCTTGAACTGACCCAGGTTTTGACAAACAATTTATTATAAACCCTAAGGGCAAAAGGGTCATTTTATAATCTATGGAATTTTTTCCCAGTCTAAAACTTGGTCCAAATATTCCTACACCTCTTAGGGTCCATGTGTATTTTTCTAGAATTTGTTTGGCACTTTTAGACTCATGAACTAGACCCGGTTCGGTATCATCTTTTATTCTTTGAACCGGACCAACAAAAAAGAACCCTTTTTTAGATCCAGGTTAGAGAGACTGAACCAGACCAGTTCTGGTCCAACAGTTGTCACGCCCCAGCAATGCCCGACCCGAGCCGAACCGGGTCCAGGGGCCGGTCAAGCGCGCAGGGGCGACGAAGTGAAAATTGAGAAATGATCTAGCGGAAGACTTAATCCCTAACCACAGGTGATTAATAGAAACACGGAGTGCACACAATCCTTTGAGCAAGAGTAAATAAAAGGGAAGAAAATGTGTTCCTTATCACAAAGTAAACAACAATCTCAAACCCACAAGCTTAGTTAAGTAAAGCCCACACCGGCTCAATATAAGTCATAAGCATCACAACTGCAAAATACGACATGAATCCAAGACAAGAACCCTACACAAAGGTTCGAACATAAAGCATGAAACAAACGCAGGTAAGTCACACAACGATCTCCATCATCACACCCAAGCTACCTCTGACCTTTCCTCATAGAGGCAATCCTGTCCGTCTGCGTGTCGCACCACGCAGCCCCAAATCAAAACACAAAAGAGGGGTAAGTTTTAACACTCAGCAATGGTTTTAATATCACTGTCAACGTAGAAAATACGATAGCTTAGAAATGAGATCGTTCAGATCAAAGATTTACATAGTGCATCACTTTCTGATCACACATTCATATCACCCAACACGGCATCATAATGCATAATTCAATCTGCATGGATGTATCTCTAACATACATATTCCCACATGCATTCACATCATAACCAATCCCGCATGGATGTATCTCTAACATACAAATTCCCACATGCATAACATCAAAATCAACATGCATGGATGTATCTCTAGCATACATATTCCCACATGCATTCACATCATAACCAATCCCGCATAGATGTATCTTTAACATACATATTCCCACATGCATAACATCAAAATCAACATGCATGGATGTATCTCTAGCATACATATTCCACATGCATAGTATCAAATCAAACTCCATCAAGGAGTAACCACACAATAATGTCACACAGACGGGAGCATAGACAAGGCCACGAAGGCGTGTCATGGTCCAAAATTTCTACACAAGAATTCGAGAAAGATCGGGGTTGTCAATCCCTAATACTGCTCGCCCTGGACGATCCTGGCCAAGGATGTCCCATTCTCACACAGAGAATCTAGAGCAGGGGTGTTCGCCCAGGGACATCTCCTGCGGAGGGAAGAGCCCGAGTTCTCACACAAAGAACCCTAGAACACGTGGTAGCGGGGTGCACACGACATACCACACTGGATTCTCAGGGTCCAGATGACACACATAATAATATTCTCACATATCCGCAAGACAAGTACACAACTTGTCCCCACATCATTCCATTAAACAAGACTCAACCCGGGGAGTGCACTCGTTCCACACAGGAACTTCAAATCAAAATATGTCCTTTCGGACCAATCAGCTTGCGATTAATCCACGACCGATCAATCCGGCACACAATTTCATCACAGTGCATCCAATCGGTCAAATTCGATTAATCACGATTAAGCCTCAATTGGAAATCCATTTTTTATGATGCGTGCAGCATGGTACATGCGTGGGCAAAGCACACATGAATCCTAATCCATGATAAGTGCTCTCATCAGCCCCTAATGCATCATTCCTACTCACAATGTCAAGCTTCAACATCATCCCCCCACATGTGTGTGTTTAACTAGTAGAAGCCTTTCACATAATGCATATCAACATGCTTGAAAATCAACTCACTACCACACTACACATGTGAATTTCTATCTAAACATGAATTCCAGCGGAAATCATAGTAGAAGAATCGTTGAAATCATAGCTAAATTCAAAACTCAACCACAAAGGCTAAACACATATAACATCACTCATTTCATCATTGAGTCATGACATTCACCAACATTCACACACCACTAACCACAATCTATCATGACCAATCAGTCCAACAATGATTGTAGTCCTACTGAAAATATATGCTTAACCAAAGAGAAACAACCATTCATAAATTCAAGATAACGATTCCAATATCATGCCACAAAACATAAGTCATTCCACCATCCCTAAGCATATGTCTCAACTCTATAAACTCAATAGCATGAATTTCCAGTAGCCTAACATAGCTGAAAACACTCCACATTCATATAAAATTGGCAAGCTAAAGTGGAATCATCAAAATAGACATCATACACACAACATACAATTTTCTGTGTAGCCGATCGATCACCCTTCAGGCCGTTCGATCGGTTACACGCAAAAATTTGAAATTTACAGTTCAGCCGATCTATCGCCCTGCAAGGCCGATCAATCGCCAACACGGCAGAACAATCATCTTCTTCCTTTTGCAAAATCAAACCGAAACACCATAGATAACACTTCAAATCCACATCTAACACCCTAATCATCATCAAAAGTCCTCCTTGACTTCCAGAATATCAAACCAAACCATAATAATGCAAAACCCTAAGAAATCGGGATTAAATAATTCCATTTTCTAATCTTACCATTAACACACTAAATCAAGCAAACCATTTCGAAATAAGCAAAAAATGAAGAGTTTTTCCATGGATAAACAGAAATTTCGAAGACCCATTACCTCAGCACTTGATTAAGCTCGGATTGAAGAGTCACCCTTCTTGAAATCCTTGAAAACACAATGAGTTTGAATTAAACTCTAATAGAAATCGATTTACCCAAGGAATCCCTAATTAAATCTTAGATCTAGGGCTTGTTGGTAGTAAAAATCGAATTTTGAATGTTAGGGTTTGTAGTAAAACACAAATCAGTAGCTTTTGATGGTAAAAAATGAATTGAATCAAGGGAAAAATGGTAGATTTGGAATAAATTAAGAGAAAAGCCATAGATTAGTGCTTAATTAGAGCAAGCTTACCTTAATCGGCTTCTAATTCTGGCCTAAGTGGGGATTAGGCCAGCCCTCCTTCCTTAGCCTATTCCCAAAAATGGAAATGGCTCTGGTTTGCCCTTTTATAGTAAGGGTTAGGGTAGGCATAGGTAAGTTTTGGGGTGTAAATATGAAAAGTAGGCTAAAAGTGGGTATTTTGTAAATTTAAGCACAATTTAAGCCTAATAAAATTCTGAAAATTTTTGTGTGACCTTAAGTATATGTCTAGGTTCATTTGACTAAAAAATAAAATTTTTGACGGTGGGGCCCACAGGGGTCCCGCCAAAACCCTAATTTTTGGGAAAATAGTAAAAATTCCGAAAAATCTCAAAAATTCACATTTGGTTTAAAATCACTTAAAACCACTAATGTTGAAGTTAATTTTGGTTAAAACCATCACAAACACTATTTATCTACAAAATCACCGAATAAGATCAGAAAACGCGTAAATCTCACGATAATCCATAATTAAAGAAAACCAAAACCGGTTTAAAGATGAGGGTCCTTATAATAGTTGTCTTCAACCTGGGCTCAGAAAACAGGGAAAATGGTCCCCTGTTCTTGAGCAAGCATCTCTAACTAGCTCGCGATAAGGTTAAGGCCGCTGGATGACAGCCGATAGAATGTCCCTCCGACTCGTCCAGCGACAACCTAATTGTTTACAACTTATCCCTTCGGCACTAGAAGGGAACCCACCAGATCTGCTACAAGGCATCGTGACTAACCATAGACAAACTGAGAAGAAAGAGCATGATTATGATTATGAATGAACTCTCTAAGCATTTATGTGTATAGACAATAATTAACACCTCAAAATCGGATTTGGAAACACCACTTAAAGCATGTTAATATGAAGAGCTTCTTGTAATGTCAATAGACAGATCACTGACCTACATCATTGGCTAATGGTGAAGATGAGAAAACCACGAATCAAAGTGATTCTAAGAGGAAGAAACAAACATATATATATATATATATATATATATATATATAAAGATAGGTGCCACTAATATAAGTATAAAATCATCTTACGGAGTGCAGCAGAGAATCACAACAGTAATGAACTCTTTATCCCGTTGATTGCGACTGTGTCCTCCACCCGCAGTTGGAGTCACCAGAAGGTGACCAGCCAGACCACCCTCAAAACTGGTTCAGCCAACATTGAAGGTGCTCCCCCGCCACCATGGGCCACAGGCAGCCGTCCGACCCACATCACCGGAGCAACTTTCTCACTCACCGGAACTTCCTCCAATGCTCTCTAGGTGTGGGGCAGCCGATCAATAAGATGTAAGAACTCTATTTTGCTTCCGCCTCTCCCACGCCGACCCTTCCCCCACCTATTTAGGCTCTAACCTTCTTATCTCTATTTCCCTCGTGTTTGGGTCACCGGACAACTTCCTCCCCTCTGGCGGCTAAAATCCCCCCTAATTAACCCTAATTAGCCTTTTTATAGGCATAAAGATTAGGGTTTTCTAATCCCATTAAAAGTTGGGCTAAATGGGCTACTTATGCCTATTTTTCATTAATTTCTATCATTAAAATAATCTGGCCCGCAAATTGACTTAAACGGGAAATTTGCACGTTCAATTTGGGTAAACAGGCCCTGCACGTTATATCTGACTTCGAACAGTAGTATCTTCCTCATCTGAACTCCAATTTGCGCTTTCTTAGTGGCATTTCGAAGATCTTTCTATCTACTTTCCATCCATAAAAGTTTCAGCCACCAAATCCAAGTATTGAATAAGTTATTCCAACAAGGACCTCAAGGGGTCCAACACCCAAAATTCCCGTGGTCAACTTCGGGAATTTAGAAAATTTTTGGACATTACACATACTGCGAAGCTTTGCACCATCCCCGACCATAACATTAAAGTTAGGATAAGTAGAGATCTGCAAGCCTAACTCTTTAGCAACGACTTCATTAATGAAACTATGAGTGCTACCAGTATCAATGAGAACCATGACACATTGTTTTTCCATTTGCCCATTAAGGCTCATAGTGTTGGGAGCGTGACCACCTTCATAGGCATGAAAGGACAAGTACGGGTCCACATCATTTACCAAGGAAGTGAGCGCAGGGTCAAACTCAGCCACAGGGTCAAGAGAAGCCACGGAGTCAAGTGTATCGTCAACAACATAAGCATGAAGAGTCTTACAACGATGGCTAGGGGTATACTTTTCATCACAATTGTAGCATAAGCCCTAGGAGCGACGAGCCTCCATTTCAGCTTGAGATAAGCGCTTAAGAGAAACTGGAGGAATATGCCCCATAGTAGTGGTAGGGCCAATAGAAGAAGATTGTGACGCTCGTGGAACACGCTGTTGATGCTGAAGCTGCTCTTGACACATGCAAGCGACACAGATTGTCTCAGTCAAAGTTTGTGGCTTGACGATATGCACTGAAGCTTGCAAGTCGGGCCTCAAACCACCCAAAAAAGTACCAATCAAAGCGGCTTCTTGCCAATTAGAAACCCGATCTGACAATTTTTCGAATTCATCCTGATAAGCTTCGATGGTGGTAGATTGGCCAATACGGGAGAGATGAAGGTTATAGTCCTCATAATCAGTAGGCCTGAAAGTGACAAGAAGAGCTTGCTCCATGTCAGCCTACGTAGCATGCGGAGTGTGAGACAGAAAGTGATCAAGCCACTGTAATGCACGTCCTTCCATGTGAAAGGAAGCCAAATCAATACTCTCATGGTTTGGTTTACGATGGAAGTAAAAAAATCATCGGGCACATGAGACCCATTCCTCTGGTTCATCACCCTTGAAGGTAGGGAACATGAGGCAAACCAGACGGGCTTGGACAGCTCCTTCGTAGTCTCTGAATGCAACATCATAACCTGGTGGACGTCCTCCAGGTCGGGGTCCACCACGCCCACAGTCTGGCACAAATGGAACCGGTGGCCCATGGTAGAAGTTGGGCCTTCTATAATCCGGGGCTGCCTGAAAACCCTCCACCTGCATCAAATAATTATTAGTATCATCAAATCCCCTAGCACCAGGCTGTGGAAGTGAGCCATGGAATTGTCTATTTAAATCCTCGTGCTGATAGCTATGAACCGGTGGGTAAGATCATGTAAGGTATGGGGCTGGACTCAAATGGGATAAGAAGTCCTGTGAAACTCGTGTTGAACTAGTCTGGGAGTCGGGTTCACCCAAATATGAGTTCGACCCGCCCATAGAATACCTCGCATCCACCGTTAGCCCTAATGCCTCAGATGATTCTGCAACAGCCAAGGCAGCGGCGGGGGAAGATCCCATCTGCATTCTGGAGGAGCCACGGCTGGCCGGAGCAGGGAATAGCGAACCCAGCTGCGGCGGAACTGGATGGAGAGTAGGCAATGAGGCATCCAAGAGGAGAGGACCGCCCGGAACCAAAGTAGGCAAGGAGGCGGATGCGACGGACGGAGCCCATGGTTGTCATCGACGGCGGCCTGGATTGGAAAGTGACGACCTTGGTTGTCATAGGGTGGAGAGGCAGCTGGCTAGAGGCGACCAGAAGGGCCAAAGTGGCAAAATCTAACCCGTCCGTCACTGGCAGGGTTCCCGAACGGCTGAGGGAGGGTCCGGCGATGGTGGATTTTGTCGCCTCGGCCTCCTGTACCTGGCTGTGCTCAAAGGTGGGTTGTCGGGATGACTGGGGAAGATCCGACGATGGCATGAGGGGCCCGAACAAAGTGGCTGATGATGGACGGCTGCCTTCAACTGCTAGACAAAACCCATGGGAGGCAGAAGTATCACCCAACGGAGCTGAAGAGAACCCTTGATTCGGTGCCAACACCGGAGGTCTCTGAGGCAGTAGAGTGGCAGCCGGAGCAAGGAGCGGACAGACAACAAGCTGCTGGACGGAGGTGGTCAAAGAGTCGCATCGGCCAGTGAGCGTAGCCAATGATTCTTGCTGGGCTTTCACGGTTGCAGCCACCTCGCATTGAGACTGTGCAACAACTGCGAGTGTGTCCGAGTGTTTCTAAAACTGCTCCACCCAATTAGCAGTATCGGTCTTTTGCTCCGAGGCTTCGGGGTCCGGTTCACCTTGGAGCTCGACAACATCCATCGAAAAGTTTGAGGTGGATGCATTTGAGGGATCGATAGTAGAACTGGAAACCAATTTCTTTGGGTGTCCCATGCTGGCGAGGAAGCGATGGCTCAGGAAAGAAGGTAGGCTTTAATACCAATGTTGTAAACCCTAGGGCTTATAAGGGTAAAACTATGGAGAGAGTATATGTGTGAAAGAAGAAGGGAAAGAGAGTTAGGGAGGGCAGAGGTAAATAAGCTGGACTATTTTATTGCTCAATTTCCCAATTCATGAATGTGTGAGATTACATGATTTATAGACTTGAATCTTCTCAAATTGGGAAGCAAATCTAAACTAGGAAAGCAAATAACAATAAGAATCCTACCTTTAATAAGGAATTCTAAACTAGGAAAGTAAACTTAAACTAAGGCATACTAAATAAAGAAAGTCCTAATTCAGAATCATAATAGTATCCAACCACTTAAATTGAACAAAATGTAGCTATTAATATGAAATAAACTTTTTTACCAAATAGAGCTATTAATGTAGAACGGAGGGAGTATAGGTAAAAAAAAATTATTATTAAGAAGTTAGTTACATACATGAACCTGAAAAAAAGTTTGATAAAACATGGTTTATATATGATCTCATTGGTTAGAGCCGGTTGAGAGCCTTTTAATAATATCAAAAACATGTAATGCAAAATATAACATTATGAAGTTAAAATTAACATAACCTAAAAAAAAGAGTTCATGCCATGTTAGATCAGCTCCTACTCACCTAATATATTGACATGCTATATGAATTGAGGGTAAAAAATATAGGTAAAATCATTCAAAAGTGAAAATTTCATAGATCCAATTTACTTTTATAGAATAGTATGATATTAAATTATATGATATGATATAGTATCTTTGTTTTACATTGATAGCTCTATTTGACAAAAGTTGGTTTTATATCTTCATTTTATTTAATTTAAGTGGTTGGGTACTTAAAAATTATCATAAGCTTATTTTTCTTTTTCTTAGACGTGTGTTTTACCATTCAATAAAAAATTACTATTTTTTTAAATATAATTATTAGTATTTGATAGAGGGAGTAATACTAAATACTATTGCGTATGATAAGCAAGTGTTATGACCTTAACAATCAGATTAGAATAAATTCCTAATTTTGGTTAGATTTCATTCTTATTATAATTCATAATAGTTATACTTCTTTTAGTTAGAATTTGATCAAAGAGTATTTCCTTGTTTTATTTGGATTGGCTTAGATTTTTTCTATAGATTGTGTACTTTAAAGAAGATTTGTAATAAAAAATCAGAATCAAGTTAGTTTGTTCTAAGTTTATCTTTAATTATTTTCAATTATCTTTTTTTTATCTTTGATTGAGCCTCCCTATAGACCATCCGTCTACACCAGCAACTTACCCTTGCATGAGAATCAACGAATTCACCTTTATGTGATCGTCAAATTTCCCTGGATTAATTAGTCAAAATACAAACTAATTAGGTCACAAATTTCAATTGGCAAAACAAAATCAGCATCAGCTCACAGGACGGTCTAGAAGCCAGAACTACTAAGATCAACGGATGTGGTGCCTCCTAAAAATTCGCATTAAATATTTTTTTCCTCCCCTTTCTCATCCGGCATCCAATTTCAGATAACCATTCCAGAACTTTCGCTTCCTAAATCAAATTCTTTTTTCCCAAAAAAAATATACTTTTATTTTATTTTCACATTTTCTTTTTCTGTTGGGATTCTGCAACCGACTGGCAAATGAGATCTGATTTCTCCCCCATTTATACCCATTTCCCATTCAAACCAAATCACGTCCCTTCTCCTATTCGTCGACCGGATTTGTTTTTTCCGGAGAGAATCACAGCCCATCTCCGACTGCCCATTTAGCCGTCCGCGACGGTGAATGGAGAAACGAGAGTAGAAGGAACGGAGACGACGCCATTTCTCCGATTGCCCATTGCAGGAAACCCGTTTTAACTTTCATTTCCGGTATGTTTCGAACCCTTTCTCTTCTTCTCCCATTCCTCCTCTTCTACATCTTCTTCTTCGTCGTCGAAGTCGGCTCCGGCATACCAAATCCGACGTTGTATGGTGAATTCCGTACATCTTCCGCGGATGGCCGTCGTTCGCTGGTGGGAAGAGAGAAAGAGAGAGGCGTTCTTTCTCCCATGCAGGCGCAGCGTTAGCGTGAAACTCCATGCTTTCACTAAAATGAGCACATTGATCTATCGTGCGCACCCCGTCTGAACCACCCGAATCCGGCGGACTGATTCATTCGATCATGCAAACAATCAAATTTCCTTTTATAAAAAATTATTTTTTTCATTTTTACAATAGCAAAATTAAGACGTCTTCCAATTTCACTAACGTGCGCACTTAGGACGAAAATAAACCTAAAAATATTTTTATGTAAAAGTTTTTAGTGTATTAATTTAGCTAAAGAATTTTATTTTTTATATTTATTTCGAATTTCAATTATTTATTCCAGCCAAAAACAAGGGCATCTTTGCTAACGTGCGCATATTGATTTAATAGCTTTGTAAATCGGGGTTTTCCTTTTACTTTTGATTTTCTTTCTTTCATTGTTTTGACTCGGCAGGGCGGAGGAAAATTGGTGGCGAAATGGCGACGGCGACAGGGACGACGACGAGCACGCCGTGTGCGGCGTGCAAATTTCTCCGGCGAAAGTGCACGGCGGAGTGCGTGTTTGCGCCCTACTTCCCTCCAGACGAGCCGGCGAAGTTCACCTGCGTGCACAGGGTCTTCGGCGCGAGCAACGTCTCCAAGATTCTGACGGAACTCCCCTCGCACCTCCGCCACGACGCGGTCCGCTCTCTCGTTTACGAGGCCGACGCCCGTCTCCGCGATCCCGTCTACGGCTGCGTTGGCTACATATCCCTCCTGCAGCACCGCCTCCGCCAGATCCAGGCCGAGCTCCACTCCGCCCGCCGCGAGCTGGCCTCCTTCCTCGGGCCCGCTGCCCTCCTTCCCATCTGCCACCCCCACAACCCCCTACGCCACGCCTTCGAGGCAATTGCCGGCGCAGCAAAGGCAGCCCAGTTTGCTGCGCTACCTATGAATGCCGGCTACTCTTGCCAAGGGGCGCAGCCGGCGCTGATGGACACTTTAGCAGCCGCCTTAAGCTTCACTAACAATGGCCAGGTTGAGCAAGTAAGCGTTCCTTGAATATATGCCCTTATTTTACATTTGGTTTTCATTTGACCTTTCTTCATTGTTACAAAATCATTATCATCATTTACCTGATTTAAGAAATTGGATCTGAATATCAGATAAGCCGGATTTTAGTCTGATACCTATTCTAGTGGTTCTACATGATGATTTTAGAAGAGTTCTAGCAACATATTGCAGAATTATGGATAGATGATAATCAATCTGAATCTTCTTTTTTGAATTCATTTGATGTTTTGTGAAGTTTGATGGAGGCGGGTTTGACGGAGGCGGCATAGTTTTTGAGGTGAAGACGCCAGCAGAGTCGCCGTCATCACTGGTGCAGGCGGAGGCGGAGGCGGCGGCCCAGTACCAGCAGCAATGCCACCTCAATTTCTCTGTGACGCAGCAGCAACGGCGGCAGTTCACTCAGCCCCTCTTTGCGGGGGCCGACAATGGCAGCAACGACGGTTGGGTGGGCGTCGGGCCGTCTGCTTGAAAGACCGCCACTGCACCACCACCTCCTGCGCCTTCCCTATCCCTCCAGAAACAATGGGTGATATCTTGCACATAATCCCTATGTGTGGCACTATATTTGGGCGAACATTGGCTTGCGCAAATGGGACATGAATTGAGATATCTTGCTACTTACAAAAATTTGATTTGCTGATACAAATTTTAGGTTTCTTTTATTTCTTTTTTTTTTTTTAATCTTTTAGTACAAAGCTCATTCGTTAAATTTGGAACTAAATTTTTTCATTGTTTGCATTTGTTTTTGTTCACTTTATGGTTTATCCCATAATCCCAATTATATGTGCGTGGGAAGTATTTTCTATGCTTTCACCTAATGAACATATGGAGTTGTCCATCTAAAAAATTAATGAGCACATGTTCATACACGTTAATGATAGAATTAATAATAAAAACGTATTATAATATGTGTACCGTCAATTTTGAATACCAATATGTCTATATATATCTTGTGCCTAGACTCACTGTCAACAGGCATTGGGCTGCACGATTATGCCAGGTGCTTCATGGATGTGTTTGCTACCTTTTTCATACGCGAAAAATCGGGTATTATGTTTTAACAGGGGACTCCATGGTAACTCTTTCCTTCCAATTTAAAGTAGAATGTATAAATGAGGTTACGGGCCAAAGGGTTACGAACTTATGATGGCGTAGGAGCTGATTTGAAAAACAAATGCACTGAGTTATGCCCTTGCCCCTTGCGCCACCCTGGCCTTGCTTTTCCGTATGTTGTAGGAGGGAGGTTAGGGCTAGGGCTAGGGCTAGGGCTAGGGGTAGGGCAAGAAACCCCGGCTCCTACGTTGTAGAGGGTTGGAACTGGTCTGGGGAGAGGCCCTGACGGACAGAGGCTATGACATGACTAGTGGAAGGGAATGGAAAAACAAAAAACATAAACCCAACCAAGCCGGGTTGGTGACCATGTCAAGTTTAAAATAACTGGCTAGGGCAAGGGGAAATTGAGGCGTTTACGACCCTATTGAACATCTTCGTGCCCAATGAGGCACCATTTTGTGTAATTTACACGCTGGGCACATGATTTATTGACACGGCCAACACTTTATAGGAAAGGAAATGCTTCTCACTGGTAGTGAACCTAGCAGTGAGATCAATGACATATATACTAACATATATTAGTATGGGAAACTTTTGATATATGAGATCAATGACATACATACTAACGTACATTAGCATTAGTAATATTGATACTAACATGCTCTAGTGTATGTGTTGTCGATTTCATGGATGAAAGGCTTTTACAAATTTCTTACATTGGGCACATTGTCAATAGGGATCATAGAAAATTCTTCTAGTGGAAAGAGCTCACATCGTAGTTTAGGTTTTTTTTTTACCAAAGTTCATACTTTCGGGACAAAATTCCCAAGATTTAGCCTTTTCTCCAAAAATTTCCAAACTGCATGTTTGAGGTATTTTTTCACAAAATTACACTTACGACTGCAGTAAACAAGTTGTCATTGTTTTCTTCCAAGTGATATTTCTTCATCCAACTTTTAATTATAGACCCCCACCTTCTTGTTCTATCATTTACCTCCCTTTCTTCCATGGTAGTATCATAACGTCAAGTCAACAACGACTCTGGCTATGTTCACCATGCCCATGGCCGTTGTGGGCCTGTGGTTACCATGACATGGTCAAGGTCAATCCATGCTAGCTGGAAAATGGCAAGATCGAGCTATCACCACTGCAGCAAGGCCACCACATAAGAGCATGGCAACAAGGATGATACTAGGAAAGATTGTGGTGATGGCTAGATTTAGCCATTTTTTTTGGCCATGATGGCCTAGGTAGATTTAACCATGGCCACAACCATGGGCATGAGGGCCATGGACAAAGCCGATGCTGGCCAAAGCCTAGCTACCATGGCATCACCACCTCCATGGAAGAGGGGGAGGGGGAAGAAAAGGGGCCTAGAGTGTCAAAATGAGGATCAGGAAAGTACTACCCTTTCCATTTGTTTTGCTTTAACTATTTTGTATAATCAATTGGACACAATTAACATAATTTTTGCAATATCATTAAACCAATTATACGATAATGACATCTTCATAGAGATCTAAGAATTAAAACTAATGTTTGCGATAAAATCATTTGATAAAAATTTGTCTAAGTTTGACTTGTTTATTAACATTTTATAAAATCATTTGAACAAAATGTTATATATTTGACTTACTTGTTTATAACTAAGAGCACACTATTAACATGTTCATGGAATTTTATTCAAAGGATATTGTTAAAATGGAGTTATGTTTAATTATTTGGACAATTTTGTCAAATTTTGACTCATCTATTTATAATTATATCATGTTTGTTAAAATGTTTTAGCAATTTTATTTAAATGATTTTATCAGTGGTATGTTTAATCATTTGGATGCTTTGTCTAAGTTTGACTCACTTGTTTACAATTATGACTCTACTATTAAAATGTCTTTTTGCATGTAATAAATAGTGAGAGAATAAAGGTTGGGGCATTTTTATGTATTACTCTACACAACTTGGAGGGAAAGGAGGACGCTTTCAAAGAATTTGGAAGAGTTAGAACCATGCATCCAACTGTTGCATCCATTTTGGTAAATGTTTTGACTTTATTGTCAAATTGTTTCAATATGCTATTTAAGCTTTCAACCACATTTTTTATTATTATTCTTAGTCTTTTAAAACCATAACTTGCTAGAGACCATTATTTGGGGTGTAAATCTTCCTCTTTAAGATTGACTTTCCTCATTAAACAACTTCATTCTAACATAAAATTCTTTTATTGTTAGCACACATGCAACTTCCCCAACCAATTCCATTGATGTATTATGTTTAAAAATCCTTTTGAAAGAATGCCTTTATGTTTTGAATGTAATATTGATGATAAAACAATAAAGTTGGAAACACCGGGCATGACCTTTTGAAGACCTTTATGTTGATTGCAATTATTTGTAATATTTATCATCTTCATAGCTAGTTTCTCCCTTGACTGTCGTAAGAACCATCTCCAATTGTTATATGACTTATTTAGAACCAACCCAAATGTAAGTAAAAATAACCCTTTGTTCTCATCTATAGCCATTGTTGCTATAAAGATCTAGAACACTTGTTGTCTTGGTGAGTGACATCAACACTAACAACTTGTAGACAATTTATAAAACCCATATAGATGGGCCAAATGACCAAAATGCATGCTCATAGATGGTACTGGTATTCATATTTTCTAATATTTTGAGATATATTGGCAATAATCTTTAAGTTTCAACCCAATAGCCATAAATTACCTTTATGACCATATTTCTTGCCTTCCATGAATGGAATGCTTTCTTAATTATTTAAACAATATCACCATGTGTGATAATATGAGCCCTCAAATGAATGAGGACAATGATGATGAAGATAATGTTTATGAAGCCAATGATGAAGAGAATCATATAACCAATGATAATGAAGATTATGATAGAGGGTAGTCAAATGTATAAGAGATGGTTGGAAATAAAAGATTAGATATGGTATGTTAGAACATAAGAGGTCATATGTGTTGTAATTGGATGATTTCGATAATTAAAACTATGTCAAAACTTTATGTATGATATAGTCCTAAAGTCTAATTAAATTTGTGTGAAGGTCAAGTCAAATTTTGAATTAAAAAACTTAAAATATAGGATCAAACATGTTCTAAAAGTTCAAGGTGGGAGACTATATTGAGTGTCAAAGGTTTGAAGGTATGATACACATATTCGTGCACACAAATCACTCAGATTTAAGTAGAAGTATTTGTTAAAAGTGATTTTGCAACTTTTGGGAATTAGAGGTCAAAATCTAGAAAATTGTTCATAAAGGATCGATCACCTTTGAACATAGGACTTGCAGAGATTGATCTTTCAAGTGACTCTGTTTTAGATTTTAAGCTGAGGCAAAGATTGATCAATCACTTGACCAAAAGATAGATCGATTGGGAATTTGTTTTAGATAGAAACAGTGAACAATCGAATGCCTGGGTGAAATGATCAATCATTTATAATTTTAATTACCTCGTTTAGGGTTTCAGAATAGAGTCCTTTCCAACTTGGCTTCCTTTAACTCTAACTGACTTAAGATTCTATATGTATTTAAAGAGAGGAAAATCAATATTTGAGAGAAGAAAATGGGAGAGACCTTTTGTCACACCGTCTGACCCAAAACTAGATAGAGGACACAACAATTCCTAACCCAACCCTGGATTAGATCGGAATTGCACAATTGAGCCATCGATTTGCTTAAAAATAACTAGGAGAATAATGTAAAAAAGAAATTTAACTACTTTTATCATAATTATGATTAGACATCTACCTACTAAAGTTATAGTGCAATGACATATATATGCCTGAAACTAAAGAAAAGAAGCTACTAACTGATATAAAACATTATCATGTAATATGATGTTTCATAATGTATCTTCCTTTAGTTCCTATTAATTATCCTTTAGTAAATCATAATCCCCCACTTATTTGCTTCTCAATTATCATTCTACTCATGAAACGAGCTATTTTGAGCACCTGCATGACACCATCACATAGAGGATCCCGAAGGATTCCCAAAAACAAGAAATGGCGGGTATAAACTCAGTATGGCTTTGAAAACACTTGCATTTGCACCATAACACATGAGTTCATTCAAAGTAAAGTCTTTACACAAGAACATGTGTAAATAAATGTTGTGTTCTGGGTTGGAACACAAACAATATCTAGCTTCAATTGAGGGAAAGGAAAGAAGATGACAAAAGGGAAGAAGAAGAAGTTTATTCTCTTTGCATAAAAATAAAGAAGGAAGCATGCCCCTTATAAACGAGGGCATGACTCCTTAGGAGGCCATGCTAGCTGTGGGGGCGCCAGTCTATTGGGTGGGCCCACAGTCAATATGTTACTGCACAACTCCCTCCTTTATTATAGTTTATTGAATCATAAAAGGAAAATACTGTAAAGCAAAGTCCTAACATAGTAAGTCATGAAAATGGAAAGTAGTGCAAGGAAGGACAAAGCTATCTCTGAGCTGGCATACACAACACTCTACAACGCTTCGCTTTAGCCTTGTCCTCAAGGCGACCAAGTAGGAAAGTGGGCCACAAACTCATCTTCAAGCACCCATGAGGCATCCTACAGAGGCTGGCCCTACCAAGCAACAAGTATCTATGTGACAATGCAGCCTGAACAATGCACCCGCTGTTTAGTGTAAAGTTTTACACTTTTATGTTTAGTGTAATTTTTTTTTTCTATTTCTTGTAAAGTTTTCCTGTTTTTTGTGTTTTTTTATTGTGTGATGGTTTGGTTTAATTACGAATTTTCTTTGGTTGAGTTTAATTTTTAGTTGGCAAACATTAATGCATAGCTTAATCCACAAGTTGCCACACTAATTGTTTTTTTTTCATTTATTTCCTTTTAATAAGGAAATGAGCTCCATCCTAAGACCATGCCCATCTTGGATTACGTGCCAACTTCTTGGGCCATTAATCCTCACTTAACATCTTAAATGGTTGTGAGCTTTATCTAATTCATTTTTGGCCCATTTCACTAAGTGAGTTCACTTATTCCCTTTTTGGGACCATTTTAAGTCTACTTGCTTCCCCTAGCTAAAAATACAAACCTTGGCCATTTTACCATTTGGAGCGGGAAGAAATTTAAAAGGCTTTGGGAGAGCTCTAACCCCTCACAAGAATGAAAGACTTAATCCAAGGTAAATCTATCTAATCTCTTCCATGTTTTCCTTTGTTTTCCCCTAAATCCTATGTTCTTCTCACCTTAAATGTGATTCTAGTTTTCCTTCTCAAGTTCATTCTTTTACCCATGTTTGAAACCCTAGATTCTGATTTCATTCTTCTACTTTTGTGATTTTTGTTTTGGGCACAAGGGGATGTTAGATCAATCATCTATTAGTGATTTTGAGTTTTATTTGGTAAAAAGGTAAGATTTTTCCTAATGGCTAATGTAACCTAATTTGTTGTATAGAGATTCTTGAAGCTTGAGAGAAGATTCAAGGGTCTACCATCTGTTTTGAGGTAATTGGTTTTGTTTGATAATGTTTTACTTGCATTAACATCATGTTTCTGGGTAGATTCATGTTCTTGAAGCTTATGGATGAGTGAATTTGTATCTTCTTGAATAGATGATTCAATTGTGTTTTTACATGAATAGGAATGATAAATGTTAGATTTATCATGTCTTAGGCTTAGCTAATAATTATATGAAGCTTTAGAAATTTTTATGGATTTTTGAATGAATTTGAATTAGTTTCGTGCCAAGAAAAATAATTATTCTCTATTTTTGGGAATGACCGATCGACTGCCTAGATAGGCCAAGAGATCAACGAAATGGCAATTTCAAAAGTCTTCATTCCCAATTGATTGCCCCAGCGGGCCAATCGATTGGCTAAATGTAAAAATGACTAATGCTTATTTTTAAGCTGGATTTTGATGGTTTCTTCATGATTAATTAATGATACTAGTAGAGTATGGCCATGCTAAAGTATGGATGCTTGCACCCTTTTGACCATAATTATGTATGCATCGTGTTCTACATGTTTTTGATAATTTAGGAACATGACCATGTATGTTTATACTTATACAATCTCATTTGCCATGTATAAACCATGTCTCATGCATAATAGGACTGATTAATGTATGACTACTTATGCTTGCAAGTGCCTACCATTGTCTACATATATATAATGTTGCATACATCATGAAAATAATTTGTTAAGCCATGATTAACCATATTTAGCTGTGATTAGTCTATTATGTGTCATAGTTTTTGAGATTAGCCGTATTAAGGATTTAAATGAATCCTACATCCGAAATGACAAGTTTTTTTGTTCATTGAGTAGGGTTTTACGTCCAAAAGAGCGGGTTTCCTCCTCAGGTGAGAAGAATAGAATGCTATAATGAGAAAGCTATTGAGACTTCTGGAGCAAGTTCATGGCTGGTTTGTCCTTGTTGTTCATTAGTGGGAAAACTATTGAGACTTTTGGAGCAAGCTCTAGGCTAGTTTGTCCATGTATGACTACTTTTATTATCTCTCACCCCATTACCCCTCATGTGCCAATCTCCATTATGTATTGTCCATTAGTGGAAAATAGTAATCTTCTATTACTCTCTCATGCTTTTAAACAAAGACTTACTCTAATACGATTAAATTGTCACGCCCCTTAACCCAAAACCGGCTACAAGATGTAACAATCTCAAACCCAACTCTGGATTCGATAAAAATTGCATGGTTGAGCAATGGCTTTGCTTAAAAAAATTAGAGAATAATGTAAAAAAAATAACTAGTTTTATTATAACTATGATTAATATCTATTTACTAGAGTCACAGTGCAATGACATAAATATTTACCTCAAACTAAAGAAAAAAGAAACTACTGCTAGAAATATAATGCTATCAAGTAATATAATATTTCATAATGTTTCTTCATTTATTTCTCGCTAATTATCCCTCAGGGCTTGTTAGGGGTTTTGGGTAAAAAAATATTTCCAGGAAAAGTACTTCCTAGGAAAATTATATTTATGTGCAAATAAACTATCATAGAAATTGATATTTCCATGGTTAGGGGTTTATTTAAAAAATTTTCATGGAAACTTTTATTAATGTATATTTAAAAAAAATTACTAGATAAAAAAAACTATGTTAATAAAGAATATCATATTCATGTCCTTTACACATTTTTTTTGTTATGTGACCATGAGTTTGTTTTCCAAAATTTGAGGATGGCATTTAACAAATGTCTAAAACACTCATAAATGTAGCTTCATCAGGCCTCCAGTGTTCCCTTTCCATTTTAAGGAAATATCCCACAACGAAGTTTGTCCATGAGATAGTGTCCTTGAAGGAGAGTTTCTCAAAAAATGTATGTGCTTCTTGAACTAGTCCACTTCTAATTAGTCTCAACAAGTAAGTGTTCCATGAATGCGGTCCCTATTGAAGCATTTCACTAATGTACCTAAGGGCATCATTCAATTGTCCACAGCCAACAATCCCATCAATTATCTCATTCCAAGAATCTTAGCTTGATAAAAATGTCTGAACTTCATAAGACCTGCGATGATGGTATTCCAAGATATTACGTTTCTCACAGGCACAACTTGATAAAAAAAGTCTGAAATTCACCTGTGGTGAGGGTATTCCAAGATATCACATATCTCATTGGCATTTCGTTGAACAAAGCAAGAGTGTCGTCCAATAACGAATTATGAACACACCTCACAATTATGGAATTCCAAGAAACAACATCCTTCATGGGCATCCGACAAAAAATCCACACAGCATGTCTAGGATCCCCATACTACATCAACCCATCAATCATGGTGTTGTATGAGAAGATGTCCTGGCTTGGCATTCTTTCTAATAGGCCCACCACTTCACTGAATCTATCGTTCTAGAAATACCTATGCATCATCGCATTCCACGTAACTATGTTTCAGTGAGGCGAATCATCAAACAGTTGCTCTGCTCTCTCAACGAGGCCACTTCGCATGAAATTTGATATTTGAGCATTGATGAACTTCTGCTCTTGCAAATGAAAACTTCGAATATGATTCCTTCGGTGAAGAGTTGAATTGGGAGGGAAGGCGAGCTTCATTTTGTGGAGTAACGAGATTGGAGTTGCCCTGATCATGCTCCAATTAAACCACTATGGCACTGGCAAGCTATTCAGTATATTGCATATGGTGGTTGTTGTCCCTAGCGTGAGGTCCTGTGCTTGCCGGAGGCAGAACATCTACGTTGGAGGAGAACGGCAGTCTTCGAAGGGGATGTCAGACAAACACCTAAAAATCATAAGAGAGTGAGGAAAACTTTTTTAGGAAAATTTATTTTTTGACTATTTTTCCGGAACCCCTAACAGGCTCTTAGGAAATCATAATCTCCTACTCAATTGCTCTTTAATTATCATTCTGTTTGTAAAACAAGTTGTCCTTAGCACTTGCATGATACTATAACACAAGGGATCCCAAAACAAAACAAGTGTAAGTATAAACCCAATAAGGTTTTGAAAACTTACATTAATACCCTAAAATACAAGTCAACATTCATAGCATGGCGACCTTTCACAAAATTTGTGTAAATAAATCTCAGAAGTTTCATCCAAAAGTCTTACACAACAATCCGAAGTAATTTAATCTCAGAATTACATCCAAAATAAGTCTCAATACAAGAGACATCAGAGTAACAAATAAAATACTTTTACATGTTACATGATACTGGATGCATAAACTTGACATTCGAAATAAGAGTTGCCAAAATAATACCTGGCCAAGCCGGTGCATATAGACAAGACCAACTTAGACTCCAATTCCAAAATTCTCAATAGTATAACCTCTCAACCTGGGGGAGGAATATCCCACCCTCATAGGCGTAAAACCATGTCCATTGGACATAAAACCCCCCATTTCAGATGAAAAACCGATTCGATAAACCTTCAATATAGCTAATCCTGCAACCATAAAAACCTCGAATAATCATGATCAATTCATAGTTTACAAATCATTTTCATGATGTAGTGAATTATAGACATGTTTACAAGTGCAATCCTAAGTAATCATACTATGTTATGTTAAAGCATGATTTAGTAAATACGATAATATATGCTAAGAAATGCATGTAACATGGATTCACTAAATTAACCTTAAACATGTGCATACATTAAAAACTCTAATGTACCTCAATCATACATTATTATGTGCAAAAGAGCATAAAAACATGAGGATAGATTTGTAAAATATACATATAATCCATTCTTCATCAAGAAGCATGTTTAACCACACGAAAGAGGTATTAAATTAATAAACCACTCTCAAAATAAAAAACCCTTACCTCTAGGGAAGAGAAACCCCTAAAATTGTCCTAAATCAAAGGTCCCATTCAACAAAATTAGGGTTTTTCATTGATCTAGGCATGAAACATATTCTCTACCAACTAGAAGCTTATACCTACAATCACCATGTAATTTTAAGTGTTTCATTGATCTACCCAACTATGAAACACAAGCTTTTACATCAAAATAAAGGTTCTAAGGTTTTTAAAACAAGCAAAATTTGGGGGTATTGATAGAAGAAGACATAGGAATTATAATTAAGCATGAAGAACATTCAATTCCCTATTATTAAAGGATTAAGAAGAAAATAATCTAATTACTCACCTTGAGGGAGGCTAGGGCACTACAAAATCTCAGTCAAATTTAAAAAGCTAACAAATTCTCTAATTAAGGCTCTTATGATCTATTTATTGAGGGTGAAGATTAGGGTTCCTAATCCTCCTAGGGTTTGTACTACTAACCCAACCTTGGGTCACCCAAAGTTAGCCCTTAAACTACTATTCCCATAACTCACTTTAAATGGGCCCAAAAGGCTAAGTAAAAGACTTGATTTTAGGTCTAAATCTGGTATGGTGCATCTAATACAACTTTGACCAATTATATCTAAGTCATCCAAAATTTGATTTACATATTCTTAGTGACGTTTCAAAGCTCTTTCTATCTAGTTTATAACCATACTATTCTTAGTCCTAAACTCAATTTATTCATAGAGTTATCTAATAGTAAGGATAAAGGGTCAAACTCCTTAAATTTATACAAGTCAACCATAAATAAGACAATTGGAAAACAAGAATTACTAGATCTAACATCTTACCCACCTTATAGGAATTTTTTCCTCAAAATTTACCCAATGGTAAAGAGATGTGGGTACTTTCCCTTGAATTCATTTTCCCACTCTCAAGTTGCTTGCTCCACGTTGTGATTATGCAAAGAAACCTTTCATCATTGGAATCACCTCGGTCCTAAGCATCTTCTCATTTTTGTCTAAGATCTCTACTTGCATCTCAATGTAGGTAAGATTGCTCCTTAGCTCCAATGGCTCTAAGTTGAGAACATGGGATAGATCTAGTTCATACTTTCGCATAAGAGAAACATAGAATACATCATGAATGTTAGCAAGTTGTGGCAGTAAAGCCTCATGATACGTCACTGCTCTAATCCACTCCAATATCTTAAAAGGTCCAACGAACCTATGAGATAATTTCCCTTTCTTGCCAAATCTCACTACACCTTTTGATGGAAAAATCTTCAAACAAACATGATCTCCCACTTGAAATTCTAGCTATCTTCGATAGGTGTCGATGTAACTCTTTTGTCTACTTTGAGTAGTTTACAATCGATCCCAGATAAGTGGAATCTTCTCTAAGGATTGTTGAATTATTTGTGGCCCCATCAAAAGATGCTATCCCACTTCATCCCAACAGAGTGTTGATCTATAAGGACGTCCATATCAGTCGAAAGGTGCCATTTGAATGCTAGCCTTGTAACTATTGTTATAGGAAAAATCCACCAAGGATTAATGTTGCTCCCAACTGCCCTTCCACTTTAGAATGCATGCTATAAGCATGTCCTCTTAAGTCCGTATAGTCTGCTTAGATTGTTCGTGTGTCTGAGGATGATATGCTTAACAAAGGTAAGTTGTTATGGCCAAAGCTTTTTGGAAACTTTGCCAAAACCTGAATGTAAAATGAGGATCCCGATCAAATATAATTGACATAGGAAACTCATGTAATCGAAATATCTCTTTCACATAAAAGGCTGGAAAGACATCCAGGGATGTGGTCATCCTAATAGTAATAAAGTGTGCAGAAGTTTTCTTTCTATTTAAGTAGGTTTCACACTCAAACTTGCTATGTGAGGGAAGAAGTTTGCTAATCAAAGTACTTGGATTAAAAATACTAGTAGTTACAGGCTAACCAAGGGCACCTTGAGTTCGGATTTGTCAAACTACTTAGGTCTTCCTTCTAAGGATTACCAGGGTGAGCAGGCTACTTAGGTCTTCTTTTTTAGGATTGCAGGGTGAGTAGGACTAGTATCTTCGAGTACCGGAATTTCTATGTCATTGTTTTGATATATGTATGATGCTATTTACACATATTTGTATGGACTTTTACTCTTGATCATGCAATATGTATGTGGATTGTGATATTTGATGATGTACAATTTGTATGGATTGTGATACTTATCATGCAGGATGTGTATAGATTGTGATACTTAATCATGCATGAGGTATATGGATATGTCACCTAAATGCATTGGTTGTGCATGTGGATTTTGAAATATAATTGAGACATGATGCACAAGTTTTGCTTATAGATATGTGATGCATAAATGAGATATTTCCATAGGATATATGTGTGAGGGATTGATGTGCTCGTGTTATTAACACCATTTTTGTATAAGGTTTATGTTATACCTCTTATAGATTATGTTTTGGTGTTAATTTGAGCTCTATGTTTTCAAACCCTTACTAGGCTAAGCTTACCCTGTTTACATTGTTTTGTTTTGGGGCAATATGGTTGTGTCATATAGGTGCTTGGGATGACTTATTTTTGGAGCATAGAGTCAATTAGATACACATGGAGTAGGGATAGCTCTTATATGATGGAATGAACTTTATGTTTAAATTTGATGTAACTTGTAGCATGGCTATGATACTTGTTATGAGAAAGCCTTATTTGATAGCTTAAACATGTTTATTTCTTTTTTAGGCTTGAGACTTATTATGTAATTTTGAAACTTATGTGGGTGTGAATGACTAAGAGACTTCAATTAATTTCTTTTATCTTTCGTAAGTGTACTTTGATCTAACCCAGTTTTGGGTTAGTATTTACTTCCTCACACCATCGACATCTCTCTTTGTTAGGGTTCAGGCCAAAGAGGTGTGGCAGGGTGTGAAATAAGTTTTAGGTATCAGAGCACAACTTTGCCTAAAAGCAAGGGAGAATAAAGAAATTATCATTTAATGGTAATTTAGTGGTGTTTTTAGATAATGGGGAGTGAGGTAATAAAAGACTTGGGCTATGCTAGTGATGTTGATACCATTAGTTCATTATTTTGTTGCTTGCTTGTGTGATGTATTGTTTGATCTTAGTGTTGATCCTTGTGGCAGATCATGAGACTTAATGTCTAGTTGTGTTGTGTTGAGGTGGCTAATGTGTAGGTTTTCTAACTTTAACCCACTTTAATTTTGTTTTAATTGTATATTGTTGTGTCGTGTGCTTAAATTTACCGGTTTGACTTGATTTTAGGATTAAGGCTTAGTAATTATGGTTTTAACAAGGTTTAATTTCATTTTTATAAGTTTTAATATCAAATTTGATTTATCTTATTTTTAGAGATTTTATAGAAATTTTTATAAATTAAGGGCGTGGACCCCACCATGGGCCCTACGTTCACAATTAAAAGGCGTGTGTCCCACATAGACCTAAACTTCAATTATTTTATTTTAATAAGTTTTAGAATTTTTAAACTTGTTTTCAGCCCTAAAATGATCTACATTAGCCACTAAGGGCATTTTAATTCATATTTACAGCCTAATAATTTGTAATTATAACTCTAACAGTTCACTATATAAAGAAAATCTTAGCCCATTTCTCAATTGGGAAAGGGTTTTACTAAGAGGCAAGGTGGTGCCAAAACTCCACTGCCCAAAGAGGAAATTTTGATTTAGGTGAATCTTTAGCATTAATCTTCCCTAATCTTCCATATTTTCTCTTAGGGTCTATTTGGATTGGTGGAAACGGGGAGAAAGAGAAAGAGAAAGTGAAAGTGAATCTAGGTGAAAGAGAAACTAGGAGATTCCTAAATATTTTCCATTGTTTAGTTACACAAATGATGTTAGAGAAAATTGACAGTGACAGTGGTGGTAGCGGCGGTGGTGGTAGCGATGGTGGTGGTAGTGGCGGTGGTGGTAGCGGTGACGGTGGCGGTGGTTGTGGCGGCGGCGGTTGTAGTGGTAGCAGTGGTGGTGGCGGCAGTGGTGGTGGTGGCAGTGGCGGTGGTAGTGGCAGCAGCGGTGGTAGTGGTGGCGGTGGTCAGGTGGTGGAGTCGGCGATGGTGGTGGTGGTGGCGGCAGCAGCGGTGGTGGTGGTAGCAGTAGTGGTGGCAATGGTGGTGGCGGCGACGGCCGCCGCGATGGTGGTGGTGGAGGCTGTGATGGTGGTGGTGGCAGAGATGGTGGTGGCGGTGACATTGGTGGTGGCGGTGGCAGCAGCATTGGTGTTGGCAGCAGTGGTGGTGGCAATGGTGGTAGTGGTGACGGCGATGGTGGAAATGGTGGTGGTGGCGGTGGCAGAGATGGTGGTGACAGCTGCGGCGGCGGCGATGGTGGTGGTGGCGGCGGTGGCATCGGTGGTGGTGGCGGCAACAGTGGCAGTGACGGTTGTGGCAGCAGCAGTGGCAATGACAGTGGTGGTGGTGGTAGTAGCAGTAAGACGTAAGTGTTTAATATAATGATTTTCTCCCAAAATCCATGGGTTGATGGGTGGAAAATTTTTGGTCCAAATTTTCATCTATTTTCTCTAACTTTTCACTCTAGTTTCTCTTTCCCCATTGCACCAAACAATGAAAACTGAGAGATTTTAAGAAGATTCCTTTCCTTTCCCCTACTTTTCACCAATCCAAATAGACCCTTAATCTATCTTATCTCCACTTTCAACCACATGGATTCATGATTTATTTCATTAAAAATATTATTTTAAATTTCAATTTCAAACCCTAATTAGGAGATTTTTATTTTTAATAAAAGAAAATCATAGATTTACTTGTTTTCAAGGTTATTTAAGCTTAATAGTAAATATTGATTAAGTATTAATCAAAACCCTAATTTTGGGTAGGATTTCTTGAGGAGTAGAGCTTCATTTTTTATCCAAGGACTTCTTGAAGGTAAGGAGTTTTTCATCTCATGTGGTTTATGCTTTGGATTGCATGCTTGAATGATTTAAGTGGGTTCTTGTCTAACTATGTGCTTTGATAGAGGATTGTTAAAAATATGTCATTTATGTTGATTTTCTTGTGATTAAGCTTAAGAATAGTTAGATCTACAATGTTTTAGGCTTACATTTTGATATCATAAACTTTAGGATTGTTTTTAGAATATTTCTAGCATTTTTTGGTATTTTTGGTTTGAATTTCATGAGGTTGAAGATAAACTAGAAATTGGGCATAAAGTGAACTATTAAGGGCATTTCAATGGTTTATTGTTCGAACAATCTATCTGGCCGATCAAACAACTAGGCATTAGAATGGCCCAACGGGCATTCGAATGGGCAAACAACTATTTTTTGCCATTATTGCATATTTTAGCCATTTCTTATTCTCTTTCCATGAATCTAATTTCTTATGATTAAAATGAGTTATTATTACCTATAAATGCTGCTAGGATTGCAAGAAGACCATGATGGAATTTATGACTTAGCTCAAGCATGATTTAGCTATGCTTGTCTAATTTTAGCTTGATATTCTACTTGTCTTAAATTCATGTTTGATGACTACTTCATGATTTCTTGATGATTACAATAGGTTTAACTATGATGATGTATATATAAATATGCTTCCACATGCTATATTAATTTTGGGTGAATCATGTTCCCATGTTCTAAAATTAAGTATGGTGATGTTTATACTTATATAAGTCTAGCATGATGTAATACTTGTCTTGAACTTGTATTATCGATGTTGTCATCATAGTTACTCTATGATTCTAGTAGGGTAGGAGTATGATAAATTATGGATGTTTGCTTATCCAACCTTGATTATATCTTGTTCATGTTTTACATATTTTTGCTTAGATTGGAGCACTATTATTTATGTACAGTCTTATGGAGAGGTTTATGATGTTAGTGGACACAATGGATTATATTTTATGTACATGTGGACTGATTTCAACATATTTTACTCATACTTGGACTCGTTTAGCATTTGCACACATATGTATCATGTGACATGCATCATGAAAATAATTTATAAACAATGATCAATCGTTTTTATCCATAATTAATTGATTGGATGAAGTTGGATGACATTGGATATCGGATTAAATCGTTTGAAGGCTTATTGAATCAGTTTTGAGTTCGAAAGGACATGATTTCATTTTGAAATTCATTGAGAACCTAGTGCCTCCATGGGTTGAGATGAGTTAATTGCGGTATGAGTTTATTTGTTAAGTTATCTGGACCCTAAGAATTTAGTATGGTATGTCCACGTGTACTGGCTTACCATGTGCTCTAGTTTTCCTTTGTGAAATTTGGACTCTCCCCACAAGAGATTTCCCTTGGCAAGCACACTACCCTAGTTTTTCTTCGTGGAATTTGGACATTCCCGACTAAGTTTGTCCTTCATGGGCAGACAACTCTAATTTTTCTTTGTAGAATTCAAACCTTCCTTTCTAAGGATTGTCCTTGGTGAGCAGGGGGTTCCTTCCAGTTAGGGAACCTACCCAACGCTCTAGTTTTCCTTCATGGAATTCGAACCTTTCCAGCAAGGGATTGTCCTTGGTGAGAGATTGAATTGTCTTTTCTCAATTATGAGACATTCACCATCGATTGTTACATGTGTATAGATTATAGTGCTTATTTACACAAGTTGTATTGGAAGAATGAAGCTTATGTTACACATGTGGATATGATATGAATTAGCATGATATGCAGGATGGTGTGTTTGAGACACTTAATTTGTAGGGTGAATGTTCTTTATGGAGAAATAGATATGCTTGATATGTTTATGTTGAGAAGTTATTCATGTAGGATGTGATTATGATAGTGAACTTCACATGTTTACGCTTGAGGTTTACTTGTGATGATGAGACAATATGGGTTATAGCATGATATGCAAGTAGCATTACTATATGATGATGATATATGTTAGATACAACATGATATGAAAACGGCATTAATATGTGATGATATGATATGTCATATAACATGGTATGTAGGTGATATGACAATGTGTTGGTGAGATATATTACACATAGCATGATATACATGTGGTATAAATATGTGTTGATGAGATGTGTTATAGCTAGTATTATGACATGCATGTGGCATGAGTAGATGTTTATGGATTGTAAATTATGACATCAATGCATAGGTTTATGTAGATATCCCATAATGAATGGGCGTTATGGTTGATTATGTGATGAGTATTATATGTTTATGCATGTGTTGTCATATTTGGTTTTACTTTCCATATTTAAAACTCATGCTGAGCATGTAGCTCACCCCTCTTTATTGTGCTTTGTTATGAAGATGAATGTCATGCCATGCAGGTGATTCTGATGGGCTCTATGTGGAGCATGTGGTTGGCAATGATCCTTAGGAGGGGTTTCTTGGAGATATGGGTTTTATGATTGTTCTTATAACATGTTGTGTTGTGAGCTTTATATTTTTTATTATACTTACTTTATTAGCCAATGTTGGCTTAGACTTTTATTAGCTATTGGGGGCTTAAACTCATACTTTGGCCATGTGTGGGTTGTTTAAGACTAAGTATGTAGGTATGTGTGTAGACTAATATTTAATTAACAATCATTTGTTGCTCATTTTACTTTTGTACAAATGTACGTGCAAACTTCATAGTATTTTACTCAAGGACACTTCATAGCATCGTGTGCCGCTTCCTCCTTGGATTGGGTTCGGCTCGGCGGATAGCGTGTGCTAGGGCATGACGAGTAAGTTTTTGGTATAAGAGAACAACTTTGTTCAATAGCAAATGAGTTTAGTGTGGAGACAAAATTATTGTTGACTCCTTTGCATGTGCCTACTCCTTGGTCTTCTTTTTGGGAAAAGGTGTATATTGAGAAGGTTCCCATGATGGTTGAGGGGAATGAGTTAGTCGTTGATTTGATTGTTTTGCCTATGACTGATTTTGATGTGATTTTAGGTATGGACAAGATGTTTGTCTATCATAGACTTGTTGAATATCAAGAGAAGAGAGTTGTGTTTGCTTTGCTAGACATTGAGTCTTTTACTTTTCAAGGCATAAGACGGGTTAGTAGCAAGTGATTTATTCTTCTAAGTCAAGGAAATGGATCATTCATGACTTTTCTTGCAAGCATCTTAGTGAAGGGTGCAACGTTCCTTCCTATTTAATTCATTCCCGTGGTGTCGGAATATGCAGATGTCTTTCTAGATGACTTGTCCAGATTACTTCTTGAGAGGGACCAAATTCAATATTGATATTTGTCTAGGCAACATTCCTATTTCTAAGGCCCCTTACTGCATAAATCCATATGAAATAAAAGAGCTTAAAATCAGCGCAGTGTGCGGGAGGACACGTGGTGCGTATATGTCATGTGACGTACATGTGGCGACACAGGCATTCTGTGCATCATGCATGGACGCGCGCATCATGCATGCTTCTTTGCACACCTTCCACAGCATGCGATGGATGCACAACATGTGGTTTGCGTCCATGCAAGCGCATTCCTCTTTCCTTTGTACGCTCACACGAAATCTCCTACAAATTCTCATTTCCGTTCAAACTTACGGAGGAGTTTTGGGAGTTGTTTTGAGTCCATATTCTTCCATTCAAAAGGCATTATTAGCTAATTCGAGGGTGTTCTACGCAATGGAAGTATCCATTCCTCTAGTTAGCAACCCTATAAGGGGAAAACACCCTGGGACAAGAGGAGACTCTGCCCGTCGCCCTCGAGTTGTAAAGAGAGAGAAGTGGCCCGGAGTAAGAGGAGGCTCTGTCCTTCGTCGTTGGGCCACAGCTTGGGAAGTGGCCTTGAGTAGGGGAGACTTCATCCTCCATGAAAGGGCCACATAGTGTGAGGTACATCCCCGGGTTAAGGGGAGGTTTTGTTCGCAGCCTACCAGCACAGAAAGGGAAAAGAGTCTACGAGTAAGGGTAAGGTCTGTCCATTGCCTACAAGTGCATTGTGAGAAAAGTATTTCTAGGTAGGGGAGGTTCTGTCTACCACCTATGAGCGTGAGAAATATAAAGTGTCCCCAGTCAAGGGGAGGTTACGTCCATTGCCTTCTGGCCACATTGAGAAAAATGTCTTGGTTTAAAGGGAGTGTTTGTCCATCACATTCAGATGTAATGAGAAAGATGTTCCGGAGCTAGAGGAGATTCTCCCCACCATCTCCAGACTAGAAAAGGAAGACATTCTGAGAAAACGAGCAACTCCGAGCACTACGACTTTCGAAACAAAAAGGGGAGTAAGCATTCTGGACTTTTGCAATTTAATTCGATTTATATGCATGCATATATATATATATATATATATATATATATATATATATATATATATGATTTGCTACGATCTGGTGGATCCTAATATATTCTGATCTAATTTTATATGAAATGCTCGGATCTAATTTGCTATGGAATACTCTGTTTAATCTGATATGCTCTGATCAGATCTGATATGATATATTATGGTCAGATGAAATCTGTTATTGTCTGATGGGATCTAATGTGATCCAATTTACTCTATGGTGTGTTCTCCTCTGTGATAGAGTGAGATGTATGATTCTGCTGATTTATTGGCTTTTGTTTGACTTCGATAACTTATGAGATTTCTATCTGACTCTGAGTGATTTATTCGGATATAAGGATATACATATTTTAACATATATGATTTTGTGAGCCTGATGCATGTATTAATCATTAGGCAAAACTACGTTTGAATTTGATCGTATTGGAATAATATTGTAATGTTATCTAATATGTATGTAGGCAACTAACGGCATGCAGTGTTGGCTCAATCCAAATTATAAAATTATGTTTGTCCTGAGCTATGCGCAACAGAATGCTAAGGCTCCATAGTATGTAGTGGAACGTTACGACTCTTGCACACAGAGTTTGCCACTCATGGTTGGTCTCAGTTTTAATTTTTCTGTTTATTTATATAAACTCTGATTTAGTTTTTTGTATAACCCCTGGTCCGGGTCAGTTTTCTGGGTCGGAGCGTTACAACAAGTCAATAGTCTTTTGTTAAAAAAAGTATTCTCTATTGAAGTCCTATTTCATGTTATTCTATTTATAATAACTAGTGGACAACATAAAAAAGATTAATAAATAGAATAAAAAATTAATTAATTGACTTCCCTAAACATCACTAATTTTTTCCAAATGTCTCTTAATATAGGATGGAGAGTATATAATTTTTCATGTGTTTATCTATCTATTTGTAGAAGAATAGCATATCTCAATTAGCTTAAATAATTGCAAATCTAGAGGCAATTATGAGGAGGATGACACGAGTTCACTTAAAACACTTATTTTTTTTAAATTCCTATATTAATTTCTTAAAAACTCTTTTAGGCTGATTTAATAGGGATTTAGAAGATTTGCATTGTCCCAAAGAAGCAATAGAGCTTCCATGCAATTATGGATGGTATGTTCTTGCTTGTCATTTATAAAAATAATGGTTTCTACTTCACCTGTATTTTTTTTACATTTATTCAAACTAACAATCTATAATATTAATAAAATATATTTTGCCGTTAATTTTCAAGGCATCTGTTTCTTTCTTATTGGGAAGCAATTTTTTTTAGTTTTGTTCAACTTTGTGAAGGTAAAATATTTCTACTTTATTATTTAGACATTTTAAGGAACCATTTCTATGTTACTTTTGTTTATAGATGGTACAATGGATTGATCAATGTTTACATTTGTTTACAAATTCAAATAATAGATAATATTTATTTGGTAGTGACAACAAATGTAATTATCGTTATTTATAATTCTATTAGGTGGTCACAATGAATGCAATAAACAGTTATTTTAACAAAATAATAATTGGAGAATTAGCAGCATTTTTGAAACGTTGCTAATGGTGCTTGTGTTGTATTATCCACACTATCAAAATGTTGCTAATGTATGTAAATATGTTGCTAATTATTAGCTATTTTTCTAAAGCATCACTAATTCCTTCTTATGATTTTTGTACGTGTAGCGGTGTTTTTGTACGCCGATAATTGTTAACAAAAAATGTCACTAATACTTTTAACGACATTTTATAAAAACTTTGTTATTAATTAAAATTGTGACATTTGGCAAAAACATATTAATTAAAATTGTGACGTTTGGTAAAAACATCGCCACAAATGTCACTAATACTTTTAATGATTGCAACCTTTAGAGACATTTGTATAAAACATCGCTAAAAGTAATAGCGACATTTTATAAACAATTTGCGACACTTCTGACTATAATGACATTTTTTTGTAGTGGTTGGAAAAACTCTAATATGGAATCTCTAAACTAGATAACTTAAACTGCAATGATCGATCATTTCAGGCAATGATTGATTGTTCAATGTGTTGACTGCCACTGTGCTTGGTTTGCCACGAGGTCTTGAACTCGAGATTTCATTGTCTGCACATTCGTTGACACAGGACTTTAGACTACTTCATGTGACTACTCAATATGGCGTTTGGAGTGTTAGAAGGAGCGCGTAGATAGGACAATGGCTAAATTGCTACATCTCCTAGCCCAAACTCATATGGAGCTTGATTTACCCTTTGCCATTTTTGGGAGGATCACGGAGTTTTCGCATGGTACACTCATGAGATGTTGTCATTTCCATACATCTTATAACGGATTTTTATAGTAGTGCATGTGAAAGTACCCAGGACAAATCCTACTATGATTGGGATGTGATCCATTGACCTTGGAGTGGTTCGACGGATGCTATCTTACCATCATGGTGATGATCATGAGCCCCAAGGAGCACAAGATGTAGTAGAGGATGTAGATGCAACATTAGTTCCACTACCACCTATGAATGATAATTGCTTAGTGACGATGGATGAGTTCATACTATTTTAGGATGTTGTACTTCAATGGATGCTACCCTTGATCACTTGATATGATTCGCTTTCCAAGAGTAAACAATGAGGGGTAGAAGAGGATGTTCTTGTTTATTTTTATCACTTTTCATGTATTTTATCTGGTTAAAACTTGTTCAGTTTGATTATGTTTCATTGCGATGATAAGATATATTGTTGAAACTGATTTTATTAAGGGATATGTGTTGGACATGTGTTGATTTAATGGTTTAATTTACTTTCATGTTTTTATGTGATGATTATAACTTGATGGAGCTATTATTGTGTATTTTTTTAATTATGTATTTAACTTTTAGTCTATTTATGTCAAAAAAGGGAAAAGTGATTAACAAAAATCAAAGTGCTTATCTTTATAATTAATTGCACGATACTAAGTAAATCAATTTGACTTTTAGTGTTCACGATAAGTATAGGGTTATACAAGGTTTTTCAAGCTTAATTTCAAATTAATGAGTTTAAGTTAATTGAGTCTATGTTGAGTCTTTGTAATATCAAGTTATTTTGTACAATTTTAAAGTCAATACACTATGTCAAGAGTTGTAATTTTATTTAAATTTTAGATGTGTAGTGTTTTGACAAGAAATAGCTAAAGGGGGAGATTGTAAGAATATCAGTTATATGTCTACTTTATTTGTTGATTTCTTATATTAAAATTATTTCAAGAAACCATACGTGTGTAATAAGTCTTAGAATTTAATTCAAGGTTGTTGTGATCGAGTAAGATTTGGAATTGACAGACTTAAAAAATAGCAGCATATGTGTTATTATTGATCAAGGTGAAAGACTAAAGAATGTGAAGAGTTTGAAGTTTATTTATATCGCATTGGCATACATAAATAACTTGGGAAAGGTTAAAAGTGATTATAGAGGTTTCAGTAGGATTCTAGGTAAATGGGGAAAAGATGTCAAAAATGGGCAGAACGCAGCAGACAATGAAGAAAAGAACAATCGATCGCCTGTTGATTTAGCCTTGTGCAAAACAAAGCCAAGAGTTATCGACCACTCTCTCAATCGATCTATCAATCAATTGAAGAATTATGTACATTAAAAATTGTGACCAATTGAAGAATTACCCGAATTAAGACCTTCCGATTTTAAATTTCATTCCTTATTCAAGTACAAGTCCAAAACTGACTTTATGAGCTATATAAAGGTTATGAAATCATGAAATTTTATAGAGAAAAACCTTAAAGTGAAAATAAATAGAGGGTTTACACCTTTGCTTATTGTTTTCCCAAAGAGAATTCACTTGAGCTTTATATTAAAGATCTATAGTGAATTCAAGAAGACCATTCACAAGTGAAGGAGCTTATACATAGAGTATGCAAAGAAGAGTTGCAGCATGTCTTAAATGGAAGATTGAAGATTTCCATAAGGTCAAAGTCAAGACAACAAGAGGTGTTTGTTAAAGATTAGAAAGAGAAAATGGTCAGGCAAGGAGGCGAAAGTTTCAAGTGCTTAAGGAGAAGACTTGAAGGCTAACAATAATAATCTATACAAGAGAATCTTGGGTTAGAGTCTAAATAGGGTTGGTGGTTTGCTTGTCCATGTAAAGTCTTGGTTTCTAGTGTATTGATTTGGTTCCTTTAGAACTGGCATGGTTTTTACCCTAGTTGGAGTTTTTCATGTAAATTATTGTGTTCATGTGTGAACTGATTGATCAATATTTGAGAGTGAAATTGAATAAATATTAGGTTTAAATCATTTCTACTTAATAAAAAAATTTTATGCAAAGAGGCTACAACTCTTAATGCTTACTTATCAAAGTACTAGTTTTAAAAGCAATCTAGTTGTCCGCTAGGTCGATTAGACGAATATTAAACTCTCAGATAGCTTTTGCAATGATTTTTAGGATCCCTCAAACTATTGTGCCACTAAATAATCCAATGAAGGACTCCTATCCCTCCTACCATAGCAAAGTAGAGGTTATACTACCAAACACTCACAATTAATGGGTCTCACACTCTCTAGAGCTAGAAAAACTCTCGAGATCAGGGCGGTCTTTTTAGCATTCGGCGCAAATTTCTTTGGCTTACCCATCCAAACAATTGTAAAAAATCCTAGGGTTAAGGAATAAGCTAGTAAATCAACTTAATCAATAAAGAACACCTAAAACCACTACAAAGAATAGAACTTCATGGCGGTGCTAAAACCATGCCTACAAGCTTGAAAACCATTGTTATAAGCTATAGAGGTAGTTTTGGCATTGCCACAGAAAGAATCCCCGCTATAGTGTATAGCAGGGAAATTAGTGGTGGTCTTTGCGAGTGCCACAAAAAATTGACTTATAGCAGCTTTCATTGTGACCGGCACTAGCCATTTTCAGTGTTTGTTTTTTTAGCAACAGTGTATGAACAGCCGCTAAATTTTTTCACGACAATTTATGTGTTTGCAAATGGAGTGTGCAACAATGGCAATTTGGAAACTGCCACTAAAAACCATTTTTTGCGGCACTAAAACCATAGTGTAGACTAGACCATTTAGCAGCAGATTGCAAATGGTAATAGCGATAGTCTTGAATACCGTCGCTAAAAGTTGTTCCCAAGCCAACAATTGTTTATTTCTTTTATGTTTTCATTTATACAAGCTTTGTACAATAAACATCACATGTAGAGTACAATTAATTTCAACCATCAGCATGCTTCATAATTAAAAAAAACCCTTAATTAATTAGAACAAAGATAGAATAGTATCAAAAGTCTATATTAGGTTCAAAATACAACAACTTGACTAAAGTGTTACTGAGTTTAAGATCCCAACACTTGCTTATAAAACTAAAACCTAAACTTGAGTTACATATGACAAGTACAAAAATGGAAAAATTATGTCTAGAACTTGATTTATCCTTGTAAGTTGAATCTGTAGCATCATACATCATTGACCTACCTATACATAATACAAATGATCATGCATTAGATTATAAAAGAATATACAAAAAACAATCATAAATCTGTCTAAGGAAGGGCTGAAAGTACATATGAGGAATATGTATTATAATTGGCTAATTTTGATTATGAAAACAATGTCTAAACTTCATATATGGTTTAGTCCTAAGAATTTGACTAGATTTATTTGTAGTCAAGTCAGATTTGGAATTGATTTGACTTGAAAAATAGGAGCATACTTGTTCTTATTAACCAAGGTAGAAGACTAAGAAGAATGTTAAAGGTTAAAAGTAAATTTGCACACACCCACATATACAATTCACTTAGAATAGCTTAAAATGAGTGAATTAAATAAAATTGGAAGCTTTAGACCAAATTAAGGTAAATTGGAAAATTTTATAGTACATTGATCAATCACTGTAAAATAAACTAAGTCAATCAATCGATTGAGACCAAGTGTTTAATGATCGATCACTATATTGATAGATTGATGGCTTGAAGAGTCATACCCTAATTAGAACAGTGAAGGATTGATCATTGTCTCAAACAATTGATCGTTGTATGTCTTATTTGCCTAGTTTAATTATTCCAGAAGGGAAACCATTCCTAATTAAATTCAAACTCATAAACCAACTTAAAGGACTATATAAGGGCTAGGTAAACACGAAATTTAAGAGAGGAAAACCTAGAAATTGAGAGAGAAAATGGGAGATATACTTGTCCTTAATTTTCCAAAGGAGATCATCATTGTGCTTCAAGTTCATGTTAATGATTATTTCTTGAGAAACACGCTACCAAAGAGAGAGTCTTACACACACCAAACCATAGAGGAGTTGCAGTAATCTTCAATGGTGAATTGAAGAGATCAAGGATAAAGTTAAAGAATAAGAGAAGCTTGTTTGAGGAGGTTAGAAGAAGACAAAGACAAAGACAAAGCAACTAGAAGAAAAGTTTCAAGGCTTGAGGATAGAAGACTGGAAAACTGGCAACAAAAGGAGTTTGTGGAGATCTAAACAAAGGGATTTTGGTTTAGAGTCTCAACAAAGGTTGGTGGTTTGCTTGTGTTGATGTAGTGTCTTTCTATGTAGTGCATTTATTTATTCATTGATAAATATTTGTGGTCTTTACCCTAGTTGGGGTTTTTCATGTAAAAATCCTGATGTGTTCTTGCATGCTTTGTGATTTGAGTGATGATAGTGTTCATGAACGCGTAGTGACTAAGGTTTATCATTTTCATTTCTTAATTGAAATTCTTGTGCATGGAGGCTATAACTCTTGATTCTCACTTCTTCAAAGTACTAGTTTTAAGTGCAATTTAGTGATATGCTAAAGTCATCTAGATAGATATTAACTTTCAAGTCCAACTTCAACAAGAGGGGAGAAGGGGGGAGGAACTTGTCCACTCATTTAACCAATGGCCAAGGAGAAGAGGACTTTGGGCTTTTTTATATCATGGGGGATGGTCTAAAGTTATTACTTCGAGTGACATAACCTATACTCAACACTTAAAGTGTAATATCCTGGATTTTTCTAGGTTTAAAAAATTAAATACATGGAATTTAGAGTGTTTGACCCCTTGACATTCTCTTAAGCATATCTTGATCATTAGTTGGAATTGACGGTTGAGATCTACATGAATGCAAAGTAGATAAAAGGATCTTTGAAACGCACCAAGAATGCGCAAATCGGAGTTCAGAAGAGGGAGATACAGCTATTCGAAGTTGAACATATTGTATAGGGCCCATTTACCCGATTTAGACTTGTATTCGGCCCATTTAAGTCGTCTTACGGGCCCGATTAATTAGAGTTCCAAAATTTATTTTTAGAGGCCTAATTAGGGTCCCTAATGAGGTGGATTGGCCCAAATTCTAGGGGGATTAGGGTATAAAAGGGATGATTAGGGCACAATGAAGGGGTCTTTGCCCGATGGGAGGAGAGAAAGGGGTAAATGGTGAAGTTCTGGCGAGGCTCCAGCAAGGCTCTAGTGGCGGTGGATTGACAACAAATCAGCGATTAAGGTAGGAACATTGCCATTGTCTTCAAGTGTAGATTTATGAAGTTTTTATTACTTAAATTTGAAAGTAATTACATTTCTACAATTCATAATTTATGATTGCAAAAATCACTGTTATGTAAATATTTGTTCTGCATTTTCGGTGAACAGTGTGAGAGTAATGTAATTTATTTTATTCTGGCTAGCCGACCACTGATCGGCCATCAGTTGGCCAGGAACCCCCGCCATCGGACGAGCACGATAGGGTGACCCACCGCTGCCAGGTTTTGTCGCCGCCATACGAGTCACTGTTAAAAAAAATTACCGTGATTTATCACGTGTCCTTTAATTAAAAAGAGTTTTAAAAATCTGGGTCGTGATAGTTGGTAGCTGAGGTATCCCTCTAATTGCAAGTCTGAAGTCATCTGAAGATTATGACCTTGTTAGAGTTGATGGGAAGACGTAAATTTTATGTGTTTATTAAACCCTAGGAAAGCTTTTTTGAAGGGCTATTGGGTGGTTAAGGAAAAACCCTTACTCATGTTTAACATGGGATATGTGTAGTTATGTGAAATCATAGAAATTGTTCCTTAGAAGTGATTCATTAAGCTGAGTAGCGCAGCAGAAGCTGAAGTTCGAATAGGATTAGTGTCATGCCCCGACACTAACCGACCCAAGCCGAACCTGGTCTAAGGCCGGTCCAGCACACGGGGGCTACGGTTTAAAAACAGTTAAAGAAATAGCGGAAGACTTATGCCCTAACCACTGGCGGTCTAATTAATGGAGTTACGCACTACTTTGAGTAAGAGTAAAAAGGTAGAACCAAAAGAGTTACTTAAACACTAAATTAAACCATAAATCTCAAACCTACATACTGATAATCCATAGCCAACACACTTGGCTCAAACAGGGTCTCAAACAAAACTGAAGATATAATATATCACAAGTCTTAAAACAAGAACCACTCCAAGGGTTCTAACATCAAAACAAAATAATCAGAAAAACATGCAAGGTCTAGGGGCCTCCACTCCTACTCCCAAGCTCTCCCCGACCTCTCCTCATAAGAGGATCCTGTCCGACTGCATGTCACACCATGCAGCCCCAAAATAAAACAAGGAAAATGGGGTGAGTATAAAAACTCAATAATGGTTTAAATACAACCATAAAAATCAAAAAACATGACGACATGACAATGTAGCAATTTAGATCGAAAATTAACATGTTATACCACTTTCTGATCATTTACTAGCTAAAACCCCTATTTAACCATAAGGATAAGGACTAGCTTGCACCAAACATACTTATCAAGTCAAGCAATAAATATTCAAGTTATAACCTAACATGCATCCCACATAGGTATTTGTTTATACTACTCAAATCAAGCATGATAATCTCATAAATCACATAAGAAGTGTATTTCACATCCTTTTCTGATTATGCATTCGTATCACATAAACGTGCATAGTAGTATCTCAATCACACATTTTCTGATCATGTATTCATATCACATAAATTTGCATAGTAGTGTCTCAATCACACACTTTCTGATCATACATTTATATTATATAAACCTGCATAATAGTATCTCATTCACACACTTTTTTATCATGCATTTAGATGCACTGAAATAATGTTCAATAAAATATTTTCAAATTTCAAATTGCAATCCTATTTTGTATTAATTCATTGCATATTTAGGCTATTTATGTTTTGAATAGGTTAGTTGGACCTTAATTGAGTTTACATGTCTAAACAGGCTTCAACAGGATCCAACTGGAATATGAAGTAAAGCCCAACTACCCAAAGCCATTTAAAAGTCAAGAATGGGCTCCTAATGGTCTAAACATACATGGAATGGTCAAACACAATCTTGTGGACCCGTTTGATTTGATATTTGCATCAAGAGAACTAAATTAGGAAAGAAGTTGATTCGGACAGATTGACATAGCCGTAGTATTTTGACCATATCTTTCAGGATCCAATTGGAATATGAAGTGAAGCCCAACTACCCAAAGCCATTTAAAAGTTAAGAATGGTCTCTTAATGGTCTAAACATACATGAAATGGTCGAACACAATCTTGTCGACCCGTTTGATTTGATATTTGCATCAAGAGAACTAAATTAGGAAAGAAGCTGATTCGGACAGATTGACACAGCTGTAGTATTTTGACCATATCTTTCTCTGTATAATTTGGATTGATACTATTCTGGTGGAATTGGAAAGAAGACTTCTGTGGCTACAAGTTTTATTTCAGAACAAAATTCTAAATTCCGAAGATATATGGGTCGAATCTGGCATGAAATCAGACAGCTAGTAAACTAACCCGAGGCCAGCACATAAAGAATATTTTCATTGATTTTTATTGATACACATAAGGAAAGACAATGAGTCTGATTGGATATCTAAAGAAAGAATCAAATATACATATTTGATAAATAAATCATTGATTTATTTGATTTATTTAGTATCTAATCATTGCCAAAGAAGCAACCAATCAGGTAATCAATCAGGATGCAATCTAGAGATTTGATTTCACTTTCCTCTTTGAAGCAACCCCTTCTATTCCTATAAATAGAGGGGTGGACGTGATAGAAGGGGCAACCCCTCCTCTTTGGAGCTCTCTTCTCCTATTTTCTTCTCTCATTTTGTATTTTTGTTTTAGTTTTATTGTAATGGCTTTCTAAAGCTTCCAAGCTAAGGCTAGGAATAAAGCTTGTACTTGATGTTTAATGGATACTTTGATTCAAGTAAGTTCTTTATCATTTTAAATTATTTTTTCATATTTAAAGAGTTTATAATCTATACAATTATTTGATTCAACGTTGACGAAAGGCACGTTGAATGCTTATAATTCCCTGTGATTATATACTTAATGCTTTCACGTAGTAAATAATCAATTACTATTGTTCTATTTCAAAGTTCTTTAAAAGATAAATTTTCCGATTGAGATAAATTTTTATTTGATCTTAATTGAGTTATCATTTGAATGAAGTATACATTAGAGATTTATTGCAAGTGGATTTTTGATGCCTTAGCATTTTCTCTTTGAATTGTCTCTTATTATCTATTTCACTTTCCTTCTCTATTCTCTTCGTAATAGTTTTCTGTGTCACACAAGGCTTTCCCTGTGGATCGACTTTGTTTACTATAGTTGACAAGTAAAAAAAGAAATCTGAACTAGACTCCTTCATAGTCTTGGTTTGGACGTAACAACAAATTGGCAGTTAAGGTAGGAACATTATCGTTGTCTTCGAGTGTAGATTTACAAAGGTTTTATTACTTAAATTTGAAAGTAAATGGATTTCTGCAATTCATAATTTATGATTGCAAAAATCACTATTACGTAAATAATTATTTTGTAATTTCGATGAACAGTGTGAGAGTAATGTAATTTATTTTATTCTAGCTGGCCGGCCGTTGATCAGCCATCGACCGGCCAGTTTTTTCCAGCCAGGAACCCCTGCCGTCAGATGAGCACAACAGGGGTGACCCGCTGATAGCAAGTTCTGCTGCCACCGTGCGGGTCACTATTTAAAAAAAATTGTCGTGATTTATCACGTGTCCTTTAATTAAAAAGGGTTTTAAAAATCCGAGTCGTGATGTAAAGGGACGACTTTTAGTCAAATTGGTTTCATGCCAAGGTGTATGAAGTTGTCACTTATAGTGACAAAATGACAATGTCATTTTAGATATAGAAGTCACTAATAGAAAGAAAATATGAAAATAAATTTCTCAGAAGAAGATCTATCTTTCACATATATGCTACATATAGTATATGTTACATAGGGTATGCTTGCCAAAAAAATATTGTAAGCAAGGCCTTTTCAATTTTGCAAACATCTTTCTCTCAAAGGAGACTGAGAATGGAAAGATTTTGTAGAATCATTTATTACTTTGACATTTGATAGTAACATTAAAAGGAACTTCTAAGCTTGTTTACTTCTAATGGAATATTTTCCACCTTAATCAATCACTATTGAAGAATGACTGAACCAATTTATCTTTTTTTATTTCTCATTTCATTAATAATTGATTGATTAATGCTTGCAATTGTTAATGGTTTTGCTATCTAATATTATCCTATTACAAGAAACACACTTAATTATTGCACTAGTGAAGAATTACTGCACACATTATACGAATGGTGTATCAGCAAATCACTGCATCTTTTCTTTTTCTTATCTATTTAACTCATAAAAAAGTAGATTAGTCCATTGTCCCATTAACTGGTATAGAGAATTCCTATCACCAAGAATTAATAAGATTATTAGCTTTTTTAAGTAATGTTATTAAGGTTTACTAATTGTTGAGAGTCACTTCACATACATCATAGGATTTTAGAGGAAGAAATGTCAACTATTCAAGAGGTATGTTATACCTGCATAATTGTGCCTACTGCCATCACAGAGTTTCTTAGATAGATACCATTGCCATGGGGAGATTTACTAGTAATTCCTTGAGCAATATTGGCTCCACATAATATTTGCTTTTGTTTATACACGATTTTTATTACTAGTTTAGAGAAATACGAATGCTTTTGACTGAGACAAGGAAAAAGATACACGAAACAAATAAGTTAAGAAATTTTTGCTTATACGTGTTTATTGATGAAAGCTAAAATTAGTAAATCTTGTTGTAAGATGTTTTTACATCTAGGGATTTCCACAACAACATTCGACATATTCAACTTGTTCCCCTCTAACATCTAATTTAGTATGACATTTCTTTGTTCCATTTTCTTTTTTCACTTTTATTATGATCAATGGGAGACGATTAGCCCTTGTCTTAGCATCATGTAGAAAACAATGGAGAGTCGTTGTATCTTGTATTTCCATTGAAGGTAGGTCCATGGGCATCGCTAAAATATATATGTAAAACTCATTTTCAAGGACTAGTCCTTGCTACAACATCCTATTATATTGTGTAATGTGGTCACCATTAATTCATATAACAATGAGCTTTTAACAAATATCAAAACAGACTTTGCATTACCGCTATCATACTTGTGTCCATTATCATCTCACTGTCTGCCCCACTCATAAAACATAGGCTACTCATCTGTATCCATCTCATCTTAACATGCTTCACACACCCATCAATGCATCCACATCGAAAAAATACATGTACCCATAAGTTACCTCTTTTCACCACTATTAGTTGTCAGATTCACACTTTTCATTAACCCTTTGACCTCCCTTTTTCCAATAGCTATGTTGCCCTTAATGACTTTGATAGTATACACAATAATTTGTTTCATTCCTTTCATCTCAACATACTTCACACCCCCATTAGTGCATCCACAAGTAAAAATTACATGTACCCAAAAATTACCTTTTGTCAACACTACCAATTGTCAAATTTACACTTTTAGATAATGCTTTCGACCTCCATTTTTTCACCAAGTATGCTGTCTTTCATGACTTTGATAGTACACCAATAATTTGCTTCATTTCTTTCATCTCAACATGTTTCACACTACCACCATATAAATTTATCCGTAAGGAAAAAAAATACATGTCTCGAGAAGTTACCTCTTTATAATCATAGCAATTTTCAAATATACACTTTCAATTAACGTTGTCATTCTCCCCTTTTCCACCACATATGTTGGCTTTACTAACTTTAATATCACGCCTAATATTGTGCTTTATTTCTTTAATCTCAATATCCTTCACATCCCTACCAATTTGTGCATCCTCAAGGAAAAAATAAATTGAACCTCCTTATCTTGCCTCACCTGCAAGAGATAGGGCACCATTATGGAGGCTATTAGATATCCACCCTTCGCCAACCTAGTGACCCATATTTGTCTTCATCTTAAAACGTTCTCGTTGCACTCACTGAGCTTCTCAACTTTGAGGGGAGAGTATGTTGAAAGAGGGGTGAGGGATGAGGATATGAGGGAGGAGATGAGAAAGAAGGAGACAAGGAGGAAGCTCATCCGGGAGAGGAATCCCATTGGCGGCATATGTGGCAAGAGAGAACACTGGAGGAGGGAAACCATTAGGATAAACTTTCACTCTAGGCAAAATTTTCTTCTTTATAACGCCAGAGGGGCATTTTCAGCATTTCTTGCACATGTGGCTCAGACAAACGTGCCTAGGTCTACTTTTGTAAAATCAATTTTCCTTGCCTGTTTTTGTATTTCGGCCAAAAGTCTAAGTCTATTTTTGAAAAATTTTCTAAAAAATTTGACATAGCCTTCATTCTTCCCAGATAACTACTAGGATTTTTACTCTCCCTAAGAACTTACGTCCTTTCATAATAAAAGATGGACATATAAACTAAAAATGATTGCCTAAATTACAAATATAATTAATTTTCATGAATAAGACAAAAGAAAGTAAGAAAAAGTCCAGCAATTTTTTAAATTGCTCACTTTATATTAAAAGTAAAAGGAAAAGAGTTTTATTAAAATTGAATTATAATCAGATACAGATGATGTTTTTGATAACCGTTTGTATTAACACTTAATTAAATAGTTTAAACAACTCGCAAAATTTCACTTATGTATGATATGGAACAATGTTCTTATGTATTCCTCAAGTCATTTTCTTTAATTGGAACTTAACGTTAATGCACCATAAATTCTTAATAGATTGACTCCAAAATATTCAAATTATAAGAAATTCAATAGAAGCTACAATTGCTGAATTTACACCTTGCAAACTTGGATTATACTTGAATATAAATAGATCACGAATATCGCCCAAGTAATAAATGCCCACGTTTTCTTTGGGTCCCAATTCCTCATTTGCCGATACTGCTCCTTAAAGAATTCCTATGGTTAAAAAGGCAAATCTCGGTAACTCCAAAGATCCTTGTATATGACACCAAATAGGAAAAGGCCCCGACGAGGAAGCCGACTGCTTAGAATATGGCCGATCTGTTTTGTCATTAAAATACTAGTAAGGATAGTGCGACGAAGGCAAACATACCCACGCGTCCTAGCAATCCTACGGCCAATCCCCTTCTCTGCTGTTCTGGCTGCCTACCTGCCGAATAGGAAAGCTCTAAGAAAAAGCGATGAGTTGTGGGACAACAGAAAAGAGACCAATGCCAACTGGCCGGATTTTAAACAGACACCCAAAGAGTGCTTGTCGATTCTTCAGGATGATCTTCCCTAAATTGAGCAGCCAGCCCAACTTGTGGATTTAAGACAGCCAAGTTTGGGCACAAGGATTGTCACTCTAATCGCATCTGAACGGGATTTCGGTGACGAAAAAGAGAGTTGTCAACGATTAGTGTTTCACTCTTGATGTGGGAATCGGATAACATATTGCAGCGTCAATTTGCTCAAGTCTTTCTATGTTTCAAAAATCGAATGGGCTTCGGTATAGGATTCAAAGCAATTTTGACTGTTGCTTTAATCGAGGCACAGACCTATCTACCACCTACTCAGACCGGTGTAAAAGATGATGCAAAAGAAACTCCTACCATTTAGAAAAGTCTTCCCGCCATGACATTTTTACTTTACACACTTTAATATCTAGTTTACACTATAGGTCATAGTTGAGACACTCCCCTCTAGAAAGTTGAATCTATGGGCACGGCCAGCAGTGGTGCGTGTTGCTACTGTGAACATGAGAAGGTTGATTAAAAAGCTCAATCTGAATCTGAAGAAACTTCAGAATGTGGATCCAATGCCAATTTCATTCTTGACAATGTTTCAGCCATGTCCAGAACATCATCCTTTTGGAACCCCCAGCGTTTCAAAACCTCCGATCCAGGAGCTCCTCTGTCTGTCCCAATCCTCTGTATGTCTGTCAACCTTTTCTGTACAAATGGCAGAATAGCATTGCTTGAACGCAATCTTGCAGCCATTGGTACCGAATGAACATCAAGAGAGCCCTTTGGTCGATGGTTAGGAACAGGATCACCTAGCAACTCTCCATGTGTACCTACATGTCTCCCAAAAATTGTAGGAAAGGGAAGGGGGATAGGAAGAGGACAGCGTGCCACAGACAGATGAGAGAAGATGGGCTTTGCTTCACTAGATCGATAATAGCTGTCTACTGATTCCTTCACTTCAGCAATAGAAGCCTGATTACCTCCTGCATACCACAAACAACATTACCTGCTGTCAATACTCATAATAAGGATCATTATCACAGCCAATCACATACTTCAACACATAACCTTCCCAGGAAAGGCCCACCAAATATAGGGATTCTAGTAAAAGCAGTTATGATCTCAAGTTTATAAACACTCATGGGAGAAATATACCTGAACAAAGAGCTCCATGAATTGCGGTTGATTCAACTGTAAACAAGTCTTCAACATCTTCTGCAACTTCAGGCGTCAAAGCACGTAGATTCCCTTGGATAGATCCTTGCTCACCTAATCCGAGTAACTGGATATAAGTAATTCATTCCAGTCCACAAAATATAACATTTTCCAAGTTCCTTTTAGGGGTAAAAATCAAAAGAGTACCTGTCAAAGGAGGAGCTGGCATTGCCGCATCCAGAACGGCAACATTGTTTTGCCTACCTTGAAGGGCTAGCATATTTGTCAACTCACCAATATCAACTGCACCAGAAACATTTGTTAAAGCCATGGACCCCACAGTAACCATTCGAAAGGGAAGACTGATGGAGTGTAATGCAGCAGCATAAACTGCACTGCTATGAAATCCTTTCCCATTTTCTATGCTAAGGAATTTGGATGCTTTACCTGTAAAAATTGGAGAAAAAATAGTCTTAACAAAAAACAGATAAAGATGAGTATTATGCACTGTAAGCTATAAGAAAAAAAAGAGGAAACATTGAGAGTCCAAGAAAGCATCGTGCATACTTGTACTAAGGCACGGCAATCCAATTGGGACCATTAATTTACACAATGATGACAGTTTAGAAAGCGAAACTGAATCATGAAGAGCTCTCATGATGGATTTTCTACGAATTGATGTGTCCGTAAAATTTATTGGGCTTCTTGCACTATACAGTAACACAGGTGTATGTGAATATTCATCAGCAATGTTCTCCAAGAACTCCACAGCTATTCCAGAAAAACCACCTGAATCATCGACTATAAATTGAATGCCCTGTAGAAACAAGGACAAATAGAATATAGCCAAAACAAAAATGGCAGTTGTAAAGTAAAACAAGATCAGTTTAATAATCAAAGTCATTAATCATCTGTGTCCATGCATTCTCCAAGCAATTAAATCATTTGGAACAAACCCATTTAATGCATATGTAATGGACTAGCGAATATATATATGCTGACCTGTATATGGTCACAATCTTCAACAAAAAAACGGAGCCTCTCATCCATTTCTTCTGCCTGTAAGCTACCTGAAAGGACTTCCTTTCCACTTCCATAATTATCAAAATCTTGAATGTCCATCCATATACTATTTAATTCATACAGACTTCTCGGATGAAAGTGAACTTTAGAAAAGTCAGTCCAAAACTGAACATCCTTGTCTAGACAGTGAACTAATTCTCTATCTTTGTCTTGGCTTCCAGAAAGATCCTTCTTATTGTCATGAGTAGCCTGAATTTCCAGTTTTTCATGTTCTTCCTCGTCTAAGCTTTGCAAAAAAGGATTTTTTTTGCAAGGTTCAGATACATGTCTTGAAATATCTCCAGTCCTGCACAAGGATGTGACTGCATATGCTGTAAACTGTACAAGGATGTAGATACTTGGCAAAGAGAAAAATCCTCACCATGTAACAACATGTGAAGGATCAGAGGACGGTAATTCATTGTATAAAGAACCAGAAGATCGTAAAGAACCAAGCATTCCTGCAAGTAAAAAGTTAATTTCCAACCATGGTAATCTACAGTATTTATCCTCCAGAGCAGGAATGATCATAAAAGTAATCAAAACTTTACTTAATGGGTAAGATTTAACATAATTCACATCAAAATGAGGCAGTTGCAAAAGGTAACTTGGATGTAACAAACATTTTGTAGACTCAAGCATTTAGTAAAATACATACAAATATTAAGGACAGGTCTTTGAAGTAAACAAAAAGAGAGTGAAAGCGGTATGTGTTGAAACCTAATTTTTCTTGAAAGGATGACAGAATTAGTTTTTAATTTAACAAATCCAAAAGTACAAAAGAATTTGCCAGCACAAAATGGATTTCAAATGCACTCTGGCACTCAGATAGTTTATAGTTAATTCTTGAAAAAAAACTCGTCTGTGAAGGAAAGGCTGGCACTAAGTTGTTTGGAATATTTCGAAACGAGAATTGGTGGTATCTTAAGAGTCGACATTCAAGGTGTATATAATTATTGTCATCCTCCAAATCAATTAAGTACATCAAAAAAGAGTAGGCCCACAACACATTTTATTGTAATTGTTTGAAACCAAGTTGCCTCAAAAGCTCAAGGAATGGCTAACAATATATATCAAGCCTAGGCCGGCCCAAATGGATGGATACAGAGACAAACAAGCAAATTAACCAAAATCCTCCTAAAGGGGAAGAAAATTTTAACAGATGCATATGCTTGCACATGCACAGAATATGCAAAGGTAGGGGCAGGGATCGAAAGCGGGACCTCCTCATCAAGATAAGGCCCAAATAGGTAGATGCAGAGACTGACAGATTATCCACCAGTAATGTCACAATTGCGAGAGCCTTCTTATTACCAAATAAGGGCAGTAAAAGGGGCACCCCCTTATTCTCAAAAAAAGGGAAGAAATCAGTAGAATACTTCTGAAGAACTGGAGCCATACTTTGTCTACTACAGTAAGCCAGAGGGCTACGACAAAATTCTCCTAGATAACATATGGAAACAAACAAACACACAACTGATTAGAGGTAGCTTCCTCTACAATCCAAGAGTACACATTCAAAGATTTCTTCAAGCACAACAATCTCCAATACCTTCCAAAATATATTTTTCATGTCTTTGAGCCACGTGTGGGAAAACCCACCAAGTATGTAAAGTTTATTTACAGTAGCAAGGTCAATTTAGCAGGTATGAGGCTTACAAAGGTAGTAGAAATCTTTTAAAAGAAATGCATGAGGAACTATCAATATACACGAACAATCACTAATATACTTAAAAGAATTATATAAAATAATCAATATTGCAAAAAAAAATAAAGATAATTAGACCCTAACATTAATGAAATTTTGTATCTTGGCTTTCTCTTTCAGTTCCGACTCCTTTTTCTTTGTATTGTTTCTTGTTTTCCAGACACAAAAGGCTAGGTATGTCTTTTTGTTTGTTATCTTTTCTGTGCAAACAGTTTACATAATAAAGATGAAGGACAAAAAACATCTAATGAGGTGTCAGGCATACTATAGAAGCAAGTGATATACATTGTACTTCAATCAGAAACAGACCTTTCTCTCAGCTCATGAATAGGCTTGCTAATTTCCTCCTGCAACCTAGAATGTTATCTGCATAATTTTATATTATCCCAGTCATTTCTAAATGGTTCATAGTCTTCAGTTCTATCCGCTCTAATTTCAATATATTTGACATGCAATATTTTATCATAAAACATCTGAAACTTCATCAGTTCTGGGCCATCATCTAAACAACTTGATACTTACTCATCTGCTTGCCATTTAAATCAAAAGCTACTTTTTCTTTTACTAACAGAATTTTGATACTCTGAAAAATTAATAAAATTTATATGGCATATGAATGGTACAATATGATGTGAATCACAGAAAACTCTTCTACCTACCAGTATTAAAAGGGCGAGCCATGAACAAACAACGAAGATAGCAATTACATATGGTAAAAAAGGAGAGTGGGATGATATTGTAACTTACAAAAACTATAAAGTCATCAAATTGAAGATTTCTTTGGAAGTTACAATCAAGCAGATATGGGAAATACCACCTGCCACATTACCTCAATAACAGTGCTGCGTACAATACTGCTACATTCCTACCTGTTTTTGCATTACAACTATTGCAGCCTATGGGCCCTTAAGTGGAAGATATAAAATGCGCTAATGAAAATTTGGTTACTATCCACTCTCTGTCTCCTTCCCCCTTTATCTCTAGTCTAATTCTTTTTATAAGTCCTTGCTACTACTTCTCTTGTTCTTTCCTCTCTACCTTTTCAATCTCTAATGATGTTTCTTTCATCATCTTCAGGGAATAATTACTTCTCCCAAAAACTACCAGCAATTATTTATTTAAATATAACAACCAATACAGAATCTTGTTCAGAATTTAGTTAAGAATTTCGTTCTGAATTACAACCACAAGCAATTATTCTCAATTACTACAAGAATTTACTTCATTCTAATGTAAAAGAAAAAGCAATCATTTTATTTAGAACTTTGTATGAAGTGCAGAAAAAAATAGCTAATGCATACTGAAAACCAAGGCGATTTGCCCGTAATGTCATTTGAACAAAGGCCTATATTCAAAAAGCTATCTTTAAATGCAACGAAGTAAAATTATGAAAGAAAAAAAATGTAAAATCTGCTTTATACTAGGTAACTGCAATCTTACGCAAAGATTTATTCTTTGAAAGAAAAAAGAAACCCAGTGAGAGTTAGAAGGAAGATGCACAACATATTTATCTGAAGGGAAACATTACCTTGGAAGTCAATTGATACCAGTCGGGGTGTGTATGTCAAAATACCCTGCATTTACCTTCATGGGTTAGTAAGGCATTGCGTCCTACTTTCTAGTCAAAAAGATAACTTGAACAACACAGTTAAACAGATTCAACTGTTTCACATTTCAATGAAGCTATCAACCTCAACTCCAGCATCCCTAATACTAAGTGATCATAAATGAGCCTGAGATATGCAATACTCCCCCTGTCCCACATTAATAGGAGATATTAATGTGGTATAGAGGGAGTATTATTTAGCACATTACTTCAGCTAAAAGATGAACGGAATGAAATGGCAGGAGAAAGGGTTTCAGGTAAAACACTGATTAAACAAATTTCAATGAAGGCGTCAACCTCAACTCTACCACCCCCAAATACTAAGTATTTTTAATTGAACCGAGGTATGAAATGCCATTTATCACATCATTTCAGCATGAGTTTAACATCAGCAACTAAAAGAGGAAAGGAACCAAACAGCAGAAGAGGTAGCACAAGAGTGCATCATCTCACCCCCTGTACATTTGTGATAATTTATTCTACTTAATTATTAGCAATGAAGCTTACATGTCAGATCCAGCCCTATCATTTCGCTACCAAGTGGAAAACGAGGATTGTGTTTCTTCAATTGCTCGAGCATGGCTTGTGGGCCTTTGAAAGGCTTAAACTTGATTAGAAGGAGCTCTCCTTGAACCCAAAATGATGATCTTATATAATTTCACCACTAATAAAATGTAAATAGATCTAATTTTTCAAGACAGATATCAACAAGCATCAGTGGTCCATGGAAAGTTATCGTCCACAGAAAAGCCCCAGTACAGAAGGCCATGCTATAGTTCACTTGTCTTGGCCCAGAAGCCACAAACATACCCTCAGTTTATACCTTCCTCACTCGGTAGTTTCTCCACCATAGAGATGTACAGACTATAGCAGATTCAAATTTTGTATCTTAAAAGAAAAACAGTCAAGCCTACAGCAACCAGAAAAATTGGCAATAAAAAAGCTTGAACTCGATATTTTTACCCTCAGTCAATCAGTTTGTAACCTTCCTGACTTGGTAGTTTCTCCACCATAGAGAGGTGCAGACTATATACTCAAATTTCATATAAAAAAAAAAGGATACTCAAATTTCAAGTCAAGCCTACTGTGACCAGAGAAATTGGCAATAAAGAAAGCCAAAACTTGATATTTTCAATTAAAGCTTTGCTATAAGATTTGGTACAATCTTGCAAGCAATTAAAACCAAGTTCATTCAGTTTGCTGCTCAGTTTTCTACAATCACTCTATACAAAGTATCTAGTATACCTGAATATCTTAACTTGTTTTCCACAGGCTACAAGCACATCATAATGATTTGGTTGGAGCTTTAAGCAATCACTATGTGTTCACTTAATTAAATTAAGTTTCAGGGTCCACAGGTTGGGCCAGATTTTTCCACCCATCTTATGCAGGGTCATGATAATTGGTTTAAATGGCATAATGACATTCTGCAATTATTACAAACTTGTCTTTATCCAGATGCAATAATGTAACAAATTTATTTACTTTAAAGCTCATTTTTAAGTGACAAATAAACCTAAATAGCCCATTTATGATCATGTAACCTTTTGTCCAAAATGGTTCTAGACTTCTAGTTGACTTCATACTTTCTGGTTGCAAATTACCCATCTGTGCTTTGTAGTTTCTATTTGCTCTGCTTTACACCCACATGCCCTATTTCTGGCTTTCCTTGGGAACCAGCAGTAGAGACTAGAGAGCTATATTCATATGACCAAAATAAGGGTGAGTGAACACAGAACAAATGGGTAACAGGCAACAGGAATATGTCCTATTGTTAGAGAATAAGACATTGTCAGCCAGCAGAAAGGTGAAATATATTCACAATTTCAGTAATAAGCTACAAACTAAAAAGCATTGAAACATTTAATTGCAATCATGCATTTGATACATCCAATCTTAAAAATCACCTACTGATTGAATTGCTAAAAATCAAGTTTAGAAGGGAGTGACAGATGCATGTTATAGTCTTATTTTTAAAAAAAGTCCCGTATTAATAGTCCTATTTCATGTTATCCTTCTCATATTAATTAGTGGATAGAGTAAAAGGGGTGAGTGGGTGGAGTAAAAGTGCTAATTAACTGGCTTCCTTAAATACCACCTTTTTTCCAAACTGGACAATTTATATGAGACGGAGGGAGTATCTGATCGTCTCGACATGCCTAATGAAATGATTTAAGTATGCTAAGGGTCAAATTCTCTGTAAAAAGTGCATACTATAAACATGACAAAAACAATGTGCTCTTTACATAATTTAAAAAATCCTGAGCAATATTTGTGAAACTAGTTTTTTCCAATACATCGAAACTTTTCAGTGATGAATAGTGGACCACAATGCATACAATTGTACTTTTGAGAACAAAGTTTCCGACTGATGCACATATTAACTGGCTCGACAGAAGTTGAAAGGAGCTTAACGTTCATCAAAATCACCTGCGGTGTTTCACCAGTCCGATATAGAACATCCATGTCTAAAAAAGAATTCTTAAAGACATAATCTGCTTGGGGGTCCCCAGCCAATCCAAGCAACTCATCCTGTATAGGCAAGAGTAAACATATTAAGCAATCAAATGTCTATTACCAAATACCAAAATCATCAAACCAAGTTCAAGAATTAAGCAGAACATCTTTTTGGGAGTGAGAGACACGCCCATCTCAACAGTCTGCAGTTATACCTGAAAGTTCCAAAAGTGGGATCCAATGTAATTTGCAAAACCACCAACTTGGATGGTCACGATTTCTTTCATATCCGTCCCTCTGCGTCACACACTACGAACTACGCCCAAGATTATCCGTAAAGATCCGACTTATCACTTGAACGACAACCAGACACTCAAAGGTCAGTGTTCTGTGTAGTACATTCACAAGCATCTGATGGACATAATATACTTACTATCCACTCCCATCCATCATATAACACAATTGAATTTTCCTCCTACAGCCCAGAAGTACAAAATTATTATCCGCGGGATTCCCAAGCAACTAGGAGCATTCGGGTTCAAAGCAGAAAGAAATAGCAAGATAGCATCCTCTAGGGCATTTTGACGAACAGATTGCTTGCCATCGCCGAGTCAGGTTGGTAACCAGTTGCACGGGATAGTGAAGGGAGAATCGTATTGCACCTACGGTTATATGATTCTTAGTCCAAATAGGATGAGCGTGAATCTATTGCTTGCCTCTTTGGGTGAGAAAACATATTCACGCCTTGGAGATGTCTCTCATAGCGAGTGTTATAATTCCTGTCCTCCTTTCCCCGCCGCCTGCTACGCCGACGCACATCACAGTCACCTTCTGCAACGGTCGTTGAGTCACCCTTGTACTGATACTTGTTGATTCTTCAGGTAGCCATGGCGTTTGCTCTGTTCTGGAGCTTTGTGACAAAGTTTTCCTAATTTCACAGGAATTCTCAAAAAATGCCCAAACGGACATTAAGTGACATTTTCGCCCACGGATCCTCAATTTATTATCATTTTGGATTTATTTTAAAAAAATTATAAAGTTAGTTTATAAGAGTTTTTGATAGAAATTTGAAAAAATTATTTAATTAAAAAATAATAAAACTTATTGACCAATTGGGGGTGGAGTTTTTCTAAAGGAGTTCTCATAGGGTTGCTATGTGCTTCGCCATGTATCATTTATGTGTCTATGGTCTATTAGGTATCAAAGCCCAATAGATCCCATCAATCTACCACCACCATCAGCCACTTACCACTTATTCTTTAAGTTAAGTCAAGATTTTCTATATGAAGTTGAATATGCCCCTTCCCAAGTGCCAGCCACCTGATTTCCTGTTGTCAATCCTTACCACGTTTTCGAGTTAAGTAAAGAGTCATACACCGTAAAAAGCCTAAAAATAATTTTCAGTTCTAAAACTCCTTCTATGTTCAAAGAGTATGTTCAAGCATCCTCTTTCTCCCAGCACTAGATTCTAGCAAGTCCAAATGAGTCCTTCCTCCCCATTGCTATGCCTAGCAGCCTCTATTAACAATGGCAGACTGAAGGTTATACTCATCTCCATCTTGGAACCATCAAGGTTGCCCTCACCCTCCGTGGCCGACTAGGGATGGAAATCACCAGCAATCTTGCTCTCCTAGACACCCGGTTCCTCACATATAACCAGAGTGTCTTAGCCACTGTCCAAGTTACTATGAATGTTAGTACTATCTTTCTTACGTTGTATCCAAACTACAACGTCTCCTTGCAAGACTCATTCTTGTTTAACTCTCTTTTTGCCCAAGTTCAATTCTCTAGCCTAAACATGAGGCTCAGAGCCATTTCCATCACTATAAATCTCCCAACCGTAGGTCTCCACCCAGTTAGCCGATGCTCTCACGCTGAAGATTGGCCCCCAAGGTGTTCATTGCACCTATATTCCCAAATAGCTCTCCAATGAGTGACTCCAACAGATACTCCCAAGTAAGTGGATCACAGCATACGAGACTTTTCTACAGACCACTAAGTCTTATGTTGATACCTCCCCTATTTTCACTAGAAAAGTTGATGGCAATGTTGAAACTCAGTTCCCAACCCTGAATTCAGACAATGAGGTCTTCTCCACGCCATTATCAGAAGTCAATACCATTGAGGCAGTTGCACAGCTAACATCTCATATCTGGTGGGATATTTGCAATTGCAACCATTGCCTGGACTACCAGTTCACCATGCAGCATTCTTATCCTAATGAAAAGGCCCGAAGAAGAAAAAACTCCTCACAGTAACAGCTAAAAAGGCAATATGAAGCAGGCAATCCCGAGGTTGATCTCTTAGGAGAATCCTCTAGAAAATTTAACTAATATGTCCTATATTCCAGAAGAAAGGAGGGGCCCAACAATTTATGTGGCTATTACACCAAGGCATTGCATGCCCTCGACGATAAACATCCATGTTTACGCAGTGTTCGAACTCATATTGCCATTGAAAATCCTGTCCCCTAGATTTTTATGCTCGAACCAGAGTTCCCTTCTCCACAAGATTATGAAGATCTAAGCAAGCATGTTAAGCATATATGGAAGAACCCAACACCGGCAGGCCAAGCCCTTGACGGATGGCCTAGACAAATCTCTGCCGCAAATGCTGTCACGCCCCGGCGATGCCCGACCAGAGCCGAACCCGGTCCAAGGGCCGGTCAAGCGCACGGAGGCGACGAAGGGAAGATTGAGAAACGATTTAGCGGAAGACTTAACTCTAAATACGGGCTATCTAATAGAAATATGGAGTACACACATTCCTTTGAGTAAGAGTAAATAAGTAGAAAAGAAAGAGAGTCGCTTAACTCAAAATAAACGACTAATCTCAAACCCGCATGCTTAGACAACCAAAGCCCACATTGGCTCTAAAATAGATCTTAAGCAACATAAATGTATAAAGTAGCATCATTCAAATCAAGAACCATACATAAAGGTTCTAAACATAAAACAGAAACCAAGGAAAATAAACCACATAAGAGTCATCCACAATCACATCCAAGTCGTCTCCGATCTTTCCTCAAAGAGAGGATCTTGTTTGTCTGCGTGTCGCACCATGCAGCCCCAAAACAAAACACAAGAAAAAGGGGTGAGTTTAACAAACTCAGCAATGATTTTTAATATAACTATCATCATCGGAAATACGATAACATAGCAATAAAATCATTCAGATCAAAGATTGACAAGATGTATCATTTTCTGATCACACATACACATCACCTAAACTTGCATCATAATGTATAATCCACATAATGTCATTCACATCGTATCAACCTGCATGAAATGTATCTCTAACATACATATTCAATCATGCATCACGTCATATCAACCTGCATAAAATGTATCTCTAACATACATATTCAATCATGCATCACATCATATTAACCTGCATAAAATGTATCTCTAACATACATATCCAATCATGCATCACATCATATCAACCTGCATGAAATGTATCTCTAACATACATATTCAATCATGCATCACATCATATTAACCTGCATGAAATGTATCTCTAACATACATATTCAATTATGCATCACATTATTCTCATTCATCATGCATGTATAAGTATCGCACACACACACTAGTCCAACATGCAAGTCCATACACATAGAGAATAGACCTACTCCTCAAGGCCAACGCCTTCGAGTTACTCCTGCTCCTCAAGGCCAATGCCTTCGAGCAACTCCTGCTCCTCAAGGCCAACGCCCTCAAGCAACTCCTGCCCATTTAGTCTAAACTCTCGGGCAACCCTGCTTATCAAGACTAAAGTCCCAAGCAATGATAACTGGTAAACCGGTGTGCTCGAACAAACCATCAAATCAAAACATGTCCTTTCGGACCAATCAAATTTCGATTTAGCCACGACTGATAAATCCGGCACACAATTTCACCACATTACATCCAATCGGTCAAATTCGATTAACCTCGATAAAGTCTCAATTAGAAATCCATTTTCATGATGCATGCAACATGGTACATACGTGGGCAAGGCATACATAAATCCTAATCCATTATAAGTGCTCTCATCAGCCCCTAATGCATCATTTATAATCATGATATCAAGCTTCAACATTATCATTTAAACCCCACATGTGTATGTATCTAGTAGAAGTACTTCACTCAATGCATTTCAACATGCTTGAAATTAACTCACTACCACACTACACATGTGAATTAACATCTAATCATAAATTCCAGTGGAAATCATAGAAGAAGAATCATTGAAATCATAACTCAATTCAAGCTCAACCACAAAGGCTAAACACATTTAAGATCATTCATTTCATCCTTAAGCCATGACATTCACCAACATCCACGCATCAACTAATCACATTCTATTTGACAATCAGTCCATTAAGAGGTTGTAGTCCTACTGAAAATATGCTTAACCATAGAGAATCAACCATTCATAATTTCAAGATGACAATTCTAACATCATGCCACAAAACATAAGTCATTCCACAAATCTCTAATTATATATCCCAACTTCATAACCTCGATAGTGTGCCTATCCAGTAACATAATATAGCTTAAAACACTCCACATTCATATAAAATTGGCAAGTTAAAGTGGAATCATCGAAATAAATATCGTGCAAATAGAACACAAAACAACTGTGTAGCCGTTCGAACGCCCAGAAGGCCGTTCGATCGGCTAAACGGTAAAATTTCAAATTCACAATTTGGCCGTTCGAACGCCCAGCAGGCTATTCGATCGACTGAACTGAAAATCTGTCAATCCGATAGTGTTGCCGTTCGAACGCCCTGCAGGGCCATTCAAACGCCAACAAGGCAGATTCGACCTTCTTCCTTTCGCAATTTCAATCCGAAACTCCATTGATAACACTTGAAATCATCATCTAACAAACCTAAATACCATCAAAAGCCCACCATGACTTCCAAAATGCTAAACCATATCATAACAAGATCTATGAAATCGGGATTAAAGATTACCATTTTCTAATCATGCCATTAGCACACTAAATCAAGTAACTCCATTTAAAATAAACCACAAAATCAAGAGTTTTACCATAAAAAGACTAAAATTTCAAAAGTCCATTACCTTATCCCTTGATTAGGCTTATATTTGATGGTCACCCTTCTTGAAAACCTTACAAAGACATAGAGTTTGAATTAAACTCCATTAAAATCGATTTACCAAAGAAAACCCTAATTAAAAACTTAGATCTAGGGCTTGTTGAACATAAAAATTGGATTTTGAGAGCTAGGGTTTGTAGTAAAAATATAAATCAGTAGTTTTGATGTCCAAAAACGAATTGAAACAAAGAGGAAATGGTAGATTTAGAAGAGATTAAGAAAAAAGCTAGGATTTAGTACTTAATTAGAATAGGCTTACCTTAAACACCTTCTAATCCGGGCCTAATTGGGTATTAGGACTGACCTCTCCTCCTTAACCTATTCCCAAAATGGGAATGGCTCAGGTTTCGCCTTTTATAGTAGGTCTTGGGGTGTGTATGAGTAAGTTATGGGGTGTAAATAGAAAAAGTAGGCTAAAAATAGGTATTTTACAAATTTGAGCACTAATTAAGTCTAAGAAAATTCTAAAAATTTTTGTATGACCTTAAGTATATATCTGGGTTCATTTGGTCCAAAAACCAAAATTTCGACGGTGGGGCCCACAGGGTCCCGCCACAACCCTAATTTTTGGAAAAATAGTAAACATTCAGAAAAATCCCAAAATTTCACATTTGATTTAAAACCACTAATCTTAAAGTTGATTTTGGTTAAAACCATCATAAACACCACTTATTCACGAAACCACCGAATAAATCAAAAAACGCGTTAACCTCACCATAACCGATAATTAAAGAAAACCAAAAACCAATTTAGAGATGAGGGTCCTTGCAGATGCTGCCCTAAACTGGCAGACTACAAATGCAGTCGCTCAAAACAAGGCCCTTTCGAAGCTCCTCACTGAACAACAAAAGCTCACACCACTGGTTACTCCAAACTCTAGCCTTTTGCTTGAGCTACGAGCAACGATCGATGGCCTACACCAAGAACTTCTTCAGATTGCTTCCAAATGTCTAGATTTCTTCACTACCTCTAGACTCATTTCCTAGAAAGATGCAGAAAAAGACACCTTGAAGCATAGCTCAGAAGCCTTGAAGCCTCCCACACCACTACACCACTTCCCATTCCAAGCTACCTAGCCTTTGCTACTCTATTTAGTAACCCCTCTTCTTACATTCCCAACTATCATTCGCAACCACTTATCCCTCCTCCCAACTCTGGCCTCTACCACAAAACTCCACCTCTCTCCAGCCAACCACCTATTACTTCCAGACCTTCTAAACCCAACGGAAAGGCCCCCCTCTCCCTTGATCATGAAGCTTCCTCCCGACAGCCTTCTTATTACTTCCCTATTGAAGAACCCAATCCTATTGCTTCATTCCTCCGACCCTCTTGCTTACAAAAAACCCACGGAGAAAACTACCTTGCATCTTCAAATGCTTCCACATCCTTTGAGATTGACCCAAGTTTTCCTGAACTTTTTATGCATGGTGACCCTATAGTTGAACAACCCTCTGACTCTGAGCAGTTTGGTGACACAAAACATGGGCCACATTTTGATGCTACTTTTACTCGGCCTTTTTCTCAAAATACCGACAACAAGAAGCTCTTTACCATTGATGATATTTTTCCCTCCAAATGGCATGAGTGTTTCATGGAAATATTTTCCTGGGGAACTGTGGAAATGGCTATTCCAAACGCCAACCTCAGTTATGTTCTTACCAAGATCTCTTCCAGATTCAGTGGACATCTCCATGAATGGTGGCTAGCACTTGGCGAATACAGACAACTACATATTCTCCAGTCCAAAGACATTTCAAAATTTATAGTCTATCTCTATAATGGATTTCTTGGACACCCAGTGCTCTGTCAAGAAATAGCACATGAAGAATTTTTGAAAGTAAAAGTATGTTCTTTCAACAAAAACGACCTTGGAAATCACTATATGCATATGTCAGCTCGTTTCCATGCAATCAACAGCATCGATGATGTCAACTTGAAGCAAGTGTTTCTCCAATCCTTACCAGAACCATTGGGTGATGAGACCAAACTCATTATTGAACTCAAAGGAAATATCATAGGTAATCTCACCCTTAGACAAATTTATCAGTTAAGTCTCACTGCCATCGACAAGTTGTGCAACTAGTCCAAGTTCATCAAGCGCCTTCAAGAAACTGGACAAAAACTTGGAAAAGCTTGCCTTTGACCATACTTACAGATCAAATGCAAAGGTGACAATGACTACACTTGTTCTACAAAAAAGAAGTTTCATTTCCACAAACCAAGATTCTCCCAAACGGATGGATTTGCTAGACCCAAGCAAAAATGGAGATTTTTTGGCAAAAAAGGACCACAACACAAGAAATCAAACAAATGCTTTCTTTGTGGAAAATCTGGACACTTTGCTTGCCAATGTCGGACAAAAAACAAGCCCTGCAAAGCCCAATTTATTCAGCAGGTGATGGCAATCACTCAGCAGGAATTCCATGATCTTGAATCAGAACTCTCAGCCGATGAAGGCTATAATTTAGACACTGTCCTTAAACTAGATTATTCTAGTTTTGGACATAGTTTTGATGACGACTGCTGATGATCAAGCTGAAATTTTTGGAATAGATGATTTTCCTGAATTATTTGCTATACAACCCACTCATCTCCTTCTTGTTACTCTTCATCTTGGTTCTACCACCATCCCCCTCATTGCTTTTCTTGATACAGGAGCATCTTGCTCAATTCTTAAGCCTTCCATACTCAAAACTAGTTATTGGCATCCACACAGCCAATATTTCAAAATTGCTGATAGAAATTCCTTCCATGTTGATAAGATCAGCAAGCCTTTTACTATCTCCTTATTCCCTTCTTTACAAATCACACAACCTTTTCTTGGGTCCCCTCTTACTGGAAAAGATGTTATTATTGGATTCAATATCCTCCACAAGCTGCCTCAGCTCAAGTGGACGCCTCATGGATAATCCTACAAAGACGATTTTTCCCCCTGGGCTACTATTAATAATTTGCATACTTTGCAGGACCATCATGAAGTTATCAAGCTTCACATCATATAGGATTGTTGTGCATCCTTGCACGAAGAGTTCAAAGCACAACATGGTTCACCATTGTAGACAAGACCCGAGTTATTTGTCCACCTTCCTTTCAAGGCCACAGCCCCCACATCAACTCCCACACCAGCCAGTTCTACTCCAAGCACAAGAAGAGCTTTCACAACTGCTCAAGCAAGGTCTTAATGAAGAAACATCCTCGTTGTGGGCATGTCAAGCTTTTTTTGTCAACAAGCGAGCTAAGCAAGCATGCGAAAAAGCTAGACTAGTCATAAACTATCACCCCCTCAACAGATACCTGGCTGATGAAAAGTTTCTGTTACCATAGCAGATGAGCCTTTTTGAGCAAATCGCATATGCCAAAGTTTTCTCTAAGTTTGATCTAAAAGCAGGATTTTGGCAAATTGGCATTCATCCTGATGATAGAGAAAAAACCGACTTCATCATTCCTAATGCTCACTACCAATGGACAACCCTTCCATTCAGACTAAAAACAACACCTCTATTTTTCAGAAAATTATGGTCAAAATTTTCTGCCCTCTACTTCATTCAGCACTTGTCCATATCGATGATATCCCCCTTTTTTCCAGAACGGAAGAAGAGCACTCACAGCTTCTACAAGAATTCCATTCTATCTGTTGTAGTTATGGCCTCATGCTCGCCGAAAAAAAGATTGTCTTGTGCACACCAAACATTGATTTCCTTGGAATGGAAATCCACAATGGTAAATATATTCCTTTGTCCCATATTGCAAAAAAGCTCAAGGATTTTCCTGAAGAATCGTTGTCCCAAAAACAAGTTCAAACATTCCTCGGTGTTTTGAATTACATCTCAAAATTTATTCCTCATATAGCGAAGACAAAGCAACCCTATCAGAACTCCTTCGGAAAGCTCCATCCCCTTGGTCTGAGAAGTATATGAAAGCCGTCAAAGCTATCAAAGAGATTATTCCAAGATTGCCACCATTGTAGATCCCGTCCTCTCATTAGCATTGTATTTTGCAAACCGATGCTAGTGAGTGATGGTGGAGAGGGCCATGCAAAATCTGGACAAGGAGAGGGACGAATGGAGGACGTCCACTATTATCAGGATTAGGGAGTTGGAGCAGGAACTGAAGACCTACCTGCCTAAAGAAAAAGTTGTTGGGTGAGTGGGTTTGTACCCACGTAAACCGGAAACGGGAAGTGAGGCCCAATTAAGAGAAATAGTTGGGATTTGGAAGAAGCATGAATGAAGTGGGCTCCACAATCCCATTAGAGATAAGATTTACAATTCCTATCTAAAGTGATGTTTTCGTGGGTTGTTATAAATATAAACAGCCTGCTCATTATGAAAGACGATGCAAAACTTAAAATTGGGTTGTGGCTTCTTTCTTCTCTCCTGGACAAAAAATTAGAGAACTCTTCTTCCTCTCTTCACATTCTACCCAATTAGAGCAAAGGCAGATTTTTGCTCTTCTCTTTGATTGAGTATCAAACAAAGAAGACTACTCCTTGGTGGAAAATTGTGAGAAAGCTTTTGCTCTCATCTTCTCTTTGATAAGTGGTGATTAGCCCCATTCAGGCTAAAGTATCCCAACAATTTGGCTAAGAAATAGAGGGGTTTCTCTTAATTGAAAAAGAAAGGGTTTATCATTTAAAGAGGTAATTCTAATTCCCCCACACTACAACCAAATGTAGTATTAGTGACACATTTATTAGCGATGCAAAATCAAATGTCGTTAAAAATAACTATTTGTGGTGCATATAAAAATGTCATAATAAAATTAACTATTAGCGACACATAAATATATGTGTCACTAATAGTTAGATATTAGCGACACATAAATATATGTGTCACTAATAGTTAGATATTAGCAACGTTTAATCTAAAGTGTTGCTAATAGTTAACCTATTTGCTATGCTTTATGCAAACGTCACTAAATGATATATATTTTAAATTAAAAAAGAAAAAAATTATAACTATTAGCGATGCTTCTTGTAAGCATCACTAATAGCAGGGCTAGCTAATAGTTTTTAATGAAAAATTAAAAATTAAAAATAAAATAAATACTATTAGCAATGTATAGAAATATATGTCGCTAATACATACACTATTAGCTACGTATAGAAATATACGTCGCTAATAAGATTTATTTTATTTTATTTATTTATTTTTATAATTAATTTTTAAAAATAAAAATCATAAAAAATTGAAATTAAAGGAGAGATAGTGAGTGGAGAGAGGGAGAGGAGAGAGAGATGAGAGGAAGGAAAGAGAAAGAGGAGAGGGAGATTAATTAATTTTTATTTTTTAAAGATTTTTTTATATATTATTATATTTTAAAAATAAAAATTAAAATAAATACTATTAGTGACGCATAGAATATATATCGCTAATAGTACATGTAGTAGCGACGTATATTTTTATATGTCGCTAATACATACACTATTAGCAATGTATAGAAATATACGTCGCTAATAGTATTTATTTCATTTTATTTATTTATTTTTTAAATTAATTTTTAAAAATAAAAAATTGAATTAAAGGAGAGATAGTGAGTAGAGAGAAGAGGGAGAGAGAGAGGAGAGATAGTGTGTAGAGAGAGAGGAGGGAGAGGGAGAGGGAGAGGAGAGGGAGAGAGAGGAGAGAGAGAGGATAGGGAGAGGAGAGAGGAAATGGAAGAGAGAGAGAGAGAGGAGAGGGGGGGATATTTTACTTTTTAAAAAAAAAGAGTATTAGCGACGTATACATCTATACATCGCTAATACTACGGAGTATTAGTGGTGTATATATTTATACGTCCCACTCCTCTCCCTCCCCTCTATCTCTCTCTCTCTTCCCCCTCCTCTCTCTCTCCCTCTCCCTCTCCCCTCTCTCTACACACTATCTCTCCCTGCTCCGGTCCCCCTCCTCTGATTTTCTGACAAGAGGGTGGGGGGAGGATAAATGGGGTGGAGTGGAGTGGGGGGGTAGAGGACAGCTGTGCTGTCGCCCTCCTCCCGCTCCCCACCCCCCCTCCATTTCTCCGGACCCCCCTCTCCACCTGCTCCCTGCCCCAGTCCCCCTCTCCTTTCGCCCCTCCTCTAATTTTCAGAGGAGGGGGTAGAGCCGGGGAGAGGGGGTGGGGGGCCCCTCCTGCTCCCCCCTCCCCTGCCCCTTGCTCTGAACCTCATTCTCTCCCTTCTTACCCCGCTCCCCTCCCCCTTGCTCCCTGCCCCAGTCCCCCTCTCCTTCCCCCCCTCCTCCTCTAATGAGGGTGCCAGAGGACGACAGGGTGCCGGAATTAAGAACCCCGACTCTTGATTCCGGAGCCCCGCCGTCCTCCGGCACCATCTCTCTTCCCCGGTTGGCCCATGTGGCCCACCGGGTTTTTTTATAAAACATTCATTTGTAGCAATGCATAAAAAGCATCGTTAAAACATTTTTAAAATATTTTAATTTTTATTGGCAACGTTTTTAAAGAGTCGCTATTGTATTTCAATTTTTTAATATTAGAATATTAGCGATGCTTTGAAATTTTTAAATTTTTTTTATTAGCAACGTATAAAAAAGCATCGTTCATAAGGACTTATACAAAAGCATCACTAATAATTTATTAAACGTCGCTATTAGGGATGCCACTCGGGTCGGGTAAATGGTAAACCTGACCCGACTTGACCCTACTGGGTCGGGTTTGGTTTCTAAAAATAACCCAATGGGTCGGGTCGGGTCGGGTTTAGGTGATCCAACCTGACCCGACCCGAATATAAATATAAATATAAATTTATATTTTCTTATATTATTTTTAAAAAAATTGAAAAAAAAATAAAAATTATTTAAAAATTATTTTTTTATTCTATTCAGGTCAAACGGGTCGGGTTCGGGTTCGGGTTTGGCAAAACCCGACCCGAACCCAACCCGGCGGCATCACTAGTTGCTATTAATTTATTTTTAGCAACACATAAATATGTGTCGCTATTAATAAATCATTAGTGATGCATATATATGCATCGCTAATAATAAACTAATAGCGACACATATGTATGCATCACTAAAAGGCTCTATTAGCGACGTTTTTTGTCATTTAAACGGTATTTTTTCTTATGCTTATAGCGATGTTTATTATATATCGCTAATAGTCATTAGCAATGTTTAAGGGACTATTAGCGACCCATAAATGCATCGCTAATAGTCCTTTTTATTGTAGTGCCATTTATATTTGATATAAATAAGAGGTAGTACGTGCTTCTAGGTGATTGGCCACATCCTTGGGGCTCAGCGCCTAAAGGTCAATAGTAAAATAATTCTTGTTTTAATTAATACCAATTTAAAATTATTTGAATATGTTCTACTAGTTATATATGTGTTTATGTGTATATGCATGTAAATTCTTTGAGAGAGACATAAAGGTGATATTTTTGCACATCCACAAGGCCAGGCTCACCACCAAGCTTCCGCTGTGCCACCCAACGAAAGCCCAAACCGGTTGGAAGCTCTTGACTGTCTTCCCAATACTCCGGCTGATTTCGGGCAGCTTCTTGGGCCCGAGCACCAGCGCGTCCACCTCAGCAATGAATGCTAGCTCGGGCATTCCCTGCCCGAACAAACAGTTTTGCTCTGGCTCGCAACCCGCATGTTGGCCCTCTTCACTAAAGACCCATCTTGGAAATTGCTCATGAAGGTTGAGTTTGAAGTGGAAAGAGCTAAGGATCGAGGCCTGAAGGGCCTCTGGGCAGTTGATGGCAGCAAAAGAGAGGTTGCATCAATCACTATTTTTAACATTGAACGAGTCCAAACTCGGATTGTGTTTTTTTCTCACACATTTATCGCCATTGCTGCAATGAGGAAGACAATTGATATAAGCAGCGAGAGAAGCGTTTGCATGAGGAAGACAACTGATATAAGTGGCGAGAGAAGCATATGTATGCAAAGCACTGAGTTGAGACAGACATAAAAGTTGATTTCATCCTTCCAAAGATGAAATTGATTAAATGTTAAAAAAAAAAGCCACGCAAGTGTTGGCGCCTATGTGGCAAAATTGAACACTGCTTTGGGAAATATTTCCCAAAGTGAGTTAGTTCAGTAATTTTTTTTAATTATTATTGAAATAATTTTCCCTAGAAATTTCTTTATGGTCTATTTCCACAAATGGAAACATGGAGAAAGGAAAATAGAATGAGAAAATGAATTTGAGTAAATGAGAAATTAGGACTTTTTAAAAAAAATTATATTATTTAGTTGTACCAATATTTTTTATAAAAAATTAAAATTTGTATCTATCAATGATAATAGTGATGAAGTTAGTCATGATAATGTGAATGGTAGTAGCGGCAAAAGTAGTGGTAGTGATAGTGGTGTGTAACAATGGTGGTAGTGGCAACGGTAGTGGCAATAGTAGTGGTAGTAATGACGACACTCGTAGTAGTTGTGGTAGTAGTAGTGGTGGTAATAATTATAGTGGTGGCAATGGTGGTGGTAGCAAGGATATTCATGTTGATGGTAGTGGCGGTGAAGGCGTGGATATAGAGCGGTAATGGTGAGGGTGGAGAGGTGGCGGCGATGGTAGTAGTAGAGGCCACGACGATGGAGGTAACGGTGGTGGTAGAATTAGTGGTGGCAACGGTATAAGTAGTAGTGGTGATGGAGATGGCAATAGTGGAAGTGGTGGTGGTGTTAGTGGCAATGGCTGTAGTAGTAGTGTAGATGGCGTTAGTAATGATAGTGGTAATAGCGGAGATGGTGGTAGTGGTTGTGGTAGTGGTGGTTGTGTTGGAGGTAGTAGTAGCAGTGATAAGGTTGATACTAAGAATATTAAAGACATACAAATTTTCTCCCAAAATTTATAAGTTAGTGGAAAATTTTGGGGTGAATTTTTCATTCTTTTTCTTGAAGTTTTCATCCTAGTTTTTCTTTCTTAGATGTACCAAATAATAGAAATTGAGTGAGTTTTAAAAGATTCATTTCCTATCCCTACTTTCTGCCAATCTAAATAAACTCTTAAGGAGAAACATAAGGCTAAACATCCTCTTTCTTTAATAGGTTAATGTTTTTTGGCCTCACATATTGAAGCTTTGGGAAAGTTCTCCCCTTCCCACTTGTCTTGTGCTCTTACGGCCCTTCAAGCAACTCCCTCTCCAAAAATTTTCAAGCTGAACCAAAATGAGCATTAGTCAAATGAAAGCCAAATCCCAAACTTGTCACTACATTCTGGAGACTAGCTTAGTCATTCTTGCTTTAACACATATTAGTCTTTATTGAGGCTCACCCTTTCCACATTGCTTCGAAGAACGCTGGGCTTAGGAGGGTGGTTGGGTGCTAATGTTTTTTAGTCAAGTATGTCATACTCCTTCCATCCTAAATTAATAGATTATTTGGCAAAAATATTTATTCTATATTAATAGCTCTATTTTGTTTAATTTAGGTGGTTGGGTACTTAAAAAAGAGTATCATAAGCTTATTTTTCCTTCTTTTAGATATAGGTTTCATCATTTAATAAAAAATGTTATCTTTCCAAATATAGCTATTAATATAAGATAGAAGGAGTATTAGGCTCAACTTAAATGGGGCATGACTCCAAATCAGCTCAAATACAAATTGAAAATTTTGAAAAACAATTATACGGAATTAAAAAAAGATTAAAACTACATAAAATAATCATGACGAACCACAATTTAATAAGAAAAATCAAGAAAGGGCTTTGCAAAAAATAGAGTTAAAAATTAAATTTATATTATCCACAAGGACATAATAGAAAATAGGGGGAAATTTTGTAAGTATATTGTCCTTATTATTTATTAACCCAAGTAGTCAAATTCAGGCATTTGGTCTAATCACTAACGCAAGCCCTTATATTAACTAATTTTTGTATATTTGAAATTTAATGTGTCACTATATTTTTGGGCTCAAGCACAAGTGGAGCCTAGGCTTGTGGTTCACATATTGAGGTTCAAGCTTGAGCTCGAGTTGAGTTCTAAAGTTTCCACTTCGAGTCATGCTGATCATAAAGGTTCGAGCTTGAGTAATCTTTAAGCCGAGCTCGAGCCAAGCTTGTATGACTCGAGTGCAAGCCAAACAAACACAATGCTCCTTCCGTCCCCAACTTGTTAACACCCCTACTAGTAGTGCCAAATAAAAGACCATGAAGAACAAGGGTATTTTTAGCACACATCCCCCTCAATAGGTAACAGGTGGGCTTACTTTTTTCATTTGACTTATGCTATCATCTTTTTTTGTCATGTTTGGGAACAAATTTGTCAAGGATTTGTGATTGGTAATTGTCATGCCCCACCATGCCACATTGACCTGAACTCAGATAAAGAGAAATGATTTTTGTGGAGGAGATATTTAATGACCATGATTTTTCAACTTGATTTTCTTGCTTCCTATAAGGCTTATATTCTAGTTTTATTGAGTTTTAATTAATTAAATATTTATAATTGATGATTTTTATTAATGAAGTGATAGAGCGCTGAAAAACGAGTGTAACGGGTCTTGAACCTCTCAAATTGGATAATAGAGTTAAAAGGTATAGCCTCGGGAAGCGTGTAATATGGGCATGCCACTTAAGTGCGGGATAACCCATTCATGTAGGGTTTAGTTTTGTAGGGTTTGTTGATACGAGCCCTTTGGTACTAAGAATGCGTGAATCTGGGAAAGAAAGTTACGTGTGTTTAAAGTTTTTAAAACTTAAAAAAAAATAATATAAATTTATTTATTGCATTAGGCTGACGTGTAACGCCAGAGATTTTTCACACATTTTCCTTAAAATTCACGGAAATTTTTTGCAATATAACGTCTGTAAATCAGAGGAAAAATGACTAAATCAAAACCTGATTAAACAGTTTATAATTTAAAACACTAACATCCATTTTCCATCTAAATATTTTCATCATACGGTCAAACATTGTACGGCCAAAGCAAATATCATCAGGCGCTACTCGAAAACACACGTATGATTAAATTGCTATGATCATAGACTTTAAATACAAATCCCTCCCAGGCATCCCTGAGTGCAAGTCCCATAACAGTCCACCGACTAATCCAAATGAAAGTCTAGAATAATAACATCTTAACATCTTGTCTCACCCAATACATCGGATCATGGCACAATTAAACTCGCAGTGAGTGAAGTATATACCTGAGTCAACGGGAATCAATCCACCGCTGAAATGAGCATCCATCTCCAGGAGCTCTCCGCACAACCTGCAAAACCTCTTGTACAACGGGGCTAAAAAGTAGGGTGATGAGTATTTTCATACTCAGTAGGAAAATACCCAGTAGGGGAATCCAAAACAGTGAACTCACAAGTTCATAAATACACGCATTCATGCAACTCAAGCATGAAGCAGATAGGCATATCAATATCATGCTCATATACATACAAACATACCAAAAGCACCATCATGCCAAAGTCATATCAAATGCACCATCGTGCCAAAATCATACCAAAGGCACCATCGTGCCAAAGTCATACCAAATGCACCATCATGCCAAAATCATACCAAATGCACTTAAACTTACACCAACACCCTTATCTAGGGTCATACGAACTTACTCGTACCACCGTACGCTTACTCATACAACATACGCATACTTGTACGACCTTATTCGTACAATCATACTCGTACAACCTTACTCGTACAATCATACTCGTACTCTTACAGTCGTGCTCATACTCATACCCTTACAGTCGTGCTCATACTCATACTCTTACAGTCGTGCTCATACTCATACGCTTACAATCGTGCTCACACTCATACAGTCGTACTCATAATCGTACACATATCAACGACCACTAAAGCTTATTACAACTAATAAGCTCCAGCGTCGAAATGGAAAAGAATGCCACTGGGGTAACACCTTAACCTCCGGGGAGTGACTAGACGCCATGGACTTTTCTGAAGGTAAGGCACACCAATGCTCATGGGGCACTGGATCAAACAGGTAAGAGTAGATCCATGATACTACTTACCTGAGCGCGCAAACATAAACACCCACACATGAGGGGTCATACAGTTGCCCACCATAATGGGTCCTATAGTGCCATAGAATCGCCCACCATAATGGGTCTTATAGTGCCAGAAAATTGCCCACCATAATGGGTCTTATAGTGCCATTGCCACTCTTGGGTAGAAAACATACAGTGCCACTTGGGCAGAAAACATATAGTGCCACTCTTGAGCGGAAACATACAACACTCTCAACAGAGCATCAAATGTCTGGGCTTACACTGCACACAGACCAAATCGAAAACATACTTCGCTCTCAACAGAGCATCAGACGTCTGGGCTTCATACAGAACACAGACAATGTCAGAAATGTACATCGCTCTCAACAGAGCATCAAACATCTGGGCTTATACAGCACACAAACCAAATCAGAAACATACATCGCTCTAAGCAGAGCATCAGACGTCTAGTGCTCTATACAACACACAAACAACATCCTGCAGGATAAACACCATGGCAAGACATGAGAAATGCTCAGCCGACTCATTATCGGCTAGCCCAAACACGGAACTTAATCCGTCGATCCCTCAGGTCTCAAACTCACAACGCTATCATTAGCTGTGCTTATAGTTCAAGTTTGAATTAAGTAAATTATGTGGTACAATTATGCCATACAAACTCACAGTCCTCGACTGATTAAACTGAAGCTGAGCCCGATTGAAACCCTAGTCCATCAAGGCAGTAGACTTCACTTACCCATCCACATCATGGACAAAACTCATCATACATCAAACCCTTACAGTCTTACATACTTCGCCATCCACCTTATGGCCAAATCATCTTACACTGACATCATCAAATGAAGCTCCTTAGGGCCAACCCAGTTGTCACCCTCTTACTTATATCTCACTTATTATGCTTACTTTTCACTTCATAATATGTACGTTATGCTTGTACAATTATGAACACTCTTACTGTCTGACAAACCTCACCCGTCATACCCATATCCTCTATCATCCGTCATACACTTACACATCCATATCCAAATTCAGACAAAACCTCTGTCACTTCATACCATCCATAGCCATACCTCTGCCCACATGCGCATACACATATCCATAGCACAATCAAATAGTCATCATACATACGTATGTCTATCATATATACATATAACATACACATACGGTCAAACATACGTAACTTACAAACATGCTCACTAGCCATCACTAGTGTATACATACACACGTCAAACATACATGCTAGCCATCACTAGCAAATGCATACATACATCAAACATAAACGCTAGCCATCACTAGCACATGCATAATCCATACATACTCCAAACATGCACGCTAGCCATCACTAGCACATACTCAATCAACATATGAAACTTACCAACAAACACGCTAGTCATCACTAGCACATACTCACATCCAACATATGCATTTCAACATACCATATAATCATGCTTACATGCACATCATGCAATCATATTGTTACTTAACATCCAAAGCATAGAATCATACAATCCTAGCATGTTGCTACTCATTCAAAGCATGCTATCATGAAATTACGAGTTCAAAGCTCCCCTACCTCATAATCATAACGTTCGATGGTGAGCACACGACGGTGGCGGCGTCGGCAACGGAGTTGGCAGTCAAAACCTTTGCCAAGTAGAGAGAGCTGCTGTCCCGAGGATTTTAGGAAGCGTCAGAACTAGTCACGGCCAAACAGGGTGTCAGAAATCAATGCGGTAAAACCCGCGATCCACGACGGCACACTAGGGCGGCTGGGAGAAAAGTCAAGCCAACATATGTGGCGGTGCGACCAGATGTCGAGGGTGTACTCACTGAAGATCGGCCGGTGGCTAAAACGTGCACAGCCGGCCACAAGACGTTGAAATCGGCCGTGGACAGCACCCAACAAAGACGATTTCGGTCAACAAAGGCCCACATAAGGGCGGAGAGCATGGAGCAACGCTTGAGAACAAAGGAGAGGTGGAGGATGGCTCTGTGTCAGCTCCAATTGGTGGCCAAACCATCCGATGGTTAGGCGGCGCGAATGTGGCGCCTAAACCCAAAAGCACACACGTGGCCACATGCACACGTGACCCAAAGGGGCGGGGGAGAGGGCTGAAAGGAGGCGACCCAAGGCCCACAAAAGGCCAACAGGGCTAAGGCCCTAGTTGTGGCCAATCTAAGTGGCGACATCACCGATCACTACCCATAGCCAAAACTAATGGTGCGGGTAGTTGTGCATCTCGCACGACAGAGAGCAAGGGGAGGGTTCAGGGTCGAGCAAAGGCCACGAGGCCGTCACTAGCCAAGGCCTATGCAGGTGAACTCGTCCACCTTTTGTCAAGGTTAGTCATACAAATTCTTGCCAGAGGCCGTCCGGTACCGACGGCGTAAAATGGGCAAGAGGGGTCAACGAGCAAATATGCCGGTGAGCGGAACTAATTGCGGCTACGGGCCACAAGGAAGGGCACAGGTCAGAGGCAATAACACCGGGTTATGTGGGGCCAAGCTAGGGTGACCAACTGGTGTCACCGGGCCGGGGCAGAGCCGGACAAAGATCCGCTAAATCAAATCCAGCGTCCGACTAATAGTGTAGTCACATGGTCCAAAACAGATGTAGACCAAAAATGGGGGACGCTAGACTGAGCAAGGGAGAGACGGAGGCTGAACCAGTCTGGGTGGGGCCATCCCTGGGCCAGTGCCAGGTTGGAGCGGAGCCCACAGCAGCCGGGCTGCCCTCACAAGCCAACGGCGGCAGCGGTAACCTACCGAAAAATTGTAGGGTAAAACGTACTAGCTAGAGAAAAGAGGGAGGGCGGAGGCGGAACCAGGCATGGAGGTGTGGTCCACTGCCTTTGCCAGAGCAAGGCAAGGCTGGATGGGGGCCATGTCGGCCACGGATCACCGCCGGCAGCCTCCGTTTCAACCAAACAGATCGCTGGCAAAAAATAGGGCAGTGGAAACAATCACTGGGGCGGCGGTGCAGAGGCCCTCTACGGCCGGGAGGAGTGGCTCCTAGCCATCGCCAGACCAAGGCGGGGCCGGACGGAGTACAGTCGGGCCGTCCAACAGCGGCGGAAGCCAACCGGCGAGGTCGACTGAAGGGGGGTGGAAAACAGAGGCCGAAGGGGAGAAGAACTGGGGCGGCAGAGGAGAGGCCCTCTGGGGCCGGGAGGGGTGTCCTCCTGCCGTCACCGGACCAGGGCGGAACTGTGGGCGGTTGGCCAGCCCTTGCCGGCCCACGGCGGCGGCGGAATCAAATCAAAACAGAGGGGGAGTCTAACCAGGGAGAGTCGGGGCAGAGGGCGAAGCGGCCATGGGCAGCCGGGATGGTGGTCCCCTGCCGTCGCATGGCCGGGGCGGAGTCTGTGTCGGCGTCCTGCGGCCTGCCAGCGGTGGCTGGGACAGAGAGAAGCCGGAGAGAAGGGGGAACTGTTTGGCTGAGCCTGATCTTTTCTTCTGTTCTTTTTTTCCATCATACCCCCAACACACACGTACCTCCTATTTACGCGTTATTAGTCCCACACTCGCGTCGAAGGCGCACAACAAGGCCCGCTGCCCACGACTAAGCCCTACAGGTAAAAATATGGGGGAAATACACAATTACACATACGCTAAAGCGTCACATTTTTCTATAAAAAATGACCAGAAAAATGGCAGGAAAATCACAGAAAATCGTAGAAAAATCAGGGACCTTACAAGCGTCAACAGAGCTAATGCCAGCCATGATGCACGATGTGCACAGGCCTGCACTGAGCATCAAGTATGAGGTTCTGCTTACCCTGCATGATATGTAGAGAATGCTCGCCCCACGGAGTGTGGGGACCAGGTTCTGAGTGATGCCCAACTCGCCGTGTGTTGCAACACACCAAGCGACCCCGAACATGCATCATGCGCGATGTGTGATGCGTGGCATCCCATAATGCCTCCCATTTTTTTGCTAGTTTTTCTCTCTCCCACTCTTGAAACTTTATTTCTCTCATTTTAAGACATTCTAAGTCTAATTTGAGTTATTTAAGAGGTGTTCTTACCTAAATCGTGTGTGTCGGACATCGTGGCTAGGTTATTTTTCTTGCTCGAGACCTCTAAGGTTGAGAAATATGGCATCCAAGTTCTTGGAGTTTGGTGCATCATTTTAGTTCTCACATGGGAAGTTGGGTAGGGGTTTTGAACTCTAAATCCATGCTTTTCTCATAGAATTTAACTCTTCTAAGCTAGTTTATTTGGTCATGCTTATTCATTGTATTTTCTAGAAAGAATATGATACTTGCGAGAAATAATTGCATGCATTGCATTATGTTTGATTGCATGCTCTACCATGGTAGTTCCTTGGCTAAAGAACCAGGAATGTACCATTTACTTAGATACTTATAAAGAGACATGATACCTGTGAGAAATAATTGCATGCATTGCATTATGTTTTGCTTGCATGCTCTACCATGGTAGTTCCTTGGCTTAAGAACTACAAATATGCCATTTTACCTAGATACCTACCAAGAAAAATAACTGGCACTAGCATTGCACTAAAAGGTGTGGAGCATCATGGAAAAACACCTATCCACCTAAGCTTTCCAATTGCCCCATGAGCATAGGGGGGAACGTCATTTAGTATCACGACTCCTAATTTTTATCATCATCAGACGAACCGACATGTAGTGGGATATGTTTCTGAATCAGATTTCTTCTAAGTAATCAATATTTTTCTAATAAAAGATATTTCAAAAAGAGTATATTTGTTTTGGGGATTTCTGCTTAGCATTATTTTAGATTTTAACTCAACCTACTAAGTATAAATATATTCACCCACCCCCATATCCTACAGGTGTTACAACAAGGATAGAAGTGGAAGCAGAAAAGATTCAGAATAATTTATTTAGTTGTTGTAATCGGCATTTTTGTAATTATTTATATGACTGATGTTTAAAGGCATGATGTCCTAGAGATTTATAAACTTTTCATAACTATCGGCTCTACGCACAGTGGTCCTTGGCCTATGTAATTATATTATGTTTCATTAAATGTGTAATTTTATTATGTAGTTATGATATATGTTTTCAGATGTACAATAACTTTATTTTATGCTATATTTATTATGTTGTAAGTATTTTGTGTCTATTCGGCATCCGATGTTAGTCACGTGCGTGATGATTACGCATGGTGGACGGATCAATTATGATTATTATGTCATATTAAAATGAAGGATGTCACAAGATACATGTTGGACCTAGGTGTATAACCCACATCTGTGCGCGCGCCATCACAGTTGTCTGGCTGATTTGGTTTAGTTCACATGCTCGGTTGGGTACTCCTGGTCTGGTTGGGTCAACAAGATAATTGTTTTGGGACAAATTCATTTTGTTTTCTTTTCAAAATGGGTCCAATTTTCTCTTAACCCAAATGCGTCCGTTAACGAGCGGACACATCCGTTGGAATGGATTTGGGTTTCTTCTTCAATTAGATTTCTTATAAAACACTAAAAAATATTTGTTAGAATCATCCTTTACTAGATTTCGTTATCATCTTCTTTGAAGGTACTTCTACAACATGTGTGGATCTTCTTATCTTGAGAAATAGATGCCGAAGTGAGTCCTAAGCACCAGTAGGGATGGCATAATTCTATCTTAAGGATAGAGCATGTGATGCTTGATTCAATCTAGTTCTCAAACTTTTTGTAACTTTCTTTCATGACAACAATTACTAAGGTATGGGAATTAATAGTTAAATCACATTATGATGCTAGCAATCAAAAACACTTTTCACGAGAATGAGGTCTCCACAATCCAATTCTTCTTCCCTTCCACTAAACTCTAACACACCCACAATCTACCGCTTTCTCTCCATGTCAAAAAATTCATAGGATTAGGATCACATTTTGTCAAAGGTAATTGACTTAAATAACGAATTCTAGTGCATAACCATTTCCAAAACTGCTTGGAATCACTTTTTGTGCAGTTTCAAACCCATTAGTGAAACTGTTACACAATCGTCGACATGTTGAAGGATGTCAACAATGTCTTTAGTGTAAGAACATAATTTTCCTTATGTCATGTATTAGTTTATTGTCATGATCAAACCAATGTCATTGATGTGTAATTTTGAGTCAGTTTATGTCTGAAGATTGATTTCTAAAGATGGTGCGAAAGGAATACTCAAATCCATGTTTCGTCAGGTAAAAACATAGACAAAATTCACATTCACACACTTTAGGGTAAAAGAGACCTAAGGTGAAAGTATGGTGAGAAATAAAGGTTTGTATATTGAAAAATTAAAAATTTGATCAGAACGATCAATTGTCAGATTGGAAGGATCGATCGGTGATGAACTATAGTAGAATCTCCAAAATATAGATGATCAATTGATTGCTTTTAAATAATCGATCGAAACCCAAAAATACTCTTTCTTAAATGAAGTAGAGAGTTAATCTATTGATCATTGGGTTGATAGATCAATCGATGGAAGAGTTGTGAGTAATAGGAATAGGGATCAATTGATCACCCTATGAAATGATCAATCGATTTAAGCATAGATTTGCCTAATTTAAGCCATTTTGGTTTAGTTTAAATTCATAGTTGGAGTCATATTCCTTTTGAGACTTGGGAGTATATAAAAAGGGTTTCGGACTTGTTGGAAAAGAGAAAGAAGACTTAGAAAAATTAAAGAGCTTGTTTGGAGTTCGTCACGCCCCAGCACCTGCCTGACTGGAGCCCAACACGATCCAAGGGACGGTCAAAGTGCATGGGGCGACAAGGTTGGTTTAACGTTACGGAAGACTTGACCCCTCTAGCGGGTAAACTACACATAAGGAGTAGCACTCCTTTAAAATCTTTGTGCAAGAGAAATAAGTAAAATAAAAGATGACTTCAAATAAGAAAAACAATCCTCACTTTCAACCTAACAACTTAGAATATTGAGCCGGCAAACATGGCTCGAATCAGAAAGTCTTAAATAGATCTAAAATCATAAGGGTTACATGACTTTGAAACAAGATCCATCATACATGATATTTTAATATCATAACAGAGTAAATCAGAAAACACAGCAAGGTCTAGAGGCATCCACACATACTCCCAAGCACTCTGTGACCGTTCCTCATACAGAGGATCATGCTCGACTGCATGTTGACAAAAACACAAAAAGTGGGGTGAGTAAATGTAATATCTGTAAGTTTTTAAATACTTCTTATAAATTTTTTTATATTAAGTATATTAAATAGAGCTCAGTGAGACGAGTGTAACAAACCCAAGAACACGTGAAACAGAGGTCAGGACGAAAGGTTATGACCTTGGGAAACGTGTTGTAATGGGTGGGACCTAATTTAAAATATGAGATAACCTATCCAACTTTGGTCTAGTTTCAAAGGACTTGTTAATACGAATCCATCGGTACAAAAAACGCGTAATTCCAATATCGGGATAAGAAGATATAATATTTTTAAGTTTTTTAAATAAAATATAAAATAAGCGTCATAAATTTGACATGCATTAGAGGCGCATGTCAGGAATCTGACATGCATTAGTGATATGTCTGACATGTAGATGTGTGACGCATGTCTGACATGCATCAAACGCGTGTCACTTCTGTTTTCTTATAAATAATGCTATTTTCTTATCCAGTTCATTCCAAACTTCTTTTCTTTATTTCTTATTCGCTTTAAGTCTGATTTAAGTAATTTAAGAGGCATTTTCCCTTAAATTGAGCATGTTGAACATCATGGTGGAGTTATTTTTCTATTTTGAGATCTCTATAGCTTAGAAATCTAACATTTAATTTTGGGCTGTCCAGAGTGACGTTATTTTCTTGCGCGGAAATCAAGGTAGGGGCTTTTATCCTCTTTTACGACATAAATACTTACATTGGTTGTCTTTGAAAGTTTATATGAATAATTCTAGTTAATTTCCGTGTATGTTTTAGAATTGCCTCTTATACTTGATTTATTAAGTGTTTATCTTTTGAATTTAATTAGGAATTATGCTTTATGTTATATGTGATATAAAGAAAATCTAGCTTCGCCATTATTTTAATGTACGGTAAGATTCAAAGATGGTTTACATGAAATTGTTGCTCTCTCAAAATGATTTTAGAAAATATGTACAATCATGACCAGCGAGTTGCTGAGATGAGATAGAGAAGGGGTAACTGTCTCGTTGGAACGAGCGACTAACCCTACCTTTATAATCGTTGTCAATAATACGACCATGACTTGTAAAGGCGAGGCTAGGATTTTGAAAGATTGATCTTTGTAGAAGAAGAAAAAGAGAAGGAAATTCCCGTTTGAGTCGGGCATATAAGAGATTTAATTGGTTGGACCTCAAATCGGTAGACATACCGATAGAGTTCTATAATTGAGAGTACACAGGTAAATCTAGTTTGGAATCGGATACACGGTATGCACATTAGCCTAGTGAGCCCCTAACGAAGGGCAAGATCCCTGATTCGCCCTTAATGAAGGGCAACTATCAAGGCTACCCGCACTAGGGAAGCGAGTATCATGGGAAAACTCTCTACTCTCTAGATCCCGGCGCCCCATGAGCACGGGTGGCTCTTCCCTCTACAAGCATGGAGTGTTTTACGAAAAATCTATAGAGGAATAAGAGGCCACTACTTTGTATCCGCAGCAAATTATTTATATAATAATACAAACCCTAAGAGCATCTTCGATATGTAGGGAGAAGCCTTAGGGAAGTTTTTGGTTGAGAGGCACACCCTTATATTTTTTTTTCGAAAAGTATTGTCTATTTACCTTGTAATTTACAAACTAGCGGATGTTATATTTATGTCTAATAGGATAAGTACTCCTACTAAGTATTTTAAAATACTCACCACCCCCCAAACCTTGCAAGGCTCGGTGTGGAATAGACGGGTGTAAAAGAAAGCAGTAAAGATACTTTTTGGGAGCTTCAACTGGTGACCATAGAGTCTACAATTACACCAATAGTTTTATAAGTATATTTTCATATTTTTGGCTTGAGAAGACTTGTTTATATCTTTACTTATGTGTTTGCACACAGACAGTATATTTCCTGGGGAATAAAATATTTCTTGTTACGTTTATGGTTGCGGCCCATGCAAGCTCTGATTTTACTTTTTAACTCTTTATATATTTATAAAATTGCAGGTTGTAACAGTAAAACTCAGTAAGGTTTTGGAAACGGAAACAGTAAATTAGAAAACAACCACAATACATCAACATGGTCTATCATATCTACATATCATATAACATCCCATTTATGATTACTCTCCTTACCATAACTATACTTGCTCATAAGTAATAACCCTGCATGCAAGTATCTCAAGCATACCATATATATTCATGCAAAACCATTCTCCTTCATAATATTCAACTTGCATGACATGTGTGTCCATCACATAATCACATCATGCATATTCATAACCATTAACCTGTATAGGAAGTGTCTCTACCACAGAATCATATCATGCATATTCATCACATTTAAATTTAACTTGCATGAGAAGTATCTCTACCACACAATCATATCATGCATATTTATCACATTTAACCTGCATGAGAAGTGTCTCTACCACAGAATCATATCATGCATATTCATCACATTTAAATTTAACTTGCATGAGAAGTGTCTCTACCAAACAATCATATCATGCATATTCCTCACATTTAATTTACATGAGAAGTGTCTCTACCACACAATCATAACATGTATAATCATAATCCATCAACTTGCATATCAAGTGTCTCTAACACACAATTATAACCATGCAAGTCAATAAAACAACCCTGCTTAATAGGCTGAAGCTTAAGCAGTCCCTACTCACTCCAAACAATCCCCAAGTGGAAGGTCTGAAGGAATTATGCAGTTTGGATAAATTCCCTAACGGGGAAGAATACCTCCTAGTAAGCCGGTGCACTCGGCTATACTAGCCTAGATTCTCAGGGTCCACATGGTCTCAATAAATTTTATCTCCTTATAGCATTGCTACTCTTCTCAACTCGGGGAGAAACACCCGTCCTCGAGGGACGTAAAACCCCGTCCTTTTGGACATAAAATTGAATCGATAAGTCTCCGATTAATTAATCCGGCAAGCAATATCACACAATTGTATCCAATCGATTAACACTCTATAAAATCTCATTTGTAAATCCATCTCCTGATGCATACAACATGGTGCATACATGAACAATGACTACATGAATTCTAATTCATGAAACATGCTCCTCATCAGCCATATATGCATTATTTCTAATCATAAGCATCAACAATCACCGTAATTACCCCTCACATGTGTGTGTACATGGTAGAAACATTCCATTTTGAGCATATGGACATGCATTATAAACAACCCATTAACATACTACACACATGTTATTTAACATTTAATTATAGCTTCTTACTGAAATCATGAGTGAAAATTATTGAAAAATTACAATTCAAAACAAGAACAATCTCATGCTAGACTTAAGTAAGCATAATCATTACCACACTTAGAGCTCAACATGGCACCATCATTCACCCATAGTTTAATCATTATATGTGAAAACATACAAGTTCATTCTCATCCTATAACCTTACTGTAATCATATTCAAAGTATGAGGAATCATTCAACATGGATTCAAGACAAGAATCTATAACATGCCTAACCGAATAACATATAAGTCATACCCTTCCAGTAGCTTTACCTAGCATATATTACTCATCATAATCATAGGAAATGGTACTTAAGAGAAAATCATAAAAAATGAGCAAAATAACCAAAACACAAAACTGTTGTGTTGGCATTTGAACGCCCTGCAGGGCCATTCGATCGGCCTGCACAGCCGTTCGAACGCCAAAACAATAGTTCTGGTTCGTCTTCCCCATTTGAAATTCAAAACCAAAAATGCACATATAAATCTCAAACTTTCAAATTTCACTCCCAAACTTCATAATAATGAAATCCAAACTTAGGAAACAGTAAATCTAGCCATTTAAAACCAAGAAATCATAAGAAATATTAAGTTTTTCTAAATCTACCATTAAAGCTCAACTTCATGGAAACCTACATAAAACTCCATTAAACATCAAATCTGAAATTACAAATCTATTTAGGACGAAATCCCTTACCTTCAGTGACTTTCTTGGCTGCGAATTGATGCTCTAACACTTCCAAATCCTACTCATATGAGGGTTTTTGTTAATACTTGCATAAATTCGATTAGAAATACCTAAATTTATTGAAAACTTGTAGATCAAGGGTTTATTGAGTTCAAAAAATGAAATTCCTTTCATAAGGGTTTGAAATAGAGATTGAAATAAGTAGCTTTATGGGTAGAAATGAAGATTAAACCTTAGCAAAAGAAGAGATTTAGAAAGTTTAGGAGAAACCCTAAGAAATTAGTGGAAGATTTAACTAATCTTTACCTTAATCACCTTTCCTTCCTTGGAAATAGGGATTAGGGCCTCCTAAGCTCTAGATTCTAGCCCTTCCCAATTTGGAAAGTGGTTGTGCCTTTCTATTTATAGTAGGTATTGAGGTAGACATAACAAATAGGTTGGGTATAAATAGAATTTCACACTAAAAATAGAAAACTTGCTTATTTTATGTCTAAAAATTTTGAAATATTTTAATGTTGTGGACGGATGTCTACAATGGCATTAGCCGGCATAGGGGAAGGGAGTGGCATAGGAAGGCCGGGAAAGGGGAGAGGGGACGGCATGGCCGCTGGAAGGGGGAAGAGACAGAGAGGAAAGGGGAGAAGAGACAAGGCAATTAATCATTCATTTCATAATCAAATGAGGGCATAGCCCTTACACTTAAATAGATAATCCTAATGGGCCCACTAACAAACACCTAAGGTCCATTAACATAATAAAAAGAAAGCACTAATACCCTAATTAACCTATTTACCTAAATACCCTTATTAACATAATATAATTAAAACCTATACTACTAGCACGTGGACCCCAATAATAGGCCCTTAGAATGTTCACAATATTCCACCCCGCTTCCACATCACCTTGACCTCGAGGTGACCTAAAACTCCAAACATTGGACCCACCATAGCTCTGTTGTGAACAGCCGGTCTAGAACCATGGATGAGACACGCAGAATGATGGAGAGAGTAGATCACTACTCAAAAGTAGACATGCAGAAGCTAGTACGAAGATGAGGGGAGTGCAGGTAATTGAACCCAAGGGCAAGACATAGATATGGGCGTCAGAGACGAAAGATGAAGGAGGCGGCATAGTAATGGAGAGAGCTTAGCTTGTTGGGTGCACAACAACATGGAGTACCTGCACAAGTTTCCAACACCCTAGGGGCTATAGGGTGCCCCAAGACTGCCCACAGAGGGCATCAGACAACATCAAAGTTGGCCCACAGAGGGCATCAAAAAGCATCAAGGTCTGCCCACAGAGAGCATCAGACAAGCTTTGGTGTGTTAAGTCCACCTCATAGTATTTGGGCCCACGTAAGGGAGGTAACTTACAATCTATCCCAATTCTTTTGTCAATCAACGACAAACATTTTCTATAGGAGCTAATAAGGAAACCTCTATCAGTATCCAGCCAAGAGATACTGGTCAATTCTGGCTTGAAACGGCTTGGAATCAACTTCCAGGCAAAATTTTAAATTCTGCCCACTTTTTACACACAAATATGATTCCGATAATTCAAGCTAAAACTGGGACGGAATTAACAGAATCTTACATAAATTCGGTACACAAACAACCCCTTAGAATTTTGATTAGTTTCCACTATATAAAAATCTTACATTAGAAAGTGGTTATAATTACTAATTCTTATTTTATTTAAAATATTAATTTTATGAGTAATGTGGTGATCCATTTGATATGTGATGGATACTAAACTCTCATAATAGATAATACACCCAATTCTTAGACTTGATGGTAGATCTTATACATAAGAGTTAATATGGTTTTGTCACGGAACTTGCCAATCACAATATTTATCATTTAGAATATGAGACTCCCTTTAGGGTGATTATGCTTCTGTAAACCCTCTATGGAAAATATGATTATGCCACCTTCTATGGATGTTTATATTTATGTGGCCCTTTCTAGGCTATTGTCCTCCACTGACGACCTATGACGCACGGTGGGTGATCATTATCATAGACATGCCCCTGCCCAGATGATCTATTGGGTCATAGATATTGGTATGCCACGTAGATGATACATGGAGGTTAAAGAAATGGCCACTCGTGGTAGTATTCCCTTTCGGATTAATTATAGAAAGGAATGACCCAAAAAATTCCCTTGAAGTTTATAACACTAGGAGTCACTGGACTTGGTTGTGGAACGAAGGTTTTTTTAAATCACTAGTCTTGTATGATAAACTAGGAGATGGCCCATTTCACGGGTCTTTTCCCTACCAAAATTGACGCTTCCACAAATGTACCAGTGGGATGCTTTCAAGTTTCACCCAAAATTTAAACCACTTTGTGCTTACCCCTTCTCATGTGAACTGCCTACTCTTTGTTATATAACCTCTCCTATTGTGTCAATGTTGGTCCGTACCACGACAGGTGTTAAAAGGAGCAATCGAGAGCCCAATTGAGTGTTCATGTATTCTTTTATTGAAGGTTTCTACATTTACGATTCAATGAGAAAACCAGCTAGAGGATGAGATGATGCAAAACCAATGGTGGAGTGTTAAGGGCGAGATTAGCTTCTTTTTAATCAATCATGTAATCAATTGCACGATTCACATGATCCATAGCCTTTGTTCAAGTGATTTAATTCGGGCAAGGGGAATTACAATTTGCTTAGTTATTTATTTGGGAGAGAGAACATAATAGGGGAAGAATATGCTAAAAAGATGTTTGAATGTCGTGAGAGATAGACCAAGGTAGAGGGAGACGTGAAGGTGAGGGTAAAAAGAGTTTTTTTCATATTGCCTAGACGATGGACGTTTTTTTCATATTGCCTAGACGATGGACGTTTTTTTCATATTTCCTAGACGATGGACGTTTTTTTCATATTGCCTAGACGATGGACACAATATTCCATATTCTATGAATTTTAAACACAAATGCCAAATTACCTGCTTATAGACGAAACTGTCCTTAGGTTTTAAATAAACCCACTACCGCACATATTGTAATAAATAAACATCGGAATAGTGTGGCACCATTCCTGAGTGTTGGGATTCATCGGCGGCCAATGAAAATCGCTGGCGGTAGGTGACAGGTGGTGACTCACTGATGAGTGTCATTGTTCATTAAAAAACTATTTTTTCATACCCCGAAAGCTGTTGAGGGTTCCAAAAGCTTCATTTCGCGGATTCAATCACCTTTTACACATATTAATTATGGATAGGATTGGTATTTACATACATACAACAGAGAGGTAGGCAATGATGGTGTGTATATAGGTGGAAAGGTATGTAATGAACATTGATCTGTCGGTGACATTTAGCGAGCTGCTGCTTCATGTCAAAGCATGACTTGCTGTCAATGGTAATGTGAATTTGAAGTATTTAATTTCATCTTCCCAATCATCTGTGATATATGAATTACAAGATGATGGGGACCTACAATCAGTGTTATCCATTCATAAGAAGGTAAAGAAGGAGGTGTTATCATTGTATGCCGAGATGAAAGAGCCTGACAACGGTGACAAATCACCATTAGTAGAAAGGAACCAAATATTCAATAGAGCTAAATTATAGGCCTTAATGGCTCACCTCAGCTCTAATTTTGGAATGCAAACGGGAGTCAATGATGCACATTTTGCTTTTGAAATTGTCAGGTAACAATCAATTTTAAGTTTACACGAGAATGTACTTTATCGTGTACACAAGCACCTGATATAGAACATATCATATTCTTTTCAAAGCATATCATTTGAAGGAATAACACGATTTTTATTCTATCGCATAAGTAATGATGTGACTTGCATAGGTCCCCAGTAACTTTGACATTGAGGCCCAGGTAGAGTGGGAGAAAGTCGATGATCTCAACCTATTGGAACTGAATATTAGTGAAGGCGAGCTAATGACTGGCAGTTTGCAAGCAAAGGGTTACTATAAGCTACTCGAAATTGGTGCACATTTTCTAAGCCTACTGCATTTCAAGAGGGTTTTGATTGACTTAGCAATAAAGGCAAATTTTACTTACCATGTTGTGGATGAAAATATGAATACATACGCCACAAAGTGTTCCAATCATTCTTATAACTGGTACATAAGGGCTTCAAATATAGGAGAACATGTGACTATCATGAGGTTAGTGCCGAACCATTTGTGTGGAACTCAAAGGAAGTCATCCTCTATCGTCACACCTTTGGATTGCGAGAAAATATTAAGGGTTGTTTAAAGATTTAGTAGGCATTACAACTAAAAGCATTGCAAGTTATATTTTGAAGCACTGGGGCATAACTATGAACTACAATAAATGTTGGTGCGCATGTAATATAAACTTAGGAGTCTCCTTGAAGTGTGTGTTTCGTAACACGAATTTTAACTATGACGTGTTATCAAGCAAACGATAATAATATAGTCACATTTTCTTGTCACACGACTTAATTACATATTGTGTTAACATGAACATGATGCTTAATCAATCCTAGTTTAAGATATCTCGGCTACAAATGTTGTCATGTGATTAGGAACACAATGAATAAACTTGTCGTATAACCTTTATTAGAATGTTAACAACTTAATATTTAGTTGTGCAGGTAAAGCTCTGACTGATTTAATAGATGGGGACCCAAACAAATCATATTGCATACTTCCTACTTATGGAATTTAGATAGATTATACAAATTTAGGAAGTGTAGTTATTCCAATAAGATCATGTGATATTCTGGACCTATAGGGCGATTTCAAAAGAGTATTTTAGATGTTCGGGCCTATTGCAAGAGCATTCAAAACAACACTGAGGTCATTGCTAACGGTAGACGCAACTTTCTTGAAGGTAAAGTATCCTAGACAACTATTGATAGCAACTGCACTAGATGAGAACAATAAAATGCTATGTGTCACATTTGTAGTGGTTGAGAACTAGTGTGAGAAAACATGGTACTGGTTTCTTGAATTGCTTAGAAATCATCTATTTTTTTTCCTCTAGCTGAGTTGGATACAATTGTTTCTAATAGAATGAAAAGCTTGGCAAATGCTGTTAAGTAGTTTTTTCTATCTACGCACCACGGATATTATTCTATCACACGACAGCAAATTTGATGGATAGATTCTCAAGGACAACTACCTAAAGAACCAGCTCTATGTTACAACTGAAACTTTCAGACATAATGTGTATGATGAAATAATGAACAACATTAAAGAACATAATCCTAAAGCATTTATTTAGCTAAATAAGATAAGTTCAAAGCACTAGGCCAATGTTGCATTTCGAGGAAAAAGATATGAAACCCTAAGCTCAAATAGTTCTGAAAGTGCCAATGCAATGTTTAAAAAAGCTAGATCGATGCCTATAACTCGGTTAATTGAGCATACAAGGGAGCGCACAACCGCATTATTTGATAAACGTTGGACAAATTGATAAAATATGACTGAAGATGTAACCCCATTGCCCACAAACACATCGAAAACAGACGAGAAGCAAGGAATGTGCATGTATTACCTGGGTCAATGTATAAATTCTAGGTTAACTCTCTATATCACCAAGTACAATACGTTTAAACATTATTGTCCATATCATGTGTACATGTATATGCTATTGTCCATATCGTGTAAGTGTATTTGTTATACTTACATGATCATATGGTTAGTGTTATGGGTCATGTAACCAGTAACACAACATTGGTTACTGGTTACATACATTGGATATGTATTGAACATGATGTTGTGAATTTGTTCCAACGTAGTTGCACTTGTAGAAAGTTTTAGCACCTGTGGCTACCGTGTAAACATGCAATCGCATCAATTGATCATAGACACTTCTATGTATCTGACTACTATGAAAAATGGTACTCTACAAAAACATATAAATTGGCATATTAAGAGCCAATATACCCAACAATAGATAGGCACCATTGGGCACCGATTAGACTTCTACCTATATTCAACCCACCTATCCCACTCAAGCAGCAGGGACGTCCACGAAAAAATTGGATAGAGTTGCCACCAAAGGTCAAAGCCCCACGAAAATATGGAGCATGTGGGCAGTTTGGTCACAACTGCAAATGAAGTACCAACGCAAAATAGGTGTAAGATCCCTAAACTCAACCGGTTCATTTTATTTAATTTAGTAATTATTGTGTGGTTTAATGTTAACTTTGATCGGTTTTAACAATTTTTAAAATTAAGGTGCTTCATCAAAATTTTCTTTACTTTGATGGTTTTTATGTTAAGATAAGTCAATTTGAATTTTTTTAAAATTTTTAGAATTTTTGACTATTTTTCCCAAAAAGTTAAGGGGCAGGACCCGCCGTGGGCCCCACATGCGAAATTGGGATGATAGGTCCCAAATGACCCTAACAAAATCTTAAGATAGTAATCAAATGTTTGAAATTTTGTAGACATCAATTTGGGCTCAAAATAAGCAAGTTTTCAACTTTTAGTGTTAAATTCTATTTATACCCCACATATTTGTTAGGTTTACCCCAAAGCCTACTATAAATATAAAGGCACAACCACTTTCCCAATTGGGAAGGGCTGGAATCAGGAGCTTAGGAGGCCCTAATCCACATTCCCAAAGAAGGAAAGGTGATTAAGGTAAAGATTAGTTAAATCTTATACTAATTTCTTTGGGTTTCTCCTAAACTTTCTAAATGTCTTCTTTTGTCAATGTTTAATCTTGATTTTTACCCATAAAGCTACTGATTTTAACCTCTATTTCAAACCATTATTAAAGGAATTTCATTTTTGAACTCAATAAACCCTAGATCTACAAGGTTTCAAGAGATTTAGGTATTTTTAATTGAATTCATGCAAGTATTAACAAAAACCTTCTTGTCGGTAGGATTTGGAGGTGTGGGAGTGTTTATTTCAAGTCAATAAACTCATTGAAGGTAAGTAATTTAATCCTAAATAGATATGTGATTTCAAATTTGATGTTTAATAGAGTTTTATGTAGGTTTCCATGGAGTTGAGCTTTAATGGTGGATTTAAAAAAACTTATTTTTTCTTACGATTTCTTGGTGTTTTTGGTTGCAAATGGCTAGATTTATTGTTTCCTAAGCTTGGATTTCATTATTATGATATTTGGGAGTGTAATTTGGTGGTTTATGATGTTTAGATGAAATTTCAGTTTTGGGTTCGAAATGGAGAAGACAAACAAGAACTTCTGTTCTAGCATTTGAACGGCCATACAGGCCAATCAAATAGTCAGCCGTTCGAACTGCCCTACAAGGTGTTCGAACGCCAACATTGCAGTTTGGTGATTTTTGTCTTTTTGCTTATTTTCATATTTTTATTCATAAATATTATTTCTTATGTTCATGATGAATAATTTATGCTAGGATGAGCTACTAGAAGGGTATGAATTCAATGTGGAAACTTATAATGAATGTTTAAGTATTATGTGAATTACATGTTGATTGGTTAAGCATGTGGTAAATCCTTATCTTGAATTCATCTTGAATGATTCCTCATATTTTAAGCATGATTCTAGCAAGGCTATAGCATGAGACTGGATTTGCATGTATGTATATCAACAATGGATCATGATCAAAATCAAGAGTCATGTTGTCACGCCCTGGCACTCCCGACCAAAGCCGAACCCGGTCCAAGGGCCGGACCAATGCACGGGGGTAACGGATTGAAAACAATTGAGAAAAATAGCGAAAGACTTGTGCCTTAACTACGGGCAATCCAGTAACAACGGAATTTATGCACTACTTTGAACAAGAGTAAATAGGTAGAATCAAAAGAGTTAAACTCTAAATTAAATCATAATCTCAAACTCACATACTAATAATTCATAGCCACACACTTGGCTCCAAAAGAAGGTCTCAAAAGAAACTAAAGTCATAGTATATCACAAATCTAAAACAAGGATCATCCACAAAGTTCTAACATCTAAATAAGGTAAATGAGAGACATGCAAAACTAGGAGCCTCCATGACTACTCCCAAGCTCTCTCTGACCTTTTCTCATATAGAGGATCCTGCCCATCTGTGTGTCACGCTACGCAACCCCAAAACAAAATAAGAAAACGGGGGGAACATAAAAACTCAATAATGGTTTGAATATAACTATAATCACCAGAAAACACAACGACATGGAAATGAAGCAAATCAAATCTAAGATTAATATGTTATACCACTTTCTGATCTAACATTCATATCACATAAACCTGCATAATAATGCCTCAATCACACACTTTCTGATCATGCACTCATATCACATAAACCTACATAATAGTGTCTCAATCGCACTATTTTTGATCATGCATTCATATCACATAAACCTATACAATAGTGCCTTAATCACACCGTTTCTAATCATGCATTCATATCACATAAACCTGCATAATAGTATCTCAATCACACCATTTCTAATCATGCATTTATATCACATAAGTCTGCATAATAGTGTCTCAATCACACCATTTCTCATCATGCATTCATACCACATCAACCTGCATAATAGTGTCTCAATCACACCATTTCTAATTATGCATTTATATCACATAAGTCAGCATAATAGTGTCTCAATCACACCATTTTTGATCATGCATTTATACCACATCAACCTGCATAATAGTGTCTCAATCACACCATTTCTAATCATGCATTCATATCACATCGAATTCATTCACCCTGCACAACAAATGTGTCAAACACATGATACACAATTATGCATACAATCGATTAATTCCGGTTAAACATTGGTAAAACTTCATCCATGAATGACGATCCATGATGCATGCTAACATGATACATCCGTGAGCAAGACCTATGTAGATTCCAACACATGGAACGTGGTCCTAATCAGTCCCCTCATGCATCATAATCACCTCATAATTAACCACAATGTCATAGTATATTCCCCATACGTGTGTGTTCATGCATATCCTAAGCATACAATCAATGTTTTGATATAAACTCACAAGCCAACTTATTCATGCCTAACACATTTGAAATAATGAGCTCAAACTGAAATCAAGACAAAATCCACCATAAAACTTAAAATCCCTCAATGTAGAATCGAACGCTCATTACCACAAGCATGATTTTCCACACAATAAGCCACAACATGATCATATCAATTTCCCATAAACCATCCATATTATAAGAGAACATATCTCACCATTTGCTATATAACATCCCTACTGGAAACACATGCTAATTACAAGAATTCTAACATTCCAAGTTCCAACGTATTTCAATATCAACATGTATGATTATCAACACAATATGATGCCACAAGACAACACCTATACATAATCCATACACTTTCATCATCAATTCCACACCTCCAATAGCCCAACTTAACATGATACACTTTTCATAACCATTAGAAACATTAAATGGAGTAAAAATATTGAAATGAGCATAAATTCAAAAATAGCAAAACCGTAGTGTAGCCGTTCGAATGCCCTGCAAGGTCGTTCGATCGGCTATACAGGAAATCAGTCGAAAATTCAGTGTTGCTGATCGATCACCCTGGCAGGCTGTTCGATCGCCAACACAGCAGTTTTGACCATCTTCTTCATTTCGAATTTCAGAACTGAGACTCCATTAAAATATCTTAAAACCTTCATCTATATACCCAAACACCATTAAAACTAGGGCTGCCAACGGAACGATACCGTTACGGTATAACTTATTCCATTACCATAACCATTTCCGAAATCTTTATCCATAACCATTCCATTAAGTAAACAGTATAGGTACTTCCATAACTATACCTTCCACTAATAAACGGCCGGTTAATCGGATAACCATTATCCATGACATTTTTTTAAAATGTGCTAAAAAAGCTAAAATAATTATGTTTTATTCACTTAATTAAATATTACTAAGGTAAAAAACTAACTTCATTACTACTCTTATTTATAGTTGTTGCAAATAAATTGTAAAGATTAAACATGAAACATAAATGGATACATATATTAGGCATATATATATATATATATATATATATATATAAACTACTTATTTTTTAATAATTATTTCCTATTATATAAGTCAAGCTTCAAGACATCCATCTAGTTCCTGTTTGAGAAGAATCCCAATGTGAGAATAATAATTGTCTTCTCACAGCCATATATTTAAATGTGCATTAAAAGCAAAAATGCGGCCACATGTAATGATGTTTGTTATCCATTAGTGTCTTTTTTATGCAATGTTTTAAAACCCAACCAGGGAGCCTGACCTAGATTAGTGGTTGGGCCAATGTTTTACTGGCCGGGCTCTATCGGACCTAGTTGAAAATTCTAACAGGTTCATCTACTTTAACTAGTTAAGTTAACCCGACCGGGTCAACATGACCTGGCCTATTGAACCATCGACCCGTTGCCCGGGTCAGACCGGTTTAATACTCTCATGAAAAAAATTTATGTTGGAGACGGGTTTCCAACTCACATTCTGTGAGCGCCCATCAGCAAGCCTAACCCACTAGGCTGCAACAAGTTCATTTATACACATTTTTATTTTATTTAATATTTATCTATTTTACATTGCTCCAAAAAAAATCTCCACGGTGGGATTCGAACCCATGTGGTGATAAAAATAGTTATAATGATTTTGTGTGAATATTGCACTAACTTTCTATTTATTCTAATATATGGGAAAATCGGGTAAACCCAGGTTGACTGGCGATTGAACCCAATTAACCCAGCCCGACTACCAATCTGGGTCAATGGCCGGGCTGGGTTAAGTCAACCCATGTTGATCGGATGATGACATTATCACCTAAAAAATTTAAAATAGTTCCCCATATTTTAGATAAAGTTTCACTTAAAACTATTTTGTCATTCAAAACTTATTGATTCCAACCTATTTCAATAACTAAATCATTCTAAATTTTGCAATCTCATATATAAACATGATTTGTAACATAATCATGATTCCAACCAACATATACCAAATCTCAAAATAACCCACTTATACCACTCATTCAAAGTTAAGCCAACCAACACTCAAACCAAGCTCATCGAGATGGGCCAAACAAGAGTTTCATTTTATTAGCCCAAGTTCAAGCTTTGATTTCAGCTAACTTGAGTCTAGCCTAGAGTAAAATAAAGCTGACTCAACAATCTTACTCCAAACCCACCAATTATTTCCTTACACAAACAAATATTCCACAAGTTTAATTATTAAAAACATAAAAAAGACTCATGTGTTTAAGTTATCAAAATTGAATCTAAATTAACATGAGAATTGTAAACATATTTTGTACAAAGTGTCTATGTAGCTAGTTAAGATTTTATCACATATGATTAAAGATGAATTGTGACCTAATAAGACCATAAAAATTAGACAAATCAACCAAATGGGAAACATCAAAGCGAAGTTAGTTTAAGAGAATATAAATTATAAATAGATATTTTTTTATTAAAAAAATAGAGTTAGATATGAAATGCTAGAAAGAGGAAATTATCTTCCAAGTAGTAGCTTGTAACAACTATAGTAAATGGTTGAAAGTAGTTAAATAAATACAATAAATATTTTGATTTGAATGATATCTTTCGTTGAGTAAATCACCGTTGTGAATCATAACATGAAGATTATTTTAAAAGATCATAAGTCAATCTCTTTTGAAATTAAACCACTTAAGATTAATGAGTATATATATATATATATATATATATATATAATTTTTAAATATGACAAACGGGTAACGGATAAATGGGTATGGAAGAACTTTTTCCATTACCTTCCATTAAGATAACGGTCGGACAAAATTATCCTCTAATTTATCCATCGAATAAATTTAACCATATTATTTAACTTCTTAACGGTACGGTACAGACGGTAGAACGGTAAAACGGGTACCATTGGCAGCCCTAATTAAAACTTCACCAAACCTTCCAGAATGTTAATCTACACCATTTAAAGATAAAGCCCTAAGTAATCGGAACAAAAAATTAACATTTAATAATTTCATCATTAAAGCACTAAATCAAACAAATCCATTCCAAATAAACCATAAAAATCGAGATTTTACTATAAGAAAACTGAGATTTGAAGACCCATTACCTTGTCACTTGTTTAGGTTCAGATTTGACCTTCACCCTTCTTGGAAATCTTCCACAAACATAGTGTCTAAGTTAAACTTCATTAAAAATCGATTTAACAATAAAAACCTTAAAGAAATCTTAGATCTAGGGTTTGTTAAGCATAAAAAATGAATTTTAATAAGTAGGGTTTGAAGTAAGGGAGTAAATCAGTGACTTATATGCTTGAAATCGAATCAAATCAAAGGGAAAATGATAGATTAAGAATGGATTAGAAGAAGATCTAGGGTTTAAGCTTAATTAAGGAAGAACATACATTAATCCCTTCTAATCCGGGCCTAATTGTAGAACTAGGCCTTAATCACCTCCTCCCAGCCTATTCCCAAAATGGAAATGGCTCAACCCTTTTCTATTTATAGTAGGGCTTGGGGTACACTTAATGAACTAATGGGGTGTAAATAGAATTTTGGGCTAAAAATAGGTATTTTGAAGATTTGAACACTAATTAAATCTGATAAAATTCTAAAATTTTTTGTATGAGCTTAAGTTGATGTATAGGACATTTTGGTCCAAAAATCTTAATTTTGTCGGTGGGGCCCATAGGGGGTCCCACCAAACCCTAATTTTTGAAAAAATTAGTAAAAAATTAAAAAAATCCCAAAAATTCAGCATTGACTTAAAACTACTTAAAACTCATAAATATATAATTAGTTTTTTCTTTAAACCTTTCGAAATCTCATTTATCTTAGAAAATTACAGAATTTAAATCAGAAAACGTGTAAACCACACATTAACCGATAAATAACTTTAAAATAAACCGGTTAAAAAATAAGAGTCCTTATACATGTTGATTCGTATTATGTAACTAACGTGCTTATATTCACTAAGTTCATATATCGTGTTATTGGATACATGATATGATGTCATCTCAGACACAATAGCTCAACACTTGAATGTTGTCTTGCACTTGTCGTGTTATTAATGACATGTTATGTATGCTGCATATACATGATAGGAGGACATTTATATCGATTATCGTATTCGTGAACACATGATATATTACTTTTCGCATACTGATCACACGATATGCTATTGTGAAGATAAATGTAGTGCCTACATTGTGTGTTCTATAACATGAAATATCAAAAAATCATGCATGCAAACATACAATCTAGAGCTAGAGAAAGGCCTTACCATGAAATTGATCCAAGCCGGATTAACCCCTCGATCAGCAGTGATTTTCTCCAAAGTTCACTATTGTACCTAGATCACATCAGTATACGGTCTGACGAAACCTCACTTCACAGCCAAAACTCACTTTGGGGCAAAAAATTCCAAAATGTCATTCAAAATCAAGAAAATCGGAACTCACGCTAGAGTTTTTTCAAATTCTTCTTTCGGGAACAAGAAAAACCCGACTGTGCGGAAAACCAGACTAGAGTTTTTAGAAATCACTGGTGGGATGGGTAGGAAATTCGAACTCACGCTACATGTTCGGTTTTCACTGCTCGGACTACTGGAACTGCCGGTGAGATGCGTCAAAAATTGGAACCAAGGTTGTGTATTAGCTTCACACTGAGAAATCAACCGTCCGTGAAGTCGTTTATGTGTAAATGTGACTGGTTGAGGGGTTTACACGATATAAAACCCTAAACCCTGACCAGGGGTATTTATGTTTAAAAGTTTCTTTATATTGTGTAAGTCCAGGTTTATTGACATTTTTTTGAAAAATCTAGGAAAATATAGTGTTTCGGCCAGGCAATATAAAAAAAACTTGGTAAAAGAGTCAAAAAAGGACAAAAACTTGATAAATTAGAATTCTTGCAAAAAAGTTTTAAAAATAAAAATTTGTCCCATAATGACGTAAACTTTGGTACAGCAGAAGTTTCTTCCTTCACAGAACTTCTGGGCAAGAGTTGTGACCCATTTTATGCTCACAAATTCGACCCATTTGCCTCCCACCACCCTTGACACCGTACACGTCAAATAACAATCCAATTTTTATGTTCTGGTTGTTAACCAAATGCTCCCTCCAATCTTATATTAATAATTTTATTTAATTTTAAAATTTTTTAATTTAGTTTATTTTAAAAAACTAATTAAATAAAGAAAAAATTTTAGATAGTGTCGTATTTGTCCTTTTAATTTTATATAACTCAAAGTAGTAAGTTTTTAATTAAATAACATTTATAACAAATTTTTTATTTTCAGATAAAGACAACTACGTAAAAAAAATTTAATACCTAAATTGCCCTTCTCCTTCTCTGTGTGTAATTCGTTTCCCTCTGTGTGTTATACATTTCCCGTCAGGAAGGGAAACGGTGCTCCTCCCGTCGAAATAGGGAAGCGCTGCTGAGCCAGGTCCTGAGGTCGTTCATCTTCTCCGGTGAAAAGATCTTCCCATCACGGCCCGGATATTTCATTGCCTCTCCGTAGCTCTACAGTGCTTCTCAGACTGGTTTGTCGTCATTGGCGCGGGAGAAGAGAGCAGAGGGCACAGAGGAGATCTGGCGAAGCTCCTCCCCGGCAGCTCTGAGGGAGAGATGGAAAAGCTCTGAGGAATAGATTTTTGAGGATGACAAGCATCGTTAAAAAAATCTGAGCCTTTTTGTTCTCTCAGAGTCGAATTTTCGCATCTTTTTTGAAGTCCCACTCAAACCTTATGGTGAGTAAATACTTCACATCTTTGATTTCTTTTTCCATCTTTTTGCATCTTTTTGTTCTCTCAGAGTCGAAATCTTATGGTAAATTTTTTATTTCTTTGTGCGGACATCTGTGTTATATTTTTTAGATTTTTATGTGATAATGTTGTAAATAGTTTCTCCATGGAGTTTCTTTTGATACTGAAATTTGGGTTTTGATTTACAAGATATTCAGTTTTTGAGTGTTGAAATTTGGGTTTTAGTTTCAATCTGTTCATGGACCTAGCGAGATCAGCAAGAATAGTGATCCCACCCTCCTCAGCCACAGCTTTCGCTACTTTGGCATTGACTGATAGATTTGCTATGGCTTGTAAAATTTCAATACACAAAACTGAATATCTTGTAAATCAAAACTTTAAAAGCATTCTTGCAACCAAATACCTGCTCTTGAATTCCATCGAACTTACAAAAATGAGCAAGCATCACTAATGCATGAACGCCACTTGCCAATGCAACCTCCATATTCCATTTGTCATCTGCTGCCAAATCATATGAGATGCCATATGATTTCATTTTTACCCAAATTTAAGTAAAAATAAGCACCTCTCTGTCACTTGGAGGAGGCTTTGCAGAACCAACATCTAGTCCCTTATATACCTGTTAGCACAAATACACTGAACTAGTCATCATAGCTGTATAGTGGCCTCACAAGTTGCAGAAAAGATTCAAAATCCACAAAGCTCTATTGCCAAAATCCATTTAGTGTATACACTGAACCCATTACATCATCTGAGCAGTTCTATAGCTTCCTAAAAACGTGCAGAAAACTTACTCAAGCCTCAGCCAGAAGCTGTCCAGTCCTGGTGGTTTAGTTTCATCAATTCTCAGCATAGTGTGAGACAAGACCCACTCAAGCCAATTCATGACCTCATTTATGTTGTTACTAACATTAGATGTAAAATTAGATTGATTTTTTTGTATTACACTATTGAAAAAATTGGTGATTTTTATCCTTTTTTCTTCAGTTTAGAAGTGTAAGAAGATTATAGGTCTTTGATTCTTAAAGTTCTGTTTCCAATATTTAATTTTAAAATTTTGAAATGAACTTCTGGAATGAGTCTAGTAAAAACCAATTTTTGAAGCTCTGCAACATTTAGTCAAGTCAATAGATTCTTTTTCATAGATTATGAAGTATTAATGAACCCTATATGAAGCCAGATTATCTACAGCTAGCAATAAAGTTGATACAAAACCTCAAATACATTAAACTGCGCTTCAATTGAACTTTGAAAATATTGTGCATTTATGGCATTCTAGTGTTTAAAAATAATATTCCCTTCTCAACTTCGTCATGTACTGAAAAATAGCTGAATGAAATATTAAACATTACAATGTTAATAAGTGTTATGAATTTTCTGATATGTGGTTATTGCAAGAATGTATGTATGATGTGTGTCATATTTAAATTTAAATTTAAATTTCACGGATTACACTCCACTATGAGAGTGTAAGATATAACATTAGAAAGATGGCAGAGATGATTTCTGAGTCATTTGTGAAATATTGTAATTTTTTAATCTCCTAATTTATGGTCAACAAGTTATAATTTTTGAAATGTTGTGTACTAGTTTCTTTTTTATTATTTGTAACTATTGTAATAAATGTTAGATGAGTTGTTATCCTAGAGTCTGTTGTTTTTTAGAAATGCTGATTGTAATTGTGAGTTTATCTAGAAAGTAAATTTTGTTGTAATTGTGAGTTTTTAAATTGTATTCTCTTTTTTGTAGGTCAATGGATGATTTCCTTCTTTTCTGTTGCAATTACGACAAGCGTAATGTTGCCATACGACTTCCGCATTCTTCCACCTATAAGGACTTCATTCAATTGATTTGCAATAGATGGAAACAATTAAATGATGAATCTCTTACTTTATCTTTCTCCTTTCCTGATCATTCGGATTATATGCTTGAGAATGATGATGATTTACAAAATTGCTTCTTCCTTGCTTCTGAATTGGGTAAGAAAAAAACTTTGTATCTGTTATTGATACTTCAAAGATTCTTCTTCAGCATGGTGAGAGCAGTTTGCAGGGTGTTAATTTGTTATCCACTAGTATGCAAAGTAGTAATGATGCAATATTTTTTGAGTCGATTATTGATGAAGAGCCTGATATGATTTCTATTACTTCCTCAAGTAAAGGTAAATCAGTTTTGACTAAGTGAAGAAATTAAATATGTTGGACAAAAGTTTGAAAGAGGTGTTCAAGAATTTAGACATTCTCTATGTCATTATGCTGTTGAAGTTGGTTTTGAATTTAAGTATGTGTATAATAGGTTACAACTGAATGCAAATATAAGGACATCAATGGTTGTCAGTGGTATGTTGATGCTACAAAAGATTCTGTCAATAACTTTTTCTACATTCGTATTTTAAACAATGTTCACACTTGTGGTATGATTATGCATAAGAAGAAGAATTCGAGAATGTCTGCTGACGTTGTGTCTAAGGAATTATTGGATCAAGTTAAAAGTAACCCTCTTATTCGTCCGATTGATGTGGTGAAGCATTTTGACACAAATTATAGAATTGATATTTCTTATCAACTTGCATTTAGGAGTGTTCAGAAAGCTCGAAGTGAGTTATTTGGAGATAGTTCTAAGTCTTATGAACAACTTTCTCTATATGTTGAGTTAGCAATGAAGAGTAATCCTGGTAGTCACATGTCATTGGAGGTTGACAATGAAAGTAATCGTTTTGAGAGGGTTTTCATTTTGTTTTACGCATGTATATGTGGGTTTCAATATTGTCGTCCTATTTTGTATTTAGATGGAACTCATTTGAAAAGCCATTATAAAGGAACGATGTTGGCAGCTACCGGAAAAATGGGAACCAAGGTAAAATAAATGCAATTTTTTCAGTTATATTATATGTTAGTTTGATTTTTAATTATGTTTTTATTAGTTTTGTATTTTGTTGGAATTGTAGCATGCCTTGTTTATGTAAAATTAAACCTGCTAAGTGATGTTTTATGACAGTAGATTTGATGTGCAATTGAAAGGACTTGTTCTTGCATTTGTTGCATTATTGTTTTTTTAATGGTCTCAGTTTCTTTTTTATTTCAAGTATATTTCCTCTTGCTTTTGCTGTTGTTGATGCTGAGAATGAGGATAATTGGGAATGGTTTTTGTTTCAATTGAAGTTAATTTTGGATCCTGCATGTGAGTTTACAATTATATCAGATCATAACAATGGCCTTATTTCTGCCTTACCTAAGGTTTTCCCTTATTTTCATCATTCATTCTGTTTGCATCATCTGAAGAACAATTTGAAAGACAAGCTGAAGGGACGACCAAAGAAATTCCGTGAGAAGATGGTAAAATTATTCAAAGATTGTGCTTATGCTGCAAAACCATTATGCTTCAATAGGTTGTTGGATGATTTGAAAAAAGAGGGTGGACAACAGTCAAAGATTTCTTAGATGATTTGCCTAACGATAATTGGACAAATGCTTATTTTAAAGGTAAACGCTATGGTGAGGTGTTTTCCAATGTTGTAGAGAGTTTTAATGGGTGGATTGAAAAAGAAAGGCACCTTCCTATTACTCAAATGATCGATGGAATAAGGGAGAAAATGATGAACATGATGCATGATCGTAGGATGGAAGCAAGGAGATGGACTGGTTTTCTCTGTCCAGAAATTGAGAAAAGGTTGAATGAAGATATAAAGTATGGCACAATTTGGAGAGTATCATGTTGTAGTGAGGATGTTTATGAAGTAATGTCTCCTTATCCTTCTACAGTTTTTATTAACAGTCATTCTTGCTCTTGTCATCAGTGGAAGATAAATGGTTGTCCTTGTGTACATGCTTTAGCAGCATTGATGAAGAGTGGTAAGGATATTCATTCTTATTTTGAAAAATATTTCACAAAAGAGTGGTTTGAAAAGTCTTACATGATGACAATCAATCCTGTTCTTGCCATTGAAAGTGAGGTACAAACTACTAATAATGTTTCTCTATTACCACCACTATCTAAGAGACCACCTAGGAGGCCAAAGAAAAAGCGAATATGTTCTCGTGGAGAGCATGTACCAAGGAAGATGACTTGTAGAAGATGTGGAAAAGTTGGACGTCATAACAAAAAAAGTTGTAAAGAACCAATTTAAATACATTGATTCAATTTTTAATTAAATTTTATGTTGACATTTACTTTTAGTTTAAATTGATTACTGATTATCAATACATACATAGCTTTTATATTATTTTTTTGATTAATAATGAATTATTTGAAATTTATTTTTATCATTTACTATATCAGGTGCAAAAATTTGAAATTTTAGAAGTGTTGTTTAAAGTTCATTTTTTAGCCACAGCACTATCATGCTATCCAATGAAATACGCTATTAAAAATAAAAAATTCTATAACATTTAGTGTGGTTCATGCCTTACACCTTTATCATAATTTAGACAATAGAATTGAATCAGAGTTTTCAAATTTTGCTCTTTAATGATTTTTTTTTGCCGTTTTCTGCAATAGCACTATCATGCTGTTATAAGAAAATACATTATTAAATATTTAAAATTCTATAAAATTTAATGTGGTTTATGCCTTACACTGTTATGATAATTTAGACAATATAATTTAATTATAGTTTTCAAATTTCTTGCCTGTATGATTTTTTCTACCTTTTTGTGCCACAACACTATCATGCTGTCCCATAAAAATACGTTATTAAATATTTTAAATATTATAAATTTTAATGTAGTTGATGTCTTACTATTTTTACACCTTCCATACCTACATTTAACTTTTTATGCTTCACCTTTTTAATGTAAGGCATAAGTGGTGAAAGAGAAATTTTGGAATAGATCAAATAGTTCATAGTAGTTATTGCCTATGTCCATGGCCAGCATTCTGGATAATATTTTTCATGTTCAATAGGTCTAAGCGACATATGAATTGCCTATGCAGTCAGACACTATGTAAAATTTTCTCTAAAAAATTTTGTAATGTCCATTCAGCTCCATTTTGATGCATTTCAAGTCCTGTTAATTATTCTGAATCAGTTCACGTATGTCCAATTTATCAAACACAATATAAGTATCAGCCAAAATTAATTGTATTAATCGAAGTAAACTCCATATTTGGGATATGGACGAAATTCCACACACCAAGACAGTTCTCCCACCGAAAAGCCTTCCAACTTTGCATTCCTCGCTTACAATCTTTTATGGCTTTTTCTATAACCCTTTGTCATTGGACAACTTAATATATTTATAAGATTTTGCAACTGGGGCATCTTACATCAAAATAGCATCTTCATAGTTTCTATATCATGTATAATTAGAAGTCGTTTAAAAGAATTTATACAGGTAAGAAAAGGATGTATACAGGTAAGATCACTATGGTCACATGAATGCAGTGCTTCCCGCCCCTTCAGTTTAGATACTGCTTCAAACACCTAAACAAATTACGGTCTCATATCAACTTGAAACTTTTGCTCCACTTGCCTAAGCAATGAGCAACTGAGCTGTCTAATTGAGCCACTCTCAGATTAATTGCACATCATTTTATTTTGGCTTAAGTTTAATTACACGTCGTAAACTTCAATTTGGACTGTCCTTGTCGAAGTATATAATAGCACGTAGAAAGCAATTATTAATAGATTATGATACAGTTGCTATGGTACCACAAAAATATAGAACGAATATGAGAAAATGTACACTTATCCCAAGTTGAAGACCTCTTCTCTTGTTGAACTCTAAATATTCCAATTTTGGAAACAGTCCAGTGACAAAATAGAACCCGTTTTTAAGTCTAGATCTACAGTTCTGTGAACAACGCGGACAACTTAAATATTTTGCCCGATATGAGACTGAATCCAATCCATCAGGACTACGGGGAAAAGGATACAGCTGCCCAACCAGATACCAACAATTAGTCTCTACTTCAACCAGGGGGTGGTAGCTGTCGCATCTGTACAATATTTTGACTCTACTAGAATGCTTTAAGTTAGCAGCGTCTATGCCAAGGTTTCAGTATTTGGTAAGAAAAATATCAGACAAACGTTCTTAAACTTGAGAGAAACAAGACATAATATTATGACAATCGTTATATACTATAAAGAGCCAACCAGAAAGCTCTGACATAACATAACACCCAGACTACCCTCAACGGATTGTAGCCAACACAGTGAACTCAGCAGTACACTGCCAACTGGAGTAATCACAAAGATTATACCCAAAGTGATCAAGCTGCAAGAACTATAACCACGATAAGCAACACAACTCCAAAAATCACGAGGAGCAAGCAAGTCTGCATGGGAAGCACCAGGCAAAATGGTTAGATACAGTGTTCCATAAACAATCGATGACAAACAAGAGCAAATTCAAATAAAAACTATACTAGTGACGAATTGGACTTTTGGGCTTTGGCTACTTTCACTAATTGGGTTTTGGCCTGTGCAGTGGCCGCATAAGAGTTCTCAATATTGGAATCAATGTCATCTGTTGCAAAGCAGGCATTGGGCAACATTACAAAAAGGCAATGAGAAGCATTTAACCAATAAAGGAAAAAGGTGTTCTTCACCCTTGATGTCAGGATGCTCTGGTCAACATACCAATCATTGCTCCTTGCTCATGGACAAGAACTGCAAGATCCTTGAATATTTCATTCACCTCACCAATCTGTTCTTGAATATCTTGGATTCCTTGCTCTCTTTCTTCAATGATGGCCTTATTAAAAACAATCTCATTATCCAAAAGCAAGACCTCTTGTCTGCAAGAAAATGGCAAGATACTCTTAAAGCAAAGAAAGCGCATATGCATATAGGGACCACATGAAAAACACACTAGATATCAGCACAATGAAATTTGAAAATTCAATCAATCGGTTGAATCAAAATTATGCCAAGTAACATGCATAGTTAGCCAAGTTCAATTATCAACATTTACTTTATTTATGAGCTTAGAATTAGATGAATTTGAATGTCATTGCACAGGACAAGCTACTGCTTATACTCCAAAAATAAATAAACCTGCTAAATTAGATCCAATGCAGTTTGGACTGATTCTTAGATCCATGAATAATGCCCTACCAACAAGCAAATTCGACCTGCAACTGCAATATTCTTCAGAAAAAATTGTTTCAGGTCATTCAGAAATATCAAATTTGTCTTGTGACACAATAAACCGAGATTCAAATTAAACTAGTACAGCTGGTGGGCTATTCATATCTGTGTAAACCAAAATAGGAGCACAGATAAAAAGTGCCAAGTGACAAGTGATAAAATCTTTTGACATGCAAGAAAATTAAACATGTAAAGATGCTATCAAGCATCAAATAGTTGAACCATGTCTTTCATCCTTAAAGCAATTTCTGTCAAAAGTTCACTCATCATTCTGTTGATGGGAGACTAGCTTAAGTAAATGGTATACATTTCTATGTGCATGACATGAGAATGACAGGGTTGTATTGACCATCGAGATTCGAGAAGAACGGCACGTTCTTCAGTATTTTTGTCAGCACGGCTATCCGGCTCACTTGCAGCATTACTAAAAATATTACAACCGCTATTAAGCAATAAAAACTAAATGCAATAGGATTTATTGTCAACAGAATGCCCAAGAAAAAAGAAATCAGAATAATAATAATAATTTAAAAAAAAAGCCTTCACATGAAAGATAAATAAAGGAGAGGGACAAAAAGAAGAGAAAACTCCTTGCCCATGAAAATACCTATGACGATTACCTAACATAGATGGCACATCCTCCAACTGCACGTGCTGCTCCATGGTACTCAGCCATAGGGTGAAGGCTCTGTGAGTGATTGATCCCCAAATAAGCATTCATTGTCCTGATTATGTTGTGATAGTGTAGTGTTCAAATAAGATTTAATTTTTACAACTTACATGGAACATATCCCAATCCGGCTGCATAAATTCACCAAGGAAAACGGTGTTATAGGCGACAGATGCAATGTGGATAGTATGCGATGCTGGATCCCTTGGCCAGAAATCATCAGATGCTCTGATCACAGCAGTCCGCTTTGTACTACATCAGAGACAAAGGCAAGTAGTATCAAAACTCCTAAAAAAGCGCCATGTTCAAGTTTACACATTGGAAGTGAGCTTGATTTTCAGCAGATTGTGACAGAATGATACCTGTATAAACCGTCTGTATTGTTACTCATGCAAGATATGATCCCATTATCAGGAAAATTTCTAGCAATCGAAGCTTCCAAGGCCTGATGGTACTTTCTGGCCAATTTTACTCTTCCACCATGGCCAGCTCCTAGGGTCTCTAGAATGTTCTGAACATCTACTTTGACTCCATCAATTCCCGCACAAGCAAGGTAAGAATGCAGCTCATCATAAAAACTGAATACTTTCTCCGATTGGTAGAGTGACGAGTGCCTCCCGGTCACCTGGCTGCCCAGTGCTCGCCGCCACTTCTGGCCGGCTGTTAAGCCTCAGCTCCAAGCTCGCCGTCGCCGGTATCTCATCTAAACTTAGTTATTGTAAAACACAAGGTAACAAATCATATGAGACACATACGAGAACCCCATCACTACTTGTGCGCCATTTGAAGATGAGATCTCCAGAGCTTTGACTCCCCCTGCCTCTGCTATTGCACTCTGAAACTAATACAACAGCTAAGTCTCTGAAATATTCAAATCACAAGCAAAAGAATAGTGAAGACGCCAAACCATCCCAACCTTGTGTTCCTCTCCAACAGAAAGATTCCACAGTCCTCCAGTTGCCTCTTCAGCTACCAATCTGTTCATGGACCTGGCGAGATTAGCAAGAATAGTGATCCCACCCTCCTCAGCCACAACTTTCACTACTTTGGCATTGACTGATAGATTTGCTATAGCCTGTAAAATTTCAGCACTCAAAACTGAATATCTTGTAAATCAAAACTTTAAAAGCATTCCTGCAACCAAATACCAAACAGATAGTGCTCACCTTTGCTGCTTCATCCTGCACTCCTTCACTGGAATACTTTCATCAAACGACCAGTTAATGAGCTGTTTTTGTTTTCAAACATTCATTTCAGTTCAATGAAAATTTGAACAACATTTTGGATTAAATTCTTTTTAGCTGCCTACGTGACCAGCCTCCCCTCTGCAGCAGCAGGCTAGATTGGATTCGCATCTCTTTGCAAGCAAGTATTTGTAGCTCATCCTGCCAATTCAAAGTCAGTTGTCAAAAATATTATTGTAAAATGTTAACAAAACAACAATATTAAAACATCCAAATATTATTGAAGCAGCAAAACTGACCTTAAAAGATTTTATGGTTCCCTTTGTATAAATGATACCAGATAGCAGTCCTTTGCTGTCAAGATCTCCATTTTGCATTGGCACAATGAACCTATGAAGGGAATTGGATTGTTACAAACAAAAAATAAAATGTGTAGCAAAAAAATCTGCAGTACTCCATAGCTGACATTCAATTATCTTACTAAAAAAAATTCTTGAAATTCCTTGCCCTGAATTTCTGAATCACAAAATCCCTCAAGATGATACTCACTTGGATATTTACCTTTAAAGCTTGAGTAACCAAAACTAAACCTTCAATTCCTGCAATTTTTGCTGTATGATATTTACCTAATAATGAAAATTTGTAGCAAAAATTAGGATGGTGATTTTAACGAAATAAACTAAGCTTGGCTCATTTATTATAATTTTCTGAAATGACTGACCTTTTCATATCTTCACGTGTAATATCCTCATGTGCTTGTAGTGTTTCAAGCATTTCAGACAGTCTAGGATCTGACACAAATTCCTCTATCATTCTAGCTCTGAACTGCCTTACTTCTTCCTTATACATTTTAGGCATAAATCTTTCATGATTGTTGACAATTTCATCCATATAATAACAAATAAAAATCTCGCAATCTAACCTGCAATTAATAATTTAACAGTATGATCATGCTATTTTATGCATTTAAGAAACGATAAGTGAGAAGTTATTTTTAACTTACGAATTTGGTTATTGTTGTGGGATATTTCCCACTTCTGTAAAAGATGATTGCAGCTCTTGGGATGAAAATCGTCCTTTTAATGCTTCAAGCTCATATGATTTGATGTGTTCCATCTGTACAAACATAATCATTTGTAATATCAGTAGATAGACAACGCTAGGTTTGTCAAACTTTAATATAAATAATACTAACAAAAGTATACACATCTGCTTCAAAAGGATCATACATTCCATGTTTTATCCTCATGGAGTTGTAATGTTTCCATTGGCCTTCATGGGTATCATAAACAAGCAAATGCCAATGACCCATGCATGAACCATCCTTCTGTTGTATATTTGAATGTATAGGAAACATATGATATTGTGCAAGTTGGTTGACTTTATAATGCTTGAACAAAAACATCTCTTGCGATTCTTTTTGTTTATTTACAATAAAATCCTGTATCAATTGGATGAAATAGTAGCTAGTAAGTTAAAGATTTAAAAAAAAATTATTATAAAATTATTATCAACTTCTGACATGAATTTGTAGCAGTGCAAGTTCATGCTGCTTAAGAGTATAATGAATATTTATTAACTTATAGAAACAATTTTAAACAGCATCATCATTCAAATCAATAACACCTTCCAAAAAATAAAATTAAATAAATAAATACTCACAAAACATAATGAGCTGTAGAAGACATATTCGTTAGTCGATTCTTCTTTTTCTTTTTTTCTCCTTAATATTTCAGAAAAAGAATCAATGACCTATCATTTATTTTTCAAAATTTTAATTAGTCATACCTTTTACTATAAATATAAATAAAAGAAATCAATTTTCAACTTACGTTACTACCAATTTCTTGATCATCTGCAAGTTCATCAATGTCACCTAAAGTGACATTTACTCCTTTGTCACAACTCCAAATGATTGATCTACAATTCATTGAAAAAGATTAGTAACACAATTAAATTCATAATCATTGAAAAAGAATACGATGGATGAATCAACATATATTGATTTACTCACGTTGTGTCTCCAATTTTATTCATTTCATCAATTTTCAATTTTTCTTCCATTTTTACATACTTTCAGACCTTTCCTTTAGATCCCTTCTTATTTTGCCCTGCCAGTTGATCTTCCTCCATCTTTCTCCTTTTAGCTATCTTTGGGTAAATATGGACTGTGTCTTCTTTTGATTCTTTGTTTGACCTCCCTGTCCTATTCTTTACCCTATCAACCATTGAGCTAGGTGTCGCATGTGTTTCAGCTGGTTGAGGTCTAGAAGTTGGCCTTTTTTGTGGGGTTGGCCTCTTGCTTCCTGGCTGCTGCTCCTCAAAAATATTTGTGAAGGCAATGACATCTATAGAAACTTGTAGTATATGTATCTTTTCTTCATACTTCTTATTTTCTTCTGTCTTCATTATCAATTGCCTTTGAACCAATTCTTTTTCTTCTTGTTCCATCACCATTTGATTGAATACATCTTGAAATTGTCTTTGATACCTTGTTTCTCTTTCTTCCATTTTCTTCATCTTCATTCTTAAATGATATACTTCAATTTCAAGTTTTTCTTTTGCTTCTTCTACCAATTGTTTCTCAGCAGCCAGTTTGTCGATCTCAGAAGCCAATTTTCCTTGGTCATTGAACAACTTTTCATTGTCCTCCTCTAGAAAAGCAATTTCAGCCATGTTGCGATATTGCTCATTGCTTTTCAAATCATCTTCCATTTTTTTCAATCTTTCTTTTAATCTTTCAATTTCGACTTCAGCATCTTTTCTTGCTTCTTCACTTTTCTTCTTCTCAGAAGCAAGTTGTTCCTTTTCTTCCTCTAGAATTAATATTTCTACTCTACTACTTTCCAATTCTTGCTGAAGTTTCTTTTTCTCTTCATTCAATACATTTATCTCAATCATATTTTCATAATCAATAGGAGCAGTATCTGCAAAAAGAATAAACAAACTTTAGAAGAAATATAAGACATATAATACAATGTATTTCTGTAAATAAGATATAACTAGATGGTCCATTTATATGCTTATAACACAGAAAATCAACAAACTAAATACATCATTTAAAACAGTGTGTAAAAATTATAAGATTGAAATTAGAGACAACACAGTAATGCTGCCTATAATTTAAAACAGTGTAAAAATTATATGATCATGGCAGCATGATCATGCTGCCCGTTGAAATCCACTGGTAAATTCATTGCAGCATGATCATGCTGCCCTTTTTTCAAATACAATTAATTATCATCTCAACCTGCTAACAATTGTCCCTTTACAGACTAACGTAAAAAACACAAAGAACAATTAACACAGTAGCTTTAATCTAGTTCCTGTAAACACTAATAGTACAATACAAAAAGAAAAAAACTATAAAAATACGATTGCTATGCATGTTTGTGTGGGAATTTAACCACACCCAAACATAAAACAGGAATTACTTAAGACACTAATGACTCAACGTCAAACTAGCAAGCTCAAATAATCCAAACCTAATACCCAAACATAAAACAACTCTAATATAGCCAAAGATCAACATAGAACTAAAATCCCTCATATGAAAGCTAAAATTAGTAGCTCAGTACAAGCTCCCAACTGACAACCATCTCGAATGCCAAAAGAAATAAACAATATTAAACAAGAAATTGGAGTTTTCCCAATAATTTCACACTGAAAAACAAGCACTCAATACATGAGAAAATTAAATAAATAAAAAAAGAAACATTACCTGTATTTTGAAGCCATCCAATTTGGAGAACTTCATCTTTTATTAAAGCTTCATCTTTACTATCTTCTATATTTACAAAAGAAATTTTTTCATCTTTATCTACTTCTTCTGAATCTTCTTCTTCACTGCCTTCTTCTCTTCTTAGAGAATCAAAAGAAGAATCATCTTCTTCTATTCCTACAACTGAAGAATCATCTAGCTCTCCTTCTTCTTCCTCTTCTTCAATTCCTATAGAATAGGAAGATGAATCTGCTGGCAGTCTTTCTTCTTCTTCCTCTTGTTCAATTTCCACAGAATCAAAAGATGAATACTCTGGCTAACTTTCTTCTTCTTCATCTTCTTCATGTTCTTCATCATCATCATCTTCTTCTTCTTCTTCTTCATCTTCCTCGTATTGAGAAAAAAATGAATTTCGAGGTCGGTTCTTTGTAACCGACCATTCAACACCTACATTTAAAAATAATATGTTATATCTTTAATCCATAAATATTATAATCTAAAAAAATTTTATTCAATATCATGTCAATTTTTTTTTATACCTCATGATCTTGTATGCTTTGAAGATCAATTCTTCCAAGTTTTTTGTTCATACTAGAAAGCCTCCAGTTAACTATTCGAGGTACATAATCATCTTCTTGTACCTCATCATCTGGGACTGGTTTATCCTTTTCTTGAATAAGCATTGTATGCTCACAAAACCAGTACTGCAAAAATATGTTAACTATTGTTAGTTTCTCATACAAATAATAATGCATGAATAAATATTTCAAATAATCAATTTTTCTTACCATTAAAGCTATCTAACATCCTCCAATGTTTTTCTTGGCTTCAAAATTTGTTGCAATGGAAGAAATCAATTTGTTGGCAATAATTGTTGGCCATTTGTAATTAGCCATGTCTTCTATATCTTCAATGGCTCTTATATATGACTTGAGTTCCTCTTGTAGGAAAAAAATTGTAACTAATATGTACAAACATAGAAGCCGAACTGAATCCTCCTTTTCTTGTTGACTTAATCCAAATAGATTTTCTCGAAGAACATCACCTACTATTTTTACTGTGAGAGAATCATTTCCATATATGTCTTCTGGGAAAACCCTCTGTACATATGGTGTGTGTGGTTTTCCTTTACTATCTATATGGAAAAGATTTCCCCTTCCCATTGGAATTCCAAATATAATAGACACGTCATGTTCTGTGAATTCAACCAATCTTCTTCCAATTTTAAATTTTCTTGATGTAGGCTGAAATGTGTCTATTATTTTCTCCAATATTTGATCAGACTTTTTACAATCAACACTTGTAATTTTCCCATGTAAGAAAGCTCTAATGATTCCCTAGAAAAGAGTTCTTCGTAACAAATCTATACGGTCATTATCAAAGCAACCGCTAGTTTCTTCTAAAACTGTGCATAGTGCTTGTAGGTTACTTTTAAACTACACCATGTTTGTAATAAAAGACGCTATTTAATATAAATATATAAGTAAAACAATAGAAAAGAAATAAACAGTACAAAAGAAAATGGAGAGCAGCATGATCATGCTGCCCCTTTGAAGTGTATTACAAATTTCAGGGCAGCATGAACATGCTGCCCATTTTCAAAATCAAATGGAAAATTGAGAGCAGCATGATCATGCTGCCCCTTTGAAGTGTATTAGAAATTTTAGGGCAGCATGAACATGCTGTCCATTTTTTAAAATAAAATGGAAAATTGAGAGCAGCATGAACATGTTGCCTATTTTTTAAAATCAAATGGAAAATTGAGAGGAGCATGATCATGCTGCCCCTTTGAAGTGTATTACAAATTTCAGGGCAGCATGAACATGCTGCCTATTTTTTAAAATCAAATGGAAAATTGAGAGTAGCATGATCATGCTGCCCCTTTGAAGTGTATCAGAAATTTCAGGTAAAAAGAACTAATACGAAACCCAAATTTTAGATAAAAACTAGACCTCACAAAAAAAATTTTACAGACCACCTAAAAATATTGACTAGCTGCATATTCAAATCATGCATTTTCTTATCACTGTAAAAGAGTAAACACTAACAATAAGCACTGTGTTGCATGCAGAACAAGGTCGAGTGATTAAAAAACATTAGAACTTAAGCAACAATCACTATCTACCAAAAATAGTGCAAATAAAATATGTCAATCACAGTAGGAAGAAAATAAGTAAAGTAAAGCATGGAAAAAAAATGTGAAACGAGTCGAGATTCTCGAAAACCAAAAAGCCCTAAGCGGACATGATAGGAAAATTTTAAGAGTATTCTCGATAAAGTTAGACCAAAAAGCTGTGAACAGAAAAAATAGTAAATTTTTAAAATTGATTAAAAGTAAACATTAACCTAAAATAGAAGAAAAGTGAAAAAAATGTGTAACATACTTGAAATAATAGTTTGAAGATGAAATTTTCTGGAGGACAGAAGAGAAAGTCACCGAAGGTCTGAACATAGAGACGCCTTAGGATTGAAGAGAAAGTCGCCGGAGGATCGCCGATGGACGGATGAGCAAATCACCGAAGAATGGAAGAAATCGCCAGAAGACGGAGGATAAAATAGCCGGAAGACGGAGGACTAAATCGCCGGAGGACGGAGAAGACGATTGCCAGAGAGCGGATGACGAAATCGCCAGAAGAGGGAGGAGAAAATCGCCCACAGTAGGAGAAAATTTCGGGATGTCTGATTTGAAATCAACCGACGAGTACAGTAAAGACAATTTAGAAGGGTGGGTATTTTTGTCTATTTACACAACCACCACCATTAATAACGTTTTATGTTAGATAGATTTATTAATGGAGTTTTTTGTAATTAATAAATTTTCATTGTCGCTATGTGTTAATGCCCCCCTTAAATAAAACTACTAATGCAAGCAGAGGGAGTAGCATTTAACATAGTTCAAAGAAAAACGTACACAAAGCTTCCTCAATATGGGGCATGTATATTAGGCGTATTACGGGCTGTTATAGACCAATGTCCAAAAATAAAGAGAAAAGGCAGAAGAGAAAGCTTAGTTAACTAACTAATCTAATTTTTTATTAATATTTAATTAACTAATCATGACATAGTTCTTACACATTTATAAACTTTAAATAAAAATTTTAATCTTAATAAAAATTGTAATCATAATAGGTTTCTAACACTAGTTTAATTTTAATAAAAATAAAATTTTAATTATTTTAAAATATTTTTATTAATAATTAAATTTTAATTATAATAAACTTTAAATATAGCACCCGACTTCTAAGCGGGCTTCATTTATGCTCTACCTTGCCCTCAAAGGTGGTATTTGATACGTGTAGCCCATGTAAATATGGTCAACATTCAAGTTCATGAAATGATGTCCCTTGGGCCATGCTCTGAGGTTGTTATAGTGCGTGACTTTGACAAACTGAATGCCTACGTATGCGGACTTCAAGTTGGCAGCCGGTTCTATGTGGACCCGTGTAAAGGTTCAACTTGTGCAAGCTTAAGTTCGGGTCCGGGTCAGGTTTTGGTAAACCTGACTCTGATACTATTTAAGAAATTAAAACCCGAATCTTATACCAAACCTGTCACTGGTTAAAAAATTTATACTAAACCCGGCTCTTAACGGTAAAATCAAAACCTGACTTGAACCGAATAATTTACCACTTGACCTAACCTGACCCGTCCAAAATCTAAAAACAAACCCTAAAAGCCTCTGGTGCCGGAGGCATCTATCGAAAACCAAAATACCAATCACTCACATCAAACCAACTTGGGTCTTTTGGACTCCATACAAAAAAACATAACGCCCAAACACTACCCCGTCGAAGCAAGCAAAAACAGCTAAAAAGGCCCAGACACGACCTCGCCTAAGCAGGCGCAATTGGCCAGAAAAAAAAAACCACCCCTTTCAATCCCAAGCCCACCATCATCCATTGGACTATGACCTAGAACCCGCCTCACGGCCTTGCTGGAGCAGCCGGAGACGACCAAACAAAAAGGAAAGCCCCAAACACGACCTCATCAAAGCAACCAGACAAAAAAAAAGCCCCAGGCACAACCTCCCAGGAGCAGGCGGAAACGGGCAGACAAAAAAAACCCAGACACGACTGAGAAAAAGGAACCCAAGAGAGGCCGGGCGCAGCGGCGAAAGACAGATCCAAACACAATTGAGTAAAAGAAGATGAGGAGAAGGGCAAGAACGAGCTGATCATACCTCTCACGTCATATAGTAGAAGAGGGAGGAGGATTGAAGCAGGGAAACTTGCTTCCGCTGTCAGCAAAGTCCGCTAGGAGCCGTGAGATGGAGAGGAGGGGTCCCTTACGAGATTGCATCTTAGCTCTTGCTTGACAGGAGTCTGGAATCGATGACGACGAGCCATGGCCAGTGGAGGTGAACTGGCGGAGCAACAGTGAAATTGAAACTGTGACAGAGAGATTAGGGTATAGATCGAGATGATGTTTTAGGTATATGTTGGGTCGGGTCGAGCCAGGGAAAACCTGAATCCGACCCGACCCGAATGATTTAGGTTAAGGTTTAAACTCGAATCTGACCCATTTTACCATTTAGTAAATTCAAACCCGACCCCTTAGGGTCGGGTTTACTAAAACCTGACCCGAGTAGCATCCCTAAACTTAAGTTGGTAGAAAACATAAGAACCCAATAGATGGAAGAGTCGTGGCTGAAGTAGGAGGCAGAGTCACATGAGAAATAGGAGCCATAGGAGCCAAAGTCCTAGTAGAAACGAGGACTAGTCCGGGAAAGGAAACAACAACTTCTTGTGAAAGAGGGGATATTACAAAAACTGATTCCCTAAGAGCACAGGAAATTAGAAGCGGGGGATGGAGGAGTGTTTGGAAGGGATGATGATGATAGACAATGAACTGCTGGTGGAGCTCATCGCAATTCGACCATGATCAAATGGGAATCCAACGATGGAAGATGCAGATGAAAGTTGCCCACCAAGAAGACGTCATGGTTCTGCTTACATGGGTGATGGGCTGCCAATGGGGCCGAACGTACTGGTGGCCCGCGAGGTTGGAAGGAGCTTTGTGAGGGAAGAGGAGGACGCTGGTCAGCTAAAGAGGAGGGATCCCGTGGCGTTGCGAGTGTCACCATGGTCGGCCGCTGGCTAGGCTATGCTCTCACCGAGAAGATCGACGGAAGTTGGGGTAAGTGGGTTCCTTTTTTGGAATCGCCACCAGTAGTGATTCATCCTCTGTCGGGACCTATTGTGTGGCCAAACCAGCAGAAGCATGGTGGGATGGGGGTGACAATGAAAACATGCATAAATCTCTAATCAATTAGCAATAAACATATCCCAATCATATAATCATTCAATTAGGAATTCAAGGAGGGACAAATATGAACTGACCTGGACGTTCCAGCCCTTGCACGCCCTCCAAAAACCATCCCTTGCATGCCAATCACAAGAACAACAAGTCAATAGAATAAGAGAATACCTTATGTGTTGATCCCTCACAAACCCATGCTTGGAATGAAGAAATCATAGCAAGGATCGCCCCTTGAATCAGCCACCACATTCCAGCCAAGGATGAGAGTCTTCTCTCTCGTTCAGCCCACCAAAGAGATCAAAGAGAGGGGAGATGAGGGGCGGCCAGCAACAGGGATTTTCCCTTCTTTGTTCAAGCCAAATCCAAGAGAGAGGGGGGCTGGCAATTGGGAAGAGAGGAGGAGAGGAGCGGGGCCGCCCAATGCTTAGGGCATCCTCCTCTCTTTCACTCCCTTAAATACCCTATAGTTTCCTCTTTAAGGCGGACCTAATTGTGGGCTTTTCTATATGGGCTGCCTTGCTTGTTTCTTCTGGTTTCTTTTGAAGTTCAAATACAATGAGAGTGGGCTCTGTCTATGGCCACTTCATCCTCTGTGTTGGTTTCATTAGAGAATGATGGTAGGGCAAAACCGGCCGCAGGAGGAGAGTTGAAGCAGAGGGTTCAATATCCTGTCCTGGAGGCTTGTGTTTTGATGGTTGTTGATTGATTGCAGAATTGGGTACAAGAAATTTCTTAGGGAAAAGGGGGTTAGGCTCAGCTATTAGGGACTGTGGATCTTTGGCCCATTGTACGTTATTTTGATCCATTCATTGAACACGCTACAATGGAAGAACACTAACTTGTAATGATTGTTCTTATGAGGATTCTAGTGGCTCTAGTATGAATGCAAGCTCGCCTGATTTGGAGTATGGCCTGCAACAATTGTTCGAAGTGGTAATATAGATGTTGTAGGAGGCAATTTAATTTTTTATCTAGGGCCCTTAAGGAGCACCTCACAATGGCTAATTCACAATATATTACTTCCATTCTTTTCTTCAATCGACAAGCGGGAGAGGGTGGGAGGGCGAAAGAACATTTTCAGCTACTAAAGTTGTAGATTGATGTCTACACATAAAAAAGAAAGAGTTTTTTTTATATTGCCTAGTCAAAGATACAAATATTCCATATTCTCTGGTTTTGTAAAAAAACATTCCATAGAACATGGGTTTATACGATATTTAAAAAAGAAATGGACCAAAATACCCTTTCAACAAGGTTAGGGTTTAAAATCGTGTAAACTAGTTGTGACGATGCATAAACAAAGAGGAGATCGGAGCTCAATGATGAATTGTGATTTTCGCTCGGCAATTTTCATCAACAACAAATTCCAATTTCTATTTGGCTATTGTCAGCCTCCTTCACTTCATCGGCAATCACTCTTCTCTGATTTTTGTCTAAACATTTCTAACCACATAAACTATTTATCCTTACAAAAGGAGATCAAGATATCATTACAACTCAAAAAATGAATCTTGAGGGACTATCCAGAGAGAACATGGCTATATAAGAATAGAGAAGCATGCAGATGCGAAGGAATGACACTATAGAATAGTCATGATAGCCTCCTACCCTATTATGCAAAGAGAGACTCTAGTATGATTTTTTTATATGCAAGTTTTACTATGTAGAGCATCTTATGTAAGCATGTACACGATCTCAGAGGTTTTTATCCCTGACTTGATGAATAATTGTATAAATAATAAATATTGGTGAATATCGTGTTATCAATAACACGCTATGACGAATATCATGTTATCGATAACATGCTATGACGAATAACCTATTATAGTATATGTGATATATCGTATTATCATTAACACGTATTGTTGGCATATCAATAATACGCTATGTCAAATATTGTGTTATCAATAATATGCTTTGGTGAATATCGTATTATAGTATATGCGATATAGAGGATATTGTATTGGATTGTATTATTGATAACACATATTGTTAGCATATCCTGCTATCAATAACATGCTATGGCGAATATCGTGTTATTGATAACATACTATGACGAATATCGTGTTATCAATGACACGCTATGACAAATATCATGTTATAGTAATGTGATATAGAGGAAAATAAATAACACGTCTTGTTGGCATATCCTGTTATCGATAACATGCTATGCCACAATATCGTGTTATCAATAACATGCTATGGCAAATCTCATGTTATTGATAATATGCTTTGGCGAATATCGTATTATCGTATATATTATATAGAGGATATCGTAGCATATTGTATTATCATAACACGTATTGTTGACATATCATGTTATCAATAACATGCTATGGCGAAAATTGTGTTATCGATGACATGCTGTGATAAATATCATGTTATAGTAATAAGATATAGAGGAAAATAAATAACACATCTTGTTGGCATATCATGTTATCGATAACACGCTATGGTGAATCTCATGTTATTGATAACACGCTATAGCAAATATCGTGTTATTGATAATACACTTTGGTAAATATCGTATTATCATATATGCGATGTAGAGGATATCATAGCATATTGTTTTATTAATAACACACATTGTTGGCATATTGTGTTATCGATAACATGCTATGGCGAATATCTTGTTATTGTATATGCGATATAGAGGATATCATATTATGGGTTGTTGGCTCAAAGAATACATATCGTATTATCAAAATACATTTTATTTACATATTGAGTTATCGTATATGCGGTATGGATTAAGTGTTGGACACAGGGCATGCGGAGCGTGAGATCTTTAGTTCGTTTAGTGGGAGCCATCCTCTCGTTCTCGCATTCTCTAAAGTCTTGTGAGTCATGCAAAGTGGATGTACTCTACCCGATTTCATTTGGATTCGTTGTACTCTAAAAAATCCTTTCTTTTTGCAGCGTTCAACCCCGATTTGCGGTAAGTCTCCAGAGTCCTTCAATCCGTTCTAAACGCAACCCAGTTTTTCAAATTGCTGGAACATTTTATTTGTTGCAATTCAACAAGCACTAAAGTGGCTTCCTTTAAATCTCCGTTTTGAATTTTGTTATTTTCGTCTTTTTTTTATTTAGGAACCAACTTTTGGATTGAAACCGGGAGGTGGCTTTATTCTAGTTTGTTCTTTGGAACACAGGATTAAGAAGGATGAATTTTTTACTTTCTATCGATCATCATGCTGAGTATTTTGATTTTGCTCATACAAATTTGTGTTATCGTCAATAATTTTTTACCAATAATGAGCTAAGAGATTGGGTATAGGTTTAGTTGTGACCTAAGGGTATATTTGTCATAAACTAGGTCATTTGGAATTAAGTGTTAAAATCCAGTGAATATGGAATATTTGTATATCGAGCCAGGTAATATGGAAAAAACTCAAAAATAAATTAACTAACTAATCTATTTTTTATTTTCTATTGATGTCTAATTGATTAATTAAGGCAAACCCTTACATATATTTATTAACCTCAAACAAGAATTATAATTCTAATAGAATTTATAATTATAATAGGCCTCTAGTATTAGCCTAAGCCTAATAAAAATTAGCTCCTAATTAACTTAAAATATTAATTATTAATTAAATTTTAATTATAATTAAATTTAAATACTGGACTCAACCCCTAAAACAGGTTATAGTAGTGTTGTCACATCACCATCAATTAACACAACTTGCAATATGCCAAGTGCAACTTAACTTTTTCTTAAACATAATAGCACTATGCTGGAGTTTGCCAACAAGTAAGATAAGACATAAATTGATAAAACAAAAAAGAGGATAAGTCAGGCCAAGTTGTTTGATGGATTTTGGTATTGAGCTCGTATTTTTTTTAATCTTGTTACATAGAAACAAAGTGAGATGTTCCCATCTAACGAGCTTGACGAAGAACTTGACATTACCAATTAAATACTCTTTTTGTTTAATATTAGTAATTATGTTTAAAAAAATAGTTATTTTTACTTAATAGTGAAATGCACATCTAAGAGGAGAAAAAATAAACTTAAAATACTCTTATTTAAGTACCAAATAATTTAAATTAAAAATGGTGTTATTAATATAGAATAATATTTTTTTGCAAAATAAAGCTATTATGGTAAGACAGACTACTTTAATAACATGTAGCAAACAGAGATATAGACATGTAAATATCCCACATTACTTATCGGACGTGGAGGCCTGCAATCAGGAAGACTAATTGACACAGCCTGAAGGCGGGATAGGTTATGTAGGCATATCTAGTCCGAATCAATCTTGTTTAGCAAGAAAGAGACCATTAATTAGGAAGAAATTGTTTAATTACATATGGATATAGTTATTAAATGCCATCTAATCCCTGTTTCTTAGTACAAATAAAAAATTTGACGTACAATAATTAAACTACTTAACATTTTTTTATATTTATGAAGAACAATTTTATATGAACCCCACTTTTTTCTTTTATACCCCAACCAAACTGAAAAAATATATATATATTTTTACTTAAGTCCCTTATGTTTCTCTCATCACTTTTGTTCCTACTTCCCTATGCTCATTATTTCTTTTGAACTTTATAGCTCTAATTCCAGTGGTAACTCGGGCAAAAACAACCTCTTCTCCGCTTATCTTTTTTTGTTTTCCTTTTTAGACCCAACAGGGCTATGCGGCTAGGAACTAAGCTATTGTGGCCAGCCAGCCGCGCTAGCCAAATCTGGCAGCGCCGTGGCATAGCCTACCAGATCTGATTGTATTGACTATACAACTCAGCTTATCAGAGTCTGGCCAGTTAACAGTGGCCAAATCTGTCCGCATAGTGTGGCTGGCTACTGTTGGCCAAATCTAGCCACATAGAGTTGGCTAAATTTGGCTGAACCCATAGGCTAGCGGTGGCACGATGATGCACTGATTGTACATGCAGGCTAGCAGGTGGCACAATAACATGTCAACTAGGCTCTAATAATCGGTGGTCGTAGCTGGCTGGTGCCGAAGTAAAAAGAGAAAGGAAGGTAAGAAAAGAAATAGAAAGATGGGAAATAAGTGATATATTTTATGGGGTAGAAAAAAAAGGGGACACAGAAAAAGTAGGGTTGGGTCTGACAAATGGTTTATGAAATGCTGAGGTCAATGGCCATCCTTGTGCTGGAATAAACCCACGTGCTTAAAGATAAATAGAATTAAATTGATACAATTTAATGGGAAGTCTATCCGCTGCAAGGATGAAAAACAATGACACCTATCATTTTCAGTGAATTTCTCAGCTACATATTGTTATCGCCATCGACCTACTCGAGTGGGCTCAATGTATCTTGCGCTAAGAGATTCACAGAATTTATTCTTTTTCTTTTAAATGTGAATGTGACCCTTTTGTCCTGCACGGTAGAGACCTCTTAGAGAAAAAACCTTCCTCCTAAGGACCAATGGAATGTGGGTTGAGGTTAAATTTTGATTAGATGTTGAATTGTGTTCGAGCTATGTAAGTTGTGTCCTTATACCGTTTAAATCACTGTTTTGAACAAATGCATAAGTTGATGATAAGGCTCACCTTATATACAAGAATAGCTTTTAGAAAGAATATTATTTCTTGATTTAAACTAGTTCACATTATGATATAGATAAGATAGTGATCAATCTTTTGATCAAGTCTTTAAAAATAGTCATTAAATTGTAAATGAAATTAGCTTAGGTTGAGACTAACGTAGAAGTCGAGCCTTATTAATTGGAGATTATTAACTGGTGGGATTGATTGGAGTCCTCCGCAGAAAGGAGAGGTGAAGAATACGTCCACCTCTCAAAGGAGGAGGGCACGACAGTAGCTCTCAGATTTGTCGTTCGGAGGCACGCAAGCTGGTGCGTGCAATTGATCGCATATGTCCACCTGTTTATTACTTCCAAATAGAGGAGTTCCCAACCATGTTTACACCTTTGCGGAATTATCAACTTCCTTGCGTACACCAATTATCTTAATCTCTCCGTCCTACATTATTAATTATATTTTTAAAAAATTTAATTAAATGGTAAAATCTACATTCAAGAGAAGAAAAATTAAACTTATAATAATTTTTTTAAGTACTCAATTACTTAAATTTAGTAAAATAAAATTATTAATATTGAATAAATTTTTTAATTAAAATTTAGTTTTTTTTAATAATTTAGGGTCGGTGATATGGATCTTACAGATTTATCTACCCTATTTTGTGCCAATTTTTCTTACCAAATAGAGTTATTAATTTAGGACAAAAAGAGTATAACTTAAGAATGATGAAAATGATATTCAAAAATCTTCATTAAGAGTGGTGAGCATATTGAAAGTGCTTGTAATTCTCTCAATTAATGAACTTGGTTGTGAATCATGGTAATAGGCACAACACTAATACAAGTAAATCCTTATATGTTGTTTTTTCATTGTTTTCTTCTTCCATTGCTCCATTATTAGGTAGTATATCATGCAATTTACCCCAACAATCTGTCCTATATTAATAGTTATATTTGAAAAATTAGTAATTTTTGTTAAAAGGTAAAACCCACATTTAAAAGAAGAAAAAATAAGCCTATAATATTTTTTTTAAGTATTTAGTCATTTAAATTTAATAAAATAGAGCTTATTAATACAAAACAAACTTTTTTACAAAAATGAAGCTATTAATTTAGAAGAGAGAGAGAGAGAGTATGTTATAATTATTTGAACAAATAAGCTAAATTTAGATCGGAATCAAATTTACTTGACTGAGTATTTATAAATTGATAAACCATTCATATAGAGATCCAATTTGCATATTTGCGCACAATTTGAGTTGCAAGGAGAGATTTTGCTACTAGGAAAAGTTGGTTAAAAAAGGAAACACTTTTCTAATGCAATCTTATAATCTTGGAAACCCGTGCAGCCTTAGTCAGGTCGGTTGGAAATCTCCCCGTTGTGCAAGAAGTCCCAGTGTCAAATCCCACTGTAAATAAGTATAAGGGTGCGAGAGTTAAAAAAAAGAATCTTATAAACATGAAAGCAACACAATGACCCGGCCCCAAACGATTCTCAATCGGTGAATGACTACTTTACATGCTTGATTATTTTGGTAGATGCTCCAGTCAATGGGTAGGGTATAGGTCGGGTAAGACTTTACCTATATTCATACCCACTTACAAAAAGTTTACCCACACTCTACCCATTACACATTACCTATTACCCATCAGGTAAATGGGCGGGTAATGGGTAAATGACCAACCAGTCAATAAACAAAAATAATAACAAATATATATGATAAAAGTCTATCCAATGTACAAATAACTCAATCCAATATAAACTTATAAAGATCTCACAATTCATATAAAGAAATAAAACATAATAAAAATCTAATACCTTATATAAACTTAAATAATTAAAAAATAAATACTTATAAATGTTTTAATTACTCCAAATTCTCTGGCTCATCATGCCAAAATGCTACAAGATACACACTTTTTATATAAAAAGTAAAAATACAAAAAATCTACCAAGTTCTCTTCAATTTTCTCTATAAGAAGTTTGTATTATAAATTTATACATATTTTTTAAAAGCCTACTATTCAATATATCATCACAATAAAATTTTAAAATATTTCAATGAAAGTACAAAATAAAGAAGAAGCACTCCTCTATGCCCCTATCCGCCAACCCCTTAGTCGATCAAAAGAAAATAAACCAATTAGAATTTAGGGTTTCTTTGGCCTGGGGTAAGCATTTTAGTTTGACTAGGTAGTTACTCGGCTAGGCTAGTGGGCAACTTATAAGTATATATAAATAATTAAATATTAATTTTTATAGTAATAATTATTATATATTAAATTAAACTAGGTAACAAATACAGATAAGGGGTTACCCATACCCTATCCCACATAATTAAATGAGTGCATAAAGTTACCCACTTAGTTTACTCTTTACCTATTTATTAATTATCTGCTCATAAATTTCAGATTGGGCAAGTAGATAAGGTGGGTAATTAGTTACCCGTTGAGAGCCCTAGCTCCTCTGTTATTTCTAAATGCATGCACACTCCTCAGGTTGATAAACTTAGTTAAAAGAAAGTCAATTTTTTTAATATTTGACATCTTTTGTTAATTTCCCTCACCAGGAAAGTAATTGCATAGATGCACGAGACGAAGTGACTAGATCGAAAATTTTTAAGGTGACGAACTGAAAACTTGAGTGAGAGGTGAGCAGAGAAGAAGATCCATGTGGTCATTTCCTAGAACAAAGGCGCCACTAGAGTGTTTGCTGGTTAAAGAGCTGCATCACCTAGCAATGGCTGTCAACTTTCTTTTCTAATCAAGAATGGTTGATGACTTGAATCGGTAAGTGTTAATGCAAATCCCATCAACGAAACCAAATGAACAGAGAAACCAAAGGAAAAAAACAACAAGATTATAGAACAGGTATCCATATGAACAAACAACTTTGCATATGATGATGCATAATGAACTTTATGTTTGGGAGATAGCAGTAGTATCCTGGTAGATCCCTCTTTCCCCAAGGAGAAAGAAACAAAAAAAAAGTTAAAACTGTCATGTAATATTTAATAACATGCAAAATTTCATGGGTAAAACCCCACTACTTTTTTTTCTTTTAATCATAAGCTCATCCTTTCAAAATGCTTTGGTGTATCATGTACACCATCTTGAAGACCTGTAAGGTATCCGCAAAATTCTGGTTATTATATCTATAGATTTACCATTCTATTCCGTTTCATCTTCTCCTGATCTACTAAGATGGCCTTTCCAGCTATAGCTCTCTGATTTTGCATCTTCATCTTCGCCGCTATCTTCAGCCTTATTGGAGAATCCTCTGCTGGCTGCTGCAAGCTGAAGCGGGCTCTGTGGCGATCCTGACTGAGAAGTGCTAGGCTTTGAAGCTTGGTATGGATCACGAGGGACCCATATCCCTCCAAGTAAAACAACAGGTTGGTTGGAAATTGATCCAGATGCAGGAAGTCGTTTTGCATGTAACCTGTACTTCTGAGAGAAATAAAGGGAACTGTTATTTTAACATGATCTTTTGCCAAAGGTGAAAGATTTGAGGTTTCTTGAAGAGAAGATAACTATATCAAAGATTTAAAGTCCACCTGCAGATGACTCTTCACCTCATCGTTAGTCAGCCCATCAATCTGCATGACTTCTCTGATCTGTTTTGGAGTGGCCACTGTTTGAGAAAGAAGGGAACAATCTTAGAAAAGCTTAAGCAATTCCTCATTATAGAATAACATACAAGCATAATTTCTCAAAAGATCATCATCTATTTTTCAGAACGCTGAGCACCTCTCTTTTCAATATTTTGATTCCAAATATGCTAGATATTATCTCTTTTCTTTAATTTTATTATTCCGTGATCAAAATACAGAAACATATAAGAATCTTTGAAAAACAAATATTTCTCATTAGTATTGATGTCAGTAAAGTTGTATGAATATCATGAACCATATGTTTTTGAAGTAGATTTCCTTAATCTTCAAATAGTACTGAGCAGAGACAAATAAAGTGAGAATGAATCGATTTCCCCCCAATAAAGACTCAGTACCCCTAAAGAAGGTTAAATGAGAAGTGAGTAATGGGGTGTACTGAGTCTTTATTGACGAGACAATAGAATCATTCAATATAGTAAAAGCTAAATAAAAATAACATCAACCTCACTTCAATTTATTGGTGACATACAAATTCAGAAGCATTTTAACCAATTAAAACAAGGAGTTTCCTAGTTTTCTCCATTTGTACTAGTTTTAACCCCCTTTTCTTTCCCTAACAACGCAGACATTTCCATCATCTTCATCTGACATTACAACCACCGACTTGCAATTATGAACTTCCATTTCCAAGCGTACAAGCACCCAACTCAAACAGCGGATGAATTTAAGAGAATCTTTTACTTTGGTCTCCTTGCTTTCCTTTTATTCAGTCCCCACTCTACTTTATTCTCTAGTCTTATAAAAGCATTCAAATCTGATGAATCAGTAACTCTACTGCCATTAATTTCCACAGAAAGACTCCAGATTCTGTTCTACCGAAGAAAAAAAGCAATTCTATGTGATAATCTCTTGTCATACCATAGGGGCCACCGAGTTGTTCAAGGGCACAGACGAACCGCCGGTGCAGGTCCGGCGACCAGCACCGCCTTGGCTTCCTCACTGCCGACTGCGGCTGCGAATTCAGATTGACGGTGGAGGAGGCGGAGAGGTTGTTGTTATTGTCGCTATTCGTTCTAGTAGCGCTCCTCGAGCTTGAACCGCTACCGCCCGACTCGTCGCTCATGCTCCGACTCGCTGGAGCCCGGAGGGACAAGTCCGGCATCGGAATCCTCCTCTCCACCCTCCGGACTCCGGCTGGAAAAGCAGAACATGCCTTGAATGGAGTAAATGCTCCTCCGCCAGTACCGTATCTGCCCCCGGCCGGGAACAGGCTCCCGTTCAATGATCGTTTCTGCTCATCCGCCTTCTACAATCAAATGACAACGAGATTCAGCTAAACAATTCCAGCTAACATTTTAAAAATTAAAGTGAAGAAAAATCGAAGAGCTGGTGGAAACCCAGTTGAGAAAACAGAAAGAAACAAGTAAAATTAACTGTGAAAAGGTTGCATTTTTATCAAAAAATTGGGAAGTTCAACTCACGTCTTTGATCTCTACTCCCTGGTTTTTCCTGATGTTAGTGTTGCTATTGTTGTTGCAGCTGCTGCGATTGTTATCGCTCCAGAGCTGAGCAGAGCTCATCCAGCTCATCTTATCCCGGGAGTCCTTGTTCTCCATTTTCAACCCTTCTTCTTCAAATTTGCTCCTCACCGGCATAAATTCCTCCAGCACCGGCCCGCATTGCGCCGCCTCCGCCTTCAGAGCCTCAATTGCTGCAAATCTCAGAAAACCCACATGAAAAAACTCCCCAAAAATGAAACTCAGCAGCTCAAAATCCATAGAAAAAGGGGAGAAGAAGCCCACCATCAGAGATGAGGAGCATGCAGAGCGGGAGCTCCCGTCTGAAGCCGTCGATCTTGCCCCGCTCCTCCTCCAAACGCTTCACGTAGTCCTCCACCGTCGCCTGCCTCGCCGACCCGCCCCCGATCGCCCCCATCTCCTGCAGCAATAGGCCGACTGTCCGGGGGGCGACGGTGCTGCTGGTCTTCAAATCCAGCGTCAGCTCCGACGAGGAAGAAGCCATCGGTTCCCAACACGAAAATGGATGAAATGGAGCGGAATTTATAGCAGAAAGAAAACGCAAGAATCAGTCGGCCGAGAACATCAAGAACCCACAAATCAAAACTTGCAAATTCGTACGAAGATTCTCCACAGAGGGAGAGAGGAGAAGAAGCGGTGCCAACGGCGGAGAAAGGGTGGTGATTCATGCCGGGTATATATCGGCATGGTCGAGTCGTCGCGTATTTCGCAATACTCGGGAGGTGCGGGGTTTGGTCGTATCGGCGAAATATCGGGAGTTTGCAGTGAGAAATTAAGGGAATCTTTTGTGTGTCCAAATTTTGATCTAATTATTATTTTATTAGTTTGTTTTTTCTAGGGTTTTGAAGATTCTCTCTCATTGGAGGGAGTAGGTAGGGCTGAGATGAAGAGAGAAAATCAGATGCCCTTTTGAGAAATGTGATTCCGTAAATCTTACTCTTTTGCAACCTTCTTACGCTTTCACTTTCACACAACGGAGACTGGAAAGTCCTTTTCTCAAAAATGCCTTTTCTAAGGCTCAAAAATTACGGGCGGTGTATGTTCATTTTCACTATGGTGATATTTTACCACAATTTTTTATGAGTATTTTACCACTTGATCTTGTACATCAATTACTAAAATTAGGGTTACAATTGTTTATGAAAATATTATTTTACTATTTTTGGTAAAATAATTATAAAAATAATTCTTAACCACTAGTACTTTTTTTTTACTATGCTACATAGGGTTCTTAACATAGTACATATATGTACCACATTAAGAGTCATAGAGCCCAGTCAGGTTAGACCGTCCAAATAGATAGATATACACACTTTGTGATGCTCACTATGGTAAAGGTAAAGGGCCTCTCTATGATAGCACGGATCCTACATAAGAATTTGTCTGCTCATTGTGTCATGCATTAGTTGAGCAGGCCCTAGTCGTAAGCATGCACAACATACTCTTGAATTATGTTTTGTTAATGTAAATTAAATTATTTTTTAAACCAATATGCAAGGAATACGTATTATTTGGATAGTTAAATTTATTATACAAAGGCAAAACCATTGTCCTCATTGTCTAAGCTAACAAAATTTAGTCCTCACAAAGCAATGCATATCTCTTTTAAGACAATTGTTTCACTGTCTAATGGAAACACTATCACTTGCAAACAAGAAAGTCTATTCAACCGAGAGTACAAAACAAATTAATTTACTGGCTATTTGGGATATTTTTTAAAACGGGAAGAGACTTTCCCAGAGTATAAAACGTACAGGAAATGCCCTTGTAAAGGCTTTTTTTAACCATGATACCAAACGTGCTCTTAGTGTTGAAGCCACAAATTATTGATCTTCTAAGTGCATTTTTTCCATGTAATAACGAGGGATACATACACTTAAAGCAGCATTTATTGCCTAACGAGTGAGAACTAATATAATTTTAACCAGTCCTCCCAGTTGAAGAAAAAACAGGAGCAAGCAATTGCCCATGACAGGGTAAAGTCAGGTACTGAAAAAAACAAACACGGTCAATTTAGTACAAAAACTGCCTTAATAGCACCTCACATAGGCTTCGGGTGCGGAAGGAGAACGGAAGGGAATGTCCCCCCTTCTATACCGTAAACGTAACCTGCTGCCAATAGTAATCGGACGCGTGTCGGGTGAATCGCTCCCTGATTCTCCCCCCGTCCGACTCAGGCTTTTTGCTTCCCGAGGGAATCGCTCTTCCGGAGGCGGGCGCTCTCCAACATTATCTAATTATTTTAATGGCAGACTAATTAAGTGATTAATAATATCCTAATCCTCCAGCTTTGATTCCGTTTTAAGCCGGTTTTGTCTACCAGGTGGCAAGGTTCACCGAAGAGAATCTAAGAGCCCACTATTTCCAGTATCGGTTCTTGGTATTGCCTTGCCATTCACAGCGTATTTTTTCGGACCCTGACAGACCCGGTAGGATCCGGCTTCTGTGGGCCCGAAACCTGCTACTTCAAACGGGAACCTTTGAACATCCATAAACGGCTTAGACAAAAGTCCTTGTTACATTGATTGTAGGAGAGGAACCCTAAGTCCGTTGTTGAAGCTTCACCATTAGTATGCTAGTAGATCAATGGGTGGTGAAAGTTTAATAGCAACTTTCATCAATAGATTTGGCTCTAAGGCCTGGCCCGTGTGGAGTGGAGACTATGCATCATCATGGTACACATACATGAAGCAAGTAACATTATTAGTTTAAAATAAGACAAATATACCGTATAGACAACTAGTTTGACAAGCTCATTCCCGTATAAGCCCAGACCATATATGTTACAAGATCCCAACACCCTTTTTCCAAAATTAAAGTTTATAATATAATTCATTTATTTTACTGGTCATTAATATTTTAAAAATAACAAAAATATCCGTAGGACTCACCCCACCATGTAGGTTTAATATTTCTATATTTTTTTTAAATCTAGTCATGAGCACTATAATTGTTGCCATTCACTGTACTTGTCTTGGTTGTTGCAGCCGATGGCCAAAAAAATCACATTTAATGAATGTTATTGTAACAACAAAAAATTTGATCAACAAAAATTTCCACATGCCCAATGACCATGTCAATAAACCATCGGCAAGCCAACGACATATTGATGCGAGTACAAAACCATTATTGTAAGAATCGTAGGTGTTTATGCGGTTGATGATGCAATCAATTAGTTATACTATCTAAAAGCCTACAATTTACCCTAAAAAAGAAGTCTTTTGGAACTGAAAACTAGAAAATAGCCTTGAGAGAAAAGGAGTCTAGGATCGGCAGGATGATTAGAGAAGAAATTGCTTAGAATCGACAACAGAGGAATTGTGACAGAGCTTTTTGTTTAAAAACCTAGTAGACTGTAGGAGAACTAGTAATAGATTTCATGTTATATATATATATATATATAGAGAGAGAGAGAGAGAGAGTAAGAGTATTGTGTATGCGACGAGACATCTCTCCACAATGCGCTACTTTCTATTTTAGGACCTACAGTATCAGGGTTTATTTTATTTTTTACTAATTTCTTTTTATGATGTAATAAAGTGTAATTAGGGGGATTTGATTGTAACGGATCAGCTGGCCGCCTCCCATAAAAGGGGTTGTCTTCTTCCTTGGATATGTATGCAGAATTTAAAATTATTTCTCTTCTTCTTTCGTCCAAACTTCTCCCATTTCCCCTTTGTGAAGCTAGGTATTGTTTGTGTCTGATCTGGATACAACATTAGTATCAAAGCCTCAATGATCTACCATGCCGCGAGGCAAACAATCTGTGGCGGCTCCTGAGGCGCAACCCGAGAAAGAACGAGAGAACATGGTGGACAACCCCAAACCAGTGGCCAAATCGGCTGATCCCTCCATGCTCTCCCAAATTATGACTAAACTCGAGCATCTCTCCATGGCGGTTGCCCAACTTCAAGCAGCCCCTACAGTGTCACTTCTACCCAAGTTGCAACCAGCCCAGGCTGAGTTGGGTGAACCATCGCAGCCCCATGAATCTCGTGCCCCCAGCCTCCAAGCATCGTCCGAGAGAGAGGTGCACTAGCCCGTACATTCAGTCTGCGTCGGCACCTTCGATTAGCACAAAGAAGGTGGATGTGTAGGCTATGTGAGTCCCTCTTGGTGTTCGAGGAAGTGCCTCAATGGTGCCACCCCACAAAAATCTTGTCCATGAGTTTGAGGATGATTAGGAGGAGTACTCTGCCTCTCGTGGAGGACTTTGGGGTGGGGCTGAGCCATGTTTGGCTCATCTTCAGTTCCCACGGTACAATGGAGATGAAGACCCGGTGGAATGACTATACAAGGTGGAGAAATTTTTTGTCTACCAAGGAACTCACTCTGAGGCTGAACGATTGCGCATAGCCACTTTCCATTTAGACAGCGATGCTTTTGTTTGGTTTCAGAGCTTCAAGAAAGAGGTCTGCTTCCCATCTTGGACTTCATTCACTGACGAGCTTTGTGTCCAATTTGGCCCAAACGAGTTCCAAGATTTCAATGAGATGTTGTCCACCCTATGCCAAAACATTACCATGCGAGCATACTACACCAAGTTCATGAAGATTGCGAATAGCCTCCCTGGTTGGCCAATGGCGGCCCTCATTAGAGCTTTTAAAAGGGGCCTCAAACCAGAAATTTCAGCTGAGATGTGTCATTTCCCTTGTACGTCGATGCGTGGAGTCTTGCGTCATGCACGAATTGAAGAGGAGAAGCTGGCTTGGCAGCGACGAGGAGGCCGGTGGGGCTCTTCTCTTCGACCCTCAACCAGCCCAGTGCCCTTCCCTACTGCAACAACCAGCCGCCTCAGCCAGCCCTCCATCCTTGCTGGTGCTCCTATACGCCACCTCACTCCAGCCCGGATGGAAGAGAAGAGATCGAAGGGATTGTGCTTCAAGTGTGATGAGAAGTTCATACCCGACCATTGATGTTCCGTCCGAGACAGCCTACTAGTCGTGGAGGCCGACAAGGAGGATTATGATCCAGCCCCGGATGCACCGCCCCCTTATGACAGTGTGCTGCCTGAGATTTCGGTGCATACTTTTTTAGGAGCATTCACTCCTCGCACCATGCACGACGAAGGCCACCTCAAGCGGCAACAAGTGGCCATCCTTATCGACAGTAGCTCCACCTATAACTTCATCAATGATAAGGTGACACAATGGTTGGGGTGCCTTGTGTCGGACTTGAAGCTGTTCAACATCTTCATTGGCAATGGCAAACACCTTTGGAGCATTGGGGTGTGTGCGCAAGCTTCATTATCCATCCAAGGCCATACCTTCACCACTGATTTGTTTTTGCTGCCCACAAAAGGGGCTGACATGGTGTTGGGAGTCCAGTGGCTTCAGGAGCTCAGTGATGTCATATGGAACTTCCATGACATGGTCAAGGACTTTGAGGTACACGGGCAGCGGATGCACATCCAAGGTTCTCAGCCGGACACTTTGCATTCCACCCAATCAGTGAGCTCCCTCTTTCGGTTTGCACCACAGGGAATTTTCCTTCAGCAGCGTGCCACTGTTGATGTGCGCCAAGGCAGCCTTCTAGAGGACTACTTGCTCTCTTGGTGGAGCATGAGGATGTCTTCGCCGAGCCTAAGGGGCTACCTTTGGTGCAACCCCATGATCACCACATTCCTATCATCTCTAGTGCTTCACCGCTAATGTCCGGCCTTACCGATACCCTCACATTCAGAAGGCGGAGATTGAGCACTTGGTGGCCGACATCCTCCAATCAGGTATCATCCAACCGAGCACTAGTTCCTTCTCTTCACTGGTGTTACTTGTCCGAAAGAAGGATGACACTTGGCAATTCTGTGTGGACTACCCGACACTGAATGCTATCACCGTCAAGGATAAGTATCTTATACTGGTGATTGAAGAGCTCCTCGATGAGCTGACCGGGGCGACCGTCTTCAGCAAGCTTGATCTTCACTCGGGGTGTCATCAAAATTGTGTGCAGCCAGCTGATGTCCACAAGATAGCCTTCCACACCCATGATGGCCATTTTGAGTTCTTGGTCATGCCGTTTGGGTTAACCAATGCACCAACTACTTTCCAAAGCCTCATAAATGACTTATTCCGCCCATTCCTCCATCTATTCGTCTTGGTCTTCTTCGATGATATATTGATCTTTAGCATGTCATGGGTGGATCACTTGGAGCATCTTAGGCCTATCCTCTCTATTTTGAGATCTAATTCATTATTCCTGAAGTGCTCAAAGTGCTATTTTGGCAATAAACAGGTGGAGTACCTTGGCCACTTCATCTCTCACAAAGGGGTTGCCACTGACCCTTCAAAGGTGGCCACTATGCTCTCATGGATGACCCCCACTTGTGTCCAGGCACTCTGTGGATTTTTGGGCCTTATAGGGTATTATCAATGTTTCATCAGTCACTATGGGACGATTGCTAGTTTCCTCATTGCCCTCCTTAAGAAAGGAGCCTTTACTTGGATAGAAGTGGCCCAAGAGGCCTTTGAGAGCTTGAAGCGGGCCATGGCAACCGCCCCAGTCTTGGTTCTCCAGATTTCAGTCGCCCCTTTGTAGTGGAGACAGATGCTTCGAATGCTGGTCTTTTATCACTTTTAGCCTATGAGAAAGAGATGCTCGCCATAATACATGCAGTCACTAAATGGCGCCCTTACTCTCTCGGCCGTCACTTCCTCATCTGCACAGACCATCAGCCTTGATGTACTTTCTTGAGCAACGGGTATCAACTCTGGCACAACAATGATGGGTCAACAAGCTTTTGGGCTATGATTATGAGGTGGCATATAAGAAGGGCGCAGAAAAGACGGTGGCAAATGCTCTCTCTCGCTGACCTTTTGAGGGATCTTGTCTTTCATTGTCTATACCCTCTTGCCCCTTCCTACAGGAGCTGCGTCGAGCTTACTTGGAGGACTCATCCACATATGAGCTGGTTACTCATCTACAAGGTGACCCTGTTGCCCTTCATTTCTTTGTGTGGCAAGATGAGCTTCTTTTTTGGAAGGGACAACTGTGGGTGCCAGATGCATATGACCTCTGACGGTGCATTCTCTCTCATTTCTATGACACACCATTGGCTGGCCATGAGGGTTCCTTTCGAACCTATAAGCGGATCAGTTAGAGCTTCTTGTGGCAGGGTCTTCGGAGGGTGGTTCAATACTATGTTGCTGCCTATGACGTCTGTCAGTAGGCAAAGGCTGCCATTACATCACTTGCTGGGTTACTTCAGCCCCTTCCCATTCCTGACAAAGTTTGGGAAGATGTGTCTATAGATTTCATGGAGGCCTTGCCCGTAGTGCAAGGCAAATTAGTGATTTTGGTGGTTGTGGATCGCTTGTCCAAGTATGCATATTTTTGTGCCTTGGGCCATTTATTCACCACCAAAACAGTGGCTGAGATGTTTGTTCGTGAGGTAGCTATGCTGCATGGCATGCCTCACACCATTGTTTCTGATTGAGATCGGATCTTCCTCTCTTAGTTTTGGCTTGAGTTCTTTGCACTTTAGTGTATAGAGCTTCATATGAGTTCTTGTGTCTTGGCAGGGTCAACCTCTTGAGGATGCTACTTGGATGCTTGAAGACGAGTTCATGGAGCGCTACCCTACTTGATAGCCTTGAGGACAAAGTGAAAGTGGAGCATGGTGGAGTGTTGTGTATGCCACATGACATCTCCCCACCATGCACTACTTTCTATTTTAGGACCTACTATATCAGGGTTTACTTTACTTTTTGGTAATTTTCTTTTGTGATGTAATAAAGCGTAATCAGGGAGATTTGATTGTAATGGAGCTGCTGGTCCCTAATTAGGGGGATTTGATTATAATGGATCAGCTGGTCCCTAATCAGGGGGATTTGATTATAACGGGCCAGCTAGTCCGTAATCAAGGGACTTTGATTGTAACGGACTAGCTGGGCGCCTCCCATAAAAGGGGTTGTCTTCATCCTTGGACGTTTATGCAAAATTCAAAGTTATTTCTCTTCTTCCTTCGTCCAAACTTCTCCCCTTCCCCTTCATGAAGTTAGATACCATTCGTGTCCGATCCGGACACAACAGAGAGAGAGAGAGAGAGAGAGAGAGAGAGAGAGAGAGATCCAAGAACAAGCATAACTTGGGGGCTAGTAGGTTTGGCTCACTACCCCTTGCACTGTTAGATCAAGATTTGATGGGTGGAGATGGAAAATGAGATATTATATCATGAGTATATTTACAAGGCATTATGTAGTGTTGTCTCTTTGCGTTCTTATGTAATTATTGAGTACTCATCTTGGCTATGCCTTCTATATGAGCAGATACTAACAAACAGGGAACAATCCCCATGCAATGTCCAGAGTTAAAAATAAATTTTTTTTGTACATCATCTTATGGTTGGTATAGTTCCAAGGGGTTTCTTCCAAAAAAGGGATCCTATGACATGTCAACATGGCATCACATATATGGGGAAGATGAAGTGTTCTTAGCATTAATGTACATGATGATTGGATGAAGTATACTAGGCATCGACAAGGGGTCCGATGTGTCAATTATGGGGTCAGTGAATAAGGCTCTTAGAAGTCTTCCCACTAATAATGTGGATTAGCATGTTGATGGATGTATCAGTGGTCATCAACATAGACACCAACATGTCAAAGGTTAGACCGACCTTGGTCAGGTCTTGGGTTTTTTAGTTATACTTTTACTATGACTATTAGTTGGTTAGTAAAGAGTTCTTGCTATATATTGACTTCATAATAAATGTAAGTAGAAGAAGGAAATATATGATTAAAGACAATTTAAAGGGTAATGTAAACCCTAGGTTTGGGCTTACCAAAAAGGTAGTAACATGATTAAAGACAGTTGAGGTCACAAATACCTTGTATTAGTCTAGTCATCATGTGTAGGTCTATCTTAGCCACATTAAGGGGGTACACTAGGGAGTTTGTATCAAACATCTCCCTTGAGGCATAGAAATTGGTTAAAATTTTTAAAGGAACATAGTGCAACTCAAAATGGGAAATGAGGCTCGCATTAATCATGAAAGGTTGACAATCTTGATCACTTGGGTTCATTAGACCTTGTTGACCTTAGCTCCATGACAGGTTGGGGGAGATAAAAAGTATTCAGTATGAGTCTGAATATGCTTCATGGTGTCAAGACCCTAACCCCGAGAGCCCAGATCCGCAACAAGGGGGAAGTGCGACCAAAGTAAAGTGGCCTACTAGGGAACAATAATCATTTATTACTAATTATATTCAATTAGAATAATCCAACTATGAAATAATAAATCTATCACAAGAATCATCTCAAGATAAGTTATTATAATACTTAAGAAATAATGAAACAACTATTCAAATGTCTCAAACACTAGCAACAACTATCTTCTAACCTTGTCACAAAAGACAATTATTGTTACGCAAACACTCACAACCTCCTCCCTAAACATATGCAAAGTTGAATGCATTTGTGTGTACAAATATACGTAGTGGACAAGTTTATACAAAACAAAAACCACCCATGAGCTTACGCCGAGTAAGTAACACACACACACACAAAGCCATAATATCATGCTTTGAAAATCATACATATAAGTAAAATATTTGAATTCATAACAAACATATACTTGAGCATTTCGCTTCTATTAGATATTTTAGAAAATTTTATACTATGATTTACAAAAATATAAACAAATTTTTCTGTAGCACCCCTCGGCCAAGGGGTTCATAATGGACCGCCTGCTGTAATTTTTGGGCTTGCACTCGGCACAAAACCATACAAGAATGTAACCCATTCCCACCCCAAGGTATAACAACAAGTGAAAAAACATGTTGAAAGTTCAAAGAAGCCATTTTATAGCATTGTGTGAACCAAAATGTTCATGAGTTAGGTCAAAACCTTGATTTCTGGATAGTAGTTGACTTCAAATTGTTGGAAAAATATCTAACGATATTGGAACAAAACGAAACTTATAAAGTGAAAACTTGATCCAATAAAAACTCATAAATAAATTGGGAGTACAAAGTGACTCATAAAAATAATTTATTTTGAATTTTAAAAATGGATAAAAAGATCTAGAATTTTTGTACAGTCAAAATACAATTGACATAAAATGCTTAAAAAGACCCTATATCAAGCCAAACATTTCATTCTGAATAGATAACATTGAAGTATTTCTCGTAAATTTTTTCGGAGAAATCAGAGACCAAATGGATTTAGGAAAATTAATGAAATATGAAACAACAAATCTATTAATCAGTAACAATATGGATTCACAAAAAATTTAGTAATTCAAATCTAATCAGAAAAAATATTCAAAAATATCAGACCAAAATAGACATGAATACCAATCTCTAATAATTTTTGTGAGTCTATTCCAAGAAAAAAAAGACCTGAAACGAAACTTAAAATTCGAGTTAATGCCCAAAATTTTTTACTAGTAGGGTCAATTCTTAGAGGAATTTTTGATGAAAAAGAGTTTGGAAAGGCTTCAAATAAAGTCAACTAAACTAGAGACATAATGAATTCTAGGAACAATAACACAGAAAAATCAAGCTATTTGAATAGCATTCGAATCAACCAAGTACTAGAGCAATCAAGAACAACATATCTAGGAAGAATATACATGAAACAGGACTAAGAGTTAGCTATGAATATTAACCATCATGCTTTCAAAAATCAAATCATACCAGTAACCTCACAAATAATGTAATAGCATACTTGAAATATGATTCTAATAAAACCCTAGGTGTAACGACCTAATTTTTTTGGGATTTTAATTATTTAATTTCTTTATGTGTGCTACTTAAATTATAAGTCGTAATTGATGTGGTTTGAGAGGGTTGAATGAGTTTTGAGTTGAAGGCCAAGCTTGTCAAGGATTGGATGCAGCGAATTGGGAGGACACAATTCTTTTAAGGAGGGAAGAATGTAATATTCCGGATTTTTCCTAGGTTTGGAAATTAAATATGTGGAAAATAGGGTGTTTAACCCATTGACATTCCTAGTAGATTTAACTTCCTCTCTAGATAGAATTTGTGGATGAAATCTATGTGGTTAGAAAGTATACAGAAAGAGCATCGAAACACCATAAAGAATGCGTGAATCACTTTGGATGAGGGAGATACTATTGTCCAAAATTGAACATATCGTATAGGGCCTTTTACCCGATTTAAATGTGTATTTGGGTTATTTAAGTCATTTTACGGGCCCGATTAATTAGAGTTACAAAATTTATGTTTAGAGGCCTAATTAGGTTTAACCCAACTCCTAAAGGGATTAGGAGCCCTAGTCTCCATTATAAAAAGGCTTCTTAGGGCATGATTAGGGAGCTTTTGGGGGTCTTTTTGCCCAAAGAAGGGGGAGAAGGTAGTGGACGATGAGGCTCTAACGGCGGTGGATCGACGACAAGCTGACAATTAAGTTAGGATCATTTTATTCAGTAAACTAGGATGTAAATTATGTTATTTGCGAGTTTTGTAATTTGGAGAGTAATTTCTGCAATTATAATAATTCTATTGTCATTGTTCATCGTAATTATGATGAATAGTGTTCTTTGCAATCATTATTCCCGTAATTACTTTGTCAAGGAAAAATGGAGCGAAAAAAAATTATGTACCTGGCTGTGCTGGCCTTGATCGCTTCGGCCCTGCCCATGTTGGCTCTGGCTGTGACGGCATCAAAAGCTACCACCACATAGTTTCTTTTTTTAAAAAGAGCTTTGGCCCCGGCCGGCCACTGGATGGTGGCGAGTCAAGGCCCACTCTAATCGCCGCTGGGAGGCGATCCGGTGAGGCCTAGCCTTGCCCCACCTTGACAACTAGTGGTGCTGCCGCCAGAGGCTTTCCAGCCTTTGGCTGGACATGAGGGAGATGACTAGTGCATAACGGGTTGTCAGGCGACCCGAACCACTTTGACCAGGATCGGTTCAAGGGGTCTATAAGAAAAAATAAAGAAGTATTATTGAATCGGTTTTGATTCACTAGCTTAAAGACTCAAAAAAATCCGTAAAAATTGCCAAGTCTCTAGAGAAGTATTTCAAGGGTCCTGACTTAGTTTCAAACTGGGAAAAAAAATCATAGAAGCTATAAAATGACCAATTTACGCTTGTAAGTTGAAGTGTAGAATAATGATTAATGACTAGACTTAGGTGCTCCGGTTCAAGGGCATATGTGTTGATTTAAAAATTGAGAAAAATCTGAGTGAGAGCTTAATGTGTATCCTAAATTTAGACTAAACCACAAGTTGTAGCAAAATCCCAATAAATTGATAATAGATTGTTTTATCCCTAGGGTTAAGGTAAGACTGTTTATTAAACCGGGGTCGGTTCAAGAGGTTTACAACCGCGTTAAACAACAAGAAAATTTCTATGGGTTCATAACATCAAGGCATACCCCTGAGATTAGTTTTGGACCTATTAGGGTTCAGAGAAACTATGAAAAAAAAGATAGTAATACCTTATGAGTGGACCGGCCTGCATTTGCGTGGTTAAAATGAAAAGTCCAACGTGATACTGAAACCTTTTGAGAGGTTAAAGACTTACCCAAGCGTAGAGAGGACCATATCCAATGCTGAATAATTACTTTAATGCCCTTAGGTGCATTATGACTAGTTTTCATAAAGACTTAATTAGTTAACCCAAGGAGGATTAGGGCACGGGAGCTTGAACATTTCTAATATCATTATCAAGTTTGATTCTTGATATTATGATTTGGTTAGACTTGTGGGGTTCTATATTGTTTATGTTGTTCATTATTTTAATGATTACTATTGTTGTTGTGATAATAATTTATCATTAGCTTAAAATTAATGAAAGATTATTCAACGAGGTTAGATAACTATGGATTGGGTGAGAACACTTAATCAAGATAAAGACTAAATACCTTGGAGGGGTCTGGGACTAGTTCATAGAGTGAACAAAGCCTTTGACCCAAGTCTAGAAGAGACTGATAGGGTTTGGTTGATGAACCTATGACAGTTTCGAGTTTCAACCTTAGTCTAGGGCGTATGAGTTGTTTTAAAAATTGAGAAAAATCATGGTGAGAGCTTAATTTGTATCCTAAATTTAGACCAAACCACAAGCTATAGAAAAATTCCAATAGATTGATAATTGATTGTTTTACCCCTAGGGTTAAGGTAAGACTGTTTATTGAACTAGGGTTGGTTCAAGGGGTTTACGACCGCGTTAAATAGCAAGAAAATTACTATAGGTTCATAACGTCAAGGTGTACCCCTGAGATTAGTTTTGGACCCATTAGGGTTCAGGGAAACTTTTAAAAAGAAGATAGAAATACCCTTATGAGTGGACTGGCCAGCATTTGCGTGGATAAAATTAAAAGGCCAATGTGATACTGAAACCTTTTGAGAGGTCAAACACTTACCCAAGAGCAGAGAGGACCATATCAAATATTGAATAATTACTTTATTGCCCTTAGGTTCATTATGACCAGTTTTTATAAAGACTTAATCAGTTAACCCAAGGAGGATTAGGGTACCAGAGCTCGAACATTTCTAATATCATTATCGAGTTTGATTCTTGATATTATGATTTGCTTGGACTTGCGGGGGTTTGTATTGTTTATGTTGTTCATTGTTTTGATGATTACTATTGTTGTGTGATAATAATTTATTATTAGCTTAAAATTAATGAAAGATTAATCAATGAGGTTTGATAGCTTTGGATTGGGCGAGAACACCTAATCAAGATGCAGACTAAGATACCTTAGATAGGTGTGGGACTAGTTCATAGAGTGAACAAAGCCTTTCCAGTCTAGAAGGGACTGATAGGGTTTAGTTGATGAACTGATGGCAGTTTTAAGTTTCAACCCCAATCAAGAAGGGACTGATAGGGTTTAGGATAGTCATTCAAAATCCTGGCTTATTGATGAGCAAGATAGGGTTCAAAATGGTTTTCTGAGGTTTAGCTCTATTGAGGAGTGACTGATTTGACCGTGTAGTTGCACCTCCCCATTGGAGGTAGCTTTGCATGAGCCGGGCTCACTTCCGATCTATTGAGGATAGTTTAGTGTACACGCATTTGGATTAGCTGACATCCTGCTTGGTTGGTGTAACACCCCGACCCGCACCACCTGACCCGGACCGGGGTTAGATCAGAAAACACAATCGGAGTGTCAAAATTTAGCGGAAAAATTAAAACCGACTGACCAGGAGCTGCAGACTCTGAGTGCGAGAGTCATAGCGTTCATCTACGCACTACGGAGATTTAACGTTCTATTGTGCGTAGATCAGAACAAACCTAATTTTATAACTAATTTGGATCGGGCCAACGTTATTTTATCGTTGGTTGCCTACGTACATATTGGATATCATCTCTGACGTTATTCCAATACGATCGGATCCGAACGTAGTTCTGCCTAACGGCTAATACATTCACCAGACATCAGAAAATCATATACGATAAAATACGTATACTTTATATCCAAATAATTCATTCGGAATCCGACGAAAATCTTATAACTCATCGGAGTCAAACGAAAGCCAATAAATCAGTAAAATACACTTCTCACATAGGTGAGAAGAACACTAATAAAACACACATCCCACTCTATCATAGAGCGGAGCAGAACACACTACAGATCATTTTAGATCATATCAGATCCTATCAAATCATATCAGATTTTATCCGACCATACTGGTCATATCAGATCAGAGTATGTCAAGTCATAGCAGAGCATTTTAGATCACAACAAAATAAATCAAAGTAGATTAAATAGAAACATATCAGTATGTATCACATCATAGCAAATAATATATCTTAATTAGTATATTACTAATTAAGATACGCATTTATATAAATCATATTAAACTAAAAGGTCAGAAAAGTGTACTTCCCTCCAATTCCGAAAATGGCGATGTGCGGAATTACTCATTTCCTCAGAGCATCTGCCCTTTCTGATTCGGAGATGGTGGCCAGGATCTCCTCTAACTTCGAAACACTTTACCCTTCTTTTGCCCGCAGGTGACGGATAGAACCTCCCCATGCCTTGAGATATTTCCCTTAGATAGGGTTGCTAACTTGAGGAATGGATGCTTCCATTGCGTAGATCACCCTCGAATTAGCTAGGAACGCCTTAAGAATGACTTGAATCGGACTTAAAATGAGTGAGAAACGAAGAACAGAAGTTTCTGAATATGGGAGAGAATACAGAAACGTGGGAGAGTTTCTCCTTTTTTTTCTTTGGATACTGTGGATGCTATTTATAGAAAAACTGGATGGATGTGAGGATGACACATGTCAAACCTATCCACTTCCATCAATCCTATCCGCTTTGTCAGCAATCCTATCCACTATCAATCCTATCCGCTTTGTCAGCAATCCTATCCACTATCAATCCTATCCGCTTTGTCGTCAGTCTTATTCACTGCGTCGTCGATCCTATCCATAAAGATATTATTTTATTCAAATAATATCTTAACTTCAAAACGCGATAACTTCCAACCTTGACGTTAGAATCGCACGCTCTTGATACCGATGGACTTGTGTCAACGAGCCCTTCAAAATAAGACCAAAACATGGGTAGGTCATCCCGCACTTTCAAAGTGGGTCCCGCCCATATGACATTTTTTTTCGAGGTCGGAATCGTGCGTTCTTAGTACCGATAGACTCGTATTGACGAGCCCTTTGAAACTAGACCACACATGAGTAGGTTATCCCGCACTTTTCGAGCAGGCCCCGCCCATGTGGCACACTTTCCCGAGGTCGTAACTTTCGTTCCCGACCTCCGTTTCATGTGTTCTTTAATTCGTTACACTCGTTACTTCGAGCTCTACCCGGATACGGGGATTTCACCTAAAAACCCCCTAACACTGGTCATAAATTACCAAATTACCCTTAACCCCCCGGGTTAAGCATAACCGCCACGCGATGCATGCGGGACGTGCAGGGAACACACGGACGGCCGCGTTTGCGTGCCGTTTCCGCGGCTTGGCTCCATCTCTGGCTCGGCTAGGCTTGGTTTGCTGACATCAGCTATTTCGTCTTTTCTTAAATATTGTCAAAACGCGATAACTTTTTATCTCGAAGTCGGAATTGCACGATCTTGGTACCAATGGACTCGTATCAACGAGCCCTTCAAAACTAGACCCCACATGGGTAGCTTATCTTGAACTTTTAAAGTGGGTCCCGCCCATGTGGCTCACTTCCCGAGGTCGTAACTTTCGTTCCTGACCTCTGTTTTGAGTGTTCTTGGATGCGTTGTGCTCGTTACTTCGAGCTCTAACCAAATACGGAAGTTTCAACTCTTAAAACCCTTGAAGAATTAACATATATTACATAAATACCCCTAACCCTTTGAGGTTAAGTATAATCGGAACACGGGGTGCCACATTCTTCCCCCCTTAAATGAATTGCATCCTCGCAATTCACCTAAAAATACTTGTTAAAATGAGAAGAAAAATCCGACAGTTAGTTGGATAACAAACATGATTCTGATTAATTTATAATCGGATACAATATTTAGAAGCACAATCCACTAAGTGAAAACTGTATAATATTATTCGGTAATTTATCAGATAAAACACAAGGTCCGATAGTTTAAACCACACTGGTTATTACCAAACAAAAGCTGATTATAATTGGACGAAACAATTATAAACAGAAGCCGAGAAAACTTCAGATTTCATCTTCATATATAGAATCCGATATTTTAAGATCGGATAGAATCTTCATGAATAAAATTCAATAGTTTATATTCAGATAGAACACTGAAAACATAATTCAAATCTATGTTTTTTTTTTTTTTACCATAGATAGGTTATTATCAAATTATAATAGATAAATCAGTCCAGAATTTGTCAGAATTAAATCACCCGATATGTCATACAATCAAAATATGATCATTTATATCAGATAACAGAAAGTGAATAGTATTTTCAAAGTCAGTGAATTTTTCAAGATTAGAAAAGAACAAATAGATCAAATATAATGGATAGATCAGACAGATCAAATAAACATATCAGAACAGACAGAATATACATATAAGACAAACTGGATATAACAGACACATCTGGTCAGAACAAATGGAACGGATAGAAAGGACATAATAGATTGGTTAGAACAGACAAATTATATAGTTTAGACAAAATTGACAAAACTGATAGATCAGACATAATTGACATATAAGATAGAACAGACATAACTGACATATCAGACAGATAGAACGGACAAAACGGATAGATAAGACATATTAGGAACTTTAGACAAATCAGCTAGATTAGACCGAACAAAATGATTGGATAGATGGATCAAATAGATCAGATATATAGCAGATAGAATAGACAAATAAGATAGAACAGATAGATCTGTCATAATAACTAGAATAAATAGAATAGACAAAACAACAGATCAGACAAAACATACATAATAGACAAAATGAACATAATGGACATGTCAGACATAACAAACAGAACAGATAGATCAAACATATCAGACAGAACATATAGATTACACAGGACGAAATAAAGAGACAAATTCGATACATTAAACAGAACGGACAGAACAAATCAAACAAATTAGACAGAATTGACAGAACAGATAGATTAGAACAGACAGATCAGACATAACAAACAAATCAAACAAATTTGACAGATTTGAACAGATCGAACAGAACAAACAAATCAAAAAGACAGATTAGATAGACCGGGTAGAACAGAGCCGTGATACCGAACGGCGTTCCCCTCGACACTCATGGGGTAGCGTGAGGCTCAGAAGGATAGGAGCTTTCCCATGATGCTCCACTCCTATATGCATGCACCAGAACCGATTTTTCGGTGGGTATCCAGACAGAAAGTGCATTGATACTTTCAGGTTTTACCCTAAAAGTACCTAGAAAGTGCACATATTCAAAACATAATGCAGTATGTATAAATTATTTCTCCAATATTGTATTTTCCTAAAAACATGTGTAATAAGCATAAATTTAGAATTTAAAACCCCTTAGGTTGAATTAAAATCTAAAATAATGCTAAGCAAAAATATATGGAAACGATTATACTCTTTTTCAGAAGAATCAGTTATCAGAAAGAATTATTCAGAAATACTTTGATGCAGAAACATATGTACAAATTGTCGGTTCATTCGAGTGACGAGAAAACCAGAGCCGTGATACCAAACGGCGTTCCCCTTGTACTCATGGGGTAGCAAGGAGCTCAGAAAGTGAGGAGCTTTCCCATGATGCTCCACACCCGTGTGCATGCCAGAACCGATTATTTTTCTTGGTGGGTATCCAGAGATTGCGAGCACTCGCGTATCAGTATACGCATTATAGCAGAAATTTTTATCAGAAGTAGTTATTACTTATAATCTTTTCTCAGAATCATTCGGAATTGAAAACATCGGACGGAAAATATATCAGACATCATTCGGACTCTTTTCAAAGAGGTCTTTTATAAAAAAAAATCAAGTCATCTGACAGAAAACATTTTTTTTTATAGAGGTATTTCATCAAATATCAAAACTTATGACAGTAAACAGATTTTGCACATTTAAATCAGAACATATAATCCCGGTTAACATGGTACTCGGAACAAAATTTCAAATCGAACTTGAAGTCAAAAATTGTCTCTATACACTAGAAGAATTAACAATAGAGTTATCCACTAACTCCCATTTCCATATTACGGGTGTTTGATGATTACTCCTTGGTAATTCTACTATCGTAAATTTGACAGATTATTTAAAATTTAAGTTACTAAAATAATAATGTAGCAGATTCAGAGTAAATATTCTCGATTGATTCAAAATCAAAATTTGTAAAAATTAGAGTTCAAATAAAGTCTGATACTATATGGGCCAAATAAAAATTCTAGTCATTAGAATTCACAAATTTGGAGTCCCTTGGAACTTTGTTGTAACATATGCAAAATAGGATTTAAAAACGAATTAATACAACTGATTTTAGAACAAATTTGTTAAATCATTCCAAGAAAATAAAATAAAATTTATAGCTTCGTAGTTCGTATTAAATCTGATGTCGTATAGACCAGACAAAAAGTTTAAACCCGGAATTCATAAAGTCAGAGTTCGAATCAAATCAGATACTACACATACAAAACATAGTTTCAATTTATAAATCAAAATAAAATCAGAGTCCTTTGGGAATCTAACGCAACACATGCAAACATAATTCCCATCAAATTCGATATAACCGAAGGTTCGTATTATATTCAATTGCAGATATATCAAACAGAAAGTTCAATATCGGAAGTCGTATTAAATCAAGTATCACAACTGAAACAAAATATCAAATTAATTCCTATCGAAAATCGAAATCTATTTCAAACCGATATTCAGAACAATAATAATAACAATTCATATGCGAAATTTGTAATATTAATTTGATACAATACAAGTCGAACGGAAATTCTAAATTACTCATAGTTAAACGAATCATATTTTATAAATATTAAAATTGAGAGCAATTCCAATGTCACACGCATAAAAGAAAACTACGAATCAAATTCGATACAACTTATTCGTAGTAAAATGTTCAAATCATTGTAGATTCAGAATTAAACTTTTGATAAAAAGCATTGGTGCACCAAATCCTTATGTAACAACTTCAGTCATTCAAATTATTTCTGATTTGAAATCAAACTTCATAAAACTGTCGTTAGCAGCAATTACTTGCAAGATAGAAATTTAAAATTATTTCTAATTCAAAGTCGGAAGTCGAAAAATCAAAGTTTGTATAAAATCGAATAAAACATTTGGAGAACAAAAACTCATGATCAGAATTCATCTTGAATCTGATATAACATATGCAGAAGTTCAAAAATTGGAATCCACAAATCCTATATCACAGATAAATAATAAAAGATTCATAATCGAAATTTTCTTTGAATCGATATAATACATGTGGAACATAAAATTCAAAAATGAGAGTTGGCATTAAATATGATGTCACACGTATGAAACAAAAATTCAATATCAGAGTAAGCATTAAATCCGATATCAGTCGTAGAGAATGGAGGTTCACGATCGGAATTATCCTTCATTCCAATGTCACATACGCAAAACTAACATTTAGGATTTTTTTTTTTTCGTTAACATGCAGGTGGAATGGTAAAAACATAATCAGAGGTTATTTTAATTCTGATATCATAAATGCAGAACAACACATTCAAAATAACAATTTGTCATAAAGCCGATGACATATGTACAAAACGGCAAAATCACAGTCGAACTTTATATTAAATCCAAAAATACAATCGTTACAAAGAAATTCCAATTTAAAAATTGGAATTTGAAACACCTCAAAATATATTTTAAAATATTTTTCTCTCGCATGAGGCAATCTTGCTCCGATACCATTCAGTAACACCCCGACCCGCACCACGACCCGGACCGGGGTTAGATCGAAAAACACAATCGGAGTGTCAAAATTTAGCGGAAAAATTAAAACCGACTGACCAGGAGCTGCAGACTCTGAGTGCGAGAGTCATAGCGTTCATCTACGCACTACGGAGATTTAACGTTCCATTGTGCGTAGATCAGAACAAACCTAATTTTATAACTAATTTGGATCGGGCCAACGTTATTTTATCGTTGGTTGCCTACGTACATATTGGATATCATCTCTGACGTTATTCCAATACGATCGGATCCGAACGTAGTTCTGCCTAACGGCTAATACATTCACCAGACATCAGAAAATCATATACGATAAAATACATATACTTTATATCCAAATAATTCATTCGGAATCCGACGAAAATCTTATAACTCATCGGAGTCAAACGAAAGCCAATAAATCAGTAAAATACACTTCTCACATAGGTGAGAAGAATACTAATAAAACACACATCCCACTCTATCATAGAGCGGAGCAGAACACACTACAGATCATTTTAGATCATATCAGATCCTATCAAATCATATCAGATTTTATCCGACCATACTGGTCATATCAGATCAGAGTATGTCAAGTCATAGCAGAGCATTTTAGATCACAACAAAATAAATCAAAGTAGATTAAATAGAAACATATCAGTATGTATCACATCATAGCAAATAATATATCTTAATTAGTATATTACTAATTAAGATATCCATTTATATAAATCATATTAAACTAAAAGGTCAGAAAAGTGTACTTCCCTCCAATTCCGAAAATGGCGATGTGTGGAATTACTCATTTCCTCAGAGCATCTGCCCTTTCTGATTCGGAGATGGTGGCCAGGATCTCCTCTAACTTCGAAACACTTTACCCTTCTTTCGCCCGCAGGTGACGGACAGAACCTCCCCATGCCTTGAGATATTTCCCTTAGATAGGGTTGCTAACTTGAGGAATGGATGCTTCCATTGTTTAGATCACCCTCGAATTAGCTAGGAACGCCTCAAGAATGACTTGAATCGGACTTGAAATGAGTGAGAAACGAAGAACAGAAGTTTCTGAATATGGGAGAGAATACAGAAACGTGGGAGAGTTTCTCCTTTTTTTTCTTTGGATGTCGTGGATGCTATTTATAGAAAAACTGGATGGATGTGAGGATGACACGTATCAAACCTATCCACTTCTATCAATCCTATCCGCTTTGTCAGCAATCCTATCCACTATCAATCCTATCCGTTTTGTCAGCAATCCTATCCACTATCAATCCTATCCGCTTTGTCGTCAGTCTTATCCACTGCGTCGTCGATCCTATCCATAAAGATATTATTTTATTCAAATAATATCTTAACTTCAAAACGCGATAACTTCCAACCTTAACGTTAGAATCGCACGCTCTTGATACCGATGGACTCGTGTCAACGAGCCCTTCAAAATAAGACCAAAACATGGGTAGGTCATCCCGCACTTTCAAAGTGGGTCCCGCCCATATGACATTTTTTTTCGAGGTCGGAATCGTGCGTTCTTAGTACCGATAGACTCGTATCAACGAGCCCTTTGAAACTAGACCACACATGAGTAGGTTATCCCGCACTTTTTGAGCAGGCCCCGCCCATGTGGCACACTTTCCCGAGGTCGTAGCTTTCGTTCCCGACCTCCGTTTCATGTGTTCTTTAATTCGTTACACTCGTTACTTCGAGCTCTACCCGGATACGGGGATTTCACCTAAAAACCCCCTAACACTGGTCATAAATTACCAAATTACCCTTAACCCCCCGGGTTAAGCATAACCGCCACGCGATGCATGCGGGACGTGCAGGGAACACACGGACGGCCGCGTTTGCGTGCCGTTTCCGCGGCTTGGCTCCATCTCTGGCTCGGCTTGGCTTGGTTTGCTGACATCAGCTATTTCGTCTTTTCTTAAATATTGTCAAAACGCGATAACTTTTTATCTCGAAGTCGGAATTGCACGATCTTGGTACCAATGGACTCGTATCAACGAGCCCTTCAAAACTAGACCCCACATGGGTAGCTTATCTTGAACTTTTAAAGTGGGTCCCGCCCATGTGGCTCACTTCCCGAGGTCGTAACTTTCGTTCCTGACCTCTGTTTTGAGTGTTCTTGGATGCGTTGTGCTCGTTACTTCGAGCTCTAACCAAATACGGAAGTTTCAACTCTTAAAACCCTTGAAGAATTAACATATATTACATAAATACCCCTAACCCTTTGAGGTTAAGTATAATCGGAACACGGGGTGCCACAGTTGGAATCTCCCGCCACTTTTGTTCAGGTGCAGTTGTGGGCCATGCCCTTCCACTCCGGTTAGGTCCTTTATGGGCTAGGATGGGTGATGACACTTCTTGGTGGATTCCAAGGTCCTAGTAGATTCTAGGGTTTTATCATGGATTTACCTTTAAGGGTGGTCTATGGTGAGTGTATCATTTGTCACTTAGGTTGACATCCGATGAGTCTGTCTGTCATTGGGATTAGATGGGGATATTAATTATCGATATTGTTTGATATTTCTTGTTTAATGAGAACAAGTGGAATGATTAAAGGACTTGCATAAAATGTAAGTTGGTTGAAAATACTTAAGCATTTCACGTGTGATGCTATGCTTCTTAGGATACTAAGTTTTTAGGTAGAACTACATCTAGATCCGATCTTGTTGGAAACATTGGAGATGTTGTCTGATGAGTTCGTAGGCAATGAATATCGGGTGATGTTGGCCCGATCTAAAAAATATTAAATAATACTTTTGTTCTTTTGAAATGCTCCTCTAAGGGGAGGAGATGTTTTGTTGTTGTTTGGTGTCTTGTTTGGTTGCAGGTTCTTTAAATGAAGATGTTGCGGGATTAGGATGTCGGTGGGTGTTTGAGGATGACATTGCACTAGCAGGATTTAGTTTCTTGCTTCTGCGATTTGTAAGTAATTGTAATTATTAGTATGAGAGCAAATTTTACTTGGTTGTTTATTTTCGGACAGATGACAGACTTGTACTTAGAGGGTTAACTTGCTTTTATTGAATTTTGACATGTGCAATAATATCATATGTTTTGATATTCGTATTTGTGAACCCCAGTTATCACAACCTAGATAATTAATCGATTGATTTGTTTTGTATTTAAGAAAGAAAAAAATGTATCGTGATTTATCGTGTGTCTTTTAATTAAAAAAGGTTTTAAAAATCCAAGTCGTGACACTAGGCCTACTCATTCAAACCATACATAAAAGTAACCATAAAATCATAGATCATCCCGTCAGAAATCACTTAGCTTGAAATCAAATCCCAAAACATGAATCTTGAAGAAGAGAGAAGATGAGAACCCCTTTCTTGATCAAACCCTAATTCAAGAATTAGAAATCCTAAGAATTGTACTTAAAATCACACAATCAACAAACAATAATGAAGGTCCGATTTAACCCAACTTGAATTGATCCAATGGACAAGCCAAAAATCATCTCTAATGGTGCACCAAGCTGTAGTAGATTCTCCCCCAAACTGACACTTTCACAAGTAAATCTCAAGGCTATTAAAGGTTCTTCAATCAAAGATTAATGGTAGCAAATGGTTGAGCAAAGCAAGAGGAAGAAGATAGTGTATAGAGGAGAGGAGGGGCAACAAGATAAGAAAGTGAAAGGGTGAGGGGCTGGTTCAGCCACCACAAGAAAGAAAAGGGGAAGAGAGGGGGTTTGGCCCTAGGGGAGAGTAAACGGGAGAGGGGGCGGGTGGCTTCTTTTTATGGGGGTTGCATTCACGAGGTAAGCACTCTAATTGGTTGATTTCCTTTCCAAGTTTATCAAATTACATCAAATTAAATATGAGGAGATCAAATCAATACCAATTTGGGATTGTCCACAACTTGGTCTCAAAGCAACCTAATAGACAGACCAACAGGCTTGGCTAGCGCATGTACGGCCTGACCCAATCTCACATGCCTGCCTACCCAATTATCTGTTTCCTCTCTAATGGAGTCTGAAATAACTTAGAAAAACCCCCAAAAAATCTCTAAATTTTCTAGAACTAAAATAGAGGGTGTTACACATATAGTGGCATATATAGTGAGCCTTCTTAATGTTGCTATAGTTTTAGAGTGTCAACCTACGAGTGGATTGGGGATTGGGCTTGGGAAGGATTGACATGGAATATTAACCCTGAGTTGCAAGCTAGGGATTTCCTTAACCCAAGGTATTTGTGTTTTATGAGTTGTTATATTAAATTACTCAATATAACCATTGCATTTTTTTACTCCCAGTTTATCCTATATGGGTGTACAAGTTATATTCAACATCTTTTATGGTCCAAGATTTTGTTTTGTAGGTGTGAAGCACTTGGAAAATGTTGGCTCAAGAAGTTCATATAGAATCTAACATTTAGTACTATAGATCTTATCTTATTCTCTTAGTCATAAAATTTGTAGGCGCACGAGTGACAGTTTATTTTGTGTTAATGTAGTTGAAAGACAAGTGCCCAACAATGAAGATGTCATTTTACTATTATTATCAATAATAATATTGTTAATTATTTTAAATTCTCTAGAAGTTTAGGCAAAATTGTAACATCCCATTTTTTTTGTCTAACTCTAGGAGTTAGGGGTAATTATATATTTTTGGATAAGATTTAGGGGGTTTTAATGGATGAAATCCTATAAATGTATAGATCTCAAAGTAATGAGTGTAATGAATTGAAGAATGCGCGAAGTGGAGGTCGGGAGTGAAAGTTACAACCTTGGGAAGCATGCCATATGGACAGGACCCACTTAAAAATGCAGAATAACTTACCCATGTATGGTCTATTTTCAAAGGGCTCGTCAATAAGTGTCTATAGGTACTGAAATGCGCAATTGCATCTTCAAGGTAGGAAGTTATTGCATTTTGAAATTGGAGTATTATTTGAATAAAATAATATGAAATAGAGAATAAAGAGTGGTTGCTGATGTCAACGGCTGACGCTAGCATTGGAGTCAGCTGCATTATCTGTCGCGTGGAGCCGTGCCATGAGGGTGCAGTGCATTATGTGTGCGGCTGGCCTCATTGCAATGTTATAGGGTAGTGATGCGTACTATCCGTGACATGTGTTGGGGTGCACACACATGTGGAAGTGTTGTATACTAAGTGTGCATGCATAGTGGGAATTACCCGCAACGTTACACACCATGTATGTAGGCTTTCCGGGGAAGGTCCACAATGTGTGCAACATGTGTACGCAAAGTTACACAGAATAAATGCAATGATTCTTGGCCATGTTGGGGCACATAGTTGGCTAGCACATATTAGGAGTCTTAAGATGTCCCCTTCCCCCTAAATAGTGTTGGAGAGTCTTGTGGAGTGTTATAGGGCTGTTTGGCAAACTTTGAAGGGACCATGCCCATACAACCACTTTGGCTAACACTCCGGCAAAATGCTAGAAATCTATTATGCTATATAGGGGGGACTTGGTGAACTGAAAGGTATGAGCTGTTGGTATTATGCCTAGCCTTGCAACTAGCTATCTTGAATGACAGAGAAGGCTTATCGGGTTACTAGCCATCATGCCAAGACCCCCATCTACTGGGGGATGGGGTTCTCCGACATACCAATTGGCTATCTGCCCTTATGGCCTTGTTGGAAAGAATGACCCTTGCATGCACTTGGCTGAGATGGATTGTTTGGATGTCTGAGTTGCCTAACTTGGATATGTGCATCACAAGACTGTGTTCCCCTATGGCTAGCTTGCTTGGAAAATGTCCTAGCAAGTCCGCCTGTCTACCTTGGAGGGTTTGTTGCTTGGCTTCGTGAGCTAGATGCTTAGTCAAATGACACGAGGTCATGACCTTGATGAAAATGGCTTACTCACTTTGCTATTTGGCCTTTTGAGTGCCACATGGACAGTGCTTCCTGGATGCCTCTGTGAGAAGTGGTTTCAAAGCCAAGGTTCTATCTTACTGAGCGTCCAAGACAAACATTTGGACAAAGAGTTAGAAAGGGCTGAATGCGATGTTCTTTGACCACGACAATGCGAGGCAGAGGGACTAACATTCAAAATACTTGATGATAAAAATGTGGGCTAAAACATATGTTCATAGATGATGACTGATCGGGTGCAGTTTTTATGAGGACCTCGTATAGTAGTGTTCTTGTTCCTTGGCTGTTGGTGCAACATGTTGTCGAATCAATGTAGAGTCATGTTGGGAATCAAAAATGGTGCAAATGGTGGCAAGCTCTTGCTAATGGTGTGGTATGGGACATATTAGTGGCAGGAGGCCTTGTGAATCTTGAGACATCTCTACCCGATGATGTTGTGGGTGGGAGAGCATATTGTAACCAAGTTGATGGATATGCAGCCAGCTATCTATGCAAGTGAAATGTAAGACTCCTCGATGTGAGGATAGGTTGAGATTGAGCCCTAAGTTGGGAGGTTGTGTTGTGAATGGACGCACAACTTGTTGGAGATGAAGAGAATCACCAAGGTCGGTCAGTATTTTCTTACTAACAAGGTATGACACTCATTGATGGGAAGCTTCAGGTTGAACTTGGCACAAAGAGAAAAGGCAGGTTGAAAACCATTGGTCCTAGGAATGGAACTTACTGGGTTGACAAAAATAGTGAATTGTTGGACATGAGCATAGTGGGAACTATCCAGTCCATGTGATGAAGAAAAAAATGAAAATAGAGACAGGTAAAATATAAACCATTTGGCATATAAGTATGCATCCAAAGTTTGGATAAGAGAAAATCAATTAGAAAGAGAGAGTTGGCACATGACGGCGATGGACAACCATGCCATTGATTAGGAGCTATTGCAACAAGAGGTAGCGTAGTTATTTGGGGTGAACATGAGTCAAATACTCACACACTTGGGTTCTTTGGGTCAGCATGCAAGCGGAACATCCAAAATATGTTTGATTGGGGTGAACAAGAACATACATGTTCCCACCTATGGGTTGCTAAACATGGCCATGTATGCCATGTTTGATTGGCTGGGTGGAACCCATGCTAATTTGCTAGTTTTATGTAGTGGCCTAACTAGATGGGCAAAGTGGCCTCATCCACTAGTGGGAAACACAAAGACATTGTGCTGAATCATGTGTGCTGTAGTAGTTTTGTGACCATGTCAGTTACGCGAAGCTTATGCAAACTTGTTGCTCCTAGGTGGAATAAACTTTTGGATGGGATCGCGAGAGGAAACCTGATGGTATGTTGCATCAAGAGTGGTGTAGTAGTTTGGTGACCATACCAGTCAAGCGAAGCTTGAGTAAAGTGTCACCTCCTAGGGTGGAGTAGACCTCTAGAGGGAATCGCGAGAGGAAACTTGATGGTATGTTGCATCAAGAGTGGTGTAAAAGTTTGGTGACTACACTGGTCACACGAAGCTTGACCAAAGTTGCTGCTCCTAGGGTGGAGTAGACCTCTGGAGGGGATCATGAGGGGAAACATGAGGAGGATATCATTGTGCTAGACTCTTGGTTGGTGAAGGTCCAATCCAAAGCTAGCACTGCAATTCATTAATGAGATTTGGTATAAGTGGGGGTGGCATTGGATTCTTGGGAGACATCAATGGGAGAGGACAAGTGTGTTGAAGCCCTACATCATGATGTTAACATGTCGGTGGGAGCTACACGGTGTGGCCAAATTGTAGGAAAAATCTTTCCAAAGTATAGGCAACTTGCTAGTGTCTTGAGTGCATGGTCGGCTTCAAGAGAGGAAGTTGGGCATCATTTGGTTTATCCTTTCCTGGTCAAAGTGTACCACCAACTCAAATGAAGTAGTTGGGCATACCTTCTTACCAAAGCAATCATTATCGCAAAGTACTTTCGCCTTTGTTAATGTGGTCGAGGCACATTGAGCAACTTAATTTCGTCATGCAATGGTTTAACCGAGTATATGGGTAGAAGTTGGTTTTTCCAAAGCATGCAATTCATGGGATTATCCAAGCCATGATGTGGACAGATTTCAAGTGTCGTACAACAAAATTCAATAATTCATCGCAATCCCATTCCATGGTTGGAACTAAGAGTAAGAACCCTTGGAGGCTCACCATTGATAAGGGCATCGATGAATCAAGTGTATGCATTGCTATCCGTGAAACAAGGCAGCGAAACAGACTATCCGTGACACATGTTGGGGTGCACACACCTATGGAATTGTTGTTTACTAAGTGTATGCATTGCAGAATGAACACAATGATGCACACACATCGTTGGCCATGTTGGGACACTTGGTCGACTAGTACATATTTGGAGTCTTAAGATGTCCCATTCCCTCTAAATGGTGTTGAAGAGTCTTGTGGAGTGTTTTTGGGTCATTTGGCAAGCTTTGGAGGGACCATACCTGTACAACCACTTTAGCTGTCACTCTAGTAAAATGCAAGAAATTTCTTATGCTATATAGGGGGACTTGGTGAGCTGAAATGTATGAGCTATTGGTATGATGCCTAGCCTTGCAATCGGCTGTCTCAGATGACAAGGAAGGCTTGTTGGGTTGCTAGCCATCATGGTAGGAGCCCTATCTGCTGGGGGATGGTGCTCTCTGATCTACGGTCGGCTGTCCGGCCTTATAGCCTTGTTGGAAAGAATGACCCTTGTGTGCACTTAGCTGAGATGGATTGTTCGAATGTCCAAGTTGCCTACTTGATATGTATATCACAAGGGTGAGTCTCCCTCTGGCTAGCTCGCTTGGGAAATGTCCCAGCACGCCCACACATCCACCTTGGATGGTTTTTTTGCTTGGCTTCATGGGCTAGATGCTTGGTTGAATGGCACAAGGTCATGACTTTGATGAAATTGGCTTACTCACTTGGCTATTTAGCCTTGTGAGTGTTGCAAAGATGGTGCATCTTGGATGCCTCCATGATAGTGCATGGCACAGTCTCGCAACACATGGCCCTCATGCACGGGTTCGTCGTCTAAAAGCGGGTCTTCCCCTATAACTAGGGAACCCGTTTAGTTTTCAGGAAGAGCTTTTTGGGTCATTTTGAGTCCAATTTAGCCCATTCAAGAGGCGTTCTTAGTAATTTAAGGATGTTTTATGCAATGGAATCATCCAATCCTAAAATTGGCAACTCTAGAGGGGGAAACGACCCGGGTATGAGGAGGCCATGTATACAAGCAAAGAACCTATCAAAAAATCATCCTCCATTTTGTTTCGAAGCCTTGTTTTGATAATATGCATGGTTAAAAATGATCGTTCTTTAGTTGCAATAGAAATTGGAAGAGTAAGCACAAGTTCCATTACTCGATAAACAAGGTGATAGATTGTTAATCTTCTAATTCTTACTAACCATTGGCATAATTCAGAAATAGTTGACATTTTCTTGTACTCTGCATGTTGAACTATATTATGCTCATAATGGAGAAGCTGCAGTTTCAATTGTTCTTTCTCATCTTTCTCATGATCTATGAAGTTTTGCGGATAGAACTTGTCCACTAATTGACAAATGTCATCAATTCTAAAAGTTTTAGATACATCTTGAGGGTCTAAAGCTGAGCTAAGGCTAAGCAACTCCATTGAATGCTCATTAAAGCGACCATTTAGTTCTTGTAGTTGTGAAGCTATTGTGTCATAAAAAATATCAACTTGGTAAAGATCGATTCAATTTTATTTTGTCGATGTTGCAATTCCCTATTTTTTAAAAAACTTGCACACATAAGTTGAGACTCATGTCACTTTTATGTATGAACATCAAGAAAGAATTTTTAAGCATAAGTTGACTTAGGTGTTTGAATTTTAGCAAGAGTCTAGGTTATCAAATTGGAGGATCTTTGGTTAGATTTCTATTTAGAATTCAAAGAAAAATAAATGATGTAATGTACCAATGTTTGTCTCATATACTTTATTATCTCTTTAGATAATATAACTTATCTCGTAAAGATGATGGGGAAGGGCTACTTACTTAGGTTGGCTTAGGCTAGGATGAAGCTCCCATCCTCTTGACATCAAGAAAAATGAATGAAAAAGAAAGAAAGAAACTATATAAGTGATGCAAGTAGAGATGATTTAAAAAAAGCTAAGACCTAGAAAAATGAATTGATGAAAAATATCACTACTTCGTAAAAGGCATGAGCATATCTTTATTGAGTTTTTATTTTTCTATCTTTTGAAAGGTGATGTTAATTTTCACATATTCTGTGAATGTTATTTTTCAAAACTTGATTTCAAGCAACATTTAAGAATTTGGGTAAAATCCAAGACTTTCTATTCATTGAGACTTTGATTATTTCACAATTCAAGGTTAATAAAATTGATTAGCAAATTTTAAGTTGTTTTTAAATGCTTGTATATATTTCTAGAATGTTGATTAATTTTAAAATGTCTTAAATGAATGAGATAGAGACAATTGCACATAATGAGTTTATTTAAATAAATTCTTTATTGTTTATTCATTTTTGGGATATGAACAATACATGTTGATTTTGATGTATCTTAAAATTATAATTTTGATTAGACATAGACTTAATTACTTATATCATTTCTATCTAAGAGTGATATTGACATGATTATTCTTAATTTGAATTTCAGATGTGGTTGCTTAACTTGTGTTTTCTAAATATATTTAGTACTTACCTTTGTCTATTTCTAATAAAGGGGGGAGAGTATGTGACTAATTTGTTAAGCATAGAGAAAATTTAATGTACTTGAATATTTATATTATATATTTACTTGTTTTGTAGAACAAGTATTACTCGGGTATGTTCTTGTTTGTAGTGTGGAGGATGAGTATAGGCTGAAGAATACTACACCACATTAGATATAAGTGTCATAGGTTAAGGGGGATAGTCATTGTCAAAGTTGAACAACTATCAGAGTCAAATCGATGCATTATGAGTTATAATTTTCTTTTACAGATGACGGGTTGTAATGTTTTGTCATAAAATAGCCAAAGGAGGAGATTTTAAGAGCATATGTGGTAATATATATGATATTGGCTTATTTCGGTGAACAAAACAATGTCAAATTGATGTAAAATTAAGTCAGAGGATGGAATGCTTACGAGTCAAGATCACATGGTGAAGATGAAGTATATCAAAATACTCAGAAGTATTTTCGTAGGAAAAAATAAGCACACACATCACATTCACACTGAGGATAAAAAGGGTTTATTATATTAGAGTGTGAAAAAAGAATAATCAGAAAATGAGTGAAAAATTACATAAGTATGTCAAATTTTAATCTAAGATTAATTGTGATTAAAAAATAATTAATCGGGAAAATTTTAAATTTAGGTAGTGTAGCAACACTATAGGAGTGATTGATCGATGAATAATAGCAATCTATATGTTACTGTAGCGATCGATCGCTGGAGCCCGTATTTTCCCAAAATATGCCATTCTGAGTTGAATTTAATTTCTATTCAAGGTTTAACACCTAAACTGACTTAGTAAAATATCAGAGTTTACCACATATTTTGGAAGCATAAAAAAATTCTTTTAATAAAAATATCGGAGTTTACTTGGGCCCATGCATAGAGCCACTCGCCATAAGCGATAATAAAATAATTAATTTCTTATGAACTATCATCCATGTACAAACACACAAGAGGAAAATAATAAAGAGAGTTCTTACTTTGTGATTTTTTTGCGGTTCAAAATCCTTGAAATCATCTCAATAATACTTGAAGTAGGCCCTTCTACCCGTACACTATGCTTCGATAAGTCCTGCAAGGTCTAGGGGGTAGTGAGTATTTTAAAATACTCAGTAGGTACAGTTTATACTATTTGGCATGAAGTAAACACATGGCAATTTCACAACACATAACATATATACTCTTTTTCATAAACACAATGTGTGCCTCTCACCCAAAACCACCCCTAGATCTTCTTCCTACGTATCGAAGATGCTCATAGGGTTTTCAAGATCTCATGTCTTACTACAAGTGTCACAAACACCTATTCATTCCTTTGAACTTTGCCACGGAGTATAAAACAGCAGCCTCTTACTCCTCCACAAATCACCACAAAATACCTCGTGCTTATGGAGAGAAGAGCCACCCGTGTTCATAGAGCACCAGGATTAAGAGAGTAGAGAGTCTTCTTATAATACTCTCTACCCTAGAGTGCGTAGCCTTGATCAGTGCCCTTCGTTAGCAACTAGTCAGGGCTCTTGCCCTTCTTTAGGGGCACACTAGGCTAAAATAGGTACCATGTATCCGATTGCAAAACAGACTATAATTGTACCCAATGAGATTCATGTTTGGTTTGAATGAAGTGGTGATTATGTGCTACGAAGCATGTATTTAGTTTTGTTCTTATGGAAGTTGTGATTTTGATGTGAAAGCATGTGATTAATGCTTATATTATCCTTGATCTTACATTAAATGTGGTATTAATCACCATTCATGCTGAGATGTGGAGCTAAGTAGCATGTCTTTGTTGTTTATTACAATGTAAAGTTATGGAGGATTTGTTGGGTACATCTCTAAGCAATGTCATTTTTTAATGTTTTTGCTCTTGGTTTGCATTATCCACACGAAAAGGCTGGATTGTTTCAGATTATTTTGTGCTCCAATTAATGTGAAATTTTTATGCGAGTTCAAGGAAATCTTAAACACAATCTGGCTAAAATTTCAAGTGTTTTCTTGTGGATTTATGTGGGTCAACTGTTTGTTTCCTATTGAACCATGTTTTCTACCCATTGTCAATACCTCTACTTTCACTTCATGTTGAGAAACCATTACTCCATATAATGATTCGAGAAAAATTTCCAGCCACTCTTGGAAGCATCTAGTTTCTTATGTAGAGTTTTTAGTTTTTTTTAAAAAAATTGAATGATTTATTAGATATTTTGAGATTAGTCAAGTCAAAAACATTGCTCCATGAGTTCTAGACTTAATGCAAAAACAAACTGAGTCAATTTGGATTTCGTTTTGACCTAGATATGACCTTAGGAGTCTTGACTATCTAGAAATACACTATGTAGTAATTTCAACAATTCTAGGAAAATTATTTTGAATGATTAGACCTAACCCTATGATTAATTTTGGAACCAAGGTATGTGGAATGTGGAATTTACTATGGTCCAAATTTTAGGTCAATCGGATATGTTTAGATATTTTTTGTAAGATATAGAACTTCCAACAAGGTTTGAATTAGAGTTATGACCATGACGCTCATAATTAGGTAATTTGACATGCATACTATTTAAGTTTTAATTAACTTTGTTGTTAGTAAATCACTTGTTCCCAGTCATTTTCTTATGTTTTGATAGTAATGGAAATATTAGAGTTTTTTCTTGTATGCAGGGGGGGGGGTGTATTCGCCTATAGGGGTAGTATGTTCATGGGCTTATACATGCGGGCTATGTGAATAAAGATTATGATGGATGCAAATATGATTGGGATATTCTAGTATATATTAGAATGCTTGGTAAAATTTAGATATATCATATATGCTAATTATGTGCATATTTATTTCTGTGGTATGCCTATATATTCTTTATGATGTGCTTAAGTAAGATGACATGATTATATAACATGCATGGAATATGTGAGTGAGTTATTTCGGATATGCATATGCTAACGACATCAAATGTGAACTGTTGGAATGTAGGTGGTACTTACCTATATAGATGGTAACACGTATACAAAAACACTTCTCTTAAGAACAATTAGGGCCTATGGTATGAGATGTAAGTATAAATGGGATAGCAAGGTTGATGTTTCTCCTATGTGTTGGTTAGGCTCCTTATTTGGCAAAATCAGTTTAGCCATGTCAATTAGGACATGATGTTGGCTCTCTTGTTTCTCTATAGGTAAGTTTACTTAATGAGCTTTTTATATGACATATGTGCTAGGTATGGGAAATATCCTAATGTGTAATCAAGATAACAAGCGGGAATGATTTGGGTTATAGACAAGATGTTGGTCATAAATAGGATGCACTAACATCACATGGATAATTAATTCTATGTCTAGTGTACAACCAGAAAACTATTGAAATAGTCTAATTGGGCTCCTGAGGACTTTTGGTGATGCCGACAAATGCCATTAGGATCGGTCCCATAACAGACGGGTGATCCAGGAATGCGACCCCCTTCGGTGAAGGATATCGGAGCAAAGTGGAGGATGTTGGGTATTTATTTATACAAATCATGTCATTCAATTTACTTAACTATGGTTAGAGGTGGAAGGCCTCATGTCTAGTTATGCTATTAATTCTAACTATGACATGTGATTAGTCTTCTTAAATCAAATCGATGGTTATCTAAGTTTATTTGATATTGATAATTCTTATACACACACACATATATATATATATACATACATACATATATATATATATACACACACACACACACACACACACACACACACATATATATATATATATATATATATATAAATTAATATAAGGTCAACCTCACACAAGACGTGCATCTTGCCAATATTTGTATAGGTGACAACATTAAAAAATAGAGGTGGGGAAAATTTGGGTCCATTTGGATGTCTAGGCCCCTTCATCACACCATTCAATTTCATCTTCAAATCAATGGTTGGGATTATATTTTTTTAATTTGGATTCATGATGGTCGCATAAAGGAGTGAGACCACATGAGATTTAAAGATCGACTTTGATGATGCATGTCAACTAAATTTGGATTTATTGTAATATGTATGACCCATTCATTTAACCTCATCAATTTTGAGTCATGGATTTAGGGTTGAAAATTTGACCAGCCTTGATGAGTGGGTCCCAATTAACAAAATTTACCAATAATTCACTTGAAACCTATACTCATGATTTACTACTCATTCCCCTTGGTCTCATACTCACCTTGATGGTTGTTATGCAAAAAGAACAATTAGGATATGCATAACAATAACCTATATATATATATGTTGTTATGCATGAGTTTTTCTTTGTTTGAATATCGTGAAACAAGTTGGTTCTTCTACATAACATAGCATGCCATATTGTATGAACACATAAATTGGGGTTATGAATGAATTGCATACATGATAGTATGTCGCATATAGTTACATGTATATGGCTTAGGTTGCATGTAGTTCGCATGTTATAATGATCTAGAGTAGATGTAGGCAAGCCTACTGAGCTTTAGTTCATAAATGGTTTTCCACCTTGTGTATTTTGTAGGCTAGGTATGCATAGAGATGATAGAAGATGGATGCAAGAGGACTTGTTGATGCTCAGTCATCTTGTGTCTCAAATTCACCACTACAATTCCTTGGAATCCTTTGATTCTATGTAATAATTTTGTCACAATTATTTTCTTGTATTTTTTGAAAATGGCCAGGGAACTGGGTAATAACAAAAGTGGTAGCTGTGGTGAACTAAGTAGAGGCTGGAAATCTACATCCATGAAAACCCTTTGACTATTTTTTTATGAGTAAAACTCATCAATACACATTGGTTATTTGTGTTTGTTTGATTGTTGCCATGCTATTTGTGTTTGTTTATGGAATTTTCTCTTAAATTTCACATTATTATGTATATGACAAGGGAAGGTTTATGTAAGAAAGGAAGGATGTGCGACCATTTTGGGGACACGTCCCATCTTGACTTTAATACAATGCTTGAACCAGGGGAATGCAATGACAATAAATTTACAACTCATTACATTTTGGGTATAATCGAATGGGGTAAGAAAGAGGGATTACATTACCCATATTTTCTTTTGCACCACATGAGATGAGCTCTTAGAGCAATCAGAATTTCTTTTCTTTGATGTGAATTCTAATTTCAAGATATTTATGAAGTATAAGGCAAAGAACTTTCATGATTTCTTTTAGTAGAGTAATTGATCTTAAATTTAAAGTAATTTGAATATAGTTACTTTTGATTTGATTTAAATAGTTTTCTCACAAATTCATACATAAGATGCTTTGAAATTTTATAACAAAGTAGTTTTTCTTCCTTATTTTTCTTGGGTATTGTGCATGCTCTCAAGCATGGTGATGGTTTCGTAAGCCAAGTGAGTTTGGTCTTGAAGTCTAAAAATAGAGTTCATTTTTAGGTTGGGGAGAATGTAACACCTCAAAATTTTGAATTTTTTAACTCTATTTCATAAGATGATTTCGAGTCACTAATCTAAACTAAACCGCGATGAAAACTTAGATTTGAACCCTTAACCATTAGAGGTAAGGAGAAGGAACTTTCCAAATTTAAGCCTAGTGTAGGATTGCATGATCAACCTAAACAAAATTATAAATCGTACATTATATTAATATATCTTATAAATTTATAATTTTTTAACTATTAAAGAGGTAAAAATTGCATCACTACAGCATGAGTACATCCTAACTAGGTTAGTAAATAGCTCATAGGAGCCTTTTTGAAGCCAAAAGAGCCATTACCAATAGCTCCATTTGGTCAATCTAGGTTCAGGCTTTTGCAGGTCATGGGCTGCAAATTATGGCCTGGCTAGCATATGGGCCCATTCATGATGGTGCTGTGGGCTGGATGTGCCCATAGCTACCTCTAGTTGTTGTAAAAGATTAAAGTTGTGAAGTCCACACACCAAGTGAGATAAAAATTTTAGGGACCCTTGGTCCAAGGGCTTCTCCATCTATGGTATTAGCATACACTTCAAACCAATGCCTTCTTTACATATGATTACTTCTATTTTTTTATGTTTTATATAAAATAAGAAATAACATGAGATTTTTGTTCAATGTTTTTATCCCAATGAAAGTTGTTCAGATTGATCCATGCCGAAAAGAAAATTAAGCACTCTTAAATAGACAAGTCTTACTTTGTTCATTTTTTCTTTGTAACTTTTTTAAACTAAAGAAATGTTTAAACAATGTGAATTCATCCACAACATTATCGCATACTGTATACTGAATATACAAATGCTACATACCATTACTTTGTATTTATTATGAAAAATATTATTCTTTACTTTGACTTTTCCCATAAAACAGTTTTACAAGAACAAATGAACGTGGCACAAACAAATTGTACTTCACCCAACAAACTTTTTTCTGTAATAAGGTAAAATTGCCCTCTAATTTACTCCAAAATTTGAAATCCATATATTTTTATTGTGATACCCACAAATTTATAAGTATTTTTACTTATTAAAAATATTAGATTTAGAACATATTTCAATTTTCTTGTGGAAATGTCATTGTAGCCATCACCGACATTTTGATGTGTGCGTCAGTGAGTAAACTTTGTATTGTCAATAGGATTAACAACAAATCAATGCACGAAACGATTTTACCGATGAAGATACAAATTGTCTGAAAAATAGTTACATGTGACATTCAATTATTTCCTTTCATATAAATACCTTTTTGATGCTCTAAGACTCTCATCTCTTCAAAAACTATTTTTTTTGTCAAAAAAAGGAGAAGGGTGCATGAAAAACATAAGAAAAAGGGAAGACAAGTCGAATTTTGCATACTTTGCCTATAGCATATGGAGGGGAAAGGCCAGATTGCTAACCTTGAACCAAGTACGTTATTGAGACTTGAAAGGGCACAATTTTGGAATTATGGGTTACATCAAGTATTTAAATCTATGATTTTGTGTAGGACTATGCTATTTGGGATGGTATTATGGTCATGGTTGTAAAACTGATGGGTTAAGATTATGAATCTAGACTGTTATGTATTATATATGTTTTAAATGCATTTTGAAATCAAAATCTTATGCATGCAGAAGCTTTATTTAAATGTTCTTTCCAAGGAAAATAGTTATAGCAGGAAAACCTTTGTAAGAAAATATGTAGACATATGTATTGTATTGCCATATTTTCACGATCAAAACAATGTCACATGTATGTAAATTTTGAGTCATAGTATTACAGAAGATAATATTTGAAGAAGAAGCAAAGCATCACTCAAGTAGTGTTTTAACATATTAAAGTACACATACACATAACAGTCACACACTTTAATGTTAAGGGAATTTTATTTTTTAGTGTAGTAAAGTGTTGGATACATTTTGGATGAAAAATGTGTTTTTATTCATCAGCGATTGATTGTATATAATTAAATGATTAATCGGCCTTGAATGCTATCATGAGGTTCTCCAAGAACTTAACCGAATGATTTGCTTGGTGGAGAGATCAAATGATATGCTGATAGGAGAATCCATTAGCTTAAACAAATGATTTCTTTTTGCAAAGGATCAATCGGAATTTGTCAAACTAACCCCAGTAACTTAATTGAACTATAAGTTTGATTAAAGGATTGATTAATTAGGCATCTACATCCCAATAGAACTGTCACGACCCAGCTCCCTTGATGTTTTCCAGAAATTACAACATAAGACTTTTTTCATTTATAGATAGATAGGTACAAAATTTTAGATTTTTTGGTAAATTATGACGGTGAGTTTGAGGTACACGATGACTGAACAATGGTGACCCATCTTCATCCATTTTCCATCATCCTTGCTAAAACCTATGCGTACAAAATATGCGTGGTTGAGAACAACCTATGAGCCAGAGCTTAGTTTGCTTGCTACCCTATACTAGAACATAACAAACATGCAACTTATACATGCTCATTAATCTACATGCATCACAACATATTGTTACACCTAAACTATTTATTCATTAAATTTGACTAAAACATAGGGTTATATTACTTGCAAGTGCACAAGTGGATGTAGATTTGTAAGGTTGAATCAACAAAGATCGCTTTTGTTTCACTTTGACAATAATTGCAAAATAGAAGGAACAAAGAAAGATTAAGAGAGAAGAAATCTATAAGATAAAATACTAATGCATAAAGGGTCATTATAACATCTAATGATGTTCTTCATGTATAATGTTATGTCAGTTAGAATTGCATGATGATTCTATTTAACTAGAAGATATAAAGATTAAAAGGAAAAATAAAGATATATAATACTTTGGATAGATGAAAGATGAAAATAATTGTTTCTTTAGGAGTCCTATGTAAAAAAGCCATAAAGATCAAGAAAGAGAGCCTTCAAGCATCTTATGTACTAAGATCACAAAGAAACAAGAATAATAACACTATTAAATGAAATCCACTTCAAATAACCAATACTTGAAATCAATGATCAAATATGAATAGAGCTCCATTAGATTGTTGTAAATCACCTCTAGCCTTAGAGGGCTTAGAAAGCCATTATAATAAAACTTTAAAATATAAAATAACAAAAGAAGAGAAGAAAAATAGGATAAGAGAGCTCCAATTAGGAAGGGGTGATACTTTTCCCACTTTCTCCCTTCTTTTTATATGAGTAGAGGGGGTGGCTTCAAAGGGGAAGGTCCAATCGCATCCCTTGATTGCTTCTTAATTGGCTGCTTGATTGATTATTTCTTTGGCAATGATTACATTGTAAATCAATCAAATAAATCAAAGATTTCTACATTAAATAAGTATCTTGTACTCTTTTTCTAATAATCCAATTAGCCTCATTAGTTTTCCATATGTGTACCAATCACAACTATCAAAAAGTTCCTCTATGTGCTAGCCTCGAGTCGATTGACTAGCTATCCATTTGCACATCTATTTCGACCCATAAATATTTGGAAATACAAATTTCTTCTTGAAATAGTGATTATAGCCACATAAGACTTCTTTCCAATCCCAAACAAATCATGGAGATCCAAAATTTCTATAAAAAGATATGACTAAACTACTATTTGTCAATCTATCCAAATAACCTCCTTCCCGAATTTGGTTCTCTTGATATAAATATGAAATCGAATGGGTCCACATTGTTGTGTTTCACCATTTTATGCATATTTAGACCATTAAAAACCCATTCTTCGCCGTTGAATAACTTTAAATAGTTGGGCTTTACTTCCTCTTCTACTTAGATCCAGTCAAAGCTTGATAGACACGTGGATACAATAGAGGCCCAATTCATCTCTTGAATTTATTCAAATGAACTTATAACAAATGTAAATGACCCAAAATACATAAATAATGATTGAAATACAAGAGTTGAAGACATTTAAATCTATAGTATTTCATTGCATCACACATGCATGCAGTTCATTCTAAATCCTTGATTTAAGTGAGCATACAATATGCCATGAAATGAAATGGTATGAACTACCCACATATCATGCATTTCAACCAAAGAAACCATATGGCCAACACATCCAATATAGCTGGTTCAAGAAATGTCTTACTTTATTCCATAGATTCATACTATAACAAGATTATGTACTCAGAAGTCATTGTCCTTGAATATAACTTGACTACCTTTATTTTTTGCAAGAGCACATTTGAAACAAATCAGAGGCATTCATCTTAAAATGTATTTAAGTAAATAACATTCCATGATTTACAAAAGTATAATCAACAGTTACCACTTATCCCAACACCTTTGGCCAAAGGGCTTGTAACATATTGCCCATATGCAACCGACAACGGTCTTGATGGCATTTGCCCGTGCCACCAAAATTCCTCAGGAGCCCACTTGGACTATTTCAATAATTTTCCATGTGTCCACTCAGTACAAAATTAATTGTTCATGATATGTCACTACATCCTATTTACAACCATCACCTTGTCTACAAGCCAATCTATTCCTACTTGTTACCTTGTTTAAATGTTAGTATATTTCCCATACCCCACACACATTTGTCATATAAAAAGCTAAAAAGCCAGATTACCTATATTGGAATAATAGAGCTAGCATCATGACATGACTGACTCAACCAACCCTACCTTGCCAAATAGTAAACATAAACGCCATGTAGGGGAAATATCAAACCCCCTGTAGTACCCACCGATAGCTACATAACATACCATAGGACTTAATGATTATTTAGAGGAGCGTTTTCATGTAGAGGATGTCATGTACATATGTAAAGACCACCTGCATTTCAACAGCCCACATTTTTCATCTTCATCACATATGGCAAAATAAAACATGGTTCGCACTACTTACCAATTCCTTATATGTTAGAATGCATATAACACGAGCATAATATGAACATCCATCATCATTACCATGCCACAACTTGCATCATCTCTACCTAACTACCAACATGTATGAGCCCCACATGAGATACTCTTTACATTACATAACATGCAATTTATCAATTTACCCCTACCCTGCATGCTTCACATAAATCAATAAAGTAGAAAGTTCTCTACTCACTATGGAGTCTTCTAAGGCTATGAAAAGAACATTCAAATGATTGAAAATTAAGCTTTTGAAACCGTCATCAAATCGGGCGTCTTGCATAACAAATTTCCCACCAAAGTCTCTTTAGGGTAAAACTCTGATTCCCATACATTTCCTAGCATGCATTTTTAGAAAAAATACGTAAACAAATCTGATTAATCTGAGAATAAAATTGAGGTTGTGGTATGGTTAATGAAACTATTTTTTACTTATTTGGAAATTTATGCACATTATAGAAATTCCAAAATAGTTATTGTTCCTAAGGCCATATCTAAATCAGTTTGAGTCCAAATTAACTCCAAATTTTAGGATTAGGTCTCCAAAAAATTCGAGGATGGTTGGACATCATTTGGTCTTCAAGAATTGATAAGAACTAGGGAACTCAAAATCTAAAAATTCTGACCTTTTCTATTTTCAAAAACTCTAATAATCCGATAATCTTGATAAAAATCCCAAAATTTTAGAACTAAAAATACACGCTTTCAGGGGTCTCTGATATTTTTTAAGGCCTTCTATTGGGTTTTTGTCCCAAAACATAAGTTGGAACTTAAGACTAGTGAAATTTGTAAGAAATTTGATTTCAGGAATATATCAATGATTCATCCATGAAAACTTCAAAAATCGACTTGAAATTTTTACCAGGGAGAGTTAGGGATGGCCCTGAACTCTCAAAACAAATTTGGATTGATTTGAGTCCCAAAATTGTTTTGCCTTTCTAGGTGCACATTGAAATCTGAGGTTGAAAATGCCTTTTCAAATTTTCAAATAACTGTACTAATTGACTCCATTAAAAACCCCTTGAAATCCAATTAAATGAGAAGCATACTAAAACCCCAAGTATCACATCATACTAATCCTATATCACATGCTCAAGAACTTAAACATATTTTGAAGCATCAAAATCTCATTACATAGTCATGGGAGCATTCAGTACATAGCATGATTCACACAAACAAACAAATAAACCACAACCTTCTTCATCATGACCAATTATAGAGGAGGTAGTTTTTAACTCTTTTGTAAGGGAAACTCTTCCAATTTCAAGTTCCTAGCTAGTTTTGGGTGGGGAGTCCTTCTCCAAGCTCCAAATGGGCTTCAATGGCTTCAATCTCCAAGGCTCCAAGAGAGGTGGACAAAGGGTGGGGCGGCTATGGAAAGGGAAAGAGATAAGGTGAAGAAAGGAGAGAGATGTTCGGCCAAGGGAGAAAGAGGGAAAGAGAGGGGGCAGGTTGGGAGCGAAGGAGAGAAGGCATGCCTTTTATGGGGGATTTCCTACCTTGGCTAGAATTTCCCTCTCAAGAGATTTTCCAAAATCTTATTTCAAGTCTTAGTTTCTTAATTTGGATTGACCCTTTCTTTAAAAAAGATTTCTTCCTATTTGGTTAACTTGGCACCAAAGCAACAAAAGAAACAAAATGGCCAAAACTACAGTAATACCATTCGATCGGCCTACATGGTTGTTTGAACGCCATAACGGCAGTTCTTGGTTTGTCTTCCCCACTTCAAAATCATAACCGAAACTTCTCATGAACTGCTTAAACTACCAAATCCAACTCCCAAACATCACCGTAATCAAATCAATGCTTAATAACCATCAAATCTAGCCAACTGAGGGAGATATTTAATATGCTATTCTAGTTCGAATTATATTCCTATTAGAGTTAAACTTCCTTAGCCAACTTAGGGAGACATTTAATAGGTCTAAAACATGAGAAAGAGAGAGATGAAGGCTTGGAAAACCTAGAAAAAAATGGTGAAACTTATAAGAACATATGTGTCACATGTAATGTTAATTGGCTAATTTCGTTTGTCACAACTATGTTAGAAACCTTGAGTATATAATTAGTTTTAGAAATCTGATAAGATGCAATTATGATAGAGTTAGGTATAGAATTGATAGACTTGAAAATTAGGAGCGGACGTGTTCTTATAAATCAAAACTAAAGACTAAAGAATGTTGGAAGTTTAAGAGGTTTTGTAAGGACACATTCTCATACAAAAATCACTTAAAGAAGTTTCAAAAGTGATTTTGAAGGTTTTAGAGGGATTTAGGATAGAAAGCGTAAAACTTTCTTTGAACAATGTCATCGATTGATCACTGGACAATACATAGAAGTAAACGATTGATAGGTACTTGAATCAGCCCTATGTTAAATGAAGCCAAGAGTTTATCCATCGATCATTTCATAGACCGATTGATCAACCAAGGAGTTGTGAATTAAGAAAACAGTGAACAATCAATCGTTGACTTAAACAATCAATCACTAACAGTTTTAGTTACCCTAAAAAACCTTTTTGGAATAGTTTTTTTTCTTAGTTGAAGTCAAAGAGTCAATTCAACTTGGAGACCTATATAAAGGCTAAGCAGAGATGAAATTAAAGAGAAGAAAACCTAGTAAAAATTGGAGGAGAAAGGAGAGTCCTTTACACATTATTTTCCTAGAAAATTCAAAAAGAACTTGAAGAATTATTCATGGTGAATTCACGTTGATGCACAACTAAAGTGACAAGATTTCACATAGAAAATTTCATAGGAAAGTCAGCAAAATTCTTCAAAGGAGTTGAAGAATCTCAAGAGGTAAATGACCAAATAAGGAAGGAGTCCTTGTTTGAGTTGCTAGAAGAAGAAGACAAAGAGGAAAACATGAAATGGGAAAGCTTCAAGGATTCAAGAAGGAATTATTAAAGGCCAACATCATCAACAAAGAATATTGAACAAAGGAGTTTGTGTCAAATCTATAAATTGGTTGGTTGTTTTGAGTCATGTAAGTTCTATATCATTCTAGTGCATTGATTTAGCCTTCGATTGAGGTGGTCGTGGTTTTTACCCAAGTTTGGATTTTTCACGAAAAAATCCTTGTGTGAACTTGCATGCTTTATGGTTTGATTGTTTATGGATTGAACATGAATGAGCATAGTCATTAGGTTTTTATCGTTTCCACTATATAAGAAAATTTTGTGGATCAAGGTAATATCTCATACCTTTTTTATCTTTTTAAGGTAATCGGACTAGGGGCATTGTGGTAATCAAGGTAATCAACTCGGTTGATTAGATGGATATTGAACTCGGAAAACTTCTCTAATAAGTTTGAGAGTAAAATAGCCTCCTTGATCATGTTTCTTTCAACCATAGTAAAAAAGAGTAATTTAAGTTGAGTGAGAGCATTAAATACTTGAAGGGACTAAGTATTGCATAAGATTTATTGAGAAAACCAGAGGAAAGTATTCATGATAAATGGAGTTGTCGTAGGTGTGATGACCAAGCTAATGCAAGTAAACAACCAAGGAGTGGTGATTACAATGTTTAGACTATTGTGAAGAGCCAACCGAGCGAAGATAAGAAAGGTCTTTGTCTTTGTAAACCACTAACTTTGTATCTCAGTTTACTTAGTGCATATTTGGTTTAGAAAGGGTGTCCCATGGTTTTTCCCATGTTGGGTTTCCATTGAAAACTTCTTGCGTGTTGATTGGTGCTTTGGGTGATTTCTCTAGACACATAGGAATTTGGCTAATTAGTTAAAAATATGAGTTTGATTTTTATTTATAGGGGAAGTTATATTTTGTAACTTAATTTTAAGTTAGAGGCACTTATTTTTCTCAGTTTGTGTTCCACACTTGTTTCTACAAACCAACAAGTTTTATTTATTTGCTCTGGTCGTCGATATGTTCACTGACACGTCGATGATGGTGTAGATGGTTAGGAGAAGATGAACAATTACAAACATGGACAAATAGGGGTATGTGTCACGCCCCGGCGATGCCCGACCCGAGCCGAACCCGGTCCAAGGGCCGGTCAAGCGCGCGGGGGCGACGAAGTGAAATTGAGAAACGATTCTAGCGGAAGACTTAATCCCTAACCACGGGCGATTAACAGCAACACGGAGTGCGCACAATCCTTTGAGCAAGAGTAAATAAAAGGGAAGAAAAAGGTGTTGCTTATCACAAAGTAAACAACAATCTCAAACCCACAAACTTAGTTAAGTAAAGCCCACACCGGCTCAAAATAAGTCATTAGCAAACATAACTGTAACATGTGACATAAAACCACAACAAGAACCCTACACAAAGGTTCGAACATAAAGCATGAAAGAACGATGATAAGTCACGCAACGATCTCCATCATCACACCCAAGCTACCTCTGACCTTTCCTCAAAAAGGCAATCCTGTCCGTCTGCGTGTCGTACCACGCAACCCCAAATCAAAACACAAAAGAGGGGTGAGTTTTAACACTCAGCAATGGTTTTAATATCACTGTCAACGTAGAAAATACGATAGCTTAGAAATGAGATCGTTTCAGATCAAAGATTTACATGGTGCATCACTTTCTGATCACACATTCATATCACTTAACACTACATAAAAATGCATAATTCAACCTGCATGGATGTATCTCTAGCATACATATTCCCACATGCATTCGCATCATAACCAATCCCGCATGGATGTATCTCTAACATACATATTCCACATGCATAACATCAAAATCATCATGCATGGATGTATCTCTAACATACCTAATCCACATGCATAACATAAAAATCAGCATGCATGGATGTATCTCTAACATACATAATCCACATGCATAGCATCATCACAATCAACCTCCATCAAGGAGTAATCACACATTAATGTCACACAGACGGGAGCATAGACAAGGCCACGAAGGCGTGTCATGGTACAAAATTCTACACAAGAATTCAAGAAAGATCGGGGTTGTCAATCCCTAATACTGCTCGCCCTGGACGATCCTGGCCAAGGATGTCCCATTCTCACACAGAGAATCTAGAGCAGGGGTGTTCGCCCAGGGACATCTCCTGCGGAGGGAAGAGCCCGAGTTCTCACATAGAGAACCCTAGAACACGTGGTAGCGGGGTGCACACGGCATACCACACTGGATTCTCAGGGTCCAGATGACACACATAATAATATTCTCACATATCCGCAAGACAAGTACACAACTCGTCCCCACATCATTCCATTAAACAAGACTCAACCCGGGGAGTGCACTCGTTCCACACAGGAACTCCAAATCGTTCCACACAGGAACTTCAAATCGTTCCACACAGGAACTTCAAATCAAAATATGTCCTTTCGGACCAATCAACTTGCGATTAATCCACGACCGATAAACCCGACACGCAATTCCATCACATTGCATCCAATCAGTCAAATTCGATTAATCACGATGAAGCCTCAATTGGAAATCCATTTTCATGATGCGTGCAGCATGGTACATGCGTGGGCAAAGCATACATGAACCCTAATCATGATAAGTGCTCTCACCAGCCCCTAATGCATCATTCATAATCACGATATTAAGCTTCAACATCATCATTTAACCCCCACATGTGTGTGTGTGTGTAACTAGTAGAAGCCTTTCACATGATGCATATTAACATGCTTGAAAATCAACTCACTACCACACTACACATGTGAATTTCTACCTAAACATGAATTCCAGCGGAAATCATAGTAGAAGAATCGTTGAAATCTTAGCTAGATTCAAAACTCAACCACAAAGGCTAAACACCTATAACATCACTCATTTCATCATTGAGTCATGGTATTCACCAACATTCACACACCATTAATCACAATTTATCATGACAAATCTGTCCAACAATGATTGTAGTCCTACTGAAATATGCTTAACCAAAAGGAAACAACTATTCATAATTTCAAAATAACGATTCCAACATCATGCCACAAAACATAAGTCATTCCACCATCACTAAGCATATATCTCAATTCCATAAACTCAATAGCATGCATTTCCAGTAGCCTAACATAGCTTAAAACACTCCACATTCATATAAAATTGGCAAGCTAAAGTGGAATCATCAAAATAGGCATCATACACACAACATACAATTTCCTGTGTAGCCGATCGATCGCCCTTCAGGCCGTTTGATCGGTTACACGCAAAATTTTGAAAATTTCAGTTCAGCCGATCGATCGCCCTGCAAGGCCGATCGATCGCCAACACTGTGAAACAGTCATCTTCTTCCTTTCGCAAAATCAAACCGAAACACCATAGATAACACTTCAAATCCACATCTAGCACCCTAAGCATCATCAAAAGTCCTCCTTGACTTCCAGAATATCACACCAAACCATAATAATGCAAAACCCTAAGAAATCGGGATTAAATAATTCCATTTTCTAATCTTACCATTAACACACTAAATCAAGCAAACCATTTCGAAATAAGCCAAAAATGAAGAGTTTTACCATGGATAAACAGAGATTTTGAAGACCCATTACCTCAGCACTTGATTAAGCTCGGATTGAAGAGTCACCCTTCTTGAAATCCTTGAAAATACAATGAGTTTGAATTAAACACCAATGGAAATCGATTTACTTAAGAAATCCCTAATTAAATCTTAGATCTAGGGCTTGTTGGTAGTAAAAATCGAATTTTGAATGTTAGGGTTTGTAGTAAAACACAAATCAGTAGCTTTTGATGGTCAAAAATGAATTGAATCAAGGGAAAAATGGTAGATTTAGAAGAAATTAAGAGAAAAACCATGGATTAGTGCTTAATTAGAGCAAGCTTACCTTAATCGGCTTCTAATTCGGGCCTAAGTGGGGATTAGGCCAGACCTCCTTCCTTAGCCTATTCCCAAAAATAGAAATGGCTCAGGTTTGCCCTTTTATAGTAAGGGTTGGGGTAGGCAAAGGTAAGTTTTGGGGTGTAAATATGAAAAGTAGGCTAAAAGTGGTTATTTTGCAAATTTAAGCACGAATTAAGCCTAATAAAATTCTAAAAATTTTTGTGTGACCTTAAGTATATGTCTAGGTTCATTTGACATAAAAATAAAATTTTCAACTGTGGGGCCCACAGGGGTCCCGCCAAAACCCTAATTTTTGGGAAAATAATGAAAAATCCAAAAAATTCCAAAAATTCACATTTGGTTTAAAATCACTTAAAACCACTAATATTGAAGTTAATTTTGGTTAAAACCACCACAAACTCTATTTATTTACAAAATCACCGAATAAGATCAGAAAACACGTAAATCTCACGATAATCAATAATTAAAGAAAACCAAAACCGGTTTAAAGATGAGGGTCCTTACAGTATGTCTGTGTTATATTGGGCATTTGAAGTGAGACTGATGAGTTGGTGATGATATCGGTAAACTGGACTTATCATAGTTTGCTTACTGTCGGCAAGATATCGACGCATCATCGTTGGTAGGGGTGTTAACGAGCCGAGCTAAGCCGAGTATTAGGCTGTTTTGGCTCGAGCTCGAACTGCTGAAGTTCGGCTTAAAGCTCGAATAAACTCGAACTTTTCAGCTCAAGCTCGGCTCGATTTAGAAATCCAAAGCTTGGCTCAAGCTCGAACTTGAATAAGTGAATCATAAGCCTTGGCTCGAACTGGGCTTGAACTTAAAAAATAAGAATAATCTATATATAAATATAAAGTATATGAAGTATCACATATACTAATATAGTTTTAGTATTAAATATTAATTAATATACTTCAACAAGTATTATGACTACACCGTGAATATTTGATTATAGTCACTATGAAAGAAGAAAACTATGACAAATAAGTTTTAGTTACATATGCTAAAAAATGCAACATTATTATTTTTCTCTCTTTATGTACATATAATCACTAAAAAAGATGTAAAGAATAAAAAATTATTCAGGCAAGATTGAGATCCAAATGCACAAGAAGACATAAACTAATCTACCTCCCAAGTTATGTGTGTTCTTATATCGTAATATGATGACGTATGACATCTATACTCACATAGTCGTGAGTGAGCCTTGACTCATATAAACGGGTCTCATATATCAATACAATATATAGTATTAGTATATAAATATGTGATTATATGTCATTTTATATATTCCATTTGTCTTAGATTAATAACTCAATTAAATTTTTTAAAATGAACTAATCAAATAGAGCTATTAATCTAAGAATGGAGGGAGTATGTTATAAATATGTATTTAAATTAACAATTATGTTTATATAAAATATGCATATATGTACATTATTTATATATAATTTTAAAATTATATTCGAGTTCGAGCTCGAGGTTGAGTCGAGTAGCATCGAGTTCGAGTTTCATTCGAGCCGAGCCGAGTCGAGTAGGGGTTGGCTCAAACTCGGCTTGAACTTATTCGAGCTCGAATCAAGTTCGAGTCGAGCCTGATTCGAGTTGGGTTTAACTCGAGCCGAGCCTAACCGAGCCGAGTTTGCTCACGAGCTAGCTTGCTCATTTACAGCCCTAATCGTTGGTATCGATGGTTATCGTAATGACACTGATGCATTGATGGGATAACTAATGACACTTCAATATATATTTTTGAAGTGAAATTTTTACCAATCCTTTTACTATTAATGAGGTATATTTTAGTATAATTTACTTGCATGATTAACTTAAGTAAATATCAAAAAATATGATGGAAAATGTGTATGAACAAGGGGTAAGTAAACCCTAGGTTTGGGCGTACTAAAAGGGTAGAGACCTTAAACTATCATGTATAATAGTTATGCACATGGGTGCCTAGTGTTGGCATGGACTCTAATAGTGGGTCTGTTTAGCCACGTAGAGGAGATTAATGGTATGAAAAGGATTATGGGTTTTTAGCCCCCCAAGGCTCCAGACTTCGTTGTTTGTAGATCCTCTCCTCAAGGCTTAGGAGATGGTTCAAATGAGTTATATCTTTTAAGAGTAATGCTATGGCGATGTCAATTTTCATACGTCAAAAGTCCACTTCATCATTTTCAAACCATTGATGAGTGGGACCCACTTTAATGGTTTAAAAATGATGAAGTGGGTTTTTAACGTGTGAAAGTTGACATCGTGAAAACATTTTTCATCTTTTAAAGAAGCATGGCTCTAGTGTAGTACAATAAAGGAGTTCTCGATAATCATAGAAAACCAAGAATCATGACTACCTAGGCCTAAGATCCCCTATGGGCCTTAGCTTCATGATATGGATAGAGCAATCTATAGCTTTAAGAAGAGTTTGAAACTGCTTCGTGGAGTGGTATATGCTAGAACATATGAAGGGCATATGTTATGTAATTGGTTAATTTTATGATCAAAACTATGTTGAAACTCCATTTATGATGTTAGTTTTAAAATTTGATTAGATTAGTGTGAAAGTCAAGTCAGATTTTGAATTGAAAGACTTGAAAAATAGGACGTGTTCCAAATGTTAAAGGTTCAAGACTACATTGAGTTTCAAAGGGTTGTAGGTATAATACATACACTCACATACACAAATCACTTAGAATTAAGTATAAACAATTAGTAAAAGTGATTTTGGAAGTTTTAGGGTAATTAAGGTTAAAATCTAGAAAATTGTTCATAAGGGATCGATCACCTTTGAACACAGCATTTGCAAAGCGATATTTTAAATGACCTTTTTCCATATTTTGAGCCGAAGCATAAACCAATGGATAGATTGGTCAAAAGATAGGTCGATTGGGTATTTTCTTGATATATAAACAATGAATGATTGATCATCTATCTAAAACTATTAATTGCTTACAATTTTACTTACCTAGTTTGAGATTCCAAAATCGATTCCTTTCCGTCTTGGGTTCATTGTACCTAACCTACTTAAGGCTCTATAAAAGAGCTCGATATGGACTAAATTGATGAGAGGAAAATCAATATCTTAGGGAAGAAAAGGGGAGAGACCTTTTTATATATTTTCCTTTCATCACTATAGCATTTGAGAGAAAATCATATGGGTGAGAGATATTGAAAAGAGTGTTTATACAATCACTTTTACATATACACAAGAGAGCTTGAGGAGGAGGAGCTGATTCTTAATCAAGACGATTGAAGAATACTCAAGGCTAATCAGCAGTCAAAATGAGTTTGAATTGAGGAACTAGAAGAAGACAAAGACGACATATAAGGAGAAAAACTTCAAGGTTTCGTAGGAGACTTGACGGCCAACAACAAAAAAAGAGGAGATCTAAACAAAGAAAGGGTTTTTCATTTGTGTCGAAGTCTCTAGTGGTTGGTGGTTTGCTCTTGGTCTTGTAAAAAGGTCTTGCTTACTAGTAGTACATTAATTTGGCTGAGAGAGAATGCCCATAGGTTTTTTCCCTAGTTGAGGTTTTCCACATTAAAATTTTTTGTTTATTCTTGAATGCTTGTGGTGTGATTGTTGGGTAGGTTGATCATAAATCAATTCTTAAGGATTAGGTTTTAGTTTCCACCACATAGAAAAATTCATGCACAAACGAGGCTATATTTCTTAGTCCTTATCTTCATTAGATAATTGGACTAGGGTCAATGTTGTGATCTGCTAAATTGATTAGACGAATATTAAACTCTTAATATACATGTCAAGGAGTCACAAAGATCTCCTTTACATTATCGTGACTTTAGTGAACCTCTTTACTTTATGTTAAAGTTTAATCTTAATGTTTCTTTATTAATTTAGTTAATTTCATAATATCTTATTGCGGTTTTTGAGATTTTAATACCCTTCTATATATAGAGGGTCTCCACAGTGCCTCTAGTTCAAAAAATTTGCTAGGTAAAAAAGATTACATCATGTAACCTTGTTGCGCAAGAAATCACATTGGAATAAAGTACTAATGCAAATCAATCAAGCTTGCAAAACACACAAGCATACCAATGATTTTATGTAAAAACAGAAATTAAGAAAAAATCATGGTCAACCTATCCCTTTGACTGAATCAATACGCTATAAGGTAAGGATCTTATAAGACTCAAACAACCAACCTCTAAACTTACTAGAAGTCCCTTGTCTAGCTATATGTTAGTCACCAAGACACCTCCTTAATATTTTTCCCTTCTAGTTCGTTCTTTGTCATCTTCAATAGTACTCCACCAATCAAAGCCATCATCAATTTTTGTTGTGTTGTTATAGAATTCATAAGAAGATTATAGACCAAAGTACTCACCTTACTATTAATTTTCTCTTGAATAATTTGAGAAGAACTTAGGCAAAAAGGCTCTATTTTTTCTCTCATAAATTCTCTATCTCTTCTCTCCAATTCGTCATCAAAAAGTCATTATAGTCACCTAAGTTAGTGAGGGTTTGAGTATTCTAGTATGAAATAAACTACTCATGGTTTGACTTAAAATTGGTAACTACAACATAGAGTGATTGATCATTCTATAAGGCAAGCTATAACTCCTCAAAAAGTCATTATAGTCACCTAAGTCAGTGAGGGTTTCAATATTCTAGTATGAAATAAACTACTCATGGTTTGACTTAAAATTGGTAACTACAACATAGAGTGATTGATCATTCTATAGGGCAATCTATAACTCCTTGTTCTATTTGAACTTAGATACAAAATTGATTGATCCTTTAAAAAAATGATATATCGATGGAGTTACAAGAATCTTTTTATTCTACATGCAATCGATTCTTCCATTAGAAATCTCAAAAGCCTTCAAGATTGATCGATGTTCAAAGTCAATCGATCACTTTTGAATACTAAATGAGAATTTTTGTCCTTTATGTCCAAATCTCTACAAAACACTTAATAAAAGTATTCTACAAGATTCTAAGTATTTGTGCATGTGAGTGTGTAAGACATCACCTTTAGGTTTATCATTTTGTTATATCTCCCACCTTGAAAATCTGAATTCATCAACTCCTCCTTTTCTAGTGCATCAATTTCAAATATGACTCGATCACATCACTAATATAATTAGATTCATATGACTTAAATCATACATCAATATGGATATAGATTTGTTTAATGAAACCAAGCCAATTACCAAACATATTCCCATATATTTTAATCTAAATCTAGTGTGAATATGAACAAGTATTCTTACCTACAAGTTAGAATTACTTCAGAAAGAATCATTAATTAAATCCATGGTATGAACTATCTTCGACAAAACCACAAATCATCTACACTAAACTAAACTATAGGCATGACTCGTCTCATCTTAGTATAATTCATCTAATTTATTAATTATTTAAAAATTAAAACTATTGCATGACCATCTCATCTAAATCACAGAAATTAAAATCAATGTAAATATTAAAACACATCAATCTATTATCTACAAGACCATAAATCAATATAGATTTGAAAAAACATGAAAAACTCTTCCATTAAAAAGGAAATCCTTATCATACAATTATCATTATTCACAGTTGAGATCTAAATTAACAAGAAAAATAAATTAAAACTTATCTATAGCTTCATCAACTCCTAAGTAAAAGAAAAGTTTAGCCTTACATGGTAGAAGAAAGCTCTTCAATCTCTATTGAAATCTTTGAATAATCTTCCATCTTCTTCTTTCTTCTTCTCTTTAGAAAATCTACTAAAAAACCTTTAATTTTGAGCCAAATATGTCTTTATATGGGCATAGGAAACATAGGAAGAAGTCCAATATGAAAAGAACTCAAAATTGGCTCAAAATAGAAAACTCTACGTTATCCCATTTGATTGCCCTGCATGCTCGATCAATCGCTTGTGCTGTATTTTTTCTTCAAAATCATGTTTAGCCGATCAAATGCCATAAGACCCCAATTGAACGCTAATGAAGAATCTGCACAAAATTAATATAAGTAAGCCAATTTACTTCAAAACATCATACAAGCTTTTTCTAACCTAATTAAATTTAATTTCTAATTATTTAAACTATATTAACTCTTAATTGGGACTAATCAATAGAATTATTCAGGGTAAAATAACATATGACTTATACTTATCAATACTAAACTCTCACAATAATTAAAACCCTCTTTGATTGTGTTGATGAAGTTCCTTCAAGGTTATATAAGCCTTCAACAACTTTTGTTGTGTTGTGATGTGTGTATCACTATTCTCTCTCTTCAATTCATAAGTAGATTATATACCAAAGTACTCACCTTACAATTGATTTTTTCTCAAATAATTCAAGGTGATTTGGGGAAGAACTTAGGCAAAGCAGCTCTCTTTTTTCTCTCATGAATTATTTTCCCTTCTCTCAAATTCGTCATCAAAAAGCCCTTATATAGTCACCTAAGTCAGCTAGAGTTCCAATATTCTAGTAGGAAAGAAACAACTCTCGGTTTGACATAAAATAGGTAACTACAACTTGGAGCAATCAATCAATCCATAGGGCAATCAATCATTCCTTATTTTGTTTGAACTCATATACACAATTGATTGATCCTTTAACAAAATAATCTATTGATTGGGTTACTAGAATTGGTTCATTCTCTGTATGATTGATCCTTTCTAAGTACGATCGATAGTTCAAATCACTGGACTGTTGTGTACACCACGAGACATCTCCCCCACCATGCACTACTTTCCATTTTAGGACCTACTATATTATGGCTTACTTTACTTTTTGGTAATTTTCTTTTGTGATGTAATAAAGCGTAATCAAGGGGATTTAGTTAATGATTGTAACAGACCATTAATTATTGTAACGGACCCTTAATGATTGTAACAGACCATTAATGATTGTAACGGTCCGTTAATGATTGTAACAGACCAGATGGTGGTCCGTAATTAAGGGGATTGTAACAGACCAGCTGGTCCCTAATTAGGGGGAGGACTAGCTGGCCGCCTCCTATAAAAGGGGTTGTCTTCCTCCTTGGACGTTTATGCAATTCAGAATTATTTATCATCTTCCTTTGTCCAAACTTCTTCCCTTTCCCCTTCGTGAAGCTAGGTACCGTTTGTGTCCGATCCGGACACAACATTGGTATCAAAGCCTCATCGATCTGCCATGGCACGAGGCAAACAGCCGGCAACGGCTCCCGAGACATAGCCCGAGAAGGGACAAGAGGACATGGCGAGCAGCCCCAAACCAGCAACCGAACAGGCTGATCCCTCTTTGCTCTCGCTGATCCTTGCACAACTCGGGCACCTCACCACGGCGGTTTCCCAAATTCAAGCAGCCCCCACAGCGTCACTTTTTCCCAAGCTGCAGCCAGTCCAGGCTGAGTTGGGTGAACCTTCGCAGCCCATTGAATCTTGCACCCCTGGCCTCCAAGCGTCGTCTGAGAGAGAGGTGCACCATCCCGGACATTCAGTCCGCTTTGGCACCTTTAATCAGCACAAAGAAGGAGGACGTGCAGGTTGGAATATGCGAGGCCCTCCAGATGTTCAAGGAAATGCCTCAATGGTGCCGCCCCACAAAAATCTTGCCCACGAGTTTGAGGATGATGGGGAGGAGTACTCTGCCTTCCACGGAGGACTTCGGGGTGGGGCTGAGCCACGTTTGGCTTGTCTTCAATTCCCACGGTACAATGGAGATGAAGACCCGGTGGAATGGCTATATAAGGTGGAGAAATTTTTTTCCTACCAGGGAACTCACTCCGAGGCTGAACGGTTACGCATAGCCGCTTTCCATCTAGACGGCGATGCTTCAATTTGGTTTCAGAGCTTCGAGAAGGAGGTCCACTTCCCAACTTGGACTTCATTCGCTGATGAGCTTTGTGTCCAATTCGGCCCCAATGAGTTCCAAGATTTCAATGAGATGCTGTCCACACTGCGCCAAACCACTACCGTGCGAGCATACTACACCGAGTTCATGAAGATTGCGAATCGCCTCCCTGATTGGCCAATGGCAGCCTTCGTTGGAACCTTTAAAAGAGGGCTCAAACCAGAAATTTCAGATGAGATGCGTCATTTCCCTTGTACGTCGATGCGTGAAGTTGTGCGTCATGCACGAATTGAAGAGGAGAAGCTAGCCCGACAACGACGAGGAGGCCGGCTAGGCTCTTCTCTTCGACCCCCAACTAGCCCAGCGCCTTTCCCTACCGCAGCGACCAGCGTTCCCACCAGCCGCCCCAGCCAGTCCTCCGGCCCTGCTGGTGCTCCTATACGCCGCCTCACTCCGGCCCAAATGGAAGAGCGGCGATCGAAAGGCTTGTGCTTCAAGTGTGATGAGAAGTTCGTACCTGGCCATCGATGTTCTGTCCGAGGCAGCCTACTGGTCGAGGAGGCCGATGAGGAGGATTATGATCCACCCCCGGATGCACCACCCCCTTATGATAGCGTGTTGCCTGAGATTTCGGTGCATGCTTTTTCAGGGGCCTTCACTCCTCGCACCATGCGCGTCCAAGGCCACCTCAAGCGGCAACAAGTGGCCATCCTTATCGACAGTGGCTCCACCCATAACTTCATCAATGATAAGGTGGCACAACGGTTGGGGTGCTTTGTGTCAAACTCGAAGCCATTCGATGTCTTGATCGGCGATGGCAAACACCTTCAGAGCACTGGGGTGTGTGTGCAGGCTTCATTATCCATCCAGGGCCATACTTTCAAAACTGATTTGTTCTTGCTGCCCACAAAAGGGGCTGACGTGGTGTTGGGAATCCAATGGCTTCAGGAGTTGGGTGACGTTGTATGGAACTTCCGTGACATGATCATGGACTTTGAGGTACACGGGCAGCGGGTTCGCATCCAAGGTTCTCAGCCAGGCACCTTGCAGTCCGCCCAATCAGTAAGCTCTCTCTTTTGATTTGCACCTCAAGAAATTTTCCTTCAGCAGCGTGCCACTGTTGATGTGAGCCAAGGCAGCCTTCCGGAGGATCTACTTGCTCTCTTGGCGGGGCATGAAGATGTCTTCGCCGAACCTAAGGGGCTACCTCCGGTGTGACCCCATGATCACCACATTCCTATCATCCCTGGTGCTTCACCCGCAAATGTCCGGCCATACCGATACCCTCACATCCAAAAGGCGGGGATTGAGTGCTTGGTGGCCAACATGCTCCAGTCAGGTATCATCCAACCAAGCAATAGTTCCTTCTCTTCACCAGTGTTACTTGTCCGAAAGAAGGATGGCACTTGGCGGTTCTGTGTAGACTACCGGGCACTGAATGCTATCACCGTCAAGGATAAGTATCCTATTCCGGTGATTGAAGAGCTCCTCGATGAGTTGTCCGGGGCGACCGTCTTCAGCAAGCTTGATCTTCGCTCGGGCTATCATCAAATCCGTGTGCACCCAAATGATGCCCACAAGACAGCCTTCCGCACCCATGATGGCCATTTTGAATTCTTGGTCATGCCATTTGGATTGACCAATGCACCAGCTACCTTCCAGAGCCTCATGAATGACTTGTTCCGCCCTTTCCTTCGCCAATTTGTCTTGGTCTTCTTCGATGATATATTGATCTATAGCACATCATGGGCGGATCACTTGGAGCATCTCAGAACTGTCCTCTCCATTTTGCGAGGTAATTCATTATTCCTTAAGCGCTCGAAGTGCTCTTTTGGCAGTAAACAGGTGGAGTACCTTGGCCATGTCATCTCTCATGAAGGGGTTGCCACTGACCCTTCAAAGGTAGCCGCTATGCTCTCATGGCCGACCCCCACATGTGTCCGGGCACTCCGTGGATTTCTAGGCCTTACAGGGTACTATCGACGTTTCATCAGTCACTATGGGATGATTGCTAGTTCCCTCACTGCCCTCCTCAAGAAGGGGGCCTTTACTTGGACAGAGGCAGCCCAAGAGGCCTTTGAGAGGATGAAGCAGGCCATGGCGACTGCCCTAGTCTTGGTTCTTCCAAATTTCAGTCGTTCCTTTGTGGTGGAGACAGATGCTTCGGATAAGGGTCTTGGTGCCGTTCTACTTCAAGATGAGCGGCCAATTGCTTTTTTCAGCAAAACTCTTGTTGGCCGCTCCTTATCACTTTCAGCCTATGAGAAAGAGATGCTCGCTATAATACATGCAGTCACCAAATGGCGCCCTTACCTGCTCGGCCGCCGCTTCCTCATCCGCACAGACCATCAGCCCTTGAAGTACTTTCTTGAGCAGCGGGTGTCAACTCCGGCACAACAACGATGGGTCAGCAAGCTTTTGGGCTATGATTATGAGGTGGTATATAAGAAGGGGGCAGAAAATACGGTGGCAAATGCTCTCTCTCGCCGACCTTCTGAGGAATCTTATCTTGCATGTCTATGCCCTCTTGCCCCTTCCTACCGGAGCTGCGGCGAGCTTACTTGGAGGACTCATCCACACATGAGCTGGTTACTCGTATACAAGGTGACCCTGCTGCCCTTCCTTTATTTGTGTGGCAAGATGAACTTCTCTTTTGGAAGGGACAATTGTGGGTGCCGGATGCATATGATCTCCGACAACGTATTCTCTCTCATTTCCATGACACACCATTGGCTGGCCATGAGGGTTCCTTCCGAACATATAAGCGGGTCAGTCAAAGCTTCTTGTGGCAGGGTCTACGGAGGGCAGTTCAAAACTATGTGGCTGCGTGCGATGTCTGTCAGCGGGCGAAAGCTGCTACTACATCACCTGCTGGGTTACTTCAGTCCCTCCCCATTCCCGACAAAGTTTGGGAAGATGTGTCTATGGATTTCGTGGAGGCCCTGCCCGTTGTATAGGGCAAATCAGTGATTTTGGTGGTTGTGGATCGCTTGTCCAAGTATGCACATTTCTGTGCCTTGGGCCATCCATTCACCGCCAAAACAGTGGCTGAGATGTATGTTCGTGAGGTAGCTAAGTTGCATGGCATGCCTTGTACCATTGTTTCCGATCGAGACCGGATCTTCCTCTCTCAGTTTTGGCGTGAGTTCTTTGCACTTTAGGGCACCAAACTTCATATGAGTACCGCCTATCACCCACAGACAGACGGGCAGACAGAGGTTGTTAACCGCTGCTTAGAACAGTACTTGCGCTGTTTCGTTGGGGATCAGCCCCGCCGATGGCTCCAGCTCCTTCCTTGGGCAGAATGGTCGTATAACACGGCCTATCATACTAGGGCTGGATTCACTCCCTTTGAGGTAGTTTATGGGCGCCCTCCTCCTACCGTGTTGTCCTATGTGCCTCACCGCTCTTCTGTAGCTGAGGTTGATTATATGCTCCAGACACGAGACGAGGTTATCCAACAGCTTAAACTCAATTTAGGATCTGCTCAGAACCGTATGAAGCAGGTATATGATAAGAAGCATGCTGATCGGGAGTTCCATGTGGGCGATCTTGTTTATGTCTCAGTGATTCCTCAGCGTCAGACCAGCTTATTCCAAGCGACAATGCTAAGTTGGCTCAACGTTACCACGGCCCTTATTCCATTATCGAGCGCATCGGACCCGTGGCTTACCGCTTGGCATTGCCCACCGGATCGTTGGTGCACCCGGTCTTCCATGTCTCTCGCCTTCGCCGTTTTGTTGGGGACCCGACCCTTGTCTCTAGTGCCCCGCCTCCACCACTGATGGGGCCCCCCGAGCCTGACTTACCCACACCTGCCTTTGTGCTTGATAAACAACGGGTGCGTTGTTCGGGCCGTATTGTCACTGAGATACTCGTGTCTTGGCAGGGTCAACCTCTTGAGGATGCTACTTGGATGCTTGAGGATGAGTTCATGGAGCGCTACCCTACTTGGTCGCCTTGAGGACAAGGCGAAAGCGGAAGCGTGGTGGAGTGTTGTGTACACCACGAGACATCTCCCCCACCATGCACTACTTTCCATTTTAGGACCTACTATATTATGGCTTACTTTACTTTTTGGTAATTTCCTTTTGTGATGTAATAAAGCGTAATCAAGGGGATTTAGTTAATGATTGTAACAGACCATTAATTATTGTAACGGACCCTTAATGATTGTAACAGACCATTAATGATTGTAACGGTCCGTTAATGATTGTAACGGACCAGATGGTGGTCCGTAATTAAGGGGATTGTAACAGACCAGCTGGTCCCTAATTAGGGGGACGACTAGCTGGCCGCCTCCTATAAAAGGGGTTGTCTTCCTCCTTGGACGTTTATGCAATTCAGAATTATTTCTCATCTTCCTTTGTCCAAACTTCTTCCCTTTCCCCTTCGTGAAGCTAGGTACCGTTTGTGTCCGATCCGGACACAACATGGACATGACAAAAGACTACATATCAATCTATTCACCAACCGAATGATCGATGAGTTTTCTGTCAAAAATCTCAAAAGCCTTCAAGATTGATTGATTAATGTTCAAGAACGATCAATCGCTTTTGAATGATAAATGCAATTTTTTTAGTTAATGTCCAAAACTATACAAAATACTTAATAACAGTTTTTTATGAAGATTCTAAGTATTTGTGCAAGCGAGTGCGTGAATCATTTACCTTTAGGCTTATCACTCTCTTAAATCTTCAACCTTGAAAATCGGAACTTGACAGCTCCTCTTTTTTGAGTTCATCAATTCCCATTCTGACTCTATCACATCACTAATCTAATCAGATTCCTAAGACTTAAACATACAACAACTTGGATATAGTTTTCTTAAACAAAATCGTGCCAATTACAAGACATATAACCCATATATTCTAACAGTTCTTGTTTAGCCATTCCACTAGGTATAAAATATACTTAGCATCCTCGCAAAGAAGGTACTCAAGAGGAGTAAGCTTCTAGGAGGATTTGGTATGCATGGTGAGGATATCTTATTTGGGCCACATGGTATGCAGGATTTCCTTTATCGCTATGTTGAAACTTAAACTTATATTTATGATTGTAGGCATCTCAGTGCCAATTTATTTATGTTTGTTTTTATTATGGTTTGCAAACATATGCATGGGAAAGACCTATTCCATTTTATGCTATGGTTTGACGATGGTTAATATGTGCACTAATGTGATATTCGTATGTTCAAAAAGCAAGTGGCTTGCACCCTAGATATCTTGATGAATGTTTTGTTTTGGTTAAGTGATGATGGTATTGTTTCCATTGTGATGATTTTTGTTAAAAATAAGTTTAGAAAAATCTTGTGATGTGATAGTTATACCCCAATTATTATAAATATATTTTTTTCTAAAAAATTGATGCAGTTAATCTATACTGAACACTTGAGTTTTCTTAAACTTTACAAGAAGCATGATATGGTATATTCTTTGAGGCCATAAGTACCAGTTTTGTAACACCCCGACCAAAGCCCAACCTAGACTGGGGGTTCAAAACACAAAATTAGAGTATAAAGTTTAAAAAAAAACTTGGAGCAACAACGTCTATGTGCGAGAGATGAATGCTCTTCTACACACTATGGAACTTAAGCGCTCTATTTCTTGTAGGCAAGAATAAAACTATATTTTATTCTTACTTTAGATTGGGCCAACATTATTGTGCTGTTGGTTGGCTACGTACATATTGGATAACATCTATGATGTTCTTACAATACAATGGGATCCAGATGTATTTATGCCAAATGGCTATTATATGAATCAAGCATTAGAAATCATATTCTGAATAATACTTATATATGATAAATCATTCAAAAATAGACAGAATTCTCATAAATCATGGGAGTTCCAAAAATGGTTTTTTGAGAATGTTTTTGTGGACAATTTCTTCACCCTCTCCTGAAGCATATACAGGTAGGTATCAATGACCTGCATGCATGAAAGCATAAAGTTAATCTTTAAGCAATGTTCAAAGGTACAATGAGGTTAATAAAAATGGTTACATTGGACAAGATATATGCATCTCCATACATATCTACCAAATCATGGTTTGGTATACCCCTTTGAGTAGAGTGGGTCCCATCTATCATGAACTTTCTAATGGTCTCCTAGTCCTCACTCAAATTCTTAAGCGGATTATAGAGCTTGATTTTCAAAGGCTGATTTTGTATTTTAACTAGGATAGTTGCATTTACCTGGCATCCTCATCCTCTTTACCCTCCTCCTCTTCCTTGGCCTCTGCCTCTTCCTTACCCTCATCCTCCTTACCCTACTTATCATCCTCATCCTTACCCTCCTTATCCTCCTCCTCCTCCTCCTTACCCTCCTCCCTATCCTCTTCCTTGCCATGCATCAATCACGTTTTCATAGCCTTAATCTTTACCCTCTTTGGTGGTGGTCTATGCTATGTTTGGTTGTCAACAACCCTCTTCCTTCTGCTAGTAGGCTCTGCAATAATGATCCCCCCTGTTATGGTCTACAAAGGAAGGGGCACCCTGGCATGAGTCTTTATGCTCCTTACAACCTTTTTCTTCTTGGAAGGGGCTGCCCTCTTCTTAGGAGGAGATGCCTTCTTCTTGGTAAGGGTAGCAAAGTTTTTGGGAAGGAATGATCTATTTTTAGGAGGGATTGACAACTTCTTTGGTGGAACTGTTCCATATATTGAAGGGCATGTCATATCTCCCTCACCCAACTACTTCAACCCATTTACTTCAACAACTATGTTTGTTAGCCTCAATACTATGTTTACATATTGTGTCACAACCAAGTCGGCACATGCTAACCATGCCTCAATCAAGGCACTGCAAGGAATGTTCAACTCATTTAGCACCGTTTGGGTTAAAGCAATACCTACTTCCTCCCACTCTTCCAATTGATAATTGGTCCCACTGACCATCCAAGCAAGAGCTTTCTCACTCTCAATAGGTATAAGATTCAAAATAACCTAACATATAATGAATGATGGAGTAAAATCAGTAACCAAAATTAGTGTGTCAAAACATTTTGACAAATGAATTTTGACACTTGCCAAAATGTTTTGACAAATACATATGACAAGACATTTTCATACTTTTGTGTCATAACATTTTGATACACTCGACAAAACATTTTGACAAGTGTGTAAAAATGTTTTGACACATTTGTCAAAACGTTTTTGCATTGTTGAAATAACATTTTGACCACTATTTTAAAACATTTACGAAAGGAAAATTTGAAGAACCAAAATATATGACATTACCATATGAGAAGTCATCAAATGAAGAACAATTTTGTAAAAGAACCATCTCCATTCGTTGGTCACCTCTTCCCCAACCATTCCTCTCTCCTCCTCCCCTTTCATCCACTTCAATAAGCTTGACAATGCAAAGGGGACAACTAGTACAAAAGCAGTGGCATGCTCAAACAACCATACCTAGCACAAACCATTTCCAAACATACAAATAACTAACGGAACCTTATGTAAAGAGTTGATAATGTCAATATTTACATACAGAATAAAAAATTAACTACCTAAAGAACAATTGCGGCCCCAATGAGTAAGCAACAAGATGTTCCTTTTCCATCCTTACTCTTATTAAGGGTGAGATAGCAGTCCATGATGGAGTTTTGTAGGAAATCATATGCAGCTTCTACCCAATTGTAATCATAAAGAGAGGAGATGTCATCGACATAGCAACATAAATCTCTCCCTACTACATTTTTGCTTTAGGGAAATAGTACAGTTCAAAACATGTGGAGGTTGAGTAGCCGAACTATGTCATTGATATGTATAATTTATACATTATTCTATCCCTTTTCACTCTATTTTCTAGCTATTTTTAAGAGTAAATTCAGTTTAGATAATTAAAAATTATGGTTAATTAGGTTATGAAACACTTGGTGAAATTTTGCATCAAATTGGCTAACATTGGAAATTTCTTATGCAATATCAGTGTTGCCAATCGATGGGCCTCCTAGGGCAATTGATCGGTGATGAAGACAAAATTCACTGCTAGTTTGCCCAGTCGATTGTCCAAGATTGGTGATCGATCAACTTAACATGTAGTTTCCTAGTTCAAGCTGGTGTTGAGTCCATTTATAGTTGCAACTCTTCCAATGATCTTCATGTATATATAAAGATATATGAAGCTCAAAATTAGAGGATTCTAATCAATTTTCTAAAGTTCAAAATGGAAAAGAAGATGGAGGAGCATTCAAAAACTTCAATGGAGATTCAAGAACTTTCTTCAACCATGCAAGGCCAAGGTTTTTTTACTTGGGAATTGATGAAACTATATATGATTTTTAGTTCATTTTTTTTAAATATAGATCTCGGTTGTGAAGAATGACAATTGTATAATAAGATTTCATTTTTAATGGAAGGTTTTTTCATGTTTATTCAATTTTACGTTGATTTATTTGTCTTATAGATGATAGATCTATGTGGTTTTGATATTCATATCAATTCTGATTTCTATAATTTAGATATAATGGTCATGCAATAGGTTTTGATGTTCTTGTGATTGATGAATTGGATGGTTTATGCTAAGATTACATAAGCCATGCCTATAGTTTAAATTAGTGTAGATGATTTATTTTATGTTGAAGTTAATTTATGTCATGAAGTTGATCAATGATTTCCCCTAAAGTAATTCTTCGTGTAGCTGAGAATAATTTGTCATATTCACACTTGATTTAGACTAAAGATTACTGGATTATTATTATTCTATTAGTGGATTCGGTTTCCTAAGTAATTATTGTTATATTGCTCTTCCGTTTAGTTTAGTTGATTACTTCCTTCGTTTAATTTTAGTTTAAGTTTCAATCCTCAATAAATTCTCTTCATAGATTCAGTTATAATATAATTCATCCCTTGGTACTTATCCTAGTACAATTGTAAAGGGTTTAATTATAAATAATCAATCGTTTACATGGGTGTCCTCGTCTTCCTTTGTTAGGTTCCCTAATTGGGCCTTCACCCTCTCTCTCTTTGGTGTCTCATTCCTCCCATTCTATGAAAAATGAACTTTTTGTAGTGTTTCCCTTTCAAGATAAACACCGATTCCTCTACCAACTGTAGGCTTGTGATTAATGCAACATCCTTCTCTGTAAAAGGCACTAGCTTCCCTTTAAGCTTAAAAGAGCTTGCCTCTTCACATGAGATCAATACCAAGTGCTCTAGCAAGTTCTTGCACATGTTAACCTGACCGCTATATAAAACTTGTAGAATGACATAGCCTCCATCTTTTTGGCCATAAGTCTATTGCTAATTACGATTTGCCTCATGCTGTCAAGCCTGTGTGGCAAACATGACACTACTATCATCTTCTTTCTTCTTCTATCTCGTTTTGTCTTGTTCAATTATGTACAAAAAACCATTTAAATATGTTGAAATCTGCACTTTTCAAAGATTTTGGCACAATTGCCAAAACATTTTTAACTAATGTGTCAAAACATTTTGACACTATGCTTGCAATGTCCTGACATATACTTATAGAATTGATTTGACCCTTTTTTTCAAAACATTTCAATAACTATGTTAAAACATTTTAACCAACATGGTAAAAGTTTTTTACTTAGCCGTGACAACTTGACGCAGTTGTCTAGATATTAGGCATATGTCAAAACGTTTATTGGTGTTGTTTCATGGGTTGTTTTGACAAAAGCATCAAAATGTACATGTTTTAAAATAAATATTATGATCCATTGTGTGAAAACATAACCTTTTACCAGAATTAACAAAGCATTTTAACCACATTGTTTTAAAATTTAGATATTTGGTGAGGATATGTCTCAAGCTAAACACTTTGGATCAAATTTTTTCTAGAAAAACTAAAATTTGCCCAGAAGCATCAAAGCTTTTTCACCCTACTCTTCAAATGATATGAAAAAAATCCAAAACTTTATAGCTCATTTGTAAAAACTTTTATACACATGGGCCATAACAAAAGTTTTCCCCAAAACTGACATGCTCAAGCAAACACATTCTCTGTTTCACAAGTCGATGATGTCAATTCACCCATCATTTTGTTTAAAGAAGAAAAGGGGAATAAGACGAGGAAGAAGAATGTTGAGAACGAACTGATAAAGCCAGAAGAAAGGATGGAGGATGACCAATGGACAAGAAGAGGTGAAGCTCTGTGGTCGGCAATGGGCAAGGATGCATACAAGGAAGAACACTCGTGTGAGCGGGGGTAATGTCCCTGCCTAATGTCTTTGTTATGACCCTTTTTTCAAAAACGTTTCAATAACTATGTTAAAACATTTAAACCAATATGGTAAAACTTTTTTACTTATCCATGACAACTTAAGGCCGTTGTCTAGGTATTAGGCATATGTCAATACGTTTATTGGTGTTGTTTCATGGGTTTTTTTGACAAAAGCATCAAAATGTACATGTTTTAAATTAAATATTGTGATCAATTATTTGAAAATATAATCTTTTACCAGAATTAACAAAGCATTTTAACAACATTGTTTAAAAATTTAGATATCTAGTGAGGTTATGTCTCAAGCTAAACACTTTGAATCAATTTTTTTCTAGAAAAACTAAAGTTCGCCCAGAAGCATCAAAACTTTTTCACCCTACTCTTCAAATGATTTGAAAAAAATACAAAACCTTATAGCTCATTTGTGAAAACTTTTATACACAGGAACGATAACAAAAGTTTTTCCGAAAACCAACATGCTCAAGAGAACATATTCTCCGTTTCTCAAGTTGGTGATGTCAATTCTCCCGTCATTTTGTTTGAAGAAGAAAAGGGGAATAAGCCGAGGAAGAAGAATTTCGAGAATGAGCTGATGAAGTGAGAAGAAAGGATGGAGGATGACCAATGGACAAGAAGAGGTGATGCTCTGTGGTCGGCAATGGGCAAGGATGCATATGAGGAAGAACATTCGTGTGTGTGTGTGGGGGGGGTAACGTCCCCGCCCAATGTTTGTCACACCTTTTCTAATTTTTAATGGTGCGTTAAATGGAGGGAACCATTAGGGGGTGAGGGGGCAAAAGGTTAGAAAATGCCACAAAAGCCGAGAAATAGAAATTCTATTGTCAAACACTGAAAAATTGGAATCCCATGCAAAATGACATGAAGTTTGGTAAATCACTCAAATATTTTCCTCTGGTAAAACCTTTTATGGTGATCTTCGCATATGTCAAGCCATTGGGTGACTTCATTTTGTTACTGGCCTCCCACCTCCATTTATTCGCTTTGGACCCATGTGACCCTCATGGCTGAGCAGAGAGTGTTTTGGCTCTCGTAGTGGTACACCTCCTCAATTTCCGAGGTCCATTCTAGTAGTTTGGCAACCCGAGAGCTTTTTGGCACACCACACATCCTATTGTGTTGAAAACTTCATCATTACTAATTGTGCAACTTGAAATGTGTGCACCAAATATCTAAGATTTTTTTCCATATTACCTAACTGAAGAAGCCAATATTCTATATTCGCTGCTTTATAACATTTAATGTTATATTACTTGCTTTAGGATGAAACTGTCCTTAGGTTTCAAATAAACCAAATTCCCATATAGTTCCTCATAAATTAACAATGAACAGTACAATGCCATTTTAGTGGAGAACATTGATATGCAGCAAGGTAGAGTTCGCCGGTGGGAGATGACTGGCAGTGACTCATCGGAGATAGCAAAAGCCCATTTTTTCCATTACAAACGTTGTTCCGGGTGTAAAGGCTTCATTTTGGTTTATCCAATCACCATTTAACTAGCATAATGGAGAGGATTGATATTTGCATCCATTACAATGAAGAGGTAGGCAATGATGGTGTGTATGCAGGTGGAAAGGCACGGTTGATGAACATTGATTCCTCAGTGAGGTTCAGTGAGCTGTGGGTTCAAGTCAAAGAAAGACTTGTTGTCAAAGGTAATGTGACTTTGATGTATTTGATTCCATCTTGCCAATCATCCATTTTTTATGAATTAGAAGGCTTTGAAGACCTACAATCAATGTTTTCCATTCATAAGAAGGCAAATAAAGAAGTATTATTATTGTATACGGAAATGAAAGAGACTGACAATGGTGATAAATCACCATCAGTGGAAAGGAACAAGATAGTGAATAGAGATAAATTACTGGTGGTAGTGGCTCACCCCAGCATGAATGGTAGATTGCAGACAGGAGTCAATGATACACAATTAACTTGTGACACAGTCAGGTAACAATATATTTTAGATTACACGACATTATACTTTATCATTACATTATCGTGTACTCAAACACATGATATTTATAATATCATGTTTAGCAAAAAGAAAATCATGTTTAGCAAAACACGATACTTATAATATTGCATAACTAATGATGTGAAATACAAAAGAGATAGCTCACTAATTCTTGTAAGCGTTGATGCAATAACACAAGTTGCATGAATATCATCCCATCGATAACATGATGAAATTTGTAAGTGTGTAACCAAATAGACAATGTTGAGTTATATCACAAATTGATTAACACGTTAATATCCATTGCAGATTGGGAGAATGGGAGATTTCAACTCAACAAAATCATGTCACACATCGTACTACATCCCAATGCCCACAGAACCTATTATAGAAGTCATTCATCATGGATTTGAAAAAAATGCGCAAACAATGTTTGCGATAAGAACTTCATTCGATAACTATGATCCCCATGCAGCTATGGAAATTATGACAACCAAGAATTTGAAGAAGTGTGGGGTGATGACTAGTGGAATGAGAATGATATAATTGACATGGAAAATATTAATGACCATGAAGAATTCAAACACAACTAAGTACCCAGTAATATTGACATTGAGGCCAAGGCAGAGTGAGAGACAGTCGATGATTTCAACTTTTTGGAACAAATTCTTAGTGAGGGCGAGGTAATGACTAGTAGTTTGCAAGCAAAGGACAACCAAAATCTACTCCAATGTGGTGCACATTTCTTAAGTCTAGTACATTTCAAGATGGTTTTGATCGACCTTGTAATAAAGGCGAATTTCACATATCGGGTTGGGGATGAGAACATATGTATGCTGCAAAGTACTCCAACTAGTCTTGTAAGTGGTACATAAGGGCATCAAACATAGGGGATCATGTGACTGTGACAAGGTTAATGCCCAATCATTTGTGTGGAAAACAAAGGAAATCGGCTGACTGCCCATTAGCTCGCACCTTTAGATTGCAAAAAAATATTATGGGCTATTTAAATATTCAATAGACATTACACTGAAAAGCATAACAATTCGAAGTACTGGGGTATAACTGTGAACCACAAAAAATGCTGGTATGCAGTTAAGGAAACACTTATGATATTTATAGAGAAGTGTTTATGAAAACATGACTTGTGAACATCACGTGCTACAGACCACATGAGGCTTATAAAGTTACATTTTCTACAACACGACTTGTTAACTTATCGTGTTATCATAAACACACCACTTATAAAGTCCAATTTTATGAAAACACAACTAGTAATCTTTTCTTGTTCTCAGGAACATGATTTGTTTACCTGTCGTTTAATCTTTTTTAATGTTTACCTAAACTCCGGTTATACTAGTAAAACACTGTGTGATTTAATCGATGGGTGCTCAGACGAATGCTATTGCATACTTTTTACATACAAAATTCAAATAGAAAGGATTGATCCAAGAAGTATAGTAGTTTCAATCAGATCTTGTGATATTCTTGGACCTACAGGGGATACAATTTTAAAAAGTATTTTAGATGTTTGGGCTAGTTGTAAGAGCTTTCAAAACAATACTGACACCATTGCTAATAGTATATGTGAATTTCTTGAAGGGAAATTATCTAAGTCAGCTATTGATAGCAACTACACTAGAAGGGAACAATATTGAATTGCTCATAAATTATCTATTTTTCTAATCCTTCAGCCGATTTGGATACAATTATCTTTTATAGAATGAAGGGCTTGGCAAATGCTGTTAAGTAGTATTTTTCCTCCACACCACAAATATTGCATATGTCACATGGCACCAAATATGTAGGACATATTCAAAGACAACTACCTAAAGAACAAGCTTCAAGTGGTAGCTAAAACTTTCAGATAGAACATGTATGAGGAACAATGAACAACATTAAAGAATATAATTCTAAGGCATTTGCTTGGCTAGATAAGATAGGTGTAGAACACTAGGCCAATATTGTATTTCCATGAAAAAGATATGGAACATACAAATCAAATATATCTTAAAGAGCTAATGCAATGTTCAAAAAAACGAGATCGATGCCTATTACTCAATTAATCGAGGATACAATGGAGCACACAACCACTCTTTGAGAAACATCGAATAGATGGCCAAAATATAATTGAAGATTTATCCCCATTTGCTCGTAAATACGTCGAAGACAAAAGAGAAGAAGCAAGGCATGTGCATATATTATCGTTGTCAATGTTTGAATTCTAGGTTATCATGCTATATCACTATGTAAAATGTAATTAATGTCATGTGTATGTTCACATGTTATCCACAATAATGTGTGTGTTCAAGTGTAGAAATAATATGATAGTTATGAGTGGCATGTGTTGATGGGTTGTGTTTTGATAACACTATAATATCACTTATCGAGTTCTCATTAACATGATATTCCTTCAATTGGATGTAGTAAATTTGGTTAAACATAGCTGCACATGTAAAAAGTTTTAGCATTTGAGGCTACCGTGTAAACATGCAATAATAGTAATTGATCACGAAAACTTCTATGTGCTTGATTACTGCTAAAAAATGTACTCCACAAAAACATATAAAATGACATAACAATAGTCATTGTACCCAACAATGAATAGCACCAGTGGGCACCGACTAGAGTTTTGCCTAAATTTAACCCACCAGTCCCACTCTAGCAGAGGGGGTGTCCAAGGAAAAACTAAATAGAGTCACAACCCTAGGTCAAAATCCCTCACAATTGTGGAGCACGTGGGCAGTTGGGTCACAATGCACAAGATGACCCTCCATATGTGGTTGTTGGTCTAAGTATAAGCCGAAGGAGGGCAAACAAGAGAGTAGGAAAATGACATAAGGATGGGGAACATTGATCGTGGTTGTCTTATCCACCCTCATTCTTTAGTTGAATGGAAGAAATGTCATTCCCATAATTTTGTAGTCATGCTCTTATAAACACGCTTTTTGATGAATGTTGTGTTATCATATACAATAGTATATGCATATCGTGTCATCGATAACATGGCCTAATTAGAGTTCATGTTGTCGATAAAACATCATGTTGATCAATGTATATTGTTCATAATGCTTGATGTATACATATCACGTACTCGGAAACATGATCAAAGGGATTACATTTACCAATTACACAATAAAGAAATGATTTTCAATATATACATAATTTTTTTGTAACTACTTTTACATTGTAAGAGAGAAATGGTGATAGATGCGCTACGAAAGTAATTGTGCTATTACATACTAAACAAATTTAATACAAAATTGTCGTACAACATCAAAAACAAAATTACAACTCCGCCAAAGAATCATCAAACTCCTGTCAATTTTCCCACAAAGAATTGTCGCACATATATTTGAACTGACCACCATAGTTATCGCCGATTGCGTGAAATCTTGTTGGAGGACTCCTACGGCCAGCTTCACAACATAGTACAACAAGAAGACCCCGCTGTTTTCATTCATCTCTTGGTAGGGACATTTTTGTTTCTTCTTTAGTTGCCAGTTTGTCACACCCTTTTATTTCAGGATCTTCTCCATGGCCATGGCAACATGGAGTCTAATCTTGTCCACCTCGGCAAAGTGGTGACTGTGGTTACCGTTTAGTAGATTACACCACCTAAACTGCTTCTCCCTACAACGGGCAATGAGAAGATAGAAATGGCCAGTGATATAGATCAAAATGAAGACACTCTCGATGTATGGATTCAACCAGCTCATAAAGTTTTTGATGATTTTGGGATGAACCTCTACCATGTCAATATGTGTCCCTATGCTGTAGTAGTATTGGATGGCAAATTTCCCAAAGACTTAATTCGAATACACTCCAGGATTCCTCATATTTTGTTCATGAGGTACCTAGCAGAAGACATCTATAACCTAATATCACAAAAAATATATAATTGTATTAGTGATAACAAAACAAACGATAAGCCGTGTAAATGAAAACATGATACTCAATTCCATTATTTGTTTAAGAAATGAATATTTTGTCCATTGCGTTATCGATAACACCATTCAGAAATATGAATGTCACGTGAATTCACATATCATGACATTTAAAACACGAAAATTGTATTTTGTTCTATCAATAACATGACCAAAAAATTAACTTATGCATACCTCATTTGCTATGCCCTCTAGAGAAGAAAAGGCACAAAATTGGTATGCAAAAGCGTAGCAATAGGCCATTGCTGGTGTGGGTTATCCATAAACTTCTTGATTGTCTCCTAATCTTCACTACGTAGAACCTGCATTTGGAATTGGTGATAGAGGTCAAAGTAGTTATCTGGCTCCATTGTGACCTTTTCTTTTTACTTTTGCTCATGCATCTCTGCATGCTCTTTGACATCTATTATGCATCTGATGCTCTATAGTAATTCCTTATCAACTAGTTCAGGAGTATCCAATATTGTGGCTGAGCTAGAATGAGAAATTGACTGCTCAATAGCCAGGGTAGGAGACATTCTAGCATTCTTCTCATCTGAGGCAGAGACAAATGTACTTGGTAGGGACTGCCGCAAATGGAACATCCCTTGGCCTCACCTCCTTTTGCTCCTTTGGCTTACCGAGCTTCTTGGTCAGGTAGCTGCTAAGGGGCTTTCCACAAATTGGGGCTCGCTCCTCCTTGGTTGAGTAGATTTTGGTTGCCTCCCCCTTGGCTGCATATATTTTGGCTGCCTCCTTGTTTGCCTCCCTTGGCTGCCTTCGTCGATGGATTTGCCATTGTTTACCTCATCCTCATAGGTATGGATGGTAGTAGGGATCCAATGGGGCTAGCATCAAATGCTATTCATTTTTTAATCTTTAGCTTTAGTGGCTACTCCCGGGCTTGCACCACTTCCTCATTAGTTTTCTTGAGAAATGACGTGATAATTGTCTGTTCGACCTTGCGATCCCTTTTAATTTTATTTGGGGAGTTAGATTTGATTTCCTATTTCTTTGCCAAATTCATGTAACAAGTCATATTTGTATATATACAAAAATTAGACAACATGTGTTACTAATGACACGACTACTCCAAAAGTTGTTTTGAAGATAAGATGATAATACAATAAGTCATGTTATCAATGACACAATATTCCACCTCATGGTTTTCACAATAATACGAAAGGAATATATATCATGTTTTCAATAACACGTCTTTCCACTGTAGGTCGTATTCATAACATGATATAATAACTTGGTGATAAAAAATAGAGGGAACTACTTACAGAAAATGAAATCTTCATCTCCAGATTGAGGAAGAGATTTTCTTTTCTCTTCAGGAACAAAATGATGAACATCTTCACTTGATTTTGAAGCTTGAGCTTTCACCCTCACTGACCTCTCTCCTTCAGTTTTTGGTGGAGGGGGTGCTTCTTGATGTTCTTACAGTTGAGGGACTTTGTGTGTTGGCAAAGTTGGTGCTTCTTGACAAGTTTTCGGTTGTGGAATTTCTTCATTTGGATGTTACATCTATTTAATTAACCCCGTGGCCACCTCAATCAAGTTTTTAATTCTCTACAAAGCAATTTTTCATAGTTTCAATGCTCCAACCCCACTATCCGTACATTGCGGCCTTATCCAATACAACATCAACAATCCCAATCATGACATCTAGAGGCATGACAAAGATCTAAATGATGTTTGTGCCAGATGGATGTTGTTATGATGTCTGGTCCTAATGCATTTGAACATACACAATTCTCCTCTATATCGTTGCATGTGTGACCATTTTCTTTGCCTTCACGGCCATCCGGTTACCCTCAATCAAGTGGTCCTTTTTAGTAATTAGATTTATTTGTGATACAACTTCGGAATCGACCTTCAACTGCCTAAGCATCTCCTGTACCACTTCCTAATCCTATGATGAGCCAACCACTTCTTCATCAACTCTTCATCGATCTGGTCATATTTATCATCCTTCTCCACATCTGTTAGCAACTGGGTAAACCTGGCCACCTCTTGCGCCTCAACTACATAGAGGAGAACTCGGCGCCCATATAGATGTGTGCTCAAAACACCACATCTATATTAGCAAAACAATCACGTAAATAGTTTTCCAATATCATGTAGGTTGTGTAATCGTTAACACACTTATTCAACTAATTGTGTCATTGATTACACCAAATCCTCACATCGTGTAATTAAAGATACGCTAACCACAATAGTGTGCTATTGACAACACAATATACCTAAAGTGATAATATCCGATCATGTTGTCAAGTCTACAATTATATAAGTAATCATTTTATTAATAATACAAAATTTTACTAGTAGCACTAATGAAGACACAATGAGAATATCAGTTGTTGTGCAGAGTTTGTCTTCTCTGCTCCTAATATTAAGATAGGTTGAGGGTGATGTGATTGAGCATGTCATGAACTGTGTCCACCCAATTTATCTCCCCACAACACCAGGTCATCAAGAAAGTCACACAGAGATGGGGAGACGGATCTGTTACTTTGTGTGAATAATGTGAGGATGTGCAAGATGGCCAAGCATGTTTTCATTAGAGACAACATGCTTGTTTTCTATCACTTCCTTTAAAATTTCATCAATGAGAATCTTCTCATGCCGCTTCTGCACGAAGAACCTTTTGAAGAATTGCCCCTTGCCTTGAGTAGCCTTCTTGTCGCCACTGTCCAACTTCAATGGTTTCCTTTCACCCTCAAATCCGTGATCAGTGTGATCTCTACTTTTAAGATCTCTAAACTCTAACCAGTTTAATTAATTTTGTTTCATTGTTATTGTGTGGTTTAATGTTAAATTTGGCCGATTTTGACTTATTTTCGAATTTAAGGTGGTTAACAATGGTTTTAATCAAAATTCCTTCACTTTGATTGTTTTTATGTAAATATAATAAGTCAATACAAAGTTTTCTAGAGTTTTTATAATTTTTTACTATTTTTCCCAAAAAGTTAGGGGGTAGGACTCACCATGGGCCCCACATGCAAAATTAGGATGATAGGTCCCAAATGACCTTAAAAACATCTTATGGCAGTTATTAAATGTTTCAAAATTTATTGCAATCAATTTGGGTATAAAATAAGAAACTTTTCCATTTTTAGTGTTAAATTCTATTTATACCTAACCTATTTGTTAGGTCTACCCCAATACCTACTATAAATAGAATGGCAGAACCGCTTTTCCATCTAGGAAGGGCTGGAATCTAGAGCTTAGGAGGCCCTAATCCCCTTTTATCAAAGAAGGAAAGGTTATTAAGGTAAGATTAGCTTGATTTTTCCATTAATTACCTTGGGATTCTCCTAAACTTTCTAAATCTCTTCCTTTACTAAGGTTTAATCTTGATTTCTACCCATAAAGCTACTAATTTTAACATATATTTCAAACCCTTATGAAAGGATTTTCGATTTTGAACTCAATAAACCCTAGATCTAAAAGTTTTCTAGTGATTTAGGCATTTTTAAATTGGATTTATGCAAGTATTAACAAAACCCTATTGTGGGTAGGATTTTGAAGGAGTTAGAACATCGATTTCATGTCAAGAAAGTCACTAAAGGTAAGGGATTTCTTCTTAAATAGGTCTGTGATTTTAGATTTTAAATGTGGTGGAGTTTGATGTGGGTTTAAGCATAATCTTTCTAGTGATTTCTTGGTATTTTTGGTTGTAAGTGGCTAGATTTATTGTTTCCCAAATATGGATTTCTTAATTATGAAGTTTGGGAGTGAGATTTGATGGTTTAAGATATATATGTGTATTTTCAGTTTTTAATTCGAAAGGAAGAAGATGAATCAAAACTTATGTTCTGGCGATTGAATGGCCATGTAGGCCGATTGAACGACCATGAGGTCAATCGAATGGCCAGGCATTCGAACAGCCCTGTAGGGCATTCAAATGCCAACACATCAGTTTGGTTGTTTTGGTTCTTTTCCACATTTTTATGTTTTTTCTCTTAACTACCATTTTCTATAATTATGATGAGTAATTTGTGCTAGGATGAGCTACTGGAAGTGCATGAATTTGATGGTTGGAAGCTATGATAAATGTTTAAGTAATATATTAATTACATGTTATTTAGTTAAGCATGTTATGATGTTATATTTTGAATCCATGTTGAGTGATTCTTCATATTTTAAATATGATTCCAGCAAGGTTATAACATGAGAATGGATTTGTATGCCTTTACATATAATGATTAGATTATGAGTGAATGATGGTGCTATGTTTAGCTTTCAATGTAGTAATGAATATGCCTACTTAAATCTAGCATGAGATTGCGCTTGATTTGAATTATCTTTTTAATGGTTTTCACTCATGATTTCAGTAAGGAGCTATGATTAAATGTTGAACAACATGTGCGTAGTATGTTAATGGGATATTTATAATGCATGTCCATATGCTTAGAATTGAATGTTTATACCATGTACACACACATGTGGGGGTTAATTATGGTTCTTGTCGATACTTATGATTAGAAAAGGTGCATATATGGCTGATGGGGAATACATTTCATGAATTAGAGTTCATGTAGTCATTTCTCACGTATGCACTATGTTGCATACATCATGAGATGGATTTACGAATGAGATTTTATCGAGATTAGTTGTGGCTGATCGATTGGATGCAATTGTATGATATTGCTTACAGGGCTTATCGATTCAGTTTTATGTCTGAAAGGACGGGGTTTTATGTTTAAAAGGATAGGGTTTTATGTCCCTCGAAGATGAGTTTTTCCTCCCCGGGTTGAGAAGAACGACAATGCTATAAGGAGACAAAACTATTGACACCATATGGACCCTGAGAATGCAGGCTAATGTAGCTGAGTGCACCGGCTTACTAGGGGGTATTCTTCCCTGTTAGGGAATTTACCCAAATTGAGGAATTCCTTCAGACCTTCTAATTGGGGATTGTTTGGAGTGAACAGGGATTGCTTAAGCTTTGGCCAATTAAGTAGGGTTGTTTTATCGACGTGTATGGTGATTGTGTGTTGGAGATACGTGTCATGCAAGTTGAATGTTATAAAGGAGAATGGGTATGCATGGATATATATATATATATATATATATATATATTGTATGTTTGAGACACCCTTCATGCAAGATGGATGTTTGTGTTATAATATGATTATTCATGCTAAGAATTGTATGCTTGAGTTATTTGCATGCAGGATAATTATATGCTTGAGTTATTTGCATGCAGAATAATTATATATGAGCAAATGTGATTATAATAAGGAAAGTAATCAAAATTGGGATACTATATGATATGTAGATCCGATAGACTATTTTGATATGTCGTGGTTGATTTTTGATTTACCGTTTCTGTATTTAAAACCTTATTGAGTTTATACTCGCCCCGAATTTTTATGTTTTCTATTTTGGGGCTGCATGGTGAAACATACAATCGATCAGGATTCTCTATATGAGGAATAAATGCTTTGGAGTAGGCGTGGATGCCTTGAGACTCTGCTATATTTTCTGATTTACTCTACTTTGGATTTAGAACATTATATATGGTTGAACCTTTTCTACTCTTGTAACCCTTGTGGTGTTAGACCTGTTTATGACTTTCTTATTAGAGCCATATTTGTCGCCTCAGTATTCTAAGTTGTGGGTTTAGACTTGAGGATTGTTTCTAATTTAAAATCCTTTATTCTTATACTTATTACTCTTGCACAAATATTTAAAGGTGCGCTACTCTGTATGTGTAATTTACCTGCTAGAGGGGTCAAGTCTTCCAGAATTTAACAATTTGTTGCCCTTGTATTATTCGATCATCCCTTGGACCGGTTTTAGCTTGGTTCTGGCGAGCACCAGGGCGTGACACTATCTCCATGAGGGATACTATTTAACCTTAGATGTTGAACACCACTTATGAGTCATCCCAGCACTCACCTATTAGAACGTCCATGAGCGGGCTAGAGATTATGATTTTCTCTCAATCATATACTGGGTAGAACCGAGTTTGCTCCAAAATTGCCTTGCATCTCGGCCTCAATTCAATGGGGTCTTATGATAGTCAAAGTCCATTAGGGAAACTATTTGTTACCAACCCTAGTCTCCTCCCATAAATTCACTTCTTCTTCTCTTGTGAGGCCTTCACTAATTCTTCCATTTAATTGTATTGTTGTAGCCTTAGTTTGTAAAAGATAATATATATATATTATATATCATGCTATTAGTTTATTGTTAACAGGATAGGATGTCTTCCCATACATTATAACACGACTTTCCAATGTCGTATATCATATATCATAATATCATTAACACGATAGGATGCCTTCCCATACACCATGACATGACTTTTCAATGTCATATATTGTATATCATATTATTGATAACACGATATGTATGCCTCCCATACACGGTAACATGACTTATCAATGTCATATAATGTATATTGTATTATCAATAACATGATATTTTGTGTATCGTATTATTGATAATATAATTATGTATTGTGGGTGTGTATGCAAGTAGTGCCTATTGTGCACTCCATAACACGATATATGAACAATCGTGTATTCGAACCTACAAAAAAACTAGAGTTTGAATATTATGTGCAACATCCCTAAATTTTTTGCAATTTTTTCTACTCGTATTTTTTACGGGGAAATTTAACATTTTGGTGTGTTTGTTTTCGTAATGGACCTCAATATTTGTAACTGTAGTCGAGAGTAGTGCTTAGTCGTAGGTCATGGGCCTCAATGTGCCACAGAAACTTATAGCACAAAAAAAGTAGAGAAAAGAAAGAGAAGTGAAGGAGAGAAAGGAAGAGAATGAAGGAAAAAGAAGAAAATAAAAAAAAGGGAATAGATTCAACATGGCCCGCCTGATCCCTATGGAGTGGAGGAAAAACCTTTGCCCCCTTTCTTCTATGAGGCCGGATACGGCACCACCGCTGACTGCCAGCTTGCACCCAGCCAGCCTCGGCTTGGCGTCGCCACCACCGTTGTTTGGCCCCATCGGACATTCACCCCTCTTCCTCACTTTCTTGTTTTGGTCTTGTGAAGGTGCCCTCATTTTTTGCCTGATCTACCTCAGCCACTGACCGGTTGATGTCTAGCCCACCGCCATGGCTTCCCCCCAGCTAGGACGACATCTGAGCTCCATAGTCCCTTCTTCACCACCGTCAGGTAAAAATCTGGTTGCCCCTATTTTTTCACCTTTTTTATGTTTTGCGACCTACGATAGTGCCACCAGTTGTAAGCCACAACCTGCTGGCCTTTGGCTCTACTTGGCCCTACAGTGGACCCTGGCCGAATTGCCACCTCCCCTGGCCCCCTCTTTCTGCCATATTTCGATCTAGACCAAATCCCCCCTTGTTCTTTTGTTGGTTTTTTTCATTGCCAGCCGCCAACCATGAATCGATGTTAGGGCTGTCACCACAAGCCGACGACAACAAGGGGCCACTGTACTCAGCTCTGCCTAGCCTCCATTGCCCTGATTGGTTCCGATTTACTTAATTGGCTGACCCGCACCAGATTGAAGTTTTCCTTTTTTTCTCTAGAGAAGTCCATTATCGACCACTGGACATTGGACGACACCGAGCAAATGTCCATTTTCTTTCTGCAATCCGACAACTACTAGGTCTCTGCCGTCCTCCTAATCTGGCCCTAGGCCTGTCCGACCATTTGTAGCCCAACCACAATGTGTTTGCCACCCTACCTGGCAGGCTGTTACCCCCACTAGATCGACTGCCTTTCGTTTCTTCTAATCGGCAGTTCTACCACCAACATCATAGGCCAGCGGACAACCATGGATGACAGGTTGACCCAACGACAAAATGATGTCATCATTATCAGCCTCCTCTACTCCTCTCCTCCGCCTTGCACATCTTCTACCCAAACCAGGCACCCCCAAACTTTGAGGTACATCTCTAATGTTGTCGTGTGCCCCGCCCTAACACAAGGCCAACCGGTCCACCTTGGCACCATGTTGACTTGGGCTAACTGTCTGACCATCATGTGCTCTCCCTAGGCCTAGCACTTTTTGCCTAATTCCACCTCTGCACCCCACTTCTCCTTACGTATGACCCATAATTTGCGGGAAAGAGTCCCCGATTTCTAGTCCTTCCAAGGGAAAGAGCAATGTCGGCCATTGGCCTTGAGCGAGCAAAGCTTGGCCACTACCACCCCCAGATTCTCCACCCTAGCCTATGCTTGATGCACAAACGCCCACACAATGGTTTTGGTTGTAGGTGGGAATTGGAGATGTTGCCGCCTTTGTCGGGCACCTACTTTGGGCCTTAATGCCTTCAACTTTTGTTTAGGGGACCACCATTAGCGAACCCTACCTCTTTAATGCCCGATCACCCCAACCACCTAAAAGACCACCCATTTTAGGGTTTGGCAATGACAACACATGTATATGTTGTTTGATAGCCGATCCTGCCTACAAGTGGCTCAATCTTGGTCTGCCCAGGCGGAGTCACATCGGGACCCATTGATAATTTTTCCTCCCTTGTGGTTGCACTTTTGCCGCATGTGCTTGTCGTCATGTAGTGTAGGTTAAAGGCACAACCTTTGAGGTGTTTGATGTTGGTCCGGTACCACTACTAGTCAAATATGACTACTAAAGTCCTTCTCTGTCTCTACAATGTTCGTGAGTACGCAACCAAGCGCTCCACCTTTTTGTGAGGCTTCATCAATGCAAAATTGCTACTATTGGGTGTGGTTCCACATCTGAGTTTAGTGTCTTGTGGATGCAAAGTATTTTTCAGAGTTGGCCAACCTCTAATTAGCCACCCCCCAGTATGTGGTCACATTTGCCATTTCTAGTGGCACAACCTTGAGCCCGGCCGCCTTAGTGTGCCAAATCATTTGCTTCAATGACATTAGCCCTGCCTTGCCAAGATTAATTTTGGCGCTCTAAAATTCCTCAAGACATTAGCTCTCTTAGTGCAATGCTTTTTATTGCCGACTCTACCATTGATGCTACCACTGTCATGTGCTTGCCATCAAACTCGTGTGGATTACGAGGTAGGAGACATTGAACACGTAATTTCATGATAGCATGTTTTGATTATTTAGCAGCATGTTAGGAGTTTGTAACTTAATGCATTGCACGATAAATGTTGATTAAATGAGCATGTTTTATGTATGTGAATGATCCATGTGCTAATGAAGATAACGAGTATGATAGTAAGTTGTTGATGAATTATATGTATGTGATTAGAGCGCTTGATAAATCTTTGTGTGGTCAATGGACATGAGTATGTGCATTTGATTGTAAATTTTTGAAAGGGGTCTTTCATGGACTATGTGAATGATCCATGTGTTGGATGCTAAAAGATGTAAGAGTGATAGGCAAAGGTCGTACTTGATGAGAATGGAAGATTGGTTTGGATTGAATCAGTTGGTACATTGGAGCAACGAGCAGGAGACTTAGGGGACTCGTGGATTAAGAAGACTTAAGGTTCATTGCATCTACTGAGGGACTATGAGTTAGTAAGAGTTCATAGCATAATTGTACATACATAATATATGTAATATGAATTATAACGTAAAAATAATAAGGAATTAGTAAGAGTTCGATGACTAGATTTAGATAGTAGGGGTGTCATTTGAGGAGTTCGAGTAAGATGATTTAGTTTTCAAGCAGGATGGTGTGGGATGTAAGGTTGTAAGTAGACGATAGTAAGAGTATAATGACATGGACTTTGAGTTTGATAAGTAAGGCTATGCTGAGATCTGTAAGACTGTAAGGGTAAGGGTGAGTTATGAGTACGAAATGGATGAATTAAGTGAAGTATGTTACCCTTATAGATTAGAGTGCTTCATAACACACATGGTTCCAGCTTGGTTGAAGAATGTAAATCTAATGTTTTTCCGGGCATAATTATACATGCATAAGTTCCATGATATGAACTTAAATTATAAGTAACCCTCGATAACGTTATGAGTTGAGACTTAGGGTTTTGATAGATTAAGTTTCATGCTTAACTTAGCCGATAAGTAAACGGCTGAGCTTATTTCTATGTCTAGCCATAGTGTTATCCTGCGGGATTTGGTCTTGGTGCTATATTTTGGCCGAGATGTTTGATGAGAGCGAAATATGTTTTGCCCAAACGTTTGATGCACTATTGAGAGCGTTGTAAGTTTCTACCTTTTGTGGGCATTGTATGTCTTTTTGCCTATAGATGACACTTTATGTTCTGCCCAAGAGTGGCATTATAAGATTCCTACCGAATAGTGGCACTGTAAGATTTTTGCCCTTAGTTGGCAATCTATAGCCCCAGAGAGTGAGCATTTGTGCACTTAGGCAAGTAGTATCATGCATCCATTCTTATGTATTTGATCATGTGCCCCTATGATTATAGGTGTGCCTTGCGTTCGGAAAAGTCCATGGTGCCTAGTTGCTCCCCGGAGGTTATGGTAGCGCCCCATTAACATTTCTTTCATTTTCAATGCCGGAGTTTATTAATAGTAATGAACTTCAGTTGTCAATAGTATGTGTTCGATTGTGAGAGTAAGTTATATGTATCAGACTCTAAGTAAGTTGTATGTGTAAGATTCTAAGTGTAAGTGTGAGCTTCTAAGGAAGACAGTAAGAGTAAGCTTCTGAGTACAAGGTTATATGAATAAGATTATATGAGTATGTGTAAGTTATATGAGTAAGCATACGATTGTACAAGTAAGTTGGTAAGACTTTAATTTAGAGTGCAAGTATAAGAGTGTACCGCAAGAGTAAGCGTAAGAATAAGTGCAAGTTTAGCTAGTGTGATGGATTGTATGTGAGATACTCTGTTTATGTGGTATATATTTCTTGCTTCATGTAAGTTTCTTGAGCGCATTTATGTATGGACTTATGAAGTTCATTGATTTGTTTCCCCTACTGGTTATGACAATACTCTTTTTTCATATTTTTAGCCCCTTAGTCCCTGTGGTGAATTGCTCTTCCTTGATCTCAGTGTGTGGTGGACTCGTAGTGCGGGCGTGACATTAGGCCATTACCATGGAAGTTATCGACTAGCTGCTACTGCATAGCTTCACCATATTTATTCCTTGATGGCCCTCTGAGCTTTGCCAAAAAATCACTTCTTTATAGCGATCATGTGAGTATAACCTTGGGGACCTCGCTTCACGGTCGGAACTCGCTTTTGATGTGTCAAATTTTGTAAATGTGGAGTCTAAAATTAAACCTCCAATGCATTTTTGCTTCTCACTAGTCGGACTTCGGAAATCACTGGTCAAAAATCAGAACTTGCACTCAACGGTTGGTCATTTTCGGTAGATACAGCATTCTACCCAATTTATACTATATAAAACCCTAAACCTAACTTAGGGGTATTTTGGTCTAATTTTTTTATATACCGTGCAAGTCAAGATTATGTGACATTTAATCTTCAAAACCAAGGAATTTAAAATTTAGGCCTCCTTGGCCAAGTAACATGGAAAAAACTATGAAATAACCGACGGAGCTTCATGGAATGCATTTCAAAATAAAAAATGACTAATCTTGGTTAATGGGCTTCCAACGATTAACTTTTTCAACCCTGATTTATAGTTTGTAAATAATATCTCTCGCTAAGGAGCTTCTTTATTAAAACATATTTTTTCTGTTCTAAATTAATAGCTTTATTTTTTAAAATAACTTAATTTAAATTAATTTTAAAGAACTAAATAAAAATATTAATATACGCTAAAAATAGTAGATAGTATCATGGACATACCAAATAGAATATGGGCCTTATCAGCCATTAAATAATCTTATCCGATTTGAAAATTAGGAGCCATCGTTGGCTTGTTGCTGGGGAGTTGGGATAAGCGGATAAGGATTCCAAAGTTGGTAGGCCCGGGGTTGATATCTCTCTCGGATTTTGTTGAAGATGACAGAAGAGGAGATGCCTTTCTCATGCAAAAAGGCAATGGCGTGTCCTCACTCCTCCCTTATATACGTACATCAGGGCTGCACCCCACTTGCCTCGGTCAAGCGAAAAAACAATCTCAAAAATTACTTTTCCAAAGACGAAATTATCCTCACTTGCAAGGTCTATTTTTTTGGGCTAAGATTAGACATGGAAATATTAAAATTATGGTTGATGATGTGGAAAAAGTTGAGATGCGCCACTCGAACTCAGCCATGGGATCTGAGTTTGCCCCTACTACCTATTGCCACAGGATGCGGATCCTGTGGGAAATAGCGCATATTAACAATTCCCATTTGATATATACGTATTTGCCATGAAACTAATGGTGTGGGAATGCTGAAGTAATATTTGGACGTGAGAATCTTTACATTAAAATAGCACTACTAATTCACGAGCCGAACACTTTTTTACACACTATGCCGTGAGGATTCAAACCGGGATGGCATAGAAATTTAACCAACACAACACATGATAGATGGAGCCGAAACTTTGTTAAATTTCACATGCCCCATTGTCACATGGTCATTGGGCTTGCGGAAATACAAGGCTCATTCTAATTATAAGTGAATGCATATCATTCTTATGTTGCTTATAATGCCTCTTTATAAGGTCGAAGGTATTAGTATTAGAAACTTTGTTGAAAAAACTTTCTTTATTAAAGGCATATGGATTAAGTAAAATGTAGTAAAAAATCCACGTGATTACTATTGTTCATATTTATTTACAAATATATCTTTGGAAAAAATTAAATTAATTAATGTGAAAGATGTAATTCTTATCATATTCATTTAAGATGACAAAATTCTTCCCTTGCGTAGATGATCGTATATAAACCTTTGAAAGGTGGGCCTCAAAAAACAATATGGGTCCCACGGAGGAGGGACCAATTGGGTTGGATACGGCTACATCAAATTAAGGAGCCCACCAGATTTGTCCTCATTAGATCTTGTGTTCCCCCTCCATCTGGCCATGTAAACGTAGACAAAATTCAGCCGTTGCATAAATCTTATAAAGGTTGAAAACTTTTAAGAACGGCGTGACCGCAAACGCCCAGAATGCTCGCCCAATTGTATGCCATGAAGAAGACATAGGGTCTGCACGTCCGTACGGGGTGGGATAATGCTAGATTGAAGGAGCCCACATGTTCATATCGGACGGTAATCGGTGGGCCCTCTCTTTTGAAGTCATTCCTTAGCCATTTGCTTCCACCTCCGTGGACTGGTGACATTTCATAGAGAAATCACAGAGTGCACATGCACATAAATTTCGATAAAGTATATGTTTAAGATATAGACAATTCTTTAAGAAATTATACAACTGCATTATAAGAACAGTGCTAACTTGGACAATTTGCCTATAAAAGAGAAATTATTTAAATAATATTAAAAAAATATTTACCTAAATAATGCACTTTGAAAAATATTTTTTAAAGTGATATTTTTTTTTCACGTTGACACTAGCCAAATGTTGGTCCTTGCATGACTTTTTTTTAAAAAATTATTGGCAATTTTGTCATTTGGAAGGACGAAATTATTTTTTAGTTAATTTTGTCCTTCCAAAGGATGAAATCCCACCCAACTGTTAATCCATCCTAACCGTTAATTTGATGTCGTCCTTCCAAAGGATGAAATCCTACCACTTCTCTCAATCCCCCCAAGTCACTCACGGCCAGGTGCTTTTAAGTGGATTTCGTCTTTTAGAAAGATAAAATATATTTAAGCTGATTTCGTCCTTCCAAAGGATGAAATCCCACCAAAGCGCTAATTTAATTTCGTCATTTGAAAGGAGGAAATCAACTTAAATTGATTTCATCCTTCCAAACGACAAAATCCTACCACTTCACTTCCTCCCCCCAAGTTACTCATGATCAGGTGCTTTTAAGGAGATTTCATCCTTTAGAAGGACGAGTTCAATTTAAGCTGATTTCGTCCTTCTAAACGACGAAATCCCCTCTCTATTTACCCCGACGTTCCTCTTCCCATTTGTTTGTTGCATTTGAAATTTTATCCACTTGCACCGTGCTCCACCCAAATCCGCCACCAATCAAAGGGAAACTGCCATCCGACCATCCTCACACATGATTCCTCCACGAAATCTACCAAACATGAGTTAACACTTGGTGGTGGTTTAGCTAGTGGTAAACTTCAAATCAGGGGTGGGGACATCCGGCTGAGCTCAAACATCTCACCTTCGCATTTGGTGGTGGTTGTTCAGTGTCGCCAGCATTTTATTTGGGTGATTAGGTAAAGCTCTTGTCACCATTTTTTTCTTTGCTCTTTTGGATGAACAATGTGGCTCACTAGTAGTCGTATTGAGTTCTAGATTGTGGGTTTTCCTTCCTTTTATATGTGAGGTGGTGCATGAGTTCAATATTTTTTAAGACTACTATTTTCTGAGTGATTGTGTGTGGTTCTTGTCCTTGAATTTGGTTGAATTTTATCTTTAGATCAAATTTGTCTCGATTTGTTGGTGCAAAGTTAAATGCAACTGTTGTATTTGCTTATTCTGAGAGATGGTAAATGAAGTCTTATTGAAAAGTTTTGGTTGTTTTTTTATTAATGTTAGATTGTGAGAGTCACAAATGAGCTAATGCTTATATGATGTTTGATGAACTGCCCTATAAATGGATGATAATAAGTGGGAGCGACTCATTTGTGGGTAATGATTTATAGTATAAATATAATGGCTAAAATATTTAATATATTATTCAATTTACCCGGCTTAATTTCTAATTAATGTGATGATTTTTTTTTCAATTATGATGCTGGCTTTTATCTTAAAAAGCTGATTTTGATAGCATGCAATTGATTTATTTACTACTAGTTTTTATATTAAGCTCAATTAATCTCATGTTTCGTTAAGTAAAATAGTTATTTTGAAGTAATTGATTAATATATTATTTATGTAATTTATTGTTTATGAATTAAGTGAATAGAGATGGGAGAAGTAATAGTTAGTTTTATGCTTCACTATGAAGGACGTACAAATGGATTATTAATTAAGAAACTGTCTACTTCTGATGAATTTGAGATTGCAAGTAACTAGAAGAGTTGGGTGGGATCAAAGGAGATGGAAAATTACTATCAAATGCAATATTCCGACGTTTGGATCAAGATCGGGACTAATATGTATAAATGATGATGCATCATTGAGTTTTATATTTCACCATTCGTCTCACATAATTTGTTTTGAGCTATTTCTCGAAAAAGAGGCCCGAGTGCCTAGTGATAGGCGCAGTAGTTCACACAGGAGCTCTGAAAGAAATGTGAACAGTGGAAAGCATATGCAAATGCCAGTGGATGATGAAGAAGAAGGAAATTTATCAATGACAGTAGCTTCAAATGAACGTCATAGGTTGTCTACACCTGTTAACGATGGAAGTGGACCTAATTGGAGGTAAAGTTTATTAAGATGTGAATCATGTTTGAATCTTATAATTGTCGAAAATTAGGATGTTAAATTATGAATTTTTTGTGTAATGGTGAAGGTACACATCGCATGCACATGAGCCATTTAGCCTTCAAATGTCTCAAGGTAGTGCATGGTGTAGAACTCAAAGCTCGATGGTCATTTATTACCCCTACACAGGTGTTGGACATACCGATATTGGACCATCCAATCCAAGGTGAAATACATATTCATAAATAAATATAACTTTTTTAGGTTTTAAAGAAGGGTTTAAGTCAATGGAATTGAATACATATGCGGTGTTCATTTGTAGGGGCACTTATGTCAATGATTAAGATGTTGATGTAAATGTGGCCAATGAAGGTGAAGATAATATTGGTGAAGCAAGTGAAGAAGAATATGACATGAATGAAGAAGGTGTCAGCAGTGAAGAAAGCTCTCAACAAATGGTTGACGGAGAGGGAGATGATGCAGTAGATAATGCAATTGCCTCAAATGACATGAACGTGAATGATGAAGACCCGACATACTATGACGAGGATGAGCCACTTTATGGACATATCAGAGATGAGGAGATAGATGCTGCAATTAATTATGTCTGGATATGGACCAACAAAATGAAGAAGAGTTATATGTTGGACACATCTTTGAGAATAAAGAGGCATTTGTCACAGCCTTGAGGGAGTTTTCAATCAAGAATCATGTCCAATACAAGGTTCTACGCACAAATATGTAAGAGTATATAGTGAAGTACATTGATAGTACTTGCCCTTGGAGAGTTCATGGATCAATGATGAAGGGTGTAGGGTAATTTAAATTGAAGACATATGGAGGTGACCACACATGTCGAAATGCCCAGCTTAGCAATGATCATAGGCAGTATAGTGCATCATTTGTTTTGAAGGTCATAATGCCCGCCATACATGCCGAATCAACTCTCACACTAGGTGATATTATTCAAATAATGAAGTAGAGGTTCCATGTTGATATTTTTATAAGAAAGCATGGGTGGCAAGGAATATGGCCATAAAGGCCATTTATCGGGATTGGGCTGAATCATACAAATTGTGGCCAATGTACCTTAGGGCAGTGCAAGGAGTGAATCCCTACACCGACTACAACTTGGTGTATGATGAAGTAACTGGTGAAGATGGTGGCCTATATAGGAGATTTAAGTCAATGCTTTGGGCATTTGGGCTATCTATAGTGGGGTTTTGCCACTCACTTGTATGGCTGGTATCTCGAAGCTCTTATGGTTGCAACGGCTACAGACGGAAATAATGGGTTATTTGCTCTAGCATTCAGGATAGTATCAAAGGAAGATTATGAAAATTGGAAATGGTTCTTAAGTCAAGTGAGGGATAATGTACTTATGGGTATGACAGATGTCATAGTTATTTTAGATCAACATAAGGGGCTTCCGAAGGCCGTGCCATAGATTCCTCCTGAGCCATATTTCTACCATCATTACTGCATCCATCACATAAAGGAAAATTTTAAGAAAGAATTTAAAAATGATACACTGACAGACTTGATTTGGGCAACAGTCTGTGCATTGACAATAGAACAGTTTGATGCTAAAATGGACTTGATTGGTCAGGAGTGTCCCAGGGCAAAACAACTCCTCTTAGGAGAAGGATTGTATCCTGCACAATGGTCTCTTGCTCATGATGGTTTTATAAGATTTTGTATGACGACTACAAACATGGTTAAAAATTTAAATAGCATCTTAAAGGGGGCACGAGGATTACCCATGCAGGCTTTAGTGTGAGCTACTTTTTATCGGGTAGTAAAATTCTTCATGAAACAATCTTCTGCTTCAGATGCCATGGCCACCTAGTATACTCCCAAAGTGGAAGGATTAATTAGAAAACAAACAAGAAGAATTGGGGAGTATATAATTAACAGGATCAACTACAACAAGTACGAAGTGATGTCAATGCGTGGGCGGACGGTTGTGGTGAATGCGGCTCTTCATATTTGTACATGCAATCTCCCTCGAGTCTACTTGTATCCTTGTTCACACCTTATTGCCATGTGGGGAAAGCGGTGGGAGCCTATATAGACAGGACTTTATTACGCACAATTCTATACTCCGCACAATTCTATTCTCCTCGTGGTCAGGAGTTTTGGGAGAAAAATATACCTTATGTGTTATTCCCTCCAAGAGCAATAAGACAACCCAGTCGCCCACGATTTGTTCACTTTAGGAATACAATGACCCATGTGACCATGGAGAGAGATGGTAGAGCAGGGTATAAATGTGGGAGGTGCAAACAAACTGGGCATAATAGTAAATCCTGTAGAAACCCTCCTATTGATTGGTAAACATATAATTGTCTTTTTATTTATTTTCTTTTTTAGATATGACTATATGTTCCTAATGATCTTAATTTTCTGCTGATCATATGGAGTCTTTTTATGGGCCAGACCCTATTGATGAGATGGTACTCATCGAGCAAGAGTCTCATAGGTAGACTTCTATTTGGCGAACTCTGTATTCTAATTGTTCATGAAATTTATTTAATTTTTTAGACTATATATTACACTGGGTTATAATATTTAAATTTATTATAGGACCCCGGGTGCCTGGAGTGCACCGAACATTTTTGATATCTCCGACAGTGGCCCGCAGATGAGCGTATTCTATCATATATCAAGTGATTAGGATTTGGAGATTTCATTCAAATACAATATGCTCGTCTTGATAGGCCTTTATTGACAACTCTTGTAGAGAGATATAGGAGGGAGTCACTGACATTTCACCTACCTTATGGGGAGACGTCCATCACTCTCATAGATGTGGCAATTCTTTTAGGACTTCGCATCGAGGGAGAGGATATGACAGGCACGACAAGAGGAGGTCATTTGGATTTATTAATTAGACTCCTTGGCAGAGCTCGTCCTACTATAGTGATGCATGGTAGGCAAGTGAGCCTTAGATGGCTCTTAGGTGAGTTTCATGGGCTCCCAACAGATGCCACAAAGATAGTGATCGAGCAGCATGCATGGGCATATTTATTACATTTACTTGGGTCTACGATATTTGCGGATAACATGAATATCCATGTACATGTTGTGTACCTCTCCCTCCTTGCAGACTTCAACATGGCGGGCACTTATGCATGGGGTAGTGCCACTCTTGCATTTTTATACCGAGAGTTAGGGAAAGCATATCAGGTCATGACCTCGGGGATTACAGGCTGTTTGACCCTTTTTCATGTAAATGAATTCGTTGAAGTTAATATTTTTTACACACATAATTACTTCCTATTTTTAAATATTTTTTATCATATTTTGTGACACAGCTATGGTCGTGAGAGCATTTACACTTCGACCGACCAAGTATTGAGGTGAGTCACGTAGTCGAGGGTACTCCATTAAGTGTGAGGTAGGGTATTTTTATTTTTAACACTTAATTTTTTTACCATGGTTTTATTTGGATATGTTGGACTCATGTTTTAAATTTGACTCCTTGGGTTGAATATTCGGAGGAGAAAAACCGAAAATCCACAAGGATTCCTCCATTTGTATAGAGGAGAGTTAGACCACTAGTGACCTTATCAGTAATTTTATTTCATTATCAAATTTTTTACAATGATTATAAGATACGTAAGGTAATTAAAACTTAATTATCTTTATAAAATGTGTAGGTTATTTGGCAGCTGTACTCGTCAGAGGTTTTGGATGAGTTGCCTCCTCTTTGCACTAAGGGTCAAGATGTGCAGCTCTTGCGAACGCCACTCATCATTTTTTAGATTGTTGAGATGTACATGCTGGATTATGTGATGCTCTAGTTTAACTTGGAGCAAGAGGTCCCACCTCGTAGTGTAGAGTTTGTCCATCACATCACTCGACAAGGCCACCATATTACTGACTAAGCTCCACATCATACAACATATACCGCTCAATGGGATGATAGGAGAGCCACTATTATCTGAGGGGAGATGGCTACAACAAAGCAAGATGTTCATAGCCTGTATATGCAATGGTATTTACCCATTACCCGGCGATATAGTTTACCGCATGATGATATAGAGGAGATGATATATCAACCTATGGGTGTGTCTGATGCAGCTTTCGTAAGTATATTGTAATTAATTTTCTAATAAATTTTTATTTCATATTTATTATTTATCTAACTTTTATTTTAATTTTTATATAGCTTGGATTAGCGCGATGTACACTAGCAAATTTGACTGACGCCATTAACACTTATACTTCAAGTGAGATTTTATTAGCATCATGTCAGTCGATGATCATGCAACATCAGGATGTCCTTTGTAGCTTCCCACTCCTTGAGTCGGTGATTACAAACGTTGATGAACATTATCATACCGATGAGGCAGCTCATACACAGTCGAGGCACAATCTATTCATTGATATTCCATCTTCATCTACAACACCTAGCTCTCCTCCACATTCATGGTTTCCAGTTACTCCACATGTAGTTTACCCCAAGCCAAATCCGATACTATATTATAGACAACAACGGCCAGCCCGTGTTGAGCCATTTGTTACTTATGCGGAGCAGGAGCCGGAGTAGACGGACCATGAGGAGCAGAAGAAGCAGGCGGACCATGAGCAAGAGGAGCTAGTACATCACCATTGGGGTCAAAGCCGAGGTTGAGGAACGAGGTCAAGGATGTAGGAGTAGAAGAGATTGAGTGACTTAGAATTGTGAAATGTTTGTTTTGAACTAAACATTTTATGAACATATGTAATGTTAGATTTTTATGTTTTATGAACATTTATATCTGATGCTTATTTGTATGTTGTGTGGATGATATTTGATGTGGATAAATTTGATGTTATGCATATGATATTTGATATTTGATGATATGTGGATAAATTTGATGTTGTTATTTGATGTTATGTAGATAAATTTTGCATTAGATTTCTTCCTTTGAAAGGACAATATCTTACCTTTCATTTTGAAGTTGAACTACTTCAAGGTAGAAAGAAGTCACTAGATTTTTTCTAAAGGACGAAACCTCATTTTATTGTTTAAAAGGACGAAATTAGACTATGCGATTTTGTCCTTTAGAAAGATGAAATCACCTTCCAAAGGACAAAATCACTTGAAATTAGCATTTTGTCATTTGGAAGGACGAAATCAACTTAAAGATGACTTTATCCTTCCAAAGGACAAAATCGATTAAAATTTTAAAAAAAATCACACATGCGCTAGCACTTGGTTAGCACCTACGTGGACAAAAAGAACACCACTTTGAAAAATATTTTCCAAAATACATTATTTCAGTAAATATTTTTTTAATATTATTTAAATAATTTTTTCCCTATAAATGTCAATATTGATGATAATTTATTCAATATTCTTAGAGTATCACGTGAGATTTACTCTCACTTTATAAAAGTTACTTATCCTAAAAATTGACCTCATACTAGTCCATATTAGCGCAAGTAAAACTCCTTAAAATTTTAAGTGAGGTAAGTGGGTACATAGGGGGTAAGTCATTTTTTTGGTGAGTCATTTTTTTGGTGAAAGATAGGATACTTACCGGAACAATGGTGAGCAGTGTTGTCCTTGAAGGGCATTAATGTCCCAAGATAAGCTGCTCCCAAGCCTCAAGGCTGAGCATCTTCCATAAGTGGCTGTGAACATTATTGCTTCTATTATAGGTTCTCCTTTCTCAGCGCCGAATTGATTGAGTGTGCGGTTGCGTGAAGGCCAGCCAACAACTGGAGCATGACCGTTTCAATAAAGAAAGAAAGAAAGAGAACAACATAGTGGAGCTCTAACAACATATGTTTATAAGATTAGATAAGGCACACTTCCCTCTGTCCCTTATCTAATAGTTTGAAAATCATTGATACTTCCTATTGTAACTGTCTAGATTAGAAAATAAAAGTGAATTAAAATCAGTATATTTCAGTTTTTTAATCTAGACATTTTTTACAGGACAAAGAGCGAATTTAAGAAGGGCAATTCCCTAACATTTTTATTCCATCCATTAACAGTTTTACTCCATCTACTAATTACTACAGAGAGGATAATATAAAATATTTGTTTTTAATATGAGACAATTTTTTAAAATTACTATTAAAATTGGACGGGGGTGAATTAAATAAACTGCATTATGATTAAGAAGTAGAAAATCCATATTGTGTCTAGGCACGAGTTGCCATATTTGGTAAAACTAGTAGCAGGTTGAATGGGTCCACCCTGTCAACTAAAAGGAGGCCAAGGAATCTAATTGAGGGTTGGAATCTGGATTTGATTGAACACCTAACCAATTAGGTCCTTTGGATTAGGTAGGACTTCAAGGGATCGAATTCCCCTAACCCCACTTTCCTATTTCAGTATAGTATTCTTTCTGTAAGCCAGTACTTATGGTTCTATATAGCTGACAAAAATTAAAGAGAGAAAGAAAGAGGCCATTCCCAATTTTCCACATGAAGTTTTGGGTGCATCCTCTGCAAATGGAGGATGTGGACCTGAAGAAAGTGCTTTTGGTTCAATCAATGGAAATGCACGGCTAATCTGTTCAAACATCCCTCCATTGCCAAGCAATATTATAAGGTTGGATAACGTTTCTTTAATAGCTGAATGGAATTTTGAGCTGTCCTTTGGTTCTTTGGTCAGGAATCTAAGCCATGCATAATAATTACAATTTAGCTAGATAAGTGACTCAGTTCCTCGTCTTAAGCTATCATTTTGTATTTGATAATGGCCTAACCCTGACAATGGTGTTAATCATCTCCCTTAATATAATGTTTCGCCCAGCCATTATTATTTCTTATTTGTGGCGGCTCCTTGCTTATATAATATGCAACTCTTGCTTTCATTTTATAAGTAAAGGAACTTCTTGAATTCTATTGGACCATGGTATGGGCTGAGGCCTATTTGGTCCACTTTCTTCACGGTTCAGGTAAGCCGGTATGGGCTATGGGGTCTAAGGATAGTGGGGGCGATAGCGCCAACCCTATATGAACCATTATGACATATATTTTATTGGGACCCACTTTCATCACACACGCGCACTAGTCATGTAACTAGGGTTCATGTATTCACTTTTGGGGACCGACTCATAAATTAGTGTCGTTGGTTAAACCCGTAGTTAATGAGGGATTGACCCTATCGCGAGCTTGGTCGTGTGCAGAGGGTCCAGACATCCACTGGCTCAAAGAATCAGGCCCTCTAGTTTAATCTGGTAAAATTCAAACTAGAGGCCCATATAATAAGGCCCATGTAGGGTGAAGATAGGAAATTAACTTAAAAGAAACCTAATGAGAGAGGGGAGTAGAGTCTATCACGTCCCCCCTATTTTGTCTCCCCCATTACGTCCCCCTCTCTTTACTTTCTCTTTATCCTCTCTCCCTCACTGCGTGTTGCCCTAAAACTAGAGAAGAAAAAGAGAGAGCGCTGGTCTTCCTTCTCCCTCGTGGTTATTTTCTCTTGGCAGACGTCTATAGAATTGTAGCACCACCAAGAAGCATCAAAGCAAGGGCCAGGGCACTCCATCAAAGGAATTTTACAATCCAAAGCACGGATTTTGAGGGTTCTACACATAGTTAAAAATATTCCCCTTTCTATCTTGATTGAATCAGTGTTTAATTGTTAAATCGGGCATTGGAGTAAAGGATTAAAGCGTCTAGGGGTTGATCAGCCCCAAAGGTGAGTTTGTATAAATTTTTTATTCTATTCTAATTGATTAATTGCCTCATGCATGTGATTATTACTTATGAATGCCTTTGTTCATATGATTGTGTAGAGAAATTGTTTTAAAGATTCAATTTTTATTAAAGGCGCCATCCTTAGGCTCATCGCAGCCACTTGCTTCTATTGGTACGCCACTCATTAGTGGTATCGGAGCTAGGTTTGGGGGTTTAGGTTACTCATTTGATAAAAAAATGAATTTCTTTACCTGATTTAGGGTTTGAGTGTGCAAAATTGGTCAAAACCCTAAATTACTTCTCTACGCTTTAGTTATGATAGGGATTTTACGTTTAGAGTGAAATTAAGTTATAAATGTATTGATTCACATCATTACCTTGCTGGAATTTTTTAATTTGATAATCAATTTGGGCATTAGCATGCCCTATGGGCAATCAGGTAAGTTCTCCCCTTGAGGTTTTTCTAGCTTAAATAAAATTCATGTTCACTCTACATGCAATTACTTATTTTTTTTATCCATATTGAATAATTAATTGTATTGTGTATATTTAACTAATTATTTAGATTAGATATTGGTGGAAATTAACCAAATTAGCCCCAAGGGCATTTTGGTCAATTCACAAGGCATATTTGTTTTCTGCCCAGAACATAAATAATAGAATTTCATGCATATTTAGGTGTTGTTTGATTGATTATTAATTATTTGTGTTAGGTGTGATCATAAGATTGAAAAGACCAAACTAGCCCTAGGGCTAATTTGGTAATTTCACACCATCTTTTGCTTGGGTAGAAAAAGTTATTTTCAGCAATATTAATATGTATTTTCTTGCTCTTATATGTGCCTAAGGGGTAGCATAACATATGAGTATAAGTAATTACACATTAGATTAAACTTACCTTAAGGGCAGGTTAGACAACTCGCTTGTAATTTAAGTCTAAATTATATGAAATTATATTGATTCATACAGCATAAAACACACTTGTTCCTTGCTGTGATTTAGAATAAACGAGTCAAATACATAAACAATAAATCAGTTGTTGGTCGTCTCATGGTATTTGTTCCTTTGTGTCATTATCTTGTTTTGTTGTTAATTTTCGTGCATTATGGCATAAAAAATGGTCACTTCTGAGTTGGGGAAGACTAAAAAGCTAAATGTAAATAATTATCTAGTGTTGAAGAGGATGATACATCATATCCCTACTCTCTCTAACTTTACTCATGTAATGGAACAAGTCATTGAGCCTTGCCAGAGAATTGCACTGCTGCACAAAAGAAACTTTATGAAAAGCTTAAGGCTTATGACAACAAGGCTAGGTCCACCATTTTGACATTCATGGAATCAAAGATCAAGAGGCTCTTTAAAAAGTTTATGACTACAAAAAAAAGATGTTTGAGGTAGTCTTTATGAGGTATGGGGAGTAGACATAGGCTTATAAGAGATGTTACACTCTAAGCATCAGAACTCAAGGATGAGAGAGGGAAATGATGTGAATAAGCATCTGAGTTCCATGTCCATTATAGCTGATGACCTGGAGACCCTAGATTACCCCATCTCTGAGGAAGTTTAGGTGTTAGTAGTTTTGAATAGCCTCCCTGAGTCCTGGGAGAGTGTGGTGGTTTACCTAATTATGAATGATCAGATGCTGAGAATAGAAGCTCTGACTGCCAAGCTTAGGTTTGAGAAAGAAAGGATGAATTGTGTTAATGCTTCAAGGACTGCTACTGCCAACCTAGCACAAAAAACTGGAGGTGGAAAGAAAGGTGGATAGGGGTTTGGGCCTTCAAAGAATAAAAACTTCAAGAAAAGGGGAAAGAAGCCACAAAACAAAAGTCATGGCAAGGCAAATAACAAACCCCAGGGTGCTAACTGTCCCCAGAAGGATAACTAGACCAACAACAACAAAGGCAAGAACAAAGAGATAGTCTATGTTGTTTCTGAGGTTATGATTGCTGATGTCAAGGAGAAGACCTGGTGACTAGACTCTAGATCCATAATCCATGTGTCACACTCATGGGTTTCTAGGGGTGAGATGATCAATGTCTTCCTTGGACAAAACAAGATCTACATGGGAAATAACACCTACTGCAACGTAGAGACCATGGGGACATATAGGATTGATCTAAAGGAAGGGTCAACCCTAGTTCTGTGCTATTTGCTCCCTCCATCAGGAAGAATATGATCTCCATCCCTGTCATCTCGAAAAAGGGATTTGACGTTAGATTCAAAGGGAATAAAGCCACAATGAGCAAGGGTGGCTCTATTTTATTTATAGCTACATTAGTTGATGGACTATTATTTTGTCTTGATGTTTCTAACTCATTTATTTTTAATGAATTAGCCTCTTCTAAGTATTTTGTCTTATCAGTGGATGATGCATTACTTTAGCATATGCAGTTGTGTTATGTCAATATAGATGAGCTACATACAATGTCGAATGCAGGGTTATTACCCAAGATATCCAAAGATCTACATGTGTGCGAGGTTTGTATATTGGAAAAAGATGAGCAGAAAATCCCTTCAAAAGGGATAAAGGGTAAATGAACTATTAGGGGTAATTCACTCAGACATTTGTGGGACCCATAATGTTGAGACCCAGAGAGGCATGACCTATTTATAACTTTTATAGATGACTATTCAAGATATGGGTAAATATATTTAATAAACAGAAAATCAGATGTCTTAGATAAATTAAAGGAATTTAAAACTGAGGTAGAGACCCATTTAGTCAGGATGGTAAAAGTCTTGAGGATTGATAGGGGTGGCGAGTACACATGTGATCTGTTTAAGGATTATTGTACTGATTAGGGAGTAGTGCATCAATACGCACTCCCCTACACTCTACAATAAAATGGAGTGGCAAAAAAGTGTAATAGGATGCTTATGGACATGGTTAGATCTATGTTAAATAACTCTAAATTAAGAACCAATTTTTTGGGTGAGGCTTTAGACACCGCCATGTGCATCCTTAATCGTGTACCTACAAAGGTAATCCAACGGACACCTTATGAGCTATTGACGGGTCGATGCCTAAGCCTAGGACATCTTAGAGTGTGGGGGTTTAGGGCACATGGAAAGATGTCCAACCAGCATAGGTCTAAGCTGGATCCTAAGACCATAAAGTGCAAATTTCTTGGTTATTGTGATCACTCTAAGGGGTACAGATTTGTGGTTCACCACACGGATGGGACAATGGGGGCTATATAGTCTAGAGATGCTTATTTCTTAGAAGAAAAATTAAATCCCATAATACTTGATGAAAAGGTAGATTTTTTTGAGATAGTAAAAGAGACTGGCCCTAGTACTACGTACCCCTGAGGAAGTAATTGGATCAGTTCAAAACAAAACCAACTAGGAACTAAGGGCATTGAGGGAAAGAAGACCTTCAACACAGTTGAGGGACTTCTATACAATGCTAGGGGAAGACAACATCACATTAGATGATCCTGTTTTAGATGACCTAATTACACTTGCGCTAGCCTTAAGTCTTCTAGACGCCCAAGAATGACAGAATGCGATTCAAGAGGAAATGGATTCAATTCTAAAGAATAAGGTTTGGGAGATAGTGGATCCACTAAAAGGGCAGAAGCCCATAGGGTGTAAATGGATCTTCAAAAAGTAGCTTAAGGGAGATAGATCAAAAGACAAGTACAAAGCGAAATTAGTAGCCAAAGGGTTCATCCAAGTGTATGGGATGGATTTTAAAGAGACATACTCACCTATGTCAAGATTTGACTCAATCAGATGTCTCTTAACAAGTATTGCTTACTTTGATTTAGAGCTGCACCAGAAGAGGAGATTTACATGGAACAATCTTAGGGTTTTGTAGTTCCTAGAGAGGAACACAAGGTGTGGAAGAAAATAAAATCATTGTATGGCCTAAAACAATCTCTAAGGCAATGGTATTTCCCTTTGACAAGGTGATTAGTGAATATGGGTTTATAGTGAATAAACATGATCAATGTGTTTATACCTTTTGGGATGGGACTTAGGTATATGACATTGTCATTTTATGTAGATGACTTACTTTTGAAGGGGAATGAGTTAAGTATGATTGTCAATTTAATGGGATGGCTTAAAACCAAGTTTGAGATGAAAGACATGGGCGAGGCATCCTACATCCTCAGGATGAAACTTAACAAGGATAGAAAGGCTAGGAAGTTAAATATATCTTAAGAGTCAAACATAGAAAGTGTTCTCAAATGTTTCAATGTCATTGGTTAGAAAACCATTGAATCCCCTATTTACAAGGGTACTGTATTATCTACGAGTATGGCTCCTCAGACAGAGGAAGACAGACTCTGGATGGAGTTAGTGTCATATGCACAAGCTATTGGTAGGTTAATGTATGCCATGACTTATACTATACTTGACTTCAGTTTTATGGCAAGCTTGCTGAGTCGCTACCAAGCAGACCCTGGACTTCAACACTAGAAAATAGTGAAAAGGGTATTCTGAAACCTTCTAGAGTCTAGGAATCTAGCACTCACCTATCAGGCAAAAAGTCTGTCATTGATTGGATATTGTGATTCTGACTATGTGGGGGATTGAGATGACAAGAAATCCATTGCTAGATTTGTCTTCATGTTTGGAGGCGGGGCTATATCGTGGGCGAGTAAGAAACAAAAGAGTGTTTCTAAGTCTATAATAGATGTTGAGTTTTATGCATGCATTATAGCAGCTTCCCATGCATTATGGATAAAGGAATTTCTCACTAGATTGAGGATAGGAAACTAGACTGATGCTCCTGTCAAGATTTATCACAATAATCTGGTGGCTATGTTGACCATAAAAAAGGGGAGATTAGTGCAAGAAGTAAGCACATTGAAGTGCATTACTACTATATGTTTGACATGCTACAAAGAGGAAAAGTAATTGTAAGTCATATTCCTACTACTGAGATGTTGACAGATCCGTTCACTAAGGCCTTAGTGACGGATCTATTTTTACAATATGCTCATAGCATTGGTCTTCAATACGACTAGTGCAAGTTGTTGTTGGGCCATATGAGCTCTTCACCCATAGTGGGGGATGTTGGACCATGGTATGGGCTCAGGTTCATTTGGTCTACTTTGTTCGTGGTTCAGGTGATCCAGTACAGGCCCAAGGTCCAAGGATAGTGGGCAGTCATGTTGACCCTACATTTACCATTGATAAGTATGAAATATATATCTATTTTATATGCCTTTTTACCTTACTTGCTAATATATATTAAGTTCATTAAGAGTTAGTTATGGTTTATTTAGATTAAGATAGATAATAATATTTTAGTTTGATTATTAAATAATTTGGGAGTTATTAGTTGTTTAGGCATGTATTTGAATCAAGTTGGGACCTTAATTATATTCTACATCTAAAATGTAAAGTTTTTATGTTTTGTAGGTAAGGTGTGCTTATCGAGGCCCTTGGACGATGTTTGTAATAATTCAAAATAGTCTTGACACACTTTAAATGATTTGGACAGCTTTTTGGAGTTACAAACAAGTTGGAAACTAATATAGACATGAAAGAAAGAGCTTAATGAACAGACTTAGCTAAATGAACAAAACTTGGACAAAAAATTGAACAAAACTGACCAGATTGTAGAAACAGTATAGCCGATTAAATGGGGCAGTTTGGAGAATAATCGGCTAAACGTAATTTTGGAGAAAAGTACAGTATAGCCATTCGAATGGGCATGCAGGGTGATCGAATGGGATAACACGCTGTTACCTATTTTGAGCCAATTTTGAGTCCTTTTCATATTAGACTTCCTCATATGCTTCCTATGCCTATATAAAGACGTATTTGGCTCGAAATTGAAGTTTTGGGAAGAGATTTTCTAAAGTGAAGAAGGAAGATTATTCAAAGCTTTCAACGGAAATTTAAGAGCTTTCTTCTACTATAAAGGCTAGATTTTTCTTTTAGTGAGGAGTTGATGAAGGTATAGATAAATTTTAGTTTCTTTTCTTTTTAATTTAGATCTTAGTTGTGAATAATGAAAATTGTGTGATAATGATTTCCTTTTTAATGGAAGAGTTTTTCATGTTTATTCAAATCTATATTGATTTATTATCTTGTAGATGATAGATTGATGTGGTTTTGATATTTACATCAATTATAATTTGTATGATTTAGATGAGATGGTCATGCAATAGTTTTAATGTTCATATGATTAATAAATTTGATGAGTTATACTAAGATTAGAAGAGTTATGTCCAGTGTTAGTTTAGTCTAGATGATTCATGTTATTGTCGAAGATAGTTCATGCCATGAATATAATTAATGATTCTTTTTGAAGTAATTCCAAATTGTTGCTGAGATTACTTGTTTATATTCACACTAGAGTTAGATTAAAGGTTAAGAAATTATTATGGTTCTATAGTGAATTTGATTTCCTAAGTAATTTTCATCATATTGATCTCTTGCTTTTAAATTAATTGATTACTTTTCTTTGCTTAATTTAAGTTTTAAGTTGTTTTTAGTTTTTAATAAAGAAATTCATCACTTAGATTTAGTAATAATTCATCCGTCCCTATGGTTTGACAACCCTTAAATACTTATCCAAGTACAATTACCTTGTACACTTGCAAATGGGTTTCTTATAAACGATCAACCATCGTGACACATATTCTATTAGGACCATATTCATAGAACACACACACTAGGCATGTTACTAGGGTGCGCATATTCACTTTGTGGGGCCCATCTTATGAATTAGTGTCGTTGGCCAGACCCGTGGTTAGCGAGGAGTCGACACTGTCGCAGACTTGGCCGTGTGTAGGGGTCCAGGCCTTTGTGGGCTTAGAGAATCAGAACCCACTCCCATTGCATCAGACCCTCTGTTTAATCCTGTAGAATTCAGATTTGAGGCCCATATCATAAGGCCCGTGTAGGGTCATGATAGGAGATTGACTTAAAAGAGACCTAACGAGAGAGGGGAGTGGAGTCTATCACGTCCCCCTATTTTGTCTCCCCCATCACATCCCCCTCTCTTTACTGTCTCTTTCTCCTCTGTCCCTCACTGTGTGTTGCCATAAAACCAGAGAAGAAAAAGATAGAGGGCTGGCCGCCCCCTTTCTTCCATCTCCCTTGTTGTTCTCCTCTCCTGGTGGACGTCTAGAGAATTGTGGCATCAGCAGGAAGCATCGAAGCAAGGGCTAGGGCACTCCATCAAAGAAATTCTACAATCCAAAGCAAGGATTGAGGGTTCTACACATAGTTAAAGGTATTCCCCTTTCTATCTTAATTGAAACCATGTTCAATTGTTAAATCAGGTGTTGGAGTGAACAATTAAAGCATCTAGGGGCTGATCAGCCCCAAAGGTCATTTTGTATCAATCCTTTATTCTATTCTAATTGATTAACTACATCATGCATGTGATTATTGCTTATGAATGTATTTGTTCATGTGATTGTGTAGAGAAATTGTTTTAAATATTTGACTTTCATTAAAGATGCCACCCCTAGGGCTCGCCCCAACCACTTTCATCTGTTGGTATGCCACTCATCAAATTCAAGATTTTATTGTTGTTTACATGTCATAAAAATACTTTGTCTCATACTAATAGCCCCATTTAGTTTTTCAAAATGAATTGAAAAAAATTATTTTTAAAAATTTAATGGAGATTTTAGTTCTTTTTTCAAATACTAAATGAAGTTACTAATGTAGGACGGATGGAGTACTACATTAGTTTTGGCAAACAATATGTCTAAGCATGCCTATATTATTTCACAATACCACCTAAAAATATTTTGCTAAAAGTTACTAGTCACTCATAAAGTTATTTTCAACAGCTGCTAAAGGTATATTTATTTGTGTTGGTAAAGTTGAGTAAATATGAGGATATGAATAGACATATATACCCTTTTGCAAATTTTATAGTTTTTTATATTTTTATACGTTGTAGCGCGAAATTTATCCAGGCCTTGGGGGTTATCCCACCAGTTTTTGGCAAACACCATGTCTATACATGCTCATAATATTTTTAAATATAACCTAAAAAATTGTTGCTAAAAGTCAATAATAACTCGTAAAGTGATGTTTAGTGTATTCCAAAGGTATATTTAATGGTGGTTTTAATTAGCCAAGCTTGGTAGAAATGAGGATATGCTTAGACATATCATTTTTGCAATTTTTATTTTTTAAAATATTTTTATATGCCATAGCTTGAAATAGGCCGAGTTCATTGGGGCTATCCCTCCTGGTTTAGATCTTGGGAGGCGACGCATAATCCAAGGGGCCAAGTTACCACCATTGCCACTAGGGTTCTCTCTAGCGTGGTGCTCTTTTGTAGGCAGCAAAAAAAACATTTTAGAAAATATTTATTAAAAGAATAATCTTTTTAGAAAATTAAATTGATAAGTTTCAGTTTGGAGAGTTAAGTGGGAATATGATAGGTTTTTAAACTCTTAACAGATCATTGAATGGCTCCAAGTTGTTGATTTTCATTTTGAGGGAAGATAGAGTGACTATAATGTTACTTTTTAGGCAATTAATATAAAACATCTCACAAATTATCTGGCCCTAAACCCTTAGGTGGTTTTGGTCTCCACCGCAACACCTGCAATTTTTAGAAGGAAACAAACATAATTTCGGTGCTAAATTGAGAAGGCTGTTGTTAGACCATTAGCCACAAAATTCGCAAATTGGTCGTGCAACCCTTCACCTCTGGCGTACAAATAGTCAAGGCATGCTCACTTCGGTGCAAGTGTGTGCATTGACAATGTTTGAGCATTTGTGGACTAATTTGTAGAATCCCTACAAGAAGTTGGACTCAATGGTGGGCTGGGTGCCATCAGCAGAGTCCTATGCATGTGTAATAGATGTTGGAACACTCATACCTAGAGTAGGAAATAGATGTAAGGCCGGATTCATGTGCACATGCAAGCAACCATGCCCGGAAGTGTAGGTGGCAGGCTTTGCGCATAACTGATGGCTGGGTGCATGTTTATGAAGGCTCGGGTAGTTGATAGTTCCTTTGTTAAGTGTCCAAGCACAACTAGTATTGTGCATGGAAACCTTGTGCAAGTGGAAAACATGGTGGCAGCAGTTGCTAAGTGAGTAGACTACTCAAGATGGCCAAATCCTATTGGAACTCGGTTTCCAATTGAGAGGACCACGATGAACTTTGTTGATGCAAGAGGATTGTGAATTGAGGGCTTTCAGCTGGAGTAGGAGGCTCAAAGGCTACTGGATGTAGGAAAGACTAGTTAAAGAGGGTGCAAGGATGAGCCCTTGCTAGCTTGGGACTCCGAACAGATGTCTTGGGTTGGACTCTGCATAGGTTTCTTTGTTGTAATGGGAAGGCTCACTTCGGTGACAAATTTGTAAAGAAACTACAAAGTTCTAGTACTACTAGGCTTACATGGACCCTCCTCTTTATATAAGGGACAAATGGGCAATATGAGAGAGGGATTCATCCAGAGGACTATAATCACAATTCAGCAAGGATCAAGCTTGCAAGGCCGCTGTCATTTGTGAGTGTAGGTATGTTCCGTGGGTTTGTGAGAAAGGTAGATGGCAATTCTCTTTGTATTTTCATGCATTGGTTGTTAGAATAAAGGGTTTTGGGGTGGAGATTTTTTCCTATATTTTTCTGACATGTTGGTTTGAAAAGTTGAGTAGAAGCTTGGAAAAGGAGTGGGCAGGCTGCTGGTTGCACGATGCAACTAGGCAAACATGGGGAAAACTCGCATCTAAGAGTTTATCCCATGACAGTTGGTTCAATTGTTGGGACCCTTGAAGAGGTTCGTAAGTTCTTTGAAGGATTTATAGGGTGACTAAATGTGCTGAGGCACTGGGTGATGGCATGCACCATGGTGAAGCATAATCTGGATTTGGCAACAAAGCTGGGCACGGTTCTTTTAGGGGAGTTACTCTTGGGGGTTCGGTTATCCCAAGCACTTGGTAGAGCAAAGCAGCCAAGGCATTGTAGTGTTGGTGCATTGAGCAAGTTTATAAATGGAAGGAATTGTCAACAATAAAACGGAGGCCAAAGTGGAGTCTTTGGCCAAAGAAAATTCACAGTTGGCTATTTGGGGGTAGTCAAGGGGGAATGCTATTGGTTCTGTCATGGCTGGGGTTTTCTAAATAACATTTTCGAAGTAAATGCAGCGGAAAATTCGAGTAATAATTTTTTTTTTTTTAAGTCAAATCATGCAAACCATGGACTAAAATAACCCCAATCCATGACTGCTATTTTTTCAACATATTGATAATATCAAACCATGAATAATCATAATAGTCGATAGAATTCATTAAATAAAGAGCTAGGTCTCGTCCATGTGCAAAATATGATAACTAATAGAGAATAACAAATAAAGTATGTAATGGCAACTTTCGTGCCTTATTTTAATCTACTGAAATAAAGTAAATCCTACTTTGAAGCAGTGAGTTCCTGCTCCACGAATCCAGTTACTCTGCTACTCCTCCTCTAAGGTACCTGCATCACGAAGATGCATGAGTATACCCACTAATACTCAATAGGATCAAACAAGTTTATAAAACCCATCAAGGAACTAAGCTTAACTTTTTTTTTTAAATATTAATCATAAGTCACTGAGAATTTATTCCAATGATATCTAGCTTTGTTAAAACCAAGCCCTTAACCCATTCTCAAAGTGTTAAAAGCCTCAATATCAGAGACTAAACCACCAAAGTAACACAAAACTGATGCAGAAGTTAATCTCTGCAACAACCCTTAATATTAGACTCCAACCTTGGAGTAGACTGCTTAACAGCAGCTTGACCCAAACCCTCAGGGCTCTCAATAACCTGCCACGAGTCTGAAGGAATGAATCCCAACTGTGTTCATGGACACAGATTGGCAAGAAACACAAGCCTTCCATGATGCTTGTGTAACTCCGCTTTTCGTACGCACTATATGGTCCTGGGAAGACCTGCGGGAGACCCGCGATAAAGACCTTTTGGTCAATACCCAAACTGTCGTGGCGATGGAGAAGCGTATCGCAATCTCCACCATTCCCTAATTGTGGGAAAAACAAGTCTTTGCAGACTTTGCAGATAAAATTCCAAGGAACCTAAGACTCTATGGCTCAAGGTTCCGCTTAAAATAAGCACAGTCCAAAATAATTAATTTATGTCACACGTTCGCTCAAATGCACGAATATGTTCTCACACCGTTCATTAACCCCTAATCACCCCTAAAGGTAAATTAGTATATTTAAAATGTGAATGAGGGTACTATTAGTCATTTAAACCCTTCATGCCCCTAGTAAGGCTATATTTGATTATTTATGATTTTAATAATTATAAATATATTTTTATATATTTATAAATTACTAAAAAGATTAAAAGGAGGGTAGTTTAGACCTGAACCGGCCCAATTTCGGTCTGAATCGGGCCGGCTCAGCTCTAAAAACCTGACCAGACACGCAGCTAATGCGGGTCGGCCAGTGCATCTTCTTCCTCCCGGGATTCCACAGCCGTCGCCCTCCACACAGACCAGAGTAAGAGGTGAGGCCGGCGAGCCGCCGCTGGCCCTCCTGCCCCGGTCTGCCAAAATATTCCGCCTTCCCACAAGCTTCCGACCTGCTTAACCATTCGCTCCTCATCGTGGGAATTCTGCTGCCTCCTCGCCAAGGTGCCCAGCAAGGAGAAGGCTGCGACCTGAGGATCGCCAGTCGTCCGGACACCCAGAACCGCCGGTATTTCTCTCCGCCGTACCTGGGTGATCCTAGAAAACTCATACCGGAGACCCAGCGTTAGTTGCCCCGCTGCCTCCATTGTCTCCCATGCCCAGCAGAAAAAGAAACAGAGTTTCTATGCTCTGTTCTTTGATCCATCCGGCAGTCTCAAGGACGCCGGACCTCCATCGGTTCTTGTTCCAATCCTCCAGTCCTCCCCTAATGTCGATTAATGCCTGCAGCAGTCACCGGCCGCCTTTATCCTTTGGCTCCGGTGACGGGAAGATTTAACCAGAGTCATGGAATTTCGGCCGCGGACAGTTTCTGGACGAAGTGGTTCCTCCCCGACCATGGCCGAACTCGAACTTTCTTAACTTATCTCTATCCACTCCGGCGTCTATAAAGAGTCCTCCCGTCGTTAACAGTGCCCCAAGAATATGGCTGCATTGCAACGGAATGACTCCATTGGCATACGCCAGAGGGAACGTTTAATCTTTGCAGAACTAACTCTAGGATATATATACTTATATAAAGTTCAACATGCATCAGCGAAATAAGAATAAACACACCCGTCTCCTCGCCCCGCATGAGAAATCAAAGTGCACAATCCATTCTCTCACAGTATACCCAAGAAGTTTTTAATGGCGTACTACTTCTAAGCCAAAATTTAAGCATATTTCCATAACAGAGTTTATAACCAAGGATCCTACCTTTCCCGACGATGTCTTCTCCTCGCCTCCTTTTCCAGCGACGAACCTTCTTACCCGGCCACCAGAACCTCCCAGCCTGAGCCTTAATAGCTTTCTCAAGCTTATGATGAAGGAGAGGGAGGCTAGGGTTCTTTTAAGGTAGGTTTAAATAAGAGAAGGAGGGGAGAAGCCTTGTTCCAAAAGGAGAAGGTAATGGTACGTAAAGCCAATTACCCCTATGCCAAGTCACCCCTAAGTGGTCCCCACTTGGTGACCCTACCCAATTTAAGCTCTTAATACACAATAACTCTAACTATGCTAATTCTTCATCAATAAATTCTAAAAAAAACATAGAAAATAGCCAAAAATTCAGAAAAATTACCTTGAAAATCCTGGATGCTACAAGTTCAGAGCATAGGTTCACATCGATGACTGGAGTTGTCAATAAAAGAGATCAGGCTATAAGGAAGTCTTTGGACAAAGCAGATTTCACACTTGGATGTTCAGCGGTAGTCAAGGGGGTATGTTGTTGGTGTAGTGAACAATTTCACATTACAACCAGAGTCATCAACTATAAATGAGGTGAAGGTGAGTCTTTGGTTGAAGAAAATTCAGACTTGGCTTGAAGGGTTATGTAAATTAGTTGGCTTTGAAGTATACTAAGAAATGGGATCTAAAAGAATATGTGTCATATGTAATATTATTTACTATTTTTGTAGATCAGAAATATGTCAAAACTTTAAGTATGTAATTAGTTTTAGAAATCTGATTAGATGTAGTTGTAGCCGAGTCAAGTTTAGAATTGATGGACTTGAAAAATAAGAGCATACGTGTTCTCACACAAAAATCACTTGGAAAAGTTTCATAAGTATTTTGGAAGTTTCAAACATATTTAGGGTTAAAAGGGCAAAACTATCAATGAACAATATCATCGATTGATCATTGCAACATACAATAACCATATCGATTGATCTGTTATAAATTATAGCACGAAAGAGTTGAATCGATCACTCGCTTTAGCAAATGATCTATCGGAACCTAAAAGAACCCTTTGTAAAATGAAGCAAAAAGTTTATAGATTGATAGTTGTATTGAGAGATCAATTGTTTGAAGTATCTGCCCTAAGGAAACAATGAATGATAGATCGTTGTTTGAAATGATTGATCGCTAACAATTTTACTTTCCTAATTTATGCATTTTCAGAAGAGATTGTATTCCTAGTTGGAGTCATCTGTCTAAATCAATTTAAATATCTATAAAAGGTTAAGGTATCATGAACTTGAAGAGAGAAAAACCTAGAAAATGTTGTAGAAGAAAGGAGAGGTCCTTGATCATTGTTTTCCTTCAGAGTTGACAAAAAATATTTAAGTACATGTTAACGGTAGATTTATAAAGATGCACAACTGAAAGAGAAAATTCTCACACAACAAACAAAAGAGAAGACATAAGAAATATTTCAAAGGAGTTGAAGAATCTCAAAGGTGAACCAATAATCAAAGAATGACTCTTTGATGGAGCTACTAGAAAAAGTAGAAGAACAGAACACGAAAAGGAAAAACTTTAAGGATTCTAAGGAGAAAGAATTGAATGCCAACAATAAAGAAATTTTAACAAAGAGAAGGAGTTTTGTTTGTGTCAAGTCTAGAGGTTGGTTGGTTGTTCTTGTGTCTTGTATATTTTATCTTTCTAGTTCATTAGTTTTGCCTTGTGAGGCTGTTGTGGGTTTTCACCAAAGTTGGGTCACAATAAATCTCTGTGTATTATTGTGAGGCTATCGTGGTTTTTAACCCAAGTTGGGTTTTCCACATTAAATCTGTAATGCCCGAGGTTTTTCACACATTTTCCTTAAAATTCACGAAAAATTTTTGCAATATAACGTCTGTAAATCGGTGGAAAAATAATGAAATCAAAACCTGATAAAGCAATTTATAATTCAAAACACTAAACATCCATTTTCCATCTAAATATTTTCATCATATGGTTAAACATCGTATGGCCAAAGCAAATATCATTAGGCGCTACTCGAAAACACACGTACGAATAAATTGCTATGATCATAGACTTTAAATACAAATCCCTCCCAAGCATCCCTGAGTACAAGTCCCATAACAATCCACCGACTAATCCAAATGAAAGTCCAGAATAAACATCTTAACGTCTTATCTCACCCAATACATCAGATCGTGGCACAAATAAACTCGCAGTGAGTCAAGCATATACCTGAGTCTAAGGGAATCAATCCACCTCAGAAGCGAGCATCCATCTCCAGGAGCTCTCCACACAACCTGCAAAACCTCCCGTACAACGGGGCTAAAAAGTAGGATGATGAGTATTTTCATGCTCAGTAGGAAAATACCCAGTAGGGGAAACCAAAACCGTGAACTCACCAAGTTCAAAATACATGCGTTCATGTAACTCAAACATGAAGCAAAAGCATATCAATATGATCATACTCATATGCAGCATACAGTCATACCAAATGCACTATCGTGCCAAAGTCATACCAAATGCACCATCGTGCCAAAATCATACCAAAGGCACTATCGTGCCAAAATCATACTATCAAATCAAACTTACACAAACACCCTTATCTAGGGTCTTACAAACTTACTCGTACCACTGTATGCATACTCATACAATATAGGCATACTTGTACGATCTTACTTGTACAATCAAACTCGTACACAAACTCTTACAGTCGTGCTCATACACACACTCTTACAGTCGTGCTCATACACACACTCTTACAGTCGTACTCATACTCATACGCTTACAGTCGTGCTCATACTCATACGCTTACAGTCGTGCTCATACTCATACGCTTATAGTCGTGCTCATACTCATACGCTTACAGTCGTGCTCATACTATCAACCATTGAAGCTCATTACAACTAATAAGCTCCAACGTTGAATGGAAAAGAATGCCACTGGGGCAACACCTTAACCTCCGGGGAGTGACTAGACGCCATGGACTTTTCCAAAGGTAAGGCACACCAATGCTCATGGGGCACTGGATCAAATAGGTAAGAGTAGATCCATGATACTACTTACCTGAGCGCGCAAACATAAACACCCACACATAAAGGGTCATACAGTTGCCCACCATAATGGGTCTTATAGTGCCATAGAATTGCCCACCATAATGGGTCTTATAGTGCCATAGAATTGCCCACCATAATGGGTCTTATAGTGCCAATGCCACTCTTGGGCAGAAAACATACAGTGCCACTTGGGCAGAAAAATATAGTGCCACTCTTGGGCAGAATCATACAACGCTCTCAACAGAGCATCAAACGTCTGGGCTTACATAGCACACAGACCAAATCGAAAACATACTTTGCTCTCAACAGAGCATCAGACGTCTGGGCTTCATACAGCAAACAGACAAAGTCGAAAATGTACATCGCTCTCAACAGAGCATCAGACATCTGGGCTTCATGCAACACACAGACAAAGTCAGAAATGTACATCGCTCTCAACAGAGCATCAAATGTCTAGGCTTATACAGCACGCAAACCAAATCAGAAACAACGTCGCTCTCAGCAGAGCATCAGACGTCCGATGCTCTATACAACACACAGACAACATCCCGCAGGATAAACACCATGGCAAGACATGAGAAATGCTCGGCCGACTCATTAGCGGCTAGCTCAAACATGGAACTTAATCCGTCGAACCCTCAGATCTCAAACTCACAACGCTATCATTAGCTGTGCTTATAATTCAAGTTTGAATTAAGTATATTATGCGGTACAATTATGCCACACAAACTCACAGTCCACGATTGATCAAACTGAAGCTGAGCCCGATCCGAAACCCAAGTTTGTCAGGGCAGCAAACTTCACTTAACCCGTCCACATCATTGACAAAACTCATTGTACATCAAACCCTTACAGTCTTACATACTTCGCCATCCATCTTATGGCCAAATCATCTTACACTGACATCCTCAAATGAAGCTCCTCAGAGCCAACCTAGTTGTCGCCCTCTTACTTATATCTCACTTATTATACTTACTTTTCACTTCATAATTTGTACGTTATGCTTGTACAATTATGCACACTCTTACTATCTGACAATTGCCCAACATACAAGTCAACCCAAACCGATCTATTCTAATCCTTGCCCATCATACTCTTATCCTTTGTCATCCGTCATACTCTTACACATCCAAATCCAAATCCAGACCAAACCTCTGTCACCTCTTACTGTCCATCGCCCATACCTCTGCCCACATACACTTACACATATCCAAAGCATAGTCAAATAGTCATCATACATACGTATGTCTATCACACATATGTATAACATACACATACGGTCATACATACGCAGCTTACAAACATGCTCACTAGCCATCACTAGTGCATACATACATACGTCAAACATACACGCTAGCCATCACTAGCACATGCATAATCCAAACATACTTCAAACATGCACGCTAGCCATCACTAGCACATGCTTATTCCATACATACTCCAAACATGCATGCTAGCCATCACTAGCACATGCATACATATGTCAACATACACGCTAGCCATCACTAGCACATACTCAATCAACATACAAAACATACCAATAAACACGCTAGTCATCACTAGCACATACTTACATCCAACATACTTACAACCAATATGCATGTCATATACATTTCAACATGCCATATAATCGTGCTTACATGCATATCATGCAATCGGATCGTTACTTAACATCCAAAGCATGGAATCATACAATCCTAGCATGTTGCTACTCATTCAAAGCATGCTATCATGAAATTACGAGTTCAAAGCTCCCCTACCTCGTAATCATGACGTTCGATGGCAAGTACAAGACGGTGGCGGCGGCGACGGAGTTGGCGGTCAAAACCACTGCCTGGCTGAGAGAGCTGTTGTCCCGAGGATTTTAGGAAGCGCCGGAACTAGTCATAGCCAAACGGGGTGTCAGAAATCAATGTGGCAAACCCCGCGATCCACGGCGGCACACTAGGGCGGCCGGGAGAAATATCGTGCCAACATATGTGGCGGTGCGACCAAATATCTATGGTGTACTCACTGAAGATTGGCCAGTGGCTAAGACGTACTCAGCCAGCCACAAAGACGTCGAAATCGGCCATGGATAGCACCCTATGGCGACGATTTCGGTCAACAAAGGCCCACATAAGGGCGGAGAGTGTGGGGCAACGCTCAAGAACAAAGGAGAGGTGGAGGACGGCTTTGTGTCAACTCCATTCAGTGGCCAAGCCAACCGATGGTTAGGCGGCGTGAATGCGGCGCCTAAACCCAGAAGTACACGCGTGGCTACATGCACACGCGACCCAAAGGAGCGGGGGAGAGGGCTGAAAGGGGGCGACCCAAGGCCCACAAAAGCCAACAGGGCTAAGGCCCTAGCGGTGGCCAATCTAAGTGGCGACATCGCCGATCGCCACCAACAACCAATACCCATGGTGCGGGCGACTGTGCATCTCACACGACAGAGAGCAAGGGGAGGGTTCAGGGTCGAGCAAAGGCCACGAGGCCGTCAATAGCCAAGGCTTGTGCAGATGAACTCGCCCACCTTCTATCAAGGTAAGTCATACAAACTCTTGCCAAAGGCCATCCGGTACCGACGGCGTAAAATGGGCAAGAAGGGTCAACCTGCACACATGCCGATGAGCGGAATAGCTAGGGTTGTGAGCCAAAGGGAGGAGCACGTGTCATAGGCGATCAAACCGTGTGAGGTGGGACCGTCTCTAGTTGTTACTAGACTGAGGCGGAATCCTCGGTGGCCATTCGGCCACTACCGGCCAATGCTGATGGCGTCAAAAGCCAAACACAGAGCAGCTGACCGGGGAAAACCCATAAGGGCGGAGCGACCATGGGGACGGAGGCTGAATCGGTCCAGGTGGGTGGGGCCGTCCCTGGGCCATCGCCAGGCCGGGGCAGAGCCCACGGTGGTCAAGTCACCCTCACCCGCCAACGATGGTAGTGCCAGCCCACTGGAAAATTGTACGACAAAGCGTACTGGCCGGAGTAGGGGACGACAGAGGAGATGGAACTGGGCTGGGTAGGGTGGTCCACTGCCTTTGCCGGAGCAAGGCGAGGCTAGATGGGGGTCGTGTCGACCACGAATCGCCGCCGGCGGCCACTGTTTACCCAAAATAGTGAACCGGCGGAACAGGGCAGAGAGGGGAAATGGGATGGGGCGGTGGTGCAGAGGCCCACTGGGCCGGGAGGAGTGGCTCCTCGCCGTCGCAGGACCAAGGTGGGCCAGACGGAGCCCAGCCGGGCAGTCCAATGGCGGCGAAAGCCCACTAGCGAGGTTGATAGAAGGGGGCGAAAAACAGAGGCAGAGAGGGAAAACGGAGTGGGACGGTGGAGGAGGCCAAGTGGGGCCGGGAGAGGTGTCCTCCCACTGTTGCCGGCCCAGGCGGAACCATGGGCGGCCGGCTGGCCCTCGCCGGCCCACGGTGGTGGCCCCCTGGCGTCGCACCACTGGGGCGGAGCTGGTGGCGACGGCCCTGTGGCCCACCGGCGGCCAGCGGCGGCCGGGCACAAGGAACAGACGGAAAGGGGGGGCGGCGCACTGTTCACACATCCAGGAGGTTCTGGATCGGGATCGCAATCCCGATCCCTTTTTTTATTTTCTTTTATTTTATTTTTTCCAAACGTATACTCAACGCGCGTTAACTCATTGGTTACGCGTCGAACCTCCAAAATTCGCGCCGTAAGCGCACAGCGAGGCCCGCGGCCCGCGACTAAGTCCCACACCCGACTCTACAGGTATAAATACGGGGTAAATACACAAATATAAATATGCCAAAGCGTCACATTTTCACACCGAAAATGACAAGAAAAATAGCAAGAAAATCCCAAAAATTCGTAGAAAAATCAGGGACCTTACAAAATCTCTATGTGCTATTAAGTGGATTGCATGCTTGGATTGATTGATTACTTTGTAGATTAATAAATCATGCATATATAGTTCGTTTCTATTACTTAGTTAAATTCTTTTGTATAGAGGCCAGAACTCTTGATTCTTATTTCTACGAAGTACAAGTTGGAAGATCAATTGAGTTGTCCACTACCACAATCTAGTTGGATATTAAACTCACAAGTGGTAGCTGAGGACTTTTGTTTAAAAAATTGTATTTGTTTCATGTTATCAATCTGATTTTCCATGCTAATGTGTGTCTATTTTGCTTAATATTACTTACTTTTCCAAAAGGTGTTTTTGTGATTTCAGTGTGTTTGTTTGAACTTGTCTACTTATGCTTAATTGATTCATCACTTCTTATTCTCCTAGTGAGTAACAAGTATAATAAGTTAGAGAAGGTTGTCAAATTGAATAAGGAGCCAATTGAATTAATTTCTATTGAAAAATTTCAATTGAATGAAGATAAAGAAGAACTATAGATAGAGGTTCAAACTTTTAGAAGTGAACTTGAGAAAGAAATGAGGAAATTTAGATCTTTAGAAAATAAACTTGTATCTACTAATGAAGAAATTAATGCCTTCAAATTTGAGAAAAGCCATCTTTTAAAGAAGATAAAATTCTTAGATAATGATGTTCATGAAAGTGTAGGGTGAAATAAGGCTTATTTGAAGAAGTTTGAAGATCTAGGGAGTGAATTAAACATTTCTCGAGAAATAGTGAAATCGTTTACTTTAGGGCAAGAGGAGTTGGACAAAATTCTTTGCATAAGACAAGATAGTAGTGAAAAAGAGGAGTAGGGTTTAGAGAGTTAAATTCTACTAGTTCCAATGGTGTCATTAAGTTTATTAAAGCTAAAGAACTCATGCACAATAGGAAAGTGGCTCCACAAGTTGACAATCATCTTATGAATTAAAGCCCAAAGTGTAATTATAGGAAGATAGATCACAAGGGTGATAATCATAAGTCCTTAATTATACAAATTCAAGCTACGAAACACAACATAAATCACCTTAGTCAATGTATCATGAATAAATCTAAAACTAAGGAAATGTATAGTGATTCATAGTTGAATAATTTGCCTAAGAAGAGGAAAGACTCAATTCACACCATAAGAAACCTCAAGCCAAAGTTACATGAATTAAAAAGCACACACGAAATTCCACACCCAAGGAGGTTCCTTAAGACAATAGGAAAAAAAACTTTCCAAATTTAGATTAGAAAAAAAGTCTTGAAGAACCTTAGCTCCCAAGTTGATAGAGTAAGCAGAAGCACCTTTGATAGCTTTAGGATAGGTTGCTAGGCATAACAAAGGAGCTTGTGATCTCTAAGTAAAAGAGATTATTTTTTTTTCATGATTTAATTTTTTTGATCTTTTGGACAAAACATATTTTATTTTCATCACATTTTGTTTTCATTTTCATGCCTTTTAATTCATAGGTTTTGAATTGAAAAAAAGTAGACTATCGTCAAAAACACAAAAAAATTAGTATAGCTTTTGCTTTTGTTGCTAGTTGCTAGTTGCTTTGTTTTGTTTTGTTTTATTTTTATTGGTTCAACTCTTCAGACTTAATAAAATTAATTTTCTTTTAAACTTAAAAGCAATATGACTTGTGGTCAAATATACCTTAATGAAGATAAGGATGCACCAAGGAGAGTGAAGATCAATTTATTTTTCTTTTGTTTAATGTTGCAAATCTTTGTTATAAAATATGTACACATCTGTTTAAATTCAAGTCAATTTTATGAATGAAGATCAATAGAGCATTCTTAGACACAAGTTAACTAACGCATTTGGATTCTAGTGAAGTGTTAGTGATCAAATTAAAGGAACTAAAGTTAGACTTCTATTTAGAATTTCATGCGAGAAAGAAAATTTCATGTAATGTGATTCAATGTTAGTAAATCTGATGTATTTCAATATCTTTTTATTAATGGAATTGTCCACATAAATATGATGGGGAATGGCTATCTACTTATGTTAGCCTTGGATAATGTGAAGCTCTCGTCTATTTGACATCAAGTAAAATGAATGAAAAAGAAAGAAAAAAATAAATGATGTAAGTTGAGAGAATTTAGAAAAGATCAAGCCCTAGAAAAATTATTTAGGGAAAAATATCATAACTTAGAGAAAGGCATGTGCATAATCTTTTTGAGCTTATATTTATTTATTCTTTTAGGAGAAAATATACATAGATTCTAACTAAAGTGAGTCAATAAATGAGAATTTTTGCTTAACAAGGGTCTAAAAAAATTAGTCTCAATTTGAATAAGAATGATTTTGCGAGTTTCAATATTAAAAGAAAGAAAAGTTAAGAACATTAGTGGTTTCTTCAAAAATTAATAAAAGAGAGTTAAAGTGTCAAAAAGATAAAATAAAAATTAAATATCACATACTAATGGAGTGGACTAATTTAAGGCAAGGTATAAATGAACATAATTTGTGGATGCACTTATAATAAAACAAATTTAATTTACCATTTGTCAAAAGGTGCTCAACTTTGTTTTTTATTTGTATTTGATTTTTATTTTGAGTTTTTCTGTCAAAAAAATCTTATTTTGATAGATACTACCTTGAAATAATTTAAAGAATTTTTTGGATTTTTATGAATTTTCTTAATTTTAAAAAAATAAAAAATCATATTTCTTTCAAAATCAATCAATCAATCCAAGAAGCGATCAATTGTTGGTCGTATTTCCACGGCGAAGCACTATTTTAAAAAATGGCCCCAGCCCTTAAACCTCCTCAATTTCACTCCAAATTCTTCAAATAAGTGTGAAATAGGGAAATAAGGTGGCTAAGTTCTGTTTTGCATGAGATGGCACTAATTTCATTGTCAATTTGAAGATATTGTCCATGGCTACAGTGAGTACCAAACCTCCATATTATATTTTTAATACATTTCAAGTGGTTTTTAGTAATTATTAAACCAATAGGAATGTTTAGAATAGCCTGATCTATGTTTCTACAAAGTTTTAAGAGATTTGAACCGCCAATTTTGAGATCTCACTAATTTATTAATTCGATTTCAACTTTTCTCCAAATTGGGAATATTTCAAAATTTAGCATTTATGATAAAATTAGTCATAGCTTCAGTTATCAATATTATTCTAATCATTGAAATCTATCATGTGTCTGAATTTGAGGTCAATCAGACACAAAAAGTTTTAGGGTTTTATTTAATTTCAAAAATATGATATTTAAGTTGCATTTCAGTGTTTTTGAAATTCTAGGACTTTAATTTAGTCTTATGATTTGTTCCTAGTGATGTTTATCCCTAGGTTTTATTTCTTTGCAATCAATGTAGATGAGACAACAAAGCAACAAAAGGTAGCTAGTTTGTTGAGATCAGGGGCCCCAAAATGTTTAATAGTGCAGGGGAGAGGATTAGACCTATTCGATATGAGCATAGTGTGGTCCATGTGCTAGTAGAGACTTACATGGAGTGGATTGAGGCTAGAACTTATTGGATGGGGTACACTGATCTATTTCTACAATTGATCAGCAAGTGTAGCCCCGCCTTGCTAGACAGTAGTAGTCGTCACTTTGCTTAGATGATGAGGATACTTTAGTAGGAGTTTTTGGAGGCACTCAGGTTTGTGTTATGCTATAGATCATTGTTGAGGTGATTCAGTGTGAGAGGAGACCTCTCAGATATCTACATTTTTATAGATCTATCTTTTCGTTAAATAGTGAGTTGACTGGCAGACTTACTGGCCTACTAAGATGTAGAGATTCAGATGTATCCCTACTTCCTCATTCGATGACAATTGACTATCATCTTCTTCATGTAATAGCACAGTATGACATATGGAGCATGAGGAAGGAGAGAGTGGATAAGATGATGGCCAAGATTTTATATATTTTGTAAGAGCCAGAGCTAGAGTTAGACTTACCTTCTATAATTTTTGGTACAATTATGACCTTTCTACATGGTCATATGCATGGGAAGCTGCCATATTTTTACATTTTTTGTAGAATATTAACCTTAGTTCATCTCAGGATCCCACAAGGAAAGTCGATTATGGGTGGGATAAGACCTATTGATGCTGCAGTTGTTAGAAGCATGATGTCTCACATAGGGGTATGAGGGAACAAATAAGGAAGAGTTGTATTTACCAGTAGATGATCCAACATAGCAAATTCATTTAGATATTCCAGATATACTATTGATGTAAGCAAAGTTCGTTGCTTTAAGAGATGAGATGTTTCAGAATATTGCCGATATTAGGAGGATGCTCAAAGATAGATTACCATGTGCAAATAGTGAGGGAGAGCATTTTTATTCTATTGCTGATGTTGACGGTAGAGATATTTCATATTCTATGTTTATTTGTCACTTTTACATGTATTCATATGATGGAACTTGTTTCAATTTATTTTGTGTTTCATTAGAAACTAATGATGTAATTGGATATGTCATGGATAGTTTTTATTTGATGGTTTCATTATTTTCATGTATTATGGTGATATTTATGACTTGATTGTGCTTAATAGAGTATTTTGTTGATTGTTGATTCACTTTTTGTCTATTTGATTCAAAAAGGGGGAGAAATGATTAATAAATCTAAGTTCTTATTTTCCTACATTTTTAGATAGTAGTACTATGCAAATAATTTTGATTACAAGTGTATATTCTAGAGGAAAAGCTTTAAGGATTCTAAGGAGGAAGAATTGAATGCCAATAACATTGATTGAGCAAAGAAGAGTTTTAGTTTGTGTCAAGTCTAGAGGTTGGTTGGTTATTCTTGTGTCTTATAAGTTCTATCTTCCTAGTTCATTAGTTTAGTCTTGTGAGGCTATCGTGGGTTTTCACCAAAGTTGGGTTTTCAACAATAAATTTTTGTGTATTATTGTGTGGATTGTATGCTTAGATTGATTGATTACTTAATAGATTAAAAGTTCATTCGATACATTGCTTAGTTAAATTCCTGTACATAGAGGCTTGAATTCTTAATTCTTATTTCTACAAAGTACAAATTTGAAGAGCAATCTAATAATTCACTATGGCCATCTAGTTGGATATTACACTTAGGACTGAAAACATAGAGTACATAACAATTCCTTGAAGGATCAATTGGACCCATAGAGCAATCGATTGCCAATTGCCAGCTAGTGTCGCTGAGACCACTACCTTGAGTGATCGATTGGGGTTCCGAAAGCAATCGATTGGGTGTTGTCCATTAACCTTATAGATAAATTAGATGTTTTGATAGATCAATCGCTTGCCTTACTATCTAAGTACAAAAATCTCATTGATCGATCGGTGCATCAAATGATCGATCCATCACGATATCATTCTAATAGTAACTTGAACGACCAATCAATACTTACGATAGACTGCACAATCTTGGGATAAGCTAGAATTTTGCTTTGGAACTGATATTTTGTAATGGATTGCCTTCTTTTTTGTTAGTAGGAGACATAATTCCATGTTGTTTTATTTATTTAAGCTTTTTCTATTCTATATTCTCTAATTTTGATTGGTTTTTGTTATTATTTAATCTTAGATTGGACTTCTTTATTTATAGTTTATATCACTAGTACTTATATAAAAGATTAGTTTTCTTTGAAATTTTGCTGACAATGAAGAGAGCTTCTTTCCTCTCCTTTAGCCCCCTATTTTGTGAGTTTACTTTTGAGATTTGCGAGAGAGGAAGGTTGTGCACGCCTGTTGCCTGATTCATCTAGCGAGGAGAATCAAATAAATATCTGCCTTGCATCAACTAGAGGCCTTATACAGGTCCAACTTACTGCATTGATGTTGTGGAGAATGTATTGCAGGAATTGATGAGATCCATGATCGCGATGAAGTAACGAGGTTGTTGCGGCAAGTTGAGTATCTAACGCATCATATGGCTAATTTGATGTTGTCGTTGCTCACCAAAAGCCCTACATGTGTTAGCCCAATGACCACTTTGAAGATGATGACCAAGAAATTGATGATGAAGGTCAAGACAAATTTTTCAACACTGCCCTCCATGGCAATGAGAAGGTGGACTAACCACCTCAATGTGAGGCCACTCCACATGGGTGTTTCCTGCCATAAGGGCCAAGGAGATTGACAGCTTACGCTCCCCTAAAATGAAGTGAGGTATAAGTTTCTAAATGTTGTTTAGCTCCTTTTTCTATAGTTCTACTTACAAGGACAAAATCTAGTGCAATGTTATTGCTATGGATGCTTGTCATTTAGTACTTGGATGCCCTTGGCAATATGATAGGCATGTTATTAAACACCGGATTGACCTATGCTAAGATCTACACTCCCTAATCATGCACATTATAAGATAAGTCCTAAGGAACATGAGAAACTTTAACGACAAGTTCATGGGTTACCAAGCAAAGGACACATCAGAGAGAGTTTGAATCTATATGGTAAACAAGCCATGCTTATGCATAAAAAATATGGTAGTTTGCGTTTGTGCACAATTAATTATGCTCTTAACAAGATTACTATTAAGTGTCACTTTCCTATCCTACGTCTTTATGATTTACATGAACAATTACGTGGTGTTATTATATTCAACAAGTTGGATTTGATGAGTGAGTACCATAAAATTAGAATTAGATCGGGTGATGAATGGAAGACATCCCTCAAGACATGGGAAAAGGGTTGTATGAGTGGTTGGTAATGCCATTTGGGTTGTCTAATATACCAAGTAAAATTTTGGGAGCGATGAACTAAGCTCTTAGACCTTTCATTGGCAGTTTTGTGGTGGTGTACTTTTATGATATACTCATATATGGTAATGATTTTGATTCTCACTTGCAACATCTTCAGAATATGCTAGTTGTTCTTCTTAAGGAGAAACTTTTTGCAACTATCAAGAAATGTTCTTTAATGAGAGATTTTCTGCTCTTTCTTAGGTACATTGTGTCTAAAGATGGATTAGTTGCAGATGAAAGTAAAGTTGAAACTGCTAAGCAATGGCTAAGACTTGCTAACATACATGAGGTACAAAATTTTCATGGATTGATTCTTTTTATAGGAGGTTTATTCTATATTTTAGTACCATTATGGGTCCTATCACTAATTGTATGAAGGTCACAGAAGAAGAGAACCTATCATTATGCTTTCAAACATATTAATACACGAGAAATTATCTACTAGACATTCTCGGTGGGCATCTTATTTTTAAAAGTTTATTTTTGTGCTCAATCATAAGTTTGGGGTTCAAAATAGAGTTGCAAATGCCTTGATTAATCATTCATGCTTACTACAATGCACGCTTAGATGTTATGTTTTGCTTAATTTTGGGAAATATTGCTTATTGACCCCTTCTTTTCTAAAGTTTTGGTTAATATTAAGGCAAGAAAGACATCTGATTATTTGATTCATGATGAATTTTTCTTCAAAGGTATTCAACTATGTGTTTCTATATGTAGCTTACATTTAAAGATCATAAACGAATTACATGATGAAGGTCACATGAGAAAAGGTATGACATTCCAACTTGTTTCTTCTTCTTCTTTTTTGGCCATGTATGTGGAGAGAAGTGTACATATTTGTTTAGAGTATTGCATATGTCATGATGCTAAAGGAACATTAACAAATGCTGGTTTGTCTATGCCTTTACCTACCCCTCAATAACTATGATATGACATTAGTGTGGATTTTGTTCTTGTATTGCCACTTACACAGATAGTAATGGTTGTTATCTATGTGATTGGTTATAGAAGATGACACATTTTGTGGCTTGGAAAAAACTAATGTTGCATCTCATGTTACATTATTATTCTTTTAGGAGATATATTGGTTACATTACCTACCTTTATCCATTGTGTCTAATTGGGATACTCATTCTTTTAGTCATTTTTAGCATTCTTTATGAAAACTAGCATATGCATCTCTTGATTTAAACAATGCTTATCATTCTCAAACCCATGGCCTAATAGAGGTAGTGAATAGATCTGTGGGTAACTTGTTAAGGAGTTTGGTGAGTGTCATGCCCCTAATTTTACAACACCTTTTTTTATAATAAGCAAAATCTCCATTTTCATGAAATGATATGAAAATATTAGCCCATCTCCTTCATATAAATAGTGGAATTCAGTCTTTAAATCAACTTGTCAAAATAACTAATCAAGGGCATGAAATTCCATCACATTCATAAATTCATTATTGCAATACTGATAATTTTAATAGAAATATATATATATATATATATATATATATATATATATATATATCAAATAGATCAAATTATATGCAGGATCCACAAATTACATAATTGTCTATTGACCACATTAAAGCCAATGAATGTAAAATGGCACACACTTGTGCCTAAAGAAACTTAACCAAAAGAAATGCCTCAACATGCTGGACAGAGAATTCATGCTACATCTATTGCATTCTCGTGCCTCTTTACGTAACTTGGAAACCTGTACTACAAAAGATGATAATTATACAAGAAAACTCAATTTTATAACAAAATAAACAAAACATAAGTTCCAAAACCACATACTAAGAATCTCTTCTTGATAAAATCCATTCAAGAATCAACATAAACAACAATCAAACATAACCTGCTTCATCATGACTCATTGCCCATAGAGCAATCTCATTTCAAGGTTCTCTAGACACGATGACCTCATATAGGAGCTATGAGAAATATGAGTAATATGTCTAGTTTATTGGCTGATTTATTTATGAAAATAAGTCAAGAAACCATATGGAAGTAATGAGTCATAGAATCTAATTTGAGGTTGTTGTCTCAAGTTAGATTTGGAATTTACATAATTGAAAAATAGGAGCAGACTTGTTCTTATTGTTCAAGGTGAAAGACTGAAGAATGTGAAGAGGTTTGAAGATTATTCATATCACATTAACATATATAAATCACTTGGAAAAGGTTAAGAAGTGATTATAGAGGTTTTAAAGGAATTTAGGGTAAAAAGGGCAAGAATGTTAAAAAATAGGTAGGACAATCAGTCGCTGCAAATAATGGAGTAAATAATCAATCACTTGTTGATTCAGCCTTGTGCAAAATGAAGCTGAGAGTTATCGTTCAATCACTCTCGCAACCGATCGATCGATTGAAGAATCATGCACATTACAAATAGTAACCAATTAATTGTGTTTTAAAATGATAGATCGTTTGAAGCATAGATTACTCGAATTAAGACATTTCAATTTCAATTTTACTCCTTTTTCAAGTACAAGTTCTAAACCGACTTAATGAACTATATAAGAGTTATGAAATTATGAAAATCTAGAGAAGAAAACTTAGAGGAGAATATGGTGAATTGAAGAAGACAATCCACAAGTAAAAGAGCTTATATAAAGAGTATTCTAAGAGGAGTTACAACATGCCTTCAATAGAAGATTGAAGATTTCCTTAAGGCAAAAGTCAAGACAATGAGAGGTACTTGTTGAAGACTAGAAGGAGACGTAAATAGGGAAAGAAGGAGAAAGTTTCAACTGCTTAAGGAGAATATTTGATGGCCAACAATAATGATAATTAGGAGCTTCTGTTAGTGCCTAAACAAGGTTAGTGATTTGCTTATGTCAATGTGCAGTCTTGATTTTAATGCATTAATTTGGTTCCTTTGGAACTGTCGTAGTTTTTTACCCTAGTTAGGATTTTCTACATAAATTGTTGTGCTCATATGTGGATTGATGTTTGATTGATTGACATTTCAAGTGTAAGATTGAGTGAATATTAGGTTTTAATGTTTTTGCTTGATAAAAAAATTTGCATAAAGAAGCTAGAATTCTTAATTCTTACTTGTTGAAGTACTAGTTTCGATAGCAATTTGGTGATCCACTAGCTCGTTTCGATAGATATGAAACTCTCAAGTGCTCCACACCACTAGATACTAGGTCATCACAACTCACTAAGGCTTCTGGACCTTAGTGCTAAGATTCTAACTTCTATGATCATCAAAAACTCCAATATTAAGTGGCACAAGACCATTCATCATTAAATGGTCTAATCAATTTGAACTTGACTCCTTGGCCAAGGAAACAATTCTACATAACTCCCATCCTTAGAGATATGGAAGACCTTAGTCCTATTTCATAACAAACCCTTTCTGTCTACGCAGCTATTGGCTCACTTTAAGAGCTATGGCACTAAGGAACGCTCGACCGTAGGTGCCTAATGCATGGTCTTTGGTACCCATCAATCACATCATGATGTATCATACACATGACTTAGGGTTCATTAAACCTTACTAGTGCATAATTGACACTTCGATCTCATCATCAAATGTTTCATATCATGCATTTATTTATATAATAATCATAACATCAATCATTGCAATATTACTTCTTGAAAACTATATCCAACAACACTGTCGATAACTTTCCCGACATATCAACTACCTTGCCAATTGCTGTTGATGACATGATTGACATGTCAATCATCTCATCGATGATCATCCGTAGGTTCGTTGACACGTCGAACCTTGCCGACAGTAAACAAAACATGCCATGGCAACCTTACCAACATATCGGTCACCTCATCGATCACCATCGATGAGTTCAATGACACGTTGAACCCTACTTATAGCGGGGAGGGTATTAGTCTACCTTCTTCATTGATGCTTAACTGGCATGTCGATCCCCTTGCCAATGTCCAAAAATACAACGCAAACCATTGCATGTATGTAGAGTCCTAATTATCCTCTTCCTATGCTGGTACGTCCATCGGCATATCGATGATTGCACTAATGATCAAAAAATTAGGACCAAGTATTCATAGACCATTTAAAACATGTTTTTGAAATACTATTACGATGAAAACCTTTTCATAATGAAGAATTTAGTAATTTGAACTATAATTCATACCTAGAACAACAAAGTCTCAAATACACCATGAAAACCATGACAATCACTAAACTCCCTTGCATATGATAAACAACAATTTATATTCATAAGGGACTCTAAAGAAACCTCATTAAGCATTTTTTGTTAAAAAATTGAGTTTACAAGGCTATTCCGCCTCGCAGCATAAATCTTCCTTCTCTTTACGACAATCATTCTTCCCGACCAAAGTTCATATGCTCTTTCAATGGTGCTTGATCTCTCCATGGACTCCGATTCTCACTAAGAGATAGTTTCCACTCTTTTAAATACTAGGATAACTACTCCCTAGACTTCGAACTGTCTAGCCACTTCATATTACGTGATAACTGCATGCATGCAAGTTTCATTGGCAACTTTGTCGATGCATTGATGTCGTCCAATGAATCAGGTCCATTTTCATTGGTAGAACCATCAACGTGTCAATGATCACTGACAGCTGAACCTAAATATTTTCTTTATTATAAACTGTACATATTTCTTTTAGGAAAATTTTGGGGTGTCATAGTGGGTGCTAACTTAAAAACTTCGAATCAACACCTGTTCAATGCTAGATTTGCTTGTAATCAAGTGTTAACAGAAGCACAAGTTTTAGTCATTTTACTCTTGCATTTGGCTTTAACCCATGCTTTCCCTTGGATTTGGCTCCTAATCCATATGTGAAAATTTTATGTGGCTTGTTGAAGACTTTATTTCTTACTTACTAGATTTTCAGTCTAATACTCTTAATAAATTGCAAATGTCTAATGATAAATATAAAGCTATAGGTAATTTGAAGAGATATCATATTGAATTTGATGTTGGTTATTTTATTTGGGTTTTATTTGCCCAAAGACATTTTTTAGTTGACGAATACAACAAATTATTTGCAATGATGATTGGTCCTATGGGGATTATTTAGAAGATTCATTCTAATGTTTGTCATCTCAAACACCCACATTCATACTTCTGATGTGTTTTGCAGCACCTCAAAATTTAGAAGAATTTTTTTAGTTAAATAAATTTGTGAGAGAAATTAACCCCATTGAGTTGAACTAGACTACGATAAAAACCTAGAATTGACCCCTTGACCATTAGGAGCTGGGGCTAGAACTTTCCCAAGTTAGGCCAAGAGTGTGGGTTGCAAGGTCAACCTAGTCAACTCGGCTACTCAAAACCTAAAAACCTTAATTGGAGACTCGGGAAAGTTAGCAGGCCCATCCATATGACTTGACCTAATGACACATGTATGATAGAATATCTACGGGTAGACAAGATTCACTTAGACTTTTCCCACCAAGTCCTAACTTGAAGGGTAGGGGATATCATGTGTTATTTAAAGAAACTATGACAAGACCCCGACTTAAAATTGAAAAGGAAAGAACTAGATGGTCAAGCGAGTAATTGGGCTTTAGATGGGCTTGGCGCTAGCCTTGGTGGCTAGCTAGCTGCTTGCATTGGTGTCAAGCTTTCCAAGTTGGCCAAAATCATTCAAGAAAGGAGGGACAAACTCAAATCAGGAAATTTGAATAGAGGGAACTTAGGAAGGTTATATTGGGGGAAATCCTTGCCAAAGTAGGAACCTCCCCTGTAAGGACTCTTTTCCCGTCTCCCACTCTCTCTCTATCCATCACCTCCCTTTCTCACTTTCACATTGGTTCGGACCCCATCTCCCCTTTCTTCTTACCCTCTCCCTTGCCTTATCCGCCCCTATCTTATCCCATCTACTTTGGATTCTTGAAGCTTAGAAGCCTTTAGAGACCACCTTGAAGTTTGGAGAAGGATGACCTTCATCCAAGGCTAAACAAGGAGGCTTGATTCACAAAGAGGAGCTTTTTCTTGTGGAATAGGTAGGGACTACCTTCTCTACTTTTGTTTATGATAAATAGGATGTTTGGTGCATGCTTGATAAATTACTCATGTTGAATGATTGATAGTTGAAGCGTGATTTCATGATTAACTTATGCAAGGCTAGAACATTAATGATTGAATGTGATTTTGCCCTTATGTATGTGGTATATGTAAGAACATATGAGTCATATTTCAATTTTATTGATTAATTTCTTTTTCAAAATTATGTAAAAAAGCTTGGGTATGTACTTAGTCATAGAATATGATTTGATGTTATTCTATCGAGTCAGATTTGAAATTGAAAGACTTAAAAAAAAGGAGTAGACATATTCTTATGGCTCAAGATAGAAAACTGCAGAATATTTAAGGCTTTCGAAACATATTCATATCACATTCGCATACCAAAATCATTTGAAGAAGTTTCATAAGTTATTTGGGGTTTCAAGAGGTTTTAGTGTAAAATAGGAAAAATAGTAATTAAACTGTCAGAACGATCGATCACTAGATGTAAAGCTGGATAGAATGATCAATTGGAACTTTATTAGCCCTATGCAATATGAAGTCGAGAGTTATCAATCTATCAATCGCTTCATTAATCAATCGATCATTCAAGTATTGTTTGTTAAGAAAACAATGAATGATTGATTGCTAGCAATTATGATTATCCAAATTAAGTCATTCTGAATTTAATTTTTTTCCTTTTAAATCCAAATACCTAAATCAGTTTAGAGAGCTATAAAAGGGATAAGAAGTCACAAATTTTGAGAGAGGAAAACCCAGAGAAAATTTGAGAAGGGTTTCTACCTTTTACATATTGTTTTTCAAAGAGAATTCACTTGCAGCTTTGAGTTGAAGATCATTGGTGAATTCATGAAGCTATTATAAATCTTAGAAGCGAGTTCACACAGAAGTTTCAAAGAGGAGTTGCAGTTTATCTTCAATGGGAGACAGTGGAGTAACTACGTTATGACAGCGGGGGGCCATGGCCCCCCCACTATTTGGAACTTTTTTTATATAATTATTGGATATGTCTAAGATTGGGCAATAGAAATCAATGGCTGGGTATATAGTTGGCCCCCCTAATCTTTCTACTCTGGTTCTGCCACTGATGGGAGATTAAGATTCTAAGAGGCCAATATCAATACAAAAAAAGGAACTTGTTGAAGTTTAGAAGAAGACAATGACAAAGAAAGGAGGAAGAAAAGTTTGAAGTGCTTAAGGGAGAAGACTTCATGGTCGTCAACCTTAAGAATTTGTAGAGATCTAAAGAAAAGGATTTTATGTTAAAGTCAAAACAAAGATTGGTGGTTTGCTTGTGTCGATGTAATTGTCTTGCTTGCTAGTAGTACATTGATTTGGTTCCTTTGGAACTACCACAATCTTTTACCCGAGTATGGGTTTTCCACATTAAATTATTGTGTGTTCATATGTAAATTGAATTCTTGTGATTTGATTGATTGATACATTGTGAGTGTGCTTTGATAAAATATTTACTTGTTTCTGCTATATATAAAAAAAATTTGCGCAAAGAAGCTAGAACTCTTAATTCTTACTTGACAAAGTACTAGTCTTAAGAGCAATCTAGTATTCTGCTAGGTTAGTAGACAATTATTAAACTCACAAGTGGTGTTTGAGGATTTTAATTTGAAATTTACTTTGAATTGATGCTATCTATTAAGTTTTGCATCCATATATGAAGTTAATAACATTAGTGTTCATAAATTCCTCTTAGACTTGTTCAATTTTCCAAAAGGTATATTTTTGGTGATTTTGTGTGATTATTTGAACTTCTTATCCTCTGCCTATTTGATTCATCATGTCTAGTTCTTGTTCTAGTGATGATAAGATGTTTATCTTGAAAGTTATTTTTGACAAACAATTAAATTGAGTAAAAACTGCAAGAAGATAGAGAATATTATTAAATTGAATAAGGAGTCAACTCATTCTATTTTTATTAACAAATTTTAATTGATTAAAGATAAGGAATCACTAGAGAAAGAGGTTCAAACTTAGAGAAGTGAACTTGAGAAAGAGAGGAGAAAATGCAGATCTTTAGAAAATAAACTTGTGTTTACTGATGAAGAAGTTAATGCCTTCAAATCTAAGAAAAGTAATCTTCTAGACAAGATAAAATTCTTAGAAAATGAAGTTCATGGGAGGGTAAAGACAAATAAGGTTTATTTGATGAAAATTGAGTGTCTAGGTAAGTATGTAAAGGCTTCTTAACAAAAATTGAAAAACTTCACCTTAGGGAAAGAGAAATTGTACAAGATGTTGAATATGTAAAAGGATTGTAGTGATAAAAGAGGATTAGGATTTAATAAGACTAATTCTACAAAGTTTAATGATGTCACTAAGTTTGTCAAGGCTAAAGAACCTATGCACACTAGGAAGGTTGTTACACAAGTTAACAATGTATCAAAACCTAAGTATCTTCTTGGGAATCAAAGTCCAAAGTCTAGCTATAGGAGAGGACATTACAAGAGAGAAAATTATGAGTCTTTCGTAATTAGACAAATTCAAGAAATGAAGAACAACCTAAAATGTCTTGGTAAAAAAATCCAACACTAAGGAAATTGGGTGTCTTCTAACTTGAATAAATTACCTAAGAAGTCAATAAGAACCCACATGAATTCTCAAGATAATGAACCAAGAATTAAGAAAATTTGGGTCAAGAAGCACACTTCACACAATTCTACACCAAGGAAGGGTATTTTAAACAATAGAAAGAAAACCTTACAAATTTAGATTAAAAAAGATTTGTTAGAGGACCTTAGTTCCCATGCCAGGCAAGGCTAAGGAGTCTCAAATATCTATGTAAAAGATTCTGATTTCTATCCATAATTTAGTCCTTTCTATCCTTTAGACATTCATGTTTTTTTGTTATCTCGTATTTAACTTTGTTTTTACGTGTTTTTAATTCATAGGTTTTGAATTGAACAAAAAAATGGAATACGATCAAAAACATAAAAAATTAGTATAGTTTTTGCTTGATTTTGCAATTGGCTTTGTTTTATTTTTAGATTGGTTAAGATCTTGAGACATATTGATAATAAATTTCTCATAAGTTGAAAAGAAATATGATTAGTGGTCAAATATACCATAAGGAAGAGAAGGATACACAAAGGAGTGTGAAGATTAATTTGATTTTCTTTTGCTTATTGTTGCAATTCTCTAATTTTAAAACTTGTACACATCATGTTGAGACTCAAATCACTTTAATGTATGAACATCAAAGAGATAATTCTTAAACATAAGTTGACTTAGGCATTTGGACTTTAGTGAAGTCTAGGTGATCAAATTAGAGGATCTTTTGCTAGATTTTTAAAAGAAAAGAAAATTGCACGTAATGTACTTCAATCTTTATGTGTCCTATGTACTTTAATATCTCTTTAAATAATGAATTTGTCCTCTTAAAGATGATGGGGAAGGGGACATACTCAGGTCAACCTAGGTTGGTGTGAAGCTCTTATCCTCTTAATATCAAGAAAAATAAATTAAAAGGAAAGAGGCAAAACAAAAATAATGAAAAAAATGAATGATGTAAGTAGCAATGATTTAGAAAAAGTCAAGCCCTAGAAAAATGATTTTGAGGAAAATTTCCATAACTAAGAAGGTATGGGATATTGATTAGAGTTTTTGATTATTTTTATCTTTTTAGGAGAATGATGCACATAAATTCTAGCTAAGTACAGTTGAAAATGTGAGCTTAGGCTTTACTAGGATATGAGCAAATTTGTCTTAGTTTGGTTAAGAAAGATCTTGCAAGATTCAAAAATTAATAAAAGAGGATGAATGTGGTAAAAAAAGATGAGTACAAAATTGACAATCACATACCGGTGGGGTTGACTAATCTAAGGTAAGGTATTAATGAGCACAATATGTGGATGCAATTAATTTGAAGAAAAATTTATTAAAAAATCATCAAAAGGAACTCAACTATGCTTATTTTCGTTGCTTGATTTTTATTTTTAAGTTATTGATCTCAAATTGAAGTGTTTTTAATGGTATTCAATGTTTTTTAGCATTAGAATTTAATATGATTTATTTTTTGAATGTTTTTAAAACAAAATTTTGATTGCTTAAAATTTTACAGCACATTTGTGAAAAGTAGTATTTTAAGGTTAAGCAATAATTTACTGTATTCTTAGACATAGTCTTGATTGCTTATACCTTTTCCATCTAAAACGCAAATTGACATGATTCTTCTTAATCTAAAGATGTGGTTGCTTGAATTATTGAACCTTTAAATTCTGTGTTTGCTTGTTTCTTAGAACAATTTTATATGGGTATGTTATTATTTGTACATACCACACACATTAGATATAAGTAACATAGATTAAGGGGGAGAGTCAATGTTAAAAGATGATGAACGTGCAATATATTATGATTATTTTAGTTTCATGTCTTAATGATTGTGTACTTGACTACTATGCTTAATTGACATTTTCATTCTTGTTATTTTAACTTTTAGTCTATTTATATCAAAAAGGCGGAGAAGTGGTTAATGAAAATCAAAGTGCTTACTATTCCATAATTGAATAGTACTATGCAAATCAATTTGATTTAAGTGTGTAAGATAAGTACAAGGTTCTACAAGGCTTTTCAAGATCAATTCCAAATGAGTCTATGTTAAGTCTTCGAGAGGTCAAGTTATTTTGTACAATTTAAAAGTCAATGCACTATGTCAAGAGTTATAATATTATTTTGATTTTCAAATATGTAGTGTTTTGAAAATAAACAGCCAAAGGGGGAGACTATAAGAACATATGAGTCATATGTCAAGTTTATTTGTTAATTTCTTTGTCAAAATTATGTCACAAACCATGGCTAGATACTTAATTTTAAATTTTGATTAGATGTTGTGGTTGAGTAAGATTTGGAATTGAAAGATTTGAAATAAAGGAGTAGACGTGTTCTTATGGCTCAAGATAGAAGACTGATGATGTTGAATCTTTTTCACACTTAATCCAATCACATCGCATACCAAAATCACTAGGTGAAGTTTTAGAAGTGATTTTAGGTGTGTCAGGAGATTTTAGGGTAAAAAGGGCAAAATATTAATTAAATTGACAGAACAATTGATCGTTGGACATAAGCTGGATAGAACGATTGATCAACACTTGATTTAGCCCAGTCTAAAACAAAGTTGAGAGATATTGATTGATCATTTTATTAATTGATCAACAAATCGAAGTATCGTGTGCTGAGAAAAAAGTGATCGATTTATCATTGTTTGAAATGGCCAATTACTAGCGGTTCTAGTTACCCTAATTAAGGCATTCCGAATTGAATTTTTTTCCTTGTTGAAGCTAAAGATCTATTGTAAGGTCCCTGATTTTTCTACAATTTTTTGAGATTTTTCTGGTCTTTTTTTGTGGAAAATTTGATGCTTCGGCGTATTTGTACCCGTAGTCGGGTATGGGGTTAATCGTAGGCCACGGGCCTAAACACGCATTTTTGGCGCAAAGAATCGTTAAAAAAGAAGACTGCAGAAGAAAAAAAAAAGAGAACATTGGGCTCGGGCTCGGCCAAGCCTGATAAGTATGAAATCTATATCTATTTCATATGCCTTTTTACCTTATTTGCTAGTATAGATTTGGTTAATTTAGAATTAATTATAGTTTATTTAGATTAAGATAGATATTAGTATTTTAGTTTAATTATTAATGATTTTGTAGTTATTAGTAATTTAGACATATATTTAAATCAAGATGGAATTTTAGTTACTTTCTACATGTCTAAAGTATGATATTTTACATTTTGTAGGTAAAGTGCGCTTATCGAAGTACTTGAACGATGTTTGAAATGATTAAAAATAGTCTTCACATGCTTTAAAGTGATTTGGACAACTTTTCGGAGTTATAAACAAGTTGGAAATTAATATGGACACGATGGAAAGCTTAATGAACAGAATATGAACTGTCCAGATTGCAGAAACACTGTAGCCGATCGAACGGGCTGCAGGGCGATCAATCGGGATAACGTGAATTCAGACAAAAATACAGTTCAAGCGATCGATCGGGCATGCAGGGCGATCGATCGGCATAACGTGCAGTTTCCTTGTTTGACCCAAATTCCAATCCTTTTCATATTGGACTTCTTCCTACAGATCTTATGCCTATAAAAAGACATATTTGGCTTAAAATTGGAGGATTCTAGTAGATTTTAGGAGAGAAAAAGGAAGAAGAAGATGGAAGAGAACTCAAAGCTTTCAATGGAGATTCAAGTGCTTTCTTCTACAATGGAAGGCTAGACTTTTCTTTTACTTAGGAGTTGATGAAGCTATAGATAAGTTTCAGTTTCTTTTCATTTTAATTTAGATCTCAGTTGTGAATGATGAAAATTATATGATATGGATTTCCTTTTTAATGGAAGAGCTTTTAATGTTTATTCAAGTCTATGTTCATTTATTGTCTTGTAGATGATAGATTGATATGGTTTTGATATTTACATCGATTCTAATTTCTGTGATTTAGATGAGATGGTCATACAATAGTTTTAATGTTCAAATAATTAATGACTTTGATGAGTTATACTAAGATTAGACGGGTCATGCCTATAGCTAGTTTAGTGTAGATGATTCGTGCTATTGTCGAAGATAGTTCATGCCGTGGAAGTTAATTAATGATTCTTTTTTAAGTAATTCTAGCTTGTAGATGAGAATACTTGTTCATATTCATACTAGATTTAGATTAAAAGTTAAGGAATTGTTATGGTTCCATAGTGGATTCGATTTCCTAAGTAAATTCCATCGAATTAATCTCTTGCTTTTAAACTAGTTGATTTCTTTCTTTTGCTTAATTTAAGTTTAAGTTTGTTTTAGTTTTTAATCAGCAAATTCTTCTTTAGATTTAGTAATAATTCATTCGTCCCTGAGGTTCGACAACCCTTAAATACTTATCCTAGTACAATTACCTTGTACACTTGCAAAGGGTTTAATTATAAACGATCAAGTTTTTGGCGCCGTTGCCGGGGACGGTGTTGATTTGTTACTAAATTAGTATTCGGATAATTCTATCTAATTTAGATTCAGTTTACTTTAGTTTTTAGGTTAATTCTTAGTTTCTTACCTTCTTTTAAATTGATTTTGTAGGCTGAGTTGAAGATCGTGCTCTCTACACTTGTGGCCACAAGTGGACATCCCAAGCATAGTGCTTCTCTTCAGTTAGCAAGATCCTTTTCTCTCTTTATTTTGATTTATTTTTAGTTAGTTTTTGCTTATTATTCCCCTTTTTACATTTAAAATTCTGTGGTGTGTTTGTGGTGTATGCGTGGTCGTCGCTCCTTACTCCCCCGATTAGTACCATTTGACCCTGAACCTGAGCGGACATTTAGGAGAGCTGAGTTGCCCTCAACCTACATCCCTACACCCCCAAACTCTCCCACCAATTCCTCCACCCACACTACTTCTAGCCCCATAATGGCTGAACATCAGTTAGTAGATGCACCACTTAAAACTCTAAGGGAGTATTACACTCCCAATGAGTACACCTCTCCTTCATGCGTTAGGTTGCCAGCGGTCACTGCCCAAAATTATGAGATTAAGCCCAATGTCATTCAAATGCTTCCATCTTTTTATGGGCTTAATAATGAAAACCCGTATAGGCACCTAGATGACTTCTTAGAACTATGCACAACTTTTAAGCTCTCAAATTTAACCGATGAGGCTGTTAAACTTCACCTTTTCCCTTTCACACTGAAAGATAAGGCTAAGGAATGGCTTCACTCATTAGAGCCAAACACTATCACAACATGGGCCCAAATGCAACAAGAGTTCCTTAAAAAATACTTCCCCATAGGTAAGACCAACCAAATGAGAAAGGTCATAACCACTTTTACCCAACTTCCCACTGAACAGTTCCATGAGAGTTGGGATAGACTTAAGGACCTTCTTAGGAGGTGTCCTCATCATGCTGTCCCTAAGTGGCAATTAGTGCAACATTTTTGTGAGGGTCTTACTGAACAAAACCGTCATCTTGTTGATGCAAGTTGTGGGGGTACCTTTTTGCTAAAAAATGAAAATGAGGCATGAAAACTTTTTGAGGACTTGAGTGAAAATTCTCTTCAACATGCTGCGTTGAATAGAAATGAGAGTGGATTATCTACCTTAAACAATGCCCCCTCTAGGGGTGGCTTGTATGAAGTCAAAAACCCATTAGACCTCTCCTCTAAAGTTGATACTTTGAGTAGGAAGCTTGACCTCCTTATGACTTCAACCCATCAGCCCACTCCCTTCACTCAAGATGCATGCACAATATGCCTTAGCCCAGCCCATACTATCATTGAGTGCCCCTCTGCCTCTCAATTTCTTGAGCTTGTCCAAGACCATGTGAATGCCACCCAATCCTTCCCTAGGGCTGAGAATAATCTATTTTCAAATACATATAACCCTGGGTGGAGGAATCATCCTAACTTTTCTTGGCGGACACAAAACCAAGGGGTTATGGGTAACCAACCCCCTAGGTCCCCATTCCAAGTCCCATCAGCCCATATCCACCAACCTCAAGTGCAACCTCCGTATGTCCAACCCAATAGAAGTCCAAGTTTTGAAGAAAAGGTCTTGAGTGCCCTGCAAGGCATTCAATCTCAATCCCAACTCCTCCACTTTCACACACAATCTATAGTAAAGTTAGAAGCCCAAATTGGACAACTAGCCAATGCTATCAATAAGAGAGACACAGGAACATTGCCGAGTCAGCCCCAACAAAACCCTAAAGTTCAATGTGGAGTAGAGATAGTCAATTCCTCTAATGAACAAGTTCAATCCATAACTACCCTTAGGAGTGGTCGACACATTGATAATCAGGTTGGAGAGGAGTCCTTGGGTACCACAAATGAAGGGTTAGACAATTCAGCTCCTAATGAGGCTTATCAGTTAGAGAGTGAACCAAATTCAAAGGAGTCAGTCTCTCCTGCCCCTTCCTCAGAGCCACAATCTAAGACCACTTCCAATGGATCTTATATCCCTAGGGCACCCTTTCCTCAATGTCTTAACCTGGCCCCACCATTTAGAAAAAGCACACTAAGATGGATGATATTCTTGAGACTTTTAAACAAGTCAAAATTAATCTCCCCCTCTTAGATGCCATTAAGCAAGTCCCTACTTATGCTAAGTTCCTCAAAGACCTATGCACTCAAAAGCGTAAATCTAAGACTCATGTGTCTAAGAAGGTCTTTCTCACCGAGCAAGTTAGCTCTCTTTTGAAGTTTGACACCCCACCTAAGTATAAGGACCCTGGAGTACCCACTATTTCTTGTGTCATAGGTGATCACTCCATCCATAGAGCCCTCCTTGACCTTGGTGCAAGTGTCAATCTACTCCCTTATTCGGTGTATGAGCAACTAGGGTTAGGAGAATTGCAGCCTACATTAGTTACCTTGCAGCTAGCCGACCGTTCTGTGCGTAAGCCTCGAGGAGTCATTGAGGATGTCTTAGTGAAAGTTGATCGGTTCTTCTTCCCTGTTGACTTTCTTGTCTTAGATATGGAACCTGTCTGCAATACCACACACCAAATCCCCGTCATTCTAGGTTGCCCCTTCCTTTCCACTGCTAATGCTTGTATCAATTGTCGAACGGGAGTGATGGAGATATCATTTGGGAATATGAATGTGAGACTTAATGTGTTCCATGCATCTAATCAGCCACCTATTGAGTGTGACTTTGAGTGCTTAATGGTCGACCATTTAGATGACCTAGTCAATGAAGCCCTCCCCCTTACCCTAATGAGAGATGCTCTTGAAATGACTTTACTATACCTAGGGTTAGAGGAGTCCACTGTTGACCCATCTTTGGAGGAGGTCCATAGCCAACTAGCGGCTGCTAGTGTTCCCGAGTCTTCCTTTTGGAAGCCCCAGGTAGAGCCCTTACCTTTATCAGCCTCCACACCTCTTAAGCCCTCCATAGAGTCACCACCTAAGCTTTAATTGAAAAACTTACCCAACTCTCTCAAGTATGCTTTCTTGGGACCCAAGGACACTCTCCCAGTCATTATTTCCTCCAGTTTGACTAGTGACCAAGAGAGTAGATTGCTTACCGTCCTTGTCACATATAGGAGAGCCATAGGATGGACAGTAGCTGACCTTAGGGGGATTGACCCATCCATTTGTATGCACAGGATTCACTTAGAGGACACGGTCAAACCCTCGAGAGAAGGACAACGGAGGTTGAACCCTAACATGCGGGAGGTAGTCATGAAGGAGGTGGTTAAGCTTTTAGATGCAGGTATCATATACCCTATCTCTGATAGTGAGTGGGTGAGTCCTACCCAGGTTGTTCCCAAGAAGTCTGGATTCACTGTTAAGTCCTATTCATCAGGAGAGTTAGTCCCTACTAGGGAAACTACAGGGTGGAGAGTGTGTATAGACTATCGGAAGTTGAATTCCATGACCCGAAAGGACCATTTTCCCTTGCCATTCATTGACCGGATCTTAGAAAAACTAGCAAGTCAGGACTTCTATTGCTTTCTAGATGGCTACTCAGGGTATAATCAGGTACCTGTGTTTCCGGGGGATCAGGAGAAGACCACCTTCACTTGTCCGTTTGGTACATTTGCTTATAGACGTATGCCATTTGGTTTGTGTAATGCTCCTGCTACATTTCAGCGTTGTATGATGTCCATATTTTCTGATATGATTGATAAATTTTTGGAAGTTTTTATGGATGATTTTTCTATTTTTGGTGATTCATTTGATGAGCGTCTCCATAATTTATCTCTTGTGCATAAACGTTGTGAGGAGACTAATTTGGTTTTGAGTTGGGAAAAAAGTCATTTTATGGTTCAAGAGGGCAGTGTTTTAGGTCATGTTGTTTCCAAACGTGGTATTGAAGTAGATAAGGCCAAAGTTGACCTATAGCTAACTTGCCTCCACCCACTAAGGTCAGACAAGTTCGTTCTTTTCTTGGCCATGCCGGTTTCTATAGGCGATTCATCAAGGACTTTAGTAAGATTTCCCGTCCCTTGTGTCATTTGTTGGCTCAGGATGTTCCTTTTGAGTTTGATGATGAGTGTACGAAAGCTTTCACCAAGCTTCGTACACTCCTATCTACCACCCCTATCATTCAGCCCCCTGATTACTCCCTACCCTTTGAGATTATGTGTGATGCCTCTGACTATGCTGTGGGCGCAGTCCTTGGCCAAAGAGTGAACAAAGTCCCCCATGTCATTTATTACGCTAGTAAGACCCTTTCTGATGCCCAATTGAACTATACCACTACAGAAAAGGAATTGCTAGCTGTTGTCCATGCCCTTGATAAATTCCGATCATACCTTTTAGGGTCAAAAATCATTATCTTTTCTGACCATGCAGCCTTACACTACCTTCTTTCTAAGAAGGATACCAAGCCTAGGCTCATCCGATGGATTTTGCTCCTTCAAGAGTTCAATTATGAGATTAAAGACAAAAAGGGTGTTGAGAATGTTGTGGCTGATCATTTGTCTAGGATCTTACTTGAGGAACCTTCCAACCCTGAACCCCTTGATGATTCTTTCTCCGATGAGCAACTCTTTGTTGTCTCTACCAATTCAACCCCCTGGTTTGCCCATATTATTAATTATCTTGCTGTGGGTCGCATTCCCTCTAATTGGACTAAACAGGACAAAGATTTATTCTTTTCTCATGTTAAGCACTATTATTGGGATGACCCCGATCTTTTTAAGTTTTGTTCTGACCAGATTATTCGCCGATGTGTGCCTGATAGTGAATTCCATAGTATTCTCACATTTTGTCATTCTCATGCTTGTGGCGGTCATTTTGGGGGAAAGAAAACTGCTGCTAAGGTTCTTCAAAGTGGATTCTACTGGCCCACCTTGTTTAGAGATGCTCATGAGTTTTGTAAGTCTTGTGATAGATGTCAGCGACTAGGGGCCCTTTCTCGGAGAGACATGATGCCTCTCCAACCCATCCTCATTGTTGAGATTTTTGATGTTTGGGGAATAGATTTTATGGGACCATTTCCACCCTCCTTTGGCTACACTTATATTTTGGTCGCTATTGATTATGTTTCCAAATGGATTGAAGCCATAGAGACGAAAACCAATGACCATAAGGTTGTGGTGGCATTTCTCAAGGAACATATTTTTTGTCGATTTGGTATACCTAGGGCAATCATTAGTGATGGGGGTAGCCACTTTTGTAACCGTTCCTTTGAAGCTCTTCTTCAAAGATATTCCGTCACACATAAAGTTGCAACCCCCTACCATCCTCAGACTAGTGGTCAAGTAGAGGTGTCTAATCGTGAAATTAAGAAAATCCTTGAGAAAACAGTATGCCCTGATCGAAAAGATTGGTCCATGCATCTTAATGATGCCTTATGGGCATATTGGACCGCTTATAAAGCCCCCATTGGCATGTCCCCTTACTGTCTTGTTTACGGTAAGGCGTGTCACTTACCCGTTGAGTTGGAATACCGTGCTTTTTGGGCCATTAAATCATTTAATTTCGACATGGACAAAGCTGGTTCCCACCGCAAACTCCAACTTAATAAATTGGAAGAGATGCGTCATGAAGCTTACGAAAGTGCCAAATTATATAAACAAAGGACTAAGACTCTACATGACCGTTTAATCCATTGAAAGTCCTTTGCACCTAACCAGAAAGTTTGGCTCTTTAATTCTAAATTACGACTCTTCCCAGGTAAGCTTAGATCTCGCTGGGATGGCCCCTATGTTGTTACTTAGGTTTTCCCTCATGGAGCAATTGAAATCTCTGACCCACAAGATAATCAAGTTTTTAAAGTTAATGGTCAGAGACTTAAGCTTGTCATCGAGAGAGATATTGAGAGGGGTGACATTGACTCTATTGATTTGATTGATCCATTAATACATTAAGGGAGTGCACATTGTCTGGCTGAAGACACTAAACTTAGCGCTTCTAGGGAGGTAACCCTTGTTTTATTCGATGTGTTTTTTTATGTGTATTTATTTTCTTTTTCTTTTAGTTTTAATTAACTTTCCTTTATTCAATCCATTTAGTGATTTTTTTATTTATTTATTTAGTAGTTTAGTTAATTAACTGGATTTTTTATAAAAAAAAAATTTCGTGTTTGTCCGTTCGATCGGGACCGTTCCCGATCGATCGGTAAGTAGTCCGTTCAAACGGTCGAGTCGTCACTTGCAACGCGCGCGCCGGCCAGTTCGTTCCGCTGTCGTTTTTTTCCTCCGTCGCGCCGTTGTTTTCCTCAGCCGTCTTCCGTCCCCTATCCGGCGAGATTTTTGTCCGACAATCATCCCTCCTCTCCGATTTTTCGTGTAGAATCCATTTCCGGTCTCAATTTGAGCTGAATCGGCCTCTATTTCACACTGTCCCTCTGTTTCACCGGTAAGCCCCAAATTCGATTTTTGCATCTTTCTTTCAATTTTTGACTAAATCGGGTGCAATTTTTTGTGGAAATTTGTTAGAAATGTCTTTTATACTTTAGATTGATCGTTTGGTATAATTTGATTGACTGATTAAGGCAGTATGTTCGGTAGATTTCGGATTTTTCAGTCTGCACTATTTTTGTCAAAAATTTTAATTTTTGAGGCTTTAATGGATCCGTTTATATGTACTTGCTTTATGAAAGATGCTCAATTTTCACTTGTACATATTATACTTTAATTTGGGACATTTCTGCTCAATTTTTTTTTCTAGGGGTATTTTCATAATTTGACATTATTGGGTGCGTGCAAAAATTTTTTCTACTTTCTAGTTGCTTCCATATCCCTTTTAGCACTTGTTTTTGAGCTTTTTGCAGATTTATGGCGCACGGTTCTCGTCCTAAAGCTCCGAAGAAGAGGAAGGGAGCCTCTTCTACTTTGCGTGCTTCATCGTCTACTACCGCCGCTGCCGATCTACATTTTCGTCCTATTGTTTACGAGCGACAGGTGGAGTTTGTCCATTACTGCTGCCCAGTCATGGCTTATGGAGCGAGAGGATTGGTACTCCTTTTTCTCACAGATCGCAATCCCTGACGCTCGCGTACATCATGAGCAGGTCCGATCTTTTTATGCATCCGCCATTCTTAATGAGATGGGATATATTGTTAGCACCATTGGAGATATTACGATCACTGTCACACCAGATCTTATAGTTGCAGTGATGGGTCTCGTGCGCTCCAGCTTCACTTATCCCTCTTTTGCTGATTTTGCTTTTCCTGATGAGTATACTATCACGGGGACTCTTATGGGATAGGAGCGAGGCCCATCCCTCACATATGGACTGCCAGCTTCTCTCATGACATGGGACTATCGTTTTGCACATCTGATATTGGAGTATGACATTTGGTTCCACCGTCATGAGAAGGTTGACTTCACCTTAGCTTGCCTTCTTTATATTCTGGGTCGTGCGGAGCGGATTCACATTGACTTGCCCTCCTTTGTCTTCGCACGGATGGCAGATATAGTTTCTGGACTAGTGGATTCTCGATTAGCTTTTCCTTTTCTTTTGGAGCGGATTTTTGTTCACTTTCATTTGGATTTTCCTTCATATGCACCCACGAGCCGAGGTTTAGGGATCATTTCCCAGGCGACCCTAAACCGGATGATCACACATCGTCCGCCTTGACCAGCATTCGACAAGGTGAACGAGGAGGAGCCTGCCACAGGGTGTACCAGAGGTTGCAGCTGAGCAGCACATTCCCGCACATGCTAACGACTCTTTCTTTGAGATGGAGCATCGTCTTCACGGACATATTGATTCTTCTCTGGCACAGTTTCAGACGAGGCTTACTGCCCATATAGATGCTCAGATGGCTACTCAGATGACAGAGATGAGGGGACTTATACAGGGACTGGCTGATTTGATTCGTAGCCAGTCAGCTCCAGCAGATGCAGATGATAGTGACTAGAGTTATACTGATGCCGATGATTCTGATGATGCTGATATTTAGCTGTGCAGGGGCTACTTTTATCTTTTCTTTTCTTTATTTTTTTTATTTTATTTTTATTTTATTTTATTTTAATTTTTATTTTAATTGTTATCTCTTTTCTGGTAGATTGGTATTTTAGGTTTGGGAAATTACTCTTTACCTGTATGTTTCTCATGTTTTCTCCAATCCTATGTACTTCATTTTCAGATTAGTGGATTAGTTATGCTTTCAGGTGATATCTTTCTTTCCCTCTCTTACTTATTCTTGTCATTGTAGTATATATTTTCTTTAACATTGAGGACAATGTTCAGTTTAGGTTTGGGGGTGTAGCAAGATATTTTTCTTTATTATTTTTCTTTTAGGATGTTTTAGAGTATTTTTTTTGTTTTTCTTTTGTGTTCTTTTCTTTTAAGTGGTTTTTATCGCTTATTTTCTTTTAAAAGTGTATATTTGTTTTTAAAGAGATCAATTTCATAAAGAAAGTTCAAGTACTTAATTAAGTGATGAAAATGATTAAGTGAGTAATTTCTATTTTATTTTCTTTATCTTGGATAATTGTGCTTATATTTTTAAATCACATTTCACACACTTGAAACTTGTAGAAATATAATTTTATGATTTATTACTTGTAATCTTAGTGGGATATCTTTAACTGAGTATATATTTTTGAAAACTTGGCAATTGAGTAATTTTTTATATTTTATGATAGATCTTTATGTTTAGCTTTTATTTGAAAAAAAATGGGATAAGTGTGTATAGAAAAAAAAAGAATGAAAAAAAAATGAAAAAACAAAGTTGAAAAAAAATAAATTGAATGAAAAAAAAGATTTGATGATGAAAATAAAAAAGAAAAAAAAAGGTTTGTTTCTCTTTTTACTGAGTAACCAGACCTTGTGCCTAGGCAAGTATAAGGGATCGTGTCAAAAGGTGAAAAGTTGAGATAAATTCTTTTATGACTTACTTGGTTCTGTAGCCTTTATAGTTCGAGTTATTAAGCCTGAGGGGTGTTTCAACACCTAGTGCCTTGAGCCAACTGGATTAGGGACATTGGCCTAACACTTGTTACATGGACTATTTAGAAAGCTTAATAGAACTAAGTATTGCACAAGTCATATTTTGAACTATATTATGCTCTTATTCCCTGAATTTAATTTGAAGGCTATTACATGAAGGTTTATTATGAGGTGTTAGAGATGAAAGATTGTCATTGTTATATTTTTTTAGTTAGTGAACTTTAATGAGCTTGGTTAATGGGTCACATAAGATATGCTTGTTAATAAAGAATGAAATTGTATGACTACAAAGTTTCTACACTTTATGTTTTTGAAATGTATATACATAGTTGCACAATTATTTCTAAGATGGGGTTATAGAATCAATTATTCCTTATTTGAAAGTGATCAGATCTTAATTGTTTACTTGTTTCAAGTATTTATGGTTGGTTCTTTTTAAAAATAGTTATGTGTTTTTAAGAGAAGATTTTTTTTCAAATTTTTGTTTTCTTGTTTGTTTGTTTTATTTTTCGTAGGTTTTGATGTTTGTGGGTATCATTACTGCAAACCCTCACGAGACACAACTCGTCCAACTAGGGACACCTAGGGGTTTAAAGGCTTGTTGCATACACTAAATGCAATCGTGATTCCCTACGAAAGTGGCTTTTATTTATTTTTAATTTTTTTTTATATTAGTTGTTTTACTTTGTTTTTGTTTTGCTCGAGGACTAGCAAAATATAGATTTGGGGGTATTTGATAAGTATGAAATCTATATCTATTTTATATGCCTTTTTACCTTATTTGCTAGTATAGATTTGGTTAATTTAGAATTAATTATAGTTTATTTAGATTAAGATAAATATTAGTATTTTAGTTTAATTATTAATGATTTTGTAGTTATTAGTAGTTTAGACATGTATTTAAATCAAGATGGAATTTTAGTTACTTTCTACATGTCTAAAGTATGATATTTTATATTTTGTAGGTAAAGTGCGCTTATCGAAGTACTTGAACGATGTTTGAAATGATTAAAAATAGTCTTCATATGTTTTAATGTGATTTGGACAACTTTTCGGAGTTATAAACAAGTTGAAAATTAATATGGACACGATGGAAAGCTTAATGAACAGAATATGAACTGTCCAGATTGCAGAAACACTGTAGCCGATCGAACGGGCTGCAGGCCTATCAATCGGGACAACGTGAATTCAGACAAAAATACAGTTCAAGCGATCGATCGGGCATGCAGGGCGATCGATTGGCATAACGTGCAGTTTCCTTGTTTGACCCAAATTCCAATCCTTTTCATATTGGACTTCTTCCTACGGATCTTATGCTTATAAAAAGACATATTTGGCTTAAAATTGGAGGATTCTAGTAGATTTTAGGAGAGAAAAAGGAAGAAGAAGATGGAAGAGAACTCAAAGCTTTCAATGGAGATTCAAGTGCTTTCTTCTACAATGGAAGGCTAGACTTTTCTTTTACTTAGGAGTTGATGAAGCTATAGATAAGTTTCAGTTTCTTTTCTTTTTAATTTAGATCTCAGTTGTGAATGATGACAATTGTATGATATGGATTTCCTTTTTAATGGAATAGCTTTTAATGTTTATTCAAGTCTATGTTCATTTATTGTCTTGTAGATGATAGATTGATATGGTTTTGATATTTGCATCGATTCTAATTTCTGTGATTTAGATGAGATGGTCATACAATAGTTTTAATGTTCAGATAATTAATGACTTGGATGAGTTATACTAAGATAAGACGGGTCATGCCTATAGCTAGTTTAGTGTAGATGATTCGTGCTATTGTCGAAGATAGTTCATGCCCTAGAAGTTAATTAATGATTCTTTTTGAAGTAATTCTAGCTTGTAGCTGAGAATACTTGTTCATATTCATACTAGATTTAGATTAAAAGTTAAGGAATTGTTATGGTTCCATAGTGGATTCGATTTCCTAAGTAAATTCCCTCGAATTAATCTCTTACTTTTAAACTAGTTGATTTCTTTCTTTTGCTTAATTTAAGTTTAAGTTTGTTTTAGTTTTTAATCAGCAAATTCCTCTTTAGATTTAGTAATAATTCATCCGTCCCTGAGGTTCGACAACCCTTAAATACTTATCCTAGTACAATTACCTTATACACTTGCAAAGGGTTTAATTATAAACGATCAAGTTTTTGGTACCGTTGCCGGGGACGGTGTTGATTTGTTACTAAATTAGTATTCGGATAATTCTATCTAATTTAAATTCAGTTTACTTTAGTTTTTAGGTTAATTCTTAGTTTCTTACCTTCTTTTAAATTGATTTTGTAGGCTGAGTTGAAGATCGTGCTCTCTACACTTGTTGCCACAAGTGGACATCCCAAGCATAGTGCTTCTCTTCGGTTTGCAAGATCCTTTTCTCTCTTTATTTTGATTTATTTTTAGTTAGTTTTTGCTTGTTATTCCCCCTTTTACATTTAAAATTCTGTGGTGTGTTTGTGGTGTATGCGTGGTCGTCACTCCTTACTCCCCCGATTAGTACCATTTGACCCTGAACCTGAGCGGACATTTTGGAAAGCTGAGTTGCCCTCGACCTACATCCCTACACCCCCAAACTCTCCCACCAATTCCTCCACCCACACTACTTCTAGCCCCATAATGGCTGAACATCAGTTAGTAGATGCACCACTTAAAACTCTAAGGGAGTATTACACTCCCAATGAGTACACCTCTCCTTTATGCATTAGGTTGCCAGTGGTCACTGCCCAAAATTATGAGATTAAGGCCAATGTCATTCAAATGCTTCCATCTTTTTATGGGCTTAATAATGAAAACCCGTATAGGCACCTAGATGACTTCTTAGAACTATGCAAAACTTTTAAGCTCTAGCCATCCCGCCGGCTCCTCCCCTTGGTTTTCCCCGGTAAGCAGTCTCTCCCTCTCTCACTGTGATCCGATTTGAGCCACCGCCGTGGGCCGCCAAGGGCCGGCCGGCCGGCCATGGCTCCACCCTGGGCCGGCGATGGCGGGAGGCCATCCCTCCCGGCCCGGTGGGCCTCCGTTCCGCCGCCCCATCCTCAGATCGCCCTCTGCCCTATTTTCACCGTGCGCACTGTGTTTGTTCAACAGTAGCCGCTGGTGGCGAGCCACCGTTGACCGGACCTCCGTCCATCTCCACCTTGGTCCGGCGATGGCGATGGTCACCTCTCCCGGCCCCAATGGCCTCTGCTCCGCCACCCTACCCATTTTCCCCCTCTCTGCCCTGTTTCGCCGGTGCATTCCGGCTCTCATATTTGCCAGAATCACCCAGAGCCCCCTTTTATTCTGGCTGAGCCTGAGGAGCACCGCAGGTAGGCCACCGGCCGACCTCGGCCTTATGATGGCCAGGTGATGGCCAAGCTGCCTCCCCGATGCCGTCCTAGCTCAGGTTCGCCGACCTTAGCACTATTCCTCCTCCGCCCTCCCTAGCCCATATTTTTGGGCTGCGTCCATTTTGGACGTTGTGACTGCCACTGCCAGCCAGACGTCGGACATGGCCGTGTGGACCTTTGTCCAGCTCCACCTAGGCCCAGTGATGCTAGTGGGCCACCCCTTCGGGCCCAGATCTGCATCCCATGCTTGGGTGCTCTCATTTAGAAAAACAGGTTCTCTGTCCCTCACTGTGCTATTTGTCCGGCCTGTCGCCGTTGACTTTGGCCATCACCTCTGGCCGCAAATAGCTCCTCCTGGCCGCTAGGGCCATGATGGAGTCGACCAGAGCCACCAGTAACCCCTGCTCCTTCATGCCCCAGGGTTTTCCACCCATTTTGGGCCATCGAGCATCGTTGGATGCCGAACACCCTTTGGACCACCTTAGTGTGGCGGGTCTCAGTCTAGGGATGGCTGGCCACCCTAGTCCAGCACCACCCCTCTTCTTTTGGCATGGGCCAGTTTCCCCTTTGCCGATTGTATCTGACCGCTCTATAGAGAGCGCCACATGTTACCCTTTGACCGTCTTACCCTCGCCGGACGCCGATTGGCCTCTAGTTGGCCTACCTAGACATGACAATGGCAAAGGCCATCTTTGTCAATCACCACCTTGGGCATGGCCCTACCACCCTTTTGAGCTTTGGGCCGATACCATCTAGCCCTCTCCTCTTTCCTTTGGCTGCATGTGCAAGTAGCCACGCGTGTGGGTATTGGTGTCGCCCGACCGTCAGATGGCTCTGCCATCATCTGGAGTTGACATCAGAGTCCTCCATCAGTCTCCTCTGTCCTTGAGTGTCGCCCTCCGCCCTTATGTGGGCCCCTGTGAACGTGAAATCGACGCCATTGGGTGCTGTCCATGGCCGATTTCAATGTCTTGTGACCAGTTGTGTATTTTTCAACCGCTGGTCAAATTTTAGTGAGTACACCCTACCTTCCGGTCGCACCTGCCACTCGTTGGCACGATCTTTCTCCCGGCCGCCCCTAGTGTGCCGCTGTGGATCACGGATTTTGCCGCATTGATTTTGACATCCCATTTGGCCGTGTGTAGTTCCGACACTTCCTAAACCTCGGGACAACAGCTCTCTCAGTTAGGCAATGGTGTTGACCACCGACTCCGCCACCAACGCCGCCACCGTCGTGTGCTCACCATCAAACATCATGATTACAAGGTAGGGGAGCTTTGAACTCGTAAATTCATGACAGCATGCTTTGAATGAGTAGCCGCATGCTAGGCTTGCATGATTCAATGATTTCGATATTAAATCATGACATGTATGCATGATGTAAGATAGTGAATTATGCCACATTGAGATACATGTATGTATGTATGTATGTGAGTTGTAAGCATGGTTATGTATGTGTATGATGTATGTTGTATGCACTAGTGATGGCTAGCGAATATGTTAGTGTGCTACGTATGTGTGTGATGGACACGCTAGTGATGGCTAGCGATGTCGAGTAAGTTACGTATGTGGACTATGTGGGCAGAGTTATGGACGATGAACGGTAAGATTGACAAAGTGTTTGGTGAGGATTTGTATGTGGATGTGGATGTGTAAGCGTGTGACAGAAGACAACAGACGTAGGTTTGACAGGTAAGGAGTGGAGCAGATTGGTTTGGATAAGTTTGGAGCGTACGTCAGGGGTTCGGTAAGTAAGAAGACTTAGGCTTGGAGCCATATGAGGGTTTATTAGACAATAAGAGCGTGCATAATTGTACAAGCATAATGTACATATTATGAAGTGAAAAGTAAGAATAATAAGTAAGGTATTAAGTAAGAGGATGATAACGGGGATCTGCTATGAGGAGCTCAGTTCGAAGATGTAAGTAAGATGTCTGATCGTAAGTGGATGTCAGAGGATGTATGAGTATGTAAGGATCTGTGTACGGTGAGCTATGTTGTGGCTTGGATGGGTAAGTGAAGTCTGTTGCCCCGACGAACTAGGGTTTCGATCGGGCTCAGCTTCAGTTTGATCAGTCGAGGACTGAGGTTGTTTGGCATAATTGTACCGCATAATATACTTAAGTCAAACTTGAATTATGAGAATGTTAATAATAGCATTGTGAGTTTGAGACCTGAGGGTTCAACGGATTAAGTTCCGTGTTTGAGCTAGCCGATAATGAATCGGCTGAGCACTTCTTGTGTCTTGCCATGGTGGTTATCCTGTGGGATTTTTGTCTGAGTGCTATATAGAGCACTGGACGTCTGATTCTCTGTTGAGAGCGAAGTATGTTTTGATTTGGTCTGTGTGCTGTACAAGCCCAGACGTTTGATGCTCTGTTGAGAGCGTTGTATGTTTCCGCCCAAGAGTGGCACTATACGTTTCTGCCCAAGTTGCACTATATGTTTATGCCCAAGAGTGGCAATGGCACTATAAGACCCATTATGGTGGGCAATTCTCTGGCACTATAAGACCCATTATGGTGGGCAATTCTATGGCACTATAAGACCCCTTATGTGTGGGCAATTGTTTGACCCCTTGTGTGGGTGTATGTTTGCGCGCTTAGGTAAGTAGTATCATGGATCTACTCTTACCTGTTTGATCCTGTGCCCCATGAGCATAGGTGTGCCTTACCTTCGGAAAAGTCCATGGCGTCTAGTCACTCCCCGGAGGTTAAGGTGATGCCCCAGTGGCATTCTTTTCCTTTTTGACGTTGGAGCTTATTAGTTGTAATGAGCTTCAGTGGTCGATAGTATGTATACGGCTGTATGACTGAGTTTGTACTTTTATGAGTAAGCGTATGATGATGAGTATGTGCACGACTATAAGATTGAGGATGAGTACGACTGTAAGATTGTGAGTTTGAGCACGACTGTAAGAGTGTGAGTTGAGCACGACTGTAAGAATGTGAGTTTGAGCACGACTGTAAGAGTTTGAATATGAGTTCGACAGTAAGTGTAAGACTGTACGAGTAAGGTCGTACGAGTAAGTGTAAGATTGTACGAGTAAGGTCATACAAGTATGTGTAAGGTTTGAGTATGCGTACAATGGTACGAGTAAGTTGTAAGACCCTGATTAAGGGTATTTGCGTAAGTTTGATTTGATGGTGTGTTATGCCTGTTTATATGCTTATGTGCATAATTATGTTATATGTTGTTTGCCTCATGTTGAGTTGCATGACACATGTTTTATGAACTTATTGAGTTCACCGTTTGGGATTTCCCCTACTGGGTATTTTCCTACTGAGTATGAAAATACTCACCCTACTTCTTTTAGCCCCGTTGTTCGGGAGGCTTTTGCAGGTTGTGTTGGTGAGCTCCTGGAGATGGACGCTCGTCTTTGCGGTGGATTGTTCCCCCTCGACTCAAGTATATTTGGTGTCACGACCTGATGTATTTGATGAGATCGAAATGTATGTATTTTGGACTTTTAATTTGGATCAAATTAGACTGTTTATGGGACTTGTACTCGGGGACGCCTGGGAGTTATTTGTATTTAAAAATCTATGATCATGGTAATTTAGTCGTACGTGTGTTTTCGAGTAGCACCTAAGGATATTTGATTTGGCCGTACGATGTTTAACCGTATGATGTTTTAAATTATAAACTGTTTATACGGGTTTTGATTTTGTCACGTTGACTCCGATTGATCATAAAAAAAAATTCTATGAGTTTTAAGAAAATGGATGAAAAATCTCGGGCGTTACATCTATATCGGTTTAGAGATCTCTAAAATGGATAAGAACTCAGAAATTTTGACAGAGAAAATTAGAGAAGAAGGGTTTCTACCTTTTACATTGTTTTCCAAAGAAAATTCACATGAAGCTTTGAGTTGAAGATCAATGGTTAATTCATGAAGCTATTCCAAAACTAAGAAGATATTTCACACAGAAGTTTCAAAGAGGAGTTGCAACTTATCTTTAATGGGAGATTAAAAATTCCAAGAGGCCAAAGTAAATATAACAAGAGGAGCTTGTTGCAGGCTAGAAGAAGACAAAGACAAAGCAAGGAAGAAGAAATGTTTCAAGTGCTCGTGAGGGTAGACTTGAAGTGTAGCACCTTTACCCGAGAACCCACCTAGACAGGGTGTGTTTGGAACACAAAATTGGAGAATATTAAATTTACATAAAAATAGAAAAATGAGACCAACCAAGAGCACCAGACTCTGAGTGCAAGAGTCATAATGTTCTCCTACGTACTACAGAGATTAAATGCTCTGTTGTACATAGGACAGAATAAATCTAATATAATAACTAATTTGGATCGGGCCAACGTTGTTGTACTATTGGTTGCCTACGTACGTATTGGATAACATCTACAACATTATTCCAATACGATCAGATCCAAACGTAGTCCTGCCTAACGGCTCTTTCTGCATCAAGCATCACAAAATCGTATATGTTAAAATACGTATATCCTTATATAAAAAAAATCTAGAATCAAATGAAAACCTCATAAATAATCAAAGTTGAATGAAAGCCAATAAATTAGCAGAACACACATCTCACTCTATCTCAAAAGTGAGCTAAACATACAACAAAACATATTAGCTCATATCAGATCCCATCATATTATATTATATCGTAACATATTAGTTTGGAACATATCAAATTAAAAAGAGCATTTCATAGCTTATATGATCATATTAGATCAAAGTATATCAAAACACATCAGACTAGAGCATAGCATATATCTTAAGTAGCACATGCATTCATATAATCATATATCTAAAATAATATTACTGATTAACATACGTATTCATATAAATCAATAAAATCGCAAAGTAAAAAATGCTTACTCCCCTGTAGTTATGGAAGTTGTGAATTTCGGTGTTGCTCATTTCCTTTGGGTGTCCACCTCATCAAGTGTAGAGACGGCACGCAAAACCTTCTCTTCTTTCAGTATATGTTTCTCCTTGCATTTGAAGATAGCGGACATCACTACTTTTTTACCCGGGACATAACTTCCCCTTAACCCAGGATGTTTCATACTTTTCTCTCTACGTCCTTGTAAGCGACAAACATACATTTCCCTTACCCGGTTTCCTTTTTTTGTGCTCATAGGCTACGGATAGAACCTCCGCTTAACCCGGGTTTGTTTCCCTCACTGTGTGGTCCTTTAATGGAGAATGGAGCCTCCCCTACTCTAGGTCACTTCCCTTGATTTATCCCAACAATAGAGGATGAAGCCCCCTCGTGCTCAGGGTCATTTCTCTCTCCTCAAGGCTTGAGGACGATAGGCACAACCCCCTCTTACCCTGGGGTGTTTCCCCCTTATAAATTCATTAGAATGAGGAATGGATGCTTCTATTACATAGAACATCCTTGAATTAGCGAAGAATGACTTTTGAATGGACAAAAACAAACGCAAAACAAATTAGAAAACTCCTCTAGAAGTTTGGACAAAAATCAGGATTCATAGGAGAAGGCATGCAAGCATATGATAGAAAAGGGGTACGTGTGCACGACATGCACCACATCTTGCGCGCCCATTTGACCGCACACCTGGATGGTGAGTGCGTCACTCTTCAATGCACCATGCACCGCATGGTCGACCACATGATGGCATGGGCCCCGCATCGTGCAGATGGCAATGGTCACATGGCCCCACCTCCAATGGTGCAGCGTGGCTCGGATAGGATCGGATCGCGCCACTGACATCATCAATTCTATCCTTTCTCAATATTTTATTATTATTTCACTCAAATACAATTCTAACTTCGAAACACGAGAGCTTCTTATCCCAAAGTCGAAATCGCGCATTCTTGGTACCAATGGACTTGTATATATGATTCCTTCAAAACAACCACATCGATAGGTTATTCTACACTTTTTATGTAGATCCAGCCCATGTAGCACGCTTCCTGAGGTCGTAATTTTTGCTCCTGATATTTCACAGTGTTCCTAGGTTCATCATGCTCGTTACTTTGAGCTCTACTTATATACTGGGATTCCATCCCTTAAAACCCCTAAAAATTATATAATTACCTCTAACCCCTTGGTTTAGGCATAATCGGAATAGGGGTGTTACTAAAGGCCAGCAAAGACAAGAATTTGTGGATAAGTAAACAAAAGGATTTTCTGTTAGAGTCAAAATAAAGATTGGCGGTTTGCTTGTGTCAATGTAATTATTTTGCTTGCTAGTAGTACATTAATTTGGTTCCTTTGGAACTACTATAGTTTTTTACCCGAGTTTGGGTTTTCCATGTTAAATTGTTGCATGTTCATGTGTGGATTGAATGTTTGTGGTTTGATTGATCGATACATCGTGATGTGATTTGAGAAAATATTTACTTGTGTCTGCTATATATAAAAAATTGTGTTGAATGAAGTTAGAACTCTTAATTCTTACTTCTCGAAGTACTAGTTTTAAGAACAATTTAGTGACCTGTTGGGTTAGTATATGGATATTAAACTCACAATCTAGCATATTTCAAGTATGTAATTAGCATTTTCAAGATCTTTATTAATAGAGGTAATCATTAGGGTTGAGTTTTGCATGTTTTGAAAAGAAATTTTACTTAGATTTCATTGTGCTTTGAGAAAGGATGAATTGTTTCAAGAGCTTCTGATGTCAATTTGTTCTGAAATTTCAGTGAGAGTTCAAGAACGTCCTCAAATCCCTCTAGTTAAAATCACATGATTTCGAGCAGTTTTCTTTGTCGACCAGTTGCTTATTTATGTAATTTATTTTCTGTTAAAATCCAATACCCTGATTTCTGACATGGGATTTAAGACCAATAACACATAGAATGTCCCTAGGAAAATTATTAGAGACTCAAGAAAGAGCCTCATTTTGTTTATGAATTTTCGGGATTTTTCCTATAATCAGTTTAATTATTGATTTTTTTGAAATTATTATGGTCCAAAAATCAAATTTTTGCAGTTAGGAGTTCTTCACAATTTTTTAGGACAAACAATGTTAGATTGATCTCAATATTCAATGGACATACCCTATGAGTACTGGTTCTAGAGCAAAAACCTGAGACTCTTTGAATTCTTGTTGACCAAGATATCATCTTAGGAGTCATAACTATTTAGGAAATTCAAAATTGTGAAGCAATTTCCATATCTCAAGGAAAAAAAATTTAACGACTAGGCCCAACCCTAGATTTAATTATGGACCCTTGAACGTGGAACTTATAGTTGTCCAAATTTCATGTCAATTAAACATGTTTTGATATTTTTTCCTAAAATTGGAAGTTACAATAGTAAGGAATTAAGGTTCAACCTTGTATAATACTTTTGACGGGTAATTGTCTATTATCACGGCCCTAGCCATCCCAAGGTGCCGTGCGGCGCTCGCAAGGCCAAATAGCCGAGCGAGTAAGCCTTTCTTCGTCAAGGTCATAGCCTCGTGCCATTCGACCAAGCGTCCAACCCGCGAAGCCAAGCAACAAACCCGTCCCATAAGCGGACGTGCGGATGTGCCAAGACTTGTTCCCAAGCGAGCTGGCAGGAGAGGGACACCTCCTTGCTATGCACGGATCTAACTTAGGCAACTCGGTCATCCGAACAATCCGTCTCAGCCATGTGCATGCAAGGGCCTTTGTTACCAACACGGCCATAAGGCCGGACGGCCGCCCGACGAGTCGGAGAGCCCCATCCCACCAGCGGATGGGCTCCTGGCATGATAGCTAGCAAGGCAACATCTTTCGTTGTCATCCGGATCAGCCTGTTGCAAGGCTAGGCATCATACCAACAGCTTGTCCATGAAGCTCACCATGTCCCTCCCTATATAGCATAAGAGATTTATGGTGTTTCTCTGGAGTGGCAGCCAAAGTGGCCGTACAGGCATGGTATCTCCGAATTCCGCGAAACTACCTGAGAACACTCCCAAGGACCCTCAAACACTATATAGGTAGGTGGGGACATCTTTAGAATCCAAATCGGTGCTAGTTGGCTATGTGTCCCAACATAGCCAACTATGTGTGTGCATCGTTGCGGCATTTCTGCGCAACGTTGCGCACACATGTTGCACAACGTTGCGGGCCTTCCCCGCAACACCTGCACACATGATATGCAACACTAAGGGCAGTTCCCAAAATGAATGCACACCTCGTATGCAACATATTCCCACGTGTGTGCGCCCCAGCACGTGTCACGGGTAGTCCGCTCCGCTACCCCGTGACATTCTCCCCCACTTAACTTTGTTGACGCCCTCGTCAACAGTACGGCTCTAGGGGGTCTTACTCTTGTCTTCCAACCCAGCACGTGTCACGGGTAGTCCGCTCCGCTACCCCGTGACATTCTCCCCCACTTAACTTTGTTGACGCCCTCGTCAACGATACGGCTCCTAGGGGTCTTGCTCTGTCTTCCAACCATGGCACAACATTGCGACGAAGGGTTAACTCTTTTCTTGAGAAGCTGAAATCTGTGCACACCACGGCTGGGTTCATTCCATAGATTGCATGCTTTGGAGACCGACTTCCACCCATAGGCCCTCAACTCGGCTAAACCATTGCATGACGAAGTTTCTGCTCAATATGCCTTGCCCCAGCGGCAAAGGCGAAGTACTCTGCGAAAAGATTGCTTCAGTAAGAAGGTGCGCCCAATTGTTCCACTTTAGTTGGTGTTGCACAACGACCGGGAAAGGATACACCAAATGATGCCCAGCTCCCACTCGTGAAGCCGGCCCTGCACTCAAGACGCTAGCAAGTTGCCTACACTTCGGACGATTTCTACCTACACTTCAGCCAAACCTTGCAGCTCCCACCAACAAGACTACACCATGATGTCGGGCCTCAACACTCTTGTCTATCCCATTGACGCCTCCCAAGAACGAATGCCGCCCCCATTTATAACAAAGCTCAAGATAACAATGCAGTGACATCTTCGACGTGTCCCTTAACTTCTGGGTCTTCACCGCTCAAAGTTCCTGGCCACCCGATTCAGTCAAATTTGCCCTCGTGATATGTTCCAGAGGCCTACTCCACCCTAGGAGCAGCGACTTTGCTCAAGCTTCACATGACCGGTGTGATCACCAAGCTACTACACTACACTTAATGCAGTGATCCTTCAAGGTTTCCGCTCACGATCCCCTCCAGCGGTCTACTCCATCTTAGGAGCAGCGACGTTGCTCAAGCTTCGCGTGACCAGTGTGATCACCAAGCCACTACACCACACTTGATGCAGCAATCCATCAAGGTTTCCGCTCACGATCCCCTCCAGCGGTCTACTCCATCCTAGGAGCAGCAATGTTGCTCAAGCTTAGCATAACACTTCGTTACCAAACTTCTACACCGCTCAGGATGCAGCGACACCCTAAGGCTTCCTCTCGCGATCCCCTCCAGAGGTCTCTACCTCAGCCTAGAGGCAACAACTTTGCACAAGCTTCACGTAACCAACTTGGTCACCAAACTCCTACATCGCTCAAGATGCAGCAACACCCTAAGGCTTCCTCTCGCGACATCCTCCAGAGGTCCTACCCCAGCCTAGGAGCAGCAAAGTTTGCCCAAGCTTTGTGTAACCGACTTGGTCACCAAACTCCTACATCGCTTAGGATGCAGCAACGCCCTAAGGCTTCCTCTCACGACATCCTCTAGAGGTCCTACCCCAGCCTAGGAGTAGCAAAGTTTGCCCATGCGTATGTTGCCCGCCGGCGGATGAGGCCCACTGTGCCTCGCTAGCTAGACCGACGTCTAAAACTAGCCATCCAAGATGGGTGCCGCCCTGCCAACCGATTGTGGCATACAGGGCCATGTTTAGCAACCCAAGGGTGAGAACACGTTCTGTTCAATCAACACCCCGATCAAACATGCTTCGGATGTGCCGCTCGCATGTTGACCCAACGGACATGGGTGGGAGAGATCCTCCTGTTCACCCAACAGACTGTGCCGCCTCATGCCGCATCAGCTCAAAACCAAAGGCACGACGATTTTTGCCTTCATGTGCCAAACTCTTTTTCCTTTCCTTTTTTCTGTTTCTTTTCTTTGTCCCATTCCGGATGCACACTTGCATACCGAACGGCTCATAATTCACTTTTCCAAACATCGGCGACACACTTGCACGCCGAATGGGTCATCTCTTTACCCATCTTCTTTTCTCCTTTCATGACATGGACCGGATAGTCTCCACTATGCTCGGGTCCCATAATTCACTCCACATTGTCCCAGGAAGTCCCATTCCCAGGATCAATGTCTTTCCACGTGCCAAACCGCATTGCACCAAGTCCAGCCGAACTCTGCCCACTAATGAGTCCCATACCTCGCTAGCAAGAAGAACCCAACTGACCCTGGTGATACTCTTTTGTCAACAACATGGGCTACACTCCCCTTCACAACAACGCCCCACCTAGGGCTGATACCTTTTTGTGTGCCAACGCGCACTACACCAAGTTCAGCCTGAAACTGCCCACTAATGAGTCCCATACCTCGTTAGCAAGAAGTGCCCGACTAACCTTGGTGATACTCTGTTCACAACCTGGGTTAGACGCTCCATCACAACAACGCCCCAAATAGGGCTGATACCATTTTGGTCCACAACCAGGCTGCATGTTCATCCACAACATGACCACCCCACATAGGGCTCGATTCCAGCCCATCCTCACCTCGAGGAGTTCCATATTTGATCGGTATAGATAACTGGTTGCATACCCATAAACTCAGTTTGATATGCTCTTTCATCCGCAACATCACCGGTTAGATAGGGTACAAACATTCACAAGGCTTCCTGCCGCTGATACGTCCCATACCGCACTGTTAGCAAGAGCTTGCCGCCGTTCACAACATTTTCAGATCCCAAAACAACTCAGCATAGCTTCGGTAACCTTGTTACACCAACGCCCAAGGAACAAGAACACTACTCCATGAGATCCTTGTAAACACTGCACCCGTGATGCCAAGTACCGCTCACACAATCCAAAACCAAGGGGAAACCCAATCAGCCATCATCCATACACATACGTTTCAGCTTACATAACCATCCGCGAACATTTCGCATGGTAGTCCATCCACCCCGCACTGCCAAGGTCAAAGAACCTTGCATTCAGCTCTTTATCCATCCATTCGTCCAACGGTCGTCTTGATCGCCCAACAAGACGGAACCTTGGCTCTGATACCAACTGTCACGGCCCTAGCCATCCCAAGGTGCCGTGCAGCGCTCGCAAGGCCAAATAGCCGAGCGAGTAAGCCTTTCTTCGTCAAGGTCATGGCCTTGTGCCATTTGACCAAGCGTCCAGCCCGCGAAGCCAAGCAACGAACCCGTCCCATAAGCGGACGTGCGGACGTGCCAAGACTTGTTCCCAAGCGAGCTGGCCAGAGAGGGACACCTCCTTGCTATGCACGGATCTAACTTAGGCAACTCGGTCATCCGAATAATCCGTCTCAGCCATGTGCATGCAAGGGCCTTTCTTACCAACACGGCCATAAGGCCGGACGGCCGCCCGACGAGTCGGAGAGCCCCATCCCACCAGCGGATGGGCTCCTGGCATGATAGCTAACAAGGCAACATCTTTCGTTGCCATCCGGATCAGCCTGTTGCAAGGCTAGGCATCATACCAACAGCTTGTCCATGAAGCTCACCATGTCCCACCCTATATAGCATAAGATATTTATGGTGTTTCTCTGGAGTGGCAGCCAAAGTGGCCGTACGGGCATGGTATCTCCGAATTCCGCGAAACTACCTGAGAACACTCCCAAGGACCCTCAAACACTATATAGGTAGGTGGGGACATCTTTAGAATCCAAATCGGTGCTAGTTGGCTATGTGTCCCAATATAGCCAACTATGTGTGCGCATCGTTGCGGCATTTCTGCGCAACGTTGCTCACACATGTTGCGCAACGTTGCAGGCCTTCCCCGCAACGCCTGCACACATGATATGCAACACTAAGGGCAGTTCCCAAAATGAATGCACACCTCGTATACAACACATTCCCACATGTGTGCGCCCCAGCACGTGTCACGGGTAGTCCGCTCCGCTGCCCCGTGACACTACGCTAATCACCCGGTTCAATGAAAGAGTGAAACTTTTCATTTTTAAGTGTTTTGAATGCTTATAATTATAGATTGATATTACTCAATGACTTGTTCTGTAAGGAATTACATGTATGGGTAGGATGTTACTTTCTGATCTTATGTGATGTATGCAAGGAAAGGGAAAAATGGTCATTTATATGATATGATGATTTGCAATGTTTAAGATTACAAATAGTATTAAGGTAATGAAATGCATGCTAATCATAATAATCTTTCAATGTTTGATTGATTGGTTACTGTATGTCTAGGATGGGGTATGGGTTAATATAAGCCATATACATACTAATAAGTGATAATCTAATGGATAATACCCGCTGCCTTGATTATCATGCATATGAAAGCATTTTTTATATTTGGGTGCTTTGTTGCAAAAAATTGAATGCATTTTTTTCCAGTATTTCCCTACCTTTAAGTTCTGTGGGTTGTGAAATGGATTACCTAGGTGTGATAAATGGATATGAAAATAGAATATTTTTTGTGCAAAGTGCACACCCAAAAAATTACTAAAATAGTCCAAGTGGGCTCCTAAAGACTTTTGGTGATGCAGGCAAAAGCCATCAAGACCAGTGTTGGCTACAGTCAGAAATTTATGTTTACATGCCCTTCCGAAAGGGTGCTAGCTAGGCAAAGTAGAAATTTACTCTTATTTCTTAGGTAAATCATGGTCATGTGGTTTACTTAAGTTGGGTTAGGGTGGAATGCCTATGTTTACTGTTATGTTTTTTATAACTTTGACTTATGGATACTCTTGTTAGATTAATGAATAGTTACTTATTGTTCATTTAAAAGATAAACTCAAGATAAATCAAGTGTTTTTATAGTTTAGTTACATTTTATATGTTATAAATATGATTTACCTTGTTCAATGGTATGTGAGGTATAAAGTTCAGGGTCCAACATGGCATGGTATATTGTACGTTCACATAAGATCAAGAGTTTGGAAAGAATTCCATTCATGTGGCATGATGCACGTAGATGCATGAGTATGTTTAGTTTGCATGTGGCTTGCATATTTATTACAATATAGAATAGTAGTAAGAAAGCCTAATGATCTTTGGCTCATAGGTGGTTCACTAGTGATGTAATTTGTACACACAACAATGCACAAAAGACGAAACAAGATGGATGTTGAAGACTCCTTGTTGCTCAGTGATCATATGCCTCAAACTCATGCCCATGCACTATTAGGTTTTGAATCAATTTATAATATATGTATCATTTTGTAAAAAAACAAAATTATTATGTTTTAATTTCTAAAAAAATTTGGGGAGCGAGTGTTGGTTTATTGGATGTGTGTGTGGCATATACAAACAAAAAAAAAGTGTCTCTAATTCGCAATTAAGTTATAAAATTTCTTTTCTCCCTTTAAAAAAATAAACTTAGAATTTAACTAATTAAATGTTCCTAATTCCAATGTATTCTAACGAGAAATTCGTAATCAAATCAACAACAAAAACACACAAGAATTTTTTGCATAAAAATCCAACAAGGGAAAAACTATGAGCCACTCTGTCTAAATCAACTATGCACTATATAAAATCAAAATTAAAAAATTACGGATTACATAGAAAAGAAACTTATTTTTTCTCAAACCAATTACATCTTCATACCACTCTTAAATTCTTAATCAACCACTCCTTGGTTATTTACAGGCCATCTTGATCTTCTCCTCGTTTGTCTCTTTTGATAAACGTACTCCTTGGAATGAATCTTCTTCTCACTTGATCTTCTCAACAGCAAGCTTCAACAAATATATAGTGTTTTGTACTCTAATCACCCTTTTTTATTTATGGTAGAGTTTCTCTCAATTTAGAAGACAACTCTCTCAAAACATTATTTAAGAAACTCCACACAAGCTCTCAAAGTTTTTTAAGTCTTTTCTCATCTTCCATCACATTCCAATCCCTTTTTATAGACTTACAAACCTTAAAAAGAATAGGTCTCTAATTTGGAATCGTGACCAAACTAGAAAATCTTAAACTTGCTAACCTACGGTTCTAGCAATTGATTGTTTCCACAAGGCTATTGATCGCTCCCTATATTTTCTTCATGAATCTTCAGTCGATCGATCGCTTCAACTAGTCGATCGATCGCTAACTCTTGGCTTCATTTTGAACATAGTGATTTCAGGTGCCAATCAATCACTCTACAACTACGATTGAGTGTTTTGTCAATTTTTTGTTTTTTACTATTTAAAGTTCCATGCTTCACCATTCTTTCACTTAAGGTCTCTTATACCCTAAAGTGTGTGAATGTGATCTGTGTGTATGCTTTTACCTAACGAAAACACATATTTGAGTCTTATTTTTATTCCACCTTCGGAAATCCATCTTCTCACAGCAAACTAAGTCAAAATACACAACTCATGGAATTGTTTTGATCACGATAATAAGTCAATATATGAAATAAGGAAACTCATGTTCTTATAGCTTGGTCGGAACATGTTTAATGTCAAGCACCTCATTTCTTACCTTGGTAATTCTTCATATGATAGTTCTTTAAATCCTAGAGCAAATTCTTTTGAACTGTTGGAGGATGATGTAAATTAGTTGCCTTTAAAGTATATGGAGAAATTAAACCAAAAACATGCAGTATTCAACAATTCCTTGAATGATCAATTGGGCCAAGAGAGTGATTGATTGCATGTTACCAGCCCACATCATAGAGCCTAGTACCTCGAGCAATTGATCTGGCATTGTCTAGCAACCTTATAGATTGATTATTTTTATGTAGTTCAATTGCTTGCCTTACTATCTAGTTCTAGAAACCTCATTGATCTATCAGTGCATCGAATGATTGATTGATCTATGATATCATTCGAATAGTAACCTTAACAATGTTGGGATAAGTGAGGATTTTGTTTTCGATTTGATCTCTTGTTCTGGATTGCCTACTTTATAGTCTTTAGTAGGAGACCTAATTCCATGTTTTTCTATTTATTTTGGCTTATTCTAATTTATTTTCTCTAATTTTGATTCGTCGGTCATTAACTAGTCTTGGATAGGACTCAATTATTTATAGTTTATGACACTAGGACTTGCATAAGAGTTTGGCTCTTTAATGGAAGCCATTAGTTTGTAATGTTCTTAGAAATATTGCTGAAGAAGAAGCATGCTTCTTTCTCTATGCTTTTTCCCTCTATTTTCTTAGTTTAATTGTGTAATTCGTGAGAAAGGAAGGTTGTGCATGCATGTACTTGGATTCATTTAACGAGGTAATTCCCATCAATATCCGCCATGCTGCAGTGGGGAAGCAAAGGAGTGTGCTACGGAATAGGGCACAGTTGAGTTGAATCTAGACTACGACTTAGTCTAGATGGATTCTTTGCATTGTGTGGAGTTTATTCAAGTGTTGGAATCATCTACAAGGGGGTTGATGTGTGTCCTTGAGTGGGACTTGTAGTTGGGGGAGCCTTTCTCCCAAGATCTTAGCTGATTGGAGGAGGCAAGGGAGGTGCATTGTTGGAGTACTGTGCACGGTACTTTGGCAGCCAGTGCTCTTGACATGCATGAAGGTTGAAGTGGAGACCTTGACCAAGGCTCGTTTATACTTAGTTGTGGTGTGATAGGAATAGTTGATTACTTTCTTGATGAGTTCAAACAAGGCGGATGATTAAGATCTTCAATCAGAGCAATTGGGAAGTTCAGGGTTTAAGGTGGGCATCAAAGGTTAGCCTCTAGATAGATGAATGGGCTAGCTAGCCCCTCAGTTTTGTTGAGCAAACAGCCAAGGTATCCACACTTTTGGGTAGGTGTGCATGTCAGCAACATTGGAGGGTTGGGAGGTTGATTTGAGGAAATCCTACTTGAAGTGAAACTCCAAGGTGGTCTAGGTGCCATCAGCATAGGGGTAGTCCTATGCATATGGGACAGATGTTGGAAGACCCCTTCTTAGAGTAGGAATCAGATGCACTGTCAGATTTGTGGGCACACGCAGAAGCCACACCTGGTTGCATAGGCACATCCCTCAGACAGTGTGTGGTACCATGTTTTAGGATTGACACAAATTGGTTGGATTAGGTCAGATCTGATTTGGACTCTCTTATGGGAGATTCTAATTTGATTTGAAATAAGATTAGAAGGGTCTAGAAAGAGAGGGAATTGTTTGACCTAGAACTCTCCCAACTTAGACCCGCCTATCCACTTTCTCTCCCCATTGTGGCCGCTACCCCCTCTCCCTTCCCTCTCTTTTCCCTTTGGCTGAGCCTCTCTTTCTAACTCTCCTTCTTCCTTCTCCCCTTGTTCTCTCTCTTGTTTCTTGATAATTCTACATTGTTCTCTTGAGAAAATGGTTGGAAACACTTAGAAAGCCCTAGACACTTAGATTCTCCACCATTAGCGCACTATATTGAGGAGTTTCTTCAAATTGCAAGCCACACAACCATCTGATTTGAGGGTTATAGTTCATGTCAAGGTAAGCGAGTGGATTTCATTTTGTTTTTTATTAAATCAGTATTGTTTTAATTAATTGGTGCCTAAGTAGAATTGTGTGAAGAACTAGGGTTTGTGCAAGAGGAAGGTTGTTGGCGTTGAATCTATAGTTTTTGAGGATCAACTAGAGAGGTAAGTGATACACACTCTCTAATTTACATACATGTGGTTGTTTTTATGATTGTTCTTGATTTCATGTGGTTAGGGTTTAATTAACATGTAAATTTTATCAATTTTAACTTGTGATTTCATGAACTACAACTATATGATAATTCAAAATATGTTTTCCATGATTATTATGACAGATTATTTTATTTTTTCATGTTTGGAGTCATGATATTTTTGTTTTTATTATGTTTATTTGAGGAGAAATTTGAAAGTTATATAAATATATTTCTCCTATAATCCCCTGCCTTCTAATACACGCACACTTAATGACTAGTTTATTTTGGGGCCTTCTGGTGGACTTTTTGCTTCAAAATTTTATGGGATCTTGCAGCTAGATTCATTGGTATAAATTTCAGAATTTTCCATGAAAGATTCATGGATGAACTGTTGAAGTTTTCCTGAACCTTGATTTTGGCCAATTTGAACTATTTTGAATTTGGACTTCATTTCAAGATATTTTTTTCTTGGTTTGGCTTCATGAAACTTTCCAAAGATTGTTGAGTGAGTCTAGTTTCATGTTCTATGTTTGTGGATTTTTCTGATTACTCTCTTTTTTTACTAGATTTTGTATTAGGTATGCAGGTTGGATTTTATAGTTATGTGATTCCTTGTTGAAACATATCAAATGCCTTCAGATCATGTTATTTTCTTTTAAACTTCTTGAGGGTAAATTTCTATGTGTCAATTTTCCAAAATAAAAATTTCTCATTGAAAAGGGATCCATGTCATCGAGTTATGCTCCTTTGATTCTAAATGCTCCTATTTTCCAAAATTGGCAATAATCTCCAAAATTGCCAATTAATTACTTTTTGAAATCGGATTGGTTTGATAATTTATTCTTGTGTCATAACTCTCTAATTTGAATCGAGTCAAAATTTTGTGATCATTGGAGGTTTGAAATTTTTGTTTCAAAATTAGTAATTATAAACAATGATGAAACTAGGGTTTTTGTGCTTATGTGCATAGTCAAGTCATATCACAACATATGTTCTTACCAAACAAGCTTGTAAAAACAAGTAAAGGAAACAAACTTAAACAAACACTTGAAGTAGTAACTTAAGGTTCACTCTCATAGGGGTTTCAACTCTACTCTTTCTCCTATGGTTTGGCTTGTGTGAGTGGTTGTTGGGGCACTCATACCTCATGACAAATGTGACATATCATCAAAGCACTAGATTACAACTTGATCACTCTCCCTCCCCTTGGCTTTGGTGGGGTGGGCATTACATTAGGGGTGTGCTTACTCTATTTGGATCTCACAAAGGTAGTGGCATTTACAATAACTGTGTGCTTTGTAGGCTCAAACCCTAATCCTTTCTTATCCCATTGACCAATGTCAACCATGGTCTCAAGGGACTTTTCTCACTCTTCAATCCATACAGTTTTCCTTTGGAGGACTTAACTTTAAGTGCACTAGACTTTGTCTTCTTCTTCTCAAGCTTAGCCTTGAGGTCACCCTTCTCACACTCCAATCTAGCATTCAACTTTCGCATTAAAGTGCACTCTTGAAAAAGAATTTTCATTCCTTCAACTTTCTTCCTCAACTCTCTCTCAAGTTTCCTAGCCATCCTAGTCAATAGCATGACTTATTGACTCAAGTTGTTTTGCTTATTGTCTGAATCTCTTTCAAAATAAGAACCAAAGTATAATTTAAAGGAATTTGACTCACTTACATCCTTTAGAAGGACTATCCTCCTTTACACTTACATGGAAGGTGGCGTAGTTGTAATTTTAGCCTCTTCACCAGATGAGCTATCATATGAGAAAGTAGTTTGGAGCATTTTACCCTTTTTTCTTTTTTCTTGACACTTGAACCTCCTAGGTATCTCATCAAAGGAACTATCAGTAGCATGACTAGGACATTAGGAAGAAAAATCACATAATCCACAAAATATAAAACATTCATGTTCTTCTTATCTATCTTCTCAGGATTTTCATCTCTCGTCATAGATTATCTTCGTCTTCCTGATGTTTGCACTTTCCTTTCATCCTTAAAGTTCTAAGTTTTTAGGAATTTCCTAAATTGTTTAATTAGAATGACTAATTGTTCATTTTCGCTCACTTCCATACAATCTTCCTCATATAGAGGTTTTAGAGCCTTGTTTTTCTTAATCATATGCTTTGGAACTTTCAAAACTGTTTGTTTACCCTTTCCCTTCTCAAACACTTCCCTTTTTCATTTATGTGACTCTAGGTGCATCTCAAACATCTTTAGCTTTCCTATCAACTCCTCAACTCATTAATGGAAGCTACCTTAATTTGGAATTTAGTAGACAAGAACCTAAGTATCTTCCTAAGCACAAAATGATCAGTTATGGGTTTACCAAATTGGTCACATGTATTTACTATGTCAGAGATTTTGACATAGTATTAAGCTATTGTTTCATCTTCTCTCATCATTTTCATAAATTCTAGAGCTACCATCGGAAGCATAGAGTTTTTTACTGCATCAGCTTCCTCACTATACTTCATCAAACAATCGCAAGCATCTTTGGCAAAAGTACAATTAGAGATAAGTCCATGTTTACTCTTCCCTACACCATTAAATAAAGCGCTCAAGCTTTGCTATTATAGTTAACCGGCTGTCATTCTCCTCCATCCCAATCACATTCTAATGTCAGAATTTCAACCTTTCCTTCGTCATTGGGGGATTCTAGCCTTTAACCTCAACTTTCCAAGCATTGCTAACAAGAGCTTGGATAAAGGCATTCACCTGATTTATCAAATAAGAGAATTTGCAAAAAACTTGAAGAATGGTAATGCACAACTAAAGTGAGAAGATTTCACACAACAAATACAAGAGGAGAGTCAACAAAATTCTTCAAAGGGAGTTGATGAATCTCAAGAAGAAACTAACAAAAAAATAAGGAATATTTGCTTGAGTTGCAAGAAGCAGAAGACAAAGAACAAAATACAAAGAGGGAAAACTTCAATAATTCAAGGAGGAAGAATTGAAGGCAAACAAAAAAGGAAGTTTGAACAAAGGAGCTCATGTCAAGTTTAGATGTTAGTTATTTGTTTTGTATCGTATAAGTTCTATATCTTACTAGTGCATGCATTTAGCCTTGCTTGAGGTTGCCGAAGTTGTTTCCCGAGTTTGGGTTTTCCATATGAAAATTCTTGTGTGATTGTGTGGTGTGCATGCTTGATTCAATGGTTTGATTGATCATTAATGGCGATTAGGTTTTAGGGTTTGTTTATTCTGTTTCAAAACAAATTTATGCCTATAGAGGCTAGAACTCTTAGTTGTTTTTTTGTTAAAGTATAAGGGTTAGGGGAAATCTAGTTGGATATTAAACTCTTAAGTGGTAGCTGAGGAGTTTTGTTAAAATATTGAGTTTATTTCATGTTATCAATATATTTTTGGATACTAGTTCATCATAGGTTTACCTACTCTTCCTTGATTTTGATTTCTACAATTATTTATCTTGTTTAGGGTTTAATCTTTTAATTGTGCTTAGTTTACTTATTTTTCTCTTATAATTACTTGTTATACACTATACTTGCTGAGTTGTGTGCTCTAATTAGTGATTTGCTTGCTCGTATATTCCTCCTTGCTTTGAGAGCTTAAAAACTTGCTTGGGTGATTTACATTTTTTTACACTTAATGGTTGCATCAAATAATTCAATGAATGAACATGACTATTTGAGGAATCTTGTTAATTATCCACCATGTTTGATAGTCAAAACTTTTCATATTGGAAGAATACGATGAGAGATTTTATTCAAGTGCTTGATGGCAATGTTTAGAAAGCGGTGATTAAAGGTTGGAATCCTCCAATGACCAAAGACAAAGATGAAAATTTAATCTTAAAAGACAAGAGTGAATGGGATGAAAATGAAACAAAACTTGCTAATCAAAATAGCAAGGCCCTTAGTGAATTATTTAATGTCATAGGAAAGCCACAACATAGGTTAGTCTCAAATTACATATCTATTAAGGTTGCATAGGAAAAACTTGTGAAGTATAATGAGGAAACTGGGGCTATTAATGTGTCTAAGTTACAAATGCATACCCTTGTATTTGAAAACATGATAATTATTGAAGATGAAATGATTTTTGAGCATTATACTAAGATATCTGATATAGTTAACACTTATGATCAATTAGGGGAGCCCATTCTTGACTACCGAGTTGTGAGAAAATTGTTGAGGTCCTTGTCCTCCTAATTTAAAATTAAGGTTGCGACAATTAGTGAATCTAAATAGATAGGCACCTTATACATTGAGGAGCTTGTTAGGAACCTTAGAGCCTTTGAGATGCAAGAAGAATCTTCCAAAAATAAGAAAAAATTATTTAAAAATCCAAGGGAAAGCAAACTACCCTTAAAACATCTAAGAGAACTTCAAAAATGATTAAAGCTATGAGAAGAATATGAGGATGATAAAAAATTAATGCTCTAGTTAGCCAAAAACTCCAAGAAATATTTAAATTCTTAGAACTTAAGATTTGAGAATAAGGGTCAAAACTTATGAAGAGACAAGGGATTAGGAAAAATGAGAAGCAAAACAAACAAGACAAAAAGAATATGAAGTGTTTTGAACGTGGTAAGTTAGATCTTTTTGCTGCTAATTGACCTAACAATAATTCTGATAATTATTTTGATAATAAGCCTCAGTAATTAAAGTGCTTTTATAACAAGAGAAATGGCAAGGTACTTCAAGCAACTTACTCTGACGAGAGTTCTTCTAATGAAGATGAGATGGCAAGTGAAAGGACGATAGTTCTCATGAAGAGAGTTCTTCTAATGAAGATGAGATGGCAAGTGTAAAGGACGATAGTTCTCATGAAGAGTCTCATGAGTCCACTTCTCTTAAAGAGAACTTAGAGTCTAACTTTGATTCTAATGAGTACAAAGCATTCCTCCAACAATTAAGAAAGACCATGAGAATGAAAAATAAAAGTCTAGTGTTCTCAATAGAGAACTTTTGTTCTCCAAAGAGAAATTAGATGGATTTAGAGTAGGAAGAAGTTGGAGACCATGTTGAGCATTGCTTAAACCAACAAGATTGGTTTAGGTTTTACCAATTGCTTTACTACCCCCTTAGTAAAACGTACTATCTTTTTGAAGGCCAAAGCAAGTGATAAACTATAATCCTCTGTCTTCTAATTACGTCTAACCCAAAGGGTTATTTATAATTATATAATTATCCATAACCCTTTGGGTTAGACATAATCGAAAGACGGGGTATTATATAAACACCCTAAGATAGTGCCTAGTCCTCCTAGGTCAAAAGGGATAAGAGTGAGGATAGGTTCTAGTATTGTGTGAGTGTGTGACATGTGCCATAGAGGTTCCCATACTAGAAAAGAGTACCTAAAGAATTATCCTTTCAAACCTAGGTCCAAAAAAAAGGAAAAGAAGCACAATACCCATGTGCCCCACCAATTGCTGAAAAAGAAAATGAAGAGAATGTTGGTGAGGAAGATTGATATTCAAGTATTGAATGATCAATTAGGAAGAGCACCTTAGATTGCCTAAGGATAGTTTGGCTAAGCAAAGCTAAGGATCTTGTCATCTCTAAGTAAAGAGATTGAGAATTTTTGTCAGTGATTTAATTCTTTCTATCTTTTGGACAATATATGTTTTAGTTTTCATCACATTTTTGTTGGTTTCATGTCTTTAATTCATAGGTTTTGAATTGCAAACAAAAAAAGAGAATAATATAAAAAGGACAAAAAAATTAGTGTAGGTTATGCTTGTTTTTGCAATTGGCTTCGATTTTATTTTTTATTTGTTCATCTTTTAAGACATAATGAAATTAATTTTCTTTTAAGCTAAAAAGCAACATAATTCAATGCCATAGAAAAATCATAATACATGTTAATTTCTAATTGTATATCTTCTAAGGTTGCATGGGAAAAATTGATAAAATATAATGAGGGAACTAAGGCTGTGAAAGGGTCTATGCTATAGATGTTAACCCTAGAGTTTGGAACATGATAACGAGTGAAGAAGAGATAATTTATAAATAATATGCTAAAATTTATGGCATAGTAAACACATATGAACAACTAGAGGAGCCTCTACCTAATTACCTTGTTGTGAGGATGTTATTAAGTTCCTTGACCCCTAAATTCAAAATTAAGGTGGCAGTCTTTAAAAAATCTATGAAGATACAAACCTTAGACATTGAGGAGTTGGTTAGGAAACTTAGAACTTTTGATATGCAAGAAGAGCATTTGAAAATTAGAAAGAGTTGTTTGAAAAGTCCAAGGGAAAATAGAATGCCCTAAAAGCATCTAAAGGAACTTCCAAGAAGTAAAAAGCAATGAACACCTTAGAAGAATATGAAGAGTTTGAAAATGATGAAAAACTAATGCTTTTGTTGGCTTAAAACTTCAAAACATTTATGAAAACTGATAACTTTAGGTTTGTTAATAAGGGAAAAATTATGGGAAGAGATAAGGAGAGAAGAACAATGAGAGGTAAACTAAACTAGACAAGAAGAATTTAAAATGTTTTGATTAAGGTATTTAAGTCACTTTGTTGCTGATTATCGTACATTAATTTTTACAATTATTCTGATGATAAGCCTCATAAATTAAAGGGGTTTGATTATAAGAGAATGGGCAAGGTGCTTCAAGCAACTTACTCTGATGATAACTCTTATTAAGAATAAGAATTGTGGAATTATACTTCCTTCCATGCAAGTGTGAAGGAAGAGAGTTCTGGAGAAGATTCTCATGAAACTAATTCTCTTGAAGAGAACTCAAAGTCTGACGTTGATTCTGATGAGTTCAAAGGATTCCTCTAACAATTCTTAGTCTTGACTAAGAAAACTAAAAGCCTTAAGAGAGAGTTGAAGAAGAAAGATGATAAATTGGTTTTGTCTTCTCAAGAGACAAATAGGTTAGTATAGTTAAATAACAAACTTGAAAGAGAGGTGAATAACCTTAAATAAGACACTGAGAGTGAAAAAAAGAAGTCAAGTACTCTCAATAGAGAACTCATGTCCTCTAAAGAAAAATTAGATAGATTCAAGAGTTAGAAAAAGTTAAAAATTATGCTTAGCATTGGTCAAACTAACAAAATGAGCTTTAGTTTTAGGAATTGTTTGACTAACCACATTACAAAACCTAAAATCTTTGTGAAGGCAAAAGAGAGTGACAAAAATATAAGATAGTGCCCAACCCATCTAGGTCAAGAGCAAAAGGAGGAAAGATAAGTTCTAGTATTGTGGGAGTGTGTGATATTTGTCATAATGAGACCTATATTAGAAGATAATGTCCTAAGAATTATCCTTTCAAGCTTAAGTCAAAGAAGAATGAGAATAAGTACGCTACCCATACTAGCCCTAAGTTGCCCCACTAAGTATATAAAAAGAAGATAAAGAGAGTGTGGGTAAAGAAGATTGATCTTCAAGCTTTGAATGATCAATTAGAAATAGCAAGAAACTCAACCTTAGGTTGTCTTAAGATTGGTTGGCTAGGTAAGGCTAAAGAGTCTCAAAATCTTAAGAGATTCTTATTTATGTTTGTGGTTTAATTCTTTCTGTCATTTGGACATTCATCTTTTTTAGTTTTATCGCATTTTACTTTGTTTTTACATGCATTTAATTCATAGGTTTTAAATTTACAAAAAATAAAAAAATTAGAATATGATAAAAAACTTAAAACAAATTGTGTAGATTTTGCTTGGTTTTGAAATTAGCTTTGTTTTGGTTTTTGATAAGTTCAGCTCTTGAAACATATTGAGGTTAATTTTCTTTTAAGCTAAGAAGTAACATGATTAGCAGTTAAACATATCTTTACGAGGAGAAGGATAGAGCATGGAAAGTGAAGATCAATTTGAGTTTCTTTTACTCAAGTCACTTTTAAGTATGAACATTAAGAGATAATTATTAAAAATAAGTTAACTTAGGAGTTTGGATTTAAGTAGAATCTAAGTGATCAAATTAGAGGATCTCTGGCTAGCTTTTTACTTAGAATTCAAAAGAAAATAAAATTTCATGTAACGTACTTCAATGTTTGAGTTGTATGTACATTAATATCTTTTTAGATAATAGAATTGTCCTCATAAAGATGATGGGAAAGGACACCTACTTAGCTTGGCCTAGGCTAGTGTGAAGTTCCCATTTACATGACATCATGAAAATTAATTGATAAACAAAAAAATTGAATGATGCAAGTAAAGAGGATTCAAAAAAAGCCAAGTCTTAGAAAAATGAATTGAAAAAAAATATCATAACCCAAAAAAAAGCATAGGCATATTCGTTATGAGCTTTTGATTGTTTTATTTTTTAAGAAAATCATATACATATATTCTAGTTAAAGAGCGTTGAAAAATGTGAACTTAGTCTTTACTAGGGTCTGAACAATTTGTCTCAATAAAATTAAGAGTGATCTTATAAGATTTAAGATTAAAAGAGACAAAAGTTTAATGATTTTCTTTAAAAATTAATAAAAGCGGATTAATGTGTCAAAATGAAGAGAATAAAAATAATAATCACATCCCAATGGAGTTGACTAATTTAGGGCAAGGTATTAATGAATACAATATGTGGATACACTTAGATTTAAGGAAAATTGAATTAAAAAATCATCATAAGGAACTTAACTATGCTTATTTTCAATGTTTGAATTTTATTTTGAGTTCTTGATTTCAAATTGAGGTGCTTTCAATGGTATTCAATGTTTTCAAGCATTAGAATTTATCATGATTTGTTATTCAAATGTTTTAAAAGCAAAAAATTTGATTACTTATAGGTTTTAAAGAATATTTGTGAAAAGGATTATTTCAAACTAAAGCAATAATAACTAGATTTTTTGACATAGTCTTGATTGCTTATATTTGTTCTATCTAAAAGTCAAAGTGGCATGATTCTTCTTAATCTAAAATTATGATTTGGTTGCCTGAATTATTGAACATTTAAATTTTATGTTTACTTGTTTCTTGGAACAGTATTATATAGGTATGTTCTAGTTTGTGTATATTATACCACATTAGATGAGTAACATAGAATAAGAAGGAGAGTTGGTGTCAAAAGATGACGGACATGTAATATATTATGATTATTTCAGTTTCATATCTTGATAATCGTGTACTTGACTAATATGCTTAATTGATATTTTCATTACTTATTACCTTTATACCTTTTTGTATATTTATGTCAACAAGGTAGAGAAATGATTAATTAAAATCAAAGTGTTTATCTTTATTTAATTCAACAATACTATACAAATTAATTTGATTTTGAGTGTGCATGATAAGTACATGGTTATACATGGCTTTACAAGATCAATTCCAAATGAGTCTATGTTAAGTATTTGAGTGTCAAGTTATTTGTACGATTTGAAATTCAATGCATTATGTCAAGAGTTGTAATTTTATTTTGATTTGCAAATGTATAGTGTTTTGAAAAGAAATGGGCAAAAGGGGAGATTGTAAGAACATTAGCTTTATTAGCTAATTTCTTTATTAAAATTATGTTGGAAACCTTGATTATGTACTTAATTTTAAAATATGATTAGATGTTATTGTCGTCGAGTCAAATTTGGAATTGACGTGCTTGAAAAATAAGAGCAGGCATGTTCTTATAGTTCAAAACAAAATACTCAAGAATGTTAAAGGTTTTTGAAGCTTATTCATATCACATTCACATATTAAAATCAATTAGAGAAGTTTAAGAAATGATTTCAAGGGTGTCAGGAGGTTTTAGGGCAAAAATATAATTTGATAGTCACATCGATCGATCGCTGGATAGTGTGAAGAAGAGAATTTCGAGAGATGAAAAACTAGAAAAAAAATAGAGAAGATGGGAGAGACCTTTGCATATTGTTTTTCAAGGGAATTGATCTGGTACATAGAAGAGAAGATCAATACTAAGTTCTCTCTCTACCTCTCTCTTTTTCTCTCTCTCCCCTTTCTCTCTCTACCTCTCTCTTTTTCTCTCTCTCCCCTTTCTCTCTCTACCACTCTCTTTTTCTCTCTCTCACCTTTCTCTCTCTTCCTCTTCTCTCTCCTTCTCTCCCTCTCTCCCCCTTCTCTATTTCTCTCCCTCTCTCCCCCTCTCTCTTTTATTATATATTATCTTTTAAAATTAATAAAACAATTAAAAAGAATGTATTGGCGATGCATAGCAAAATGCGTCGCTACTACCCTGGGTAGTAGTGATGCATATGGATATGAGTCGCTACTACGCTAGGGTGTAGCGATGCATTTTCCAACTAACTATATTTTATTTTTAATTTTAATTTTAAAAAATAATATATTATAAAATCCTCTTTCTCACTCTACCCCCTCTCCTTCTCTTCTCTCTCTCTTCTTTCTTTCTCACTCTTCTCTCTCTACCTCTCTCTCAACCTCTCTCTTCCCTTTCTCTCTTTCTCTCTCTCTCCTCCTCTCTCTTCTATTCTATATTATATTTTAAAATTAATAAAATAAATTTAAAAATATAGTAGTGACACATAGCAAAATGTGTCTCTACTACCCTCTAGGTAGTACTGACACATTTTGCTATGCGTCGCTGCTAGATTTTTTTATTTTTTTAATTTTAAAAAATAATATGTAATAAAATCCTCTCACTACTCTCTCCTCTCTCTCTTCCACTCTCTCTACCTGCTCTCCTCTCTCCCTTATTTCTTTCTCACTCTTCTCTCTACATCTCTCTTTTTCTCTCCTCTCTCCCCTTTCTCTCTCTACCTCTCTCTTCCGCTTTTCTCTCCTCTCCCTCTCTCCCACCTCTCTCATTCTCTCCCCCCTCTCTCTTTCTCTCCCTCTCTCCCTCTCTCTCTTTTATTATATATTATATTAAAAAATTAATAAAATAATTAAAAAGAATATATTCGCGATGCATAGCAAAATGCGTCGCTACTACCTTAGTAGTAGTGATGCATACAGATATGCGTTGCTACTAACTAGAGTGTAGCAATGCATTTTCCTACTACTTATATTTTAGTTTAAATTTAAATTTTAAAAAATAATATATTATAAAATCTTTTTTCTCACTCTACCCTCTCTCGCTCTACACTCTTCTCTCTCTCCTCTTCTCTCTCTCTTCTTTCTTTCTCTCTCTTCTCTCTCTACCTCTTTCTTCCCCTTCTCTCCTCTTTCCTCTCTCTTTCTCTCTCTCTCCTCTCACTTTCTCTGCCCTTCTCTATTTCTCTTTCTCCCCCTCTCTCTTTTATTCTATATTATATTTTAAAATTAACAAAACAAATTTAAAAAATATAATAGTGATGTATAGCGAAATGTGTCTCTACTACCCTCTAGGTAGTAGCGACACATTTTGCTATGCGTACTAGGGGTGTTAACGAGCCGAGCTGAGCCGAGTATTAGGCTGTTTCGGCTCGAGCTCGAACTGCTGAAGCTCGGCTCGAAGCTCGAATAAACTCGAACCTTTCAGCTCGAGCTCGGCTCGATTTAGAAAGCCAAAGCTCGGCTCAAGCTCAAGCTCAAACTTTAATAAGTGAATCATAAGCCTTGGCTCGAACTAGGCTCGAACTAAAAAAATAAAAATAATATATATATAAATATAAAGTATATGAAGTATCACATATATTAATATACTTTTAGTATTAAATATTAATTAAAATACTTCAACAAGTATTACGACTACACCATGAATATTTGATTATAGTCACTATGAAAGAAGAAAACTATGACAAATAAGTTTTAGTTACATATGCTAAAAAAATGCAACATTATTATTTTTCTCTCTTTATGTACATATAATCACTAAAAAAGATGTAAAAAATAAAAAATTATTTAGGCAACATTGTCATCTACTTTTTTTGTGTTTTCTTTTCTTTACATGCTTATAAATCACTAATAAAAAAGTTATTCTATAATCTTAGTGTGCCTCTAAAAAATTCTGAAGTACATGTAAAAAGATATACATTTTGTAAGATGAGGATGGTCCCAATGTCATGCTTCAACTTTTAAAAGAATATCTAATCAATCTTTTCTAAACTAAGGTTGGTCCACAAATGTCATGCTTCTTTTAGAATTATTTTTGAGTATATTAGTGTGATATCATGTTGACCATCTATCATATACTTATAGTTTCATTTGGTTTTTCAATTCAACTAATTTTAGTTCATCTTCAAGAATCAAATAGCCCTATTAATTTGGGACAAAAAGAGTATATTAGTATTTGCGTCTCTAATATTTTTATTTTTATAAAATATATATCATATATAAAAATTATATATCTGTTATAATTATTAAGGATATATATCATGAAATTTTTTATATGAGTTTAGACTCTCGTATGTCTGTATGAGCAAAGACATCATAGGCTATCAGATCGAGATCCAAATGCGCAAGAAGACATAAACTAATCTACCTCCCGAGTTATGTGTGTTCTTATATCGTAATATGATGATGTATGATATCTATACTCACATAGTCGTGAGTGAGCCTTGACTCATATAAATGGGTCTCATATATCAATACGATACATAGTATTAGTATATAAATATGTGATTATATGTCGTTTTATATATTCCATTCGCCTTAGATTAATAACTCAATTAAAATTTTCAAAATGAACTAATCAAATAGAGCTATTAATCTAAGAATGGAGGGAGTATGTTATAAATATGTATTTAAATTAACAATTATGTTTATATAAAATATGTATATATATACATTATTTATATATAATTTTAAAATTATATTCGAGTTCGAGTTTGAGCTCGAGGTCGAGTCGAGTAGCATCGAGTTCGAGTTTTATTCAAGCCGAGCCGAGTCAAGCAGGGGTCGGCTCAAACTCGGCTCGAACTTATTCGAGCTTGAATCGAGCCTGATTCGAGTCGAGTTTAACTCGAGCCAAGCCTAACTGAGTCGAGTTTGCTCACGAGCTAACTCGGCTCATTTACAGCCCTAGTCGCTGCTATATTTTTTTAATTTTAAAAAATAATATATAATAAAATCTTCTCTCTACCGTCTCTCTCCCTCTCTCCCTCTCTTCCGCTCTCTCTACCCTCTCTCCTCTCTCTCTTCTTTCTTTCTCACTCTTCTCTCTCAACATCTCTCTTCCCCTTCTCTCATCTCTTCTTTCTCTCCTCTTCCCCTCTCTCTCTACCTCTCTCTCTTCCTCTTCTCTCACGTTCTCTTTCTCTCTCTCTCTCTTCCCCCTTTCTCTTTTATTATATATTATATTTTAAAATTAATAAAATAAATCTTAAAAAATAGTAGCGATGCAGAGAGTAGCGACCCATGCAGATATGCATCGCTACTACCCTAGGGTAGTAGCAACGCATAGTGCTATGTGTCACTCTCTCTCTATATATATAAATTGAAAAAATAATATATAATAAAATTATTTCTCTCTCTACCCTCTCTCTCTCTCCTTCTCTTCTCTCTCTTCTTTCTTTCTCACTTTTATGTCTCTACTCTCTCTTCCCCTTCTCTCATCTCTTCTATCCCTACCTCTTTCTTCCCCTTCTCTCATCTCTCCTCTCTCGATTTTTCTCTCTCTCTCCTCCCTCCCCTATCTCTCTACCTCTCTCTTCCCCTTCTCTCTCTTTTTTGTCTCTCTCCCCCTCTCTCTTTTATTATATATTATATTTTAAAATTAATAAAATAATTAAAAAATATATATTAGTGATGGACAGAAAAATGTGTCACTACTATATGTTTTTATATTTTTCTAATTGTAAAAAATAATATATAATAAAATCTTCTCTCTGTACCCTCTCTCCCTCTCTTTCTATCCTCTCCCCCCTTTCTCTTCTCTCTCTCTCATCCCCTTCTCTCTCTCATCTCCTTCTCACTCTTCTCCCTCTTCCCTTTCTCTCTCCTATCCTCTCTCTTCCTTCTTTCTCACTCTTCTCTCTCTCTTCCCCTTCTATCTCCTCTCCTCTCTCTCCTCTATCCTTTCTACGCTCTCTTTTTTTCTCTCCCCCTCTCTATTACATATTATATTTTAAAATTTTAATAAAAAATTTAAAAAATGTATTAGCAATGCATAGAAAAATGCGCCACTACTACATTAGGTAGTGGTGACATTTACGTTTATGCGTCGCTATTATATTTACAAAGTTTTTTTAAAAAATTTAAAATAAAATAATAAATGATTAGAGATGCTTTTTAAAAAACATCGCAAATAGTAGTATTTTTAGGGATTCTTTCAAAAAAGCATTGCTAATAGTCTTAAATAATTTGTTTAAAAAGTAATTTTATGTTATTTGTGGCGGAATTTTTTAAGCGTTACTAATAATACTACTATTTGCAACGCTTTTGAAAAAGCATCACAAATATTAGTATTAATAGTGAGCTTTTAAAAAAAGTGTCACTAATAGTCTTAAATAATTTTTTTGAAAATAATTTTATGTTATTTGCGATGGATTTTTTTAAGCGTCCCTAATTGTATAACTATTAGCTATGCTTTAGTAAAATCGTCGCTATTATTTATAATATTTGCAACACTTTTGTGAAAGCGTCACAAATAGTTCTAAGTTTTTTATTTTTTAAAAAAATTATAACTATTAGTGACGCTTTTAACAAATCGTCATAAATAGTACTACTATTAGCGACGTTTTTTAGACAGTGTCACTATTAGTTGTATTATTTGCGATACTTTGTAAAAATCATCGGTAATAGTTATAAAATTTACGATACTTTTATATGTGTGGCAAATAGTTGATTTTAGCGACGCTTTGTAAAGCGTTGCTAATAAAAGTGTCGCTAATAGTCCTTTTTATTGTAGTGTTCACTAGATTAAATAGTGAATAAATGAATATTAAACTCACACTTGTTTACTTAGTGCATTATTTAGTCTTGAGGTGGTGTCTCCTAGTTTTCCCCGGTGTGGGTTTCAACGTAAAATCCTTGGTCTCATGTTTTTGTTATTTTTGTTTATGCGTTAGACAATTAAAGTTTTATGAACACATCGTTGTAACAAAGTAATTTAATTTCTTACTTTTTGGGCTAGTGACTATGTGATAATTCTTGTAAGAAAAGAATAGTAAGCTCATAATGACAAGGCCTAAATTGGAAGTGGTGTTTTTCGGAAGGGGAATAAAGCTGGTGTTTTAGAACTTGTTTTAGATTTTTTAGGAGGAGATGAAGGAGAAAAGACCAGGGAAAATGGTAATAGTAAGAGGAAATGGGGTAGAGAGATTTGAGAAGTTGTTGGGAAGAAAAATGAGGGAGTAAGAGTGGAGGTGGGGAAATGAGTGGGGATGGAGAGAGGAAGCGATGCACTGCCTTTGGCATGCAAGTTTCAGAGCCCTGAAATGGGGGAGAGGGAAGTGGTCATGCCTCCAAACTGCTAAGTGCATGTGACGAAGTGAGGGAATGAGCTGGAGAGAGAGAACCGATAGGAGGTGGGGAAGGGCCACCACCTCATCAATAAGTTCCCATGGTGCTGAAATGGTAAGCCGATATTTTTGGGTTTTCACTTTAAAAATGGATAAAAATGAGAAGGATACCTGGGGGGTGTATCTTAGGAATTTTTTTTAAAAAAGGGAAAGTTGTTGGTCTTTTTCAACAGGAAAAAGTCTGTATAAGCCCGGACTTACGTCTATCAGTGAAAACCCGTAAGTCATGGACTATTAGATCAAGATCCGACAGCATTAGGAGGTCAAAACCAATCTGCTCCCAATGTATACATCTTCTAGCTCACACTAGAGTATATGAGCCTTGGCTCAAATAAATAGGTTTCGGTTCAATATGTGAAAAGATTACATCTCTCGTTGGGAAGTAAAAACTCACACTCTCTCCACTCGAAATCATGACACTATAGTACTATATAAAGCATTAAAGGTGATGATAGATTTGTCATGTTTTCTATATTACCCTTAAATATAAATATAAATTTGTGTGTCATTTGGGTCTATTTTAGTAATATTCTTGGACATTACATATAGGATAAGTAACTTATCCCATTTCTATGAGATTCTTACATTTCATACGATTACTACATGTCAGCCTAATACTTGTTATTGATAAAAAATAGTCTCTATTTTTAACTTTAAAAGGCTATAATTTGGATTTATATATTATTTATCCCATTGGAAAGTTCTTGAAGAGTTCTATCAAATAAGAACCTACATAAATATGTTTTCAAAATATTTTTAGTGGGTCCCATACATATAATTCACTTCTTGATAACATTTTATCTATATTACATAGTTTGAATTTAAGCATTCTTGACACTATTAAAAAACCCTTGGCAAGTTCTATTAAAAAAAACCTATATAACGCACAGTTTTTTAATATTATTATCTTTTCCAATTTATGACATGATTTTAAACTCATGAGATTTAAACTTATATTTATTTAATATAAATATATTTAAATTAATATAGTACAAAAATCTATCATCACCCTATATCTTTTATATAGTAATATAATTTTATTTTTTTCAACGAATCTATATTTACTCACACAATTCACTTGCGTGTTTGCTGGTATAAATAAGCCAACAAAATTGTTGGCACGAAGACGGACCACGTGTTAACATTATTCAACGTGGAGAATCATATGGGCCCATGCAATTGGCAAGGATTAAAATAGGAACGACAAATAGAGAGTTTCGCGGTACGCGTGGCTTGAATCGCGTGTAGCACAGTGACATCTTCTGGCTAAACACGCATACGCATCCGGTCGAAACCGGGAAGGGGAATCTTGAACCGACGCCGAAGTCTCTTTTTTTGTCGGGACATGCGGCATTAAATGATTCGGATTAGATTCTGATACCCCGTGCATCTCGCCCTGTCTGCCGCAACTTTGGATTCCTTGTAAGTGATTTTTCGCCCAAACTTTATCACATATTCTGTGACAGACGGCGTTTTCGTAACGTGAGGGGCCTTTAAAATAACGGAAGAACGATGGCAGAAATGTTTAAAAACCCGCGCCATCATTGGTCGCTTGGCTGGTCTATTGGCCGGGTTTGACCCTATTTTTTCTTAAAATAAATTATATAATAATTATATATTAAATGTATACAAATTCAATATAATTTGGTGTGCTTTGATGTGAGTTCTGGACGGTAGGCCGGTGGAAGCCCGTAGGGTGGCGCACTGATTAAAAATTAAAATTTTAACACCAACCTACACAATCAATCAAGCATGCAAATATAAATTACTAAGGAATAAACTATCCACCATATAGCATGCATAAGACAAATTAAATCAAAGAGCAAGGATATACCAACCTGGGGCTCATCATCCCCTAACACGCCTTCAAGTCCTTCAAATCATCATCCAAAAGCACAACGGGAATCATGTAGGGAAGAGGAATTACCTTGTATGTGATCTATACCTTAATCTTGGATGTAAAACTTAGTAACAATGACACCCCAAAGCTTCTTGATTGACGCTCAAATTAGTGAGCAAAAGTCCTCCACTCTTGCACCACTCTCCAAGGAGGATTTGTCAAGAAGGAGAGGGGCAGCCGGCAATTTTTCTACCAAAAACTTGAGGAGGCCGCACCTATGGGGATAGATAGGGGGCGGATTAGGGAGAGAGAGGAGTGGAGGGCATCCCAAACTGATTAGGACTTCTCCTCTCCCTCTTTTTCCTTTTATACTCCTTAATCACCTCCCAATTGGGCCTCTAATTGGGCTTAAGTGAATGGGCTTCCCTACTGAGTTTTTTTCTGGTCTAAATAAGAGGGTCATACACAATAGGAGTAGATTTTGTCTCTCAAAGCACGATGAGGCCTGGACTCCCTGCATACGACTAAGCCTGCGATAGGGTTGACTCCTCACTAACTATGGGTCCAACCATTGACACATAATTTGCATATTGGGCCCCACGTGTTAATGCACATCCTAGTCACATGCCTAGTGTGCATTTGTGACAAAGGCTGGTCCCAAGGCTCATATGGGGTCAGCGGGACCAGCTCACTTGGACCACGATTTATGTGGAACAAAATGGGCCTAAGCCCATACCTTAATCCAATATCACCCACTATGGGTGAAGGGCGTTTATGGTCCAACAACAACTTGCACTAGTCTTGTCAAAGACCAATGCTATGAGCATGCTTAGAAAATAGATTCGTCATTAAGGCCTTAGTGAATGGATCTACCAACATCTCATTAGTAAGAATATGACTCACAGTCACTTTTCCCCTCTGTAGCATGTCAAAGATGTAATAGTAATGTACCTCAATGTGCTTACATCTATTACTAATCTCCCCATTCATAAATGTCAACACGGCTACCAGATTACTACAATAAATTTGGATAGGAGCATCAATACAGTTTTCTAGCCTCAATCTTACTAGAAACTGCTTTATCCATAATGCCTAGGAAGCTACAATACTACATGCATAAAATTCAGCTTCCATCGTGGACTTAGAAATACTTTTTGGTTTCTTACTTGCCCACGATATAGCCTGACCTCCAAACATGAAGACAAATCTGGTAGTCGATTTTCTGTCATATGGATCCCACGCATAGTCTTAATCACTATATCCAGCCAATCATAGACTTTTCACCTGATAAGTGAGTTTTAAACTCTTAGACCCTAAAAGATACTGAAATACCCTCTTCACTGCTTACAAGTGATGAAGTCCAGAGTCTACATTCTAATGGCTCAGCAAGCCTACCACAAAACTCAAATCAGGCCTCGTACAAATCATGACATATATCATGCTGTCAATAGCCTGTACATATGGCACTGACTCCATTCGGAGTATATCTTCCTCAGTTCGAGGAGCCATATTTTTAGATAACATTGTACCCAAGTAAATAGGGGACTCAATAGTCTTCCAACTAATAACAATGTAACACCCCACTTTTTCAATTACATATAACCAAAGGGGTTAGGTCTAATTGGATAATTTTTAGATGATATTAGAGGTTAAAACCTCTGTATATGAGTAGAGCTCAAAGAAATGACGTAACAAATTGAAGAATGCACAAAATGGAGGTTGGGAGTGACGGTTATGACATTGGGAAGCATGTAATATAGGCAGAACCCACTTGAAAAGAGCAGGATGTACTACTTTAAGAGGGCTTGTTTCGTAGGGCTCGTTGATATGAGATCAATGGTACGAAGAATGCATGAATCCGAGTTTGGGATGGAAAGATACGCGCATTGAAAGATAAGTATTAAAAAAAAGAAAAATAAAACACTTTGCGCTTGACGGACAAATGCATGATACGCACGATTGCAGTGCACATTATGTATGACCAACGTGCTGCTCAACTGCGGCACCATAACGGTGGGTGCCACCGTTTCTAGCAGCGGCACGACGCCGCAATTTCAATAACGCGGCGCCTAAGCCTATTTAAAGGCCTCAAACGCTATTTTTTCAGCCTAGAAATTTGTTTTCTCTATTTCTGATAGTTCTGAGTCCGACTTAGCCCGTTTAAGAGGTGTCCTTAACTTAATCGAGCATGCTCTATGCAATAAAAGGGACCTCTCTTTGATTTGGGGACCGTATGAGGAGAAAATGCCCCAAGACAAGAAGAGGTCCTGCCCGTCGTCCTTGAGCACCAGAGAAAGAAAAGGGGCCAGGAACTAGAGGGTGTTTTGTTTGCAATTATCGGGCCACAACAAGAGAAGCGACCTGGAGTAGGGGAGACTCTGTCCTCCAACGAAGAACCACCTAGTGAGAGAGGCATCCCCAAGCTAGGGGGAGGCTCCGTCCATAGTTTATTAGCATAGAAAGAGAAAAATGTCTCCGGATTTGGAGATGTTCTGTGTCGCCTCCGGGCACGGAAAGTAAGAAGCATCTCTAGGTGAGGGGATGCTATGTTTGCCACCTACAGCCATAGGAAGCTTAAAGTGCCCTAGGATAAAGAGAGGTTTTGTCTACATCTTTCAAATGGAGAAAGAAGAAAGTGTCTCTTGGTAAGAGGATATTTTGTCCATTGTCTATGCACAAAGAAAGCGAGAAGCATATCTGGGTAAGAGGAGGCCCTGACTACCGTCTTCATACCTGAAAGGAGGACGCTATGAAGAAACGAATAATTCTAAATGACACCACTTTTTGGTGTCCCCTATGAGTAAGTATTTCTAATCTTTTGTTTTAATATGAGTATAAGAGTATGTATGCATCCTAAATAGTTAACCTAAAATGTTAAGTGACTTATATGCATGCACATCTTAATTAATGATAATAATATACTAATTAAGATGTATGATTTGCTATGATCTGATATATTCTAATATGTTCTAATTTGAAATTTTTTGTTATGCTATATCCGATATGATCTGAGGTGTCCTAATATGCTTTGATATGATATACTCTGTTATGATCTAATATGTTCTGAGATCTAATTCAATCTACTTCGTTTTGTTCAATAAGATGCATAGTTTCGTTAATTTGTTAGCTTCCGTTTAACTCCGATAATTTATAAGATTTCAGTTCAACACCAATAATTTATGAGATTTCTATATTATTTTGATTATTTATATGATTTATGAGACTTCTATCTGACTTTGATGATTTATGAGATTGTTGTCTAACTCCGATTATATATTTAGATATATGTATTTTAACATATGCATTTTTGTACTGTTTGATGTATGTAATAGCCAGTAGGCGAACTACGCTAGGATTCGATCATATTAGAATAATATTGTAAATGTTATCTAATATGTACGTAGGCAACCAACGGCAAGACAATGTTGGCCCGATCCAAATTAATTATAAGTTTTATTCTTATTTACACGTGACAAACTTTGAAGCTTCATTGTGTATTTATAAGTGTTCAACTCGAGTCGGCGTACAAGGAAGCTTTGAAGCTCTACAATGCATAGATGAACGTTATATCTCTCTTACACAGATGATGATTCCTTATTTAAGGAAGAAAGTTTTTATTCGAGATGTTTTGGACCCCAGGTCGGGTCGGGGCATTAAAGACATTGAAGCATTTGAGAATGCTCTCTATGTATGACTATTGAAATATACTAAGCATTTTTAGCCTTTATATCTCTGTCAATTTTCATCACAAGGATGTAGGATGCCTCACCCATGTCTTTTATCTCAAAGTGGGTTTTGAGTCATCCATTTAAACGGACAATCATACTTAGGTCATTCCCTAGCAAGAGTATATCATCTATAGACAGTGACATCCTATACCTAGTCTAATTTCGGAAGGTATAGACACGGTGATCGTGCTCGTTCACTATGAACCCATACTCACTAATCACCTTGTCAAAAGTGAAGTACCATTACCTTAGAGATTGTTTTAGGCCATACAATTAATTTATCAACTTGCACACCTTGTGTTCCTCACTATGAACTACAAAACCTTCAAGTTGTTTCATGTAAATCTACTCCTCTAAATCTCCATTTAGGAAAGTAGTCTTTACATCCATCTGGTGCAGCTCTAAATCAAAGTAAGCAATGCATAAAAAAAGACATCTGATTGAGTCAAATCTTGACACAGGAGAGTATGTCTATTTAAAGTCCATCCCATACACCTGGGTGAACCCTTTGGCCACTAATACCTCTTTGTACTTATCTATTGACCCATTTGCCTTAAGCTTCTTTTTGAAGATCCATTTACACCCGATAGGCTTCCACCCTTTAGGTTGATCCATTATCTCCCAGACCTTATTCTTTAGAATAGAGTCCATCTCTTCCTAAATAACATTCTAACGTACTTGAGAATATGGAAGACTCAAAGCTTCCTCAAGGGTAATTGGTGTTATCTAGAACGGGTTCATCTAATGTGACATTGTCCTCCCCTAGCATTGTATACAAGTCCTTCAACTATGTTGAAGGTTTTCTTTTCCTCAATGCCCTGGGTTCCAGTTCGATTTGGTTTTGATCTGACCCAATTACTTCCTCTGGGGAAGCACTAGGACCGACTTGTTTTATAACCTCAAACAAATCAACTTTTTGTCTAGTATTCTAGGGTTTAATTCTTCGTCCAAGAAATAAGTGTCTCTAGACTCAGTCCATCTCCTCGTGAATAACATTTTACCATTGTTGAGCGTCTAGAAGACTCAAAGCTTGCTCAAGGGTAATAGGGTCATCTAGAACGGGTTCATCTAATGTGATGTTGTCTTCTTCTAGGATTGTATAGAAATCCTTCAACTGTGTTGAAGGTCTTCATTCCCTCAACGCCCTTGGTTACTGTTTAGTTTGATTTTGACCTTATCGAATTACATCCTATGGTGTAGTACTAGGCCCAGCCTCTTTTACAATGTCAAATAAATATACTGTTTTATTAGGTATTTTGGGGTTTGATTCTTCTTCCAAGAAATCAGTGTCTTTAAACTCAATAACCCCCAGTGTCCCATCCGTGTGGCAAACCATAAATATGTACCCCTTAGAGTGGTCACAATAACTAATAAAGTTGCACTTTATAGTCTTGGAGTCTATCCTTGACCTATGCTAGTCAGACACCTTTATGTGTGCCCTGGACCCCCACACTCTAAGATGCCCTAAGTTCGGACGTCGACCCATCCATGACTCATAAGGTGTCCATTGGACTACCTTTGTAGGTACATGATTAATGATGTACACGGCAGTGTCTAAAGCCTCACCCTAGAAGTTGGTTCCTAACTTAGAGTGATTTAACATGGACCTTACCATGTCCATAAGCATCCTATTACGCCTTTTTGTCACTTCATTTTGCTGTGAAGTGTACGGTAGGGTGTACTGATGAACTATTCCCTAATCCGTACAGTAATCCTTAAACATGTTAGAGGTGTATTCACCACCCCTGTCAGTCCCTCAGGATTTTTACTTTCCCTCCTAACTCAGTTTCTACATCATCTTTAAATTTAATTTATCTAAGGCATCAGACTTCCAATTTATTAAATATGTGTACCTATATCTTGAATAGTCATCTATAAATGTGATGAAGTAAGTCATCCCTTTGTGGGTCTGAACATTCAGGGGCTTACAGATTTCAAAATGAACCACCCCTAATAGTTCATTTTCCCTTTGTCCCTTTTGAGAGGATTATTTGCTCATCTTTCTCAATAAGCAATCCTCACACACATGTAGGTCTTTGGATATTTTGGGTAATAACCCAGCGTTCGATATCCTATGTAGTTTATCTACATTCACATGACACAAACTCATATGCCACAGCAAAATAACATCTACAGACAATACAAGATACTTAGAAGAGCTTATTTCATTAGATTATAGAGAGTCCATTACATCCAAACAATATAAACCATCAACTAAAGAAGGAATAGAGTACAGTTCTACCCTTGCCCATAGTGGCCTTGCTCCCCTTGAACCTAACTTTAAACCCCTTTCTTAGTCAGAATAGAGATTGAAATCAGATTCCTCCTGATGGAGGGAGCAAAGAGTACATCAGGAAGCACCAAGGTAGACCTTTCCTTTAGAGGAATCCTGTAGTTCCCCATTGCCTCCATCTCATAGTATGTGTTGTTACCCATGAAGACTTTGTTCTGGCCTGACATAAGGTTAATCATCTCAACCCTGGATCCCCTAAAATGAGACACATGAATAATAGCTCTAGAGTTCAGCCACAAGTCTTCTCCTTGATGTCAGCAATCATCGCCTCTGAGACAACACACACAATTTCCCTATTCTTGGTTGGTCATCCTTCTGAGGACAATTAGCCTTGAAGTGGCCCACCTGGTCACACTTGAAGTAAACACCATGGGGTTTGTTATTCCCCTTTTCATTTCCCTTGTTCTGATGCTTCTTCCCCTTTTTCTTGAAAGCTCTTTTCTTTGAAGGACCTGGCCCCTGTCCACCTTTCTTGCCTCCACTAGAGCTCTATACCAGGTTGGTAGTAGCAGCACTTGAAGCATTCACATGGTTCCTCTTTCCTGCTAAAGCCTAAGCTTGACAGGCAGAGCCTCCATTATAAGCTTCTAATCACTCATGTTGAGGTAGACCACCACACTCTCCTAGGACTTAGGGAGGTTATTCAACACTGTAGACACTTGAACTCCCTCAAAGATGGGGTCATCCAATGTCTCCAGATCATCAGCAGTGATGGGCATGCCACTTAGGTGCTCATTCAAATTATCTCCCACCCTATAGTTTTGGTACTTAGAGTGTAGCATCCTTTTATGGGTCTATGTCTGCTCCCCATACCTAATAGAGACAGCTTCTAGCATCTCTCTAGTAGTCTTGTACTTTTTAAAGAGCCTTTCCATCTTTGACTTAATAAAAGTCAGAATGGTGGACCTAGCCTTGTTGTCATCATACTTAAGCTTTTTATAAGCCTTCTTTTGAGCAACTGAAGAACTCTTTGGCAGTGACTCAATGATCTGCTCTATGACATGAGCAAGATCATAAAGACTTGGGATATGGTGTATCCTCTTCTTCCACACCAGATAGTTATTAACATTCAGCTTTTCAATCTCCTTTAATTATGATCTGACCATCTTGGAAACCATTGTAAAGCTACAAAGAATAAGGCAAAGAGAATTGGAAATTAATACTATGGTAGGCCAAAAGCTTCTTAAGGAATTATTGTTTAGATTCTCTTATCTAACAATAAAGAAAAGGGAAAATATATATATTATGCTGAGTTATTTAATATAATGGCACCTAAATTAGGGTTTGGGTTACTATCAAGTGAAAACCCCTAACTACCCCTTCAACCCCTCAACGAAAGTTGCCCTAATTAGGCAATTAAGTGTTTATGATTTATATAATCTTTTAAACACCCCACTTAGCACAAAAATATAGCAAATAAACCCTCTAGGGGTTGCTGGAATATTAATTTTTTGTTCAGGAAAAATTTGATGCAAAATTACCAAAATAGCCCTAGCACTATTTTGGTCTTTTCACCCTTAATTAACACACCAAGACTTTGAACCCAGCACTATTCAATGAGTTTATAACACAAAGAATACAAATTAGGACAAAAAACTTAATGGCACACACAGCTTGTGTGAATTGACCAAAATGCCCCTAGGGCTAAAACGATCAATTCACACACTTTTTCAAGACACAAATTTTAATTAAATCTAAACATATAATTACCACCTCTTTGCCATCACATCACCTCGTTTGGTAGGAAAAGCCATCGAGCATGGGAGATTAGGGCATGAATGGAGGAAGCAAGTGCATGTCTCATCCATTAAGGCCTGAAATAGTAACTGATAGAAATATTAGAAAGATTTTTGCAAATTCTCCTCACTGAGGAGATTGTTGGGTTATCCTCCTTTCCGTGAAATCAACCCGCTACAAGATTTTTTGAGAAATCACATAGCCAAATGTGATTTGGCATAAATCTAGTGATTTCCGCCAAATCCACCTAAAAAATCGGCAAGAAATCTATCCCCAAATAGACCCTAAGTGTCTAATGTATCAGTTTGGGTGACCAATCATCACTTCACAAGGTCTCATCTACATGCCCTAGGGTTTACTAACTCTTACATAATACATGCTTAATCATTAATCATTCATGCATCCAAATTCCTTGAAAACCATGTTATTGTATAATTAGTAATTAGCATAATCATTTATATAAAACATGAAAAAAATTCCTTATCTCAATGCACCAAAGGTAACCACATCGATGTGTCGGTGAGGACATCGATTGCCATCGGTGTCTGACTAAAGTGCTGAACCTCCATTGACAGTGGGTTGGCTTGAATAGCCCACCTCACAAATGCTACACCAACATGTCGGCCTCACTACCAATGTCTAGTAAACATGCATCATGTTCCATGCATGCATGGGTATTGTTCATCCTCGTGCCTTCTGGAAGAAAATGATTAGAGACCCTACTTATTTTATGAACACTTTTCTTGTGAACATTTCATAGAAGTCTTCTCAATTCAAATTTCAAAAACATTTGTTTTATAAATTGAGCATTGAAACCACTTCAATTTGAAATCACCATTATAGTGAACTCATGCATCACATAACATAAAAAGAAATCACATTTACACATTCAATCTTAAACAGAATATTAGGAAAAGCAAGCTTCTATAAATATTTTTTTCATTATTCCAAGGAAAAGATCACAATTCAACCTGAATCAAAGCGAGGTTTGTCCTCTCCCGACACGAGTCTTCACAGAACTACTCCCGGACCCTCACTCGCTCTATGAGTCCTTGGAGAGTTCCTTCTCTTTCTAATCCTAAGTTTCACTCACCTTAAATTCCATATTAATTTTTTTCAGCATCCAACCCCATCAAACCTCCTTGTTTTACAATATAATCGATCCATGATGTTTTCATTAGTTGACTGTCAACAAGTAGATGCTCATGAATAGTAGAATTACACTATTTTATCGGTTAAGCACCGACATGTTAGTGGTTTTCCAATGCTAATAAAATTTTGAAAGGATATAAAAGGGGTAAATTTTTCAATGAAAAAATTGTGTGCTACAATAAGTAAATATTATCAAGCAAAGACAAGTTAGCAAAGTAGATGGGTTCAAGATAGTACCAATTATCTTGAGTTCTAATGCCCTTAAACAAGCAACCCCAACATTATCCTCTATAAAACAACATTTTCTAGTAAATAAAACTAAGAAATCATAGTTAAATATTTGAATAATGCTTAAAAGATTAAATCTCATGCCTTTAACATATAAAGCACTATCAAAATCGGGCAATCCAAAACACAAATGTACCTACAATATCTACTTGGATTGAATTATCATCTCCAAATGCAACTTTTCCTATTGTCTGTGTTCAAATTTTTAACCATCTTGTGATGTGTCTAATGAGAATTCAACTTTTGAAGGAGTATAGGTGATTTATGAGTGTGTGTGTGTGTGTGTGTGTGTGTGTGTGTGTGTGTGTGTTTGTCTCATATCCTAAGTTTTGAATCTTCTCACTTAGTTGCCTAAGATTCACACCATCTAAGTAATTTATTCGAACATTATTTTTCAAATTTGATGTCTTCTTCACAAATTTGGTCATGCTAAACTCAATTTTGATGTCTTCTTAGGAATTTTAGTTCTAACCATTTATTTAGAAGTTGAAGAACTAACATCTTTCACAATAGTCTTACTAGCATGTACAAATTTTATTACTCTTAGGAAATTAGAGTTTTTGTGATCAACAAAGCACAACCTATTCTTGTCATTCCCAAATTCCAAGAAAGAGATATTTATCAAATTTTTCTTTGCCTCTAACAAATTCCTATAGTTTTTCACTTGAGACTTTCAACTCCTCTAATCTTTCAACTTTCATGCTCAAACACTTATTTTCATTATCTCTTAACATCTTGGCATGCAAAATTTTAGTGTTTTCACCATTGACAAACCAACCATTCTATTAAAATACATATACAAAATTGATAAGCCCAACCACTTAAAATCAGATTTTTACTCCTCAACTATACTTGTCAGTCTATAAAAGACCAAGCCTAGGTTGAAACATAATGCACCTAGTTCAAAATATTAATTGAGATATGTTGTAGTTTAATATATGTCACAAATCTAATGGACCACCACATAGCTCCTAAAATTAGTACTTTAAGAAAAGTAACTAAGAGTTATGACCTCTATATGTTGTAGAAATTTGTATAGCGAAAACTTAAACAAATCTGAGCATAACTTATGATTCACAAATCATGCAAGCATTAACACATCGATTTCTTATGTGTGGGTAAAAAACCACAACAACCTCAACTCGGCTGAATCAATCAATGCACTAGACATCAAGTATTTACATGACCCAGAACAACCAACCAACCTTTGGCTCAACAAAAAAAAAACCTTTCTCTTTGTTTAGTCCTCTCCATTGTTGGCTTTCACGATTCTCCTTACATTGAATCTTTGAAGTTTTTTTCTTTGTGTTCTATCTTCGTCTTCTTCTATGAGTACAATCAAAGATGTCTTTTTTGGTTAATGATTCAACTTTGAGTCTCTTCAATCCTCATTGATAAAAAAAAAATAGTTGCAAGTCCTATTGTGTTGTGTGTGTTGATGTGAATTGTTCCTCACTTTTGGCTATTTGACTTGATCTTTAAAGCATGTCGCCAAAAAAAAGCTCTAGACACTCAAATCCGAATAGACTAGACTCACCAATCTCTCTCTATACTAACAATGGCTTCCCTTATCTTTTTCCATGTCCAAAACACATATTCTATAAATAATTAAATTAGTTTATGTGTTCGACCTTGATTAGGAATCAAAATTCACTCAGAATGATCTATTTTGGGAAATGTACATTATAGCTATCAATCGCTATAGTAACTTTTATAGTGCATGATTCCATAAACCATACATGATCAATCGTTATAGTGACCAATCGATTAGTTCTATAATAACATGCTGCAATACTGCTACATTGTAGCTACAATACCAAAATCACATATTTTTCCCTAATGTAATTTTTTCGTACGTATGTAATTTTTCACTAATTCTTTTCCCATAGTCTAATATGATAAACTTTTTTCCCAAGTATGTGAATGTAATGTGTGTACATATTTTTTGCATGCGAAAACACTTCTAAGTCTTCCAATTTGCTTCATCTTCACCATGTGTCTTGACAACAACCAATCTATCCTATGACTCAAATTACACATCAGTTTGAATTGTTTTGTTCACCAAATAAGCTAATTCAATACATATGACAATATATTTTCTTACGGGATCTATGAGATGTATGCCCTTTATGTGTGCCACAATTCAAAACTAATTTAAATACAATTAGCACAAAATCTATTTTGTCAAGTGTATGTGCATAATCACAAAAACTATCATAAAATTGATTTATAAGTGAAAAATCTCCTCGGGAAAAACTATGGGACACTCTATCCAAACAAAATAATGTGCCAAAAAATGCACTATGTAGCCAAGATACAAGTTCCCATTGATACAAATGAAAGAGTCCTTCCTTTCTCTCCAACTACTCTAAACTCTTATATCACCTTCCCCGCAATTTACTTTAGCTGCATTTAATATGATCTCCACCTAAGCAAGCTTTGAATTATCATGATCTTCACAATAAGTTTGTTATCTTGAATGATCATCTCTTGATCTTTTTAGCAACACATCAATGAGACGTGGAAGATGGTTCCAATTTCAAACAAACTTTCCTCACACAACTTTGATCATCAAGTATATGTGTGAAATCTCCTTACAAACATTTTCATGAAGGAGACATAAAATTTGTAGGATCCCATCGGCTAAAAAACTATTTTATCTCAAAGCAAAAAAGCTATGGAAGTTCTCTCCTCTTTCAAATCAATAGCTATGGAACTATCAATGCTCTCTCCACTCTTTACTACCTTCATCACTCATTTTCCCATGTCCCAACACCTTTTATATAAACACCATAGTTGGTTTAGGTGTTAGACATTCTATAGCAACACTACAAGAAATAAGACTATTAGTGGCACTTTTAAGTGTGAGTAATAGCTAAAAAAGTGTCGGCAATTACCATTATCGACGCTTAAAAAGTGTCGCTAAATGTATTGAAAAAAAATCTTGTCACAATTGCTCATTTTCAACACATATGAAAGAGCGTCACTAATAGTACTACTATTAGCGACGTTTTTTGCATCACTACTATTATTTTTTATTACAATGCATGCTAATAAGCATCGCTAATAATATATTATTAGCGACACTTTATAAAGTATCACTACTTTAGAAAAAAATTTAAAAGTAAAATAAACACTTATTTACGACGCTTTTAAAAAAAATGCTAAAAAATGAAAAATATTAAAAAAATAATATAAATACTTAGTAGCTATGCTTTTAAAAGTGTCGCTAATGAGGTAAAAAATAATAAAAATATTCATTAATGATGCTTTTAAAAGTGTCACTAATGACAAAAGAAAATTTAAAAAACATTTTTATCTCTCATTAGTGATGCTCTTGAGAGTATCACTAATAAAAAAACTTTAAAAACAAAACTGATGTCTACTTCAGCAGCATCATGTGGGGCATGTTGGGGGGGTGGCGAAGCCGCTCTTGCTCCAATAGCGGTAGGGGGTGCGGGTAGGAAGGGCAGAAGGAAGGGGCGGTTGGGGCGGGAGTACAAGGAAGTTGGGGGAGCCAGTCTAGGGAGGTAGAGCAGAGCAAGTTCATCTCTAGTTGGGAAATAAGGGTGGAGAAGAGAAGAAGGGGAAAGTGCAAGGGGGAGGAAAAGATCTAGCCCTAGGGAGCCGGGGCGGAGACAGGAGGGGATCCGTGCCTACTAATTCTACCTGAGGCAAGGGGGATGCGATGAAGCTAGTGCAGGGGAGAAGGGGAAACCGGGGGGAGGATAGCTTGTCTAGGAGGGAGACGATAGGTGGCAGACAATTGGTGGAGGATGGTGAAGGTAGAAGACCGATGGTGATGGCGAATGGCGAATCACAGCTGGAGAAGGAGACAGTGCCGAAGGGGAAGATAGACTGGGGGATAAAGGCGAGCGAAAATTTTATGTGCACGAATAAGGAAATATAATTGCTATACTTCATGAGTAAGCATCACTAATAATCAATAATTTGCAACACTTCTTTTGAAGCGTCGCAAACATTCATTTTTTTAGAAAAAAAATCTAACTACTTGCAACACTTCAAGAGAAGCTTCGCAAATAGTACATAATTTGAGATGTTTCTCTTGAAGCATCACAAAAGTACTTGCGACGTTACAAGAGGAGTGTCACAAATTCTTCTAATTTGCAATGCTTCTTGAGAAGATTCACAAATAATGTTCTTTTAAGAAAAAAAACTTATCCTCACTCTTCTCTCTCTTCCCTTTCTTTCTCTGCTCTCTCTTCTCTCTTTTGTCTCTATTCACTCTCTACTCTTTATCTTCCCTCTCTCTTCTCTCTCAATCTTCACTTTCTCTTTCTTTATTTTCTCTCCTCCCTCCCTCCCTCCCTCTCTCTCTCTCTTTTGCGTCAGCGGGAGCACCGTTACTTAGGAGGAGAGGGGAGGAAGCATGTGAATATAATTTAAATTTTTTAGAATTTTTTATTATATATTATATATTAAATATAATAGAAGGTATTTGAGATGCATAAGAATATACATCGCAAATGACTTATATATTTTTGCGACACATATATCTTTGTGTCACAAATACAATAGAGTATTTGTGATTGCATTGCATAACTATATGCAATGTAAATACCTAGGGTATTTATGACAAATATTCATATGTGTCATAAATACCACTTATTTTATTTAATATTTATTATTTTAATATATACTATATAATAAAAGATAAATTAAATTCTTTTGCTTTCTCCTCTCTCCTCTTCCTCCCATCAGAGCAGGCTACCATTTCGCTCACCATATTTTGGTCAGAGTGTTAAATTTCTTCTATTCGTGTATACAATCTCTCTCTCTTCTTACTCTCTCTCCTATTTCTCTCTTCTCTCTTTCTCTCTTCTTACTCTCTCTTCTTTCTCTCTCTCCTCTTTCTCTCTCACTCTTCTCTCTCTCTTTTTCTTCTACTTTCACTCTCTTTCCCTTTTCTTTCTCTCTCTTTATCTTCTCCCTTTATTTCTTTTTAAATATATTACATATTGAAATAATAATTTTAAATATTTTCTCTTATTTATTTATTGATTATATATTTAAATAATAAAAATATAATTATATATTATAATTTATTATTATAATATATAATAAAAATGTCAAGCCTCACCCACAAGGCTGGGGATTACATTGACACATGTGAGCCTAGTCCCATAAAAATGAGACTAAAAAAAATATGAATAGTAATTGTGATGATTAAACATAAGCATAGTAAATAGTAGTGAAAAAAATTATTTTATTTTTATTTTTTAAGTAAATAATAGCATTTGCAACATATAGATGTGTGTCACAAATATACTATTGTATTTATGAAGCAAAGTCATATGCATCGCAAATACACTATTGTATTTGTAACGCATAGCTATATGCACTGCAAATACCTACACATATTCATATATGACACAAATACCTTTTATTTTATTTAATAATTATTAACATAATATATAATATATAATAAAAAATATCAAAAAATATAAATTAAAATCCCCTGCTTTGTTCCCTCACCTCCTCTCGGCAAAGACTAATGACCCTCCTACTTGCCATATTTTGGTCCCTATTAAATTTCTTATATTTGCATCTACGCTCTTTCTATCTATTCTCTTTGCCTCTCTCCCTCTCTTTGTTCTCTCTCTCTTCTCTCGCTCGTGTGTCTCTTCTCTCTCTCTCTCTCAAACTTCTCTCTCTACTCCCTCTCCCCCTCTCTTCCTCTCTCTCTTCTCTCTCTTCCCTTCTCTTTCTCTCTCTTGTGTCTATGATCTCTCTTCTCTCTCTCTTCTTAGTCTCTTCTCATTTTGTCTCCCTTTCTCTCTCTCTCTTCTATCTCTTCTTTTTTACTCTCTCTCTTTAAATATTATTTATATTTAAATAACAATATTAAATATATATTTTTTGTATTTATTATTTATTATATATTCAAATAATAAATAATATATAAATATAATTATAATTATAATTATAATATATAATAAAATTGTCAAGTCTCACCTACAAGGCCAGGGCTCATGTTGACGCATGTGAGCCTAATCTCATAAAATGATATTAAAGAAAATACATACAGTAAATGTGATGCTTAAACATAAGCGTTGTAAATAGTAATGACATTAAATTAAATTTATTTTATTTTTAAAATAAATAAAAATATTTGTGACACTTTTTCAAGCATCACAAATATAGGTACTATTTGTGACGTTTATATAAAAGTGTCGTAAATGTTATATGTTTAAAAAAAAAATATTCACTATTTGCAACATTTATAATAAAACATTGTAATTGATATTTATTTTTTAATATTTATATACTATTTGTGATGCTTACATAAAAGCTTCACTAATACTATTGCCTATTTGTGATTTTATTTATAAATATTGCAGATAGTTAAAAAAATTAATTATATTTAACTTGTGATACTTTTTATAAGTGTCAAAAATAGTTTTTGCAAATGTTTTTTAAAGCATCACAAATAGCAACTTATAGTGATACATTAAAAGCATCACTAATAGTCATTTTTGTTGTTGTGAAATAAATTATATGTAAAATATTTTATTTTAGGCAATTATGAACTTAACCAATAGATCATTTCACAGTACAATTGACCATTCATTGTTGTGTTAAAAAGCCAGCCTAGAACCAATCCATTGATTTATAGTACCATTGATCTTTCAGTATTGGAATCTCATTAATACATATTCCTCTGAATCTCTCCACTCGATGATTGATCATAAGTTTTCCTCCATTTTCTCACTCTCAAGACAATCCTTATAATTTTTAGTGTGTGTGATGTATATTTGTGTATATTACCTATTGAAACACCTTATGAGTCTTTAAGTTATGCTTCATCTTTACCATATGATCTTAAGAAGCAAACAAACACTTCTTATTATTCAAAATACACATCACTTTAATATTGTTTTGTATACCAGATTAAGCAACAATAGACATATGATCACATATATAATTGGAAGAAATAATGGCCTCAGCTTGGGTATTAGTATATTTGTTACTTCGATTTTATTTGATAACAAATAATATTTATTTGTGTTTCTTAACTTCAAAGAAATCATAGAAATAAATTCTAAAATCTCTAATTGTGATGCATTAAGATAAAATAAATTGACATCTTTATGAAGTAGCTCAACATGCACTAAAAGAATGAGGAGTTTGCCACCCCTTATTTTGGTCAGCCCACCCTACGTATACAAAGACTAGTAGATATTACTGATTGTGTTAATGGGGTGGGGTGGTTGAAAGAAGGGGTGAAGACTTTTGTTCCTACACTAAAATTTCAGATTGTGATTATTAATGCATATGACATTTATTGCAAAATATTTATATAAAATATGATCAATGTACTGATGTACCTATATTATGCAAACTTTATCTTTAGAACAAAGAACAAATAAAAGTTCTTCCCGTTATGACTTGTGCCAGTTCAATCAATCTTAGGAAAATATATTTTCTCACATTTTTCATGGCTAAAAGTCATGAGGCCTGATGGAGGGTTTCCATTCATATGACCAAGTATTTTTTTATGAGTAGTGCTACAAGAATTGGTACCTCAATATCTATTCCGCAAGAAGTCACAACATTTTCATTTTATGATACTCCATTATCTAGAATTCAAATCCGTCGATGAAGCTTGACTAGTTGAGTACATGTGAAGCTTCAACAATAGCATAATAAATGACAATAGTATCATATGGTCTTCTCTTAATTTCCCTTAGCTCAACCAATACGGTTTGCAGACAATATGACAAACTATAATCCATTAATATACTTAATCAAACAAGATGCCATACACATGGGTACCTATTCTTTCCTTCCTCTTGATAGTTCCTCATATTTTTCTTTCCCTCTGTGCTAACATCATCATACTATTTACCTATTGTTCAGAAACATATCCCACAAGTTCTTTTGCCATTTCAATGCAAAGTCCTCCACCTGCAGCAAGTGGGAGATGTGGCGATGAGGCGGCGAATCCCCTAAAGCTCGTTTCAGTTTCCCACTTTCCTGACCGTCGCCTCACTCCTTTGTCCTTTTCCGAGAATTTGGCAGAAGAATCTTTTCCCCTTTTCCGCTGGTTTCACCTCTGCCATCCAAAAACAAAATAGCGAAAACAAAAAGCGCGTCAAGGAAAACAGGTTCCGAGATTCCTTGCGCTCTTGACGTGGCCACTTGGGCTCGTTTCGCCGCAAACAGCCTGCCGCTGACGTGGCTGGATAGAAATGGGGCTCCATTGGAGTAACGTTAAAAATGGGCCTGACCCACATGTTCCCACTTTTTTTACGGCATCCATTTTTAAGTCTACGATCGTCGCCAAAAGCGGTTTTGTCGTTTTCCTTTAACGTTGTCAAAAGATGGAGGTATAGTCCCGAATAGGTCCCCAGTTTTGAACAGAATTATGGAACTTAGAGGTGTTAAAGAGTTTGGCTGAGATTTAGACTAATTCGGCTTGAATTTAAAATTTAATCTGCGTTAAGAAAGTAAAAAATAATATTCCTTTTATTTCATATTAATAAGTTTTTTTTAAAAACTAAATAAGGCTATGTATAATAGGAGTTAAAACTTAATGACATGAAATTTATATATAAAATATAATATGTATATGTACATATTTAAAAAATAATATAATCAAGCCAACTCAAACGAATACAAATATAATTGAGTTTGATTTAATTAATTTTAAATTTAATTTTGACTTTGAGCCGAACCGAGCCGGGTCAAATGCAAATCAAGTCCAGCTTATGAGGAGCCATCTTTAACATATTTACTCTTACCCACATGCACGGCCACCACCCACTAGTCATCCTCGCTAAGTGGCCAAGTCGGAGCGGCCATCTCCATTTTTTTATATGGAGAAAAGAGGAATGAAGCATGCCGATGAAAAACAAAATGAATAAAGTTGAGAATCGGAGAGGCCCGTAAGTCATGTCCTTATCTCAGGAGGTTAGTATGATGATCCTTCTATTGTGCTTACAATTTTAGTTTCATGAAGTAGGAAAAAGAATAATAATTTACACATTTGTTAATAACGTTGTACTTTTAGATCACTTGAATTTCCTTATGAAATTATAATGCTGGTCCAAAATAGCCTCTCTTTTTACAAAATTTGCTTAATATAATTGGAGGCTTAATGTAAAAATCTAAATATACCAATTTTTATATCTTGATAAAATGTTAAACTTTAAATTAAAAAGTTTCTTTACATTTATTTTTTCTTTCTAATTGAGATAAAAAATGAATAATTAAATGATATTCAAGTTTTGCTAATATATTTTAAAAAAATAATTAATATGTGTCAAGCGCAAGATTTGATGACATACATTAATACAAAGATGAGCGGTTGATTCAAAACCACTTGCCCCTTGTACCTATGTGCACCGTGAGTTTGGGATTCAATGGCTCACAGTGCACTAGCACGTGTGTGAGTGTGCATGCTAAAGGTGAGCTCTTTTTTCAATAGAAAATATATGAAAAGCTTCTTTCTAATCCATATTCATATTTTCTAGTAAACATATTTTCAATTAAAATGCTTGCAAAAAATCAAAGAATTTGAAGACTAAAACCATGCTAAGGATTAAGAAAAATGCAAAACAAAATTTAAGAATATAAAAAAAAAGATTATATATATATATATATATATATATATATATATATATATAAATTTAAAATGTACTAAAAAAATAATACAGCCTCCAATTCATGAGAGCTATGAGAGATGAGAAAGCTTGTTGTCATGGAGAAAGATACAAGTTTTGAGTTGATTGTAGAAAATTGAGAGAAAGTATGAGAGAGTTATGCAGGAGATTTTGACATTTAGCCTACTATACCAAAAATAACTAGTCTAGTTAAAGGTGTGGCATGGGAAGGTATGTTGTCATTTGGTGTTTCGTAGGAATATCTTAAATTTAAAACAAAGTAACTAATGTCATGTAAGCATTGCTTGTTGGTGATTAACATTTGGGCTTTGTAAAGGTTACATATAAAACTCTCTTACATAGAATTTAATATATTGGATATACAAAGGTAACATCTCACATAAAGCTCTTTTGACCTTTATATGGTCTCGTTTACATAATTATGCAGATGTATATGAATATGAGGCCTTATCTTTTGATGAGGCCTTAGACAGCACCTATGCTGCCATACACTCCACTCGGTCACGCCTTTTAAGTAAACTAGTCAAATTGTGTGACGTACTTAGTGCATAACAAAAAGTCAAAAGAAGAAAAAACATTAAAAAACCCATGTATCTAACTTTGAAATGCCTAAATAAAAATTCTTAAAAAGACATAAAAGTCTTCTATTCACCCACAATCCATGTCTCATAATATATACTTAATTTTTTGTCAAGAGAACCTCAAACCTTTTTTCTTTTACATTTGAGAGCTTCATCTCAAATAAAATATATGTCAAAGGCAATGTTAATTTTGAAGAAAAAAAAGTTATTTATGTCTTAGGGTCCTTTTAAAAGCTAAAAGCCGCACACAACACAATCCCCAAGAGCCTTTTTTCGATAACATAGACCTCGAGATTCCTAACTGTCTAGAACTTGTAATTACAAAACTTCCCATAAATTATGGTATTAAAGCACAATCTTGAGTTAAGAAAACTTACAAACTTACCTTCATTATCTTCTTTTATTAAAATTTTTCTTTTTTCTTATTTATATTTAATTTTTTTCATATTCACTACCCTTTATCCTACATTTTATTCTTTATTTTCTTCCTTTAATTTTTGAAAACCAAAATGCCATATAATCTAGTAAACTTAAATATTTCTTCTTCTTTTTCAAGGAGTTTTAAGATGGCCAAAAAGAGATATATGAAAAGGAGGAGAATAGTTTAAAGAGATGAAGAAGAAAAAAGAGAAATTTAACAACAATAACCACATGTGCACATATGTAACATATTAAGCCTATCTTTATTATTACCATTATTTTTTTATCATTAATAACTATTTTTTTTATCAAAAACTTGTGAATTCAAGAAGGCAACATAAGCATAGTTTTGTGAATTTTCCATCTTCCTCTTGACTTGAATACTAAATAGATATGGATATAGATACATATATATTGTTATCTATTTATCATGTAGTATATGAATGATGTGTTTCAATGCAGAACATTATGGTACCTTGGCCGAGTAACAAAAAAAGAAGGAAGAAGAAGAAAAATGAGGGGGAAATAGTTTCAATTTCAAGCTAGGGAAGGTGACCTTCATGCCACATACAAATAGGAGCTCAGAGGACTTGGCGTACGCCTTTAGGTGGGCTAGACTGCCGTCAGTAGGCCCCTAATCCCGCCCCATACCCTAAGCCCCTGATTACATCTGCAATAAATGATGAAGATGAATCATAACCTATAGCTATAGCAATGAAGGACCGACACACCTTCAAGACCTACCGATACCAAATAATAAAGGAAGTGGCAGGACACAACTTTCCACCACACTCCGCTATCAGCTTGTCCTCAAGGTGACCGAAAAGAAAAGAAAAGAAAAGAAGCAAATCAGCCTTAGACTCCCATGTCACCTCCTCGACCGGGTGATCACTCCAAGTCACAAGCACCTCCATAATAGTACAACAAGCATGACGATCACGTCACTTGTCAACAAAGGCTGTAGGAACCAAGGTAGGTGAGCTAGTGGTAGGTGGTAGATGGAGTAGATGGCAAAGTAGATAGGTTGCCGGTGTACTTCTGTGACGCCCCGACCTGGAAAACTGACCTGGGCCGGGGGTCCGAAAGCGATAAAAAAACCAAACCCAGAACTGGGAGTGGCACACTCTGAGTGCGAGAGTCTTTTCGTTCCTCTACGCGCTATGGAACTTTAGCGCTCCATTACGCGTAGGCAAGAACTGGCCTAATTATATAACTAATTCGGACCGGGCCAACGTTGCATTGTTGTTGGTTGCCTACGTACATATCGGATAACATCCACGATGTTACTCCGATATGATCGGATCGGGACGTAGTTTTGCCTATTGGCTACTACATACAACCGGCATACCAAAAACACATGTATAAAATATGTATCTCCGAATATTTAATCGGAGCTATATGAAAACCCGATAAAACGCCGACAACACACATCTCGCTCTATCATAGAGACGAGCACCACACAACCACCACAACATTCCTCACTCTATCCTAGAGTAAGACCATCACATTCACACGTCTCGCCCCATCACTAAGCCGAGACCACATACATCACACATCTCGCTATATCACTTAGCCGAGACCGCACGCATCACACATCTTGCTCTATCATAGAGTGAGACAGAACACAATCATAGGTCTCGCTCTATCACTGAGCCGAGACTGAACACACACACAACACGTCTCTCTCTAAACCAGAGCGAGACGGCACACATCATGACATATAATCATAGCATATCATAATATAAACACACGCACAACCCGTCTTTCTCTAACCCAGAGCGAGACGACACACATCATGACATATAAGCACAACAAACATATGGATCATAGTATAACACACATCATAACTAGCACATGTCGTTCTATAATTAAAATAGGAGATAAGAAACTCTTACTCCCCTGATGTCTCACGGGGTAGCAGTATTCGGGATGCTCATTTCTAGGCGTCCTCCCCCTCAGATCTAGAGACAGCGAACAGAGCCTCCTCTAGCCCTCGCACGTTCTTTGCCTTGCACCAAAAAATAACTCAACCAACTCTCCCCTTTCCCGGAGACCGCATTTTTTGCGCCCGTGGGCGGCGGACAGAACCTCCCCTACTCGGGGTGTCCTTCACACGTCGTGGCCCCTTGGTGGAGAACGAAGCCTCCCCTACATCGGGCTACTTCTCTTAATCTGGCCAGGTAACGGAGGACGGAGCCTCCTCTCTCTCCGGGCTGTCTCTCTCTCTCTCTCTCACTTGGGGTAGGAGGTGGCGGATAGAGCCTCCTCTTACCCCGGGTTGTTTGTAACGACCCGACCCGAGCCGGGCCCACAAAATCACTAATAGGAAATTTTCTCTTTCCTTGAGCCAGGAATCATCGTCTGAGTGCGAGAGGTACAACGTTCGTCTACGCACTACAGAGCTTTAAGGCTTCCTCGTACGTAGACTTAGGTTGTAATGAACACGTACACACGACGAAGCTTCATAGTTCGTCGCGTGTAAAACAAAATAAAACATATTATTATAATGATTTGGATCGGGCCAACGTTGCCTTGCCGTTGGTTGCCTACGTACGTATTGGATATTATCCCAATACGATCGGATCCGAACGTAGTTCTGCCTAATGGCTACTACATACTACAAACATCACAAAATCATACGTATAAAATACATATTTCCGAATATTTAATCGGAGTATACAAACACTCATCATATATCGGAGTCAAGCGGAAGTTAATAAATTAACGGAATCGTACATCTCGCTCTACCACAGAGCGGGATCAAAATCTCATACACGTATCTCGCTCTATCACTGAGCCGAGACCGAGAACACAAATTACACGTCTCGCTCCACCCTAGAGCGAGACCACACACGTCATGTAAGTATACATCATGGCATCTAGGCATGTAGCATAGTACATAGGCACATAGCATGGCATATAGGCACATAGCATAGTATATAGGCACATAGCATGGCATATAGGCACCTAGCATGGCATATAGGTACATAGCATAGTATATAGGCACATAGCATGGCATATAGGCACCTAACATGGCATATATGTACATAGCATATAGGTATAGTAGCGGAATAGAGAGTTGCTTACTGCCCTTATGTCTCGTATAGTAGCGGTATACGGAGTTGCTCACACGAGCATCCTCCCCTTCAGATCCGAAGATATTAGACGGAGCTTCCTCTAGCCTCCATACGTTCCTTGTCTTGTACCGAAACACTACGTATAAATGTTTTCCTTGCCAGAGACTCTTCTCGTTTCCTGTGCCCGTGTGTGGCGGACAGAACCTCCCCTAGTCTGGATTACTTCTCTTGATGTAGCTTGGCAACTTCGGACAGAATCCCGTCTTGCTCCGGGCCCATATTTCTTGTTCGTTGCTCGAGGATGACAGGTGGAGCCTCTCCTTGTCTCGGGGTATTTCCTCCTTATACGGTTTCCGAATCAAAGAACGGACCTCTCCATCGCGTAGAACATACTTGATTTAGTCAAGAACGCCTCTTGGACTGACTAAATCGGAGTTAGGATGGCCAGAAACAGAGAAAACAAAGTTCGTCGGTGCATGAAGAGAACGGGCAGGACCTCCTCTTGTCTTGGGACGTTTCCTCATCATACGGTCTCCAACTTGAAGAACGGACAGCTCCATTGCGTAGAACATACTCGATTTAGTAGGAAACGGGTCTTGAACGGCCTTAATCGGCCTCAGAACGGTCAGAAACGGGGGTAGAGAAGTTCTCCGTCAGAGAAGGAACGAAATGGGGTATATATAGACCCCCGAGCCGCCGAAACCGCGGCGCCGCGCCGCCAAATCCGGCGGCGCCGCTTTTTCGCCCGCGGCGCCCGCCGAAACCACGCGCGGCTCGCGCCCGCGCGTTACGCGGGTCGCGTTCGCGCGCGGAACCGCGGCCCGCGCGAAACCGCGGCGCGCGGAACCGCGGCGCCCGCGGTAACGCGGGCGCGCGCGTCGCGCCGCGCCGCGCTGGCTCGCGCTGCGGCGCGCGCCAGCCGCGCGCCGGCTAACCCATTTTCCATATTTCTTTTTTTTTTATTTTTATACTTAAAATTACAAATGCGCGCATCTTTCTACCCCGGAATCGGATTTGCGCGTTCTAGGTACCGTTGGACTCGTATCGACGAGCCCTTTGATACCAACCCACTTAAAGTAGCAAACCACACTATTTCCAAGTGGGTCCCGCCTATAAAGCACGTTTCTCAAATATCGTAATTTCCGGTCCCGACCTCTATTTCGCGCGTTCTTCAAATCGTTATGCTCGTAATGCCAAGCTCTACCTGGCTACGGGTATTTCATCTAATGAAAACCCTTAATATTAATCTCAAATTACCAAATTACCCTTAACCCTCCCGGGTTAAGCGTAACCGAAAAACGGGTCGTTACATTGTTCCTCCCTTATAGGAGCGCCAACTCGAGGAATGGACCATGCCATTGCGTAGATCACCCTCGAATTAGCCACGAATGCCTCGAGAACGGAAGAAAATGAACTCCAAACGACTCAGAAAACTCCCCCGAAAAATGAAACGGGATTCGAATTTATAGGGAAGAAGCCGAGGGCGTACGAAACGCCCTCGGAGATGCGCGTGCCACATGTCGCGTGCCTACGCGGTGCACGATGTGCTGGCCGCGCACGTGAAGTGCGCGGCCGCGTGCTGCGCTTGCAGGGTGCGACGTGCAGCTCCCACTGGTCGTGCGGGAGCCGGCCCGCGACGCGGGCCTGGTCCCGCGTACGCGCGGGACAATGCGCGGGCACACGCGCGTCACTCGGGTCACCCCGCGGGCCCCCCGCCATGTGGCACTACTGATGCGGCTGCTGGTGTCAGCACTGATGCCAGCTAATTCGTCTTCTTCAGATTAAAATAATATTTTTTTATATTATTTTAATTCAAAAATATCTAAACTTCAACGCGCGATATCTTCTTACCCAGAAGTCGGAATTGCGTGTTTTATGTACCGATGGACTCGTATAAACGAGCCCTTCGATATAAGACCACACATAGATAGGTTATCCTGCTCTTTTCAAGTGGGCCCTGCCCATGCAGCGCGCTTCCCGAGGCTATAACTTTCACTCCCGACCTCCGTTTTACGCGTTCTTTAATTCGTCACCCTCATTATTGCGAGTGCTACCCGGATACAGGGATTTCACCTTATGAAACCCCCTAACACTAACTTCAAATTACCGAATTCCCCTTAACCCACCCAGGTTAAGCGTAACTGGAAAACGGGTCGTTACAACTTCTAAAGTAGAGAACATAGAAGACTGGGTGAACCAAAGCATCATCATGAAGCGCCACAAGCCAACATGTTATGTAATCGAGTAGGGTCCATGGAAATGATGTGCGAGCTTCGATTGAGCTTGTAACACCCAAGATTTTTCATACATTTTCCTTAAAAATTATCAAAAATTTTTGCAATATAATTGCTATAAATCTGGAAAAAATGGCGAATACGAAACCTGTGAAAATATTTTTATAATTTAAAACATACCACATCAGTTTTTCCCATCCAAATTGTTACTCATTCGATCAAACATCGTAGGGTCAAACCAAACATCCACAGGCGCTACTCAAAAAACAAACGTATAAATAAATTACTATGATCATAGGCTTTAAATACAAATATCTCCTAAGCATCCCTGACTGCAAGTCCCATAAAAGTCCACAGTCTAATCCAAACAAAAGTCTAGAATACATAAACATCTTAATTCTCGTCTCACCCAATACATCGAATCATGGCACAAAAATACTCGCAGTAAGTCAAGTGTATACTTGCGTCTAAGGGAATCAATCCACCTTATAAACGAGCATCCATCTCCAGGAGCTCTTTGTTACAACCTATAAAAGCCTCCCGAACAACGGGGCTAAAAAGTAGGGTAATTAGTATTTTTATACTCAGTAAGAAAATATCCAGTATGACAGTTCTAAATAGTAAAGTCAGTAAATCCATACATAGATGCGTTCATGCAACTCAAACATAAAGCAAACAGGCATATCATAATCATGCTCATATGCATACAATCACGCATATCATCATGCCAACAAACCATTGAATCAAACTTACACAAACACCCTTATGCAGGGTCTTACAAACTTACTCGTACCATCGTACACTTACTCATACAATATACACATACTTGTATAACCTTACTCATATAATCATATGCTTACTCGTATGACCTTACTCGTACAATCATATAATTTCTCATACAACTTACACATACTTGTACGACCTTACTCGTATAATCTTACACTTACTCAGAATCATACTCTTATAGTCTTACTCATACTCAAGCTCTTATAGTAGTGCTTATACTTATACTCTTATAGTCGTACTCATACTATCGACCACTGAAGCTCATTACAACTAATAAGCTCCAACGTCAAATGGAAAAGAATGTCACTGGGGGCATCACCTTAACCTCCACGGAGTGAGTAGATGCCATGGACTTTTCCGAAGGCAAGGCACGCCAATGCTCATGGGGCACATGATCAACAGGTAAGAGCAGGTCCATGATACTACTTACCTGAACATGCAAACATAAACACAAATGGCCACACTTTAGGGCCCTACAGTTGCCCACCATAATGGGTCTTATAGTACCATAGAATTGCCCACCATAATGGGTCTTATAGTGCCAATGCCACTCTTGGGCAGAAATCATACAGTGCCACTTAGGCAGAAACATGGGCAGAAATATATAGTGTCACTCTTGGGTGGAATCATATAATGCTCCTCTTGGGCAGAAATCATATAACTCTCTCAATAGAGCATCAAACGTCTGGGCTTATACAGCACACAAACCAAATAAAAAATATACATCGCTTTCAACAGAGCATCAGACGTCTGGGCTTATACAGCACACAAACCAAATCAAAAGCATACATCGCTTTCAACAGAGCATCAGACGTCTAGGCTTCATACAACACACAAACAAAGTCGGAAACATACATCGCTCTCAACATAGAATCAGACGTCCGGTGTTCTATACAACACACAGACAACATCCTGCAGGATAAACACCATGGCAAGACATGAGAAATGCTCAGCTGACTCATTTCAGCTGGCTCAAGCACGGAACTTAATCGGTTGAACCCTGAGGTCTCAAACTCACAACGCCATCATTAGCTTTCTTATAATTCAAGTTTGAATTAAGTAATTTATATGGTACAATTATGCCACACAAACTCTTAAACAGACCATGCTCCACTGATCAAGCTGAAGTTGAGCTTGAACCAAAACCCAGTTCGTCAGGGCAGCAGACTTCACTTATCCTGTCCATATCATGATCAAAACTCATCGTACATCAAATCCTTATAGTCTTACATACTCCGCCATCCACCTTATGGCCAAAACATCTTACACAAACGTCATCAAACTAAGCTCCTCAGAGCCAAACTCAATTATCACCCTCTTACTCATACTTCACTTATTATGCTTACTTTTCACTTCATAATTTATACGTTATGCTTGTACAATTATGCACACTCTTACTGTCTGACAATCCCCAAACATACGTTTGAATCCAAACCACACAAACTGTTCTAATCCTTGTCCATCAAACTTACATCATCTATCTTCTGTTATCCTTCATACGCTCACACATCCATATCCAAATCCATACCAAACACTGTCACTTCTTACTGTCCATAGGCCATTCCTCTACCCACATGCACATACACATATCCATAGCATAGGCAAATAGCCATCATACATACGTATGTCCATCACACATACATATAACACACATACTTTCATACATACATAACTTGCCAACATATTCGCTAACCATCACTAGCTCATACATACACATACGAAGCTACCAACAAACACGCTAGCCATCACTAGCACATATATACACATATGAACCTTACCACAAACACGCTAGCCATCACTAGCACATACTCAATCCACATACGAAGCTTACAACATACACGCTAGCTATCACTAGCACATACATACTTCAAACATACTTATAGCCAACATGCATGTCATATGCATTTCAACATGGCATAATTCATTCTCTTACATCATGCAAACGTATCATAATCTAACATCCATAGCACTGAATCATACAATCCTAGCACGCTGCTACTCATTCAAAGCATGCTATCATGAAATTACGAGTTCAAAGCTCCCCTACCTTGTAATCATGACGTTTGATGGCGAGCACACAATGGTGGCATTGGCAGCGGGGGAATTGGCGGCCAAAAGCTTTGGCAAATTGAGAGAGCTATTGTCCCGAGGATTTTTGGAAGTGTCGGAAACAATCACAACCAAACGAGGTGTCAGAAGTCAATGCGGCAAAATCCACAATCCACGACAGCACACTAGGGTGGCTGGGAGAAATGTCGTGCTAACATAAGTGGCAGTGCGACCAAAAATCGGTGATGTACTCACTAAAGATCGGCCGGTGGCTAAGACATACTCAGCTGGCTGCAAGACATCAAAATCGGCCGTGGTCAGCACCCAACGACGACGATTTTGCGTCAGCAAGGGCCCACATAAAGGAGGAGAGCGTGGGGCAACTCTTGAAGACAGAGGAGAGGTGGAGGAGGCTCTAGTGGTCAACTCAAATGGTGACGGAGCCATCCGATGGTCAGGCGGCACAAATATGGTGCCTAAACTCAGAAACGCACACGTGGCCACATGCACACATGGCAAAAAAGTATCACTCTAGGGGGAGATGGGTTGGACGGTAGTAGCTTAAGGCTCATAAAAAGGCAATAGAGCTAGAGCTAGGAAGTGGCGGCCGATCGAAGTGGCGACATCACTAATCGCCACCCACAACCAACATATTTGTGTGGGCAGTTGTGCATCTCGCACAGTATAGGGCAAAGGTAAGTGGTTTATTCCGAGCGGAGGTATAATTGGGCCAAGTAGGGCCCGCCCTCACTATCGCCGAGTGGGGGTAGAGCCCACAACTCACCGATGGAAATGACCCGAGATGCACCTAAAGCGTCTAATTGGGCGGAGCAAGATAATAGGGCAAAGTGGGGTTGGAAACGATAACCCCCTACTAACACCAGGTTGAGGTAGGCTAGACGGAGTCTATTCGGTGGCCAAACGGTGACCAAAAATAGATGTAAACCTTAGACTAAAGCCTAGCCTAGACCATGTAACTAGGACAAGTTAGGAAGGACAATGGACCACATTCTACTGGAAAAGGATCGAACACACTACTGATTCTATCATTGGACTGCTGCCTGACAGCTCACACTCCAATTGCTACATATCCATATACAGGTCTACAACAAGTAAATACTTTCTTAGTCTTATTTAATAACTCCCTTTGATAAAAAAATGTAGTATATGTAAATAATTTTATTTTGTTTGATTTAAATGGTTATGTACTTAAAAAAAGTTTCATTAGCTTATTCTCCCTTCCTTCTTTTCTTGGATGTGGATTTTATCATTCAATAAATTAAAGTCACTATTTTTCCCAATATAGCTATTAATATGAAACATGAGTACAATTTTTGAAAAGCTTTACTGTCTTTCATGAGTCTTCCCTTTTCCATTTATGTAGCAAGTTTAACAAAAAAACATATTTTTTTACTTTGATAAGATAAATTTGGTTACACAAGGTAAAACTTAAGATGAATAGAATGCCTAAAAGAAGGTGTTATTAGCTCCACAAAACCATAATAGTCTGAGGCTGGAGGGAGGAAATTCTTATTAGGCTGCTCAATTTGCTACCAAGTGATCAATTACACCGCTGTGATTAAAAATGACTTTCCTAGCATGAAAAAAATACACTATAATGAAATGCGAAATTTTCATCTTACCAATTCTTCCTCCGGAGTTGAGACCAGAAAATGTGCAAGTAAAAGTAAAACAGTCTTATTCGTGGGATGAGATTGGAATTTGCATAATAATTGTACATTCTTTATGTAAAAGAGCAAAACGGACACCAGCTCACCAATTCAATGAAAAGCAGCAAGATTGATATGAGAGCTGTGACAGAAGTGTTTCCCACTGGTATCACGAGTTGCTCCATATTGGGAATCTGTGGCACTACTTTATCCACTTAAGGACTCCAGTTCCCTACTTTTGACTCTGGAAGTACAATTTGGATGTCCTCTCTTTAAAAAGAGGAGAAAAGAAAGGGATGCCGGCAAAAAGAGAGAGGAAAAAATTGAGTAACGGTGATGAGTTGTAGAAGGTGCTCTGGCATGAGTGCATTCTTATCCACTATGTTTAACGTGACTTTATAATCTCGTGGTTAAAGCATTCATCTATGCCCCTATAATTATTGATGTTCCCTCTAGTGGCCTTTGTACGGTGACTTCAATTTGCAAAAATGCATTACATGGTTTTTTAAATTAAGGCTAATTAATGTGTGCCCGGGGTTCACGGAATTTCAATCTGATTACACATGATATTGAGGATGCAAGTCATTTTAAAAACGCATGCATGCCCCTTTATTAACGCCGATAATTCACCACTTACGATACCAGGGCTCACTCGTGAGTGCTCATGTTAATTGTTTCTTTTTTAAAAGTTTTTTGGAACTACCAAGAGTTTGAGTTAACTAGGCCGATATGCATTGTTAATTATATAGAATGGTGCAAAAAATTGAAACTATTTGAGAATATTAAAATAAAAGATTCCACCTTTGTTGATTATTTTGGAAGATAAAAAATTGGATTTTACTTAATTTTATGGCAACCCATCAATGATAAAATTTATAATACAAAAATTTATTGAGTGAGTTAACATGTATCACTAGTCTAAAAAATTCTGCCAAAGTCCAACTCTATTTACGAGAGAAATTATATTTTGATCAAAACTATGGAACGATATATTTTTGAGATGGTAAGGTCCTACAGATTGCCATATGGTCTGAGCGACAACAAAATTTTAGTAAAGTTAATTTATGCCTAATTTTACAAAAAAATGAACTATGATTAACAAATAAAATGCATCAAATACTCTCTTAGTCCTATGTTACTAAGCATCATTTGAGAAAATAGTATTATTTTTGTCCTATACTAATAGTTATATTTAAAAAAATAATATTTTTTATTAAATAATGAAACCCACAATTAAGAGAAGAAAAATTAAACTTATGATACTTTTTTAAAGTATTTAATTATTTAAATTTAATATAATAAAATTATTAATATGGAATAATTTTTTTACTAAATAGAGTGATTAATTAAATACGGAAGAAATGATTTTTTACTGAAGTGCCCAACTACTTTAACTCAGCCAAATGATGTAATTAATATGTAAATTTTTTTTTAAAGGGAGCTATTAAAATGGGACTCATTAAGCAAACCAAACATATATTTATATCGGCGGAAATGATCAGCGTCGGGACACCGATTATGACTGCCACAACCACTATCAACCGGTGTTATTCCGTGTGCTCGATCGGTACTGACTATGACTGGACTGGATTCAAAATGCCGGGAACGGATAAATCACACACAAGAACCGGACCATATCGGTCATGATTAGACTTTGATGTTCTGAAAACAAATCTTTCTTGAGATATAACTAATTATCAATGGCCTCTATTTATACCATGTGAGACAGAATTTTGGACATCATTCTTCTCTCTCCTACTTTTACCTTTCAGTCATTCCACTAACCTTCATTTCTCTAAAAGGATCAAGTCCTGTGAATGTCCATGGCCGGTGGCCCGGTGATTAAAGTTTCTCGTGTCTTTCTCTCTCCCCTTACTTTTGTGTAGTTATGTCAAGTGTTTCTTTCAGAGTGGACTGGATATTCTTTACGTTGATCTTTAGAATTGGCCACATATTTATAGTTTAAAAATCTAAGTGAAGATATTTAACACCTTTGCTTCTGATGTGTTTTATTCAATAAATTTGCTTAATTGTGTTTTGAATGGTGGAGATTGGCTGTCAGGAACCCAGATGCCCAGAATCCTGAATCACGATCTCATGTTCTCGGACATGGTAGCCATCAGGAAAAGATTATTGATTCGCTGCATAATGTATATAGACATCAAAAGGAGGAGAGAATAACAGGAGGTGTCAAGTAGATGGCTTAAAACACTGAAGTTGGAAGAGGCCCATACGACCAATTGTATAGTGGTGGCCCCATAAATTGTTATGCTTGTTAACCACATATCAGCAAAATGGATACACCCTTCTTGACAGATATATAATCAACATTTGCTGATTGTAAAATAATCAGGAAGCACAATCCATGTGGTAGAACCACGATAAAGTTGGCATCAACCTTCTCGCATCAACCTTCTCAAACTTATTTAAAAAACGGACCTGCAAAAAGCCACTGTGAACTGGCTGGTTCAGTGGTTTTAAATATTTTTTGATGTTTTTTTAATAAGAATATATAATGCGACAACTAAATTTGGCTTCAAAACTTTATTTATGCTAATAGCTAAAAAACATCTGATATGCTAATGTTTGAATAAAATTAATATTAATATTAATATTACAATAACTATTGTTTTTTTAAAGCCATAACTGCTTCTCAGACTAAACAATATTAGAATTTTGTTATTGATTATTGAGTTGAGTTAAATGTTATAATGACCTTTTTCCAACATCTCGAGCTTTTTGAAAATTTTTGTTATGACCCTAATTTAGTCTCCTAATTTAGCTTAGATTTCTAAACTAATTTGTAGTTAGTCTTTATTTAATTAGGAATAGTGCACATGCAAAAAGCACATGAAAACTTTTATGTTAAGCATCAAATTAGAACATTTTTTTGTTGTATAAATATAACAAAATTTATCACATAAAATATTTACAAGTTCGAGCAATTTGTTGTATCTTTAAATCAAATTAAATATATAAAACACTGCCACAAATCGGTAATATATATGCTATTTTGTAAAAGTGTTGACATATTTTATCTTAATTTGGTACAATAAAAAGTGTTGCATAACAAATGTGAAAAATAGAAGATTTAAACAGAATGTAATTCACTTTGTGTGCTACAATTCCAATGATGATTGAACTATTAGTGAGTCACACCAATGTGATAAATAAATTTTATCTAAGAGTGTATAAAAAATATATGCCTTAATATAAATGATTTTAACTTCTGTATGAGCACAATCAATAGCTCATTAGTTTGATAATTTTAAGTATTTTATTTTCTAAACATGATCCCATATTATCTAACAAAGTTAACAATGTAGTGTCCTTTAACTAAATGCATAGATAGTGTTTAACATAAAATATGATAGTATTCATTTTATGGACATGGTTTTTAGTGTATTTAAAATGTAACCCAATGCATAAGTAAAGATGTAAATATTTTTTTTTTTTGGAAAATAGGTAGATTAACTTCAATACATTGAAATTAATTTTTTTTATACTCAGTGTTTTTCTATCTAAATATATATTATATAAAAGAATAACTATTCCAACATGTTGGCCAATCATCAACATTATTATAGTGGTGAAAACTATATAATTTCCTAAAGAATGCAGATACATTGCATTTATTATTGTGCCTAATGAGGTAATTTAGAAACGACATTCACATATGGCCATTATAGGAATACAAGTATGCTAACCTAACTGAAGCCATCATCAGAGCAAGCAAATGAAAAGCGCAATTTGATTATCCAAATTTATAACATATATAATAAGCAAATAAAAAGAAGTAAAAAAATAGTTATGTGATATAAAAGTCTTTAAAACATAGTGGTAAAAAATAACTAACCTAATCAAATAGTGTAACAATGTAAAGTTAGAAATTACATAGATCGACCATAAATCATCATTATCCCAAGTTTTATAGTCTAGTTCATCCAAATTAGTCGAAGAGAAATGTATGACAAGCCAATAATTTATAAATGTAAGGAACCAAATAGAAGTTAAATATAGTTAAAATAAACAAAGTACAATTTATTTTGCTGTGGAAGCTTTGTCATCGTCACGTTCAATTGTACCTGGGAATAAAAACCAAACAAAGAAAAAAATAAGAATAACGTCAACATCGATTGATAAACAAATTTGGGTAACAAACAATTGGAACAACAAAAAGTACCCTTTTCGGTTCCTGTAACTGAGACACATGTAATTGACCTAACAACTTTGTTTGCAATAATTTTCTGATCCATTTTGAGGACAAACATAAATTAGTTTCAAATGAGTTCATCTATAATAGCTTTAAATCCCCACTCATAGGATACCTTCACAATGTAACAAAAGCATATGTTAACTTTTTCCTACCATCCTTTATCAATATGAATTAAGTACATTATTTAGTAATATAAAATATCATAGAGGTACCTTTAAATCATGCATTACATTAGCTGAGTATCCAAATATTTTTTCTACTTGTGCATCAAAAACAGTTATCCACATGTTACCAATATTATCTCCTATATTTGCCCAAAAATAAAACCTATATATGAATAATAAGAAAATAGTTACAATCATCGTAAAATAATTTTAAATAGACAAAATTATATATGAAATACACCTGTGGACTTTTACTATTGGTGTAACATGACATTTATCGCACACATTAACATTTTGATGATTGCTAATTTTTTTGTTGCATAAACCCATGCAACAATGTCAACAAATATAGGCTAAACAAGCAAATGAATGTAAAGTTAAATATTACAAATATCTTTCTATATATATATACATATACATATACATATATGTACGACAAAAAGATAACATGCAAAAAAATATTCTTCAAGCACCTAAGATGTTTTTTCAACAAAAAAATATATAAATTCAAAAGTTTGTTTACATGCAAAAACTTGGTAAATTTTTTTTAACAACAAAAGTATTTACGAAATATCTTACTACTTTTTAAGTTCTAGAGCTGCTTCAAACCTTGGGTTGATGTTTATTTTTGTCCCAGTTGTTGATGTTAGGTTAGTCGCTCTACAAATATATTAGTGAAATGATATTATATATAAGATTTGTTTATGCAATATCTATGATAAGTTAATCCAAAAAAGTTGCCTAATATTTGGGCAAAAAAATAAGCATACCTAGAAATTATTGGACTCGTAGAGCGGTTAAATAAATAACTGGGTAATTGCCATGACATTCCTCAAGAATTGGTATATCATTTTCCATGATATCTCCCCATAAGCTTATTGAAATTGACATTGTACACCTAGAAATGAAAAACAGTAAGAAAACTAACATATCACAAACTACAAAATAAGGTTGTGAATTTATTTTTTATCAATCAACTCAAGTGATTGACGATTAACTTCAGTTATGTCACGCTTGCGTACAATCATTCAATTACTAATGCTAATTACAACTCAAAGGACATCTTCACAAAAAATACAATCAAAAGATTTACTCAATGCATAGATGCAAAGATTCTAATTTTCTAGTATGTGTTCTCATTGTTTCTTGGTACTTGAAGTGCATCTAGAAGAGTTATTCCACAATTGACATAACTTGTTATAACAAATTCATCTAGTACAAGAATAATTGTTGTACACTTTTGAACAATGCTCTCATACTTGGTTGAACCCCATCTATATCTTGGAGCTGAACATTTGATCAACCCATTTAATATGTAGTACATTTTACCTTCCAATGTAGTAGTTTTGAATGCTTCAAATAACTCATTGAGCACCAACAATTGAATTCTAGAACCCCATCAAAATTGGTAAATAAGAAAATACCAACATCTATTGAAACACCTATGTAACAATTCAATCAACTATAGATTAACATAAATGTAAATCAATGCAAACAAGAAGAACAACAATTATATATAAGGAAGCTTTTAGGCACAAACCTCTTCATCAACAACACGTATGTTCATAACAATTCCAGAACCCCTTGAGTTGTCAAACGAGCGTATTTTGGTCTTTTCTAATATTAAATATTTTATTGACCATTGATCCATGCTCGTTGATAGTTTAGATATTAGAATGCAAGTCATTGCCATTGTAAACCTAGAAAAATAGTAAACAATACAAATGTTATTACCAAACAAAAATCTATATCCATATGAACAAAAACTTAAGATAAATTATTATACAACTCACAAGTTATTTGGTAAACACTTCTTTAAATACATCATGCCATGTCAGTCCATGTGGTATTGTCTTATCGGAAGAATGTTTGATCAAGATTTTTATTTTCCACTTAGAAGTACCTCTCGTCAAAGAAACATATAATTGGCCATGCGAAAAAACAGGTTATAGTAAGTACGAGCCTACATTTTCAATGGTTTGACCTTAAGCTTTATTAATAGTCATTGCAAACGACAACCTTATTAGAAATTGTTTATGTTTAAATCTAAATGGGCACTTTTCATTATCTGCTAGCATGAGAGGAATTCTTGACAAAAAAATATTTCTTTCCTTATATTTCCCCAATGCTATTTGAATGTGTATAACATTATGATCAACCTTGATACAAGTCAACCTTGTTCTATTACACAAACCATTCATTGGATCTAGGTTTAGCAAAAACATGATTGGGCAATTTCCCTTGAGTACCAATTTATGAGGAGGTAGGCCATTGGAAGTAAGTGTGTTCAAGAACTCATGTGGATAAAGATTATTTATAACATCAATTGTCATGTCATAATTGTACTATATTACTGCATTGCCACTGCACAACGAAACAATTCTTGCATTTATTTGATCAATGTATTCATTCTTCGTTGTCAATATACAGCTCTCTCCCAAGTAACTTGGTTCCAAAACTCATGTTTCTAAAGATGGAAATATTTTTAAAATCAATTTTCAAGTTCCAGTTTCAAAATATGTGGCTTGAATTAACATATTTGCCGGCATATGAATGTAATTGTCTTGAACACATGTTTCATCTCTGTAGCCAATCCAAGGCAAATATGAACAAAAACCTGGATCACTCCTTGTTCACATATTTTTAGTGAGAGGCAATATCTCAATGGTTTGCCGAATCCTTGAGCGCACCAAACTTGCATCAACTATCTCTTCTCTTGTACCTTTGGGTACCACCAACAACACTTGTTGGAAATCTCCACCAAATACAACCACTTTTCCACCAAAAGGTTTTAAACAATCTAATTTATCTTGGAGTGTGTGATCCAATGCCTCAAATGCATACCTTTTCATCATTGTGCTTCATCCCATATAATCAATGCTACTTGTGCAAATAAATGTGCTATCCCACTTTGTTTTGAAATATTGCATGAGCTATTAATGTCAATCTCAATCAGTATCTTAAATCTATAATGAGTAGTACGACCTCCAAGTGAGAAATCCCGGAGGTTGCGATTGCAAGCGCGATCATATACCTCTTTGTCTAATTATTGCAAGAATAGCTCTATACAAGAATGTCTTATCCATCCCACCAGGACCATCAACAAAGAAAATACCTATAGACCTAGCTTCAGCTCGTGCAATAATTATGTCATATGCTCTTCGTTGATCTTCATTTTAATAATTAACAGCTTCCAAATCTTGATGGGATATTGGAATTAATCCCTCCTCGATAACCTCCCTTGTTCAACTATATCTAAACAATCAAGTTCAATCTTTGGAAAATCAAATTCTTCTAAAGATCGTCCTAAATTTGCAGCACACTCACCAATTTCTTTCAAAACATAAGCAGCATGTATGGTGTCTGAAGCTCCATTTGCAAAAACACAGAAATCAGACATATCCAAAAACATAGTATCCCATAATTTTCACACATCAACAGATTTGCAGAATACTAAAATTGTTGCAAACAATGTTCTTAATGAAGCAGGCTTTGAGAACGTTGATGCCTCTTCCAAACATAGTAATATATCATTTTCATTAAGCAATAATCCCATCATTTGTGATGAAAAGTCTTACATTGCATGTCATTAAAATATAGTAAATGATCAAATGATTATGCTCCATGAACATGATTCAACAAATGTCTTAAATAATATCTATATCCATCAATCGGATTTGAAGCATTTATTATAAGAATTGCAAAACCAGATTTCGAGGATCCCATGAACAGCTTTGACCATTGAAAGTATTAAAGGTTGGAAATTCTCAATAGAGTAATGAACGAGCATGCGGATCAACCTTGTTTCATTTAAAGTAAGCTATCAACGTTGTTTGGCAATTCACCTTGCTATCAAGAAAATCAGCTAAATTTTAACCATTATAAAAAGAGATTGTATGCTTATTTGGTAAGTGAAGTTGCAAATTCATAACAAATGGATGATTATCACTAAGACTGAATGCAAAAAATCACCGAGCTGCTTTAGGTGGAGATACCCAACATGCATCTTGATAACTCGATCACATCAACATCATCAACATGTAAATTGTTCATCAATTATATAGAGATACGATCATGGCCCTTATATATATATATATGTAAAAGTACTTTACTGCCTTAATACTTAAACAAACCTCAACATTCATGTGACAATCATAATGCTTTAGCAAAAAAAGATTGTAAGGAACAACCCATCGATTGTCCAATGTGTGACCATGCAAATATACAGATGAACTATTATTTTGTCTCTTATATACTGGGTATGAATCATCACCTTCTATAGTAACATCTGTAAATCTCTTAAGATATCTAAAATGACAACCTTCAGGTGTCATACATAGTGACTTTATTCTAGAAATCCCATAGGGTCCATGCGTCTTGTGTTTCATGACACACCTATATAATAATGCATCTTCTTCAACACTTGGAATTTCTGCACAAACAAATTTGCCATATGTATTAGCACCCATAATCTTGTCTTCTCTAGCCATTATAACCAATAAGTGCATATGTTGCAACCCTCATTTTTCAAACTCTATCACATCCACATGGGCAATAACTCTACCCATGAAACCTGATTTTATAATAATTTCCTTCAAATCATCTATCTTGGCCATTAAAACTCATGAAACAATATCAGGTCTATTAGATGCAACTTCTCCCACTTTCAAATGATTAGTAATCTTAGGAAATTTTGGATTGCATGTCATTGTAATAAACAAATCCGGTTTACAATATGTTTGAACAAGAGCCATTGCATCTAAATATCTTCGTCTCATATCTCGTGATCCACCAATTAATGATGATAATAACACAACTCGTTTACATATTCTTCTTCCTTCTACTCCCCAACAATGACACTATCTACTACACCTTGGTAAAACTCTACTCTTAAAGCACATTGATTATGTTGTATAAAGTTCAATCTATTTGTCTCAATTTTCACATACATGTCAACTATATATTATTGAAATAAATGCCCACAATTGATAATACTCCACGAAGGATTAGATCTCATTTGGAATAAATAGGCATAATATTCTCTACAAGTCACATAAGTGCATCATCTTTGAAGTTGTCCTTGAATTTGCAATTTTTGCTCAAATTGCTCAATGCTATTTGGATATTCCGAATTTGCCAAACAACGACGTTTAATCCCAGCATTACAACTAGTCTCCCCGCTTTGAAACAACAATGTGTATTGTAAAGGATCATAACACCCATAAAAGGCTGAACTTTGTAGGATTCATCTTCATTTCCATAAAAATTAATTTGTTGTTCTTGTTCACCTGTTTCCTCATCTCCTTCGGTCCAAATAGCAACCACTTGAAATGAAGATGGTGCATTCTAGGTATGCTGATCATGAGCACAACTTTTTTAAATACCAATTCTCAATTCACAAACATCCCCCATATACTAAGCTACAGCAGAAACTATGCATAAGGATTCATATCAAGAATACTAATAATCTTTTGCACCAACATTGGTGACAAGTTCGACAATAGGCACATGAGATTTTCTACCTCATGATTTGTATCATAACAATACAACTGCAAGAAGCATGGACCCAAATTCATTGGTTGTAGAGAGTGAAGGGAATGATAAATTTGACCATGAATGTCTATAAAATATATGCTATATAGAATAATGTTAATTGCCAAATTGCAAATCCAAACAAGATTGCCACAATAGAATAATTTACTAGTAGAAGACATGAAAAATAACCTTACGTCAACACTAAAGAATAATTAATTATATACTATAAAATTATTTCAAAATATTCTATTCCAATAGACTACCTAAATTGTGATCATCAGTGGAGGCCCTGACTGGCAAGCTTAGGCTTGAGCAAGAAAGGATGAACCATGTCAATGTTTCAGGTGTTGGTACTACCAACTTAGCACAAAGCTCTGATAGAGGGAGAAAGGGGGATAGGGGCCAGGACCTTCAATGAAGAGAGCATTTAAGAGAAAGGGGAAGAAGCCACAAAATAAGGGCAATGGTAAGGGGAATAACAAACCCCAGGGTGCCTGCTTCAAGTGTGGCTAGGTGGGGCACTTCAAGGCAAATTGTCCCCAAAATGATGACTAGGCTAGCAACAACAAGGACCAGAATAGAGAAATTATATGTGTTGTCTTAGAGGTCATGATAACTGATATCAAGGAGAAGATTTTGTGCCTTGATTTTGGAGCCACAATGCATGTGTCTCATTCCAAGGGGTCTAGGGGGTGAGATGATCAATCTCCTCCTAGGCCAGAATAAAGTCTTCATGGGGAACAAAACATACTGCAGAGTGGAGGCCATAGGTGCTTACCAAATCCCTTTGAAAGAAGGGTCTACTCTTATGCTTACAAATGTGTTGTTTACTCCCTCCATCAGGAGGAATCTGATTTCAATTCCTATTCTAACCAAGATAGGATTTGAAGTTAGATTCAAGGGGAGTAAAGCCACAGTGGGCAAGGGTGGCTTAGTTCTTTTACTGCTTCTTTAGTTGATGGGCTTTATTATTTAGATGTAATAGACTCACTTATTGCTAATGAAATGAACTCTTATGAGTATATTATTTTGTCTGTCGATGATGCCATACTATGGCACATGCGTTTGTATCATGTAAATGTAGACAAACTACATAGGATGTTGAATGCAGGGAAATTACCAAAAATATCTAAAGACTTACGTGTGTGTGAGGATTGCTTATCGAAGAAGATGAGCAGGCAATCCTTCCAAAAGGGACAAACATCAAATGAACTATTGGGGGTTGTTCATTCTAACATATGTGGGCCCTTGAATGTTCAAACACACAGAGGGATGACTATTTCATAACCTTTATAGATGACTTTTCAAGATACTGGTACATGTATCTAACAAACAAGAAATCTGATGCCTTAAATCTGGTGAGGCTTTAGACACTGTCATGTACATCCTTAATCGTGTCCCCACAAAGGTAGTCCAACAAACACCTTATGAGCTATGGACGGGTCGATGTCCGAGCTTAGGGCATCTAAGAGTGTGTAGGTCCATGGCACACATAAAGGTGCTTGACCAACATAGGTCTAAGCTAGACCCTAAGACCATAAAGTGTAACTTTATTGGTTATTGTGATCATTCTAAGGGGTAAAGATTTGTAGTTCACCACACAGATGGGATAGTGAGGGTTATTGAATCTAGTTAGTTTATTAATTAATAATACTATCTTAATTAAAGGAGTTTGTCAACACTTTGGATATGATGTCATAGGAATTCAACACAAGAACACACACACACACAAATATTCAAGATCATCAAGAACTTTAAGAACATGAAAACTATATAATTATTTTCTTTACTTCAATGATATCATACAAAAATCATGGGTGTCACAATTCTTGACACTTGGGTCAGGTTTTGCCCTTACGTTTAAGGTGCCAGTGGACTCAGGGCATTACAGAACCCACATTCCTCTCCTTCCCCTTTTGTGTCAACACCTTAGCCTAGACCACATCACCCCCATCCTTAAGTTCGCTCTTCCTTCAATGCAAACCTTAAACAGAGACTTGACATTGACGTGGGTCATGGTGGATCTAGTCCAGGAATGGGCCATTAGGTATTAGGGTTTGTTTATTCTACTTCAAAATAATTTTTTGCGAATAGATAATAAAACTCTTGATTTTTTACTTCTTTGAAGGTTTAGTTTTAAGAGCAATGTGGTGATCCATTATTGCTGTCTAGTGGATATTAAACTCTCAACCAAAGCATTAGTATGAGGTTGGTGGAAATGATAGCTTTCTAAACAATTTTTGAAGCCTTGATGAGGCTAGTATGTCTCACGTGTCTAGAGCTTGGTTGGATTTGGCTTCCTTAGTTCCACTACTGCCTGAGGAAAAAAGGTAAGTATATAATGTGAGCCACACTAGCTAGCTAGAGCCAAGAAAACACCTTGGCTAAAGCTAAATAATCTTAGCTCCAACTTAGTTGATTGGTTTATGATAAATGTAAAGATTCTACTCAGTGCCAACATGATTTGTTTGCTACCCAATGGATGATTAACAGGGCCATCATTTTGGTTGGTTCATGTTTTTTTTACACTAGGGTGGACCACTGATATAGTATATGAATTACTGATATTTTTTTTGGAGTCTATATATATAGAGAGAGAGAGAGAGAGAGAGATTGGTGATTTGGGTGCTCCTTAGTTACTATCAGAAACCATGTGGGCATGCAATTTTATTGGATTTCTCAGCTTAAAATGCTCATCTTGTTTGGTTCAATATAGCTAATTATGAGGGCCTAAATCATTAACCTCATAATTATGATGCAAATTTATATTAAAATTTAGTAATGTTTATCTTGCACTTTTGAACTGGTATTAAGGCTTGCTGATTCCCTTATGTCCCAATGTTTTCATGCAAAAGTGTTAGTAATGAGAGTGAGAGAAAGAGAGTGACTCTTCTAAGTAAAGTGAACTCCAAACTTACTGCTCAAGTAGAAGCTCAATAGCTATGGGACTAATGATCTGGTGATTCACATGCTGCTTTTTGTCGTCATGCAGGTACTACAAAACTCCTACTTTCCTGTTAGCCCCTTAACTTGACGGATGCTGAAAGGGAGCGGCTACCCCTTATACTTGGCAATAGACAGCCAAGTTTGCTAGGCGACGAAAAGCCTAGCCAGCCCCTTGGGCACAGATGGATGCTGGGACAACGCAGGAGATGTTCTGGACGAGCTACTCGCCTTGCGGAGTAGGCTGAGTAGGAGTCCTTGCGCAGGCGGGACTCTTTCAGTGAAGCTGAGCGCTACTTGGACTTTGGGGAGGACTCCTAAGGCGGATGAGATACACCTATGCTAGTTCGCTGCACTCCTAGTTTGAGTAGGAGTCTGGATAGTAGGTTCCTAAGGCAGACAGGACTCACACAGGCAGGTTGGTCACACTCCTAGGACAGATGGGAGTCGGAGTGGCTGGTTTCCTTGGATTGACAAACTCTTCAGCATGGCGTTGGACTTCTAGCGGAAGACAGACTCTTGCAAGTTTCCTAATCTATGCTAGGGGCGGAATGCTTATGGGCTGAGAGTTGGTCAGGGTGAGGACTCTTGTATTGGGTGGGTTTTGTACTCCTAGTAGCACTAGGATGGCCAGCTTCAGGCTGAGTCTATAAAAAGGGGAGAGTAGGGGCGGCCATGGTTGGTTGGTGGATGATTTTTCTTGCACAGCGAACCAGGGAGCAAGAGAGGAGAGCTCTCAGCTTGGTGGATCAGCCCTTGCCCTCTCCCTATCTTGTATTTCAGCGGACAGAAATATAGCTTGGGTGGAGACCCTTTCACCTGGTCGAACTTGTGTTGCTGTTTCGCTTGTGTTTCCCTTGCACCTACAAGTGGAAAGGGAAGAGAGTGGCTACTGGTTGTGTGGCGTAGCCAAGCCATCATGTGTGCGAACGCTAGGCAAAGCTTCGTGCCTGTGACATTTCCCAAGGTGGGAGGGATAACAAGGAAGGAACTGAAATTGGTGTGGAGTGATGGTGTAGCAGAAGAGGGGTGAGGTCCTAGGTCTTGGCGTACAAGAAAAAATTAGCATTTTTTTATTTCTCCACACATGCATAGAACACATCAATCAATTATGAACAACAAAACAATCATAGAGCATAAACAAATATGAAAATAAATCATGAAGGCAGCACTCACTAACTTTTGGGGCTGATTCACTCAGGCATGTCCTTGATCATTCACACCGAAGACCATGCACATTTGAATTACAATTCAATTAGAGAACAGAAGAGGAATACTTTGTCAAACTATGTAATGATCCTTCAAATCCCCAAGCATGGACTTGTAGAATCTGTGTTAGCCCAAAAGCCTCTTTTTTAATATCTACTTCTATTCCCTTGCACTACAACAAAAAGGACTATTAGCAACGCTTATAAGCGTCGCTAATAATAGTATAAGTGTTGCTAATGACTATTAGTGACGCTTACAAAGCGTCGCTAAAACACGAGTCGCTATTACTCATTAGCGACGCTTACGTAAAGCGTAGCTAATAGTGCACATTAGCAACATTTATCCATACGTCACTAATTATTTTAGTATTAGCGATGCATAATAAAGCGTCGCTAATAGTAAATTATTAACAGCTTATTAAATTTAAAAGAATAAATAACAACTTATTAAATTTTAAAAAAGCCTTAGCGTACTTTCAAATGGTATCAAAGCCATGACACTCTCTTCAAGGTGAAATCACGTAGAGTGTTATCCTAGTTGCTCCTATATAGGTAAGTTTGAGAGCTCATCCACCACCAAGCCACCTCCATTTGATGGGAATAACTATGCCTACTAGAAAAATAGAATGAGATCCTTCTTGAAGGCTCTCGATGAATTGGCATGGTATTGTTTAGATCATGGATGGACTCCTCCCACTGAAATGATAGAGGTATAAAGTTAAAGTTCCAATAGATATCTTAACATGGTTTGAAGTAGATAAGAAGTTAAGTATGGGAAACAACAAGGCCCTTAGTGCCATTACTTGTGCCATCTCTCCTGATGAATTACAAATGGATATGTATGTGTGAAAGTGCCAAGGAGGCATGGGACATTTTAGAAGTGTCTCATGAAGAGACTTCGTTAGTGAAGAAATCTAAGCTTCAACTCCTCGTAACAAAATTTGAAAATATCAAGATGGAGGAGAATGAGACCTTCATGGAGTTTTACTCAAAACTCAATGACATTGTAAACTCTATGTGGGGTCTCAGAAAGAAGATACTAGAATTAGAAATTGTGTGTAAAGTCCTTAGGTCTCTCCTAGAAAGATTCACTGCTAAAGTAACATCTATTGAAGAATGTAGGAGCACTAACCTAATGAAAGTAGAAGAACTAGTTGGTTCTTTACAAACTTATGAATTACACCTTCTAGCAAGTATGAAAAAGTTCATAACTCTTAAAACCTCAAGCTCAAATAAACACAGTGTCTATGACTCAGAAAGTGAATTAGAGGATAATGAAGAACTTGTTTTCCTAGCAAAAAGGTTTGCTAAACACTTCAGCGAAAGAAATAGAGGAAATCAATTTACCAAGAACAAAAATACGGACAAATCAAAAGGAAAAAGTAGATTAAAATCAAAAGACATAGAGTGCTATAATTGTCATGGCTATGGCCATATGGCTTCAGGCTACCCATTGAAACAAAAATTTAGGAAAAAGGAAATTACTGCCAAAGCATCATGGGATGACTCCTTAAAGTCTGAAGATGATTCAAATAGGTCATCTAATCACAAGGAGGCTGAATATGCATTCATGATTTCCACCCCTATCCTTTTTCAAAATAACCCAAGTAATATAAATGTACTTGATGTGCCCGATGTGGGCACTATCGGTACAAGGAGTTCTACGCAGGGTAAAGAGAAAGAAGTAGGAAAATAACAAAAAGAGTAAACTGCTATTCAATAGCAGGCTGAACCATGGAGGGAGACGACCCTTTATGGGGATTTGTGCCCTCCCACATTGGGAGTCATGCCGCTAGTGGCCCGGTTATCTCGTGGTCCATTAGCGTGCCTACCACAGTTTCATAACTACATAATAATGCCAATCGGCCACTAACATAAGGGAAACTAGCCTAATGTACTGAAATAAACATAAGTGATAGTCTAGTGTACTAAATTAAAGATAAGTGATGAATCAAGTGCACATGCACAACACTCCACCATGCTTCCGCAAACACCTTGTCCTCAAGGCAACCAAGATGGGAATCGAGACATAAACTCATCCTCAGACAGCCATGTAGCATTCTCAAGTGATTGTCCTTGCCATGAAACCAAAACCTCAATAATAATACGACCGGAGCGGCGAACATGACACTTATCGATCAGCACTGCAGGAACCGGGTCTGAAGAAACAACGGGGCCCATCAAGGGAGGTGGTGGAACATCAGAGGCCAAGGAGGTGTTACCTATGCAACGGCACAGCCTGGAGACATGAAAGACATGGTGGACCATCGAACCCGGTGGTAGAGCTAGGCAGTAAGCGACCGGACCAATACGCTCCTCGACAATATAGGGCCCATGGAAATGGGAAGCGAGCTTGGTGTGCTCAAGCTAAAATAAGGAGACCTGGCACTGTGGAAGAATAGAGACATAAACCAAGTCACCCACCGTGAACTCCTGATCCATGTGATGACTATCATAGATCTACTTCATCCTGTTCTGAGCTGGCGACAAGTTCTCCTTAAGCTGTTGAAGAACCTCATCCCGAGTCTGAAGCATATAATCAACTTCAGCCACTGACGAGCGATGGGGAACATACGATAACACTTTGCCCAGGGAATAAGCTGAAGCCATCGACGGGGCTAAGACATAGTGAAACAACGCAGGTACTATTCTAAATACCTGTTCACCACCTTGGTCTGACCATCCATCTGCGGGTGATAAGTGGTGCTCATGTGCAGAGAAGTGCCCTATAAAGTGAAGAACTCCTGCCAGAACTGAGAGATGAAAACCCAGTCGCGATCAGATACAATAGTGTGAGGCATACCATGTAATTTGGCCACCTCTCGAACATAGAGTTCCGCCACTGACTTGGCGGTGAAAGGGTGACCCAGAGCATAGAAATGAGCGTATTTGGACAACCGGTCCACCACCACCATGATCACCGACTTACCTTGTACCAACGGCAAGGCCTCCGTGAAGTCCATAGAAATGTCCTCCCATACCTTATCCGGAATGGGCAATGGATGAAGCAAACCCACGGGAGATGTTGTGGCACACTTAGCACACTGACAAACATCACAAGCGGCCACATATGTAGTAACAGCCCAACGAATGCCCTGCCACAGGAAGCTCTAACTAACCCGCTTATAAGTGCGGAAGCCGTCCTCATGACCAGCCAAGGGACAGTCATGGAAGTGGGCGATGATACGCCACCGAAGATCAGCAACCTCGGGGACCCAAAGGCAGTCCTTCCAAAAGAGAAGGCCATCTTTCCATGCAAAGAAGGGTCGTGCCGCTGGGTCAGACTGGAGGGCAGCAATCAAGGTGCTAGTCGGGGAATCATCCTAGTACGCCCGTTTCAATTCAGCAAGGAATGGACAAGCCAGACCAGAAATAGCCAAACACGCACCTCGAGGAAAACGGCTAGAAAGGGCGTCAGCCACGTTGTTGTCGGATCCTTTCTTGTACACAACCTCATAATCATAGCCAAGAAGTTTGCTAACCCACCTCTGCTTTTCTGGAGTGGACGCCCGCTGTTCGAGAAAATACTTGAGTGGTTGGTGGTCAGTGCAAATGAGAGACCGGCGGCCAAGCAAATAAGGGCGCCATTTGTCGACCGCAAAAATGATGGCCAGCATCTCTTTCTCATATACAGACAAGGACAAGGAGTGGCCGGCCAAAGCTTTGCTAAAATAAGCAATGGGACGCTCATCATGAAGTAGTACCGCCCCCAGGCCGACATTAAAAGCATTGGTCTCCACCACAAAGGGCCGGCTGAAATCAAGAAGGATCAAAACAGGGGCGGTCGCCATAGCTTTCTTCAGTTCGTCAAAGGCCACTTGGGCAGCCTTGGACAAGCTAAAAGCCCCCTTTTGTAACAGCTGAGTAAGAGGGTGAGCAATCTCACCATAGCGGTTAATGAATCTCCAACAGTATCCAGTCAGGCCAAGAAAGCCCCGAAGCGCCCGCAAGTAGGAGCTGGCCAGGACAACATGGCGGCCACCTTCGAGGGGTCAGTGGCGACGCCATCACAAGAGATAATATGGCCCAAATATTCCACCCGTGAACTTCCAAATGAACACTTTGAACGTTTAAGAAGCAGAGAATTATCTTTCAGAATAGCAAAGACAGACCTGAGATGCTCCAAGTGTTCCCCCCATGACTTGCTATAGACCAGGATATCGTCGAAGAAGACCAGGATGAAGTGACAGAGGAATGGTCAGAAGAGATCATTCATGAGGCTCTGAAATGTGGAAGGGGCGTTCATCAGACCAATTGACGGCATAATAAGGAACTCGAAGTGGCTGTCATGAGTTCGGAAGGCGGTCTTGTGCACATCGGCGGGCTGCACTCTGATCTGATGGTAACCTGACCAGAGGTCGAGTTTACTGAAGACAATAGCGCCAGCTAGCTCATCCAGAAGCTCTTCAACTACCGGGATAGGGTATTTGTCCTTGACTGTGATAGCATTCAGTGCCTGGTAGTCAACACAAAAACGCTAAGTACCGTCCTTCTTGCGAACTAGTAACACCGGAGAAGAGAAGGAGCTCGTGCTCAGGCGAATGATACAAGAGTGAAGCATGTCAGCCACAAAATGTTCTATTTCTGCCTTCTGAATGTATGGGTAACGGTATAGTTAGACATTGGCTAGGGAGGCCCCTGGTAGGAACGGAATAAAATGATCATGAGACCATATCGGAGGAAGGCCCCGCGGTTAAGCAAACACCGCACTATGCTCTGTCAATAATAAATCAAGGAGATCATGCGGTAGCTCATCCTAAGGGACATCCACCGATGCCTGCTGCTAAAGTAGTAGGCCCTATGAGGCAAACCAAAATAATGAACTTGTCGGTTGAGCAGAAAGGAGGGTGCCCGGCTGAGATCCCTGGAGCCGCACCCGCTGGCCTTGAACAGCAAAATCCATCACCAGGTCCTTAAAATTCCATAAGATGTCCTCGAGCTCTTGGAGCCACTGCACCCCTAACACCACATCCGCCCCCTTCATAGGAAGCAAAAATAGATATGTAATGAATGTGTATCCCTAAATAGAGAGCACTGCCTGGGCACAGACCCCTAAGCTCTGGAGGTGCTTCCCATCGTCAATTAGCACGTCAAAGGGCTTCGAATGGGACACGAAGCAGCCTAGCCCTTGGGCTACTTTGTCGTTAATGAAGTTGTGGGTAGACCCACTGTTGATCAAAATAGCCACTTGCTGCCGCTTGAGGTAGCCCTGTACTCGTATTGTGCAAGGAGTGAATGCCCCTGAGAAGGCATGGACAAAAATCTCTGGCAGGATGTCATCATAGTGAAACAAACAAAACCTGTCTGCCACCTCATTGTCCTCATCGAGCTCCTCCACTAAAAGACTTCCCTTGACAGAACAACAGTGCCTAGGGACAAATTTCTCATCACAGCGAAAACATAGCCCCTTAGAATGACATTCTTCCATTTGAGCTGGTGTGAGGCGACAAACAATAGGACCCGCTAGGGCAGCCTGCTGGCCAGGGTGGCTAGGTACCAAGTTACTGGTAGGCGTAGCCAAGGAGTTGGCGCTAAGAGCAAATTGAGGCAAAGGCACAAGTCCCCCCTGCTTTGCCTAGCTATCTTCTCCACTTCGATGCGAGCATGGCGCACTACTTCCCACATGTTAGCACAAGGGAAATGCTGCATCTCTTCTAAAATCTCGGGCTTGAGGCCGCGCTTGAAGGTGCCCACTAAGGCAGCCACCAGCCAGTCAGGAAGGCGGTTGGCCACCTTCATAAACTCCGTGTAATAGGCACGGACAGTGGTGGTCTGACGCAGGGTGGAGAACATCTCGTTGAAGTCCTGAAACTCATTCGGCCCAAACTGAATACAGAGTTTGTCAGAGAAGATGGCCCAAGAGGGGTAGCAGACCTCCTTCTCAAAGTTCTGATACCACACAGAAGCATCCCCGTCTTGATGGAATGCAACGATGCGCAGCTGTTCAGCCTCTAACTGTGTGCCTTGATATGCAAAGAATTTTTCAGCCTTGTAGAGCCACTCTACTAGGTCCTCATCCCCATTGTAATGTGGGAACTGTAGGAGGGCCAAACAGGGTTCAGCTCCTCCCCGAGAACCGCTGCGAGGGCCAGGGTATTCATCCCAGTCATCATCCATCTCCTAAAGCAAGTTCCTGGGGGGATGCATCATTGGGGCATTCGCCCAAACACCTGGTGCGCCTTGCGGTGGCCAAGCTTGATGTCCCCCTTCAGTAGGCAAGGCGGCCTGTCCAGCGCACAGGGGGGGTGTGAAGCTAACATGCCTTCCTGTTTTCATGGCTGGAAGACCTGTAACAAACAGTGGCATCATAGGGGCATTCGCCCAAACACCTGGAGGGCCTTACGAAGCCCAGGCCTAGCGTCCTCCTTCAGAAGGCAAGTCAGCCGGTCCAACGGTTAGGGGAACATGGGACTGACATGTCTCCTTGTCCACTGTGGCTGGGGGACCAGAGGTGCGCCTGTCAGGTCCCTGAGACGAGTCTCCAAGTTCCATGGCGGCATCCTGGGATCTAGCAAGGTTGGACACTGTGGGCGCTGACTGTTCTGCCTTTATATGTGCAACATCTGTGGCCAATAATTTCATCATGGCGAAGAGCTATGCCAGTGTGGGATCATTTGTGGCAGCCGGAGCGGCCGTGGTAGCGGTGGAGGGACTGTTCGCTGAAACTTCAGTCTCCTTCATGGGCTGAATTTTAGGGGCGACAACAACCTGCTTGCCTCTTGCCACAACCGGGGATCGATAGAGCTCCAATACCAAAAATGTGCCCGATGTGGGCACTATCAGTACAAGGAGTTCTACGCAGGGAAAAGAGGAAGAAGTAGTGAAATAACAAAAAGAATAAACTGGTATTCAATACCATGTCAAACCAAGGAGGGAGATGACCCTTTATGGGGAGTTGCGCCCTCCCACATTGGGAGTCATGCCGCTAGTAGGCCCAGTTATCTCATGGTCCACTCGCATGCCTATCATAGTTTCATAACTACATAATAATGCCAATCGGCCACTAACATAAGGGAAACTAGCCTAATGTACTGAAATAAACATAAGTGATAGTCTAGTGTACTGAATTAAAGATAAGTGATGAATCAAGTGCATGTGCACAACAATACTTAAAGATAAATCATTTGAGAGTGATTTAGAGTCTTGCACCTCTAAAAGTAGTAATGAAGATATTCAAGATGCCTTTAATTCTCTACTTAAGGAAAGTACTAAACTTGTGAGGACTGTGACTATGCTAAAGAAAGAAAATTGAAACCTTAAGTGCGAAATTGAAGTGGCTTTAGCCAATAATGATATATTAACCAAAGAAATTATCAAAGTAAAAGCTTAGTTAAAATTTAGTGAAGACAACTCCCTAAAGAAAGATGAGAACTTAAAACCTGTCACCTCTTAAAATTGTGTCCTAAAAGAAGAACTTAAGAAATCTAAAGATATATTGATCATGAAATTCACCCAAAGTAGAGATAAATTGGAAAAGCTATTAGGTTTGGGTAAAAGCTTTTCAGATAAGTCTGGCCTTGCCTATGATTGTCAAACAAGCACCAAAATGATTTCCTCAACAAATTTTGTTAAAGAGAATCCCTGTCCGAAAATGTCTGTTGTCTCAAAAAAACCAATTATGTATTATGTTTGTGGACAAGCTAGACATTTGAGTTTTGAGTGCAAGATATCTTGTGTCACGATCCGGATTTTTAAAAGCCTTTCTAAAATTACATGAACAATAGTCACAAATTTTTTTTTTCTGAAATACAAAACAAACCATTCAATTAAATATCTAGGTCACAAATACGAATATCAAATCATATGATAATATTACATGTCTAAAAATTCACTAAGAATAGCTCATCCATCTAAGTACAAGTTCATCAATCAACTGAAAATAAATAACTAAGTTGACTCTCACACAAATGAAACACTTATGTACCAAAGTTACAGAAACGCAAAAACTTCTTCTTGTGCTCGCTAGTTTTGGTCTTACTTGTCCTCGCCTTGAGAATCTGCAACTAACCAAACCAAATAACCACAACAACAGCAATAGAATCTCTCTGCCTTCAAGAGAAGAGTTTCCATAACAACAAAAGATTTTATTAATGTTTTTCAGATAGGGCCAACATAACCCGATGTTAGTTGCCTATGTACTCATCAGACAACATCTCCAATGTTTCCAACAAGATCAGATCTAGACGTAGTTCTGCCTAAAAACTACATTATACGAATAAGCATAGCATCACCCATGCAATGCTTAAGTATTTTAAAGAAACCTACATATTATGCAAGTCCTTTAATCGTTCTACTTGTCTAATTAACAAGTAATATCAAACAATGTTATTAATTATCTCTCGAACTATTGTTTGATAATTAATACTAACAAATTTGTATTCACTCAAATAGAACTCGCCCATTGAGAAATCTCCAAACATAGGACTCCAACATGCAGAACATCAAAATACAGTGACATATGAAAAGTAATATACAGAGCACTAAATATAACATAACACAGAAACATGGGTTGACCTTTAACCAATAAAAACCAACACAATTCACAAATTAATGGACACTATTAAGGAAACAATGCACTAATTGTTACCTAAAAATACCAACTCCTACTCAAAGGGGTAATTGTATGCTAATAAAAATTCTAGTATCTCTAGAGATCCATTGGGATCAGCCATGGGCCTAGAGATGTAGGTATCAGCTCTACTCATGGACACACTGGTTGGAGGTAGATGAGGCTTCCATGATGCTCAAAAACCTGGTTTGCACATTTGTAGGGATCCATCGTCTCAAAGAAGTGGAGACCATGAAAGTCTAAAAGATTACTGCCATGGCTATTATCAGAAATCCAAGCATCTCTAGAGATCCACTTGGATCAGCCATGGGCCTAGAGATGTAGGTACCAGCTCTGCTCATGGACACACTGGCCGGAGGTACATGAGCCTTCCATGATGCTCAAAAACCTAGTTTGCTCATTTGTAAGGATCCATCATCCCAAAAGAGCGGAGACCATGAAGGTCTGAAAGATTACCACCATGACTATTATCAAAAATCCCAGCATCTCTAGAGATCCCCTCGGATTAGCCATGGGCCTAGAGATGTAGGTACCAGTTCTACTCATGGACACACTGGCCAGAGGTAGATGAGGCTTCCATGATGCTCAAAAACCTGGTTTGCGAATTTGCAGGATCCATCATCTCAAAGAAGCGGAGACCATGAAAGTTTGAAAGAATACCGCCATGGCTATTATCAGAAATCCAAGCATCTCTTGAGATCCACTTGGATCAGGCATGGGCCTAGAGATGTAAGTACCAGCTCTGCTCATGGACACACTGGCCGGAGATAGTGAGCCTTCCATGATGCTCAAAAACATAGTTTGCTCATTTGCAAGGATCCATAGTCCCAAAAGAGCAGAGACCACGAAGGTCTGAATGATTACCACCATGGCTATTATCAGAAATCCCAGCATCTATAGAGATCCACTTGGATCAGCCATGGGCCTAGAGATGTAGGTACCATCTCTACTCATTGACACACTAGCAGGAGGTAGATGAGGCTTCCATGATGCTCAAAAACCTAGTTTGTGCATTTGTAGGGATCCATCATCCCAAAGGTGTTGAGGCCACAAAGGCATTAATATTTGTCATGGCTATTACCGTGAGCTTAAACTTTGACTCAGCATGTGATACAATGCATCCACATAAGGCAAAGTGATTAAAGACTATTCACAGCATATCATGCATGCAACAAACTTACACAATGAGCAAGTTAACATGCTGATTTTGGACTAAGACAAGCCTATCAACAAGACTATGAATCAAAATTGATGCTCAGATAAACTAATCAAATCCACACAACCATGAATTTGATTGAGGTTGAAACAAACTAATCAAATCAACAAACTAACATAACAAATCAGGCTGAAGTAACTAGCAACATTCAGCATGATAACAGATCAAATCAAAATTGAAAGACTAATAATAATTAATATAAACAATAAAAACCACATAGGTCCAAGTAGGTCATAATATCAATAACCAAATTCAATAATGATGTTAGATTGTTCGAACTCACGTGCCTAACCCTCCTTGGGTTAGCTGATCAAGTTTTTGTAAAATACTTCATAATGCAATAAGGGCATTAAAATAATTATCTAACACTGAATAAGGTCCTCTCTACTCTTGGGCAAGTCATTAACCTCTCAAAAGGCTTCTATATCACTTTGACCCGTTAATTTCATTCACACGAATGCGGCCAACCTACACATAAGGGTATTTTTGTCTTTCTATTTGGGGCCTTCCTAAATCTTGATGGGTCCAAAATTAATCCCAGGCATACATATTTATGTTATAAAGCCTAGGTAATTTTCATGCCATTTAACGGGGTCGTAAACCCCTTGAATCGACCATGGTTCAATTAACCGTCTTACCTTAACACTAGGGGTAAAACAGTCACATATCTACTTACTGAGATTTTTAACTCACTTATGACCAGGTCCAAATTTAGGATACACATTGAAATATCATTGAGCTTTTTCTTAATTTCTAAATCAACTCATAAGCCCTTGAACCGGAGCCCCAAACTCTGATTATTAATCATTATACTACGAGTCAACTCACAAGGGTAAATTGGTAATTTTAGAGACTCTGAGATTTTTCCCCAATCTATAACTTAGTCAGAGTACTCAGCATATACATTACTAGTCATTCATAATTTTTTCCAAAATTTTATGGCAAAGCTATCTCATTGAACCGGACCAAATTCAGGGTTAGAGTGTAATATATTTTTTTTAAGGAGTTGGACCAAACCGGGTCATATTAGCCGACCAATCCTGGAAGCACAGACGACCCGCGGAGTCGTCTTCCCTAGGACCAGCTAGAGGCCTTTGGCCTCTGGCAATGCCACCCCTACCACAGTGGAGGGCTGGGCAGCACACAACCCCCGGACCATCGGAGCACGGCAAAACCCACAAGGTCAATCCCGCTGCCATCCGGTGTCCGACCTATGGCCAAAAGCTGCCTTTTATTTTATTTTTTTAATGGAGCAGCGAGGCTGCTGCGGGCAGGGCAGCCACAGCCTGGGCCACAGAAGTCTGGTCTGCCACAGCCAGGGCCAGTGCGGCCAAGGGCAGCGGGACTCTTCTTTCTTTTTTTCTAGTAACTGTGCAGCGGCATCGGAAATAGCCGCTGATGGTTTTGCCCCCCTAGTCACTAATGCCTAGTGACCCGAGTTACTTGCCAGAAGAAGACCAGTCGTCAACTGGTAGGCCAACGGCCGAATTTCTCTCTTTTTTTATAGCAGATTCATTGTTCCTTATAATTACGGGAATAGTGTCTCTACATAAAGCAGTTTAAAAAAATTCCTAAACCATTAAAAAACATCCAAAACCATTGCACAACCATTGCAAAGACCTTAATTACACAAGAGTTTGTAGATTTATTTGATTCAAAACTAAGACAACCAACCTACCTTAATTGTCGGTTTGTTGTCGATCCACCACTGCCAAAAACTTGCCGAATCTTCTCCCTCTACAACCTTTTTGCCCCTTCCGCCCTCTCTCCTTCCTCCGTAAAAAATATCCTTCTTAATTGAGCCCTCAAAAGCCTTTTTATAAGCATGGGGATTAGGATTCCTAATCCCCGTAGAATTTAGGCAATCCTCTCCAATCAAGCCACCTAATTGGGACCTTAAAAATTAATTTTGAAATCATAAATAACCAGGCCCGCAAAACGACTTAAATGGGCCAAATATAATCTAAATCAGGTAAACGGGCCTTATTAGATATACAATCTCCCTCATCCGAACTCCGATTTGTGCATTTTTAGTGGCGTTTTGAAGCTTTGTCTGTCTACTTTCTAACTACATAGGTTTCAGCTATTACTACTAACTTATGATTAAGTAATTCTCACAATAATGTCAAGGGGTCCAACACCCTAATCTCTACGTGGTTGACTTCAGGATTTAGAAAAATCTCATATGTTACATCTTGCAACAAGACAAGATTTACCTAACTCGAAAAATGAAAATCCATTTTAGGTAAATATTCTCAAGATAACATATTTTCTTCAATTGCTAAAATGGAGAACAAGGTAAAATCCTCCAAGAAGAATGATTACACAAAAAGTGACCTTCTTGAGTATATCCATTATACTTCAGACAATGTGCCTTCTACATGTTTCGAGAAAATCTCAAGACTAAATTTAAAACACAGAGATAAGCTAACCCAACAAAAGAATGAATTCTTTGTGTATAATCCTCCAATAGTCGAACTAAGTTAAAGAAAGCATGAGAAAAATCACTTCCTCTCCATCTAGGCATGATATAAAAATACCTAAAAAGAGTGGCATAAAGTCATCCAATGTCGGCAGATGGAGACCGAGAAATAGAGAAAAGGTTTTAGTTGTTCATACAAACCTTTTATCTGGAAATCCTTCCAAATGGTATTTGGATAGTGGTTATTCCAAACATATGACAGGAGAAAAATCTTTCTTCTCTGATTTGAATAAGTTTGATGGTGGATCTGTTACTTTTAGAGATGGAAACACTGCTAAGATTGTTGGCAAAGGAACTCTGGAAGTTCTAAATCTTTCTCATCTCAAGGATGTATTGTGTGTTGAAGGATTAAAACATAACCTTCTTAATATCTCTCAAATATGTGATTAAAACCACTTTGTAAACTTCTACAGTCGCAGTTGCGAGATCATCAACAAGTAAGGTAAAATTACTATGAAAGGTCTTCGGACTACTGACAACTGTTATGTGGTTGAAAGAATATCTCAATTAGATTATTCATCATGTTACATAGCTCAGGTGAATGAAGCAATATTGTGGCATCAACGGTTGGGTCATGTAAATTAAAGAGACCTATCACGCCTAAGCAAAAGAGGACATTTGAGAGGTTTACCAGTTATTAGTCGAAAAGCAAAAGTTGCTTGTGGTGATTGTCAAATGGGAAAACAAATTAAAGCAACTCACAAAAAGGTAAACTCTATCAATACCTCTAGACCTCTTGAATTGCTCCATATGGATCTAGTTGGACCAATGAGAACCGAGAGCATTGGAGGAAAGAAGTATTTTCTTGTAATAGTGGATGATTTTTCTAGATTTACTTGGGTAGCCTTCTTGAAAGAAAAATCAGATACTTTTCTTGAATTTAAGGTAATAGCAAAACAAATTCAAAATGAGAATGATACATCCATTGTCAAAATTAGGAGTGATCATGGTGGGGAATTTGAAAATGCTTCTTTTGATAAATTTTTGTGATAAATATGGAATTCATCATGAATTCTCTGCACCAAAAACTCCTCAGCAAAATAGTATTGCAGAAAGGAAGAGTCGTGTTCTACAAGATATGGCCACTGTATTCATAACTAGTAAAAGCCTTCAAATGAATCTTTGGGCTGAAGCAATCAACACCGCCTGCTACATTATCAATCGAGTTTATCTTCATGCAGGTAAGGATCAAACAACTTATGAGTTGTGGCATGGTAAAAAGCCTAGTGTTAAATATTTTGAAGTGTTTGGTAGCAAATGTTATATTTTAAAAGACAAAAAATATAGGCAAACTCGACTCAAAAAGTAATGAAGGCATTTTTCTCGGATATCCTGCAAATGGTCAAGCCTATCAAGTCTTGAACTTGAGAACAAACACTATTCAAGAATCCATAAATGTGGTTATCCATGATGAGGAAATAAACTCTGGTCCTCAAGCTAGCTAGGATGATGATAATAATACTCATGAAGTTGACTCCAACAATACGATTCCTCCACCTCAATATGATAATGACTTGAAACCAATCAAAGATCATCCTCTTGCTCAAATTATTGGAAATCCTCATGCACCAATATTGACTAGACGACAAGCTGAAATTACTCATTTATGTTTTACCTCTAAATTAGAGCCCATGAATGTTGAAGAAGCCTTCACTGATGAGCATTGGATAAATGTCATGCAAGATGAACTTAATCAATTTGTCAGAAATGATCTTTGGTACCTTGTACCATGAACTGCTGACAAAAATGTTATAGGAACCAAATGGATCTTCAAGAATAAGACTAATGAGAATAGAGTTGTTGTCAGAAACAAGGCCAGATTAGTTGCACAAGGATACACTCAAATTGAAGGTATTGATTTTAATGAGACCTTCGCTCTTGTGGCTAGACTTGAGTCCATTCGAATCTTGATGGCCATGGCTAGTCATTTGAAATTTAAACTATATCAAATGATGTCAAGAGTGCTTTTCTAAATGGAATTCTTAATGAAGAAGTATATGTTGAACAACCAAAGGGCTTTATTGATCCAAAGTATCCCCATCACGTATACAAATTAAAAAAGGCATTAATATGGTCTTAAACAAGCACCTCATGCTTCTACTAGAGTCCTGTGCCAAGTTGGCAGTAGCAGCACCCCCATAAGCCTTCACATGGTTCATTTTTTCTTGCTCAAGCCTTATCTTGGCAGTCAAAGCCTCTGTTGTAATCTTCTAGTCACTCATATTCAGATAGACCACCATACTCTCCCAAGATTTAGGAAGGTTGTTCAACATTATAGGCACTTGGACTCCCTCAAAGATGGGGTCCCTCGAGTGTCTCTAGGTCATTAACAATGATGGACATGACACTCAAGTGCTCATTCACATCATCTCCCTCCCTCATCCTAAAGTTTTGATACTTAGAGTACAACATCCTCTTATGAGCTTCAGTTTGCTCCCATACCTAACAAAAACTGCTTCAAGCATCTCTCTAGCAAACTTGTACTTCTCAAAGAGCCTTTCCATCTTTGGCTCCATGAAAGTCAGAATAATAGACCTACCCTTGTTATCATCCTCCCTTAGCTTTTCATAAGCTTTCTTCTGAGTTAGGATATGGTGTATCCCTCTTTTCCACACCAACTAGTTGTCAACGTTCAGCTTCTCAATCTTTCCTAATTCTAATGTGACCATCTTGGAAGCTATTATGCAATTACAAAGGAAAAAGGCAGAGAATACAAAATTAATACTATTTATGGAAGGCTAACTGCTTCTAAATAAGGCAATTACTTAGAAAACTCTTAATCTAATAATAAGAATAAAGAATAATTGAGTATATTATGCTGAGTTACTTGATTTAAATACACCTTAATTAGGGTTTGGGTTACTTTCTAAAAATAACCCTAACTACCCTTTACCTCCATAAGGAAGTTACTCTAATTAGGTTATCTAGGTATTTTATTATTATAGAATCCCTTAAACACCTAACTCAGCACTAAATATAGAAAATAAACAATTTAGAATCCAGAAAAATTTGTTACAAAATTACCAAAATAGCCCTAGGGCTGTTTTGGTCTTTTTACCCTTAAATACACACCAAAAAAATTTTACACAGCAAATTATTAAAGATTATTCAAATAAGTGAACAACAATTCTGGATAGAAAATTATAAGCACGCAATCAGCATGTGTGAATTGACCAAAATACTCCTATAGCTAAAACGGTTAATTGACACCCTTATAATACACAAAATTAATTTATTTTAATCAAAAATAAATGAATTAACTCTTGCTGACCAGCAAGAGGGTGTGTGCCCAGAAAGTGATCAGAGGATTAATTGTGCAAAAGAGTCAAGGCTAAACTGATTATTTTGCCCCTATATGCATACAAACATGCAATCTTCAATTAAACTCAAAATCACATCAATTCTAGCATGCAAATCAATCAAAACAATCCAAAATATATCTAATTTGAACATAAAATAAAAGCCCTATGATTGGATCTAGTAGATTAATCAATTTCACCAAATTCCCAATTCTAGCATGCAAAACCTAGAACGGGTAAATCAAAACAGATTTTTGATTGGATCAGTGACTAACGACCCCCCACCTAGGCTCCAATACCATTGAAGAGTGTCCAAACCAGCAGAAGCATGGTGGGATGGGGGTGGCACACCAATCAAAAATAGCCTTTATGATAAAACTACAAGGAATCATGCATAAATTCAAATCAATTAGCAATAAACCTTCATCCAAACATAGATCATGCAATTAAGAATACAAAGAGGGATAATAGCAAACTGACCTAGGCATTCCAGCGCTTGCACGCCCTCGAAAAGATCAGCCCTTACTTCTCAACAAAAAAAAAAAAAAACAAGCCAAGAGGTTAGGGGTTACCTATATGTGCAGATCCCTCACAAACCAATGCTTGGATCAAGGAAATATTAGCAAGAATAGCCCTTTGAATCAGCCTTCACGTCCAAGCCAAAGGAGGAGATTCTTCTCATTCTTTTAGCCCACCAAATAGGTCAAGGAGAGGGAAGCAAAGGGGCGGCCTGCAGCAAGGTTTCTCCCACACAACTGCAGGCTGAACGAAGGGGGAAGAAAGGGGGGTGACGATTGATTGGGAGAGAGGAGGGAAGAAAGGAGGGGGGCAAACTGCTCTGGGCATACCCTCCTCTCCCATGCTTCCCCCTTTTATGCGGGCCTATAAGTGGGTTGTTCCGATTTGGGCTTTCCTACTTCATTCCTTTTGGTTCTACTTTAGGTTCATACACAATAGGAGTGGGCTCTGTCTCTCAAAGCCCGTGGTCGCCTAGACCCCCTGCACACAGCAAAGCCTGCAATAGTTTACCCGACCGCCCGCTAACCATAGGTCCCACCCTCGACACATAATTCACACATCTAGGCCTTACAATGTATTAATACACGACCTAGTCAAATGCGTAGTGTACGTGTATGACGTCGGCGAGTCCTAATCGAATTAGTGTAATGAAGGTACATGTGGGGTTGGCACGACCGCCCCCACCACCCTTGGACCCCGTGGCTCGTACCGGTTCACTCAGACCGCGACAATGTTGGACCAAACTAGGCCCGAGTCCATAACATGATCCAACAATTGATAATTTCATTTTGTTAAATTTAAGTAGTGGGTACTTAAAAAGAGTATCATCAACTTATTTTTCCATCTCTTATATGTGGGTTCCACCATTCAATAAAAGCCACAATGTATATAAATCATACTAACATAATTAGACATTTACAAAAAAGGGTATAATTAGGCATCCGTTGTATGTCCATCAGTCAAAAGCTTTGGAGAAGGTTAGATGGAGGGAGAATAAATGGTATGAGGACAAAAATGTTAAAGAAAGGCAAAAAGAATTCCTCCAATAATGACATGAACTTTGATAAAAACCTTCGCTAGTAAGAGATTGAGTTATACATTGTCCAATATGAGACTAGCAAAATAATCATATAGAAATAGCAATTGAAGCCGAGAAAAGTCCTCCCCAACCCAAAAACAGTGACTTGGGTCCAGCACAACGTGGTGGCCCAAGGCATTAGCGACCTTGATCCCAATAGCCTCTTGAAGCAATGGAGTCACTTACTAATTCTTTCTGCCCCTAGTACCATATAGAAAATTACTAATTCTCTAGGGTCACTTATAAACCTTTGAACCCACATATAGGTAGTCTTACCCACTCCTGGGTAGGCTCACCCACCCATGGGTAGACTTACCCACCAATGGGTAGCCATACTCATTAGTAGACTTACCCACGCATGGGTAGACTCACCCACACATGGGTAGACTCACCTACTCTTGGGTAGGCTTACCCACACATGGGTAGACTCACCCACCAATGGGTAAGAAATATCATCTCTTGACCTCTATAAATACCATGCCATAGGAAGAGGTGATCATCAAAACCCTCTCAAGTTCCCTAGGCATTCTTGTAGCTTCCTCGCCATATTTTTGGAAGTCCTTGGGCCACTTGTCTTAAATTTCCTCTCTTATTCAAAGGAATATCAATAGAGTCTCTCTTGAGAGCCATGGAAGAAATTCAAGCTTGATGGTCTTTGGTTTCTTGTTCCTATAGAGTTGAATCTTTGGAAACCATTCTTTCTACCTGATTTCCTAAGCTTTTGAAATATTTCCTTCCAAAACCTTGAATTTATCATAAAGTACCCATTCTCCCCTTGGCAATGGCCATAAAAGATTCTCAATGAGGAATTGGAAGGTGCTTATGACTATTAGGCCAAGGTTTCTTCATTTTCAGAGCATTGAATTAGATCCAAGGTTAGATGTGGGACGGCCAAAGATTAAACACTCTTCAAGTGCACACATACTACTTGCAAGGGCAAGTTATTATAAGTGTTCTTAATATCTCTTCTTTCTAAAATTATAGTTGGTGGAGTAAACCTAGTGGTTGAAACACCTTGGTGAGAGGGACAGTTTGTGCATAGCCTGCAGAGTGTAGATTCAATTAAATGTATGTACGGGTTATCGGTGAACCAAGGAAAACTAGGGTGTGTAAATGGTTGTGGAATAGCCAAAACCCTCACTTAGTAGATGTTGGAGGTACCTTGGATTAGGTGCTCTGAGAGTGGATGTACCTGTCTAAGCAAGTGTTTGATGGCGAACCACTATAAATCTCTTTTTGCATAATATCCTTATTTGTTTGATATTGTGATGACTTTACTTATCTAACTTTACATCGCTTGAATCCCTCTCTCACCTCTGGGCATTCTAAATATGAATATTTGTCTTTACTGAATGTACATATGATTGATTTCTTTTTGTATCTTGTCTTGATCATCATTGTCATATTGTGTGGAATTAAAATTACAAGTAACTTTTAAGTGGTTGTCCTATTCACCCCCTCTAGGACTCTCTCTTCTTAGTGTACTTTCAATTATAACATGCTTAACTGAGTAACATGAAATCCACGTAACACTTAAACATTCATCAAATTCATACCCTACCAGTAGCTCTTCCTAATATAAATTACTCATCATAAGCATAAGAAGTGATACTTAAGACTAAAAACACAAAAATGAGCAAAATAATCAATTATAGCCAAACAGCTGTGTTGGCATTTGAACGCCCTACAGGGCCGTTTGAATGCCTAGTTGTTCGATCGGACTGCATGGTCATTCAAACACTAGAACAGAAGTTCTGGTTCATCTTCTTCCTTTCAATCCCAAAACCGAAAATGCACATATATATCTTAAACCTTCAAATCTCACTCCCAAACATCACCATAATGAAATCTAAGCCTAAGAAACAGTAAATCTACTCATTTATCAACAAAAGCACGAAGAAATCATAAGAAAGATTAAGCTTTTCTTAGTTTGCAATTAAAGCTCAACTCCATGCAAACCCATTTAAAATTTTACCAAACTCAAATCCAAAAATACATACCTGTTTAAGAAGAAATCCCTTACATTCAATAACTTTCCTTACTTGAAATCAATGCTCCAACTCTTTCAAAATCCTACCCACAATAGGGTTTTGTTAATACTTGCATAAATCCGCTTAAAAATGCCTAAATCACTTGAAAACTTGTAGATCTATGGTTTATTGAGTACAAAAATGAAATTCCTTCCATAGAGGTTTGAAATAAAGGTCAAAATCATAAACTTTAAGAATAAAAATCGAGATTAATTTCGTAAAAGAATGAATTTAGAAAATTTAGGAGAAACCTTAGGTAATTAATAAAAAATAAAGCTAATGTTTACCTTAATAACCTTTTGTTCTTTGAATATGGAGAATAGGGCCTCCTAAGCTCCAAATTCTAGTCTTTCCCAAATGATAAAGTGGTTGTGTCATTCTATTTATAGTAGGCACTAGGATAGACCTATCAAAAATGTGGGGTATAAATAAAAATTAACACTAAAAATAGAAAATTTATTTATTTTAGGCCCAAAACAAAATTTAAATTTTTTTAAACCTTTAATTATTGTCATAAGATCTTATTAGGGTCTTAACGGGATCCATCATCCTAATTTACAAACATGGGGCCTACGGCGGTTCTCGCCCCCTAAATTTTGGAAAAATAGTTAAAATTTCAGAAAATTCTATATTCACTTATATTAACATAAAAATCATCAAAGCAAAAAAAAAATGTGATTAAAATCATTGTTAACCACCTTAAATTAGAAAATAAGTTAAAACCGGCCAAATTTAACATCAAACCACACAATAACAATTAAATAAAATTGATTAAACTAGCTAGAATTTAGGGATCTTATACTATATGGATTCGAGCCTATACTATGGTCCAATAATTAGAGCTAAATTTCCTATTCCTGATGGTAAGTAAGCTGCCAGTGAGTATCACTCTGTTTGAGAGCTACTGTTGTCATTTGGAGAGGGAAGTGAGCGCTGGAGGAAGCTACCGAATTGGGAGGACTTTGAAATCAATGTGCAACAGGGAGGAAAACATAGTTCCACACTTTGTACATAGTTTTGTTACATGTACAAATCATTAAACTCACTTACTTCGAAGTTTGGCAAGCATGGGATGTTTGGTGGCAAACACAGGATGTTCGGGGATGGGCTGTTCCGTGGGAAGGTTAAGAAATGGAAGTGATTGTGGATTTTACTTGTTTCGCTTTTTTCTCTGCGAAAAGTGAAGTGTTGCTGACACTTAGCACATGTTCAATTGGCATCAATTTATTGGTCTGTACATAAACCTAGTAGTATAGCATCAGTGAATAGCAATGGGTGGCAGTGGCACGATTTATCTTATACGTGAAACCATTTCATCTTCAAAGTCACTTGTGGCAAGCATTAAAGAGGCGCATTCACCACGATAAATACAATCCAAAGCGGTTGTTGAAGCAGGATGCTTGTTAATCGTTATTAATATGTATGGAGACCCTTATACAAAAAGAATTGCCTCATATATGCAACAAAACTATTTTACAGCAGTGTGATACAAAGTTCCAAGGAGGCAACAAGTGGGCACACACAAAACATTGTTAGTACTATGTTACTTCAATTACTTCTTCCATAAGTTTGTCAAACTTAATATCCAGTGAAATACTCCCTCTATCCCACGTAATAGCTCCATAATTTTTTTCGAAGTGTACTGAAGTTAGTTAATTTTGAAAAACATATATCGAACTATTAATGTGAGATGGAGGGGAGGGGAGTACCATATGCTCTTTACATTAAAAACAGAATAGAAAATACTATGTACTCACCGCATGCCACAATGAAAGCATGAGCCCGCATGTTGCCATGAGACCTTAACATTGTGGCATAGATAGAAGGGTGAGCGGCAAGCATATGTAGAACTTCATCTGTCCTAAATTAATAGCTCTATTTGGAAGAAAAAAATTTGTTTGATATTAATGAAGAGTGGCCAAACCAGTGGAGCATGGTGGATGGGGGTGGCGCACCAATAAAAAATCAGCCTTTATGATTAAACTACAAGGAATCATGCATAAACTCAAATCAATTAGCAATAAACCTTTATCCAAGCATACATCATATAATTAAGAATACAAAGAGGGATAATAGTGTACTGACCTGGGCGTTCCAGCCCTTGTATGCCCTTGAAAAGATTAGCCCTTACTTTTCAATCACAAGAAAAACAAGTGAAGAAATTAGGGGTTAATTATATGTGCAAATCTCTCAGAAACTAATGCTTGGATCAAGGAAATATCAGCAAGAATAGCCCTTTAAATCAGCCTTCACGTCCCAGCTAAGGAGGAGAGTCTTCTCCTTCTTTTAGCCCACCAAAGAGGTCAAGGAGAGGGGAACAAAGGGGCGGCCAGCAGTAAGGTTTCTCCCACACAACTGCAAGCCGAACCAAGGGGGAAGAAAGGGGGGTGGCGGCTGATTGGGAGAGAGGAGGGAAGAAAGGAGGGGAGCAGACTGCTCTAGGGCATACCCTCCTCTCCCATGCTTGCCCCTTTTATATCCCTTACCTTCCTTTCTTATGCAAGCCTATAAGTGGATTGTTTCAATTTAGGCTTTCGTGCTTCATTCCTTCCTGTTCAACTTGAGGTTCATGCACAACTGGAATGAGCTCTATCTCTCAAAGCCAGTAGAGGCTCAGACCCCCATCACACAGCCAAGCCCGCGACAAGGTCGACCCCTCATTAATCACGGGTCCCACCCTGGACACATAATTCACACGTTTGGCCCCGCAAAGTTTTAATGCACGACCTAGTCAAATGCCTAGTGTACATGTGTGACGTCAGCGGGTCCCAATCGATAGTGTAACGAAGGCACATGTGGGGTCAGCACGACTGCCCCCACCACCCTTGGACCTTGTAGCCCACACCAATTTACCCGGACCACAATAACGTTGGACCAAACCAAGCCCAAGCCCATACCATGGTCCAAAAATTAATAATTTTATTTTGTTAAATTTAAGTAGTTACTTAAAAAAGAGTATCATAAGCTTATTTTTCTATCTCCTATATGTGGGTTCCACCATTCAATAAAAGCCACAATTTTTTCAAATATAACTATTATTATAGGACGAAGGAAGTATTACTATATGTATATAAATCATACTAACATAATTAGACATTTATAAAAAAGGGTATAATTAGGCATTTGTTGTATGTCCATAAGTCGAAAGCTTTGGAGAAGGTGTTTTGTAAAGTCAGACGGAGAGAGACTAAAGGGTGTGATGACAAAAATATTGAAGAAAGGCAAATAGAATTCATCGAATGACATAAACTTTGATAAAAAGCTTTGCTAGTAAGAGATTTTCTATTATGAGACCAGCAAAATAATCATATAGAATGGCAACTAAAGCTGGAAGGTATAAACACAATGATCGTGTTTGTTCACTATAAACCCATACTCACAATCACCTTGATAAAAGTGAAGTATCATTGCCTTAAAGATTATTTAAGGCAATACAATGACTTTATGAACTTGCACACCTTATGTTCCTCTCCAAGAACTACAAAACCCTTAGGTTGTTCTATATAAATCTCTTCCTCTAAATCTCCATTTAGGAAAGCAGTCATTACATCTATTTGGTGCAACTCCAAGTCATAATAAGCAACACATGCTAAGAATATCTAATCGAGTCAAACCATGACACCGGTGAGTATGTCTCTTTAAAGTCTATCCTGTATACCTGGGTGAACCCTTTGGCTACTAATCTCGCATTGTATTTATCTATAGACCCATCAGCCTTAAGCTTCTTTTTGAAGATCTATTTACACCCAATGGGCTTCCGCCCTTCAAGTGGATCCACTATCTCCTAGACCTTGTTCTTTATAATATAGTCCATCTCTTCTTTAAGTAACCTGCCATTATCAAGCTTTTGGAAGACTTAAAGATTACTCAAGGGTAATCGGGTCATCTAGAACGAGTTTATCTAGCATGATGTTGTCTTCCCCTAGCATTGTATAGAAGTCCCTCAATAGTATTGAAGGTCTTCTTTCCCTCATTGTTCTGGGTTATGGTTTAGTTTGGTTTTGATCTAAACTAATTACTTCCTTTGGGGAAGTGCTAGGACCAGTCTTTCTATCCACCTCGAATAAATTAACTTGTTTATTAGGTATTCTAGGGTTTAATTTTTTCTCTAAGAAATAAATGTCTCTAGACTCAATTACCCTCACTGTCCCATCTATGTGGTGAACTACGAATTGGTACCCCTTAGAGTGGTCACAATAACCAATAAAGTTGCACTTTATGGTCTTAGGGTCTAGCTTTGACCTATGTTGGTTGATGCACTGAAATAATGTTCAATAAAATGCTTTCAAATTTTAAATTGCAATCCTATTTTGTGTTAATTCATTACTGATTTAGGCTATTTATGTTTTGAATAAGTTAGTTGGACCTTAATTGAGTTTACATGTCTAAGCAGGCTTCAACATGATACAACTGGAAGAGGTCGAAAACTATTTAAAAGTCAAGAATGGGCTCCTAATGGTCTAAACATGCATGGAATGGTCGAACACAACCTTGTGGACCCGTTTGATTTGAGATTTGTATGAATAGAACTAAATTATGAAAGAAGCTGATTCAGACAGATTGACATAGCATTAGTATTTTGATCATATCGTTTTATGTATAATTTGGATTGATACGATTCTAGTGGCAATGGAAAGAAGACTTCCATGGCTATAAGTGTTATTTCAGGAAGAAATTCCAAATTCCGAAGATATATGGGTCCAATCAAATAATCAATCAGGATGTAATCTAAAAATATGATTTCACTTTCCTCTTTGAAGCAACTCATTCTATTCCTATAAATAGAGGGGTGGACGTGATAAATTGATCATTCTCTCCTCTTTGGAGCTCTCTTTTCCTATTTTTTTCTCTTATTTTACAATTTTATTTTTAGTTTTATTGTAATGGCTTTCTAAAGCTCTCAAGTAGCTAGGAATGAAGCTTGTACTTGATGTTTAATGGATACTTTGATTTAAGTAAGTTATTTATCATTTTAAATTAATGTTTCATATTTAAGGAGTTTATAATCTATATAATTATTTGATTCAGCATTGACAAAAGGCACACCGAATGCTTATAATTCCTTGTGATTATACACTTAATACTTTCATGTAGTAAACAATCAATTACTATTGTTCTATTTCAAAGTTCTTTAAAAGATAAATTTTCCGATTTAGACAAATTTTCATTTGATCTTAATTGAGTTATCATTTGAGTGAAGTATACATTAGAGATTTATTGCAAGTGGATTTTCGATGCCTTAGCACTTTCTCTTTGATTGTCTTAGCACTTTCTCTTTGATTGTCTCTTATTATCTATTTCACTTTCCTTCTCTATTTTATTCTCTTCGTAATAGTTTTTTGTATCACACAAGGCTTTCCCTGTGGATCGACCTTGTTTACTATAGTTGACAAGTAAAAAAAGAAATCTGAACTAGACTACTTCATAGTCTTAGTTTGGACGTAACAACATTGGTCTAGTACATTTACATATGCCCTAGACCCCCACACTCTAAGGTGCCCTAAGTTTGGAGGTCGACCAGTCCATAACTCATAATGTATCTGTTGGACTACCTTTGTTGGTACACGATTTAGGATGTACACGGCGGTGCCTAAAGTCTCACCCCAGAAGTTGGTTCCTAACTCAGAGTGATTTAATTTGGACATTACCATGTCCATAAGGGTTGATTACGCCTTTCTGTCACTCCATTTTGCTATGGAGTGTATGGTAGGGTGTACTGATGAATTATTTCATAATTAGTACAATAGTCTTTAAACAGGTTAGTGGTATACTCACCACCCTATTAATCCTTAGGATTTTTACTTTCCTACCTAACTGAGTCTCTACCTCAATTTTAAATTCTTTAAATTTATCTAAGGCATCAGACTTCCTGTTTATTAAATACATGTACTCATATCTTGTATAATCATATATAAACATAAAGAAATATGTCATCCCTCTGTGGATCTGAACATTCAGGGGCCCACAGATTTTAGAATGCACCACCCCTAAGAGTTCATTTTCCCTTTGTCCCTTTTGGAAGGATTGTCTGCTCATCTTTCCCAATAAGTAATCCTCACACACACAAAGGTCTTTGGATAATTTGGGTAACAACCCAGCGTTCGACATCCTATGTAGCTTATCAACATTAACGTGAGACAAACGCATATGCTACAGCAGAGCATCATCCACAAACATTACAATATACTCGGAAGCACTTATTTTATTACATTCAAAATAGTTCATTACATCTAGACAATATAAGCCATTAACTAAAGAAGCAGTAAATAAAACAGTCTCACCCTTGCCCACAATGGCCTTACTCCCCTTGAACCTAACCTCAAACCCCTTTTTGGTCAGAATAGGGATTGAGATCAGGTTCCTCCTAATGGAGGGAGCAAAGAATACAATAATCAGAACTAGGGTAGACCTATCCTTAAGGAGAATCATGTAGTTCCTCATAGCCTCCACCTCGCAATATGTGTTGTTGCCCATGATCATCTCTCCCTTGGTTCCCATGGAGTGGGAAACATGCACTGTAGCTCCTGAGTCCAACCACCAAGTCTTCTCCTTGATGTCAGCAATCATCACTTTAGAGACAACACACACAATCTCCTTACTCTTGCCCTTGTTGTCGTTGCTTGAATAGTCATCTTTCTTAAGACATGTAGCCTTAAAGTGACCCACCTGGTCACACTTGAAATAAGCACCTTTAGGTTGGTCATTCCCTTTTCCAGTTCCCTTTTTATGAGACTTCTTCCCCTTCTTCTTAAAAGCTTTCTTGTTAAGAGGGACCAGGCCCCTGTCCAACTTTCTTGCTTCTACTAGAGTCCTGTGCCAAGTTGGCAGTAGCAGCACCCCCATAAGCCTTCACATGGTTCATTTTTTCTTGCTCAAGCCTTATCTTGGCAGTCAAAGCCTCTGTTGTAATCTTCTAGTCACTCATATTCAGATAGACCACCATACTCTCCCAAGATTTAGGAAGGTTGTTCAACATTATAGGCACTTGGACTCCCTCAAAGATGGGGTCCCTCGAGTGTCTCTAGGTCATTAACAATGATGGACATGACACTCAAGTGCTCATTCACATCATCTCCCTCCCTCATCCTAAAGTTTTGATACTTAGAGTACAACATCCTCTTATGAGCTTCAGTTTGCTCCCATACCTAACAAAAACTGCTTCAAGCATCTCTCTAGCAAACTTGTACTTCTCAAAGAGCCTTTCCATCTTTGGCTCCATGAAAGTCAGAATAATAGACCTACCCTTGTTATCATCCTCCCTTAGCTTTTCATAAGCTTTCTTCTGAGTTAGGATATGGTGTATCCCTCTTTTCCACACCAACTAGTTGTCAACGTTCAGCTTCTCAATCTTTCCTAATTCTAATGTGACCATCTTGGAAGCTATTATGCAATTACAAAGGAAAAAGGCAGAGAATACAAAATTAATACTATTTATGGAAGGCTAACTGCTTCTAAATAAGGCAATTACTTAGAAAACTCTTAATCTAATAATAAGAATAAAGAATAATTGAGCATATTATGCTGAGTTACTTGATTTAAATACACCTTAATTAGGGTTTGGGTTACTTTCTAAAAATAACCCTAACTACCCTTTACCTCCATAAGGAAGTTACTCTAATTAGGTTATCTAGGTATTTTATTATTATAGAATCCCTTAAACACCTAACTCAGCACTAAATATAGAAAATAAACAATTTAGAATCCAGAAAAATTTGTTACAAAATTACCAAAATAGCCCTAGGGCTGTTTTGGTCTTTTTACCCTTAAATACACACCAAAAAAATTTTACACAGCAAATTATTAAAGATTATTCAAATAAGTGAACAACAATTCTGGATAGAAAATTATAAGCACGCAATCAACATGTGTGAATTGACCAAAATACTCCTATAGCTAAAACGGTTAATTGACACCCTTATAATACACAAAATTAATTTATTTTAATCAAAAATAAATGAATTAACTCTTGCTGACCAGCAAGAGGGTGTGTGCCCAGAAAGTGATCAGAGGATTAATTGTGCAAAAGAGTCAAGGCTAAACTGATTATTTTGCCCCTATATGCATACAAACATGCAATCTTCAATTAAACTCAAAATCACATCAATTCTAGCATGCAAATCAATCAAAACAATCCAAAATATATCTAATTTGAACATAAAATAAAAGCCCTATGATTGGATCTAGTAGATTAATCAATTTCACCAAATTCCCAATTCTAGCATGCAAAACCTAGAACGGGTAAATCAAAATAGATTTTTGATTGGATCAGTGACTAACGACCCCCCACCTAGGCTCCAATACCATTGAAGAGTGTCCAAACCAGCAGAAGCATGGTGGGATGGGGGTGGCACACCAATCAAAAATAGCCTTTATGATAAAACTACAAGGAATCATGCATAAATTCAAATCAATTAGCAATAAACCTTCATCCAAACATAGATCATGCAATTAAGAATACAAAGAGGGATAATAGCAAACTGACCTAGGCATTCCAGCGCTTGCACGCCCTTGAAAAGATCAGCCCTTACTTCTCAACAAAAAAAAAAAAAACAAGCCAAGAGGTTAGGGGTTACCTATATGTGCAGATCCCTCACAAACCAATGCTTGGATCAAGGAAATATTAGCAAGAATAGCCCTTTGAATCAGCCTTCACGTCCAAGCCAAAGGAGGAGATTCTTCTCATTCTTTTAGCCCACCAAATAGGTCAAGGAGAGGGAAGCAAAGGGGCGGCCTGCAGCAAGGTTTCTCCCACACAACTGCAGGCTGAACGAAGGGGGAAGAAAGGGGGGTGACGATTGATTGGGAGAGAGGAGGGAAGAAAGGAGGGGGGCAAACTGCTCCGGGGCATACCCTCCTCTCCCATGCTTCCCCCTTTTATGCGGGCCTATAAGTGGGTTGTTCCGATTTGGGCTTTCCTACTTCATTCCTTTTGGTTCTACTTTAGGTTCATACACAATAGGAGTGGGCTCTGTCTCTCAAAGCCCGTGGTCGCCTAGACCCCCTGCACACAGCAAAGCCTGCAATAGTTTACCCGACCGCCCGCTAACCATAGGTCCCACCCTCGACACATAATTCACACATCTAGGCCTTACAATGTATTAATACACGACCTAGTCAAATGCGTAGTGTACGTGTATGACGTCGGCGAGTCCTAATCGAATTAGTGTAATGAAGGTACATGTGGGGTTGGCACGACCGCCCCCACCACCCTTGGACCCCGTGGCTCGTACCGGTTCACTCAGACCGCGACAATGTTGGACCAAACTAGGCCCGAGTCCATAACATGATCCAACAATTGATAATTTCATTTTGTTAAATTTAAGTAGTGGGTACTTAAAAAGAGTATCATCAACTTATTTTTCCATCTCTTATATGTGGGTTCCACCATTCAATAAAAGCCACAATGTATATAAATCATACTAACATAATTAGACATTTACAAAAAAGGGTATAATTAGGCATCCGTTGTATGTCCATCAGTCAAAAGCTTTGGAGAAGGTTAGATGGAGGGAGAATAAATGGTATGAGGACAAAAATGTTAAAGAAAGGCAAAAAGAATTCCTCCAATAATGACATGAACTTTGATAAAAACCTTCGCTAGTAAGAGATTGAGTTATACATTGTCCAATATGAGACTAGCAAAATAATCATATAGAAATAGCAATTGAAGCCGAGAAAAGTCCTCCCCAACCCAAAAACAGTGACTTGGGTCCAGCACAACGTGGTGGCCCAAGGCATTAGCGACCTTGATCCCAATAGCCTCTTGAAGCAATGGAGTCCAGCACACCAATAGCCTCTTGAAGCATTCAAGGTCGGGCCGTTGTTGCAAATAGACTTCTACATGTAGAAATGCATTCAGGACATCCAATTGTTTAAAGCCCGACCTTTAGAGAAAGCAAGTATTAACACACACAAAAATCGTAGTGGGCATAACGATAGGGCTAAAGATCTCTTCCAATAAAATATACTCTCTTTGTCCCACATTAATAGTTTTATTTAATTTTTTAAAATAAATTTATTTTTAAAAACTAAATAAAACTATTAATTTAGAATGAAGGGAATATTATGTACTATTTTATTGGTCAACACGTAACTCAGGGTACTCTTCTGATCAAATATATAAGCCCATCCTCATTACTACAGCCAAACCCTGATTGTAGCATACAGCCCATCCTCCCTTTGGTTTGTTCAAATAAACCTCTTAGATCCAACATTGGCACCTCAAAATAAGCGTAAGAGATGAAACCAACGATGGGATAGTAATTTTGTTCATGTGGAACCACCCATGAAGCAAGCACGATCGTGAAGTTATGAATAATGTTACTCCATAACTTGCGCCCCGTGTCAGTTTGCACCACCCACACAGCAATGGCCAGACCTCATGGGGAGTAAGTCTCGAAGCCTAACATTAGAAATGTAAGACACGCAAGATGTACTTGACGCAACAAAGTTCAGCTGCCATTTGCATGTGTCCCATCTAAAGTATGTAAATAAGAAAGAAAAGTTAGTAAGAAGCCAATGGCCCATACAAAACAGAGAATGCCCACTTTAAGAAAGCACTTATTTCAAGGAAAGCCATCTTCAAAATTATTACATTTTTAACTGTCCCAAATACGTAAAAAAGCAAATTCACATTGGTATAGGGAGTAAGAAAAGCATATTACAGATTTATCTTATTATTTTACACTTTGGATTACAAGAAACACCATAATTTAACAAGCTACAAATAGTCCAGATAAAATACATACATACATCGAAGAAAACAAACAGAAAGCACAACATCAAGTTGACAATACATGAACATTATATCAAGACTGGATTTTTCGAAGAAATCCAGAATTTAGAACCGCTTTTGGAAACAAGGTCAAAGTTCCTTAACAAGCATTTAGAAGCCATGATCTTAACAGCGCTCTCTACAACATGCCCAAACTTCGCCTCCTGAAGGGAGACTAGCACATACAAGAACCAGACAGGAAGATTACCCTCCCGCAGTTAGGTATAGTAGAGCGGAAATGGCAATTTCAGCTTGAGGCTTAAAAATATGTTATTGTTTCCTCATAAATCATCGGCCCCATCTTAAAACCTAAATGTTCACATGGCATAGACAATTTCCCCACTACTGTCTATATCAAGGTCAGGATCAGACTCTAAATCATCCATATCATCATCTTCCAGATCAATGTTGTCCATCAAGTACTGATTAGGACCACGAGCTCCAGCTGCTGGAATAGTGGCCTCAGTAATGATTTGCATAATCTCATCAATGCTCTGCATGGGCTGATCAGGTTCTTCAAACCGATTATTCATAGTGTTCTCATCCATAAGGTCTGCAGGAAGGTTCTTGAGAAACCATTCATGATTTTGAATCTCCGGTATTGTAATCCTCTGCCAGCCAAGAAATTTAGAAGAAAACTTATTTGAAGCTTACAACAATGTCTAAATGCATTCTCCTAAATATTCAATAAATGAGAACACCAGCTTTTCACGATGAATACTGCAACTACGGTATTATTTCTTACATGCCTAATGAAAAAACTCTTGACAAGAACTATCATAATGATGACATCTAAGTGGGCCTTAAAGATCATATATAAACCAGAGAAGATTTGATATTTGACTTATTTAGGACTTAGGAATTTTATTTAGAAGATTGCGTTCAAGTGAAATTAGGACTTTAAATTTAGATTTTGATGTTATAATTAGAAGTTATTTCCCAATTTGGACTTCTATGAGCCTATATAAAGTATTGAATGAAAATAGCTTATGATGACTTTTTAAAAAAAATTAGTGTTCTCCATCGACCGTGATCGCTCTCTGTTGGTGCCAATTCCAACAAAGCCCGACGGAGATTCCAGTGGTCAGCCTGCCGTCTTGCGCCAAGTGCGGCAGTGATCCTTCCGGAGATGATTCCAGATGTTTATCCCTCTACTCATTTTCACCCTCCAGATTCTACGGTTTCTACCCTGCAGGACTTTGTCCTGCATCACATGGTCTATGCTTAAAGCAGGAGCCTTGAACATTCCTGGACCAGAGCTCACAAAACAGCTATTTATTATTAATATTGAGCATCCACGTTTCATCCACCACTATTCAGCATTCATAAGGATAAAGAAGAGATGCATTGTACCAATACGAAATGGTCTTCAAGAAACAAAATGCAATAGCTACCATATTTTCTTGATGTTCTACAAGCTCAAAAAAGCAAGAAGTCACTAACCATGGCAGGATTGGCAACAAAAATCCTTGAGATAAGGTGCCGGCATTCGGCAGATATATGAACATAGTCTGGTATTGAATATTGAACACCCAAGATTCGCTGTAAGATTAGCCAGCAATTTATTCAGTGAACATAAGTCCACAACAAATAAGAATGATAACAAAAATAAAACTGACAATATCACACTTCATATTCTTTCAGCTATATGCCTTCTTTTTCAAACATAAAAGAGGACACAATAAAAACCCTCCTGGCTTTAATGGTCTCTATATTGTTGCTTCATAAAACTAGAAACCACCAACTTATGAAGCTACTAACTCTACTAGACAATGTGCATTATGATGGTCAAGATCTTCAAAAGCAACCAGCACTATTGGTTACATGGACTCTAACTTTATAATAATACTTGAACCCAATACCACAAGTGTGTAAGTCCATCTAATTATACTAAATTTCAGTCTTTCAGCCCCCATATGGCTGAAAATTCTCAAGATGGAGGGAACGAATCTAATAAGTCAAAAAAAAAGAGAGCAAAAAATGGCATCAAAGAAAAAACCTTTGGGCCACCTATTTGCAGTAAACCTCCTCCCATTTCAACCATTTTCACCAAGGACCTGTGGTGTAGGTGGCTCAGATGGTGCAAACAGGGTCTTATGTTTTAATATTATATTCAATTTCATTAAAAAAAGAGCACAATACATATGACATTATATACCACAGAAAAATCGCAATATTGGGACGGGCGTGCTCACATAAAAAAATTTCTCAAGTAACGTGCATAAAAGGAGGCACACAAAATGCTTCATGTATACTAATGACTTACTATACCATGGATCCTCCTAACCAACATTTGTTAAGTTTCCATTAAACAATAAGTTTAATTTAAGGATTGAATTTTTGGCGCTTTGCTGTAAGTTGGGCTGCGAGCATCATTTAAGTGTCTCATTTTTTACCCTTCCTTAAATTAAATGGGTTAGCACATATCATGGAGCCCACTCATCACTGCAAGAAAGCTGCGAGCGACAGCCACTGCTAGCGAGGGAATATAAAAAGCCTCTTTTCTATAACAGCTTAATCTTTTAGGAGAAGTGGCTATTAACTCTTGAGATAACCAATCAAAAGTTATCCACACATGCAAGCACCATAGCATGTGAATACAGAGACACACAGGGACCACAAACACTATAGTTAGGTCCGATAGGAATCAAACTACAACCTTTGCTCTCATACCTGCTAATTAACCACTTGTCCTGATTTTAACAAAGGAATACCTTTTTAAAACCAAGATCATTATCCCCACAAACTGAGGTTAGAAAAACAGAATAATGTGGCTTAATAAAAATCCACAATACACTACTAGAGGAACAAGATTATATTACACTGACAATCAAATGCAGAGGAACAGGACTCTCAACTTAAGCAAAAATGAGAAGCAAAAAACAGAAGAAATGAGAGGGAGCCATGCTGTCAGTTCACACCTAGACTAGTAAAAGAGAGAGTTGAGCACTGATGAATCATAAGAAATTTATTTCTTGCACGTATATATAATTAGACTAGGGTTTAGTATTCTAACTATTTTAAACTTTTTCCTGTCCATCTCTTGGTGGCACACTGAGATATCAAAAGTGAGAACATAACCTGGATTGTCTTCTTAAAATTCTTGGGCTCCTCAGGATCCTCAAATGGGTAAGCTCCAACTAGCATGACATACAGGGTCACCCCACACGACCAAACATCTGCAATCTGCTTACAGTAAAAGTCAAGAAATAAACCCTTAGAAGCATGATGCCAAAATTAGTTAACGCATATGAAAAACAGGTACTGTTGTTTACAACTTTTAATCAAACAACAATGTGGAAAAACATACACAACGAGCAAACTAATAAAGCTTCCTATCAGCAAAACTTATATTGAGGCTACAAACTAAATGTACGAGAGAAGCCATGGCCCGACTTTATTTGTAGTAGCAACATGGTTGGCAATATCAAAAATATATCAGGCATATATTGGAATCTGTCGCTTTACTAATACAAGATATTGGGAAAAAAATATATCTCAGATATATCTGAAATATCTCTAATATCTAAAATAACACAGATATTCCTGATATTTTGGACCCCTTCTAGACCTCAGTAACAATATCTAATTTTGCTCAATCATCATTAATAAATAACAGATTTAAGCTCAAACCAAGTTATAAGCAAAAAAACTTATAGATAAAGGACAAAACACCTAGTGACTTAAAACTTGTTCAATCAAAAGAATATATCTTTTGAAAATAACTAAAGAAAACTTATATATAAAGCATTAAAAGAGGAAATACATCAGTAGAACATTATATATAAAGCTAAAATGGCACTTCCTAGCATTAGTAAGTACTCCTGGTATTAAAATTTTCAGGATGTACTATTTGCATAGCCATAGACATTGGGGGGAGGAAATTAACCCATCAGAATACCTTTCCATCATATTCCTTCTTCAGCAATACCTCTGGAGCAATGTATGCCGGAGTTCCAACAGTTGACTTTGGTTGGGAGTGTAAAACAGATGACTGAGAAAAGACAAATTAGAATACTAAATAAGGAATAAAATGAAAACAATAACCCAACCTAAAAGGTGTGCAACCAATCAATCTAAACTGCGAAAGCCATAAAATTGAAACCATTCAACAGAACTTCATGGAAATACAAACAATTACTCCAAGTGCATGTCAAAGTGCACTCACATGTATGTTTCACACACACAGACACACTAACACCACCACAACCACCTTAATCCAACTATATGGAAATAACTGCCTACTACTCAGCCATAAGTTTATATTATAGCATTTTCTATCTCCATGTTCTTCCACGAAACTCCTTCCAAGTCCGCCATGGCCTTCTTAGGAGCCTCTACAGACAGTTTTTTTTTCCCAGAACACCACTGGCAATCTACTCTGACATGTACAATCGCAAGGCCTTCCACTGTACAACCCATAGAAAAATGCCCACCTTTTCTTCATTGGATGTAATTATTTAGGACATGTACAACTTATTGCAGCTTCAGATGTTTAAAGACCACTTGATGTTTTGTCCATCAAGAGGGCAAAAACACTATTTCAGCCTCTCTTCTGATTTGTGTCATTCATCAGTGCTACTCATCAATTTTTGAGATAAGCAGAAATTCCAATCCAAGATTTCTTAGAATGATAACGGTCATCATCATATGCCATGACCCAGCATCCTTGTGAATGTGTGTATCCATGTATGGCCTGGAATGAATGATGGATGTGCATGGGTGTGTTTATATATGGCCATCCACAATGAAATTTAAATAGAGAATGGTAGCACATACTGCCCCCTCTGTCCCACATTAATAGCTCCATTTAGTTTTTCAAAATGAAAACCAAATGGAGCTATTAATGTGGGACGGAGGGAGTACATTATAACATATGTGTTAGCTAACACTAATAGCATATCAAATGCCAACAATCTATACTTCGACAAACCATAAATGTGTGTGCTTGAACATCAAATAGAAACAATTTCACATATCAATAAGGATCACTACAACCTTAGAGTACCCAAAATCACATATCTTCAGGCGAGGAGCCGGACTTCCATCCAACAGTGTGTTCTCTAGCTTTAGATCACGATGACAAACTTGCTTCATAGATGAACACAAACATAATTCAGAGAAAAAAAATATTGATTGCGTACCCAGAAAGTGAAGTTGTACCAAAAGAGAAATAAAAGAAGAAGACGAGACGGAATCAAATAAGCCATAAAGGAAGAAAAATGCCTTGAATGTACCATGGAATGGCAGTAGCTGACTCCAGATATAAGTTGTTGAAAGAAAAAGCGAGCCTGCAAGAAAAATGGAGCATTAAAAAGTCTCTTTTGTAGAGAGACCAACCAAAAAAAAATTGCACTTGAACAACCTCATCCTCACTAAATCGTCCTGCATTGCAAATACGCTCAAAAAGCTCTCCACCCGATGCGAATTCCATCACAATAGCAAGATGTGTTGGTGTTAAGATAACCTGAACATATGAACACATGTAAAAAAATTAGTAACTTCAGCAATGATTCCGTCATTGAACTTCAAAAAATAAGAAGCAGAAGCCATAATAAACAGACATAGACCTCTCTGAACCTAACAATGTTGGGATGTCTCAATGACCTGTGGTTGATTATTTCTCTCTGCACATTTTCATCTATCTGCACCATGAAGAAGAAGATGGAAAGCATAAATGAGAAATTAGTCTAATAATATCCAATATTGAATTTAAAATTATCACCATATCTCTCCAAATACTTGGACTGAGGCAGGTGGAGTCTGCTTATCTAGTGCACTGTTAAGTGTTAAACATCTCTATTTGTAGAGTAAAAACAAGCAATTGCTCTATCTGCCATAAAAAATGTCACACAATTGGGACTAGTTTCTATCGATGCTGTACTTAAATTGCTAGAAGTAGCATTACAAAATCATAATTAAAAAATGAAAGGGCCATCCATGACAAGGTACCAAAGGCATTTCCTTTGGAACAGGGCTCATCATACTGGAAAGAATATTGAGGATGGGGGAGACTCAACCCCTGGAAGTCTGCCCCAGCCCCAAAGTTCATAACCAGGTGTGATGGGCCAAGGCTTACATAGAACCATCCAGATACAACCAAGGTTCACAATCTCGGATCACAGTCTCATCTCGGTTGGCCAAAGAGACGAGATGTCGGAGAGATCATGTAAATGATATGTTTTGTAAATCTAAGTTTATTTTAGTGTCTACAATCCCTAATGCTAATCTAAAATGACTCTAACATCATGAGACAACAATTGTATTAACATAAACTATGCAATTATTTGAATGCACATCTATTTGGTTGATTTTTCCAAGCCCGATCCAAAGTAGGTAACATTAGGTCATATTTAGGATTGTTAGAGGTATTCACTCCAATCAGAACAGTTCCTTCCATCCAACCGCTAATAAATTGATGGTCTGATTTCTCATAATCATAATCAAGTAGTGCCTTTTCCCAACAATTTGGGATTGGCGACATAGATCATAGGCTTCTATTCTAGCATGTTTTGTGTGAACTCTTTTGTAAGAGATAGCATAGTCATATCCAAGTTCTCTTAGGCCTCCTGCTCCTTCTAACATCGTTTACGCAAAACTGGTCTGATTTCTAAAAATGCCATAATAAATAGGAGAGAAACAAAATAAAAAATTATTAGAGAAGTTTGTATAAACAGGGTGGAAGTCAACTTTACGGGGTCAACAGGGTTTACAAGGGCCCTGCTCTCCGGTGATCGGGCTGGGGGTGCAAAGGGGCATCTATATTAGTAGGGTGCAAGAGGAGGGATAGTCTAGGATCCATCCTAGCCTTCTTCCTCTTCTTTTTCCCCATCTTTCTCCTTCTTCCTCTTCTTCTGCTTACCCTTCCTTTTATTCGTCCTATATTAACTTGGGCAGGGGTGGGGGCACAAAAAAATAATAATTGTTTTATGGAAAATGAGGAGGATATCATGAGATATTGCCAAGATTAACAAGATATTGTAGAGACCAAGTACACAAGTCAAAGTGCCTGGTTACATGGTCCCGTGCCTCAGTGATCCCACCAAGACCGAGATCTCACAAGATTATGGACCTTGGACAAAACATGTTTCATAATAAAGCAAAGAAACCATGGTCCATGAAAAATAAAACAAACCAAAATGAGATCCGAAATTTGTTCATGTAATTTAGAAGACATTTCCAAAGTAATGCTTCTAGAATGTTACGACCATCTCCATCATTCATAACATTATAAGTTTTTCATTAGTTTGCTCTCTTTTCTTCAATATATATATTTATGGAAAACATATCCAACCATAAACAGAACAGAAACAAACATCATTCAAGAAATATTTAGCTTCTTTCAGATTTACAGACGACAAGATCACAATCATTCCTGCAACAATTAAACTTGCTTCAGATCCAAAGGTAATTCCGTATAAAACCAAAAGGTAGAATTCTAAATACCAATACTACAAGCCCACCATCCAAGGGCGCACTTTTTAACTTAAACACTATTTATTGCTGAATCTCAAGGCCCAAGGTAATTCTCATGAGCTCAAATGTGACTTCTTATTCACCTCCTATCTCATCAAAAGGAGGGATTTTTTGGAAAACTGTCCTTTTGCAAAATTTGCCAATCCCTTTGGTTGGACAGAAATGGTAAATATATAATCAACTCAACGTAAAACTCAATTCATGAGGTCAACAACAAAAGCTAAGCTCTTCAGTTTGATTGAGACTGGACTCAAATATTACAAGTTCTCAAATTTATTGTTGTTGGATAACATTCTAAATCACATTTATCAAGCTCCACTTATTTCCCTTAAATAACCCTATCAGGTTGATTGTTAATGGTAGCAGTAACAGCATCCTTGGCTGTTTAGCTTTAAGTTAAGTTTTTAGGAATTGCTCTTATGCCACTCATATAGCCTATTTTAATCCTCAAATAGCTTATTTTGATCCCATAGGAGAAGCTTCCAGTATTAGGGCGGAGTCACCTGCCTTATGTCCAGGCTTCAAATAATTCACTTCACCTCTCTCAATCTAGTCATATTCATTATTAAAGGAGACGCCCCTAATGTTATTTGGCCTGATATCTTGTAATCTTGAGAGATGAACGCTTGCTATCTGCCATGACCTCTAAGCCGACCATAAGTCTCAGATTCTAAGTCGACCATATCACAGATTCTCTCACAAGTCTCTGAGCCTCAGCTTCTTGCCATCATATTTCAGAATACCTTCCCGTACAAAATAATAAAAGCATTGCCTCATCGTTTTAAGATTTTATATCTACAATAGATATATGAATTTTTCAGTAAATTCTTCCAATTTCTGTTTCGATTTACTTTATATTCTCTCATAACATCGGAGACCTTAAAGCCACCAATCGTCACAACCTAAAGTTTCTCCCGAAAATTTATTTGCAATCTTTAAGGAATAATATGACCCACTTCAAAGCCAACAATAATTTGCAGAGTCCAAATGTCGAACGCTAAATCACCATCTCCCCACCGCATAACCTTGTTTCGCAACCTACTTTTATGTCACAAAACCATAATACCCTACAAACATCACATTAAATACCTAACATCAACAAAGATAATTGGGCTAAGATGACAGGAAAAAGAAATAAAAAGCTCTTAATTTTTTACAAAAATGTCCTAATTCCACAAAGTGAAAATTCACAATGCCTATCTTTACCCCTAGAAGCTTATTATCCAACAAGCAAATTTCCCAAAAGGATCTCCTCCAACATAACGACCCACAATCTGTAACCAATAACAAAAGAAGAAAAAGACAAACTTTGTTTTGAATCCCAGGTACTGACCTTATCACCCCTCTCGATGTACTTGACGGCAACCAGCTCTCGCGTCTGCTTGTCCCTCATGAGCCTCGCAACACCGAAATTCCCCGACCCAATGTCTCGGACGAGCTCATACCGGTCGCTGTCGTGCATTATAGGCATATCCATGGCCGGCCCGACCGTCAGCGCCGCCCGATCCATCGCCTGACGCTACCCCTTTTATTCCTCCGTCCTCTTCTACACTCCTCTCAGCCAAAACCCAACAACCCCAAGATTTTTCTTCACATGGCCAACTCAACAGCACCAGTAAAACAGTGGCCAGCAATACCGCCAAGTCCCCGCCTTTGGATCGGCCAACAAAGAAGGATCGCAGGAAGGTGGAGAGTTGGTCGAAGACAGGGATGGGCGGAGACGGGAAGCCCGTGACTGATTCTTCTGCTTTCAGGATTGAGCTTTGCAGGATCGCAACCGAGCTCGGCCACCGTTGGTGCAGGCAGAGAAAGAGAGTTATTATCCGGAGGGAGGGAGGGAGGATGAAAAAGTCACCTCCTTTTGGCTTTATTTAAGACGATGCAATCTACTTGTGACTTTGTGAACAGTGGGAAGATGTGGCCTCTAAGCAATGGGTCGACTTTTTCTGCTCCCAGCTGATAATCTGCACGGCGTAAACAACTCTATCTATAAATGTAAAAGGAACGCCGTTAGATATTTTAAGATCGATGACGCACGTATTAACATACGTTAGTTTCATTATAAACCCTTCCCAATCATTATTATGAATCTGACCAAAAAAACTGCCAAAAAAATACTACTAAATTATCAAATGAAGAACTCTGAAGTCACAGTGATAAAAAAACGAACATGATAAATATAGCAAAAACAATTAATGAACATAGTAGTTTGCTCCTTCAAGCTAACTAAGTCGGCTGAACCTTAAGGCTCCTTAAAGCTTAATTTTTCACAAAGATTCTAGATCAAATGTTTTGTTGAAATTAACACGAGGAGGGGGCATGGCAAGAATAGTGCGAGAGCCACAACTTGCAGCTGGAGATGCTCGCATGATGTTTGCAATAGTGGGGTGGGCCCATTTGGCTTAGGCAATGGCTTGCACAAGCCTGTTACCCCTGTCATCAGGGCAAAGCGTCATGACTCATGAGGGCATCTTGTGGCCTTGGTATTTCACGAGAGATACTGGTGGCATATAACATAAGCTACTTTTTCTTATACAAAGAGAACAGCCGGTAGGAATGCTAGTCATCCTATAACTAGTAAATGTGCATTTGCAATGGAGTGAATTTTAAATATTTATGTTAGACAATATGTGTTAAAAATTAAGAATTGTAAAAAGATATTGTATTTAAGTTGAGTAGAAAGTTCTTTCCCCAATTTTTTTTCTTATATTTTGAAAATATAAATGAAATGCTTCCATAGAACTCTTTTGATGATAGATTAAAATCCTTATTCATTGGACATATGTGTTTGTTTAAATGTAATTTTAAAAATATGTAAATTCAATGAAGTCAGTGAAAGATTTTAAAAAAATTTATACTTAGACATTTATTTTTTGCAATTCCTCTATTGCAAATCCTAGTGATTTTTTGTCCTTCTCTATTGAAGATTAAAATCTATATTTCACTACTACTACTGTCACCAATGTTTGCTCGAAAAAGAAACCTATAGTTTACAAAAATTATAAAATATTTAAATATTAAAGAATAAAATATGATGAAATATTATTTTCTACTTATGGACTTTCTCAAGTGGGGAACATGACATTTGCTACAAAGCTTATCGATTGTTAAATTAATTATTTTTTCATACATTTAGAACATGCAATATACAATATTTCTTGTTTCAAATTGATTTTGGTAATCCAACTTTTTACTTTATGGTATTGATTTTGCAATTTCATCAACTATAATTTTATTAATAATGAAGATAAATTACTGACAATATGATATAAAATGGAACTTAAGTGGAATTTATGAAAATAACTTCATCCTTTTCTTTTGTTAAATTGATTAGATCCACAATTTGTTTAATACAAATTCAAGGGAACCTATCACTTGGATTCTTAATTTTTGTCTTTGAGGGTCCACTACAAGAATATGAAAGTCTTGTCACCGTGCATAGAAGTAAAACAATGTAAACTTCATGATTTGGTGAGAAACAGTGTCAGACACAAAGAAATAAAAGATAATTAACGTCCTCCTTTTTTGCAAATTTACATTTATATGTTAGTTGTTTTTTGAACTTCTCATCTTTCCTTTTGTATCCATTTGCAGGCGAGGCTTGTGGTTGAAGATGAGATGTTCAGAGTCATCTACACCGGTAAAAGGAAAACTAAGTGTCTTATGAAAAAACCTTATTGTGTCATGCTAGCTACTTATGGGCATGATTATCCCATGTTTTCTTATTATTTTTTAAGAAAAGATGATATAAAATTAACAAATTTTTTTCCAATTTGGTTATGGAAGTTATTATCCATTTGGGTTGCTTTATTATCCCATGTTTTTTGATTTTTTTAAAGAAACGATGATATAAAATTAACATTTTTTTCCAATTTGGTTTGGGAAGTTATTATCCTTCTGGGTTGCTTGATTATGGTAGAAGTTAAAATATTCAGATTTAGAAAGTGAATCTATTTTCGGCTCCATGCAAAGTTTAAAACTTTGTTAGGCACCAAAAGCAGCAACAAGTACATACCAATAAAAATATAGAAGGGTTAAAATAAAAAATATAAGTTCAATAGAGCCAAATAAGAGGCAACATTATTACTCCACCATGTCACTAAATTCTTGAACTCCAAAATTAGTTGGCAAAAGCTAGATTACTCAACGAAAAATTAACAATGGAGCTTGATTAAACCATATACTAAAGGTACATGCAAGAGATACAACTAAATTTTTTCTAGCCATTCTCTAGTAGTACAACAAGTAGGCAAGAAATTAAATAACAAAAAGAATACAATAAGTATTATAGCTAAGAAAAAAATAATAACTACGACATGAGATTACTTAAAGTATTTATATAAAGAGAATGTCTAGCCACAGCTACAACTTTAGTGAGTTGTAGCTCCTTGGCTGTTAGATCATGGTCAAGGCCATGATCTAACAATCATGGAGCTGCAACTTCAGGATTGCATGTTAGAATTGAAGGGAAATAGGGATAAATTCCTACCACTCATAGAAATTTTATATAATAACATTTATCATTCTAGCATTGGAATGACACAATACAAAACATTACATGGAGTCGACTTCGGTCATCTACAAGTTGGAATGGGTTGAGGAAAGATAACTATTCAAGGAAGAGTCAATAAGTCATTGCGTGGAAAAGATACATGACATTAAAAGAAAACTTCACACAACCCAAAGTAGTCAAAAGAAATATGTTGACTTGAGAAGAAGAGAATTGGAGTTTGTAATGGGAGATCATGTGTTTCTTAAAGTATCACCTTCGAAAAGAATGATGAGATTTGGTAAAAATGGGAAATTGAGTTCTAGGTATATACATCCATTTGAAATTTTACAAAGAATTGGATCAGCAACCTATAAACTCGCTCTACCTCCAAGTTTAGCTAATGTTCAAACTATCTTTTGCGTATCGATGTTAAGGAAGTATATTTTTTATCCCACACATGTGATTGATATTTCAAGTGTAGAGTTGTGGCATGATCTTACTTGTGAAGAAATGATTGTGATGATCCTTTAAGAATCTTGCAGAAGAAGAAAATATCAATAGTTAAGATTCTTTGGAGAAGTCAAGCATAGAGGAGATGACTGGGGAGTTAGAAGTGAAATTAAAAAAGACATATCCTCATTTATTTGTTAGTAAGTACTAAAATTGTGCGGTAAAAATTCCATTCAATGAGAGAAGGATGTGACACCCGTAATTTATGTGAGGAAATTATATACCATTATTCATTATTTATGTGACACCCCGTATTCTGATTGCGCTTAACCTAAGAGGGTTAGGGGTAATTATACAATTTTAGTTAAATTTTAAGGGATTTTAAGGGATAAAATTCTCATATTTGCTTAGAGCTTGAAGTAACAAGTGCAACAAATCAAAGAACATGCAAAACGGAGGTCGGGAACAAAAGTTATGACCTCGGGAAGCATGTCATATGGGCAGGACTTTAAAAGTACGAGATAACCTACCCATGGGGTCTAGTTTTGAAGGGCTCGTCGATACGAGTCCATCAATACTAAGAACTCTTGATTCTGACTTTAGGATAAGAAATTATAGCCTTTTAAAGATGGAATTGTATTTAATTAAAATAATAATAAAATATTAAAGCAAATACAAAATAGCTGATGTCAGCGGTGCCAAAGCTGAGCCGAAGCCAAAGCCAAGCCAAGGCATGTGAGACACAGTGCGGAAACGTGTCGCGAGCTTCTGTGTGCATATCTTAGCTTCCATCGTATGCTCGCACGCCATTCTCCTATAAATATTTATTTCCATTCAAACTTCCAGAGGAGTTTCTTGAGTCATTCTAAGTCCATTTTCTTTCGTTCAAAAGGCGTTCTTAGCTAATTCGATGGTGTTTTGCGCAATGGAAACATCCATTTCTCGAGTTAACGACCTATATAGGGGAAATGTCGTAGGGCAATGGGAGGTTTTGCTCTCTGCCTATAAGCGCGTGAAGGGTGAAGTGTCTTTGGGTAAGGGGAGGTTCTGTCCACTGCCTATGGGCACAGGAAGGGTGAAGTGTTTCATGTCAAGGGGAGGTTTTGTCTGTAGCCTATGTGCACAGAAAGAGAAAGGTGTCCCGTGTGAAGGGGAGGTTCTGACCATAGCCTAAGGGCATGGAAAGAGAAAGGTGTTCCATGTCAAGGGGAGGTTTTGTCTGTAACCTACGGGCACGAAAGAGAAAGTTGCCCTGTGTCAAGGGGAGGTTTTGTCCGTAGCCTACGGGCACAGAAAGAGAAAGGTGTCCCATGTCAAATGGAGGTTCTGTATGTAGCCTATGGGCATGGAAAGAGAAAGGTGTCCCATGTCAAGGGGAGGTTCTATCCATAGCCTTCGGGCACAGAAAGAGAATAGTGTCTAGGATCAAGGGGAGGTTCTGTCTATTGCCTTCAAACGTAATGAGAAAGATGTTCTGAAGTTAAAGGAGATTCTTCCCGCCATCTTCCGACCTGATAGGGAAGATGCCCTGAGGAAATGAACAACTCCAAAGGCCACGACTTCCAAAACAAAAAGGGGAGTAATCATTTCAGACTTTTTAATTTAATTCGATTTATATGCATGCATATCTTAATTAATAATATATATTAATTAAGATATATGTTTTGCTATGATTTGGTAGATTCTGATATATTCTGATGTGATTTTATATGATATGGTTTGATCCAATTTGCTATAGAATACTCTGTTTAATTTGATATGCTGTGATCTGATTTGATATGATCTGTTATGGTTGGATGAAATCTATTATTGTCTGATGTGATCTAATATGATTCGATCTACTCGATTTTGTGTTTTCTTACAACTCTGTGATAGAGAGACATGTGTGCTTTTAATAATATTCTGCTCACTTCCACGATAGAGTGAGATATGTATTTATGTTGATTTATGAGCTTCTGTTTGACTCTGATGCTTTAAGAGATATTTTTCTTATTCTGAATAATTTATTCAGATATATGAAATACATATTTTAACGCATATGCTTTTCTTATGCGTGATGCATGTAATAGCCAATAGGCAGAACTACGTTCAGATCCGATCATATTGGAATAATGTCATAGATGGTATCAAATATGTATGTAGGCCCAACGGTATCATAATGTTGGTCCGATCCAAATTAGTTATAAAATTAGGTTTGTTCTTATTTATGCACAACGAAATGCTATAGCTCCGTAGTGCGTAGAAGAACGTTATGACTCTCGCGTCTGCTGCTCCTAGTCGATCTTGTTTTAATTTATTTATTTATTTATTTATTACACTCTAATTTTTACCTTCCGAATAACCACTGGTTCGAGTCGGTTTTTTAGGTTAGGGTGTTACAATTTATCCTCATAGTTTGTTTGCGACTTTGTATTTGAGGGCCTCATGTTCTTTGAATTGACAAGCCTCTTTGATAAATATAAGAATATTGAGTGACAAACTCAGGAATGTAGTAACGATAATAAATGTAAAGTTTGTTTAATTTTATTTGAGTAAAAAATTCCATCAGAAAAAGCACTGACACATTAGTAAACCTACTGATGAAACTGTAATTCACTGTCGGTAAGGTTTGACACATCAGTCAAATTACTAATGAAGTACTAAAAACACTGTCGGCAACCTTTGGCATGTTGATGATCATAAAATAGTTGTATTGATGGGTTAGGAAACTGCACGTAAAAGCGGTTCAAAGAGGTTTCATGGGCGGTTATGCACCAAAAATTCAGTTATTAGCTTCCCATATAACTATGTTTGACAAAACCTTGACCTAATCCTACGAATTCTCTAACCTTGGGGAGAAACAGTGGACTAGGGCATGTCAAAATTTGTAGGAAGGGAAGAAAAATCATATTCATAGAGACATTGGTTGATTTACAAAGAAGAAGTCAGATTGCTAACCTTGTACTGTGATTTAACGATTTGAATTACGAAATTATAAGATGTGAAAGCATAAACCTATATGATATTACTTTTATGATGATGATGATTATTATGAGTTTTTTGTCAAATGATTATTATGAGTTTTTTGCCTCGTTATGGAATAGTATAAGTGATGAAATATGTTACCACATGCTTTTGGAATAACTTTAATTAAATTGTGATGGGTTTTGCTAATTATCCTAACCATCAACATGTCTACCAACAGGTCGATGATGTTGTTGATGCAATGGAGAAGATGAATGTATGAGCATTGATGAGCTTTGACATATTGGTGTGCTACTGACGAGTCACTAGCAGTGAGGTCAACACGGCAATGAGGCATTGATGAGGAAAGCTTTCTTTTCCATCCCATTGTTGGCAAGGATTTGATGCATTGGTGGGTTATCAATGGGCATCGGTGACTTGGCTATTATGTTGATGAGTAAATTCTAGCAATGAATGTTATATATGTTAGGGTATTATTATGAGACAAATAGCATGATATTGAATGCATGAAACGTAATTGTATGTGATGTTGTGATTGATGATGTTTGGGTATATGTGCCCTTATATGTGTGTAAATCCTTGTAATAGATTGCACCCAATATTGTGGGGTAAAGGCACTTAAGGACAGAGGATCCTTACACTGATATGCCTCCTTAAGTGAGTATTTAGCCACGTAGTGTGATGAATCTTGGTATGTACTCAGGCAAAACCCTGTGTGATTTGACCTTGTCCTATTTATTGATTTGATGGTATGAATATTCTTAGATTTGAAAAATGAATAAGTCATCCGAAGGATAATTTTCTCAAATGATGACAAACAAAATTTTGAAGAAGAAAAATTTTGTTGTCACTGATTTTATTATGACAAATGAGTTTTGAAAATCCTTAGGCACAAAGGCTCTCTTTTTAGTTGTATGTCACTTAAGGAAACACCATTAATATGAACTATAAGCACAACAATGATCTCTTGTGAAAAACTATGGACAAAGGATTTCTCCTCTTTTCTCTTTTAATTTTTATGTTTTTCTCTCTTTGATTTCGTGTTTACTTAGCTTTTGTATAGTCCATTAGCTAGTTTATGAGTTTGACTTCAATTAGGAATAGATTCTCTTTCGGAGTGACTTAAACTAGGTAAGTGACATAGACACTAATCGATTGTTTGACACAATGAGCAATTGTTCATTGTTCAAGTTAGGGTATGACTCTCCAAGCGAATGATCTATCACGAAAGTGATTAATCGTTAAACCATCAACCAAATTTTACACAGTCCTTTTCAAGTGCCGATCAATCGATTATTCCAATACAATTTGTAGCAATCGATCAATGCATAGTAAAATTTCCCAATTTACCCTAATTCAGTCTAAAGCTTTCATATTCACTTAGTTTACTCATTCTAAGCTATTATAAGTGAATTGTGTGTGTGAGTGTGTACAAATAAACCTTTTACCTTTGACACTCAACTTGATCTTAAATCTTGATCAATAAGTGTCAAAACATATGTGTCATATGTTAGGTTTATTGACTAATTTCTTTGTCAAGATTATGTCAGAAACCTTGAGTATGCAATTAGTCTTAAAACCTATTAGATATAGTTGTGGTTGAGTCAGATTTGGAATTGATGGACTTGAAAAATAGGAGAATACATGTTCTTATGGCTCAAGGCTGAAGACTAAAAGGATGTTGATGGATTAAGAAGCTTATTCAGTTCACATTCCCATACCAAAATTACTTCGAGAAGTTTCATAAATAATTTTAAAGATTTCAGAAGGTTTTAGGGTAAAAAGGACAAAAACTGTCATTAAATAGCATTATCGATCGATCGCTAGAATTAAATGTTGATTGAATTGATCGATTTTTGATAAAGTATTGCACAAAATTGGTGAGTCAATCGATTGCCCCCAAAAAAGATTGATAGGCACCTAATCAGTCTTTTGTAAAACAAAGCCGAGTCTATTAATTGATCACTTCGTAGACCAATCGATCACTCAAGGAGTCATGTGTTTAGATAATAGTGAATGATTGAGCGCTGTCTAAAACTATTAATTGCTCATAGTTTTAGTTGCCCTAGAAAAGTCTTTCCATATTAGATTGTCTAGAACCATCTAGGGATCCTCTAGGTGGATTAGACGGATATTAAGTTTTTGTTACCCACACTATGTCTGCATTAGAATACAATGGATATTGTGACTATGGAGAGAGAAGGTTATAATGTGGGGAGGTATAAACAATCTAGGCATAATAGTAAAATATGCCCTAACCCTCCCTTTGATTGGTAAACATATGATTATACTATAAAACTTTTTCATTTAATATTCCTTTAGATAAGACCATTTTTCCTAAAGTACCTATTACTTATTGTTTTTCCTCGTATGTCATATGGATCATATTAACACTTTATGTGCCAAGTTCAATTGATGAGTTTGTCCTTGTTGAGCAGGATTCCTATAGGTAGGCCTTCATTTAGAGAGAAGATGTATTTTAACATAACATTACTTTGAATTCATTTATTATGAAATGGTATGTTGGTTTATAATATTTAAACTTATTGTAGGACCCCAGTTGCCTCAAAGTGCACTGAGTATTTCACTAGCCTAAGACATTAGGTGGTGAGTAAGTATATTCTTCAATATATAGAGTAAGCTGGATTTAGACACTTCATCCACTTATAGTACCATAGGCTAGATACACCTTTGATCACAGCTATCATTGAGAGATGGTGGAGGGAGATGCAAACATTCTACTTGCCTTATGGGGAGATGTTCATCACCATACAGGATGTAGATGTACTCCTTGGATTTCGCATAGATGATCTTGCGGTGATAGGCATGATTGGAGCACAGGATGCTACCAAAGATTTAGTAGCTGGACTCCTCGCCAAAGAATCTCCACTTTCAGTATTACACGATTGTAACACCCCAAAATTTCTATGTTTTGAAATTCGGGCATTTGGTCCCATTAATGGGTTTTAAGGCCCATTAATAGTTTTTCTTAAAATTAGACTGTCTTGAGCTTGATTCATTCAGAGAAGCCTTAATACATTTGATAGGGCTCAGAGAGATGAACATATCAATCCTAAGAATGTGTCCAACGGACACCGGATTAGTGGGCTATGGCATTGGGAAGCATGCCATATCAGGGACCCACCTTAAGTTTGCAAGAAAACATGCCCTTCCGTGTCTTGTTTCAAAGGGCTCGTTGATACGAGTCCAACAGTATAAAGAACGTGTGATTTTAAGTTCGGGGTAGGGAGTTACGCCCGTTTAAAGTTAAAATTTTTGTTTTATGTTTAAAATTGAAAATTTTTTAAAAAAATTATTTTGTGCGTTAGCCCTGGCGTCAACTAGAACTAACGCACAGCCAACCGTGCCGCATTGTGGCAGATTGAACTGCCGCAATGCGGCAGTGCAAGCTAGCCTGCGGCTAGCCTGTGGTTGCAGCTAGCCACAACCCTATTGTAGGAGCCATTATGGCTCCTACAGCTACCCGGATGTGTGACACGTGTTGCACATCCGGAAGTCCTTGTGAGCTATTTAAGGGAAAGGGGAGGGGGGGGCTCAAGTCGCCTCAACCCTCTTCTCTTCCCGTTTTCTTGTTTTACACCTGTTTGTTATGGGGCTTAATCGTGCATATCTATGTCATTTCTTGCCCATTTTTACCGGTTCAAAAACTAAACTTACCTCATTCGAAGGTGCCTGATGTCGTGAGAGGGTCTATTTTTCGAGATAACCCCTCTAAAAGGTAGAAATGACCTGAGGCAAGAAGAGGCCCTGTCCGCCTCACCCAAGCCAGACGAGGAGACTGTCCCGATGCTAGGGGAGGTTCTGCCCGCCTCACCTGAGTTGGATGAGGAGACTGCCCATAGCGCTAGGGGAGGTTCTGTCTGCCTCACCCGAACCAAATGAGAAAACCATCTCTGCGTTGGGGGAGGTGCCGTCCCCCACTTTTAAGCCAACTGCAAACGTAGGCTTAACGAGGGTAGGTGGTTTCTAATTCTGTGCTACTACTAGGCGTTATATTCTAATAGTTTAATTTTCTCTTAAATAAATTAATATTTTTAAATGGATATGATTAAGGGTGGACATGCGCTAAAATAATAGCGTCATGTACGCCTCTTAATGAGATTTTGTTGTAATACGTCCATTAAAATATTATTATTATTTGGAATACGTTTATAAATAATTTGACGTGATTTGAAGGGTAGTTATTTGGTATAAAGCCCAAAAACTATGATCGGTTTTGACAGGTAGCTATTTGGTATAAAGCCCAAAAGCTATCGGAGTTATGACTCCTAGGTACAACCTATTATGGCATATGGCGCGCCGATAAAGTTGGATATCGTGGGGAGATCCTCTTCATTCTAATCCCATTGCCCTACAAGCACGGGTGTATGTCGCTCGGGTATCGCGACCTTTTGTGAATGATAATTTATCCGATTTTGATTTAATTATCGGATTTTGGCTACGAACGAATTATCCGAATTTACTAGATTTTGTGAAGAACTATTTTTGTCTACTTTTTATCTAAGAAATGTGTTGGATTCTGTTAGTCGATAATATTGATTTAATTTAATGTTGTATTATGAGAATATTTTATGCATCTTTATTTATGCTTTATGTTTTAGCATGCTAGTAGAATTTAATTCTATCTATTGAGTATAATTATACTCACCCACCCTTAGACACCACAGGTTTGGATGACAAAGATAACATTCTTAAGGATTGCTCATAGACTTAGAAGGATTTATGCTTTATTACATTATTTTGTTGTGTATTGATTTTGTTAAGGCATGATAAGCCTCATTTTGTACAGTTTTTTGTAATTATCTAAATCAATGGATAGTTACTCTTTTGTGCACGGTTGATCTTAGCCCGTTTATTACTACAAGTTGTCGACGCTCCGACCTTTAAAGTAATTTAAAAAGTTGGGGTGTAACAATGATAGCCAAGTAGCCTCATATGGTCATTGGGTGAGTTTCATGTATTCCCACATGATGCCACAAAGATAGTCATCAAGCAACAAGCACAAACTTATTTGCTTCATCTTCTTGGTGCTACAATATTTGCGGATAACACTAGTAGCCATGTGCATGCGTTGTACCTCTCCCTCCTAGTGAATTTCAACATGGCAAACACCTAAGCATGGGGTTGTGATACCCTTGCGTAATTGATGTGCCGGATGCTGCACAAGTGGTACCTTGGATTTTCACGCAGGGAAAGGGAAGGAGGAAGGAAGAAAGGATAGGGAAAACTAGATAATCAATTGCATAAGCCAAACCAAGGGAGGGGATGACCATCTTATGGGGAGTCGCGCCCTCCTACCTTGGGAAACATGCCATTAGTGGGCCCGGATATCCCATGGTCCACTAGCATTCCTAACACAATTTAATAATCCAATACATATGCAAATACTAATCAAATACAAATGAAAATAGCCTAATGTACTGAAATAAAGGTAAATGAAGAGTCGGGTGAATGTGCACAACACTCCACCATGCTTCCGCTATTCGCCTTGTCCTCAAGGCAACCAAGCCAAATAGTCCACACAAAACCGCCAAGTACCGTTTTTTTTTGCAAACTAGCAACACCAGAGAAGAGTAGGAGCTCATTTTTCGGGATCAAACATGTACCTTGATAGTGCCTTTAACCTTATTTTTTAATTTTAATTTTTGTCCATTAACTTCTAACTCTCTAACTTTTATATTTTGTTATTTAATTTTTGATTTTTTACTTTCATTTGTTACTAAATATAAAAAAATTTGTTGTTGCATGTTCACATGGGTGCGTGATAATTCTGGACGATTGAAAAGAGTGAACAAATCTTTTGAAAATTATCTTTATTTTAATACAATGGAGGATCTAAGAGCTAATGAGGAACTAAGAAGTGATAATGAGGATAATAATGCACAAAATATTCAAGTTAAAACCTTGCGTGATTATTTACAACCAACTAGATCAAGTTATCCTTCTTGCATGATTTTTCCAACTAATATGGGTGGTTTTGAACTCAAGCTGGGTGTAATTCAATTACTACCCAAATTTCCTAGCTTAGATTTGGAAAACCCAAATTTGCATTTAAAAGAGTTTGAAGAGGTTTGTGCAACTTTGCCAAACCAAAATGTTTCAAATAATGTTATTCGTTTAAAACTCTTTCCATTTTCTTTAAAGGAAAAAGCAAAAAATTGGTTGAATTCTTTGAAGCCAAGATCCATTGGAATATGGCAAGAAATGCAAAGAGAATTTTTGAAAAAGTTTTTTCCCACCCATAGAACTAATACACTTAGAAAGAACATCATGAATTTTTCACAACAAGAAAATGAGACTTTCTTTCAATGTTGAGAAAGATTTAAAGAACTTTTGTTATTGTGCCCACATCATGGATATGAAACATGGTGTACAATTAGTTTCTTTTATAATGGCTTGACTTCTCAAATGAGGCAATTTGTTGAAATGATGTGTAATGGAGAATTTTTAAGTAAAGAGCCTGAGGAAGCATGAGACTATTTTGTTGTGTTAGCTGAAAATGCTCAATCATGGGAAGATTCTAATAAATTTGAAAGTAGTATTAAGACCAAATCTAATGGGACAACTAAAGGGGGCATGTACCTTCTTAAAGAAGAGGATGATGTAAAAGCAAAAATTACAAGTTTAACTAGAAAAATTGAGGCTATGGAAATTAATAGGGAAAACATGTCTAAAGCTTCTCAAAAAGCACACGATATTTGTAGTATATGTGAGAGTGATGGACACCAAACACAAGATTGTCCAACAATCCCTGCTTTTAAAGAAGTGTTACATACTGAAGCAAGTGCTATGAATACTTACAAATGACCTTTCTCTTCTCCTTATTCTGAAACTTATACTCCTAATTGGAGAAATCATCCAAACTTTAGTTGGAGAAATGAGTCTAATGTGCAGGTACCCCCTTCTTCTTCAAATTATGTTCCACTACATAAGAAGACTCTTGAAGACATATTTCAAACATTCATGCAAAGTCAAGCAACAATCAACAACCAAACAATGCAAGCCATCAATGACTTGAAGATTTCTATCACTCAATTAACCACAGCTTTGAGCACTCAAGAAAAAGGAAAGTTTCCTTCTCAACCTCAACCATATCTTGTATAATTGGGAATTATAGAATTGAAAAAGCTTTGCTTGATCTTGGGGCAAGTGCTAATCTCTTACCTTATTCTATTTATGAACAATTGGGACTTGGTGAGTTGAAGCCTACAAGCATTACACTTCAACTTGCAGATTGCTCAGTTAAAACACCAAGAGGAATTGTTGATTTTATTCTTTTGGACACAAGTTGATTTTATTCTTTTGGACACAACTAGTTTTGACATGACTACTATTTCTTCATTTTCTGACCCTCTTTAAGCATGTCTTTCTTATTTTAACTTTGATGATGATGTTATGATTAATGATGTAAATTCCTTGTTGGAATCAACTCCATTATTGGATACTGATAGGTGGAAGACCCGCTTTGAGGAGTTACCTCTAATAGTGTTCCTCTCCCCTCAAGTGTCCAACCACCCAAGCTAGACTTAAAACCCCTCCCTACTGAACTTATATGCTTATCTTGGTGAGGGAGATACATTTCCTATGGTTGTCTCTTCAATGTTGGATAGGGAACAACAGCACAGGTTGCTCGAAGTCCTTAGAAATCACAAGAATGTCATTGGGTGGACCATTGCTGATATCAAGGGGATTAGTTCCTTGATTTGTACACATAGGATCTTCATGGAAGAAAATGCAAAACCTGTGAGACAAATGCAACGAAGGTTAAACCCCAACATGAAAGAGGTAGTGAGAGCAGAGGTCCTAAAATTATTGGATATGGGTATCATTTACCCCATTTTTGATAGCCCATGGGTGAGTCCCACCCAGGTTGTCCTCAAAAAGTCTGGAGTGACAGTGGTAAAGAATGCTAATGATGAGTTAATTCCCACTAGAGTCACTACCGGTTGGCGGATGTGCATAGATTATAGAAAATTGAATTTCGTTACTAGGAAAGACCACTGCCCCTTACCATTCATGGACCAAATCCTAGAGAGGGTGGCTGGTCATCAATTTTATTGTTTTCTAGATGGTTATTCAGGATACAACTAAATTGAGATTGCACTTGAAGATCAAGAAAAAATAACCTTTACATGTCCATTTGGTACCTTTGCATATCGAAGGATGTCGTTTGGATTATGTAATGTTCCTACCACATTCCAAAGGTGCATGATGAGCATCTTTAGTGACATGGTGGAGTGGTTTTTGGAAGTTTTTATGGATAATTTTTCTGTTTTTGGTGATTCTTTTGATGATTGTCTTGATAACTTAGAAAAAGTTTTGGTGAGATATGAAGAGAAAAATCTAGTTTTAAATTGGGAAAAGTGTCATTTTTTGGTTACTACTGGAATAGTACTTGGTCACATTGTTTCTGTGCAGGGAATTCAAGTGGACAAGGCAAAAATTGAATTGATTGCTAATTTGCCTTGTCCAAAGTCCACAAAAGATGTTAGACCCTTTCTAGTGCATGCCGATTTTTATAGAAGATTTATCAAGAATTTTAGTGTGATATTTAGACCATTGTGTAATCTTCTATCTAAAGAGCATTCTTTTGAGTTGTCGAATGCATGTGAAGAAGCTTTCACAAAGCTTAAGAACATGTTAGTGTCCGCACCCATCATGCAGCCCCCAGATTGGACCCTTCCTTTTGAAATTGTGTGATGCAAGTGATTATACCGTTGGGGCTGTTTTAGGGCAAAGGAAAGATAAGAAACGTTGCATAATTCATTATGCAAGTAGAACTTTAAATAGTGCCCAAATGAACTACTCCACCACTGAAAAAGAACTTCTTGCTATAGTATTTTCACTTGACAAATTTAGATCCTACTTGATTGGCTCTCAAATTATCATTTTTACTGACCATGCAGCTTTGAAGTACCTTTTGAGCAAACAAGATACAAAACCCAGAGTACTCCGATGGATACACCTACTCCAAGAGTTTGATCTCACAATCAAAGACAAGAAGGGAGTAGAGAATGTGGTGGTGGATCATCTTTCAAGATTGAAATTTTTTGATTCTTCAGACAACATTCCAATCCAAGACACTGTTGTGCATGGTGAGCAGACTCGACCAGTTTCGCAAGGGATTAGTGCTCAGGCTTTACTTTATTGTTTTCATAGTTGCATTGGACGATTTGCTATTGTAATAGTTTAGTATTCTGGATATTTGGATGTAATTTGGGTTGGTTCAGTTAGTGGTCCGGGTTAGCCGAACCACTAACTGGCATGCACTCCTAGGGAATTGGGCCGGCCTTGGGTTGGGTTGGCACGACTCCCTAGGGGACTGGTTGTCCCCTATATGGGGCGATCCTCTCTATTTTCACAGTTATGCAATTACAGAATTTCAGTTTCTCCCCTTTCTTCATTACTTCTCCCCTTTCACTGCATAATTCTCCTAGATATCGATTGTGCCTGCATCAGGCACATCATTGGTATCGAAGCTTTATGATTCCTAGACATGGCTCAGGGTAAATAATTTGTTGTTATTCCTAAGGTTAATCCGGAGAAGGAGGTACCAGCGTCAGCGCCTACTTCTACAGACAGCCCGAAGGCCGATCCTCCTGCAACAACCAGTGATATTAAACTCGACAAAATCATGGCAGCACTGGAGGTATTGAAATCATATATGGCGAGCACGGTTAAGGGTGAAGTCTCGGGGCGCATAGCGCCCATCCTGCCAGGATCGCCTCCTGCTGTCTTGGAGAAGGGTGGTCCGTCCCAGCCCCTGAGTTGACCTTCTCCTTCCCTCTAGCGCCCATGGACATTGATACGAGAGTCTTCCTTGGCCCAGCGTGACTCGGCCCTGGCATCCCAACGCCAGATGGGCGACGCCAGGCCTGGGACATGCGAGGTACACTAGGTGTTTGAGAGAATGCCCCTACGATGCCCCCCCCCCCCCAATTAGTTCCAGGACGCAGAGGATGAGTGGGACGAGTATCCAGAGCCTCGCGGCAGGGCCCGTGGGGGGGCTGAACCTCGCCTTGCTCGTTTACAGTTTCCCCGCTATAGTGGTGATGATGATCCTGTGGAATGGCTGTATAAAGCGGAGAAGTTCTTCTCCTACCAGGGAACGCACTCCGAGGCTGAGCATCTGCGCATCGCTGCCTTTCACTTGGATGGCGATGCATCGGTCTGGTTCCAGAACTTTGATTAAGAAGTGCAGTACCCCACCTGGGCAGCCTTCTCCGACGAGATCTGCATCCAGTTTGGTCCGAATGAATTCCAGGACTTCAATGAGATGTTGTCCACCCTGCACCAGACCACCACCATTCGTGTATACTATACAGACTTCATGAAGATAGCCAACAGACTTCCTGACTGGCCGATGGCTGCCTTGGTGGGCACGTTCAAATGGGGGTTGAAGCCAGAAATCTTGGAGGTAATACGCCACTTCCCTTGCACAAGCATGCGGGACGTGGTGCGTCATGCCCGCATCGAAGAAGAGAAATTGAACCGACAGCGTAGGGGCGGACGACTGGGACCTCCACCCAGGTCTGTACTGAGCTCTAATCCTGTGGCAGCTTCCTCCAATAGTTCGGCCAATGGTCGCCTTGGTCAACAGGCCGCAGCTCTCACTCCGATTGTCCGGCGTCTCACCCCCGCCCAGATGGACGAACGCCAAGCCAAGGGGTTGTGCTTTCGCTGTGATGAGAAATTTGTTCCCAGACACCGTTGTGCTGTTAACAGTAGCTTGCTTGTGGAGGAGATGGACGACGACTTGGACAGCCAGACCGGTAGTGAATCCTTGATCTTAGAGAACGTGCAGCCCAAAATTTCAATTCATGCATTTTCAGGAGCATTCACTCCACGCACCATGCAGGTGCAGGGATTCCTCAAAAGGGAACAGGTAGCTATCTTGAGCGACAGTGGTTTTACTCATAATTTTATTAACAATAGGTAGCTCATCGGCTAGGGTGTTTGGTGTCGGACTCAAAACTATTTGATGTGTTGATTGGCGATAGCAAGCATCTCCGGAGTACCCGTGTGTGCACTTAGATTACCCTCTCGATTCAGGGTAACACATATGTTACTGACCTTTTCTTGCTACCCATGAAGGGGGCAGATGTCGTATTGGGAATACAGTGGCTGTAGGAACTGGGTGATGTAGTGTGGAATTTTTGGGATATGGTGATGGAATTCCAGCTTAATGGGCAGTAGGTTCGGTTGGAGGGGTCACGGCCTGGCACTCTTCTTTCGGCCCAGGACATAAGCTCCTTCTTCCGGTTTGCTCCTCAGGGACTTCTTTTAAAGCAGTGTGCTATTATGGGTGTATCACAGGAACAGATACCATCTGATTTGCAGGTGCTGCTGACCGAACATGAGGATTTGTTTGCAGAGCCATAGGGACTTCCTCCCGTTCGGCCTCATGACCATCAAATTTCCATTCTTCCAGGGGCGGCACCAACCAATGTCCGCCCATACCATTACCCTCACATATTGGTCTTCTTTGATGACATATTGGTGTACAGTCGATCGTGGGAAGAACACTTGACGCATCTCAGGTCGGTCTTTTCCCTTTTGCGTGCTAACTCCTTATTTCTGAAGCGTTCGAAGTGTTCCTTTGGCAGTCCGCAGGTTGAGTATTTGGTCACATTATCTCCTAGAACGGGGTTGCTACTGATCCAGCCAAAGTGGCCGCCATGCTATCTTGGCCGACTCCATCGTGTGTCCGGGCGCTCAGGGGTTTTCTTGGTCTTACAGGTTATTATCGTCGGTTTATCCATCGGTACGGCGAGTTGGCTCGTCCTCTTACAGAACTGTTGAAGAAGGGGGCATTCGCATGGTCACCAGTGGCCCAAACAGCCTTTGAGGGGCTCAAGCAGGCACCCCGGTCTTGCTCTTACCAGATTTTAGTCAGCCATTTGTGGTGGAGACGGATGCGTCAGAGGCGGGCTTGGGCGCTGTCCTATTGCAGGACGACCGCCCTATCGCTTATTTCAGTAAGGCTCTAGCTGGTTGCTCCTTGTCTATGTCAGTGTATGAGAAGGAAATGTTGGTCATCTTCCTCGCCGTTGCCAAATGACATCCGTATTTATTGGGTCATCGATTTTTGATCCGTACCGACCACCAACCATTGAAATATTTTCTGGATCAACGAGTGTCTACTCCTGCTCAGCAGAGGTGGGTGAGCAAGTTGCTGGGCTATGACTATGAGTTAGTGTACAAAAAGCGGTTAGAAAATATCATCGCTGATGCACGCTCTCGCAGTCCAACCTTGGGCTCCTGTTTCGCGTTCTCCACCCTCTCTTGCCTGTTTATTGAGGAGCTCCAGCAGACCTATGGTATGGATTCATGGACACAGGAGGTTATTGCCGCCCTTCAGGCTGGCTTCACCCCATTTGAGGTGCTCTATGGTCGGCTACCGCCGATTATCTTATCTTATGTGCCTCATTGCTCATCTGTTGCAGAGGTGGATTATATGTTGCAGACGCGTGATGAGGTCTTACGCCAGCTTAAGGAGAATTTGTCGGCGGCTCATAACAGGATGAGGAAGGTTTATGATCGTTGCCATATGGATCGGGAGTTTGCTGTTGGTGACTTGGTCTATGTCTCGGTCCTCCCTCAGCGCCAGTCCTCTTTGTTTCAGCCTGCGCACTCCAAGCATGTGCCTCGCTTCCATGGTCCGTATGTTATTGAGGAGCGTGTTGGACCGGTGGCCTACCACTTGACTCTACCTCCTAATTCTTTAGTTCATCCTGTGTTTCATGTCTCTCGTTTGTGACGCTTTGTGGGTGATAAATCTTTGGCGGTGTTTACTCCTCCTCCTTCCCTGCTGGGGCCAGTTCCACCAGCCGATCCTGTCCCTGCTGCAGTCCTGCAAAAGTGTCGGGTTTGATGCTCTGGGTGTATTATCACTGAGATTTTGCTTCCTTGGAAGGGTCAGCCTCTTGAGGATGCCGCGTAGATGCCTGAAGATGATTTTTTGGCTCGTTTTCCCGCTTGGTCGCCTTGAGGACAAGGCAAATAGCGGAAGCATGGTGGAGTGTTGTGCACGGTGACCAAACTCGACCAGTTTCGTGATAGTGCTTAGGCTTTACTTTATTGTTTTCATAGTTGCATTGGATGATTTGCTATTGTAATAGTTTAGTTTTATGGATATTTGGATGTAATTTGGGTTGGTTCAATTAGTGGTCCGGGTTAGCCAAACCACTAACTGGCATGCACTCCTAGGGAATTGGGTCGGCCTTGGGTTGGGTTGGCGCGACTCCCTAGGGGATTGGTCATCCCCTATATGGGGCGATCCTCTCTATTTTCACAGTTATGCAATTACAAAATTCCAGTTTCTCCCCTTTCTTCATTACTTCTCCCCTTTCACTGCATAATTCTCCTAGATATCAATCGTGCCTGCATTGGGCACATCAGACACATTCCCTGATGAATAACTTTTTGCCATCTCACATCCTCCATGGTATGCCAACATTGCCAACTACTTGGTGACAGGTAAAGTTCCCTACCATTGGTCTCCTCAAGATAAAAAGAGATTCTTCACCAAGGTAAAACATTTCTTTCAGGACGACCCTTATCTCTTTAAGTACTGTCTAGATCAAATAATAAGGAGATGTGTGCCTGATTTTGAACAAGTAAGTATCATCTCTTTTTGTCATTCTGAAGCATGTGGTGGTTACTTCTCCTCTAAAAAGACCACTGCTAAAATTTTGCAATGTGGTTTTTTCTGGTTGATGCTTTTCAAAGATGTTCATGAATTTTGCAAAACTTGTGAAAGGTGTCAAAAGTTAGGAGTCATTTCTCGTCGAAATATGATGGCCCTTAACCCCATATTGGTTATTGAGATTTTTTATTGTTGTTGGGGCATTGACTTCATGGGACCTTTTCCTCCTTTTGGCTATGTTTACATTTTAGTTGTTGTCGATTATGTTTCCAAGTGGATTGAGGTTGTTCCAAGCAAAACCAATGACCACAAAGTCGTTGTGTGCTTTTTAAAAGAAAATATATTTTCAAGGTTTGGAACACCTCGAGCCATTATAAGTGACAGGGGGTCACATTTTTGCAATAAGCCTTTGGAGGCTTTGATGAGGAAGTATGGGATTACCCATAAAGTAGCTACCCCCTATCACCCACAAGCAAGTGGACAAGTCAAGTTGAGATTTCTAATAGGGAAATTAAATATATTTTGCAAAAAATGGTAAATCCAAATGGTAAAGATTGGTCTTTACGACTAACCGATGCTCTTTGGGCTTACCGTACCGCTTTTAAGACCCCAATTGGAATGTCTCCCTACCGTTTGATTTTTGAAAAAACTTGTCACTTGCCTGTGGAGTTGAAACATAGGGCATATTGGGCAATCAAAGCTTTGAATTTTAACTTTGACAAGGCTGGCTTAAGTAGAAAAATGCAAATCAATGAGGTAGAGGAAATTCGACGTGATGCTTATGAGAGTTCAAAACTTTACAAAGAGAGAATGAAGGTTTTTCATGATAAAAATATTTTACAAAAAACTTTTCAGCCCTTTCAAAAAATTTTATTGTACAACTCTTGACTTCATCTCTTTCCAAGAAAATTAAGATCACGTTGGACAGGTCCTTTCATTGTCAAAACTGTTTTTCCTTATAGAACTGTTGAAATTGAAAACCCAAAAAATAGTGATGTTTTCAAAGTTAATGGCTAACGTTTGAAACCATTTTTAGACCATTTTGTCCGTGAAGTTGAGTCTACATCTCTTGAAAATCCAAATTATGACGGTTGATTTTCTTTTCATGATTTTTTTTCCAAAAAAAATAAAAAAACAAAAAATCTTACATTGAGGACAATGTTTAGTTTAGGTTTGGGGGTGTAGAAAGTTATTTTTTTATGTTTTTTTAGTTTACTTAAAAATTAAAAAAATTAATTAAATTTATTTTATTTTATGTTTTTGCTTATTTATATTGATTCTTATTCTAGACATGTGACTTTATTTAATGACATCAGACTACTTAGAATATGACTTGACAGATTTAATGATTTTGAGTTCTGATTACTTCATATTAGTTTCTTGTGCTCCTATTTTGAAAAAAAAAACTAAGAAAGACATTTGCCTAAGTGAGAATTCGAGCCTTTGATTATAGTCTTACGTCTTGGTGGATATCATTGAATCTAAGTAATTATTTTCTTATTAGAGTAAAACTTTGGCATGATCTAGTAGTATTCCTATTATCATGATAGAGTTTTGAGCTTCACTATTCTTAGTTTGTAGAACAGTCGAGGACTTTTTGTCAACAGAATTCAAGTTGATTGTATAATGTGCTTAAGAAAAAAAATGTGAAAAAAAATAAAAAATTGTAAAGAATTAAAGTCACTCTATTGAGTAGACCAGGACTCGGTGTGCCTCACTAAGCATAGGGTGTTCGAGTCAAAAGGTAGAGTTGATTAATTTATGACATGCATAGCCTTGAAGCCTATTTGGTTTAAGTTAATAAGCCTGAGGGGTTCTTTAACACCTAGTGCCCTGAGCCAACTAGATTGAGAGTCACTGGCCTAACACTTGTTACATGGATCTTATAGAAAGCTTAAAAGGCTAAGCCTTACACATGTCATGTGAGATGAGCATAAAATTCTAGTAGGACATTATGCAATTATATCTTGAATGAGTTGTCAGGTGATCTAGGGTGCTTTATTTTTTAAGGAAGGTTTTGCATGATTCTCTATTATGATCTCTTGAAGATGAATGAATCCTAATGTCTATTTTTGAGTGTTAAAATTAAAATTATTGAGTGGACATGAGACACATTGAGTTGTTTGATTCATGAGAATGGGATTGTATAATTACTTGGCAATGTCTGTTTTTCTAAAACTATTATGTATGTATGAGTACTTGCCACCAATATGAAGTTGTTAGAATGAATTATTGTTTCAAAAGACAAGTGTTGTGCACGTACACTTGATGCACTACTTGTCTTTGTTTGAGTACACTGGGCTATTATTTAGACTATTATTTATTTCAGTATCTTAGGCTAGTTTCCCTTGAATCAGCCATAGAACGGCATTATTATTGTAATAGGAGTTGGTTAAAGTGCGCTAGTGGGCCATGACATAGTTGGGCCCACTAGTGGCATGGGTCCCGAGGATGGGGGGTGCGATTCCCCATAAAGGGGTCGTCTTCCTCCTTGGGGCGGCATGATGAATATCAATTAGTTCTTGTTATTTTATTACTTTTTCTTTCTCTCTCTCCTGCGTAAAACGTCTTGTACAGATTATGCCTACTCCGGGCACATCATTGGTATCAGAGCTCTATCGATCCCCGGCCATGGCAAGAGGGAAACAAGTGGTTGTCGCTCCTGAAACTCAGCCTGCGAAGGAGATGGAGGTTTCAGCAGACAGTTCCTTACCCGCTTCCACGGTCGTTTCGGCTACTGTGGAGGATACCATGCTCAAATAGCTCATCGCCATGGTGTAGGTATTGACCACCAGAGTGGATAAATTGATGTCCAACCAGGCAGTGCCTTCAGTAAACATTGGCGTTAGGACCCAGGAAGCCGTTATGGAACTGGGGGATTCTTCTCAAGGACAGAACGGACACACCCTTGTTCCTACAGCCACAGCAGAGAGGGAGACGCGGTAGTCCCATGTTCCACTAACCATTGGACCAGCAGAAGTGCCTGTGGAAGGGCAACGCCAGGCCTGGGTTTCGCGAGGCCCGCTAGGTGTTTGGGCAAATGCCTCATGATACCGCCATTCACTATTGGTCTCCTGGCCATGCCAGACAGAGAGGTACGTCAGCCTTACACCCCCCTATACGCTGGGCAGGCCGTCCACCTGCTGATGGGGGACGTTCGGCCCAGCCACCATGAGGCGCGCCAGGTTTTCGGCCGAATGCGCCAATGGTGCCTCCTCAAAACTTGCTTCCGGAGATGGACGAAGATTGGGATGACCTTCAAGGCCCTCGTGGTGGTCCTTGGGGAGGAGCGGAACCCCGTTTGGCCCGCCTCCAGTTCCCACGCTACAATGGGGACGACAACCCAGTTGAATGGTTGTACAAGGCGGAGAAGTTTTTTGCCTACCAGGGAACACATTCAGAGGCTGAACGACTGCGCATAGCAGCCTTCCACCTAGACGGAGGGAACACATTCAGAGGCTTCGGTATGGTTCCAGAGCTTCAAGAAGGAGGTGCGCTACCCCACTTGGGCCGCCTTCTCCGATGAATTATGCATCCAGTTCAGCTCGAATGAGTTCCAAGACTTCAACGAGATGCTCTCTTCTCTGCGACAGACATCAACCTTTAGAGCCTATTATACGGAGTTCATGAAGGTGGCCAACCGACTACCTGACTGGCTGGTGGCAGCCTTGGTGGGCACGTTCAAGAGAGGGCTCAAACCAGATATTTCTAAGGAGATGCGACATTTTCCTTGTGCTAGCATACGGGATGTGGTGCGTCACGCACGTATCGAAGAAGAGAAACTGGCCCGTCAACGGCGTAGGGGTTGGCTTGGCACCTTTCCGTGGCCTACTGGACTTGCTTCCCCAAGCGCCGTCCCAGCCAACAATCCAGCTGCTGGCCGCCTTGGCCAATAAAACCCTCCGTCCAGCCCGATTGTCCGCATCTCACTCCCGTCCAGATGGAGGAATGCCGTGCAAAGGGGCTTTGTTTTCACTATGATGAGAAGTTCGTTCTGGGGCACTGTTGTTCCGTCAAGGGGTAGTCTGTTGGCGGAGGAGGTCGATGATGAAAGAGAGGTGGCAGATGGGTCTGACTCAGTTCACTATGATGAGATGCTGCTAGAGATTTTTGTTCATGCCTTCTCCGAGGCATTCACTCCGCGCACAATGCACGTACAAGGTTATCTCAAGCGGCAACAGGTGGCCATTCTGATTGACAGTGGGTCTACTCACAACTTCATTAATGACAAAGTCGCCCAGTGACTAGGCTGCTTCGTATCCAACTTGATGCCCTTTGATGTCTTGATCGGTGATGGCAAGCACCTCCAAAGCTCCGGCGTTTGTACTCAGGTAGCGCTCTCCATTCAAGGCCATACATTCGTGACAGATCTTTTTCTGCTGCCCACAAAAGGGGTGGACGTGGTGCTAGGGGTGCAGTGGCTCCAAGAGCTCAGGGACATGCTATGGAATTTCAAAGAACTGGTGATGGACTTTGCATTAGACGGGCAGCAGGTGCGTCTCCACGGTTCTCAGCCGGGCACTCTTCTCTCTGCTCAGTTGACGGGGTCCTTGTTCCGGTTTGCCTCCCAAGGGCTCCTTCTTCAGCAGTGTGCATTAGTGGACGTACTGCAAGAGGAGTTGCCGCCGGATCTCCTTCACTTATTGGCAGAGTATAGTGCAGTGTTCGCTGAACCGCATGGCCTTCCTCCAGTGCGCTCACATGATCACTCTATTCCTATTCTGCCAGGTGCTTCTCCTGTCAATGTTCACCCTTACTGCTACCCGTACATTCAGAAGGCTGAAATCGAGCGTCTTGTGGCTGACATGCTTCATTCTGGTGTCATTCGCCCGAGCACAAGCCCCTTCTCATCTCCGGTGTTGCTGGTTCGTAAGAAGGATGGTACATGGCGCTTCTGTGTTGATTACCGGGCTTTGAATGCTATTACAGTGAAGGACAAATATCCTATACTGGTGGTGGAAGAGCTTCTGGATGAGCAATCCGGCGCTACTGTATTCAGTAAACTTGACCTTCGCTCAGGTTATCATCAAATTCGTATGCAGCCCACCGATGTGCACAAGACCACCTTCCGCACTCATGATGGGCATTTCGAGTTCCTGGTTATGCCATTTGGTCTCACGAACGCCCCCACATTTCAGAGCCTTATGAATGATCTCTTCTGGCCCTGTCTCCGCCGCTTCATTTTGGTGTTCTTCAATGATATCCTCATCTATAGTCAGTCGTGGGGTGACCACTTGGAGCATCTCAGGTCTGTCTTTGATACCTGACAGCTAATTCCTTGTTTCTTAAATGTTCGAAGTGTTCGTTTGGCAACCCACAGGTGGAGTACTTGGGTCATATTATCTCTCATGACGGCGTTGTTACCGACCCCTCTAAGGTGACCGCCATACTATCCTGGCCCGCCCCTATTTCTGTCAAGGCGCTGTGAGGCTTCCTTGGCCTTACTGGCTATTATTGACTCTTTATTCACCGCTATGGCGAGATTGCTCGGCCTCTTACTCAGCTGTTACAGAAGGGAGCCTTTGGTTGGTTTGACACTGCCTAGGCGGCCTTTGAGGAATTGAATCAAGCTATGGTGACCGCCCCTATTTTGGTTCTTCCTTATTTCAACCGGCCATTCGTTGTTGAGACCGATGCTTCGGATGCCGCCGTGGGCGGTGTTACTTCAGAAGGAGCGTCCCATTGCCTACTTCAGCAAGGCTTTGGCTGGCCGCTCCCTGTCACTCTCTATCTATGAGAAAGAGATGTTGGCTATTGTTATCACGGTTGAGAAAAGACGCCCTTATTTGCTTGGCCGGTAGTTTTTCATTTGCACTGACCACCAACCGCTCAAGTACTTTCTAGAACAACGGGTGTCCACTCCAGCGCAGCAGCGGTGGGTCAGCAAGCTCCTGGGTTACGACTATGAGGTTGTGTACAAGAAGGGATCTGACAACACCATGGCTGACGCACTATCCCGCCGTTCCACTACAGGTTCGTGTTTGGCTATTTCCGGTCTGGTATGTCCATTCCTTGCTGAATTGAAACAGGCATATCAAGATGATTCTTTGACCTCCACTTTGATTGCTGCCCTCCAGTTTGACCCCGCAGCACGCCCTAGTTTTACCTGGAAGGACGACCTTCTCTTCTGGAAGGACCATCTTTGGGTGCCTGAGGTTACAGACCTGCGACAGCGTATCCTAGCCCATTTCCATGCCTCTCCCTTGGTGGGTCATGAAGGTGCCCTTCACACTTATAAGCGGGTTAGTCAAAGCTTCCTGTGGCAAGGAATTCACTGAGCTGTGACTGCCTATGTGGCCACCTGTGATGTCTGCCAGTGGGCTAAGTCTGCCACCACATCTCCTGCAGGGTTGCTACAGCCATTGCCATTTCAGATAAGGTTTGGGAGGATGTTTCTATGGATTTTGTGGAGGCCTTGCCGTTGGTCCATGGCAAGTTGGTGATCATGGTGGTGGTGGATTGGCTATCCAAGTACGCCCATTTTTGTGCTCTGGGTCATCCCTACACCGCCAAGTCTGTGGCCGAACTCTATGTTCGCGATGTGGCTAAATTGCACGGTATGCCTTGCACTATCGTCTCTGATCGTGACAGGATTTTTATCTCTTAGCTTTGGTAGGAGTTCTTCACTCTACAGGGGGCACTTCTTTGCACATGAGTACCGCCTATCACCCGCAAATAGATGGGCAGACTGAGGTCGTTAACCGCTGTTTGGAACAGTACCTGCACTATTTTACTATGTCTCAGCCTCGCCGCTAGCTTCTGCTTCTGCCGTGGGCCGAGTGGTCTTATAATACTGCTTATCACACTCGCTCCGGATTTACTCCTTTTGAGGTACTCTATGGGCAGCCACCACCTACCGTGCTCTCTTATGTTCCCCAGCGCTCCTTAGTGGACAAGGTTGACTATATGCTCCAGACTCAGGATGAGGTTCTTTGCCAGCTTAAGGCGAACCTGTCTGCGTCACAGAACAAAATGAAGTAGATCTATGATAGCCATCACACCGAGCGGGAGTTTGCTGTGGGGGACTTGGTTTATGTCTCTGTTCTTCCTCAGCGCCAGACCTCCTTATTTCAGCCCTAGCACTCCAAGCTAGCCCCCCGATTTCATGGGCCCTATGTTGTCAAAGCGCGCGTTGGGTTAGTTGCCTACCGCCTCACTCTGCAGCAAGATTCGATGGTCCATCCTATTTTTCATGTTTCCAGGCTGTGCCATTGCATCGGTGACCCCTCTCTGTCCATGGATGCTCCACCTCCTCCATTGATGGGTTCTGTGGTCTCTACAGACTTCCAACATTGCTGCTTGATAAGCGTCGTGTTCGCCATTTCGGTCATATTATTACTGAAGTGTTAGTCTCCTGGCACGGGCAAGCTCTTGAGGATGCTATCTGGCTATCTGATTGTACCGATTGTGCCTATTCCGGGCACATCAACAAGTTATATTATGCACGATTAATTTTACTAAATGAAGTCACATGTTTAGGAGGAGTTGATTTGTAAATTTGACGTGGTTTTAATTTTAATTTTCTTTTATCATTCTAGTTTTGAATTTTGTGGGTAGATTCACTACAAACCCTCACGAGACACAACTCCTCCACTAGTGTAAGCTAGGGGTTTAAAGGCTTGTTGCATATGCTAAATGCAATCGAGATTTCCTGCGGAAGTGGAGTAGTTAGTTTTGTTTTCTATTGTTTTAATTTTTGTTTTGCTTGAGGACTAGCAAAAAGTAGATTTGGGGGTATTTGATGCACTGAAATAATGCTTAATAAAATATTTTCAAATTTTGAATTGCAATCCTATTTTGTGTTAATTCATTGTTGATTTGGGCTATTTATGTTTTGAATAAGTTAGTTGGACCTTAATTGAGTTTACATGTCTAAACAAGCTTCAACAGGATACAACTAGGAGAGGAAGTTAAGCCCAACTACCCAAAGTTATTTAATAGTCAAGAATGGGCTCCTAATGGTCTAAACATGCATGGAATGGTCGAACACAACCTTGTGGACCCGTTTGATTTGAGATTTGTATGAATAGAACTAAATTATTAAAGAAGCTGATTCGGACAGATTGACACAGCCTTAGTATTATGATCATATCTTTTTATGTATAATTCAGATTGATAATTCTAGTGGAAATGGAAAGAAGACTTCTGTGGCTTCAAGTGTTATTTCAGGAAGAAATTCCAAATTCCAAAGATATAGAGTCCAATCAGACAATCAATCAGGATATAATCTAGAGATATGATTTCACTTTCCTCTTTGAAGCGACCCCTTCTATTCCTATAAATAGAGAGGGGTGGACATGATAGATGGATCATTATGTCTTCTTTGGAGCTCTCTTCCCCTATTTTCTTCTCTCATTTTGTAATTTTGTTTTTAGTTTTATTGTAATGGATTTCTAAAGCTCTCAAGCTAAGGCTAGGAATGAAGCTTGTACTTGATGTTTAATGGATACTTTGATTCAAGTAAGTTCTTTATTATTTTAAATTGATGTTTCATCTTTAAGGAGTTTATAATCTATATAATTATTTGATTCAACGTTGACGAAAGGCACACCGAATGCTTATAATTCCCTGTGATTATACACTTAATACTTTCACGTAGTAAACAATCAATTGCTATTGTTCTATTTCAAAGTTCTTTAAAAGATAAATTTTCTGATTGAGATAAATTTTTATTTGATCTTAATTGAGTTATCATTTGAATAAAGTATACATTAGAGATTTATTGCAAGTGGATTTTTGATGCCTTATTACTTTCTCTTTGATTGTTTCTTATTATCTATTTCACTTTCCTTCTATATTCTATTTTTTTCGTAATAGTTTTCTTTGTTGCACAAGGCTTTCCCTGTGGATTGACCTTGTCTACTACAATTGGCAAGTAAAATAAATCTAAACTAGACTACTTTGTAGTCTTGGTTTAGACGTAACAACAAGAGTGCCCACCAAGGAGGCCACTAGTCAATTGGGAAGGCGATGGTCGACCTTCATGAACTCCGTGTGATAGGCCCGGACGGTGGTGGTTTGGCGTAGTGTGGAGAGCATCTCGTTGAAGTCTTAAAACTTGTTTGGGCCAAACTAGATGCATAACTCGTCAGAGAAGGCAGCCCAAGTGGGGTAGTGCACCTCCTTTTTGAAGCTTTGGAACCACACAAAAGCGTCCCCGTCGAGGTGGAAGGCTGTGATGCACAGTTGTTCAGCCTCCGAATGCGTTCCTTGGTAGGCGAAGAACTTTAAACCTTGTACAACCATTCCACTGGGTCGTTGTCCCTTGTAGAGTGGGAACTATAGGCGGGCCAAATGAGGTTCAACCCCTCCTCGTGGTCCACCATGGGGTCCCATTCGTCCTCCATCTCCGGAAATAAGTTTTTAGGAGGTGGCATTACTAGGGAATTTTCCCAAACACCTGGTGTGCCTCTCATATCCCAGGTCTGGCGCCTCCCATCCATGGCTCGGACGACTGTGCCAAAGCACACAGGACCTTGGGGGAAGTGCATATCCTTGTCCGGCGGTGCTGGAAGGTCAGGGGTGTGCAGTTTGGGGCCTTGGGACGGACCCCCCTTCTCCATGACAGTAGTTGGCGGCCTAGACAAAAGAGGCGTTGAGCGCTTTACCTGAAGCTGAGCCACGGCCAGGCTCAGAGCATCGACCTTGGCCACGCCCATGCTAAAGGACTGAATTGCCACCATGATTTGCGCTAGAGTAGGATCGCGGGTGGTCTCTGAAACTGTCTTTGGGCTGTCTGCTGAGGCGAGAGCCTCTTTCTCAGGTAGAACTTCCTGGCCGCGGCAGCTTGCTTACCTCGTGCCATGGCCGGGATCGTAAAAGCTCCGATACCAATGATGTGCCCGATGCGGCACAATCGGTACCTTGAAGTTTCACACAGGGAAAGGGAAGGAAGAAGGAAGAAAGGATAGGGAAAACTGAATAATCAATTGCATAAACCCAACCAAGAGAGGGAACAACCCTCTTATAGGGAGCAGCGCCCTCCTACCTTGGGAAATGTGTTGCTAGTGGGCCCGGCTATCCCGTGGTCCACTAGCGTTCCTAACACAATTTAATAATCCAATACATACGCAAATACGAATCAAATACAAATGAAAATAGCCTAATATACTAAAATAAAGGTAAATAAAGAGTAAATGATGAGTCGGGTGAATGTAAACAATAGTAATCATACCGAGAGTTGGGGATTGCTAGCTGCTTGATAGTTCTTTAGGTACATAAATTTTTTTAAATATTTATTTCCCACACGTACAAATACTTTTGGTTTTTTATATTACTTTTATGATATTTTGTGCCACAACTATGGTAGTGGAAGCATTTACACATCGGCCAAGCAACTTTTGAGATTAGGCTAGTAGTGGAGGGTGCTCTATTATGAGCTAGGTGCATATTTTTTTAAACTATTAATTTTTTTACTTAGTTTTATGTGGATGTATTGAATTGATTTGTTAAATTTGACTACTTAAGGTGAAATATTCAAAGGAGAAAAACCTAAATCCACAAGGAGTCCCCTGATTGTATAGAGGAAAATTGGACCATCAACGTCCATTTCATGTAATTATATTTCATTATGTCACATGTAATACAACGAATGCAAGCTATGTAATGTATACAAATGTAAGCTATGTAATGTAATGTTATTAAAGACTGGTTATGCTTAAATATTGTAGAGGTCATTTGGCAGCCATACTTAGCTAAGGCATTAGCTGAGTTACCTCCTCTATGTAAATAGGGAATGAATGCGTGGCTATCTAGAATGCCACTTATATTCTTTTAGATTGTGGAGATGCATGTGCCTAATTGTGTGATGCTTCAATTTGACTTAGAGTAGGATACTCCTCCTCATACTATAGATTTCATCCATCAAATTACTCAACAAGGCCGCTACATTACCGGCTAGGCTATGCTTCATGCATCTTATATTGCTCGATGGGATACCAAAGGGGAACTATTATCCTAGATGTTAGCCCCTTAACTTGATGGATGCTGAAAGGGGGCAGCTACCCCCTTACTTAGCAGTGGATATCAAAGTTTGCTAGGCAACGGACAGCCTAGGTAGACCCTTGGGCACAGATGGATGCTAGGACAACACTGGAGATGTTCCAGATGAGCTACTCGCCTTGTGGAGCAGGCTGAGTAGGACTCCTTGCGCAGGCGGGACTCTTTCAGCGAAGCTGGGTGCTACTTGGACTTAGGGGAGGACTTCTAAGGCGGACAGGATTCACTTATGCAGGTTCGCTACACTCCTAGTTTGAGTAGGAGTCCGGACAACAGGTTCCTAGGATGAACAAGACTCACATAGGTAGGCTGGTCACACTCCTAGGGCGGATGGGAGTCAAAGTGGCTAGTTTCCTTGGACTGACAAACTCTTGGAGGTAGCATGGTGCTGGACTTCTAGCGGAAGACGGACTCTTGCAAGTTTCCTATTCTATGCTAGGGGCGGAATGCTTATGGGCTGAGAGTTGGTCTGGGTGAGGACTTTTGTATTGGGTGGGTTTTGTACTCCTAGTAACACTAGGACGGCTAGCTTCAGGCTGAGTCTATAAAAGGAGGAGAGCAGGGCGGCCATGGCTGATTAGTGGATGATTTTTCCTGCACAGTGAACCAGGGAGCAAGAGAGGAGAGCTCTTAGCCTGGTGGATCAACCCTTGCCCTCTCTCTATCTTGTATTTCAGCGGACAAAAATATAACTTGGGCAGAGACCCTTGCACTAGATCGGACTTGTGTTGCTGTTTTGCTTATGTTTCCCTCGTGCCTACGAGTGAGAAGGGAAGAGAGTGGCTGCTGGCTGCGTGGCGTAGCCAAGCCATCACGTGTGCTAATGCTAGGCAAAGCTTTGTGCTCATGACAGTTGGTTCCATTGCCGGGATACTGAAGGAGGTGAAAGCTCTATACGGTCTCTGCAAAGGAGTTGACTGAAGGTGGCTGAATCGCTAGGATACTCTGAAGGGGAGAAATCCTTGCGGGTTGTTGCTGGATGGGTTGGGAATCCTTGCTGTGTGCACTCCTTTCCTTGACAAGTTGCTGCAAAATAGAGAGCTTTGATGGTAGGCTCGATGCTGATTCACATTACTGAGCTCGAGGTAAAGGTGGATGCCATGGCCACAGGGAATGGAACGTTGGCTGAAATCCAGATCTCTTTGCGCAACATCAATGAGCATTTGGCCCTCTTTGACCAGCAAGTGTCCTTGCTTGAAGTTGCACCACACCTTGACGAGTCTCTGGAAGAAGGTAGTCCGGATAAAGGAGCAGCATGTCTCATCACATTAGCGGCTGATGTGGCTGCGACGACGGACTATCTCAGGCAGCGAGTGCAACAGGTTGAGGAGACAGTGACAACAAAGTCGGGCAACTTAGTGGATGAAGTGTTGTTACTCAAATAGGCAGTCATCAATGCTCCATCCCGAGATGGGGGCGAGCCTTCATCTCAGCAGGTTGCAAAGAAGACAAAGGTCCCTGAATCAAAGGCATATCTGGGATGCGAGGCGCCAAGGAAATTGGGAACTTTCTGTGGGACATGGAAAGCTACTTCACTCTGGTCCATACCCAAGAGGGGGAGAAGGTTACCGTGGCAGCGATGTACCTTGAAGGGGATGCAAAGTTGTGGTTGCAGACACGGTTGGAGGATGATGCAGTAGTGGGTTGGCCAAATATAGGGATGTGGGATACGTTCAAGCAGAAGTTACAAGCGCAATTCCTTCCCAAAAATGTGTCTTGGATGACTCGAGAGGCGTTGAGGAACCTCAGGCATACGGGGATAGTCAGGGACTATGTTAAGGAATTTCAGTCACTGATCTTGGGCGTGACAAACATGACGGAGGATGACATGCTATTCTACTTCGTGGCAGGCTTGCAAACATGGGCTTAGAACGAGCTGAGACGGAGGGAAGTGGAGGACCTTCTTGCAGCGATTGCAGCGGCTGATAGCTTGGCAGATTTCAAACAAACTCCCGCTGAGCCAACGAAGAAGAATGGGGAAGCCAAGTCATCCAACAAGGAGGGCAACAAAGGAGGTAACGGCGGCAAAGCAAAGGGCAGCGAGCAGTCTGCCCTGCCTAACAGAGGTGGTGGCTGTTTCATATGCAATGGGCCGCACCGTACCAAAGAATGTCCAAAACGGAAAAAGCTGAATGCACTTGTCGCTGAAGAGGAGATGGAGGAATATGAGCATGAGGAGGTAGCCCTGATGAGTCCCTTGCAGCGAATGGGATGTGTTCGGTTGCTAGAGTCCCCGGTTGAGGGGGCAGCTTTGGGTCATTGAGGATTCGAAGGAAGGAGGAGAGTGAACTCCCCAAGCCTTGGCTGATTGAAGCAGCTAAGGGGCGGACTCATACAACGGTTCACAAGATTCATGGGATGTGGGTGTTGCCCAAACCTAGCCTAAAGATGACTTAGGCTGGGTGGAAGTTGACTTGGCTGTGGTGTGATGGGAAGTGTTGGCTACTTGCTGGCAGGTTCAGCGAGTCGGATGGCTTCATAGCTTCAATCAGTACACTGGGGAAGTTGGGGCTTCAATGAGGGTTGAAGAATCAAGTGCGGGAGGCCTGTTAGCCCCTTAACTTGATAGATGCTGTAGGGGGGGGGGGGGGCTACCCCCTTACTTGGCAGCGGACAACCAAGTGACATATCAACATAGGGGCATGTTTGAGGCAATTTTCATAAGTATATCTTAATCATGACATAATATTTTCTAATTTTGTGTTTATTGTTAATGTGACATTTATTTTATTTCTATTATAGCTTGGTTTAGTGAGACAAACATATGCACATTTGACTGACATTGTTAACACATATACTTGGATGAGGTCTTGTTATCATCATGTCAGTTGATCATCAAGTACCACGAAGATGTCCTTCATAGCTTGTCACTACTTCAGTCGAATATTACAAACATACATGGACATTATCACACTGATGAGGCAACTTAGACACTGAGAAGCTAGCTTCATAGACAAATATTTCATCTTCATCTTCAGCAGCCCTCTCCTTTATTTGGACAAGCTTGAGCTTCAAATGATCATCTCTGGCTGCTCTAGATCTAGCCCATCCTCAGCCAATTGAGATGACAATTATGTCAAGAGTATATACCAGATGATAGTAGAAAACTCTTATAGATCCCATCATATTATCTTCAAAGGCGTGTTTGGATGAGTCATTTATGAGGATCAGGAGGACCTAATGGAACAACTTTATGGCCAAGGGTGTGGTCAAGGTCATAGTAGGGGTAGGAGAGGTAGAGCTCATTAGAGTTGTTGTGATACATTTTTTCAAATGTATAAAGTGTACTTCTTTTATATAACATAATTTTTGGATCATTTTATCTCATTTGCATTTGACTAGTATCTGTAGATGAATTTTTTATAAACTTTTTAGCTACTAAATCTATGATTTTAGAGGTGTGTTTTATTATAAAACAAATTACATGTGAGTTTGTTTTCACATGGGTTTGTTTTGTGGCTAAAAAATATTTAGCAAGAAATTTTAGTTCACTTCATTTTTTTAAAGGACAAAATCACTAGAAAAATATTAACAAAAGCACAAGTGACTAGGTCTCGTCCTTTAATCCTTCTAAAAGACAAAACTCAGGTTTTGCCTTTTGGAAGGACGAAATCAAACAAAATGTGAATAAACATTTAGCTTCATCCTAAGTATGTTGTTTTCATCCTTAGAAGGATCAAACCTATAGAATATGAGTTTCATCGTTTAAAAAAAAACTATGTAGGCACCTACGTGGTGAAAAGGAACACTATTTTGAGAATTACTTTTCTCTCTGTTATTTTGGATTTTTTTAATAATATTTACATATTTTTTCCACCAAAGAATGTAGGCTTATTTTTTTAGAACAAATTTGTTGATATCATGATTACAAACCAATATCTATAATTGGTGGGAGAAAATATTGTTTTTAGGGAAGTGTATCCCACCTTGAAGCAAAATGTTACAATGCATTTCTTATATTAAAATTCCATATTTCAATCAAAAGCAAGCAGAAGTTCTTCACCAGCCACATCTATATTTCACATTTCCTGTAGTGTCAAACTTGTTCATTCCATTCATTTGTACCATGTGCAATGGCCAACAAATTTTGGCAAGTGACAAACGAATTTGCAAAGTGAAGCTTGAGCTGTAAAACAACTATAGGTATTTTCTTTCTTATAACATCAACAAATATATAAATATTATGCGCAAATGTTAATAAGAGAAAACAATAGATGAACAATTATATATTAGATATTGAAACTTCTTTTTTACAATATTGTACTTCACTATTTTGTCCTCCATTCTCTACAAAATTTGTCATAAATACGCAACTGCTTTGGCTTATGCTTATTTGTTGTTCCACTCATGAACTTTCCATTCAGGCAATGTTTGGATAACAACCTGCATTCAATCTGTGTCATCAGAAAGATGAGGTAATAAAGGCTTTAACTATCAATCATGAGATATTAACATAGTAGATGCACTTATACAAATTATTTCTAAATATTAGTTAGTTAGTTGGGTAGTAAGGTAAAATAAATGGCTAAAAAACATTGCAGAATCCTAACTACATTATTCTTGATCATAACCTCACTTTTGTTGGCTGGACTAGAGACCTTCAGGTCTGAGCAGATTAATCAGCTTCTAACTTAAATATTATTGAAAAAGAATTAGTGTGCTTTGAAAGCCAATAATTTATATTTATAAACTAAAATAAACATATGGTAAAATATAAGGATAAGGTAAATGGTCAACAAAGTATTGCCAAAAAAAATTTAGATAACATAAAAACTAGTCTATAGAGTGAAGCTGCTTACTTCAGTTGATTTATAGTTGATAGTGAATGCAACAAGTGCTTGTGCAGAACAAATTGTACTTCTATGTAAAGGCCATATTTGGATGGATCTTTGGTGGAGAAATAAAAGTTGCTTTCAATGATTTACCTTTCTTCAAAACAAATTAAAATGGGGTCATTGTTGGTTTCTCTATTTTGATGATTTTTAAAGAGAAATGTGCTTATGGTCACTTATACCTTTTGTGTAAATTGACAAAACAAATCCTCCAACAAGGAGAAGAAAATAAGTGAAATGGTGACTGACAAGTCTTTTTTACATCATTTGAGAAAGAAATGGCCTTTCTTAGAGAACGCTTCTCATGAGGAGAGTTCCCTGAGAAAGGAGATTTTGGGTCAAATTCTGTTTAAATTGACATGAAGGTACCTTTTTGCACGAAAGACAATTTATTGCTAAAATGGTCCATCCAAATAAGAATAATGGGGAAATGGCCTTTCTAGGCACTAAAAGCCACTTTCCCGGCATCCAAATGTGGAAATTGATTTATGGTTAAAGCAAAATAGGCTCATGCATTACAATATTGAGCTTGGTAATGAATACTAGAAAAGTTGAAAGAATTAGCTCCAAACATTTACTATTCGCATTCCAAATAAGTCGGCTATGCAATCAAATTGACTATTTTTTTAGTGATCAAACGTACTACGTGCACCACTTTCAGCTTCAGAATTAAAAGCTTTGGGTAAATAGGTTCACTTGGATATACAAACTCCTCATCTCTCAATTTATTTTCTTTCTTTTGTTTTTGATCTGCACACCTCTCGATTTGAAGTGCTCAAAGAGAAACTCAAGAAAAAATAATTCCCTTAATTTGTCTTTTTTTGCATCTTGTTATGTGGGAATTTGTTTGTTCGCACGGTAGCTTCAATATTTTTCCTGAAAACCTGTATTTTTGCTGAACTTTTTTCTCACTTACCCAGGTGAAAAGAAATTTCAAGGCATTTTAAATATAGTCACTTTACCCACATCTATTTACCATTTTCGTCACTATACCCCACACCACACCAAAATTTATTTTGTCTTTATGGTAGAAACACAATAAGTTAAAAACATTTTCCCACAAAGTTAAGTTGCCGAAGGTCACCATAGTTGTTCACTGGAGCATAGGTTGTGGAAATTGGTTATTAGAGAAAATGAGAAGATGGAATGTTATGGTTTGCAAGAAGGTAGCGTACAAAACCAAGAGGGATATTACTTGTAAAAAAAATTAAAAAATATGAGTTCATTAAGGTGTAAGTGTTACAATGTTTTGCCTAATATGCCTTACTGGTGTAAGTTATAAAAAACTAAAATAATAATACAAGTATTTATATACTCCCTCTGTCCCACATTAATAGCTCCAGGGCAAAGGGAATATTTTTTTGAAATGTCAAACTTGTCTCCGTTTCTTATGCAATATTTGATATTTTGTAGATATGTTATATAATAGTCTTAGAGCTCTTATACATTATTTTAATGCAATTACAACTTCCAGATATTCTTAGAATCCTCCTCTATAAAGAACTTATTCATAAAAGAAAAGGAGGAAAGGAAATGTATAAATGGACATATACTACTTCAGAATTTATATATAAAAATATTTGTGCTATACTGCTCCAAGTCATATTCAATACTAAGTGTGGCGACTCCTCTGAGGTGGGTGAGGACCCATTTGCTAGAATAGTCATGTACACCCAACGAATCCACCAAATAAATCCTCCCAACTCAGATTTGATTGGATAGCACATGTCAGATTTGATTTAAATGCTTCCGTTACGTTAAAAAACGTACGTCAAAAGGCCACTTTATCTTCCCATCACCATTGATGAGTGGGACCCACAAAAATAGGTCCCACTCATCAATGGACTCATCAATGGTGATAGGAAGATGAAGTAGACTTTTGACGTACTTTTTTTAACGTCACATTAGCATTACTCTATCATTTTTGATTTGTAATATTTGCGCTATTTTGCCAAGCGCAATTGCTAGCTCATCACCAAGCCCAGGTGCATACCCTGTTCCAGACCCAATTGTGGGCCCATGCTCAAAATCAGGGATGTTACCCAGGCTTCTGCATGGGCATCGAGACCAACTCCACCAGATGACCACAACTCAAGGGAGATCATTGTCATGGACAGATTCAATAAAATGGAACCTTTTTGGCTGTTTGGCGTATGAAACTGAATTCAGATTCTCGCGGATGCACGTTGACTCAGCATGAATTTTGTTTAGCAAACTAATTGTGCTTGAACTAAAATTTGGTTAGAAGGAGGATTCCACCCAAATTCAGGGAAATTCCGACTCAACACCTTTTAAAACTAGGAATCGGATTTTACCCAAATTCAACTGGAATTAAAATTTGCGAAGAAGTCTTATCAAATAAAAATCTGCTTTTTAAAGATTCGGGAAGAGTTATCGATGATAGAATTTGCCTTTTCACAAAATAAAATTCACGAACCAAACAACCCTTCAATATTTAAGTCAAATCCATTGGTGAAGCTTCACCAGTGCACCAACCAATGATCCGGTTGCTAGTGCACAGCTGTCATATGCGCTAGCTGCTAACCTGCACTAGAGTGTGTGCCATCACCATCGACCCACTGGGATTGACTACTTGTGGCATCACATGTGTGTTAGTGTATGCGCCAGATGAAGCTTCACCAGAGATTTGGGTTCCCTTGAGCTAACTTAGGGGACCTGATATTGCTGAGATATGAGACTACATTTCCTGTTCCTTGTTTGATTGTTTGATTTGGAACTCTGTGTCCCACCCTGTGTAATTACCTTAATTGTTGTTAGAAAACAACTCATATTAGATAAAGGAGGTTTATATTATTTATTAAAGAGTAAGCCATCACTTATGATTTGTAATTGAAGGAGATCCTCTCAATTCCAATATTGTGTCTATTTAATTCCTTCAAGTAATGGAATTCTTATGGAGGCTTAATTTGATTTTGATCTATAGGAGGCCAACCTTCAATGCAGGCAGACGATCCTAACCTAAATAGCTGAATCTAACTAGGAACATTTGCAAAACACCCCCTTGCACCCTACTTTTGCCCCTATTTAATTGCTTGATGTTAGAGTAAAATCAAAGCTGATCCTAATATCATCACAGGAGGCCAACTCTCAACAATCTGAAACTAATTAAGGTTATACAATTGGAATCAGACAATCATAACCCTAAATTACTGAAACAAATGAGGAACATTTTCCAACATCCTTGTGCACCCTATCTCTGGCCCAGTTTGACTGTTTCGTGTTTGTTCAAAAATTAAAGTTGACTTAATGGATCTAAATTCAGAACATAATATATTTCATGAGTGGACTCGGGAAGCATACCCCCCTACCTCCCTCTCCACACCCACCCAGCCCCCCTCCCCCCGCATTTTTTCATCTGATGCCCAATAGGGGCATATATATTTTTTCCCATTGTTTCAGAGAATCCAACAAGACCTTCTACTTCTGATTTACAATTAGACACATTTTTTAAACAAAAAATAATTTAGTAGCAAGTACCTGCCCTCTAGAATCCTCTTTACCAACAATAGTTTGACAAGCAAGTCTCCAGTTCTTGGGCTTCTGCAAAATACTGAGACGATTAGAAACAGTTTCTACATTACAAATATTTTACAAGAGTTAGAAAATTATGAGCATTACTTAAAAAGTCATTCTACATACGTTTGCAGGAACTCAAAAACACTGGTGAAGTCTGTCAATAGCCTCGGATCAATAGTGCACACAAAATCTGTACACCGGATTGTCATTTCCGTGATCTTTGTGCATTACTGTATGTGCCATTGATTCAGGGCCATTGACAGCTGGTGAAACTTTACAGGAAATTCCGTTGGCTGGTGAAGCTTCACTGGCGGATTTGAATTAGGCACGTTACAGGCTTACAGCATGCAGGCAGTGACAGCTATGCGCTGTTGCAGCCAGCATGGTACAAGCTTTCAATGCAAGCACTTAGCATTTTCATTACTTGAAACTCACCTTCTTCAGTTTTTCTTTCTCCTTCTCTGTCCGTGTACTCAGGATCTCCTTGCCAGCAACAACCTACTACCAAAAACACTTTCCACTCAAAAAAGAGAAAAAAAAAAAAGACTAAGTAAACTTCATTTATTTTAGAATGGAGGGAGTATAAATTTGGGCTTTCCATCTGAATATCCTTCGAACTTGCATATCGCACAATATGTGATGTTTTACCTCTACAATGCAGGATCCACATGTAGCACCTCCTCCGCAATTAAAAAGTGCCTTCTTCTGAGGCAATTTAACATACACATAGACCATTAGAAAGTTTTGTTCTACATATAAAAAAATATATGGAATAATGCTACGTTAATTGCTCTGCTCCAATGCGCAGGCCCTAGCCACACATGGGCCTCATGTCTTTACCACAGCGTGCTGCGTCCATGAGGAATCCATTATGTAGATGTGCTTAATACTTCAATTTGAACACACTCCCATGATTCATTGCCAAGCTATTAGGCAATGAAGAAGTGATAGCTGGTCAATCAAAGAAAGTAAATTCCTTACATATGGCCCGTATAAATCAATGTCCTGATCCAGCATTATGTCTCTAAGCTTCTGCCCACCGCAAGCTGTCCGGTAGTGAATGTCCGGTGTCCCGTCCGGCAACAAAACGGGCTGCAAATTTGAAGATTGTTATCAAACTGCCACAGATAGTCAATTGCAAACAACATTGACATCGGACTTACACTGACAAATGCGAAATCTACACAAGGTAGCTCAAGTTCCTCTTCTTGTGCCTGAGAGAGAGCTTCTGCTTGGCTCTCCGAAGTTGATGTTCCAACTGCTCTGATGAGTCTTCCTCTCACGGACTTTGGTTTGTAATGGAGCTTGGGGACTGCATGGGTTTTGCAGTTTTGGAGGAAGGATGGAGTGACTAGGAGATTGGAGATTGCAGGGGAAGTTAGCTTAAGAGTGCCCATAGTGATGAAGGAAGACTGCTAAGTGCTCAGGCTGCTCACTGCTTAGTTTTATCCAGGTCTAGGTCTCAAATTTCTTGCGGAAGTTGGAACGACGTCAGCCTTTTCATTCCATTTCCTTATCCAAATTGTTTGGTTCATAATTTTCTTACCCGGCGCCCAGGTGACCCGGGCTAAGACCGGGTGGTCCATGTCAATATTGTCCGATGAGTTTTTCGTACTTCCCCTTTACAATCAGCCTAAAAATTTATATGACCGTTTGATATTTGAGATCGATAGTATATATAATATCATATGTCAATGCCAATATAATAAGTGCTAATATGTACTAGTATATATACCATCGATCTAATGAATGAAGGGCTAAAAATACTTCTCATATTATTGTATCCACATGGGCATAGAGCACAATAGTGGAGGAATATTGGGGTATACCATTTTCTCTTGCATCACCTCCAATAGGAGCAAATTGTGGTGGCAATTGAACTCGTTTGATTGTTTATTTGAATGATCAATATACTACCTGACCGACCAATTGATCAATTAACAATTTATTGACCGTGTGAGAGTGATTTATTGTCCGTTTAACTGACTATCTGAATAGTTTGTCTTGTATAAACTTTTTTTATAATTTAAAGTTTCGTAAACCTCTAATCAAAATTTCATAAATTTCAGCATTAACTACTTATTTATCTCGATGTCCAACACATTCATCCTTGTGCCTACTCGTTAATGAACGCTGTACACCCACACCTTAAATACACATATACTTTTCAAAAGCCAAATACAATGCTAAAAAAGTAATTAGGAAAGCAAATAGTCATGATGATTTATCATTAACTCATTCTTGTTATTTTAACTCAAACTCAACATCATAACTCATGTTAACACCAGTTGCGTTGCTAATTTGTTCAAACAATATAATTTTCTCATAAAATGTCTCAAATAGGGGTAGTCCACTACCAAATAGTTTGGGGATAAGTCTTGTTTGTGTATGTGTTTGCCAAAAACTTGTTCATAAGCATTTTGACTGTTGAAGAGGCTTCTTATTCAATAGACATGGTGATGTGGTCTATAAACCACAACAGCATGGCTGTTGGGAAAGGGGAGGAGAAGGGGAAAGACAAAAGACTAAACGATGATTATTTCTTCACTAAACTTGAATAGGGCATTGCCCTTTCAATTTATAGATCTCTTATTGTGCTTCCTAACAATAGCCCTAAAGCCTGTTATTCATAAGCAACTAAAGACAATAAACCTAAGCAAACACTATTGCACCCTTATTTAGAATATAACACATAGTGATTATCTACGGATGTAGTTGTTAGAACATATGTGGTCATGTGTATTATATTAGTTTATTTTGGTAAATAAAATAATGTTAAATTGATATGTAATTTAAGTCATAGGATAGAATATTTGTTGCTCAAGTACACATAGTGAAGATGAAGCAAATCAAAAGACTCAGAAGTGTTTTGCAAGTAAAAACATGCACACACACTACATTCACACACTTAGGATAAAGGGTTTATCATATTAGTGTGTAAGAACAAGAATTAGTGGAAATTGAGTAAAAAATTATAAATATAAAATTTTGATCCAAGACTAAAAGATTAATTGGACAAAATTTTAAATTTTGCCACTCTTGCAACACTACAATAAATTACTATAGTAGTCATTAATCGATTGATTATTGTAGCAATCCATCAACTACTATAGCCTCATTCATAAAATTTGGTCAAGACGATAGGTGATTGATTGATAACTATAGCGATTGGTCCCTGGAGCCTACAATTTCCCAAAATAGGGCATTTTGATTTTTGGTTAAGGTCTAATAGCTAAACCGACTTAGTTATCTATATAAGGTGGTGTTTTGGATATAGAAAAAGGGGAAGGAAACTATTATTAGCACAAAGAGAGATTAGTGAGTTTACTCTATAGGGTTTTGAGAGTATAGAGCTTTCCTTTGGCTATATTCTTTGAAGATCAATTCAATTAACTAATAGTGAAGATAAATTCACAACACAACACACATAAGAGCTTGAGGAGTTGTAGTAAAGTTGTTAATCAAGGAGTGATTAAAGAAGTGCAAAGGAAGATTAACAATTAAAGAAAGAGTATTTGATTGAGTCTAAAAAAAAAGACTAGGGTGAAACACGAAGAGGGAAAACTTCAAGGGTTTAATGGAGGGAGAATCTTGAAAGCTAACAATGAAGTGGACTAAACAAAGAAAATGTATTTTCATTTGTGTCAAGTCAGGAGCTTGGTTGGTGTTCTTGGGTCTTGTAAGTTATTACTTGGTAGTGTATTGATTTTACCTTGTGAACTTGTCGTGGTTTTTCGCCCTAGTCAGGTTTTTCCATGCAAAAACCCTTATGTGATCTTTAATGATGTATGGCTTGATCTTTGAAGATAAGATAGATAAATCATGAACTGCATAAAGATTAGGTTTTTATTATTTTTTCTGGTATAGAAAAAAAATATGTGCATAGAAGCTAAAACTCTTAAATCCATACTTTTTAAAGTGGTAGGGTTAGTAGTAATCTAGTGATCTGCTAAGCCATCTAGATGGATACTAAACTCTAGTAGCCTATTGGGCAATTGGATGAATGCTGAGGCGGTTGGATGGAATTAGAGAGGCATCGACGACTATGACTAAGTAGGGCACAGCCAATGTGCCATATCTAGACTAAGTATCTTAGTATATAATAATAAGTTAAATTTATACGTGACATAATTTTTATTTGTAGTTATATTATTATTCAACTTGTATTCTATATATTTAGTGATTAACTCTTAAAGAAGAACACAAATGTAACATTAAAATGATTGTATTTAAATTATTAAGAATTCAAGTATAAGAAGATGATGATTAAAGGTAGTTATAGAGAAACAAAAAGTGTTCTTTATGTAAATTTAAATTACATTTAAAAATTGACCGAACCAAGGATAAATGGCATAATGAGGTCTTCATCCATAGCTGTGTCGAAAAATTGGTGGACAAAACATTCGTCTGGATTCATCTAGAGATAACTCAGACATGAACAAAACCATTCATCTTGGCTACACCTCCCTTAAGTTACCATTAGCTAATTTGTTGCACATCTGCATATTCAAATCACATCTTAGTCTCGTTGAAAAATTGAATATAAGTAGGAAATACAATGCAAACCACTTTAAATTGTGTACAACCCTACATACTATTTATGTGTTTATATAGTTAATACTAACCAACTACTAAAAAAATTCATTTTCGCAATGCTTCAAAAGTGTTACCGAAAGTATATAAAACATCACTATTACATTCAACAATGTTTTATACAAATGTCGCTAAAGATTGCATCATTAAAAGTATTAGTGTCACAATTATAAATAAGAATGACATTTTATAAAATATTATAAAAATTATTAGCAATGTGTTTTTTAGAACAATTACCGATGAATACATATGTCGCTATACACGTACATAAGTCATAAGAAGGAATTAGCAAAACTTTAGAAATGTTGCTAATAAAGCAACATGTTTACATACAATAACGACATTTTGTAAGTGGCAAGAATATATCACAAACACAATTAGCGATGTTTAAAAACACCACTAATTCTCCCATTAATAAAATAATTGTTGATTGTATTCATTGTGACCACCTAATAGCATTATTAATGATGATAATTGCATTTGATGTGACTACCAACTAAACATTATCTATTGTTTGAATTTGTAAACAAATGTAAACATTGATCATTCCATTTCACCATCTATAAACTAAAGTAACATAAAATTAGTTCTTTAAAATGTCTAATAACAAAGTAGAAACAAGTGGATTGTTTTACATTCATGAAAGTTGAACAAAACTTGAAAAAAGCATAGATTGCTTCCCAAGATGAAAGAAACGGATGCCTTCGAAAAGTACTAGCAAAATATATTTTATTAATATTGTAGATTGATATTTTGAATAAATGTAAAAAAATACATAGGTGAAGTAGAAACCTTTATATAAATGGCAAACAAGAATATATCATCCATAATTTTATGGTGCCTCTACTACTGCGTATTAAATCAACCTAAAAGGACTTGTAAAAAATAAAGATAGGAATAAAAAAAAAGTGTTTGTAAGTATTACCCATGTCATCCTCCTCATAATTGCTTCTAGTTATGCATTTGTTTAAGTTAATTGAGTATTGATAGCAGCATTTTTGGCATTTATTTGTGCATCCATATATGCTTCTTTTTTTTGCAAATCGAAGCTCAAATTGCACCTCCATAGTAGCACTCTTAACATTCATTCTGCCTTAATGGCAGCTAATTTTTTTTGCCATAACTTTCTCCATCTCTTTTCTTCAATGGCAAGTTGTGTAGATGACCCAACATTCGAGGATGATGAACCAAAAAGTCATGATGGAGTAGGGCTTAATCCCATGCATCAAACATGACCATTTCTCTCTACTCCCATGACCTGAGCACATAAATCATTTAAAGACAAGATATATTGTGTCCCCTCTAGTAGTGTTTTCAACATTTAATCCATCCTTTGTGGCAATGAAAATATAAAAATATAGTACTTTCACAAATAAATATAAAATAAGGTTGCCCAAAAAGTTATTCAAGCATAAAACAATATAACAGAGACATAAGAGGTGATAATATTTATACACCTATTGGTCAAGAATTTTTTCAATGATCTAATTGTCACAATCTAAGCCCATGATCATTATAGAACGAGACCCTTTGCTTGGAACACACATCCAAACAATAAATGTGCTAACTTTCTAAATGTGAATACATGTCGAAGTTCACAAACATACTAAAAACAAACAAAAAATAGCTTATTGATTTGATGCACAAAACATCACTCGGTAAATCAATATAAACACAAACCTCGTGTAGAGCTGGTATAAACTGAAGAACGTGCCAAAATGCTGAGATTGATTGACTAACATCTGTTACGTACACAATCTGTTGGCCTTTTTCATTATTAATTTGGTACCTAAAGAGTGTAGTGCTGTGAAAACTCAAAAATGATACAGCTAAAGAAGTTGGACTTTAAAATAAGGTAATAAAGAGATCAAGGTTCTAACTTTCACCAATTAGCCTATAGACAAACTCTAATAACATTGAAGCTCATTCAAAACAAGTTGCAAGTCAAACACATAGCCACAAGCATTGACCAGAGAGCAACCAGATCTATTGAGACATAGTTGTAAACAATAAGTGGGCCATTCTCATCCAAAAGCTTCTAAAGCATTATGTCACTATGAATATAAGTATACTTCCACACATTCTGTATTGACACATTGCTTAACAACTTTTGAAACAATCTTCTCCATTTCCTCATATGGAGATTGAAACTCAAAATGAACATGACTTCCTTTGTGTAGTAACTTACATAGATGGCATACATGAAAAAATGATAAAACCCAAAGCTTTCAGGAAAGCTAGTATCACCTTCCCCTAATGAGATCTAATACCTCTCCATAGAGGCTTCAAGATAGAGTCAAAGCTCTCTATCCCATATGGAGCAGCTGCTCCAGTTCATCCAGTTTTAGGATGGTGGTGCCCTTGGCCCTGCCTTTGATGTTCACTATAGCAAGAGGCTTATTCTGAAAGTGGGTTTTGATTGCTTTGGCAACACCAATGATGACATTGTTCCTACTTGTTTATCTAGATTTAAGTAAGAAACATATATGTTGATTCACACATAACACTATCAATTTGTAAAAGCAATTTTGTATCTCATGTGAAGAACATCCTAACAAAAAGGCTGATTGAAAAAAAAATGCAAACAAATAAGCAATGCATTAAATGATTACTTAGCAAGCACATGTCATTTTATCATCTTGAGTGCATGCCTTCGTAAAAGAAGCCTCTCTCTATTAGAAAGAGGTTCATATTTCTGTGGGCCAATAACAATAGATTCCTCCATTTCACTTCTGCTATCACATGGTTGAAATGATAACTCCCTCGTATCCACTGTAGTGGCAATAACAACTTCACTCACATGGGCAAAATCTCGTCTCTTAAGAACAAAAACCAAAGATGTCAAGAAAGATAGGGATAATAAATATATTCTATTTCTAAAAAAAATAACTACCATGGGTGGTTGCATTATACAATAATATTATCAAAACATCAACTAGAATTTCGATAAGACTGGCACTCTGATTCATCTGATGCAAATGAAGAATTGTCCTCAACCTAACTAGATTGATCCTTGTACTAGAGAAGACAATGAATATGGCTATCTTGTTCCAAAAATTTATTATTAGTATACTATGTGAAAAAACTGCAATTAATCAAGCACTCATTCACATATAACTTACATAAGATGTTGATTCATTAGTAGATGTAGGACCATCAATGTCCCCAGACACATCACTAAAATTCAATTAGAGAACTAGCTATAGGATCATCCATGCCCTGGTTCTTTATGAAAAATAATAATGAGATGTACATGGTTTAGGAAATCATCTCAATATCTAAGAACGTAAAAATGTTAACTAAGAATAATAGGCAAGCCATGTGTGCCATCTACAAAAAATGTAGCCATTTATATATGAGGGCCGCTGAGGTGAGCCTGGGCTCACCTCAACTTTTCCCTTTATATATTATACTATCTAAATCCTTGGACAAAATAAATTGATAAGGTCAATTGTTGATGGAAAAGGATATAGATAAGGATGATGCTCATAAGTTGGGAAACTAAACTAAGTCTAGCTTCAAAAGAAGTTCACAAAGCATAGAATAGACTTGCTCTCTTGTAGAGATTGTGAACTGCATCATCAGGACATTGGCAAAGCATAAGAAAAGAAAAGCCATCTGATGTGTACTCTCAAGCTCACTAATGGCAAGGACATATGAGAAATAGATTTTGAAGGTACAAAAAGAATAAGCAAACAGGATGCAGATTGACATTTGCAACAAGATAATAGAAGCATGCTCTTAATAGTCCTGTATGAAGCCAACTCCAAATGGTTGAGGAAGGCAATGACAACCAAAATAAATTGATATCAAAACATAAATAATAAATTCAATATCAACATTAAAATATGCTATGCAAATGTGCCTTACCACAATATCTACTTGGTTATCACATGATCCCACCACACCAGAAGGTTCATCAATTTTGAGTACATTAGCTGCTGATGCCATCATCCCCTAGTTTTCCCGCTTGAGATTATGTGATCCACTGAAGACATCTTAAATAAACTTGTGACATGGCACCAGCCGCTTATGAAGAAAAACAAATGCTAAAGGACCTTACCAATTCAAGTTTCATATCACCTATGTCACTAGCAAGTTTCAAGACGTGAAGTTTCCATGACCCTTTCAAATAAGAAATATAACCACATTTAAGTAGACTTGATTCGCAAAATTTGTTATAGAAAGATACAATTAAAATATGAAAACAATATTAATTTTGTCGGACTTATTGAAATTTTAATATGTAATGCAAATCCAATAATCTATTATGTCTCCTCATATTGTATTTGTTTTTCTTTATAGCAGTTTTCAATCAATGGACTATCTATTTTTCTAGAAGTATATTCTCAATAAGGGGCATTTGCTTTACTTGTAGACATTGAGCCTCTAGGGAGCACTTCAAGGCTTCTTTGTTGTTTAAAATGTGAGTTTAATATCCGTTTAATAACCTAGTATATCACTAAACTTCTCTGTCCATTTATCAACAAAGATAAAGATTGTGAGTTCTAGCCTCTTTGTAGAAAAATTTTATACATAGCGAAATCAAATAAAATTTCTCTCAAATCTCACTAACAATATATCAATCAATCAACCACTATCATTCAATCCACACATAAACACAAAAATTTAACGTGAAAAACCTTAACATGGGTAAAAAACAATGGTAGTTCCAAAGCAACCAAATGAAAGCACAAGAAACCATGACACAAGTAAAACCCTTTTTCTCTAATCACCTCAAGGTTTTCCTCTATCAAAATTTGTAATTTCTTAACTCTTATATAACTCCTTAGTTCGGTTTAGGATTTGTATTTGGATAAGGAAAGAAAATGAAATCATAATGGCTTAATAAGGGTAATATGCCCATGAAGTGATCGATCGTACCAAACAGCAATTGACCATTCATTGTTTGTTTTGTGCACAATACTTCAATCGATTGATTGATTCAAGATAGTGATAAATTGATAACTCTTAGCTTCATTTTGTACAGAGTGAAATCAAGTGATTATCGACTGTTTGATTCTTCTTTATGTGCAATGATCGATCATTCTGCATAAAATTTATCATTTTGCCCATTTTGCCCTAAAACCTTATGAAACATCTAAAATCACTTTTGAAACTTCTCCAAGTTATTTTTGTTTGAGAATTTGATCTAAATAAGCTTTGAAAATCTCCAACATTCTTTATTCTTTTGTCATGATCAATAAGAGCACATTTGCTCCTATTTTTCAAGTCTATCAATTCCAAATTTGACTCGTCCACAACAACCTGAAATAAGATTCTACGCCTCATTACATACACAAGGTTTTTTGACATAATTTTGATGAAGAAATCAACTAATAAACTTAACATATGACTCATATGTGCTTACAATCTTCCATTTGACTATTTCTTTTCAAAACACTACATAATTGAAAATTAAAATAAAATTACAACTCTTAATATAGTTCATTGACTTTCAAATTGTACAAAATAATTTAACCCTATAAAGACTCAACATATAGTCAATTAACTTAAACATTTATTTGAAATTTAGCTTGAAAACCTTCTATAACCTTGTACTTATCTTGCAAACTTAAAATCAAATTGATTTTAATAATATTGTTCAATCAATTATAAAGATAAGCACTTCAATATTCATTAATCACTTCTCCCCATTTTTAACATAAATAGACATAAAGTTCAAGAAATAATTAATAGAAATACTCATTAAAGCCAAATCAAGTTATAATTATCACTTAAATACATGAAAATAAATAAAATCAACAAACCATCGCATGTTCATCACATATCCGAATATAAAATTGGTTAAAAGAGTACATCTCATCATCACAATGAAATATATATGAATTGAACAAGTTTTTAACAAAAAGAATACATGGAAAATGATACAAAGTAAATAAAAACATAATCAACAACTCCACCATCATCATCACTCTACTCCCCCTCACTATCTACTCATGGAATTTGGGATTGGAGGAAGTGATCAAAATTTGTAAGCCATTGCAACATAGCATCTTGAAATGATCGGAACTCAGCCATAGTCATCAGTCGATTTGGATCATCCATAGGTGCTGGTGGATCTAATGTTGCATCTACTACTCCCTATGGCTCATGATCTTCACCCTGATGGTGAGATAATATCCAAAAAATTACTCCAAGTTCAATCGGTCTCATCCCAGTCATAATGAGCTTTGCTCTAGGTACTTTAACATGTACTATAGTGAAAATCCAGCACATGATTTATGGATATGGCAACATCTCATGTATGTGGCTATGTAGATATGCCATAATCCTCCCAAAAATGATATTAGGTAGATCTAACTCCAGACGTCATTATGCTAGGAGGTGTAGTAGTTATACCATCAGTTTATCTACTCTCTCCTTCCTAGCACTCCATATATCATACTGAGCAATGACATGAAGAAGCCTAAAGTCCCGTGTCATAGAATGTGTAAGCAAGGACACCTCAAGCTTTTGTCCTCTCGGCAAACCTAACAAACTAGTAGTCATCTCATGTCTGGTGAAAAGTCATACCCATCAAACTGGGGGAAGGTGAGCTTTGTCCTCTCACAACCAATAACATCAACAATGATGTTAGATGTCACTCTCACCTGAACTCCTCCTACAACTCCAAAGAGTGCACCATCATCTTCAAAATGGAGTAATGTATACCACTGCTTTACTAACCTAGGTATACATGTCCAAATGTAATAATAGTGGAAATGTAATCCATCCAAAATGATCTTGACGCAATCCACCATACAACAATCACTAGAGGTATATGTACTAAGCTCCACTCACATCTAATTTGCCTCACTACAACAAAACTAATGATTAGTGACGCATATGCAAGCTTCGCTGAAAACAGCTACTTGCGACGTATATAAAACGTCGCAAAACAATGAACTATTAGCGACGCATTTTTTATGCATCGCTAATAGTAATATATTAGCAACGCTTTATAATAAACGTCGCTAATAGTTCCTCTATTTGCGACGCTTATCACAAGCATCGCTAATAGTCCTAATATTAGTTATTAATTTAAAGTAAAAAACTTAAAATTTTAGATTATTAGCGACACTTTTAAATAAGCCTCACAAATAGCATTTTAATAGCAACGCTTGATTACAAGCTGTTGTTACGTCTGAAACAAGACTATGAAGAAGTCAAATTCAGATTTATTTTACTTGCCAATTGTAGTAGACAAGGTCGATCCACAGGGAAAGCCTTGTGCAACAAAGAAAATAGTTACGAAGAAATAGAGGAAGAAAAATTAAGAAAGAAAGAGTAGAAGAGTATTGAGGGAATAACACGTTAAGAAATCAAGATAAGAAAACACTAAGGCATTAAAGATCATTGTAACATCTAATGATGTTCTTCATGTATCATGTTATCTCAGTTAGAATTAAATGAAAATTCTATCTAACCGGAAGATATGAACATTAAAATTAAAACTAAAGATAGAAAATACTTTGGATAGATGAAGGATCAAAATAATTGTCTCTTCAAGTTTTCTATGTATCCAAATCACAAAAGATCAAGAAGGATAGCCTTCAAACATCTTATGTATCCAAATCACAAAGAAACAAAAAGAAGAACAATATTAAATAAGCATCACTTCAAATAAACAATACTTACTTGAAACCATTGATGCAACATGAATTGAACTCCATTGATTGTTACAAATCACCTCTAGCCTTAGCTTGAGAGCTTAGAAAGCCATTACAATAAAACTAAAAATAAAATTACAAAATAAGAGAAGGAAATAGGAGAAGAGAGCTCCAAAGAGGAGAGAATGCCCCATCTATCACGTCCACCCCTCTATTTATAGGAAAAGAAAGGGTTGCTTCAAAGGGTAAAATCAAATCATATCTCCAGATTTCATCCTGATTGATTGCCTGATTCGACCCCTATATCTTCGGAATTTGGAATTTCTTCCTGAAATAACACTTGTAACCACGGAAGTCTTCTTTCCATTGCCACCAGAATCGTATCAACCCGAATTATACATAAAAAGATATGATCAAAATACTAAGGCTGTGTCAATCTATCCGAATCAACTTCTTTCATAATTTAGTTCTATTCGTACAAATCTCAAATCAAATGGGTCCACAAAGTTGTGTTTGACCATTCCATGCATGTTTAGACCATTAGGAGCCCATTCTTGACTTTTAAATAGCTTTGGGTAGTTGGGCTTAACTTCCTCTTCCAGTTGTATCTTGTTGAAGCCTATTTAGACATATAAACTCAATTAAGGTCCAACTAACTTATTCAAAACATAAATAGCCCAAATCAGCAATGAATTAACATAAAATAGGATTGCAAATAGAAATTTGAAAACATTTTATTAAACATTATTTCAGTGTATCAAATACCCCCAAACCTACTTTTTGCTAGTCCTCGAGCAAAATAAAAATTAAAACAATAGTAAACAAAACTAACTACTCCACTTCCGCAGGAAATCTCGATTGCATTTAGCATATGCAATAAGCCTTTAAACCCCTAGCTTACACTAGTGGACGAGTTGTGTCTCGTAAGGGTTTGCAGTGAATATACCCACAAAATTCAAAACTAGAATATTAAAAGAAAATAAAAATTAAAACCACGTCAAATTTACAAATCAACTCCTCCTAAACATGTAACTTTATTTAGTAAAATCAATCATGCATAATATAACTTGTCTTCTGAAGCAATAATTCATTCTAACAACTTCATATTGGTGGCATATACTCATACATACATAATAGTTTTAGAAAAACAGACATTGCCAAGTAATTATACAATCCCATTCTTATGAATCGAACAACTCCATGTATCTCATGTCCACTCAGCAATTTTAATTTTAATACTAAATAGGCATTGACATCCATTCATCTTCAAGAGATCATAATAGAGAATCATGCAAAACCTTCCTTGAAAAGTAAAACACCCTAGATCACTTACCAACACATTTAAGATATAATTGCATAGTGTCCTACTAGAATTTTATGCTCATCTCACATGACATGTGTAAGGCTTAGCCTTTTTAGCTTTCTATAAGATCCATGTAACAAGTGTTAGGCCAATGACTCCCAATCCAGTTGGCTCAGGGCACTAGGTGTTAAAGCACCCCTCAGGCTTAATAACTTGAACCAAATAGGCTTCAAGGCTATGCATGTCATAAATTAGTCAACTCTACCTTTTGACTCGAACACCCTATGCTTAGTGAGGCACGCCGAGTCCCGGTCTACTCAATAGAGTGACTTTAATTTTTTTTTTCATTCTTTTTTTTCACATTTCTTTTTTTCTTGAGCACATTATACAATCAACTTGAATTGTGTTGACAACAAGTCCTCGATTGTTCTACAAACCAAGAATAGTGAAGCTCAAAACTCTATCATGAAAACATGAATACTACTAGATCATGCCAAAGTTTTACTCTCATAAGAAAATAATTACTTAGATTCAATGATATCCACCAAGATGTAAGACCATAATCAAGGGCTCGAATTCTCACTTAGGCAAATGTCTTGCTTTATTTGTTATTTTTTTTTTAAAATAAGAGCACAAGAAACCAATATGAAGTAATCAGAACTCAAAATCATTAAATCTGTCAAGTCATATTCTGAATAATATGATATCATTAAACAAAGTCACATATCTAGAATAAGAATCAATGTAAATAAGCAAAAATATAAAATAAAATAAATCTAATTAATTTTTTTTTCAATTTTTCATTTTTTAAGTAAAACTAAAAACATAAAGAAAAATATCTTTCTACACCCCCAAACCTAAACTAAACATTGTCCTCAATGTTGCAATATAAGAAAAGAGGAAAGAAGAGATAATATATCAGTTGATGTGCTCATGTACATAGCTATGAAAAGAAAAATAGTCAATAAAGCACAAGCATAATCACATTAGGGTAAATCAATAATGAATCATATAAGCACACCCTAATAATGATTAGAGCAATCGACAAAGATAATAAACTAAAAACTAACTAAAGAAAATTAGAAATAAAAAATAAAAAACTAACTATTAAACAAAAATAACTATCAAAACAAAAAGTGGGTTGCCTCCCAGGAGCGTTAAGTTTACTGTCTTCAGCCAGACACACCTCCATCTAAACTCATCCAGGGTCCTTCAAAGCAATTATCTTCTCTTTATCAATTCTAATCAAATCAGAGTGAGTTAAGCAAATATTTAGTGGATCATTAGAATAAATAAAAGGAAACGCATCCTCCACTAAACTCTCAACCATGTCAACTTCAAAAGTATCATCGAAGTCTAATGGTTGTCTACTGGCATCAAATACATTTAACTCATATGTTAAGTTCCCAAAAGAAAGCCTCATCACTCCATTTCGACAATTTATTAAAGCATTAGATGTAGCAAGGAATGGACGACCTAAAATCACAGGAATTTGAGAAGATGCATTTGAAACCGGTTGTGTGTCTAAAACAATGAAGTCCACTGGAAAATAAAATTTGTCCACTTGAACAAGGACATCTTCTACTATTCCTCTCGGCCTTTTAACTGAGCGATCTGCAAGTTGAAGTGTAATGCTTGTGGGCTTCAATTCACCAAGTCCCAATTGTTCATAAACAGAATAAGGTAAGAGATTAACACTTGCCCCAAGATCAAGCAAAGCTTTTTCAACTCTATAATTTCCAATTATACAAGATATGGTTGGACAACCAGGATCTTTATATTTGGGTGGGGTGTTGTGTTACAAAATTGCACTTACTTGTTCTGTCAAAAATGCCTTCTTTTGCACATTTAGCTTACGCTTGATTGTACAAAGGTCTTTTAAAAATTTAGCATAAGATGGGATTTGTTTAATGGCATCTAAGAGAGGAATGTTAATCTTCACTTGTTTGAAAATTTCAAGAATGTCACCATTCGGCACCAATTTAGAGGAAGATTGTAATCTTTGAGGAAAAGGAGGAGCAATAGGAGAAACACAATTAGAGTTGTCAAGTTCATCACCATGTTTAGAATTCAAAGACTCCTTAGGTTCAACAACCTTCATTGGAATGTCTTTGTTAATGACCTTTCCACTTCTCAAAGTGGTGATGGACTTAGCATGCTCTTCTTGTGAACTTGAAGAATTTAAATTTTCAATTACAAATTGACCTTTAGGATTTGGTTGAGGTTGAGAAGGAAACTTCCCTTTTTCTTGAGTGCTCAAAGCTGTGGTCAATTGAGTGATAGAAGTCTTTAAGTCATTGATGGCTTGCATTGTTTGGTTGTTAATTGTTGCTTGACTTTGCATGAATGTTTGCAATGTGTCTTCAAAAGTCTTCTTATGTGGTGGAACATAATTTGAAGAAGAAGGGGGTACCTGCACATTAGACTCATTTCTCCAACTAAAGTTGGGATGATTTCTCCAATTAGGAGTATAAGTTTCAGAATAAGGAGAAGAAAATGGCCTTTTGTAGGTATTCATAGCATTTGCTTGAGTATGCAACACCTCTTGAAAAGCAGGGATTGTTGGGCAATCCTGTGTTTGGTGTCCATTACTCTCACATATACTACAAATATCTTGTGCTTTTTGAGAAGCTTTAGACATGTTTTCCCTATTAATTTCCATAGCCTCAACTTTTCTAGTTAAACTTGTAATTTTTGCTTTTACATCATCCTCTTCTTTAAGAAGGTACAAGGCCCCCTTAGTTGCCCCATTAGATTTGGTTTTATTACTACTTTCAAATTCATTAAAATCTTCCCATGATTGAGCATTTTCAGCTAACACATCAAAATAGTCCCATGCTTCCTCAGGTTCTTTACTCAAAAACTCTCCATTACACATCATTTCAACAAATTGCCTCATTTGAGAAGTCAAACCATTATAAAAGAAACTTATTGTACGCCATGTTTCATATCCATGATGTGGGCACAACAACAAAAGTTCTTTAAATCTCTCCCAACATTGAAAGAAAGTCTCATTTTCTTTTTGTGAAAAATTCATGATATTCTTTCGAAGTGTATTAGTTTTATGAGTGGGGAAAAACTTTTTCAAAAATTCTCTTTGCATTTCTTGCCATGATCCAATGGATCTTGGCTTCAAAGAATTCAACCAATTTTTTGCTTTTTCCTTTAAAGAAAAAGGAAAGAGTTTTAATCTAATAGCATCATTTGAAACATTTTGGTTTGGCAAAGTTGCACAAACCTCTTCAAACTCTTTTAAATGCAAATATGGGCTTTCTGATTCTAGGCCATGAAATTTGGGTAGTAATTGAATTACACCCGGCTTGAGTTCAAAACCACCTACATTAGTTGGAAAAATCATGCAAGAAGGAGAACTTGATCTAGTTGGTTGCAAATAATCACGCAAGGTTTTAACTTCAATATTTTGTGCATTATTATCCCCATTATTACTTCTTAGTTCCTCATTAGTTCTTAGATCCTCCATTGTATCAAAATAAAGATAATTTTCAAAAGATTTGTTCACTTTTTTCAATCGTCGAGAATTATCACGCACCCATGTGAACATGCAACAACAATTTTTTTTTTTTTTTAATAACAAACGAAAGTAAAAGTGCAAAAATTAAATGACAAAATATTAAAAAGTTAGAGGGTTAGAAGTTAATAGATAAAAATTAAAATTGCAAAAATAAGGCCAAAGGCACTATCAAGGTACACGTTTGATCCCGAAAAATTTTCGGTAGTAACGTGGGTAGTGCCTCCGGTCTAAAAAAAAAAGAAAAATTATAGAATTTAAATACTAAAAGTAAATGACATAAAGTAAATGACTGAATTTAAAGAGTTAGTGTGCAAAAATAAAAGTTAGAGAATTAGTAAAGTTAGAGTGAGTTTTTCATAATGGATTCTTGTCACACGTTGCAATTCCCCGGCAACGGCGCCAATTTGTTGTTACGTCTGAAACAAGACTATGAAGAAGTCAAATTCAGATTTATTTTACTTGCCAATTGTAGTAGACAAGGTCGATCCACAGGGAAAGCCTTGTGCAACAAAGAAAATAGTTACGAAGAAATAGAGGAAGAAAAATTAAGAAAGAAAGAGTAGAAGAGTATTGAGGGAATAACACGTTAAGAAATCAAGATAAGAAAACACTAAGGCATTAAAGATCATTGTAACATCTAATGATGTTCTTCATGTATCATGTTATCTCAGTTAGAATTAAATGAAAATTCTATCTAACCGGAAGATATGAACATTAAAATTAAAACTAAAGATAGAAAATACTTTGGATAGATGAAGGATCAAAATAATTGTCTCTTCAAGTTTTCTATGTATCCAAATCACAAAAGATCAAGAAGGATAGCCTTCAAGCATCTTATGTATCCAAATCACAAAGAAACAAAAAGAAGAACAATATTAAATAAGCATCACTTCAAATAAACAATACTTACTTGAAACCATTGATGCAACATGAATTGAACTCCATTGATTGTTACAAATCACCTCTAGCCTTAGCTTGAGAGCTTAGAAAGCCATTACAATAAAACTAAAAATAAAATTACAAAATAAGAGAAGAAAATAGGAGAAGAGAGCTCCAAAGAGGAGAGAATGCCCCATCTATCACGTCCACCCCTCTATTTATAGGAAAAGAAAGGGTTGCTTCAAAGGGTAAAATCAAATCATATCTCCAGATTTCATCCTGATTGATTGCCTGATTCGACCCCTATATCTTCGGAATTTGGAATTTCTTCCTGAAATAACACTTGTAGCCACGGAAGTCTTCTTTCCATTGCCACCAGAATCGTATCAACCCAAATTATACATAAAAAGATATGATCAAAATACTAAGGCTGTGTCAATCTATCCGAATCAACTTCTTTCATAATTTAGTTCTATTCGTACAAATCTCAAATCAAATGGGTCCACAAAGTTGTGTTCGACCATTCCATGCATGTTTAGACCATTAGGAGCCCATTCTTGACTTTTAAATAGCTTTGAGTAGTTGGGCTTAACTTCCTCTTCCAGTTGTATCTTGTTGAAGCCTGTTTAGACATATAAACTCAATTAAGGTCCAACTAACTTATTCAAAACATAAATAGCCCAAATCAGCAATGAATTAACACAAAATAGGATTGCAAATAGAAATTTGAAAACATTTTATTAAACATTATTTCAGTGTATCACAAGCGTGCCGAATAGCTTTATTAATGAATTTCATTTAATAAATAATAATTTAAAATTTAAAATTTTAAAAATACTTCCTAAATATAATATATATTTTATTCAATAATCACTATTTGTATATATGATAAATAAATATTAAATTTTTAATAAAAAGTAGTGTTAATAATAGATTAAACTTTCACTATTTATATATAATATATTTATTTCTTAAAATTTCTTATTAATTTTAAAATATAATTTATAAAAAAGAGAGAGAAGAGAGGGATCCAAGAGACAGAGAGGAGAGAGTCTAGAGAGAGGGGGAGGCGAGAGTGTGAGGAGAGAGAGAAAGGGAAGTGTGAGATGGAGGAGAGAGAGGGTGAGGAGAGACAGAGGGTGAGGAGAGAGAGAGGGAAAGTGAGGATAGAGAAATAGGGAGGAGAGAGAAGGAGGAGAGAGGGATAGAGAGGAGAGAGAGGGAGAGGGTAGAGAGAGGGAGAGGATAGAGAGAGGAGAGAGGGTAGAGAGAGAGGAGAGGGAAGAGAGAGAGGGGAGGGAAGAGAGAGATATGGGAGGGGGTATTAACTTTAATTTTTTTTTAAAAAGTGCATTAGCAACGTATACATGTATACGCCGCTATATGTCACTAATAGACTATAGTATTAGCACGTATGCAACTATACATGGAAGAGAGAGATGAGAGGGAAGTGAGAGGATATGGAAGAGAGAGAGAAGAGAGGGAAGTGAGAGAGGAGAGGGAAGAGAGAGGATAGGGAAGAGAGAAAGGGGAGGGAAGAGAGAGAGAAGGGAGGGAAAAGAGAGAGGGGAGGGAAGAGAGAGAGGGAGGGAGGATAGAGAGAGGATAGGGAAGAGAGAGAGAGGAGAGGGAAAAGAAAGAGATAGAGGGGAGGGAAGAGAGTGAGAGGGGAGGGTGGAGAGAGAGAGAAAGGATAGGAAAGAGAGAGTGGGGAGGAAAGAGAGAGAGGGGAGGGAAGAGAGAGGGGGGATATTCATTTTATATTTTTTTAAAAAGTGTATTAGCGATGTATACATGTATACATCGCTAATCGCTAATACTGTAGTGTATTATAGATGTATAGATTTATACCTCGCTAATACAATAGTGGATTAGTGACGTATAGCTGTATATGTCGCTAATACACTACAGTATTTGCGATGTACACAGCTATATGTTGCTAATGGCTTTTGAAATGTTTTTAAAAAATTAAATTAAAATAGATAGAGAGAGTGAGGAGAGAGGAGAGGGATGAGAGAGAGAGGAGAGGGAAGAGAGAGAAGGAGGATAGGAAAGAGAGAGAGTGAGAGGAGAGGGAAGAGAGAGAGGAGAGGTGAGAGAGAGAGAGGAGAGGGAAGAGAGGGAGAGGAGAGGAGAGAGAGAGAGAAAGAGAGAGGAGAGGAGAGGGAAGAGGGAGAGAGAGAGAGAGGGAAGAGAGAAAGAAGGGAGAGGGGGATATGAATTTTATTTTTTTAATAAAAAGTGTATTACCAACGTATACTTGTATATGTCGCTAATACTATGGTATATTAGCGATGTATACATCTATGCATCGCTAATACAATAATGTATTTGTGACATATAGTTGTATACATCGCTAATACAATAGTGTATTAGCGACATATGTAGCTATACTTCGCTAATGGCTTTTTCAATTTTTTTAAAAATAAAATTAAAATAGATAGAGAGAGGAGAGGGAAGAGCGAGAGAGAGGATAGGTAAGAGAGAGAGAGGAGAGGGAAGAGAGAGAGAGGTTAGGTAAGAGAGAGAGGAGAGGGAAGAGAGAGAGAGGATAGGTAAGAGAGAGAGAGGAGAGGGAAGAGAGAGTGAGGAGGGGGAAGAGAGAAAGAGAGGAGAGGGCAGAGAGAGAGGGGCGGGAAGCGAGCGAGAGAAAGAGAGAGGGGAGGGAAGAAAGTGAGAGAGAGGGGGGAGGGAAGAGAGAGAGGGGAGGGACAGAGAAAGATGGAGAGAGTGAAGAGGGAAGAGAAAGAGAGAGAGAGAGAGGGAAGGGACAGAGAAAGATGGAGAGAGCAAAGAGGGAAGAGAAAGAAAGAGAGAGAGAGAGGAGGGAGAGATATGGGAAAGAGAGATAGAGAGAGATGGAAGAGAGAGAGGAGAGGGAAGAGAGAGAAAGAGAGGCTGGGTAAGGAGAGAGGATAGGGAAGAGATCTAGTGAGAGAGGGGAGGGAAGAGAGAGATGGGAGAGGGGGTTATTAAGTTTTTTTAAAAAGTGTATTTGTAATGTATACATTACTAATACTATGGTGTATGAGCGACGTATATATCTATATGTCACTAATACAATAATGTATTAGCAACGTATAGTTGTATATGTCGCTGATACACTATAATATTTTCGACGTATGCAGCTATATGTTGCTAATGGCTTTTGAATTTTTTTAAAGAAAGAAAATTAAAATAGATAGTGAGAGTGAGGATAGGGAAGAGAGAGGGAGGTGAGGGAAGAGAAAGAGAGGAGAGGGAAGAGAGAGAGAAGGGAGGAAAGAGAGGGAAGAGAAAGAGGAACATGATGAGAGAGAGAGGGAGAGGGAAGAGAGAGGGGGTAAGAGAGTGGGAGAAAGAGTGGTGAGGGAAGAGAGAGAGGGGAGGGAAGAGACAGATGGGTGGGGAGAGAGATGGGAGAGAAGAAAGAGAGAGGGGAGGGAAGAGAGAGAGAGAGAGGAGGGAAGAGAGAGTGAGGGGGGATATAAAATTTTTTTTGAAATAATGTATTAGCAACATAAACATGTATACATCGCTAATACTACTATGTATTAGTAACGTATAGATGTATACATGTGTATTAGCGACATATAGCTGGATATGTCAATAATACACTATAGTATTAGCGACATATGTAGCTATATGTCGCTAAGCTATATGTCGCTAATGACTTTGAAATTTCTTTTGAAAAATAAAATTAAAACAGTTAGACAGAGTGAGGAGAGAGAGGAGATGGAAGAGGGAGAGAGGATGGGGAGGAGAGAGATAGAAGAGGGAAGAGAGAGAGGATAGGGAAGTGAGAGAGAGAGAGGAGAGGGAAGAGAGAGAGGAGAGAGGAGAGAGGAGAGGGAAGAGAGGGAGAGAGAGAGAGGGAAGAGAGAGGAGAGGGAAGAGAGAGAGAGAGAGAGCAAGACAGAGAGAGAGTGAGAGAGAGGGAAGAGAGAGAGGAGAGGGAAGAAAGAGAGAGGGGAGAGGGAGAGAGAGATGGGAGGGAAGAGAGAGAGATGGGAGGGGGATATTAAATTTAATTTTTTTATAAAAAGTGTATTAGTGACGTATATATGTATACGCGCTATATGTTGCTAATACACTATAGTATTAATATGTATGCATAGTATTAGTGACGTATGCAGCTATAGTAAAAAAAATAAAATTAAAATGGATAGAGTGAGGAGAGAGAGGAGAGGGGAGATCGAGAGGAGAGGGAATAGAGAGAGAGGATAGGGAAGAGAGAGAGGAGAGGGAAGAGATAGAGAGCGAAGAGAGAAAGGGAAGTGAGAGAGATGGAAGGGAAGTGAGAGAGAGAGGGAAAGAGGAGAGGGAAGAGAGAGAGAGTATAGGGAAGAGAGAGGGGGGAGGGAAGAGAGAGAGGGGATAGGGAAGAGAGCGAGAGAGGGGAGAGAAGAGAGAGGGGAGCGAAGAGAGAGAGAGAGTGGATAAGGAAGAGAAAGAGAGAGAGGGGGAGGGAAGAGAAAGAGAGAGGGGTGGGATGAGAGGGAGGATAGGGAAGAGAGAGAAAGATAGAGGGGAGAGAAGAGAGAGAGGGGAGGGAAGAGAGAGGAGAGAAGAAAGAGACAGGGGAGGGGAGAGAGAGAGGGGAGGGAAGAGAGTGGGGAGGGAAGAGAGAGAGCAAGGTTATTAATTTTATCATTTTTTAAAGTGTATTAGTTAACATATACATGTAGACGTTGCTAATTTTACGATGTATTAGGAGTGTACAAATGTATAGCAATATTCGTCGCTAATACACTATAGTATTTGCATTTTATGCAGCTGTACGTCGCAAACAACTTTTTTAATTTTTCAAAAACCTAAACTTAAAGTTGATCGAGAGTGAGGAGAGACAAGAGAGGGAAGAGAGAGAGGAGAGAGAGAAAGGGAAGAGAGAGAGAGATGGCAGGGAAGAGGAGAGGGAAGAAAGAGATAGAGGGGAGAGGGGGATATTAATTTTTTTTAAAAAAGTGAAGTGTGTTAGAGATGTATTACATGTATATGTTGTTAATACTAAGGAGTATTAGCAATATATACATATATACATCGCAAATACACTGTAGTATTCGTGACGTATGCCGCTATATTTCGTAAATGACTTTTTAAATTTGTTTAAAAATAAAATTAAAATAGAAGATAGAGAGAGTGAGGAGAGATAAAATTGGGAAGAGAGAGAGAGGAGAGGGTAGAGAGAGAGGATAGGGGAGAGAGAGAGGATAGGGGAGAGAGGGGAGAGGGAAGAGTGAGAGAGAGGGGAGGGAAGAGAGAGGAGAGAGAAGAGAGAGAGGGAAGAGAGTGGGGAGGGAAGAGAGAGAGGATAGGGAAGAGAGAGAGGGGAGGGGAGAGAGAGGGGGGAGGGAAGAGTGAGTGGTGAGGAAAGAGAGAGAGAGGGTACGGAAGAGACAGAGAGGGGAGGGAAGAGAGAGTGAAGGGGACATAAATTTTTTTTGAAAAAAAAAATATTAGCAGCATATACATGTATATATCGTAAATACTAATGTGTATTAGCGATGTATAGATGTATACATTGCTAATACAATAGTGTATTAGCATTCTATAGTTGGGATACTTTGCTAATACACTATAGTATTAGCGATGTATACAACTATACGTTGCTAATGGCTTTTTAAATTTTTTTTAAAATAAAATTAAAAAAGATAGAGAGGGTGAGGAGAGAGAGGAGGGGAAGGGAGAGTGAGAGCAGAGGGAAGAGAGAGAGAGTGGATAGGGAAGAGAGATAGAGGATAGGGGAGGGAGAGAGGAGAGGAAGAGAGAGAGAAAGGAGAGGGAAGAGAGAGCAAGAGCGAATGAGAAAGAGAGAGGGAAGAGAGATATAGGAAGAGAGAGAGAAAGGGAAGAAAGAGAGAAAGGGAAGAGAGAGAAAGAGAGGGGAGGGAAGATAGAGAAAGAGGTGAGGAAACAGAGAGAGGAGGGAAGAGAGAGATAGGTAAGGGAGGGGAGAGAGAGAGAGGGGAGGGAAGACAGAGCGAGGGGGATATAATTCTTTTTAAACAAAAATATATTATCGACATATACATGTATATATCGCTAATATTATTGTGTATTCGAGTTGTATAGATGTATACGTCGCTAATACAAAAGGACATTAATGATATATAACTGGATACGTCGCTAATACACTATAGTATAAGATTATGGCTTTTTAAATTTTTTTAAAAAATTAAAATTAAAATAGATAGAGAGAGTTAGGAGAGAGAGGAGGGGGAAGGGAGAGAGAGAGGATTTGGAAGAGAGAGGAGAGGGAAGAGAGAGAGAGTGGATAGGGATGAGAGATAGAGGATAAGGGAGAGAGAGGATAGGGAAGAGAGAGCGAGAGAAAATGATAGAGATAGGGAAGAGAGACAGAAAGGAAGAGAGAGAAAGAGAGGTGAGGGAAGAGAGAGGATAGGGAAGAGAGAGAGGGGAGGGGAGAGAGAGGGGGGAGGGAAGAGTGAGTGGTGAGGAAAGAGAGAGAGGGTACAGAAGAGACAGAGAGGGGAGGGAAGAGAGAGTGAAGGGGACATAAATCTTTTTTGAAAAAAAAATATTAGCAGCATATACATGTATACATCGTAAATACTAATGTGTATTAGCGATGTATAGATGTATACATTGCTAATACAATAGTGTATTAGCATTGTATAGTTGGGATACTTTGCTAATACACTATAGTATTAGCGATGTATACAACTATACGTTGCTAATGGCTTTTTAAATTTTTTTAAAAATAAAATTAAAAAAGATAGAGAGGGTGAGGAGAGAGAGGAGGGGGAAGGGAGAGTGAGAGCAGAGGGAAGAGAGAGAGAGTGGATAGGGAAGAGAGATAGAGGATAGGGGAGGGAGAGAGGAGAGGGAAGAGAGAGAGAAAGGAGAGGGAAGAGAGAGCAAGAGCGAATGAGAGAGTGGGAAGAGAGAGAGAAAGGGAAGAAAGAGAGAAAGGGAAGAGAGAGAAAGAGAGGGGAGGGAAGATAGAGAAAGAGGTGAGGAAAGAGAGAGAGAGGAGGGAAGAGAGAGATGGGTAAGGGAGGGGAGAGAGAGGGGAGGGCAGACAGAGCGAGGGGGATATAATTCTTTTTAAACAAAAATATATTATCGACGTATACATGTATATATCGCTAATATTATTGTGTAGTCGAGTTGTATAGATGTATATGTTGCTAATACAAAAGGACATTAATGATATATAGCTGGATACGTCGCTAATACACTATAGTATAAGATTATGGCTTTTTAAATTGTTTTAAAAAATTAAAATTAAAATAGATAGAGAGAGTTAGGAGAGAGAGGAGGGGGAAGGGAGAGAGAGAGGATTTGGAAGAGAGAGGAGAGGGAAGAGAGAGAGAGAGTGGATAGGGATGAGAGATAGAGGATAGGGGAGAGAGAGGATAGGGAAGAGAGAGCGAGAGAAAATGAGAGAGATAGGGAAGAGAGACAGAAAGGATGAGAGAGAAAGAGAGGTGAGGAAGAGAGAGAGGATAGGGAAGAGAGAGAGGGGGGAGGGAAGAGTGAGTGGTGAGGAAAGAGAGAGAGGGTACAGAAGAGACAGAGAGGGGAGGGAAGAGAGAGTGAAGGGGACATAAATCTTTTTTGAAAAAAAAAATATTAGCAGCATATACATGTATACATCGTAAATACTAATGTGTATTAGCGATGTATAGATGTATACATTGCTAATACAATAGTGTATTAGCATTGTATAGTTGGGATACTTTGCTAATACACTATAGTATTAGCGATGTATACAACTATACGTTGCTAATGGCTTTTTAAATTTTTTTAAAAATAAAATTAAAAGAGATAGAGAGGGTGAGGAGATAGAGGAGGGGGAAGGGAGAGTGAGAGCAGAGGGAAGAGAGAGAGAGTGGATAGGAAAGAGAGATAGAGGATAGGGGAGGGAGAGAGGAGAGGGAAGAGAGAGAGAAAGGAGAGGGAAGAGAGAGCGAGAGCGAATGAGAGAGAGAGAGGGAAGAGAGAGAGAAAGGGAAGAAAGTGAGAAAGGGAAGAGAGAGAAAGAGAGGGGAGGGAAGATAGAGAAAGAGGTGAGGAAAGAGAGAGAGAGGAGGGAAGAGAGAGATGGGTAAGGGAGGGGAGAGAGAGAGGGGAGGGAAGATAGAGCGAGGGGGATATAATTCTTTTTAAACAAAAATATATTATTGATGTATACATGTATATGTCGCTAATATTACTGTGTATTCAAGTTGTATAGATGTATACATCACTAATACAATTGTACATTAGCAATATATAGCTAGATACGTCGCTAATACACTATAGTATAAGCTAATGGTTTTTTAAATTTTTTTAAAAATTAAAATTAAAATAGATAGAGAGGGTGAGGAGAGAGATGAGGGTGAAGGGAGAGAGAGAAGATTGGGAAGAGAGAGAGGAGAGGGAAGAGAGAGAGTGGATAGGGATGAGAGATAGAGGATAGGGAGAGTGAGAGGAGAGGGAAGAGAGAGAGAAAGGAGAGGGAAGAGAGAGTGAGAGAAAATCAGAGAGATAGGGATGAGAGAGAGAGGGAAAGAGAGAGAAAGGAAGAGAGAGAAAGAGAGGCGAGGGAAGATAGAGAAAGAGAGGTGAGGGAAGAGAGAGAGGATAGGGAAGAGATGTAGTGCAAGAGAGAGAAGAGGGAAGATAGAGAGAGGGGAGCAAAGAGAGAGAGTGAGAGAAAGAGGAGAGGGAAGAGAGAGAGGGGATGGGGAAGAGAGAGAGGGGAGTGAAGAGAGAGATGGGTAGGGGAGGGGAGAGAGAGGGGAGGGAAGAGAGAGATGGGATAGAAGAGACAGAGAGGGGAGGGAAGAGAGACCGAGGGGGATATAATTCTTTTTAAACAAAAATATATTATTGACGTATATATGTAAATGTTGCTAATATTACTGTGTATTCGAGTTGTATATACGTCGCTAATACAATAATATATTAGCGCCGTATAGCTAGATACATCGGTAATACACTATAGTATTAGCTAATGGCTTTTTAAATTTTTTCAAAAATTAAAATAAAATAGATAGAGAGATTGAGGTGAGAGAGGAGGGGGAAGAGAGAGAGAGAGGATAGGGAAGCGAGAGAGAGGAGAGGGAAGAGAGAAAGAGGATAGGGGAGAGAGAAAGGAGAGGGAAGAGAGTGTGAGAGAGGAGAGGGAAGAGAGAGAGGGGAGAGCGGGGATATTAATTTTATTTCTTAGAAAAAAGTTTGTTAGTGACGTATATGTTGTTAATACTATGGTGTATTAACAATTTATACATGTATACATCGCTAATACACCGTAGTATTTACGACATATGGCGCTATATATTGCTAATGGTTTTTTAAAATTTAAAAAATGAAATTAAAATAGATAGAGTGAGGAGAGAGGAGTGGGAAGAGAGAAAGATGTAGAGGGAGAGGGAAAACAAAGAGAGAGAGATTAGAGAGGGAAGAGAGAGAAAGTAGAGGGAAGAGAGGGGGAGAGGAGAGGGAAGAGGGAGAGGGAGAGGAGAGAGAGAGATGAGGGAAGAGAGAGAGACAGAATAGATCTAGAGAGAGATAGAGGGGTGGGTTGAGAGAGAGGGGAGAGGGGGTATTAATTTTATTTATTTAAAAAAGTGTATTAGCGGCGTATATATATATGGTGCTAATACTATGGTGTATTAGTGACCTATACATCTATACGTTGCTAATACAATAGTGTATTAGCGACATATAGCTATTTATGTTGCTAATACACTATAGTATTCGCGATGTATGTGGCTATATTTCTCTAATGGGTTTTAAATTTTTTTATAAAATAAAATTAAAATTGATAGAGTGAGTGAGGAGAGAGAGGATAGGGAAGAGTGAGGAGTGGGAAGAGTGAGAGAGGAGAGGGAAGAGAGAGAGAGGAGAGGGAAGAGAGAGAGGGGAGGGAAGAGAGAGAGAGAGGAGACGGAAGAGAAATTTTGCCTGCGCGGGGAAATTTCAAGCATGGGCAAAATTTCCCCTCGTAGGCAAATTTTCACCCGCTTATAAAACCACCGCAGTCCTGCCTGCAAACATGTCGACTCCCAGTTCCCCTTAGCCACCCCGCCGACCCGCTGCCGACCCCCCACCTCCTCTGGTGCCTCCGCCCCCTTCATCCCTCCCGGTCCCTCTTTTCCCCTCCGATCCCTCCCTCCCTCCCGGGACCTGAGGCCGGCAGGGAGGCACCGTCCTTCGTCCCCCACCCCCTTCGGTACCCCCTCATTGTTCTCTGCCCTCTCTCTCCCCATTGCTCTGGTCCCCCCTCCTTCCCCCCCTCCTCTGATTTTTAGAGGGTGGGGTTGGGGGGTGGAGGAAGGAGGGGGTCGAGCATGGGAGAGGAGGACTGGTGGATGGACCATTGCAACCGCCGTCCCCTCCCCCCTCCTCTGATTTTCAGAAGTGGGGGTGGAGCTGGGAGGGGGGTGAGGGCCAGGAGGACGGCGGCGATAACTCTTAGCTTCATTTAACTGCCAATCGATCATTTGATTCTTCTATATTTACAATGATTGATCATTTTGCCTAAAATTTATTACTTTACCGTTTTTGCCCTAAAGTCTTTTAAAACCTCTAAAATCACTTCTAGATCTTCTTGAAATAATTTTTGTATGTAAATGTGATCTAAATAAGATGCAAAAATATTTAACATTCTTCATTCTTTTGTCTTGATTAATTAGAAAACCTATGTTCCTATTTTTTAAGTGACAATTCCAAATTTGACTCGACCACAAAAAACCTCAAATCAGATTCAAAGACTTAAGTACATACATAAGGTTTTTTAACATAATTTTAAGAAAGAAATATGTCACTACACTTACATATGACTCATATTTTTTTAAATAAAAGTGTCTTAGACCTTAGGTAATTTTTTTCTCTATACACAATGATTGTGTGACCTTTATTAACCCTCTCTACAACCACCAATATTCCTCCACTTTTAGCTTCAAGAGTAAGAGCTGCTATATGAACTTCATCAATAGTCCTATCCTTGCATATTACTTTCACAAGTTCCCTGTATTTCCATTGCAGGTACATGTTTTCAATTGTCCCATCAAACACACCTCGTCTACATGAAGATAGATTCAATCTTGTACGACAAAAGTGCATAGTTCATTGCTAATCTTTGATTATTTATTAAACCCCAAGACAATCATTGAAATAAGAAGAAAATAGGAAAATCAGTGTATCTGAAAAAAAATACCAACCACAAAATAACAAGGTTGCACTCTAAGATCTCAATCTCATATTGGTCCTAGTATTTAAGTTTTTCAACAATCATGCGAAATGCATATGATGTTGTAAGAACATATGAGTCACATGTCTAGTTTATTAGATAATTCTTTGTCAAAGTTATATCAAGAAACTATATATATATATATATATATATATATATATATATATATATATATATATATATATATATATATATATATATATATATATATATATATATATATATATATATATATATATATATATATATATATATATATATATGATTCTTAGAATATGATTTGACCTAATAATATCTCTAACTTATTTCCTTTTCAATTGTTCGAAATTGTTTGTTTGTCGATTTAATTTGATTTTCTTGGGGTAATGAGTTAGGTTATTTATAAATTTCTTAAGGTTTAAGTTTATTTTAGTTTAGATTATTAGTGTAAAGATTGATTCACCCAAAATTTATACCTATCTAAAGGCATTTTTTTATTTTTCCTTCATCCAAGGAGTGGGCCCCATCGTGAGACCCACATTTGTGGGGGATGACATGCTAGCCATTTTGGCTGCCAACCTTCTTTTGAATTGTCTAAATGGGATTGGTATGCTAAATTTGTTTTTGAGTCAAAAGTACACTTAAATGGTTACTTAGGGCATTTTTACCTATTTTTCAGCCTAATAATTTAATTTATAACCCATAAGCCTTACTATAAAAAGAAAACTCTAGCCATTTACCAAATGGGGAAGAGCTGAGAATAAGAGGGTGGCTAAACTTTACCCCCATTCCCAAAGGAAAAACACTTCTTATGGTAATATTTTCCCTCTTAATCACCCCTTAATCTTCTAATTTTTGTCTTAATCATCTTTATCTTTACTTCTCCTATTTGGATTCTCTATTTTCTTCCATCAAAATCATGTTTTTTATTCTAATTTAAAAACCTAATGAGGTAATTTTCGTTTTTAACCTAAGGAGGTTTTGAATCTATCATTTTTTAGGTTGATTTGAGTTTGTTAGTTAGTTTTGACTATAATTAAGTAAAAACCCTAACTTTTGGATATGATTTCTTGAGGTTAAAGATTGTTCAAAGGATTCAAAAGCTTGATAGATATAAGGGGTTTTCTTTATAAGAGTTTTTTCCTTAAAATGTCATTATTGTGGGCTTTTTTGAACTTTTGATTCGTCTTGATGTGTAATTAATTTATTAAACATATGCGACTTATGGTTGTTTTTGTAAGTTTAAGCATGAGAAATGTTAGATCTATCATATTTTAGGCTTGGGTAATGGTTATATAAAGTTTTATGATTTTTTTTATTTATTTTTAAAGAATTTTGATTTAGTTTTTGAGGTAGAAGATGATTATTTTGACAGTTCTATTCAGACCATTCGATCACCTGTGGGTAGATCAAACGGTAAGCTCTTCAAATAGGATGATAGGCCGTTCAAATGACTAACCATTCAAATGGGCCACTAGGCCGTTCAAATGGCCCAAATAACTCTCTATTTTAGATTCATGACTATGTTTTGGATACTTTTAGTTTTGCTCTTCAATTTTTTATGGGAATAGCCTATCATGTATAGATTATATTCCTAATTTTTTGAATATTTCTAGAATAATATGTATTTATTATATTTTTTGGAATACATATTGCATGGTAAAATAGCTATCTATTTTTGTGTTTAGAAGCATGTTTAGGGATGAAAGCATATGAATTTTTTGTTCCTGCGAGAGTGATATTGAGTAAATAATTAGGTTTTAATCATTTTTACTTAATAAAAAATTCTATGCGAAGAGGCTAGAACTCTTAATTTTTACTTATTGAATGTACTAGTTTTAAGACCAATCTAGTGATCCGCTAAGTCAATTAGATAGATATTAAACTCTTAATTGATAGTTAAGGATTATTTATTAAAGAATTTTCTTTCACTACTCGATATTAATCAGATTTGCCTTGACATTGCTTTAGAATCTTGCATAAAATTTCATTGTTTAATTGCTTGTGCTAGGGTTGAAATTCCAATTGTGCTTAAGTTTGATTTTTTTAAGAATATCTACTGAAACTTGTTGAATTGTGTGCCATAGGTTGGTAGTTTTTCTCTCATAATTTTTTTGACTTTGGTGCTTAATTTGCAGTGCTTGTGGTAATTTCTATTAATTGAATTCAATGGTTGGATTGAATAACGCAATGAATAAGCTAATGGAAACAGTAAAGCTCTTAGTGCTTTATTCAATGTTGTAGGAAAATCATAATATAGGTTAATCTCTACTTGTTTGTATGCCAAAATAGCTTGGGAGAAATTATAAAAACATAATGAAGGAATTGAGGCTATGAAGGTGTTTAGGCTTTAAATGCTGAATTTAGAATTTGAAAACATGTTAATGAGTGAAGAGGAGATAATTTTTGAATAATATGCTAAAATTTTAAACATAGTCAACATGTGTAATTAACTAGGAAAACCTATTCTTGAATACCTTGTTATGACAAAACTCTTAAGGTCCTTCTCCTCAAAATATAAAATTAAGGTGGCTGCTATTAATAAATTAAAGAAAATTGACACCTTAGACTTAGAAGCGTTGGTTGAGAACCTTAGAAAATTTGAGATGTAAGAAGAGTCTTAGAGAATAAAAAGGAGATAGTTGAAAAGTCTAAGGGAAAATAGAATGCTCTAAAAATATATAGAAGAGCTTTGGGAAAAAGAAAGTTTTAAACACCTTAGATGAATATGAAGAATTTGAAAATGATGAAGAACTAACGCTTTTACTAACTATGAACTTCAAGAAATTCATGAAAAGTCAGAATATTAAATTTAGGACTAATGGACAAATTATTGAGAAGAAACAAGGGGGAAATAGAGATGAGAGACAAACAAAATAAGATAAAAAGATTTTGAATTGTTTTAAATGTGGTAAGTTAGGTCACTTTGTCGTTGATTGTCCTAACTTAAATTTTGACAATTCTTTTGATGAGAAGCCTAAAAAGAAAAAGTGGTTTGATTATAGAAAAAAAGAAAGATGTTTCTAAACTTACTTTGATGAGTGCTCTTTTGAAGAAGAAGAATTGTGCAACTATACTACCTTCCATGGAAGTGGGAAGGATAATAATTAAGAAGAAGATTCTCATGAGTTCACTTATTTGAAGAGAACTTAGAGTCTAAACTTGATTTTGATGAGTCTAAGGGATTCATCCAATATCTCTTAGTTTTAACGAAGAGAACAAAATGTATTGAGAGAGAGTTGAAGAAAAAAGAAGATGAACTAGTTGTGTCTTCTCAAGATACTAATAAGTTAGTGGATTTGAATGTGAAGTGAAGGACCTTAACCAAGACCTAAAAAGTGAGAAAGAAAAATCTAGTGCTCTCAATGGATACCTCATGTCTTCTAAATGGAAATTAGTTGGGTTCAAGAGTGGTTGAAGAAGTTGGAGACTATGCTTAACATAGGTTAAATAAACAAAATGAGTTTAGGTTTTAGGAATTGTTTGTCTACCCCCTTAGCAAGACCTACTATCTTTGCGAAAGGAGGAAGGATATGTTATAGCATTGTGGGTGTGTGTTCCATTTTATATATTGATACCCATGTTAGAAGAGAATGTCCTAACCCTTTAAAACTTAGGTCAAAGAAGAATGAGAAGAAGAAGCGCACTACCTCCTCTAGCCCTAAGCTACCTCACCAACTGTATGAGGAGAATATAAAGACAGTGGGGGTGAAAAAAGATGATCTTGACGCCTTGAAGGATCAATTTGGTAAAACAAGGAAGTCTACCTTAAATTGCCTTAGGATTGGTTGGCTAGGCAAGGCTGAGGATCATTACATCTTTAAGTAAAAGATTTTGATTTTGTCAATGATTTAATTGTTTCAATCTTTTAGACACATATTTTTGGTTTTATCTCATTTTTGCTTTGTTTTCATGTCTTCTAATTCATTTGTTTTGAATGAAAATGAAAACAAAAAAAATGGAATATGATAATAAAACAGAAAAAATTAGTATAGCTTTTGCTTGATTTTGCGATTAGGTGTATTTTGGTATTTGATGAAGTTCAGCTCTTGAGATATTTTAAAATTAAAATTTTTAAGCTAAAAAATAACATGATTAGTGGTCAAATATGTCTTAACTAAGAGAAGGATAGACTAAGGAAAGTGAAGATCAATTATATTTTCTTTTACTTGATGTTGTAATTCTCTAATTTTAAAAACATACACACATTATGTTGAGATTCTAAGTCACTTTTAAAAATGAATATTAAGAGAGAATTCTTAAACATAAGTTGAGTTAGGCGTTTTGATTTTAGTAGAGTCAAGGTGAACAAATTAGAGTATCTTTGGCTATATTTCTATTTAGGACTAAAAAAATTTCATATGCACTTCAATGTTTACAAATGTTATGTACGTTAATCTTTCTTTAGAGAATGAAATTGTTCTCCTAAAGATGATGAAAAAGCTAATGTGAAGCACCTATCCATTAACATCAAAAAAATTGAAAAAAAATGAATCAAAATGAATGACAAAGAATGAAAAAAAGTATGATGCAAGTAGAGAGGATTCAGAAAAGCCGTACCCTAGAAAAATGATTTGGGAAAAAATATCATAACTGTGAAAAAGGAGATAAATTCTAGTTAGAAAGAGAGTTAAAAAATCAGATCGTAGACTTTACTAGGGTTCAAACAAAATTTTCTTTTGGTTAAAAGTAATCTTGTGAGATTCAAGATTAAAATAGATAAGAGTTGACTACATTGGAGATTTTCTTCAAAAATTAATAAAAGAGGATTAATGTGTTAAAAAGAACATAATAAAATTGAAAATCATATACCAATGGGAATAACTGAACTAAGGTAAGACATTAATAAACATAATATGTTGATGCACTTAGATTAAATGAGAATTGATTAAAAATCGTCGAAAGAGCTTAACTATGCTGATTTTAATGTTTGAATTTTATTTTGAGTTTTGGATGTTATACATTTTTTATTTTGATGGGTAATACCTTTAAATAATTTTAGGAGTTTATTAAATTTTTTAGGATTTTTATGAATTCTTGCAATTTTTGTTATTTTCAAAAAAATTAAAAAATCAGATTTTTCTCAAACGGTAGATTGATTGGTCAAAACGATCAATCGCTATTCAAAATCTTTGAGAAAAAGCTTGGTTTTGATTTGTTTTCTTTCTATTTCACCTCCATTCCTCTCCAAACTTCAATGGGAGAGAATAGAGGAGATTTGAGTACTTTTTTGGCAAAAAACAAATGATTGTTTGCATCAAAATTAACAATTTCATCTTTGCCAAAGGCATGTTTCGAACCAAATATTAAATTTTTAGTTGATTTACAATGGTATTGCATGAGATTGAACTGGAAAATAGTTAGAAATAAGATGATTTAGCTTTGGATAAGTTTTAATGTGTTATGATCTATTAAAACACAAGATTTGATGAAAATTTTCATGCAATTTCATGAACCTTCACCGAATTGAGGGTTTTTAAAATTAGGGCGTTTAGGGTCAAAATTGACTATTGTTCCAATTGACAAAGTTGATCTCCCTATCATAATCTACCTTAGTTCAATTTTGAAGTCATTCTGTCATGCAAGTTTTTATGGTGTATTTTCAATTCAAAATTTTAATTGTTGGCGCATATGTTAATGCAATTTGAACTTCTAGGCTATTTATTTCATGTTCTATTCTCAATCCTAGTCTATACTTATCTCTAGGTTGATTTATGTGTGAATTTATCTAGATTGGGAAAGAAAAGAAGCAAAAGACCGTAGAGTAATGCATTAGGGATCTTGGATTATCTAGCAGTAGTCAAACCTATTTTATGTGAGTGGAGTCTGGTCCATATACTTCTAGAGACTACCATTGGTTGGATAGAGGCTAGACCATATTGGATGGACTAATTTTCAAGTATTTTCTCCTCAGGATAGCTAGTCTATCCTAGACTTGTCAGATTAGTGGTATGCATCACTTCGTTTGGAGGATGATGGCGCACTTGTAGGCGTTACTGAAGGAGTACAAGTGAGAGTGACACATGACATTATTGCCACTATTATTGGATGTGATAGGAGAGAAATCGCATTTCCATTTGTTGGATATGTCTTTCCACGAGTTGTCTGCCACTTTACTTGGTTTGCACGAGGTCCTGAGCTTGAGGTCTCACTACTTGCACATTCGATGACACGATACTTTAGATTACTTCATGTGATTGCTCGGCATATTGTCTAGAGTACGAGAAATGTGTGATTAGACAAAATGATGGCTAGAGAACTACATCTTCTCTCCTAGCATCATTTGGAGCTTGATTTTCCATTGGTCATCTTTGGAAGGATCATGGAGTTTTTGCATGGCCACACTCATGAGGTATTGTCTTATCCATATATTCTATGTTGGATCTTCATACCAGTGCATATGAGAGTACCACATATAGAGCCCACTATGATTGCGATGTGACCTGTAGACATTGGAGTGGTTCGATAGATGCTATCTCACCATCAAGATGTAGTTGATAGAGAAGATGCAACATTCGATCTACCTCTACCTGCAGATGATGATCAATTAGTGACGATGAGAGAGTTTAGAGTGTTCTAGGATGCAGTGTTACACAGATTCATAGACCTTGATCACTTGATTTGATCACGCTTTCCATGATTAAAACTTGTTCAGTTTCATATGTTTCATTATGATGATGAGATGTATTGTTGAAACTGATTTCATTATGGGATATGTCTTGGACGTGTGTTGCTTTAATCGTTTAATTTTATTCCATGCTTTATGTGATGATTATAACTTGATAGAGCTTTTATTGATTATTTTTATTAATTATGACTTTAACTTACTGTCTATTTATGTCAAAAAGGAGAAGTGATTATTGAAAATCAAAGTGCCTATCTATATAATTGATTGGACAAGGCTATGCAAATCAATTTGATTTTAAGTGTGTAGGATAAGTACAAGTTTATGCAAGGCTTTTCAAGATAAATTTCAAATTAATGAGTTTAAGTTAATTGAGTCTATGTTAAGTCTTTGTTGTGTCAAGTTATTTTGTACAATTTGAAAGTTAATGGACTATGACAAGAGTTATAATTTAATTTTGATTATCAAATGTGTAATATTTTGACAAGAAATAGCCAAAGGGGGAGATTGTAAAAACATATGAATCATGTGTCTAATTTATTGGCTAATTTCTTTTTCAAAATTATGTAAAGAAACCATATGTATATAATGAGTCTTAGAAACTAATTTAAGGTTGTTGTGGTCGAGTCAAATTTGGAGTTGACATATTTAAAAAATAGGAGGAGGCATGTTTTTATTGAATAGGTGGAAGATTGAAGAATGTGAAGAGTTTTAAAGCTTATTTAGTTCACATTGACGCACATAAATCACTTAGAAAAGGTTAAAAAGTGATTACAGAGGTTTCAAAAGGATTTAGGTCAAAAAAGGCAAAATAGGCAAAATAATCGATTACTAAAAAATGAGGAGAGAACGATCAATCATGTGTTTATTCAGCCATGTGCAAAATGAAACCGAGAGTTATCGGTAGAACATTCTCGCAATCGATCGATCGTTTGAAGAATTATCTACGTTAGAAATATCAATAGATTTATCACTACTTAAAATGATCGATCATTTGAGAACAGTTTACCAAAATTAAGACCTTCCAATTTCTATTTCATTCCTTTATTAAGTACAAGTCCTAAACTAACTTAATGAATTATATAAGGGTTATGAAATCTTGAAATTGAAGAGAGAAGAACCTAGAGGAAAAAAAAGAAAAGAGGGTTTACACATTTGATTATTGTTTTCCAAAGGAGAAATTATTTTAGCTTTGTATTTTAGATCTATGGTAGATTGAAGAAGACAATCCATGACTATAGAAGTTGATACATAGAGTATTCAAAGAGGTGTGTAGCATGTCTTCAATGGAAGATTGAAGATCTCTACAAGGCCACAATCAAGACAACAAGAGAAGATTGTTGAAGATTAGCTATAGGTAGAGACAAGGCAAGGATGAGAAAGTTTCAAATACTTAGAGAAGACTGGAAGGCTAGCAACAACGATCCTTGGGTCCATGTAAAGTTTGAGTTTTTAGTATATTGATTTGGTTTCTTTGGAACTATGGTGGTTTTTTTACCTAGTTGGGGTTTTTCAAGTAAATTGTTATGTTTATGTATGGATTGATTGATGGATAATTTGACAACGAGATTGAGTGAAATTGTTGTAAAATGAATTTCAATTTGTTTTCCAAAGACAACTACTAAACGAGGTCCTAAAGAATAAAAAACATCCCCATATGTTAATGCATGCAAATCTTTCCTCCCAAGCCAAAGAATTATCACATACCGATATAGATTTTTATGCATGTTATATAATTACTGACTTTTTCCAAAAACTATGTTTACTTTCGAAAATATGAAGCAGAAAATATCAGGAATAAAAAATTAAAAGAGATGCAGGTAAAATATTTACTGACAACATGATAGTAACAACTAATTCAAACATACAACTATGAAGAGAAATGCACAAAAAGAAATCTAAAATGCCTTGTACCTATTTCAGTATTATAAGTACGAAGAGAAAAAACCATTTTAAATAAAATTATGAGTCCCAGAAAAAATAGCATGATAGCAAATCGAAACATCCTGAATCAATTTTGAGCAAAGCATACAAGAAAAAAATTAGCATCACAGCAAATTAAACCATCTTAAATCGAAACACAACCAAAAAATCAATTTTGAGCAAAGCATACAAGAATGTACAAATGAAGAACAATTGCCTTAAAATGGATGCATCTCGGTGATGGAAAAGCAGGAGGTAAGGCACAACTATAACGATTACTACATAGAAACAGAACCAAGAAAAATCTCAACTGGAAAAAATGACAACATGTAGAGTACTTACAAAATTGCTTCAACTTTTAGTTGATTGTGATGTGTCGGAGGTTGGGCAAGGGATTTGGGAAAATGTGATGTGGATGAGGTCGGAAGAAGGCCAAAGGTGAGGTAGTGAATTTGGGCGAAGGTGGTAGGGTGGAGATAGAAAAAAGTCCGAAGAGGAGCAGGGGATTTGGATGTAGGATGATGCAGAGGAGGTCGGATGAAGGCCAAGTCATCAAGTTGGGTGAAGGTGATGTTAGAGTGGGTGAAGAAGATTTGGTGGTTTGTGTCGAAGTCGATCAAATTAATATTGGGCATGGAGTATAGAAGCAATGCCATCAGAACTACATACCCAAAATACCCGCTAAGTGGGCATACAAAGATGGGAATCCATGGGAAAGGTTGATAGAGAGTATGCGGGAGTGGTTGAGGGGAGAGTGTCATGGTTATATGGGAGAAGGGAAGAAGAACTGTGCAAAAGGATAACATCTACCAATGTTTAATTAATGCTATTTATTTTAAAATGTCATTAATATGTAAGATTTAATGACTATTCTTTAAAATATAGCTATAAATGTGTCCTTAATACCTACTTTGTTTGTAGTGATCATTTGGGCTCAAGTACTAATACTACTGATGCCCGTGTTTAACTTTAAAAAATTTACAAGAGTTATTTGAATGATTGCTAATCAAGAAGGATTTAGTTTTCAGTGTTTTATCTATTTAATATAAAATCTATATCAAATAAAAATTTTCAAATCTAGAAAGTCTCCAATTTTTTTATTTCTTCTCTTCATGAATTGATCCTCCACTTTTATGACATGTAAATTCAGGAGTGATTTCCATGTTGGACCAAGTTATGGGCTTGGTCCATATTAGTCATGTGACCGGCTAGGGTGCACCCGTTAAGGATCAAGGGGTTAAACTATGTGCAGGGTGGACTCATGACCTCGTACATGTGTCATCTAAGTTTGTTGGGCCAGAGTTGCACGCACACTCTAACTTTATATATATATATATATATATATATATATATATATATATATATATATATATATGAATACATTGCAAACCGGGAGAGTAGTTGGGCCTAATCCGAAGCCCATCTTGGGAGGGGCAAGCCCTAACTATAAAAGAGGGGCCTATAGCCCCTCTCCCTCACTTCCCATGATCCCTCTCTCTACTTGGCGTGAAGAGAAGTTCAGCCCTCTCCCCCTGTCTTGCTCCCTCTCTCACCAAAGCAGTTGGCTGCAGCTCTCCTTGTGTGGGTAGAGCCACCGGTCATCTCTCCACTCCCTCTCTCACGTGGTGATCAAGAGTGTCTAGCTCTCCCTCATTTGGTGTGCCTTGGGAAGCATGCAAGGAAGTCATAAGCCACGTCAAGAGGAGATTCAAAGGACAATTTTTGTCATCTCCATGTGACAAGGTTGAGTGGTGATCTTGTTCACATGATCATCAAAGAGGTAACTTTGATCCCTCTCATATATATATATATATATAAGGTCAGTAGATCTTAATCCTTGTTGTGGTTAGTGATTAACCTTTAATTGATCTTTTACTTGTATATATGTTCTTATCTTGATTACATGTGTATTTATTTTACACAATTTAAAATCTTTATTTTTACACCTTATTGCCAAGGGCTCATAACGAGGCTAACACTTCTGCCAGACAATAGTGTTATTGGAGCCCTGATTGGTGGAGAGAGTGCTAAAAATTATAATTTTGCCTCTTGCCATCCCTAAGTAGGCCGCGTCTAGGGCTAAAATTTTTTCCCTCCACACAAATGTAATTGAAATTTTTCTTGGAAAGAATCTTTAATTAGTATATTACATAGGTCTAAGTCAAATTTTTGTGTGATCTGATTTCGTGAAGCATACCAAATGCTATCCACACGATCAAGAGTGTTTTGGTTAATTTGGACTAAATTTGCCCAAAACAGAATTGATTTTTCCAGTATTTTTCTCAGCTTCATTAGGAGTTTGCAATTAACTTTTTTTGGTTGATTAGAGGTTGTAGAATTATTCTATAAATGTATTTTTCGCAAAAAAGTACTTAATACTACACTTGAGGGGCATTGTGGTAATTTTACCCTATTGGAATCAATGTTTGAAGTTTGATGTTCTTCTATTTTTGCATGGCTACTTTTATGATTGTGAAGTGATTGATGCATGTTTGAAATTGCACAATTGTTGTATGTGAATTTTGTGATTAACTAGCCTAAGGACAATTTTGTAAAATCACACAATTCAGAATTTTTATTTCTTGACAGAAGTTTATATTGTTATAAATTGTTAAGTTCACTCTCTTGTCTTCCTTATTTGGCATAGTCACTGTTGATAGATTGGTTACTTGATTGTTTTGTGTGTGAATAATTTCTATATAACCCTATATGCGGGTATAATAGTAAATTCACCTTGTTGGCACCTACGCACACCATAATTGTTGCTGAGATTGAACTTGTTTGCTGCTGAGATTAATTAGAGTCCTACTCTTTTTGTGTCAATCTAAATTAATGAACAATATATTTTCTATTGGCCTACTTACTGCCTTAACTGAAATATGTGACTTTAGATATACTTTCTCATTTTTGCCATTGCGTCTTGAATAACGCTAATGAGTTGGGTAAGATTGGGAAGCTCAACTCCACAAACTACCCCACTTGGAAGAGGAGAATCTTGTGCCATTCTCTTTCTAGACAACCTAGCTCATGTCTTAGACCAGTCAATGGAACTGCTTGCTGAATCCTCCGCTCTTGCTCAGAAGAGTGCGTATGAAAAGTTCAAGAAAGAGGATGTCAAGGCAAGGACCACAATCCTCACATTTATGGAGCCCAACATTGAGATGCTTTTCAAAAAGCAACAGACTACCAAGGAGATGATGGAGGTAGTGGCCATGCAATATGGGGAGACCATTGAGGCATACATTCGGATGTTGTTATTAGAACATGTGGATGATGGAAGGGGATAATGTGCTTGAGCACATTAAATCCATGCCCATCATTACCAGTGACAAGATTCTTGAGAACCACATAACGAAGTTGTCCAAGTTTCTACTCTTTTGAATAGCCTACCTATGTCTTGGGAGAGTGTAGTCATTGCACTTAACATCTTTGATAGAAACTCATACTGGATGACAGCACTGCCAAGCTTGGCTTGGTGCAAGAGACGAGGAACCATGTGAATGTCTTGAGTGCATCCATCTACCTTACTTAGAATGGATGCTCTAAGAGAGGTGGAGGAGGTCAAGGATTAAGATAGAGGAACTTAAGGAAAAGAGGCAAGAGATCTCAAGGTGGAGAAAAATGCAGCAACAATGACAACAAATCCAAAGGGACATGTATCAAATGAGGCTAGATGGGTCACTTTATGGATAACTGCCCTAATATAGATCAAGGAGTAGGTGACAAGATAAATTAGAATGGAAATGATGCAGACTATATGACTTTAGAGGCTTTGATTATTGTCTTCAATGGGAAGAGCTAGCGGCTAGATTTTGTAGCCATTAAGCATGCGGCCATGATAATGGGTGAGAAGATGATTAATCTGACTTTGGGTAGCACATGATCTACATGAAGAATAATATTTTTTGAGATGACCATCACAAGCTCCTACAAGATTCCTCCTTATCAAAGGATGAACTTGGTGCTGACAGATGTCCTATTTGAGACTAGGTTCAAGGGGGCAAAGGCAACTATTGGTAAGGATAAAAAAAATTATTTATTATTCTTTTTGTTATTTACTATTTATGTTGGATGTAGCCAATGACTTCTTTTAATAATGCAATAGCGTACTTTGATTATTTGGTGTATGTCTTATTATGATTTTCTTTTGTGGCACTTAAGGCTTTGCCATGTACATGTTAATAAGTTACGTAAAATGTCCAACACTAGAGTCCTCCCTAAGCAACATAGAGACTAAAAATTTTATATCCGTCTAATCGTCCTAGCGGATCAATAGATTGCTCCTAAAACTAGTACTTTGACAAGTAAGAATTAAGAGTTCTAGCTTCAATGTACAATTTTTTTTTCTATAGTGGAAACAAAAAAACTAATGACTATGCACATTCATGAACATTCTATCAAGCATTCATACCACAAACATGCAAATCACACATGAACACACAACGATTTAACTTGGAAAACCCAAACTTGGGTAAAATACAAGGACAACCTCACATGGCCAAATCAATGAACTAGCATGCAAGAATTTACAAGACCAAAAAATAACAAACAACCACTTTAACTCGACACAAATGAAAAACACTTTTCTTTATTCAGTCTTCTCTGTTGCCAGGCTTCAAGTTTCTCCCTCTGTTGAACCCTTGAAGTTTTCCTTCTTTGTTTTATGTCTTAGTCTTCTTCTAGAGGATGAATCAAAGACTAATTTTTCAATTGTTGATCCACCTTTGAGTTTCTTCAACTCTTTTGAAGACTTTGCTGCATCTCCTCAAGCTCTTGTGTGAAATGACCTATTTTGGGAAAGTGCGAGTTTTAGTGATCGATTGCTATAGATATTGATATACTGATGAACAACCATTTGCTATAGTACTGCTATAAGAATTTGCTACCTGTTGTTATAGTAACAAAATTGAAAATTCTTGCCTATTAATCCCAATTAATCTTGAATGAAAATTTTTACATACTTATGTAATATTTCTCTCATTCCTTTTCTCATAATCTAATATGATAAACCTTTTATCTTAAGTGTGTTAATGTGATGTGTGTGCATTTTTGTAAGAATATGTGAATTATATGTCAAGGTTGTTGGTTGATTTCTTTGTCTATTTCTAGAAGCCTTGTGTATGTATTGTGTCTATAATCTAATTGAAGTTGTCAAGTTGAGTTAGATTTAGAATTGACAGACTTTAAAACTAGGGCATACCTGTTTTTATAGATGAAGAAAGAAGACAGGTGACTGTTGAAAGTTTTTGAAGCTTATTTAGATCAAATTCGCATACCAAAATTACTTAGCCAAGTTTCAAAAGTGATTTCAGAGGTTTTAAAAAGTTTCAGGGTAAAAAGAGCAAAATGGTAAAAATGTAGACAGAACAATCAATCGCGAGAGAGACAATTAAACAAAATGATCAATCGGGCACTTGATTTTGTCCTTTGTAAAACGATGGCAAGAGGTATCAATTGATCACTTTCGTGAATCGATCAATTTTTTGAAGTGTCGTGCACAAAACAAGTAGTGAATCATCGATGGCTGTTTGGAACGATCGATTGCTTCAAGGACATGTTATCCTAATTAATCCATTCTGATTTCAATTTCCTTCATTATTCAAGTCAAAGACCTAAAACCAACTTCAGGAGCTATATCAGAGTTAAGAAATCACAAAATTGGAGAGTGAAAAACCTAGAGGAAATTAGAGAAAAAAAATTTATACCTTTTGCACATTGTTTTCTAAGGAGGATTCACATGAAGCTTTAAGTTAAAATCAATGGTGAATTCATGAAGCTATTCCACAACTAATAGGAGATTTCACACAAAGATGTTAAAGGAGTTGCAACATATCTTTGATGGGAAATTGAAGTTTTTTAAGGAAGGCAAAGTCAACATAACAAGAGGTTCTTGTTGAAGGCTAGAAGAAGACAAAGACAAAGTATGGAGGAAGAATAAAGTTTCAAGTGCTTGATGGAGAAGACTTGAAGGCCAACAACAACAAAGATTTGTAGAGATCTAAACAAGAAGAGCTTGTGTTAGAGTCAAAGCAATGATTGGTAGTTTGCTTGTGTCAATGTGAATTGTCTTGCTTGCTAGTAGTGCATTGATTTGGTTCCAATGTAGAACTGCTATTGTTTTTATGCCTTAGTTAGAGTTTTTTTATATTAAATTATTGTGTTCATGTGTGGATTAAATGCTTATGGATTGAATGATTGATACAACGTGCGTGAGGTTTAAGAGAATATTTACTTGATTTTGCTACGTATAAAAATTATGCATAACAAAGCTAGAGCTCATAGTTTTTTTCTTCATAGATAATCAAACTAGGGGCAATTTGGTGATATGTTGTACTCTTCTAAATGGATATTAAACTCAGAAATAGTAGCTGAGAGCAAATTATTAAAAAATTGATTTTGCTCCATGATATCAATATGATTTGACATGTTAATCTTCTATAGTTTGATTTCTTGTGCTAGAGAATTTGCTTAAGTTTACTTGTTTTTATATTAGAAATACTTGATTAAACTTGTTAATTTGTATGCTCTAGATTGCTAATCGCTCCTCTTATAATTTTCCTTGGTTTAAGTGCTTAAATTGTGTTGCTTGGGTTGTTTTTGTTGGATTAAAATCAATGGCCGGTGTTGAATAACTCATTAAATGAACATGGAGACTTAGAAAATCCAATGAATAAACCCCCCTTGTTTGGTGGACATAATTTCTCATATTGGAAAAATATTTAAAGTATTTATACAAGTGCTTGATGGGCAAGCCTGAAAATCGGTTGTAAAAGGCTAAAGTCCTCCAATGACTAAAGATGAGGATGGAAATTCTATTCTAAAAGATGAAACTAAATAGAATGTGTATAAGAATAAATTTGCAAATCAAAATAGTAAAGTTTTAGTGCATTATTCAATGTCGTAGGAAAACCACAATATAGGTTGATCTTTAATTATGTATCTCCCAAGGTTGCATGGGGTAAATTGGTAAAATATAATGAGCGAACTGAGGTAGTTAAGGTGTTAAGGCTACAAATGTTGACTGTAGAGTTTGAGAACTTGATAATGAGTGAGGAAGAGATAATTTCTAAATACTGTGCTAAAATTTAAGACACAGTAACCCATGTGATCAACTATGAGAGCCTATAAATGATTACCTTGTTGTGAGAAAGTTATTAAGGTCTTTGTCCTCTAAATTTAAAATTAAGGTATCTACAATTAATAAATTTAAGAAAATTGACACCTTAGATATTGATGAATTTGTTAGGACCCTTAGAACCATTGGGATGCAAGAAGAGTCCTATGTGAAGAAAAAAGAGTCGTCTGAAAAGTCCAAGGTAAAACAGAATGCCCTTAAAGTAACTGAAAGTACTTCCAAGAAAAATAAAGCGTTAAATACCTTAGATGAATCTAAAGAGTTTGAAGATGATGAAACACTAATGCTTTTTTGGCTAAGAACTTCAAGAAATTCATAAAAACTCAAAACATTAGATTTGACAATAAGGGACAAAATTATGGGAAGAGACAAGGAGATAAGAAAGATGAGAGGCAAGCTAATAAGACAAGAAGCATTTAAAATACATTGAATGTGGTAAATTAGGTCACTTTGCTGTTGATTATCCTAACATTAATTATGATAATTTTTTTAATTACAAACCTAAGAAATCAAAGGGGTTTTATTATAAGAGAAATGGAAAGGTGCTTGAAGCAACTTACTCTGATGAAGAAGAGTTGTGCAACTATACTACCTTCCATGCAAGTGTGAAGCATGACAATTATGAAGAAAATTCTCATGAGTTCTCTTCTCTTGAAGAGAACTCAGAGTGTAAGGTTGATTATGATAAGTTTAAGGGATTCCTCCAACAACTCTTACTCCTGACTAAGAAAACCAAAATCCTTATGAGTGAGTTGAAGAAGAAAGAAGATGAACTAGTTTTGCTTCTCAAGATGCAAATAGGTTAATGAAGTTGAATAACAAAATTGAAATAGAGGTGCATGACCTTAGGAAAGAGACCTAGAGAGTGAGAAAGAGAAGTCTAGTGCCCTCAATAGAGAATTTATGTCATCTGAAGAGAACTTTAAAAAAAAATCAAGAGTGGGAAAAAGAAGTTGGAGACTATGCTTAACATTGGTCAAACTTACAAAATAGGCCTAAGTTTTAGGAATTTCTTGTCTACCTCCTTAGCAAAGCCTACTATCTTTGTGAAGGTAAAAGAAAGTATTAAAGACCCTAAATAGTGACCAACCCACTTAGGTCAAGAGTGAAAAGAGGTAAGATAGATTCTAGTATTGTAGGTGTATATGATATTTGCCACAGTGAGACCCATACTAGAAGAGAATGTCATAAGAATTACCTTTTCAAACTTATGTTAATGAAGAATGAGATGAAGCACATGACCCCCTCTACCCCTAAGTTGCCCCACTAAATGTATGAAAAGAAGATGAAGAGAGTGTGGGTGAAGAAGGTTGATGTTCAAGCCTTGATGGATCAATTAGAAAGAGCAAGGAAGCTTGCCTTAGGTTGCCTTAAGATTGGGTGCCTAGGCATGGCTAAGGAGTCTCAAATCCTTAAGTAAGAGATTCTGATTTGTGTTCTTGGTTTAATTCTTTCTATAGTTTGGACATTCATGTTTTCAGTTTTATCGCATTTTACTTTGTTTTTACATGTCTTTAATTCAAAGGTTTTGAATAGAAAAAAATGGAGTATGATCCAAAACTAAAAAAAAGGTAGTGTAGTTTTAGCTTGGTTTTGCAATTGGCTTTGTTTCTTATTTTTGATAAGTTTGGCTCTTGAGACATTGAGATTAATTTTCTTTTAAGTTAAAAAGTAACATGATTAGTAGTCAAACTTACCTTAACTAAGAGAAGGATACACCAAGGAGAGTGAATATCAATTTGATTTTCTTTTTCTTGATGTTGTAATTCTTAGACTTTAAAAACTTGCACACATCATGTTGAGACTCAAGTCACTTTTCTGAATGAACATCAGGAGAGAATTTTTAAATAAAGGTTGACTTTGGCATTTGGATTTTAGTGAAGCCTAGGTGATCAAATAAGAGGATTTTTAGCTCGATTTCTTTAGATAAAGGAAGTATCCTCCTAAAGATGATGAGAAAGGGCTACCTATTTAGGTCGTCCTAGGATAGTGTGAAACTCCCATCTACTTGACATCAAGAAAAATAAATAAAAAAAATTGAATGATGCAAGAGGAGAGGCTCAAAAAGAGCAAAACCCAAAAAACATGTATAGAGGAAAAAATACCATAACTTAAAAATAGTCGTGAACATATAGATTATGAGCTTTTTGATTATTTTTATTTGTAAAAAAAAGTATGTACATAGATTCTAACTAAAGAGAGTTGCAAAATGTGAACTTAGTCTTTACTAGGGTCTAAATAAATTTGTCTCAGTTCAGTTAAGGGTGATCTTGCTCGATTCAATATTAAAAGAGACAAGAGTTGACTACATTTGTAATTTTTCTAATAATTAATAAAAGATGATTAATGTGTCAAAAATAAGAGAATAAAATTAACAATCACATACCAATGGTTGACTGATCTAAGGCAAGGCACTAAAGAACATAATTTGTGGATGCACTTAGATAAAAAGAGAATTGATTACAAAATCATCAAAATAAAGCTCAACTTTGCTTATTTTCATTGTTTTCATTTTTAATTTAAGTTCTGAATATCAATTTTTTTTTATTTTGATAGAAAATTCTTCCAATAATCTTAGGAATTTATAAGAATTTTTTTAAATTTTTTGAATTTTTGTAATATTTATTATTTTTGTAATATTTATTATTTTTGGAAAGTTTATTATTTTTAAGCTTTGTTTAATATTTGAACACACTTTATTTCAACTCTATTTCGTAGTAAACTCTCTGAAAGAGTCCTTAAGAGGTCATTTGAGGAGTTTTTGCGCGCTTCAAGACCGATTTTTACTTTAGTGAAAGTCAGTTCCAAGGCATTTGATTTTTAGTGTGTTTTTCATGAGATTTGAATTGGTAGATTTGTTAGAAATAAGTAGATCTAGCTTTATTTAAACTTTCATGAAATTTGATCAATTAATAATTGAGATTTCATGAAAAATCAAGTTCGGTTTCAATGTTTTTGCACAATATTGGAATATTTCAAATTCAGTCATTTTTTTTTATCAAAATTGACATTAGGTTCAGTTATAAAGTTTGATTTACTCTCTAAGATCTACTTTGGGTTCAAATTTTGAGTCATTATGACACAAATATTTTATAGGGTTTATTTAAAATTTAAAATTTGACCTTTTGGTACATTTTTCAAGGAGTTTTTGAAATTCTAGGATGTTGATTATTGTTATTTATTTATTCCCAAGTTATGCTTAGTCCTCGGTTGTTTAATTGTCAATTAATTTAGCTTGAGATGAATTATATGCAAGAGGAGCTTACTCCATATATGCCTAGAGACAGAAGTGGAGTGAGGCTCGTCCATATTGGATAGAGTACTTGCGCAAGACCTCTACATTGGGTCAGTGTGTGTACCTTAGGCTGGTTAGGCTGTGGTATACATCACTCTGTTTGGAGGATGATGATGCACTAGTTGCAGTGGCAGGTAGTGTTCATGTGCGAGTGGCACCTGACATCTTTGTTGTGTTATTGGTTGTTAGAGGAGGCAACTTACATTTCCATATGATAGTGAGTTTGACTAGGAGTTTGCTTGGTTTTTCGAGAAGACCAGAGCTGGAGGTGTCATTACTTGTATATTCTATGACACAAGATTTTAGGCTGCTACATGTCATTGTTCATCATGACATTTAAAGTGCTAGGAAGGAGAGACTAGATATGACAATGACACAACTTATACACTTCCTAGCACATCCACAACTAGAGTTGGATTTGCCCTTTATCATTATCGGTAGGATTATGACATTTCTACATGGTCACACCCATGAGATGTTATCATATCCGTACATCATGTGTGAGATTTTTATTGTAGTACATGTGAGGATAGCTAGAGAAGAGCCCACTATGATTAGGTAGTTTACAATTGAGCTTGAAGTGGTTTGTAGGATGTTATCTCACCATCAAGGTGATGTTCATAAGCCACATCGAGTAGAAGATGCATCAAGAGAGGCACTGGCACTGATGGATGATCCATATATCTTCAGAATTATGAATTTTTTCCTGCAATAGCAATTGTAGCCATGGAAGGCTTCTTTCCAATGCCACCGAATCATATCAATCCAAATTATAAATAACAAGATATGGCCGAAAGACTAAGGTTGTGTCAATATGTCCAAATTAACTTCTTCCTGAATTTAGTTCTCTTGATGTAAATCTGAAATCTAACGGGTGCAAAAGGTTATGTTCGACTATTCATTGCATGTTTAGATCATTAGGAGCCTATTTTTGACTTTTAAATAGCTTTGGGGAGTTGGGCTTTTCTTCCTCTTCTACTTGGATCATGTTGAAGTCTGTTTAGATATGTAAACAAAACTAAGGTCCAAGTCACCTATTCAAACATAAATAGCCCAAACAAGTAGTGAATTAACACAAAATATGATTGTAATTCAAGATTTTAAAGCATCTAATTGAATATTATTTTAGTGCATAAAAACACTTAGTCTTTATCTTCATTGATAATTGGACAAGGGTGAATCTAGTGATCCGCTATACTTTTCTATATGAATATTAAACTCATAGTTTTTACCGATGAAAACACTTTCGAGCCTTTTGATATGCTTCATCTTCACCATATAATCTTGACTAGTAAATATTATATCTTATGACTCAAATTACACATCAATTTGATATTATTTTGTTCACCGAAATAAGCTAATACAGTACATATAGTTGCATATTTTCTTGCAATATCCCCCCTTTGCTATTTAGTGACAAAACACTACAACCCATTATCTAAAATGAAAATTGCAATTCATAGTGCATCAAACAAACTTTGACATTTGTTCAACTTTGACATTGACTCTCCCCCTAACTTATGATGCACATATCTAATGGTGTGGTGATCTTCTACTTGTAATTATCCTACATATTACAAACAAGAACATATATGCATAATATTGCTCCTGAAAATAAGTAAATATAAAGTTTAAATGTTTAAGTACTTGTTATGTATGATATTTAAATTCCATTAAATTTTCTCTACATTTGACATATTAGTCACATACTACTCTCCCCATTATGTCTAAAATAAACAAAGGTTGGTACAAAAACATGCTGAGAAACAATACGTTAAGCAACCACATAAAAAATTTAGATTAGGAAGAATCATGTCAATATGTTTATCATATAGAAAAAATATAAGCAATCAAGTCTAATCAAAACCATTAGTTAGAAGATAAATAAAAACAAACATGCAACATTCACATCTCAAACTAAATAAACAATAGATCTCTACTTCAATAAACTCATCACGTGCAATGGTTTCTGACTTATTTATTCAAAACATTCTAATATCAATCAGTAATTAGAAACCACAATTCATAGAATCAGTCAAAATCATCATCACCTTTCAGAATTCATATAGTTCACCAATCTCAAATCAAATCAAAACTTTTAAATCTATAGAACTTAAGGTTTAGCAATATAAATTCATGAAACCGTAGGGCAATGCAAATTTATGCTCATCTAGAAACCTAATGCAAAAATTAGTAAAGAAACAACCTAGAATTGACTGAAACTCAATGACTTTATATAATAAAAAACATGTTGATCTCTCTTGTTAAATTTCATTAATTTAACCTTTAATCAAAGCGCATCCACATATTACGGTAAGTTATACCTTAACTTGTATACTTTGTCTTCATAAGTTTTTCATTCTCAATCTTCATTTCTTCAATTTAATATTTTAATCCACTTTTTTTAAAATTTTTAAGTAACCAACAATGTTTAACTATTGTCTCTGTAAGAACACAAGTGACCTTCTTCATATGTTGGCTTATTGTCGAGACTAAAACAATGTCATGAAATGTATATTTTGAGTCAGCTTATAGCTTGAAGATGGATTTTTGAAGGTAGTACGAAAAGAAGACTCATATATGCGTTTTGTCATATAAAAGCATGCGCACACACCACATTCACACACTATATAGTAAAAGAGACCTTAAGTGAAAGAATGGTAAAGTTTGGAGTTTAAAAAAGTGAAAATGAAAATTTAAGAGAGTGATCGATTGTTTCTATAGAGCGATCAATTGGCACTTGAAATCGCTATGTGTAAAATGAAGCAAAGAGTTTGTGATCAATAGGCATGTTGAAGCGATCAATTAGTTTGAAGAGTCATAAAGAAAAATATAGGGAGTAATTGATCACGCTGTGGAAATGATCAACCATTGGAGTGACAAGTGGCCAAATTTAAAATTTTTGGTTTATGAGTCTATGAAAAGGGATTACATTATGATAGAGGAAGAGAGAAGACCTAGAAAACTTTGAGAGCTTGTGTGGAATCTCTTCAATGGAGTTTTGAGAAAGTTGTCTTCTAAATTATGAGAATCCCTACCATAAATCAAAAGATTGATATGAGGTGAGATTAGAGCACAAACCACATGGTGTTTGCTAAAACTTGTTGCTGAGAAGATCAAGTGAATAGAAGATTCATTTTGAGCAGGAGATGAAAGATCTATGTTGATCAAGCACAAAGAAAAAGATCAAGCTATCAACGATAAACAACCAAGGAGTGGTTGATTAAGAATTTAAGAGTGGTGTGAAGATCTAGCCGGTTTGAAGAAAAAGAAGGATCTTTCATTTATATAATAGGTATTTTTATAATCTTGCGTTTACATAATGCATAGTTGATTTGGACAGAAAGTCCCATGGTTTTTTCCTTGTTGGGTTTCCATGTAAAAATTCTTGTATGTTTTGGTTGCTGATTAATTACAATTTTTTTGTTAGAACATAATTGAATTAGGAGGGTTTAATTGATCAAATTCTAGGTTTGATTTATTTAAAGGGTAAAAATAATTCTTTTAATAGGTTAGAGACACTTTATTTTCTCGCTTTGTCTAAGCCACACATGTAGTTCAACAAACCAACAAATGGTATCTGAGGACATTTTGAACTATTCTGAGATTTTTCCCTCGTGATTGCTTAATTTTGATTGGTTGACATGTAATTTAAAAGCATGCTTAGCTTGTCTTTATTTGTGTCAAATTTTATTGTGGCTAGGAATAATCATATTTTTGATTAATTGAAGTTGCTTAGAGAAAACTTTTGTACTTTGGAACATGAGAATCCTCAACTTGTACAAGTCTTTACGTGAAATCAAAAATATTGAGTTGCTTGAGAAAATTGAATGGTTGGAAGAGGAATTGAAAGCTTCAAATTCTAAATTGAAAGAATTTGTCAAAGGAAGAGAAAAACTTGATAAAATTCTCTTCTATGGTCAATCTTGAGTTGAAAAAAGTATTAGGGTATGTGGGACAAAAGAATATAAATTCTATGGGAATCACTAAATTTGTTAAGGCTAAAGATTTGAATAATCATGGTGCTAGCACTTCTAAGTCTAAATTTTTAATTGGAACACAATTGATTAAGATAGATCTAGTACCTAAAATTGAGTCAAACAAGAACAAATTAGTGACAAAACCATAATTTATAAGAGACAATGTGAAAATTGACTTGCTCAGATAAATCACATGGATTTGAAAAAGCGTAAGAGAACTTAGTATAAAAATTCAATGTCTTGGACATAGAAATCACACACATATTTCTCCAAGATCTCATAAGTTTGCTCATTATGGGTATCATAAGAATGGATAATGAGCAAATACAAAGAATCTTAAGAATGCTAACATGAAAGAAATCTCAGTGAAATTCAAGAATTTGTGAAAACTAAGACAACTTAGGTGAAGAGAAACAATGTAAAATGTCTTGTTGTGCACACTGCCATGAAAACTCAACACATAACATGTGGTATTTAGATAGTGGATGCTCAAATATATGACTAATGATAGATCTAGATTTACTAATTTGGTAGAAAAGTTTGATGGAAAAGTCACTTTTGGAGATGGGAGTACCATGAAAATAGATGGGATGGGCACTTTGAAAGTTTCGAGATTGCTTGATTTTAATAATGCTTTGTATGTGAGTGGTTTCAAAGCTAATCTTTTGAGCATTAGTCAAATTTGTAACTCTGGGTTTGTTGCCAAATATATAGAGAAGGCTTGTTATATTATTGAAAAATCCGAAATGACTTGTGTGAAAGGCTTAAGAGCACATCATAATCGTTATTTGTTTGATCCTATTTATTTGACAAACTTGTCCTTACTTGATAATACTTACTCCTGATATCAAAGATTAAGACATGTGAATTTTAGAGATTTTAACAAAAATAGTAAAGGAATGGATCATTAGAGGTGCTCCTAATTTGAAAACCCCTGAAAACTTTGTATGTGGTGCCTGTCAAAAAGGTAAATAATCAAAATCCCATCATAAAAAGCAAAATCATGTGAGAATTGAAAGACTATTAGAGTTGATTCATATGGACCTTATAGGACCAATGCGAACAACTGGTTTGGGTGGTAAAAAGTACATCTTGATGATAGTGGATGACTTATAACGATTAACTTGGGTAGATTTTCTTTGAGAAAAGTCATATGCTTTTGAAATATGTAAAACAATTCCCCTTACCATGCAAGACATAAGTTGTCTGAAAATCAAAAATATTAGAAGTGACAGAGACGGGGAACTCACAGACTTTATGTTTAAAGAATTTTGTGATACACATAGAATTCATCGTGAGTTCTCATCCCCTAAAACTCCTCAACAAAATGAGAGAGTTGAATGAAAGTATAGGATTATTCAAGAAATGACTAGGGTTATGCTAAATGAAAAAAATTTGCCTAAATATTTTTAGGCAAAAGCTGTAAGCACTGTTACTTACACCCTCAATAGAATCCACTTGAGACATGACACTGTCCAAAGTCCTTATGAGTTGCGGAGAGGTAAAAAGCCCACAATCAAAACACATAAGAGTCTGTAGAAGTGCTTTTCATATCTTAAGACATAGGGAAGTTTTAGAAAATTTCAATAGTAAGGGTATGATGAAATTTTTCTTGGATATTCTCTAACAAGTAGAGCATATAGGGTTTATAACAACATAACTTGAACCATTATGGAATTTTTCAATGTGGTTGCGAACAATGCAAAAAATTTTAAAACCCAAAACAATCAGCATGAGAAAAGAAACAAAAACATGTTTATTGCTATGATTTTGATGATTTAGCTAATGTGTTTAGTGATGCAAAAAAAATAAAAAAAAATAGGTGGAAGTTCATGATGATCATATTCATGAAATTAAAGTTTCAGAAGAAGAAGAAAAGCCGCAAGTTCAAACTAGGCAAGTACCTAATTGGGTTAAAAAAGTTCATTCTGAAACTTATATTATTTGTGACATCAATGAAGGAGTGAGAACAAGCTACCAATTAGAAGAATAAATAAAATTATCTTGTTATGTATCTCTTATTGAACCAAAGAAGATTGATGAAGCTCTTCAGGATAATAATTGGATAAATGCAAATAATAGTAACTAGGACAATTTATTAGGCTGGCATGCAATGGGACAGCTAGTTAACTAACCCAAGCCCAGCACATGGAGAATCTTTCCATTAGTTTGATATACATAAGAAAAGACAATGGGGCTGATTAGATAACTAAAGGAAGACTCAAAGATACTTATTTCCTAAATAAATCATTGATTTATTTTATTGATTTAGAATCTAATTATTTCTAAAAAAGTAACCAATCAAGCAATCGATCAGGATGCAATCAAGAGAGATGATTGGACTTTCCCCTTTGAAGCAACCCCTTCTACTCCTATGAATAGAGGGGTGGACATGATAGAGGTATCATCCCCTCCTCTTTGGAGCTCTATTCTCCTATTTTTCTTCTCTTCTTCTCTTCTTTTATATTTTTATTTTTAGTTTTATTGTAATGGCTTTCTAAGTTCTCAAGCTAAGGCTGTAGGTGATTTGTAACAATATATTGGAGTTCTATTCATGTTTCATGAATGGTTTCAAGTAAGTAGTGGTTATTTAAAGTGTTATTCATTTAATATTGTTCTTTTTCTTGTTTCTTTGTGATTTGGATACATAAGATGCTTGAAGGCTCTCTTTCTTGATCTTTTGTGATTTTGATACATAGAACTCTTGAAGAAACAATTATTTTTATCTTTCATCTATCCAAAGTATTTTCTATCTTTATTTTTATTTTTAATATTTATATCTTCCGGTTAGATAGAATCTTCATTTCATTCTAACTGAGATAACATGATACATGAAGAACATCATAAGATGCTACAATGACCCTTAATGCCTTAGTATTTTTTCTTCTTGATTTCTTAACTCGTTATTGCCTCAATACTCTTCTACTCTTTTTTTTTAATTTTTCTTTCCTCTATTTTTTTCGTAATCATTTTCTTTGTTGAACAAGGCTTTCCCAATGGATCGACCTTGTCTACTACAATTAGCAAGTAAAATAAATCTGAATTTGACTTCTTCATAGTCATGGATATAGCAGCAACTGGTCCACTAGTGTGGGGATGATAGGGTGTATCCACTTTATGCATGATAAAATATTTCTTCAGTTAGACTCAAATGCCCTATTACAAAAATGACCACCTCCATCAGTAATGATAGCTCGAGGAGTACCAAAGCAAGAAAAAATATTTTCTTTAAAGAACCTGACCACAATTTTATGGTCATTTGTCTTGCATGGGTACAACTTCAACCCATTTGGGAACATAGTCTACAAGGTTGTTGTTACGTCTGAACCAAAACTATGAAGAAGTCAAATTCAGGTTTTTTTACTTGCCAATTGTAGTAGATAAGGTCGATCCATAGGGAAAGCCTTGTGCAACAAAGAAAATAGTTACAAAGAAAGAGTAGAAGAGTATTGAGGGAATAACAAGTTAAGAAATTAAGAAGAGAAAACATTAAGACATTAAGGATCATTGTAATATCTAATGATGTTCTTCATGTATCATGTTATCTCAGTTAGAATCGAATGAAGATTCTATCTAACTAAAAGATATGAACATTAAAATTGAAAATAAAGATAGAAAATACTTTGGATAGATGAAGGATAAAAATAATTGTCTCTTAAAGATTTCTATGTATCCAAATTACAAAAGACCAAGAAGGAAAGCCTTCAAGCATCTTATGTATCCAAATCACAAAGAAATAAGAAGAAGAACAATATTAAATAAACATCACTTCAAATAAATAATACTTACTTGAAACCATTGATGAAACATGAATTGAACTCCATTAGATTGTTACAAATCACCTCTAACCTTAGTTTGAGAGCTTAGAAAGCCATTACAATAAAACTAAAAACAAAAATACAAAAATGAGAGAAGAAAATAGGAGAAGAGAGCTCCAAAGAGGAGGGGATTATTCATCTATCACGTCTACCCCTCTATTTATAGGAGTAGAAGGGGTTGCTTCAAAGAGGAAAGTGAAATCATATCTCTAGATTGCATCCTGATTGATTGCCTAATTGGTTACTTCTTTGGCAATAATTAGATACTAAATAAATCAAATAAATCTATGATTGATTTATCAAATAAGTATCTTTGAATCTTCCTTTAAATATCCAATCAGCCTCATTATCTTTCCTTATGTGTATCAATCAAAATCAATGAAAATATTCTTCATGTGCTGGCCTCGGGTTAGTTTACTAGCTGTCCATTTGCATGCCAGAGTCGACCCATATATCTTCAGAATTTGGAATTTGGTCCTGAAATAAGACTTGTAGCAACGGAAGTAGTCTTTCCAATGTCACCATAATCGTATCAATCCGAATTATACAGAGAAAGATATGGTCACAATACTACGGCTGTGTCAATCTGTCCGAATCAGCTTCTTTCCTAATTTAGTTCTCTTAATACAAATATCAAATCAAACGGGTCCACAAGGTTGTGTTCGACCATTTCATGTATGTTTAGACCATTAGGAGCTCATTCTTGACTTTTAAATAGCTTTGGGTAGTTGGGCTTCACTACATATTCTAGTTGGATCTTGTTGAAGCCTGTTTAGACATGTAAACTCAATTAAGGTCCAACTAACCTATTCAAAACATAAATAGCCCAAATAAGCAATGAATTAATACAAAATAGGATTACAATTTAAAATTTGAAAATATTTTATTAAACATTATTTCAGTGCATCAAAGGTCAAGGATAAAAAAGTTATGAATAGATGGGGGAAATGGGCTCATGAAATCAATGCCACACACATAAAAAAGTGCAACAATCAAAATGTGGTTAAGGGGCATCATATTTTTATGAGAGATTCCACTTAACTTTTGACAGTGCTCACAAGCTTTACTGAATTCGTGGCTGACATGAAAAAGTGTAGGCCAATAGAAACCACAATGTAAAATTTTTGTAGTGGTCTTCTTGGCACAAAAATGTCCACAACATACCTGAGAATGACAAAAGGAGATTAGACTTGTTGCTCAATATCATGAATACATCTCCTAATGATTTGTTCAAGACAATACTTGAATAAATATGGATCATCCCAAAAGAATGATCTAACCTCAATTAAAAATTATGTTGTATCTTGCTTTGTCCTCTCACTAGATTTGACCTATAATAAGATAGTTAGCAATATCTTAATACCAAGGGGACTGAGACACTGACAATAGCTATTCACGAGGGAATGACTCGTTAAGGGGAAAAGACTCCTCAGTGGACTCAAAAACTAGCCTAGACAAGTGATATGCTACCATATTCTTAGAACCTTTCTTATTTTAATTTCCAAATCAAATTCTTGTTGTAGAAGGATCCATCTAATCAAACAAGGTTTAGCATCTTTCTTGGAAAGAAAATATCTCAATTCTACATCATCAGATGACCTTGGATCCTATAAGGTAAGACCTAAATTTCTCTAAAGCAAAGACAACAGCTAACAATTCTTTATTAGTGGTTGAAGAATTAAGTTGGGCATCATTTAGGGTCCTACTAGCATAGTAAATGACATGAGGTAATTTGTTTATTATTTTCCCCAAAACAGCTCTGACCACATAATCAAAAGTATCACACATAATCTAAAATGGGACCTTCTAATTAGGTGGTTGAATTAGGTGTGGAAGTCAACAATTTCTTAAGTTTCTCAAAAGCTTGTAAACATTCATCTCTTAAGACAAAAGTGGAATCTTTTGCAAGCAAATTGCACAACGGTTGGGTAATCTTGCTAATGTCCTTAATGAACCTATGATAAAACCCTGCATGTCCCAAGTAAGACCTACTTCCTTCACTGTATGTGGTGGTGGAAGGCTCGAATTCAAATTAATCTTAGCCTTGTCAACCTCAATGCCATGCTTCGAAACGACATGCCCAAGAAACCATGAAATGGCATTTCTCCCAAGTCAAGACAAGATTTTTTTCTCTACACCTAATTAACACTAATGTCAAATGGTATAAACACTCCTAAAAAAAGATTCCAAATATTGAGAAATCATCCATAAACATCCAAGAAAATGTTCTACTATATCAAAGAAGATGCTTATCACACATCGCTGGAAAGTGGTAGGTGCATTACATAGTCCAAAAGGCATTCTCCTATAGGAAAATGTCCCAAATGGACAAGTAAATGTGGTCTTTTCTTGATCCTTGGGTGCAATGGGAATTTGGGGAGTAACCATCTAAAGAGCAATAAAAACCATGCCCAGCTAATTTCTCAAGCATCTAGTCAATGAAAGGAAGGGGAAAGTGGTCCTTCCTTGTGACTACATTTAATTTTTTGTAGTCAACACAAACTTGCCAACCAGTGTCATTTTAGTTGGGACTAATTCATTATTCTCATTTTTGAGTAGAGTGATTTTTGATTTCTTGGGGACAACTTGAACAGGGCTATCCCAAGAGCTTTCTGAAGTGGGGTAGATAATACCCACATTGAGTAACTTTAACACCTCAGCTTTGACAACCTCTCTCATATTATGATTAAGCCTTCATTGCATTTCTCTATACAGTTTCGAGTTATCCGCATGGTGAATGGGATGCATGCAAACAGATGGACTTATACCCTTAATATTGATAATGGTGCACCCGATGGCTGATTTGTGTGTCTTAAGGACATTGATCAGTTGCACTTCCTGTTCAATTCCTAAGTCAAAGGAAATTATCACCAAGAGGGTTTCATGTAGACCTAAATAGGCATATTTAAGTTCAACAGGTAAAGGTTTTAGATCCAGCTTGGGTGGCTTTTCTAAAGATGGAACTTGTTTATGCTCATTAAGTGAAAGTGGCTCCACTTTGGCTTTCCTTTTGTTAGTGTCCATAAGAGGTGTAAAATTCAACAAATCATTGACCTCATTAATGGAACTAACATCATCAAAATCAGCACCAAAATGAGCTAAACATGCTGCTAGAGGGTCATTAAAATTAGACTAGAGGAATGAATCATGAACAAGACTCTCTATCATATGAACATTAGTTAAATATTTACTACCATTTAGTTCAACTATCATATTTCCAAAAGATATTTTTATAATACCATTCCTACAATTTATCAAGGCGTTGAGATAGCAAAAAAATTTGGTCGACCAAGAACAATAGGAATCTATCCCCTAGAGCTTTCAACAAGTTGGGTGTCTGAAACAATGAAATCTACAAAATTATAGAACTTGTCAACCTAAATCAAAATATCTTAGACAACTCCATGGGGAACCTTAATTGACCAATCAGCAAGTTGGAGCTTCACAAAAGTGGGTTTGAGATCACCGAGCCCCAACTGATCATACACAGAATATGGCAATAGATTGACACTAGCCCCCAAATCTAGCAATGCTTGCTCTATCCTATGATTACCGACAACACTTTAAATGATAAGGCATCCAAGATCTTTGTATTTTGGTGGGGGCTTGTGTTGTAGAATTGAGCTTACTTGCTTGGTGAGGAAGGCCTTCTTATGTAGACTCAAATTGTAATTGATTGTACATAAGTCCTTCAAGAATTTGGCATAAGCAGGGATTTGTTGAATAACATCAAGAAATGGAATATTTATTTCACTTGTTTAAACACTTCCATTATCTCATTGTCATTATTTCATTTTTTAGCCAAGAGCAACCTTGAGGGAATGGGGCAGGAGACACATAGGGTGTGGAAGATGTTAGTGCATGCTCCTCATTGTTATTCTTACCCTTAATGTGATCACAAACTAATGGATCTTGGTGTTTTTGCATCTCAATAGACTTTGTTTCCTTCGCTGGTTGCCTAAGGGTTTTGTTCACTAGCTTACCACTCCCAAAGGTAGTAGTTGATTTGGCTTCCTCTTTATATGAATTAGGTGGTGAAACAATGCCCAGCTCATACTATCCCTTAGGGTTAGGCACATTTTGACTAGGAAACTGACCTTTCTCTCTTTCACTCATTGCGGTTGCCAATTGACTCTTGTAGACTCAAGTCTTTGTATAGCCTGGGAGGTGGATTGATTAGTCAAGATTTGGGCTTGATGAATTGTTGGAGGGTCTCCTCCAATGAGGGTATCTTTGGCAGTTGTTGGGAAAATGGTTGTTGCATAAGGGGGCTTACAGGTGGCCATACTTGAGCCCCTTGAGGTAGACCTTGTCTCCATGCTAAATGGTCTCTTGTAAGTGTTCGAAGCATTAGTTTGCTCAGCCATAAGCTCTGGGAAGGAAAAAGGATGGATGGGTACTCTTTTGCAATGCGTGAAACACTCTGACATATGGCACATGTGGCATTGGTTGTGATCTTAGATAAACTACCCACTTTACCTAGTCCAATGGCTTCTACCTTGTCAAATTAGCTAACTTGGGCCTCATATGTACATCCCCTTTCACTTCTTATATCCCACCTCTTAAAGGAAAAGCTTTCTCCACTTTTTTTGAACACTCCCATTGCATCAAAGAAATCCCATGAATCTTCACCATGTTTGGCCATGAATTCCCCATTGCACATTCTTTCCACTAATTGACTTATGAGAGATGTCAAACCTTCATAGAAAAAGTTGATTAATCTCTAGACCTCAAAACCATGGTGAGGGCATTTAAGGAGAAAGTCCTTATATGTAAGATCTCTAATTTTATTTTATTTTAATTCCTTTTAATTGTGTAAATTTGTTTGTTTGCTGGTTTGATTTGATTTTGGGGTTGTGGATTAGTTAATTATGACTTTAATAAGGTTTAATTTTATTTTAAGAGTTTTAATGCCAAGCTTGATTTTCTCAATTTTTATCGATTTAATGGCATTTTCTATTAATTTTTCTTTCATAAAGAGCGTGGACCCCACTGTGGGCCACAAGTCCATGTATGATGATGTGTGACCCATTTGACCCTCTGATCTTTTTTTTTTTTATTTAAGTGGGTTTAGGTGTGATTAAATTTATTTTTGGGCTAAAAATAACCTTAATTATCCACAAGGCATTTTGGCCTATTATCTAGCCCAACTATTCTTATTTCAAGCTTAAAACCCTTACTATATAAGGAAAACCCTTAATTAGCCACTTAGTGCATTTTGACCTATTATCTAGCCCAACTATTCTTATTTCAAGCCTAAAACCCTTACTATAAAAGTAAAACCCTAGCCTATTTGCTAAATGGGGAAGGCCTGTGTTAGAAGGGAGGAAATACTCTACCCTAATTTTTTCAAAGGAGAAACTTGGATTAAGGTGTATTTTCTCCCTTAAATATCCCTAATCTTTTGATTTTGGTCTTAATCACATCTATCTTCATTTCCCCTATCTTGATTTTTGATTTTTTCCAATAAAAATATTTTTTTAATTTTGATTTAGAACCCTAATTAGGTGCTTTTCGTTTTTAACCTAAGGATATCCTAGATCTATCTATTTTCAAGATGATTTGAGTTCATTAGATAATTTTAATTAGGTTTTAACTAAAACTAAAACCAAAATTTTGGGTAGGATTTTCTTAGGATTAAAGCTCTTTTGTAGATTCATAGGCTTATTAGAGGTAAGGGATATTTACCTTGTGTGGTTTCCTTCATTGGAAATCATGATTATAGGTTTATTTGAGATCTTGCTTCATTTTGTGGTTTAATGGTGATTTGTTAAAAATATGTGATTTAAGGTTATTTTCTTGTGATTAAGCATGAAATTGATTAGATTCAACATGTTATATGTTATTTTTTATTATATGATGTTCTATGGTATTTTTTTATTTTATATGGAATTTTGAAATGTTTTTGTTTGAATTTTGAAGGGTTGAAGATGAACCAGAAAAGTGTATTATTCCAACCAATCTTCTGAATGGTTGTACTATAGAATGGTGCAAAATGCTATTTTGTGAATTTTTCAGCCATTTCTTGTTCTTTTCTGATAATTATAATTTCCTATGACTATGATGAATTATGATTACTTATCACTTAATTGCATGTGAACTTTCTTTCGATTATGATTTAGGTTAATCATGATGATGATTGTACTTGTCTGGGTCTAGCATGATGCTTTACTCATCTTAAATCCACATTTTGATGATTTCATCACATTTATTCCATGATTCCAGTAGTTTATGACATGCCACATTGATTATAGGTGAATCATGTTCAACATGTTTTAGCCTAAGTATGAACCCTACCATGTATGCACATTATTACATATGTTTATATAATTTTATTTGTCACAAATGGACCATGTTATATGCACATATGGACTGATTTGAGTACACTTATTCATACTTATAATCATTCAACTTTGTGCACATATGTATCATGCCGCATGCATCATAAAATGATCTCTAAGCGATGATTTCCTGTAATTAGCCATGATTAATTAATTGGATGCAATTGATGTCATGTTGCTAGATTAATTGCTAAGAGGTTTATAGAAATGGTTTTACGTCCGAAAGGATGGGTTTTTGTTTTACGTCTCTTTGAGGATGGGTTGCCTCCCTGGGTTGGGAATTGCGAATTTGCTATATGAGTTAAACTGATATGTTATCTGGACCATGAGAATGTATGATGATATGTTCGTATGTACCAACTTACTAGGGTACTCTAGTTTTCCTTTCTAGGAACTTGGACCATCCCCGCAAGGATTGTCCTAGGTGAGAAGGGGGGTACCTTTCCAGTTGGGGAACTTACCTAAACCGCTATAGTTTTCTTTTAAGGAATTTGGATCTTCCCCACAAGGGATTGTCTTAGCGAGCGGGTTTAATCATTTTTCTCAATTGGGAGATATTCTTTGTTGAAAACCGGTCAAAAAAAATCCTTGCTCGCAGTTTGCTACAGTAACATGAACAGTATCGTGAATAGTAACCATGAACTATGTTGCTACATTACTCGTAAATAGTGCTGCTATAGTACCATGGCTTGCGAAAATTGTTCTATGCTTTTTTCTATGCCCCATTGTTTTGAATATTAATTGCTATATTTATAGACTAATTAGTTTACTAATCCATCCACAATAAGGACATGTTTCTTCCCATAATTCAATGAATCAGAGAGAATCCTTTCTTTTTATATCAGTTCATTTTGCTTTCTGCTGTGTTTCCTAGTCATATTGGAGCTCCTTCTAAACCACAAATCTATCTAATAAATCCTCCAATTTAGATAAATACAAACAAACCTAAGAGAGTCCAATGTTGTTATGCTATTTTGACACATTCTAGTAAGATAAAAGCTTCAATGAATCCATTAATGACGGCTCGAAAGTCCTTGTCACTGTCAACTCCAAATTTTGACCTCTCCAAGGTGCCAAAAATTAATTTTTGAAACCACCTTCTTGTCTTGAAATGAGTTGGGAACAAAGCCCATAAATCAATTTTTGTGATTACAGACTCTTTAGAATTTTATTTCATTATATATTTTCCCTAACTGATTCATGTTTCTATACTCTCAACAATTTTGTCCAATTAATTGTTCAAATTCATTTTGGGAAGATGACTATTGTTCACTGAACTATCCAGATTTCTGTCAAGCTTTCTATTCTATTCATTAAGCTATTTTATTATTTTCTATATTAATTTCCAACTTGTTTGTGACTTCGTTAAGTTGTCCAAATCATTTTAAAACACGTCAAGAGTGTTTCCAAATATTTCTCACATCATGCAAGGGCCTTAATAAGCTAATCATACCTACAAAACATAAAAAAATCATAGTTTAGATATGTAGTACATACATATAATCCCAACTTAATTCAAATACATGCCTAAACTACTAATAGCACTCAAATTAACTAATAATTAAACTAAAACTACTAATTTCTATCATAACACGAATAAACTATAATCAACCTTATATTAACCTAATCCTATACCAGCAAATAAGGTAAAAAGGTTATAAAATGAATAAAATCCGCATTAATCACAAACCTTTCATACTCATTTTAAATTCCTTATCCATCTCTTTTGCAAAAGCTTCAGAAAGCTTATCATTTGCAAAGCTAAATATAATGTCATCTGCATAGATGTGTGCAATCACAACATGCTTTTTATACTTTTTCACAAATAATATCTTGTCAACACCTTATCTTGTGTAACCCTACTCTGTTCGATATTTTTTCTACATATCATACCATGCTCTTGGAGCTTGTTTCAATCCATACAAAACTTGCTTCAATTTGTACACATAATCAAGATGATGAGGGTCAATAAAGCCCTTGGTTTCTTCAACATAGACTTCCTTCTTCAAGTATCCATTTAAAAAAACAATGTTGGCATCCATCTGATATACTTAAAATTTTAAATGACATGTCATAGCTTGAAGTAATCTAATAAATTTAAGTCTATCAATAGCAGAAAAAGTTTCATCTAAATCAATACATTCTACTTGTGTATAGCCTTGAGCAACCAATCATGCTTTATTTATAACCACATTACCTTGTTCATCTGTCTTGTTCTTGTAAATCCACTTTTTACCTATGACATAATTTCTTAGGTCTAAGGACAAGAAACTAATAAATCTTCCAAATTTCAAATTTCTTCCTGAAATAACAATTGTATCTACGGAAGTTTTCTTTTCAATGCCACTAGAATTGTATCAATCCAAATTATATATAAAAAGATATGGTGGAAATACAAAATCTGTGTCAACCTGTCCAAATTAGCTTCTTCCCAAATTTAGTTCTCTTGATACAAATATGAAATCCAATGGGTCGAAAAGGTTGTATTCGACCATTCCATGCATGTTTAGATCATTAGGAGGCCATTCTTGACTTTAAATAGCTTTAGGTAGTTGGGCTTTACCTCCTCTTCTACTTGGATCTTGTTGAAGCCTGTTTAGATATGTAAACACCACTAAGGTCCAACTCACCTATTCAAAATATAAATAACACATATAAGTAATGAATTAACACAAAATAGAATTACAATTAAAGATTTAAAAGCATCTAATTGAACATTGTTTTAGTGCATCACCAGTTGAGGTCTCCATTAGGGAAATCAAGTACATATTAGAGAAAATGGTATAGCTAGACTGCAAACATTGGTCTCTTTAGGTTGATAGATGCTATCTACGCTTATCGCACTGCTTCTAAAACTCTGCTTAGGATGTCACCATATAGGCTTGTCTATGGGAAACCCTGTCACCTATCTATAGAATTGGAACATAGAGCCTACTGGGCTAATAAATCTTTTAATTTTTCCCTTGATAAGGCTAGCTCACATAGAAAGCTTCAACTTAATGAGTTAGAAGAGATCTAGAATGATGCTTATCAAAGTGCTAAAATTTAGAGTGATCAAATGAAGGTGTTCCATGATAAAATGATTCTTAGAAAATCTTTTGAACCCTCTCAAAAGGTCCATTTGTACAACTCAAGATTGCATTTATTTCCTCGAAAACTTTGATCTTGTTGAACTGGCCCTTCATTGTTAAGATAGTCGATCCTTATGGGGGTTTGAAATTGGAGACCCAAGTAATGGTAATGTTTTTAAAGTTAATGGTCAAAGATTAAAGCCATACTTGGAATTTGTTCCTCCGAAGGTTGAGATTGTACCTCCATATCCTTTTTTTCAGGATTGAGTTCTCATACTTACTTTGTTTGTCTAAGGACAATAAACTTAGAGCTTGTGGGAGGCAACCCATGGTTATAGTGTCATTTTTTTCTTTTGTTAGTGTTATTTTATCAATAGGGGTGATCCACTCTAGGTTTGGGGGTGATATTCTTACATGTATTTTTTTCATTCCCTAACCTGAGTTCTATTAGTTTCTTATTTTCTTTGCACCATCATGTATAGATTTTGACAGTGTGCAATACTACAGGTAGTATATTTCTTACCATTCTTCTTCTCTTTACTTGTCGTTGTAGTGTTTACTATTTTTAACAATGCGGTCAATGTCAAGTTTAGGTTTGGGGTGTAGAAAGAGTTTGTCTATATTGTCTATGTCTTGGTTATTTTGTTATTTTGATATGAAGAAATTTTAAAAAAATTAAAAAAAAATAATTTTGATTTGAGTTTCTTGTTCTTGGCTATTTACATTGATGTTTCTTTTAGACATGTGATTGCGTTTAATGATATTAGACTGTTTATAACATGTTTATATAACATGACGGATTCAATGATTTTGAGTTTGATTACATCATATTGGTTTCTTGTGCTCCTATTTTGAAAATTAGAAAGACATTTGGCTATATGAGCATTCAATTACTTGATTATGGTTTTACATCTTGGTAGATATAATTGAATCTAAGTAGTTATTTTCTTATAAGAGTAAAACTTTGGTATGATCTAGTAGTACTCAGGTTATCATAATATAGTTTTTTGCTTGACTATTCTTGTTTAGTAGATTATTCTAGGACTTTCTATTATCATAATTAAGGTTGAGTGTATAATGTTCCCAAGAAAAAATAAAAAAATATAAAACAGAAAGAAAAAAATAAATTGAAATAAAAAAATGATGAATGCAAATTTGAAAAGAGTGAAGATAAAGTCTCTCTACTAAGTAGACAGGGCCTCGGTATGCCTCACTAAGCATAGGGTATTTGAGTTGAAAGGTAGAGTTGATTAATCCATGACATGCATAGCCTTGTAGCCTATTTGGTTCAAGTTGTTAAGCCCGAGGGGTGCGTTAGCACTAAGTGCCCTGAGTCAACTAGATTGGAAGTCACTTGCCTAACACTTGTTATTCGGATCTTATAGAAAGCTTAAGAAGGCTAAGCCTTCCACATGTCATGTGAGATGAGCATAATAGTTTAATAGCACATTATGCAGTTTATCCTAAATGTGTTTGTTAGGTGATCTTGTAATGACCTATTTTTCGATTATGCCTAAAGAGAGGGGTTAAGGGGTAATTCTACAATTTTGATTAAGTATTAGGTGGTTTCAAAGGATGAAATCATCATATACTAATAGAGCTCAAAGTAACAAGTCTAACAAATCGAAGAACATGCAAAATGGAGGTCGGGAGAGAAAATTATAACCTCGGGATGTGTGCCACATTATAAGACCTACTTGAAAAGTGAGGGATAACCTGCCCATGTGTGGTCTTGTTTCAAAGGGCTCATTGATATGAGTCCATCGGTACCAAGAACGTGCAATTCCGACTTCAGAGTAGGAAGTTATCGCCTTTTGAGGTTATGATATTATTAGAGTAAAATAATATAGAATCGGATAGGAATGATTATGCAAGCGGATAGGAATGACGACTAAGCAGATATGATTGCTGACAAAGTGGATAAGATCGCTGATGCAGCAGATGAAACTGACACTCGTCAATCCTATCTACCACGTGTTAGCATCGTGTTTATCCATTTTTTCCATCAATAGCATCCAGAGCATCTAGTTTTGGAGTAAGAATTCCTGAAAACTCTCTCATGATTCTGTATTATCTCACACATTCAAAAACTTCTTCTCTTAATTTATCATTCATTTTAAGTCCGATTTGAGTCATTCTTGAGGCGTTCCTAGCTAATTTGAGGGTGATCTACTCAATGGAATAGTCCATTCTTTAAGTTGGTATTCCTAGATGGGCAAACGGCCCAGGGAAAGAGGAGGCTCTGCCTACCACCCTCCTGCCCTGAAGAGAGAGAAGCGGCCTAGAGAGAGAGGGGGCTCCGTCCTCTATCACCAGCCACATTGAGAGACATGGCCTAGAGAAGGGGAGACTCTGTCCTCCACCAAAGGGCCACGCAGTGTGAGAAATGCCCCGGGGAAGGGGATGTTCTATCCGTAACTTATGAGTGGAGAAAAGAGAAGAGTCTTTAGGTAAGGGGGAGTTCTATCCGCCGCATACGGGCGTGGTATGTGTAAAGTGTACTAGGATTGGGAAGGATTAGGCCAGGGAAAAAGGAGGATTTGTCTGCCATCCTCATTCCCCGAAGAGAGAAAAGTGGCCCGAAAAAGGAGGGGGGCTCCATCTTACATCACTAGGCTGCATCGAGAAAAGTGACCCAGAGTAGGGGAGGCTCCGTCCTCTACTGAAGGGTGATGGAGTGTGAGGAACAACCCTGTGTATGAGAGGTTTTGTTTGCTGCCCACAGGCACAGAGAGTGATGTGTCTCCGGGAAAGGGGAGGGTTTTGTCTATCACTTTCCGGCGCAATGAGAGGAATGTGCTGGAGCTAGAGAAGGTTCTGCTCACTGCCAACCTCTAGATTGGAAGGGGAGGATGCCCAGAGGGAACGAACATTTTTGAATGCCGCTACTTCTTGGGACACCAGGGGATTAAGCATTTTTAACCTTCCAATTTAATTATAAGAATGATGTGCTAATTAGGATGTATGCTATGCTACAATTCATTGTGTTGAGTATGCTATGCTTTGATCCATTGTGTTCTGATCTACTATGCTTTGATGTGACTAAATGAGCTCGATCTCACTTTGGGGTAGAGTGAGACGTGTATGTGTGCTGTCTCGCATTAGGTTAGAGCGAGACATGTGAATGACATAGGCAACCAATGATAAGGCAAAGTTGGCCCGATCCAAATTGGATATATAATTAGGTTTGTTGTGGCCTACGCGTATGGAGCACTGAAGTTCCGTAGTGTGTAGAGGAACTTGATGACTCTCGCACTCAAGAGTACGCTGTTCCTAGTTTTTGTTTGGTTTTAATCTTTTTGGGACCTTGGAGTACAGGTCCTCCCCTATGAAACCCCAGCTCAGGTCAGTTTATGGGTCGGGGCGTTACAGATCTAGGATGTTTTTACTTTTCAGGGACGGTTTTGCATGTTTCTCTATTATGATCTCTTGAGGTTGAATGGATGCCAATGTCTACTTTTTTAAGTGTTAAATTCAAATTGCTCAGTGGACATGAGACACATTGAGTCATTAGATTCATTAAATTGGGATTGCATAATTACTTGACAATGTCACTTTTTAAAAAAAAACTAGTACATATGTATGAGCCTCCCACCAACATGAAGTTGTCAGAATAAATTATTGTTTTAGAAGACAAGTTGTATTATGCATTGCACTCACTAATGATTGATTTTATTAAATGGAATCATATGTTTAGGAGAAGTTAATATGTAATTTTTTTATTGATTTTTTTTTAAATTTTTTTTGAATTTTGTGGGTAGACATACTGCAAACGGTCATGAGACTATAACTTGTGATTTCCATCGGAAGTGGAGTAGTTAGCTTTTTTTGTTGTTGTTTTCGTTTTGTTTTGCTCGAAGACTAGGAAAATATAGGTTTGAGGGTATTTGATGAATGAGGATTTTATCCATTTTATGATCTTTTTACCTTATTTGCAAGTATAGGATTATGTTAATTTAGGGTTAAGTATGGTTTATTAGTGTTAGGATATAAATTAGTAAATCATTAATTCGAGTGCTATTAGTAGTTTGGGCATGTATTTGAATCAAGTCTAAATTTTATTTATGTCCTACATATCTAAAAATATGATTTTTTTATATTTTATAGGTACGATGCACTTATCAAGGCCCTTGGATGATGTGAGAAATATTTGGAAACACTCTTGACATGCTTTAAAATGTTTTAGACAACTTTTTGGAATCACAAACAAGTTGGAAATTAATATGGATGCTAACAAAAGAGCTTAATGAACAGAATAGAAAGCTGGACAAAAATCTGGACAGTCAAGTGAACAATAGTCATCTTCCCAAACATGAATTTGGACAGTTAATTGGGCAATACTGTTCAGATTGCAGAAGTGTGGAGTAGTTAGGAAAAATGATGAAATCAAATTCTAAGGAGTCTAGAATCACAAAAATTGATTTAGGGCTTTAGTACCCAACTCATTTCTAGACAAGAGGCTGGTTTCAAAATTTTATGTTTGGCACCTTGGAGAGGTCAAAATTTGGAGTTGAGAGTGACAAGGAGTTTTGAGCCGCCATTAATGGATTCACTTAAGCTTTTATCTTACTCAAAAGTGTCAAAGCAGCATCACATTGGTGGATTTTCTTAGATTTGTTTTTATTTATCTAAACTAAAACCAACAAATTGGAGAATCTATGATAGAGTTGTGATGTGCAAGGAATCTAACATGATTAGTAAGCATATCAGAAAGCAAAAAGAACTTAAATAAGAAGAAAGGATTCTCTCTTATTGTGGATGGATTAGGAGGCTAATGAGTCTATATAAAGAGCAATTCATATAAAAAACATAGGGGGAGAGAAAAAAAGTAGAGAAAAAGTTTGCACGCCATGGTACTGTATTAGCACCGTTTACAAGTATTGTAGTAGCACTGTTCATAGTTACTATTCATGATAGTGTTCGTTACTATAGCATACCGCGAGCAGGGATTTTTTTCGACTGGTTTTCTACGGAGAATTTGAAGGTGCGATATTTATTTTCTTTTATTTAATGTCTTTTTACTATCCATGAACTTAATGCATAATGCTATGCTAGCCGTAAACATGGTGTTTTAAACCTGTATAACTAAGGCTGAGATAAAGTACTAATGAAGCATGTATTAAACTCTAGTTTTAGTTTATATTTAGTGGATTAACCTCTTTTTAATTCTACCATGTGAGTTTTCTTTTAATTATTTTGTCAAGCACATTAATTAATTAGATTATCATTAGTGTGAATTATAATCTATGCATATGTGTAAAGAATTGATCTCTGATTACTTGTGTTCTTCGGATATGTGTAACACTTAGACAATTAATTAAAGTTGAGGTTTCCTTGGTTATTGTATGAATTTGGATTAGAGTTGATGGTATGTGTTGATTTAGTATGGATTTGATGCCTTGGTTTAATCCTCCATAATATTTTCTTTGAAGTGTTTTAGTTTTGTTTCTTTAGATTTTCAATCAAGAATTATTTGAGTTCTTATTTTGATAGCTCAGAAGTAAGAACAAGTGATTTCAGTTTTCAATTATTTTTCCTAGGAATTAGCATTCCTCATAGGATGGTCCTCAAATTCACTAAGCATTTTATTTCTTCACTACCTACACTTGGGTAACACTTTTTAAGTTGTTCTACAAGATACAAATTATTGTTTCTATTTGACGCTACTTCTAAACTTGTAGGACACTCATATGCTGATTGGACTGGGAATGTAGATATTAGAAAAAGTACTTTAGGAGGATTTTTTATGTAGGAAATTATTTAATTTCTTGGCATAGTAAAAAGAAAAATTGTATTTCTTTATCAACTGTTAAAGTTGAATATATAGCTGCTAGTACTAGTTGTACTTAATTAATGTGAATGAGAAGGAATACGTCAATGCAAGATGACTTTATATTTTGATAATCTAAGCTCATTAAAAAGAACATATTTCAAACAAGTTTCAATTGGCTGATACTTTTACAAAACCTTTTGATTTCAATAGGTTCATTAATGTTTAAAAAGTCATTGAACTTGCTTGTCCATAGTAATTGTGTAAGAGTTTTTTTGTCCTTGTTTTGATTAAAAATCTTTGGGACATTAAACACAACAAAAAATTGTATTCAATTTTTTACGTTTTTGATAGTTTGGATTTAATATAGCTTGTTTTTAAGCCTAGTTTGTTTTGTTTTAGCAAAGACAAAAGAAAATTGTTGAGATTGTTTATTTTTTTAAACATATTATATGAAACACACTTGAATTGTGAAGATATTGCATTATAGTGGGTCATATATGCAATGTATGATGAATACAATCTTATGTAAAGAGGACTAGTAGAATATTAATTGAGTAAAGTTTTAAAATTCATAATAAGACTTGTTGCATTGTTGATTTACTAAAATGCTTAGTACTCTATAGGAATTCAAGATTATTGATTGGGTTAAATGTATAATATGGTTGATTTACTTATTAACTATGATGCTATTAGTTAGTATGAAGTAGTTGAGCGGTTTAGATTCCTTTGCATTCTTAATGAGATTTGTTCATAGTGTTCATTCACGTTTGACGGCCCACATAGTGTATGCAATGCATGCAGACTAATATATAACTAATATATATAACTGAGTGTGTGTGCGACTTGGGCCCACCAAACCTAGGTGACACATGTACAAGGTTGTGGGTCCACCCCCACGTAACCCATTGACCCTTAACTAGTTAACCCTGGCTAGTCACATGATCCATATGGGTTGATCCCATAACTTTGTCCAACATCCCCTTCTTATGGGTGAAGCACTCGTATTGGTTCACAATGACTACTTCTAGCCCCGTCACAACCCTAGACTATCAGCATGTTGTGCAACCTGATTTGTAGGTAGGCCCTTAGGTAATGGGTCCACCAACATCTCAAAAGTAGGAAGATGACAAATTGTCAGCTTTCCTTTCTGTTGCAGAAGATAAAGTAGTAATGCACCTCAATGTGCTTACCCTTGGTACTGATTTCTCCTTTCTTCAGTGTTGGTAAGGTGGCTAAATTATTGCAATACATCTAGACTGGAGAATCTGATTAGTCGTCTTGCCCTAGACAAGCTAGATATTCCTATATCAACATTGCTTTTGAGGCTGCCAAACTGCAAGCATAAAATTTATACTACATAGTGGACTTAGGAATCCTCTTTTGTTTCTTGCTAGCCTATTCTATGGCTCCACCTCCAAACATGAAGGCATAAACAACAGTAAATTTCCTATCATATTGGCCCCCTATGTATTTAAAATCACTATACCTAGCCAATGACAAACTCTCACCCTCATAGGTGAGTTTCATACCATTAGTACCTTGTAGGTACTTGAACACCCGCTAAACATCTTGTAAGTGTTACATTCCTAGGTCAGTTTGGTATCTACTCAACAAGCCTAGAACGAAGCTTAAATCAAATCGAGTATAATTCATGACATACATTAAGCTGCCAATACCATGTGCATATGGCATTTTGAGTATTTCCTCACCACTTGAGGGTGTTGTTCTCATAGAGAGAACTGTACCATAATAAATTGAGGAATTCATGGTTTACAACCAACTACACCGAACTTTGCTTTAAAACATTTCAATGTAAGCTTCTTGAGATATACTACTAAGCTTACACATTTTTCTATCTTTATCAATATTCATCCCTAGGATATAAGAGGCCTCACCCATGTCTTTCATCTTAAATGGGGTTTTAAGCCACTCTTTAGACTGACATTTAAGCTCAAGTCATTTTCCATTAACAAGATATCATCAACGTAGAGAGAAAGTAATATAAATCTACTATCCTTGAAGTAGATACAATAATCATGCTCATTTGCTATGAACCTATACTCACTAATCACCTTGTGAAAATCGAAGTACAATTACCTAGGAGAGTGTTTAAGCCCATACAAAGACTTTATAAGTTTACACACCTTGTGTTCCTCTCCAGGAACAACAAAAGCCCTCAAGCTATTCATGTAAATTTCATCCTCTAAATCACCATTTAGGAAGGTAGTATTTACATCCATTCAGTGCAATTGCAAGTCTAACTGAGCCACTATAACTCATAGACACCTGATAGATGTAAATATAGTTATAGGTGAAAAGTTTTCCTTGAAGTTATTGCCCCTAACTTAAGTGAAGCCCATAGCTACAAATCTTGTCTTATATTTATCTATTGACCCAATTTCCTTGAGCTTTTTCTTGAAGATCCATTTACAGCCAATAGGCTTTCTTTCTCTGGCAAGTAAATAACTTCCCAAACTCAGTTATTCATTATGAAATCTACTTCCTTAGAATGTAGACTATTCATTGTGTGCTCATAGGTCAAAGGCTCCTTGCTTCATACCCTCCTAATATGGCATAGAAGTCTGCAATAAGGTTGAGGGTCTGCTATCCTCACCTCCCTTACTTCAGATTTCCCCCTTAGTTTAGATCCTATAACCACCTCAGTAGAAGTAGTAGAGTTAAACTCCCTTACTAGGAATTTTAGGGTCTATCTCTTTTTCTATAAAATAAGCTTCCCTAGATTCAATGACCCCCATTGTCCCATCAAAATGGTGTACTACAAATCTATATCACTTGGAGTGTTCATTGTACCTTATAAAGTTATACTTTATTGTCTGAGGGTCCAGTTTACTTCTATGTTGGTAAAATACTTTTATATGTTCCTTGGACCCCCCACACTCTAAGATGACATAAGTCTAGACATATATTTGTCCATAACTCAAGGTATACTATTGATAGCCTTAGTTGAGTACATATACAATGGTGTCTAATGCCTCTCCCCAAAAATTTGCTCCTAGTTCTTAGTGGTTTAAGATTGATCTAACTATGTCTAGAAGTATTCGGTTTCTCTTTTCAGCAACTCTATTTTAATGAGGAGTATAGGATAAGGTGTATTGATGTATAATTCCTACGTTGGTGAAGTAGTCCTTAAACTCATTACAGGTGTACTCACCACCTACATCCGTTATTCGGACTTTAGTTAACCTTCCTAATTGAGTCTTTACTCTATCCTTGAATTCTTGGAAATTCTCGAAGGCTTCAAACTTCCGCTTTATTAGGTACATATACCCAAACCTAGTAAATATGAATGTAATAAAGTGCACCATCCCTCTATGGGTTTGCACATTCATAGCCCACATATGTCTAAGTGAATAACTTTGAAAAGGAATTTGGGAAGGGTTTTCTACTCATCTTGCCTACAAAATAATGCTAACACACCTGTAGGTCCCCAGAAGAACATATGAGGCCATATGTATTGAATTGGCTTATTTTGGTGAATAAAATCAAGTCAAATTGATGTCTAATTTGAGTCATAGGATAGAATATTTGGTACTCAAGATCACACAGTGAAGATAAGCAGATCAGAAGGCTCAAGAATGTTTTTGCACGTAAAAACAAGCACACACATCCCATTCACCCACTCAAGACAAGAGTTTCATATTATAGTGTGAGAAAAAGAATTAGTGAAAATTTAAGAAAATTTTACATAAATATGCAAAAATTTTAATTCAAGATTAATCGGGATTAAACATAAAGAATTTTAATATTTTTTATTGTAGCAACATTGCAACAAATTACTATAGCAAATTATTGTTCATCAATCGATTGGTTACTGTAACGATGGATCGCTTGAACCTACAATTTTCCAAAATAGGCAATTCCAAGTTGAATTTGATTCTTATTTAAATTCTAACACCTAAATCGTGTTAGTTATTATATAAGGGGTATTTTGGACATGGAAAAAGAGGAGGGAAGCCATTGTTAGTGTAGAGAGATATTTGTGAGTACTTTATTATGTTTTGAGAGTGTAGAGCTTTCCTTTGGCTACATACTTATATCAATTTAATTAGTAAAAAGTGAAGAGAAATTCCCAACACAACACACATATGAGCCAAGAGTTGTAGAAAAGTTTTCAAAGGAGTTGAAGAAAGTTAGAGGTGGATCAACAATTGAAGGAGTCTTTGATTAAGCCTCTAGATAAAGACTGACAGAATGTGAAGAGGAAAATTTTCAAGGGTTCAATAGAGGGAGAAACTTGAAAGTCAACAACAGAGAGGACTGAATAAAGAAAAGGCTTTTTCGTATATGTCAAGTCAAAGAGGTTGGTTGGTTGTTCTTGGATCTAGTACGTTTTTGCTTACTAGTGCATTGATTTGTCCTTGTGAAGTTACCATAGTTTTTTATCTGAGTTGAGTTTTCCATGTTAAATTCTTGTTTATTTTGTGTGATTGCATGATTTATGGTTTGATTGCTTGATAGAATGATCATAAATGCACATAGCCATTATGTTTTTATTGTTTATGCCTTAAAAAAAAGTTTTGCGAGTAGAGGCTAAAACTCTTAGTTCTTACTTGTCGAAGTACTAGTTTTAGGAGCAATCTAGTGATCCGCTACTTTGATTAGACATATATTAAACTCTCAAAAGGTAGTTAAGTATTTTGATTGATTATTGTTAAGTTTTCATGATATCTATCTTTATTTTGCATGCATATCTTTAGTTGGTTGTGTTAGTTTTGCTCAATTCTTCATAGATTTGCTTACTTTCCAAAAAGGTGTATTTTTTGTTGTTTTGTGTATTTATTTGAACTTGTTTTTGGGGTTTATTTAACTCATTATGTCTTATTCTTCTTTTAGTAATGATGAGAATTTAGATGTTGAAAAGCTTTTTATACAAGTCATTGAAAGTAGTAAAAAATGTAAGAAGTTAGAGAAAATTGTCAATTGAAGGATGAGACAATTAATTCTATTTCTATTGAAAAATCCCAATTGGTTGAAGATAAGGAATCACTAGAGATAGTGTTTTAAACTTTGAGGAATAAACTTGTGAAAGAAAGGAGAAAAACTAAGTCTTTAGAAGATAAACTTGTGTCTATTAATAAAAAAGTAAATCCTTCAAATATGAAAAAAGTAATATTCTAGACAAGATAAAAAATTTAGAGAATAAAGTTCATAAAAGAGTAGAGACAAATAAGGTTTATTTGAAGAAGATTGAAGATGTAGGGAGTTAACTGACAATTTCTCAAGAAAAATTGAAATCTTTCTCAAAATTTGATGATTTTGAACTTGATTTGTTCAAAGAAGCTTTAAGATTTTTCGTAGCACTATCAGGGATGAAATTATCTAGCCCATGAATGTGTCAATTGGACACTGGGATAGCAGGCTATGGCCTCAAGAAGCATGTCATAAGTGAGGCCCACATAAAATTAGTTAGAAAACATCCCCTTGTGTGGTCTTATTTTGAAGGGCTTGTCGATACGAGTAAACGGTACCAAGGACACACTATTCCAAGTTCAGGGTAAGGAATTTCGCTTGTTTAAAGTTCTAAATTTCATTTTAATTTAAAAAAAAACAATTAAAAAATATAAATTTGAGTAAGCACTGTTGTCATGGGCGTCAATAGTACTGATGCACTATTGAAGGCCAACCATGGCCTGCCGTTGACATGAGTGTGTGAGCAGTGATTCACGTGCTAATGTGTGGTAGCGCCGATGCATGGTGGCTTTTAGTAATCGGATGTGCGCTACATGGCACGCATTTGCCTGCTTTATTTTTTTATAAATAAAGGGCAGGGGAGGGGGGACCTTTCCAACTCACCCAAAATCTTCCTCTCGTCTACTCTGAGCTCTGCCCGCTCTCTCAACTTCCAACACCTGTTTCTAAGCTGTTGCTCGCCCAAATCTCTCCATTCAAAAACCGTTCCTAGCTAATTTAAGAGTGTTCTACATTTTAAAGGGGTCAATTTTTTTGCTTTAACTACTCTAAAAGGGGAAATGACCTGGGGTAAGATGAGGGTCTGCTGCTTTCGGGCCAGAAGGAAGTAAACATCTTAGTTCGGGGAGACTCTGTTTGCCACTTCCGGTCCAAAAGAAGAATTCTTCAATGTGCAAGGGGAGGCTTCGTCCCCTACTTTCGAGCCCAAAAGGTGATCCTATCCTGACATGAGTAGAGGTTTTACCCACCGCTCCTAAGTCTAGGAATGCGACAAGGCTCCAACTGCTGGCCATTACTCTTGTAAATTTGAAGAACGAAGGGCAGGTGGTTTTAAACTCTAATTTTGAGTTACGGCTATGCCGTAGAATTTTTTATTTCTCTAATAAAAGATTATTTCAAAAAATAACATGATATTTATTAGGGGTCGGGTGAATGCTAAAATAATAACGTATCGTACACCTCTAAGATGGATTTCATCGTGATGCAAACTTTAAAATATTAATATTATTTGAATGATATCACGATTGAATTTGATTGTACTTGAAGGGTAGTTATTTGATATAAAACCCAAACACTATCATCGGTTTTGGAGGGAAGCTAATCGGTATAAAGCCCAAAAGCTATCAAAGTTATGACTCCTAGGGACTGCCTATTATGGCAAAAGGCGTGCCAATGAAATGAGATGTTGTGGGGGGATTTCTTTCATTTAAATGTTGTTGCCCCACGAGCATGGGTGCATGTCACTCTAGTATTGGCGACATTTTATGATTGATGATTTATCCAATTTTAAATTATTTATTGGATTCTGCTTATTTTAGCCTCTTTCAAATATGAATGTATCTGATTAATAAGGGAAGAACTTGCATGAGTATCTTAGTTTCAATACAAACATGGGTTTGATTCACACTCTATGAATGATTTATTCAAGTTTACCGAATTCTATGAAGAACTATTTTAGTCGACTTTTGGTATAAGAAGTACATTAGATTATGTTAATGGATAATATTATTTTGAGACGACTTTTGAATATAAATTATTAGAAGAATATTTTACGCGTCGTTGATTACACTTTACATTTTAGTATGCTAATAGAATTTAATCTTATCTATTGAGTATTGTTATATTCACCCACCCCCAGATGTTGCAGGTCCAAACAAAGAAGATGATGTTAATGAAGATTACCCCTAGAACTTCGAAAGGTCTACATTTTTTTATTTACTTTATCATGTTCTATTGTTAAGTATTAATTTTGGACTTGCACAACTTTGATTTTGTTAAGTACCGCTCAGTCTTATTTTGTATGTTTAGTAAATTTTGTATTTATGTAAATTAATAAAAATTATTGTTTTGTACATAATTGATCTTGACCCTTTTTTTATTACGAATTGGTGGCACTTCGACTCCTAAGTTAATTAAAAAGTTGGAGCACTACAATTGGTATAAGAGCCGAGGTTCCACAGTCTACAGATGTGTAACTAAGTATTTTAACATAAATATTATTATCGTAACTATATTTTAATAATATTATTTTATTCTTAAACATCGTTTTGTTGTTGTAAGTATTTTGCATGACAATGTAATTTTAAGAATAATTATTTTGTGCAAATTTTGAGGACAAAAGTTTTATAAGGGGGGAGTTTGTAAGGCCCCTAAAATTTTAATGATTTTGTTTTGGGCCAATAAGAGAGTTTCAGGGTCCAATAATAAGTTTTCTAAAAAATTGGATAGTTTTAAGCTTGATTCATTTAAAGAAGCTTTAAAGTTTTTCATAGGGCTTTGAGAGACAAAAGTATTGAGCCCAAGAATGCATCAATTAGACACAAGAATAGTAATTTATGGCTCGAGAGTATGTCATCGGTGGGGCCCACTTTAAATTAGCAAGAAAACATGCCCTTGTGTGGTCTTGTTTAGAAGGTCTCGTTAATATGAGTACAACAGTACCAAGATCATGCAATTCCAAGTTCGGGGTAAGGAATTACGCCTATTTGAAGTTTTAAATTTTGTTTTGATTTAAAAATAAAATTTTAAAAAATAAAATTAAAATATAAATTTGCATCAGCACAGCTGACGCCATGGGTGTCATAACCGTTGATGTCGTGCTATAGGCTAGCCATGGGCTACAATAGTAGGCCATGGCGCTTGCAGCAACCATGGCCTGTCATTGGGCAGGCAATGCCACACGTGTGTCAGCACTGACGTACGCACTGGCATGTGTCAGCACTAATGCACAACAATTTTTGTAGCTGTCAGATGCGCATTATGTGGTGTGCATGCAATGGCTCTGTATTGCTATAAATAGAGGGAGAGGGGGCCTTTCCAACTCGCCCGAAATCTTCCTACCTTCTTCCCTTTGAGCTCTTCCTGCTCTCTCAACTTCTGAGCCCTGTTTCTATGCCATTTCTCACCTAGTTTCCTTTGTTTAAAAATTATTCTTAGCTAATTCAAGGGCACTCAATGTTGTAGAGGGGTTTTTTTTTGAGTTAATTACTAAAAAGGGGGAAATGACCTAGGGTAAGAGGAGGCTTTGCCGCCGCTTTTGGGCCGGAGGAAGAAAATGTCCTAGTTCAAGGGGAAACTCTGTTCGCCACTTCTAGTCTAGAAGAAGAATTCTTCCCAATGCAATGAGAGGCCCCACCCACCTCTTTTGAGCACGGAAGGAGATCTTATGCCTGCGCAAGAGGAGGTTTCGGCCGCCGCTCCTATGCCTTGGGAATGAGGCAAGGGTCTGACCACAGGCTGTTAGTCCGGTCAATGTCAAGAATGAAGGGTAGGTGATTTTAAACTCTAATTCTATGCTATGACTATGCCATACAATTTCATATTTCTTTTGTAAAAGATTATTTTAAAAAAAGATGATATTTGTTAGGGGTCGGGCGAACGCTAGCGTATCATGCACCTCTAAGAGAGATTTCATCATGAGACAGACTTTAAAATATTAGTATTATTTCAATGATATTACAATTGATTTTGATCAAATTTGAATTGTAGTTATTTGGTATAAAACCCAAAAACTATCATCAGTTTTGAACATATAACTTTGCCAAACTTTCTAGTGATTATGTCCATCTAAGTTGTTGAAATTGGGTAGATTTGGTCAATCTATCCACCACTATAGCTTCATTTTTTCTTTGAGTTTTGTAAGTTTTTGCTTATTAGTGCATTGGTTTGGCCTTGTGATGTTGTGGTGGATTTTTAGTCGAGTTTGGGTTTTCTACGTTAAATCCTTGACTATTTTTCATGTTTGGTTTGATTTAGTGCTTTATATATTGATCATGAATGTGCATAACATTAGGTTTTATTATTTTTGCTATATAAGAATATTTTGTATAATTGTGGCCATATCTCGTAGTCTTTAGCTTTATAAGATAATCTAGCTAGGGGCAATGTGGTGACCTACTAAGCAAACTAGACGGATATTAAACTCTCAAAACATGTGTGTGACCTAATTTGGGACCCGCTTGAACATTATAGGGGTTGGCCCTATGTGCATAGTCATGAGGGATGTGCAAGGTCTCCATGGGCTTGTGGACTCAAGCCTATACACATAAAAGAAACACCACAAGAGAACAACTGTGCAGAAGAGTCTAGTTAGGACTAAGCCCAAGCCCATCTTAGGAGGGGGAAGCCCTAACTATAAAAGAGGGGCCTCTCCCTAACTTCCCACTTCCCCTCTCTCTCACACAAGCACTCCTCTCTCTCCTTGGCTTGAAGAGAGAGGTCAGCCCTCTCTCCCCCTTCATCTTGCTCTCTCTCATCCAAGCACTTAGCCATGGATCCCCATGGTGCGGGTTGATCCACCAGTCATCCTGCTTCTCCCTCTCTTACTTGGTGATCAAGAGAGTTTTCCTCTCCCTCATTCGCTATGCCTTGGGCAGTGTGCAAGGAGGTCATAGGTTACATTAAGAGGAGGTTAAAATGGCGATCGTTGAGATATCCATATGATATGGTTGAGCAGTAATCTTGTTCATATTATCATTATCAAAGAGGTAACTTTGATTCCCCTCGTATATAGTTTTGCATTAAGCATATATATATATATATATATATATATATATATATATATATATATATATATATATATATATATATATATATATATATATATATATATATATATATATATATATATATATATATATAAAGAACGTGCCTATTCCCCCCCTAATATTTGATCAGGCCCCTCATTCTTTCTACACCCCAATAAATATTAAAAAAATACTCATACATGCCCCTCTTCAACCCATTAATATTTTGCACGTAATTTCTTGGATGCCAGTGAACAACTTCCACTATTTCTTTCGCCAATGTGCCCCTCCTCGCCGCCCCACCAGCTATCTCCACTATGCATGCATCTTCTCTCACCCCAACTCTCCTCACCCCCTCCATGGTCATGCCCTCGAGCTCTGGTTGACAATTCCCCTTAAGCTTCTCCCAACTTTCGCCACCCCACAGCCCAATGGCAATGGCAGCAGTGTTGGCCTCAATTAGTTCCCCATCTCCAACACCCTGATGGTTGCCCTCAAGCGAACCCAGCCCATCAGGATTGGGGCTGCCCCGAGAACTAGAAGAAGCTGCTCCTCACTGTTAAGGTTGAGCTGGAGCAGCTCATCATCTCCATCCTCGACAATTCCAGCATGAGTTGGGTAGTGCACATGCAGAGTAGTTGGCCCCGCAGAAGCTAGGCAGTTAGTGGGTGGCGCACCAATCAAAATTTAATCTTCACAATTAATCTACACAATTGTGCATATTAACTCTAATCAATAAGCAATATAAAGCATCCAACACATAGCGAGTTTAAATGAAATAAAATTGGAAGCCAAAACATACTAACCTTGGGCTGTCCAGCCCATGGAACGCCCTTAAATCCTTCGATTCGCTCTTCCAAACACAAAGGAATTAAGCAGGGAGAGGAGAAATACCTTGTATGTGTTCATCCCTCAAAAGCCTTCACTCTTGGATTGATATCCCAAAAAGGAACACCCCAAAAGCCTCTTTTTAGAAGCCCCAACCAGTAAGGAGCATGATCTCCTTTGTTAGCCTTGTCAAGGAGTGGAAGGGAGGAGAGGAAGAGGGCAGCCAGCAAGCTTCTTCCACTAAAAAGCTAGGGGAGGCCGAACTTGAGAAAGAGAGAGGGCCGGATTGGGAGAGGGAGAGGAGAAGGGAGGGGGCAGACCACTTAGGGCACTCCTCTCCCTCTTCTTTCCCTTTTATACCCATCCTCCTTCCCCTCTTTAGTTGGGCTTCTAATTGGGCTTTCTTATAATGGGCTTTCCTTGTTAAGATCTCTAGCTTATATTAAGAGGATCATATACAACGGGAGTAGGCTCTGTCTTTCGAGCCCGCGGAGGCCTGAACCCCTACACACGGCCGAGCCAGTGATAGGGTCGACCCCTAACAAACCATGGGTTCCACCATTGACACATAATTGGCGCATCTGTGCCCCGCAATATGTTAATGCACATCATTGTCACATGCCTAGTGTGCATGTGTGGCGTAGGTGGGTCCTAACCAAATTAGTATAACGATGGTTCATGTTGGGTCACGCGACCTCCCCCACCACCCTTGGACCCTGGGCCCGTACTAGCTCACCTAGATCGATCATTGTGGACCGAAATGAGCCCATACTATGGTCCAACAACACAAGGCCAGCTTCTCCATCCCTACCATAAAGGCCGTTTTCGAGCAGTTTATGAATAATTCTTAGGCCTACTCGATGCCACTACCTATCATCCTCCCTTGTTGCTCTTGTAAATGGGAATCTATCTGAACCCACTGCTTCAATCAGTGGGCAACATTTCAGACGAATCCGTGATACGGAGGAGGGAGGATGTGAGGAAGGTGCTAGATATCCTGCTCCAAACCACAAAGAAACATTTGGTTGTCGTGAGTAGAAGCTATTGCAGATGATTGAGAAGAAGGAAATTGTACAAGCTTTTGTGAGAAATCATCATATGGTGTCACTGGATAAGGAATTCCGCTTGGATAAGTCTCAAATCCATGGGAAATTAAAGGATCTGAAGAATCTAATTGAGGCCCGGATTAGTTCGGTTGCTAGGAGCGGGGAAGTGCTCCTCAAATTAAGTTATCTTAGGTAGCTAGTCGAGCAGACAATTGGGGCTCCACGGTTCCAGTAGCATGTACCAGAGACTAGTAGGTATATGGTGACAAAAATGATGAAGTTTTGGCTAAGTACGGAATCGAAAGGGAGGCGGGGCACGTATTTGGGTGATAGGGACAGCTACATGCAAGACATATATGAGATGTTAGGTGTATCACCCTTTGATGGAGAAGCAATGGTATTTGTACGCCATGCCCATCACCCGTAGAGCCCCACCTCCTTGCATGTTTCCTAGGTGCATGACTTTGCCTTTATTTCTATCGATTCTAGAGAGAAAGGAAAGACAGTAGAAAAATTGTGGGTGGCCATAGGGGTGGCTGAGCAATTAATCGTTCATATATAAAAGGCCGTGCATGCTTGTGAGTGATTAGCAATGTCCTTGGGGTGCAACCTCTAAAGATCAGTAGATCTTAATCCTTGCAGTGATTAGTGATTAATCTTAAATTAATCTATTAATTATATATGCTCTTGTTTTGATTGCATATGCATTGCTTTTGAGGGATTAAAAATTATAATTTTTGCACCTTCACTCTAAGGGTACACCACCAGGCTTCTACTGCTACCACCCAACATTCCAAAGTTAGAGGATAATAGAATTGAACATTTTATTGAGTGGTGGGGTATCTCAACATAGGTTTCATCATGTCGTCCTAGCTGAGGAGAGGTGGCAACGAGTTTGAGAAGCTTCTAGTTGTTGTTTATCATTGGCACCACTTACCATTAAACCCGTCATGAGGTCTAACATGTTTGCCATTTAGGCAATGAATGTCAACATATGAGTGTAATATACGTCTAATAGACCTAGCAATTCACAATAGATCTCCTAAGGTTAGTACTTCAAGCAAAGGTAAAATTAAGAGTTTTGGCCTCTAAGCATAAGAATTTGTTAATGTAAGGAAGTAATAAAAAACTTAATCTCGAAGCGCATTCTTAATCATTCTATCAATAAATCAAATCATAAGCATACAAAAGATACTTTAAGATTTAATATAGAAAACACAAACTAAAGTAAAAAAAGAAAATTGATATCCTTACTCCAAATTTTATACACCATCCTTACAAGCCTACAACATCACTAATCACAAAATACCCCATCAGAATTTACTTGATAGAAAGATAAATCAGGGCATTTTGAATTTTCGATAGAAATTTGGAGTATGATATCACTCCTTCCCCCTCTTCCCACTGCATTATCACCAATTAGAAACTACCACATCAAAGAGAAAGGCACATGGGGCATTTTGAATTTTAGATAGAAATTGAGAGTAGGATATCCTTCAACAGACCTAGCAAATCATCAAAGAGCTCCTAAAGCTAGTACTTCGAACAAAGTTAAAATTAAGCATTTTGGCCTCTATGTGTAGGGCTTTATTCAGATACGGAAGTAGTAAAAAACTTAATCTCTAAGTGGAATCATGATCAATCAATCAATAAATCAAATCGTAAGCATGCAAAAGATACTCAAAGATTTAATGTAGAAAACCCAAACTAAGGTAAAAAAAGAAATTAATATCCTTACTCCAAATTTTGTACTCATCTTTGCACAGATACAACATCATCAATAAGTTACCACATCAGGATTTACTGGACAGAAAGACACGTCAAGCCATTTTAAATTTTAAATAGAAGATGCATAGGAGTTTGTTCACATATGAAAGTAATAAAAAGCTTAATCTCAGCTCATTCATGGTCATTCTTTCAATAAATCAAATCATAAGCTTGCAAAAGATACTCAAAGATATAGGGGCTGTTTGGATATAGATTCATCCGAAAGATTCATGAAAGATTAAGCGGAAATCTTCTTGATCGCATTTGGATGCACAAATTAATTAAAGAATCAAATTATCCACTAATCAATGATTTAAAGTTTATTAGTGCTTAATTTAAGATTACCCACCTAATCTCCTCCGAAGGAGATTACCCCAATAATCAAAGGCGGTAATCAGTAATTTTTTTGTGACAAGTTTGCCATTAATGGGATGGATTACTCATCTTCATTATGTCTAGCCATCTCCCAAAACCCCACCCTCCATCACTTTTGGAGTTTCCCATCCCATTATATTACATTAGCTTTTTGAGGTAAATTTTTTTTCTATTTCTCCAGTGCAATCCTATCTCATCTCTTCAGCTATTATCTCTCTCAAACTCTCACCGATGAGTATTTTTTTTACGTGAGGTAGTGCCTCGATGGCTAGTGGTAGCATTGCCAGTGTCTATGGCAATGTTGTCAGTGGCAGTAGCAACTATGCTGGTGTATGTGGCAGAGCTACTGGAGTTGTAGAAGCGCTATCGGAGCCATGGTAGTGCTGCATTGCTTGTGGCATCTCGTGGCCATGGTCATGCACACTTTTTTTTGTGATGTCATGCCATGGCAGTACTGCTAGTGGCCATGGCACTGGTAACACTATTGAAGCAATGATAGCACTGCCAGAGCAATGGCAATGGCAACTCTTGTGGCCCATGGCAGTACTTATGGGGATGTGGTAGCTCTCGCTGCCATGGCAAGGCCATGCAAGTGGAGCTTTCCTTGTGAATTTACCAAATATGATTTATATATAAATCTCTTATAAATCAATTTTATGGAATATGCATTACCAAATAAAAAAATAATTCATCAATAAATTTAACTAATCAGATTAAGTTAAGGTAAATCATGATTTACTACACCCAATAATCTATATCCAAACAACCCCTTAATATAGAAAACATAAACTAAAGTAAAAGAGGAAGTTGAAATCCTTACTCCAAAATTCATACACGATCCTTACACAACTACATCATCACAAATCACAAAATACCACACATCGGGGGCATTTTGAATTTTAGATAGAAATTGGGAGTAGAATTTCACTCTATTCCCCTCTTCCTGCCACACTATCACCAATCACAATGTACCACATTAGATAGAAAGACACATCAGGGCATTTTGAATTTTAGATAGAAATTGGGAGTAGGATATCCATCTAATAGACCTTGTGAATCACCAAAAGCTTCTAAAGCAATGCAAGAAGTTTTCAATTTCATTTTCTTTTCGTATTCTTCTAGTAGTTAATGTGAAACTTCTTGTTGACCTTCATGATAGACTAGTGATACAGCGTTAGATTTCATTTTATGTTTCTCGGTGATTCCTTACTTCCATTAATAAACTCTTGACATTTCTATTGAAACATGTGTTGGAGGTTCCTTTCTTTGTTTTGCAACTTGTACAATGTCTACTATACTATGAAGTGCAAAATGTTCATACCACTTTATCTTGTTTATTTTCCATTGTTGGCTATATGAAAGTAAAATTGCTAGGAAGGCTTTCAACAGTCAGCACTGCAGGGCTTCAATTATGGTTGCCTTCCTTTCAATTTCAAATGGACAAATCAGCTTATACCATGCCAAGTTGAGCAGCTTATACAAGAAGAACGAGATTTAAGAAAAGCCTATGTTATATTTGATTCAGCTACTACAGATTATCCTAGTGGCTACAAGCATGACAAGGACACCTTTGGTATTATGATTTCTATTTTAGCTCCTGCAAACCTCATATCAGCAAAATTGTTGCTAAAATAGGTGAAAGAAGTGAGTTGTACTGTAACAGAAAACATTATCCTTTCTAGTCTAGAGACTATGGCAGAGTCCACAAACCTCAAGAGGCCTTGATAATTGTCTACGGGATGAAGGCATTTTACCGTGAACCCACACCAAAATTCTACATAACTGTCTTTGATATTGTAGTGATTGAAAACCACTTAAAGATGGCTTTCAAGTTTTATGATCAAATGATAAGGTAATGAAGCTAGTGTTGCATCCTTCAAAATTTTGATCAAAGCTCTTTATAAGAGTAGAGAGATTATTAATGAGGGTTTAAAAGTTTTTAAGCTGATGCTTGATTGTGGTTGTTGTCCTGATTATAATACTTATGGTACTATGATTAATGGGTTGTGTATGTTGGGGGGGATTAGCAAGACAAAATTGTTAAAGCCCCAAATGGGGATGGTTGGGTTGAAATGAATGCGCAGCAGTAGTCTCCTAGTCAAATTGGTGCATTTGTTCTTACCAAAATAAAGGAGACAGCAGAGTCTTATCATTGAAAATCTGTTTCAACAGCTGTAATCACGGTTCCGGTCTATATTAATGATGCCCAAAGACAAACAACAAATGATGTTGAACGAATTGCTGGACTTGATGTGCTTAGAATAATCAATGTGCCTACCGTAGCGGCTCTTTCATATGGGATGAACAACAACGAGGGTTTGATAGCTAATTATGACTTGGGTGGTGGCACTTTTGACTTTCTATTCTTGAGATCTCTAATGGTGTTTTTGAGGTAATATTATTTCCATTAAATGCTAACATATCCTTCTTCTGTTTTTCATTTTTTGTTTATTTATGCATTGTTGTTTTTACGTTAAAGGTACCAATGGGGATACATTCCTAGGCGGAGAGGATTTCCTTGTTGTTCATTTATGCATTCTTATCACCATATGTCAAAACATGTGGTGCAATTGACTAAAAGAACACTTCAAATGTAGAGGATAAGGTGGAAGGTTGACAACCATGGAGGACAAGGAAGTCTCATGAGTGAATTGCTTTCCAAAGAGAACAGACCATGTTTGTCCAAATGTGTGCAAGTCTACGGCAGTGGAGAATTTGTTTTAAGGGAACTTTCTTTTCCTTTAATTCTTGTGTCTACTTAAGAATTGGAACATGTATATTAAAAAATGGGTGTGTTAAAATGTGAAAAACCTTTATTGGTTTTGCTGGAAAAAATGCGCAAGATAGTATCTCATTTATCTAAATGTGTACAAGTCTATGCTAATGGTAAATTTTTTAAGGGAACTCTCTTTTTCTTCAATTCTTATGTACTTAAGGATTGGAATAGCTTTCTTAAAAAATGAGTTGTTAGAATGTGAAGAATTTTTTTTTGCTAGAAAAAATGTGCAGCCATCCCAATGATTAAATGTTTAATTGTGAGTAAGACAAAATCCCATCAATAACAATCCATTGGCCAAATGCTATTGGAGATTGTGCTATCAACGGGAAAGAGTTTAGTTGTTTTTTTGGCAAGTGTAGTACTCCACAAGTAAAGAAGTATCACATAAAATTGTCCACTATAATAAGAAAACCTAATTCAGATCATATTTTCATGAATTTGGAATTGTGATGCCTTTAGAAAAATGCTTATCTCTTGAGGAAATTATGGCAACTCCCTTAATTTTACACTTTTCCCCCCTTCAAAACCCTGCTCTAAGTTCCATGTCAATGGTAATTTTCCATCAAGTATCCACATTGTCAAATTCTAAGTACAAAAACATGACCCTAAATTTGTTTTTTGTTTTACTAAAAACTGATAACTACTCACTATTACCAATTATGAACAAACAATTTAATTTCATCACCTAACAAAGAACAAATTATATTGACAAAAAGGATACTAGCCATGCATTTTGGAATTTATTAGGCCGATTCAAATTTAGTTTTCATTTATGACAAATGACATCTCAGGTCAAAGACTTATGTAAAAGGATTGTTGAATTCAAAGCACCGTAGTAATATATATCAATATCCACAGTAATTTAATTGTTCTCTTTGCAGTTGCATAGACTTTGAAATAATAAATACATTCATGAAAAGAAAAATCAACAAGAAACAACCACTCTAATGACAACACTATGAAGAAACACCGCTTCATTTTAGAATTGCTCTATCTTTAACTTCACCTTGCGGTTTGACTCCAAGACCATTCATATTCACAAATTTCATTGTTGTTAGCTACTTTCGACACACACATACTACTCCCAATCTCCTCTTTGTACTCATTGCACCACTTGATGAAATTTTGCCATCATCCATTCTTCACTATACATAAGAAAATAATATTAGTCATTTATATATCTATAATAATGTAAATCAAAATAGTATGAATTTCATAATAATTTACCTAATAATGAGGGCAAGAATAGTATTCAAACATTTGCTGACAAGAAGACATGACGATATTTCTAAACAAAGCCGGCAAATGATATTATTTGCATTTGAACTCCATACCTACATTCTTTGACCACCACCTAAAGTACTCCCTTCATTCCATATAAAGTGTTCCTTTTGTAAAAAGTGTAAATTTTAGAGAAGCTGAGAAGCCAAAACTCTAAGATTCTCACAGCTCTTAATAAATAACAAGTCTAATGAACTCTAACTTAGATTTGCATACTCCTGAAGCCTTTGATATGACTATAGAAAGTTAAATGTTATGACAAGTAAAGATCACTTTCCTCTTTCTTTCATAGATCAGATGTTAAAGATGTTAGCCGTCATACTTACTATTGCTTTCTTGATAGGTATTTCAGTTATAACTAGATTCCCATAGCACTTGACGATTAAGAGAAGACTACCTTCACTTGTCCTTTTGGGATGTTTAGCTACTATCACATGCCTTTGGGTTATACAATGCACCTGCCACTTTCCAACGGTGCATGATTAGCATTTTCTCATTCATGGTAGAATATTTCCTAGAAGTGATTATGGATGATTTTTCCGTCTTTGGTCTACTTTTGATGTGTGTTTGCACCACATTTTCTAGTGTTAATGCAGTGTAAAGAGAAGAATCTTGTACTTATTTTGGAGAAATGTTATTTTATGTACACAAGGGGATTGTTCTTGGGCATGTCATATCACATAAGGGCATTGAGGTTGATAAAGCTAACTTGATTTAATTTTTCATCTTCCACTTCCACAAATTGTAAAAGAAATCATATCTTTTTTAGGTTATGCAAGCTTTTATAGGAGATTCATAAAAAACTTTAGTGAACTCTGTAGACTTTGTGCAATTTACTTGCCAAGGATTCTCCATTTGTCTTTAATGATGAGTGTCTTCATGATTTTGAAGGTTGAAAGTTAACTTGACCTCTGCACACCTCTGCACCTATTATTTGACCACCTGATTGGAGTATCCCCTTTGAGATTATGTGTGATGCCTTTCATTATGTCATTGGTGCTTTTTTAGGGTAGTTAACAAACTTCCCTACATGATCTATTATGCCAGTAAAGCTCTAAATGATGCTCAACTCAACTACTCTACAAATGAAAAAGAGTTGTTAGCTATTATTTTTGCACTAGATAAGTTAGGTCCTATTTATTAGGGTTTAAGGTCTTTGTCTATTCGGATCATACTGAATTGAAGTACCTTTTGTCTAAAAATGATGTTAAACCTTGTCTTGTCGGATGGATATTATTGCTGCAAGAATTTGATCTTGAAATTCGAGATAATAAGGGTTCAAAAAATGTTGTAGCAGACCACTTATCTAGATTGATAGTTGATTTTACTAATGATTTCGTACCTATTACTGAGTCTTATCCTTATGAGTATTTACTTCATATCTGTTAGTTGTCTTGGTGTGATAATTAGTAAATTATCTTGTCACTGAGCAAATTCCTTCTCATTGGACTAAACATGATAGATACAAATTTTTAGCTGAGGTTAAGTACTTATTTTGGGACAACCCTTACTTGCTCAAATATTATCCTAATTGGATACATAGGAGGTGTGTTCATGAAAATGATCAACAATGTGTCATCTCTTTTGTCGTGATCATGATTGTGGTGACTAGTTTAGTTCTAGAAAGAATTCTGCAAAGATTTGGTAGTGTGGATTTTATTGGCCCACTATTTTTAGATATTCTCAAACTCGTTCCTCATGTAGAAATATGATACCACTAAACCAAATTTTGATAGTTGAGATATTTGATGTTTGGGGCATTGATTTTATGGGTCCTTTTCCTATTTCTTTTGATAATATGTATATCCTTATCGGGGTATATTATGTGTCAAAGTGGATAGAGGCAATTGCCTGCAAAACCAATGACCACAAGGTTGTTGTTCAGTTTTTGAGAGAGAATATTTTTGGAGGCATTGGTACTCCACATGCCGTTATTAATGATGGGGGGAAGCCTTTCTGTAATAGGCTTTTTGAGTAGTTATATAAGAAATATGGTATAGACTATAAAATTGCTACATCATACCACCCCCGTGGTAGTGGTAAAGTTGAGATTTCTAATATGGAGATTAAATACATTTCTAAAAAAACTGTAAACCATAATAGGAAAGATTGGTCTGCTTAGGCTTCGGCCAGGATGAGTAGGATTGTGTGAGACATTCACCGGTTGATTTATATGCATATGTAAAGTACATATAATGCTCATCGACACAAGTTGTGTAGGAACAATGATGCTTATGTTACACATGTGATTATAGAATGAATTTGCATTATTATGCAGGATGGTGTGTGTTGGATACACTTGATTTTATAGGGTGAATATGTATATTGAGATATGATTATGCATAATATGAATAATGAGAATTGATTCATGCAGGATGCAATTGTTATAATGATATTAATATGATTACACATGATGTGTACATGTTTTATTAGCTATGGATGAACCCATGATGCAGCGGTGGAAGATTTGTGCTTATAGATTGTGTTAATCATCATGATATGTAGTGGCATATTTATATGTTTATGGAATGTGGTTTACGCCATGATACACAGATGGATGATTATGTGCCTATATAATGTGTTATATATAATGATGTGTAGGTGGCATGATTATATGTTTACGGGATAATATAAAGTTTAAGCATATGAATATATGATGCAAGTCTATATTGAGAATGAATGCTATGTTTTAATGAGTTTACATTCCGTATTAAACCTTGCTGAGCATAAGCTCACCCCTCTTTGTTTTGTAATTTTGTTTTGGGGCTACATGTCATGCCATGCAGGTGCTTCGGATGAGCTCTACGTTGAGCATAAGGATGGCCATGTTCACTGAGAGAGGCTTTGGTAGTTTGAGTTATGTTAGATTTGTTTATGACATGTTGAACTTATACATTTAACTTTAATTTACACTATGGTTAGCCCTAGGCTTGTTGTTTTTATGTTATGACTAGATGATGTGGGTATGTGTGCACTAAGACATTAATTAGTAGTTTTTTATTTTTTTGTATTTGCTTCTATACATAGTGCTCATGTGCTCACTCCATTGTGTGTTCACCCATGGATTAGTTAAGTGTTCCGCACTCCAGCTCTACTTCGTCATGCCACGTGTTGCTTACTCCTTCGACTGTGTTCGGGGAGGGAGTGGCATGTGCCGGGGCATGACACAAGATGCATTAACATAAACCTCATGAAATACTAGTGTTAAGAATACAAGAGCATGTCAAATCCCTTATAATAAATCATGAGAAAATATCTCATTTATGTATCACAATCCACACACACAACATGTGCATTTAAGTGTCATAATCCAAACACATATGATAAAATTAAGAGTCATGATCCAAACACAACCTAGGTAAGTATGCATCATAATCCCTCTAGAAAACCTATGTAAATGAGCAGCATAATCTATACCAAAAACCTATGTAAATGAGCAATAATCTCTCCACAAAACCTGTGTAAATAAGCATCATAATCCATACACAAAACCTATGTAAGTAAACACCATAATCCCTACACAAAACCCTTGTAAATAAGCATCATAAGTCATACACAAACCTATGTAAGTAAATGTCATGGGCATGAAGCTTTGCCTAGCATTCGCCCTCGTGATGGCCTAGCTATGCCATGCAACTAGCAACCAATCTCTCCAGCCTTCCCACTTGTATGCGCAAAGGGAACAAGCAATCAGCAAACACAAGCCGTTGATGTGCAAGTACAGGGAGAGGGCAAGGACAGATCAACCAGGCCGCAACACTCTCTCAAAGCACTCTGGTTCGCAAGGTATCTGTCAACCATGGCCGCCCTACACTCTCCCCTTATATAGACTCAGCCATGGCTGGTCCTTATGCTAGTGAAACATACAAACCCACCCATACAAGGAGTCTCACCCTGAACAACTCTCTTCCCCTTAGCCAGCTGCCCTAGTCAAAATCAGGAAACCAAGGGAGTCTGTCTTCCACTAGGAGTCGAACGTCTTGCTGCCTTCAAGAGTCCGAGCCATCCAAGGAACCTGCTGCCTCTACTCCTACTTGAGCTAGGAGTCTGGCTATGCTGCATGAGTGTATCCTACCTACCTTAGGAGTCTGTCCCTAAGGGGTCGTGACGCCCAGCTCGCCACTTAGAGTCCTTCCCACGCAGGGACTTGTCTATCCACTACCAAGTCTAGGGGGTGGTAGCCACCCACTTTCTCTACGGTACAATTAGAAGGGCTAACAGGCCTACCCCAACCAATCTCGAACCTTGTCTTCAAACTACCATAACGTGATGTCTCGCTCCCAGCTATTCTCCAACTCCAGAAGACACTTCCACTTAACCAAGTAGAAGACCCTCCTATTCTTCTTGCTCATTCCTTCGACCCTCCTATCCAGAATAGCATCAACCTCTTTCTCAAAAGAAGTTATGATAGTAGGCGGTGCTTTCTTCAAAGTGACTCTACTAGAATCCTCTATGTCTTGGTGAAATAGTTTCAAGAAGCTAACATGGAAAACAAGGTGAAGCATGAACCGTTTAGGCAACTCTAGTTGGTATGCGACTTGACCATCTCGCCACTTCACCTCAAAGGGACCATAATATCGCTATATCAGCCCTTTGAGCACAGCCTTCCTTCGCAGCTTCTTTCGAAGCTGGGGAGTGAGCTTCAGCATAACTCTATCCCCAACTTGAACCTCAAGAGGTCTCCGATCTCTGTCCGCATTGTTCTTCATCTGCTTAACTGCCTTGGCCAAACAGTCATATGCCTCTTCCATTCTCTCAGTTTGCCCTCTGGCCAAGCGATAGGCAGTGAGACACCTACCTCCTATCCGCTGCGTTTGGGGTTGCTGGCCAAGGCACATCCGCTGGCGTTTGGGGTTGCTGGCCCATTGCCAACTCAAAGGGACTGCTGCCCGTCGCCGAGCTAGTGTGCAAGTTATAGCAGAATTGGGCGACCTTCAGCAAGTTGACCCAATTTTTCTGGTTTGCTGTCACAAAGTGCCTCAAGTACTCCTGTAAGATGTCGTTCACCTACTCCATCTGCCCATCCATCTAAGGGTGATTGCTGGTTGAAAAGTTGAGCTATGTGCCCAACATCTCAAACAGCTGCATCCAAAATTTGCCTATGAAATGAGTGGCTCTATGGCTCACGATGTCCGCTGGCAGTACCCAATACTTGACAACATTCCTGAAGAAAAGATCTATGGCCATCAAAGTGCTGCAAGTCTTTGAGGCTACAATGAACGTTCCATACTTAGAGAAGCGGTCCACCACCACCATGTTAGATCCATAACCCTACACAATTGGTACACTAGTGATAAAATCCATGGACAAGCTTACCCATGGTTTGTCTGGGATGGGAAGGGGCTGCAACAAGCCTGCTTCTTTCCGCCTCTCCCTCTTGTCCTGCTGGCAAACTATGTACATCCTCACGTAGTGCTCCATATCTTCTAGCATCCGCGAAAAGAAGTAGTTCTGGGACAAGAGTGTGCGTGAGTCCTCTCTTGCCCGGGATGACCTGCCCACACAGAGTCATAGGTCTCCTTCAGCAACCAGTGCCTTGCACTGCCAGTGAAGGGGATGTAAGGTCGTCCTCCCTTCGCATACAACACCGCCTCCTCCAACCAAAATCATTGTGTAGACCCATCCTTCACATATTCGATTAGCCTTAGGTAGACATTATCCTTCTCCATGGCCTCCAGTATCCGCTTCAACATGTCCCCTACAATTAGTGCCATTGCCGCCATCGTTGCCTTTGAGTCTGTTCATCGGCAGAGGGCATCAGCCACAACATTAGCCTTGCTGGGCTTGTACTCCAACACAAAATCGAACTTAGCCAAGAGTTCCTGCCAACGTGCCTACTTGGGAGAAAGTTTTTTCTACATAGAAAAGTAGCTTGTGGCTATGTTATATGTCTGAACAATGAACTTCGTTCCCAGCAAGTAATGCCTCCAAGTCCTAAGGTAGTGGACAACCGCCGTCATCTCCTTCTTGTGGATTGAATATCTCTGTTTTGTCTCATTGAGCTTGCAGCTCTCATATGCAATAGGGTGACTGGATCAACACTCCTCCAATCACCCAATTGGAAGTGTCAGTTTGCACCTCAAAGGGCACATCAAACTCAGGAAGTTTAAGCACGGGCTTAGAGGATATCGCCTCCTTCAGCCACTCAAACCCTGCATGGCATGCCTTAGCCTAGCACCAAGGCCTATCTTTCTTCAGAAGGTTGGTTAGTGCTGCTACCTTTTTCGAGTAGTTCCCAATGAATCTCCGGTATTAGTTCGCAAATCCTAAGAATGATCTCGGCTCTATCACCTTAGTTGGGACTAGCCACTCCGCTATGGCCCTAACCTTCCACCCATCCATTCTTACTCTTCCCTCTGCTATGCAGTGCCCATGGAACTTGGTCTCCGCCTGTGCAAAACGGCACTTCTTGAGGTTCAAAAATAGCTTACGCTCCCTTAGCCTTTCTAGCACAATCCTAAGATGCCCATGATGTTCATCCAGGGAAGCATTGTACACCATGATGTCTTCAAGGTAGACGACCACAAACCATTCCAGAATGGGTATGAAAACATTGTTCATCAACGTCCAAAAGGTGGCTAGTGCATTCGTCAAGCCAAAAGGTATGACCAGAAACTCGAACAGCTGATAGGATGTCACCGTTGTTGTTTTCACCTCATCGCCCACAGTGATGTGCACCTGTCAATAACCCGACCTGAGATCCAACTTGGAGAAATAGGAAGCTTTCACCAAGCGGTCAAACAAGTTAGCTACTAGCGGGATTGGGTACTTGTTCTTCAGGTAATCTGATTCAGTACTCAATAATCCTCACATAAACGTAAGGAACCATCCTGCTTCCGTTGGAAAAGGTCTGGGGCTCCATAGGAAGCTTTGGATGGTCTGATAAAGCCCGCCTTCAACAACTCATCAAGCTATCTTCTAAGTTTAGCTAACTCTGGTGGAGCCATGCGATAGGGAGCTCGGGCTGGAGGACGAGCTCCTGGCGGCAAATCAATAGAATGATCCACAACATGTCATGGGGGAAGGGTTTGCGTCAACTCTGATGGCATCATGTCCGCAAACATGCTTAGCAACTTCTCCACCCTCTCTGGAACAACCACTAGTGTGCCTTCAACTTCCACCATCGTGCCCAAGTAGGTCTTATGGCCCTGCTCAAGGCCTTTCATTAGCTGGATGGTAGACACAACCTGCACCTTTGTTTCGCCTTTATTCTCAGCAACAATGCAAGGATCATATCGTTGCCGATGAGAATGCCCCTGAGGTATGGCATCACGGACACCTTAGCCATCCTCAAGAAGTCCAGCCCAAGGATCAACTCAAAGTAATCTAAAGGAACAACAGTGAAGTTAACTTTGCCCGTCCATTTGCTAATCGACACCAGCATGTCGTGGACAACTCCTAGGACTAGGGCTGCCTCTGAGTTAATTGCCTTGATCCGTGCTTGAGTTTTCTCCGTCTTTAGGCCCCATGCCTTCAAGCACTTCTCTGCTAGGAAATTATGGGAAGCACTAGTGTGAACAAGTACTCGCACCGAATGTTTGTCCAAAATGGCCTCCACGTATATCAGCCCGCCATGATCTAACTTCTCCTTTTGGATAGTACTCATAATCTACATAGGGTTCATACATGCAGTGACCTCCTCCTCCGAAGAAAAGTCTTTTTCAGCAACAACAGCATTCAACTTCTCCCTCTTCGGGCGCTCCTTGGCACGGTGAGGGCCTTGGCAAATGAAGCAAGCTATCCCCTTAGATTTGTTGAGGTCAGCCTGCTCACTGAGCTTACCCTTGAATCCGTTCCTGCGTGCCTTGCCATTCCGCCTGTGACCGCCCTTAGAGGAAGATGACCCTTAATCCCGTTTCTGCGCGGTTGGCTCTGACTTGTAGTCAACCAACCTTTCATCCACTATGATGGCTGAGGGGAGGTCCCGAATGTTTTGGCTCCACAACTCGTTTTGCGCCCAACTCTGGAGACCGGCCAAGAAGTTGAATAACTTGTCCTCCTCTGTCATGCACTTGATGTCCAAGATGAGGGGCTGGAATTGCTTCACGTATCCCTAACTGTCCCTGTCTACCTCAATTTCCTAAAAGAGTCCCGTGCAACCCATGCCATGTTCATAGGGAGGAACTTCTCCCTAAGTTCCTTCTTCATCATCAACCAAGTCTGGATAGGGAGACGCCCAACAGCAACATCATCTTCTAGCCTGGTTCACCACCAAAGCTTGGCATCTCCCGAGAGTACAAGCTTCTCACCATGACCATCTCTTTGTCTGGGGTATGGGTGATCACGAAGAACGGCTCCATATCCCAAACGAAGCTCTCGATATTGTTAGAACTCCGTGAGCCATAGTAGGATTTTTGTTTGGGTACCTTCACTTTCTTCATGGACTGCACCGGCTTAAGTCTAGATTCTGCCTCCATCCTTGAAGGTGTTGAGTTCAAAACAGCCCACTCAAGTAGTGCTACTTTGTCCATCAGCGCTTGAATCTTCCCTTCAGTCTCTGTCCTCAAGTTCTGCAACTTGTCCTTCAAATAATCAGTTGTGGCTGCCATGTCTGCAACCAAACAATTGAATCGGGCAGCACCTCCTGCGGAACTACCTTCTCCAGACTCGTCTACATATGAACTGATCTCAACCAAGGAAAGACGCTGGTCGAAGGCACCAATGCGATCCTGGACTTATTGCAGAGAGGCCTAAACTTTGGTTAGCATCTCGGGAGCCGTCTTCAAAGCATCATACTTCACTTCCATGTCTGTCAGGTGTTGCAACATGGAACCTATCTAGTGGCAACTCGTTTGTTCGCAATCATTAAGGAATCCCTAGGTCCTCGCTCGCCCAATCCCTTTCAAATGTCCCAAGTCCATCTAGTCAGTTCAGGATCCCGGTAATGGAACCAACTGTCACGGGCACGAAGCTTTGCCTATTGTTCGCCCTCGTGATGGCCTGGTTGTGTCATGCATCCAACAACCAATCTCTCCAGCCTTCCCACTCGTATGCACAAAGGGAACAAGCAATCAGCAAACACAACCCATGTCTGGTGCAAAGGGGCTTTGCCCTGTGCTATGTAAATTAGTTTATTGATGTACAAGGGCAGGGAGAGGGCAAGGGTTGATCAACCAAGTTGTACTCTCTCTCTAAGAGCACTTTGGTTGGTATCTGTCAACCATGGCTGCCCTGCACTCTCCTCTTATATAGACTCAGCCTTGGCCGGTATGCTAGTGAAACATACAAACCAACCCATACAAAGAGTCTCACCCTGAACAACTCTCTCCCCCTTAACCAGCTGCCCTAGTCAAAATTAGGAAACTAAGGTAGTCCATCTTCCACTAGGAGTCCAGCATCCTGCTGCCTTCAAGAGTCTGAGCCATCCAAGGAACCTACTGCTCCGCTCCTACTCAAGCTAGGAGTTTGTCTGTGCTGCATGAGTGTGTCCTAGCTACCTTAGGAGTTCGTTCCAAAGGGGTTGTGACGCCCATCTCGCCACTTAGAGTCCTGCCAGTGTAAGGACTCCTCCTCAGCCTACTCCGCAAGGCGAGTATGCATCCGAAACCACTCAAATGCTGCTCCCAACATCCATCCGTGCCCAAGGGGTTTCCAGGCTGTTCGTCGCCTAGACTGACTTGGCTGTCCGTTGCCATGTCTAGGGGGTAGCCGAACCCTTTCTCTATGGGACAAGTTGAGGGGCAAACAATAAGCATCATAATCCCTACACAAAACCTATCTAAATAAGCATCATAATTTATAAACCATCTATAAAGTAATTCTAGTACCTGAAGATACCAAATACAAACTTACCTTGTATTCCAAAGCCGAAAATACTAAAAGCAATTGACAAATTCTATAAACTAAAAGTCCCTTTCATTAGTCAGTGCAAACAAACAAACGAGCCTAGAGCTTACTTTAGAAGTCTCATTTAGTTCCCTCATTATAGGATTTGAATCTTCTCAACCCAGGGAGGAGGAACCAACCATTTCAGACAGAAAACCCTTCCCTTTTTAGTGTAAAACTGATTCATTCAAATCTCTGATATGACTAATCTAGAAAACTACATAATACTACAAATAATTTTGGTTAAACAAAGTTTAAGAAACCAATTTCATGATAGATGTGGCATGATTCATACATGAACAATGTTAAGTGCATGCAAGTATACGTAATCATACTAATAAAAAGCCCTATCCAGCATAGACATGGTCCATACGTAGATAACAAGGTTATGTAAGCATTAGTGTATGTAAAAGTGGTCGTGTCCATAAATGATCTTCACATGGAAAATGGTTCATGCATGAATAACGTATATTTGTGCAAGAGTGTGATAATACTTTACTAATGACATGAAAGAGGCATGATGAAACCATCTAAATCTTGCTTAAAAATAAGCACAAAAATCAAATTCTACTTAGCAAATAGATCAGCCTCAAGGGGTAATTGATTGGGCATAAAAAAATTTAAGATAGTAATTCTGCTGTGTAAGCGATCGATTGGTCAGCAAGGGTGATTGATCAGCCGTCCACTTTATCGCCCCGATAGGGAATCTATGTCATGCTCGGAAACATAAATTTTTTTCTATTTTTTATAACAAAAAGATTTAAGATCACACATCCACATACTTCAAGAACATGAATTTACACACAACTATGGTGATAATGTAAGGAAAAAATCATCAAACAAAAACCCCTTACTTCAATTCTGTTAGACCCTTCAATCTCCTCCCGAGCTCAAGGAATCCCTACCCAATAAATTAAGTCACATTAGCCATAAGGAAAAACCAAATGTTTCCAGGGAGAGAAGACTCAAAATCATTGATAGAATACAAATCCATCATTCCCTTGTGCCCAAAAAATGAATCACAAGTGTAGAAGCAAGAAAATAAGATCAAGGGTTTCAAAACATAGGTAAAAGAATGTGCTTTGCGAAAGAAATGACATGGAATGACATTCAAGAGATGAACATGAGATTATAAGTAAAAACACAATAAAACATGAAGAAATTTGATTGATTTACCTTGGATGAAGTTTTCCTTCCTTAAGAGGGGGTAGAATACTCTAAACCCTTCAAAAATCCCATCCAAACCTAAATTGGAGGAATGACCGATGTGACTATTTATACTAAGGATAAGTAAGTAAGCATTACATGGGCCCAACATAGGAATAAGTAAACCCACTTTGGGAAATGGACTGAAATGAATCTAACAAGTCCCAAGCCCATATAAGATGTCAAGTGAATGTCGGTGGCCCAAGAAGTTGGCACAAAAGCCTAGGTGGTCTTGGGTCATAGAGTGGGGTTCACTTCCTTAGTGCAAGAAAATTTTAAAAAAAAATTAAAACAATTAGTGTGGTAACTTGGTGGTTTAAGCTAGGCACTTATATTTTCTAATTAAATTCAACATAAGATTAAGAAAATTCATAATTAAACCAGACCATCACACAATAAAAGTATTTTTTTTTATTTCACAGTATTAGTTGAGTCTAAGTGTTAAGTCATATGAACAAGTGAAAGCCAAGACACTATCTCAAAGAGTTGTAATTTGATTTTCAATCTTGTAGTGTATTGTCACAAAATAGCCGAAGAGGGATATATGAATAACATATGAGGCATATGTTTTATAAATTGGCTAAACACGAAATTCAAAAGAGAAAAGCCACGAAATTGAGAGAGAAAAGAGGAGAGGAGAAATCCTTAGTTTTCCAAAAGAGATCATTTGTGTGCTTCAAGTTCATATTAATGGTAATTCTTTGAGAAACACACAACTAAAGAAATAGTCTTACACACACCTCAACAAAGAGGAGTTGCAGTAAAGTTCAATGAAACATTAAAGAAATCAATTCTAAAGTCAAAGAACAAGAGGAGCTTATTTGAGGAGGTTGGAAGTAGTAAAAGACAAACAAGTGAAAGAAAAGTTTCAAGGCTTGAGGAGAAGAAGGCAAGCAGCAAAGGAGTTTTTGGAGATCAAAATAAAGGGTGGGTTAAGGTCTCAATAAAGGTTGGTAGTTTGCTTGTGTCAATGTAGTGTTCTATGCGCTTTGCATTTTCATGGTTTAGTAGTTTATGAGCAATATTATAATTAGATAGATAATAAGGTTTGATTGAGTAAAGTGCTTAATCTAAATTCTTGCACATAGAAGCTAGAATTCTTTATTCTTACTTTATCAAAGTACCAATTTTAGGAGCAATGTAGCGATCCGCTAAGCCATCTAGACGGATATTAAACTCTTAGTAGCTACATTCATACCAAATGAATCCCTCACCATGTTTTGTCTCACTACATCATGTCTAACTCAGCCAGTCAGCATAAGGTATTATGTGTCATCTCAATCTACAATTCGTAGTTATAGACACTAAGTAAGTCATAACTTCTACCATGTCAAATCTATAAATGTTAGTAATATGCTATGATCCTATATATCTTTATGGATTAAACGTAACTCTAATACCAAGTTGTTACATCGCAAGATTTTCAAATGCATTTTTATAAATCCTACAATGGGAAAATGAACAATAACATCAATAAATAAAATCTCACATAAAGAATATCTTGGGGGTAAATTCTTTGCTTTATGTAGCTACAATTATTAACCACAATACATAATATCTATCATCAAACCATTTCATAAAGGAAACAGGTCTTGCTTGAGTACATATCTAGGAGATATCATACACACCAATGATAATAAATTAGCGCAAGCATGCCTATAGTGATCCATATTAGTAAAATGGTTAACATGAGAATAATATAAATCCTACATTATTAAGTGGTCTAGAAAAGTTGTCTTTGCCATGCACCCCTAAATTTTATAGTAGCTTAGTCTTCCTACATCACAAGGATGTTTAGTAAACAAATTTATCCAATAGGATGGTTTAACAACAACCACATACATATAGCAAGAAGAAAAGAAGTTCAAACATAAAATACCAAATCTATCAACATGTAATAATACAAAGTATGGAATCACTATGACTTTGTTGCAACACCTAGGAGTTCAACAATGCCTCTCTAAAATGCATGCCACAAACAAGATTATTATCACTTGGTTACAACATCTAGGTGTTCAACCACATCTCCTTAAAATGTATACCACAACACACTCAACTTCAAACTTTTGTTTATGATTCTCGCCTAGGTCCATTCACTCCATGAAGTAGTGGCCAACAAGTGCTCATGGATCCAAGTGGTTGAGATTCTTGACTATTATGATCCTCTATACCTTCTTTGTTGTGTTGCATTGGGTCATTTATCTTTTAATGGTATAACTAGTTTGAACCTAACACACAAGCCAAGGGAGTGACTCTACAAACAAAACTCCCAAGCCCTTGCGGAACCAAAGACCCAAGAGTTATTTCTCAATATTAGTCTCCTATAATTAGATCAAAAGACTCTCTTTTGGAGTCAACCCAATACTTGGTCCATACATCCTCAAGTGTCGAATACAATAGTCAAGGGACATCTATCCAATACAAGATTCAAACATAGGGTTTCTCCAATATCATACATGTCATTTTATCATGTATTCATGCACCCATAATATAAGCAAACTATCTATTATATATTCATAAATAGCATACACAATGGTAGAAAGATTACTTGAAAATCATAAACTGATTCGCAATCGGTAGACCAATTGGCATGTCGGCATAGGTGTCTATAACTATCTTCACCCTCATTGATGTGTCGAAGGCCTACCGACAGTGAGTGGACTGGTTGGTTCCACTTGCCGATGACTTTTTGGTTCCACTGCCGATGCCCAGTATAACACCAACACATTAGAGTGTGTTGATGTCGATAATGTTCGTCTTCCTCCAAGCACCAACGACATTATCGATGTGTCATTGGGGGAAAAAAAATAAAGATAGATTGTGCAAGTTCCCCAAGTCTTCCCTTTTGTAAACATTATATTCACATCACCTAAACTATGAAACTTCTAGTTTAAAACATGATTGGAGCAATTTAATCCACATGCTCTCCAATTACCATCGTTACTTTAAAACATAGTAAATTTTTTGCAATCATTAATAATATGCATAGCAACATGGCATATTCTTGCAATCAAACTAAAGTAACCAATCAAATCAATATATGCTTACAACATTAGCATTCCAACCTCTTTCCTCCATTTATAAAATACAAGGTTGCAAGTGTTCCATCCCTTTCTCCTCTTTAATTGTTCTTTGATGTGCCTAGATCTCTCCCTTTCACTTGGAAGTAAATTTCTAAAGAGATTAGGGTCATTGGACATCAAGTAGGGGGGCAAGCTAGCTGATTTTGGTTTGTAACTATGTGTGTAATCGTTTGTAACTATTTTCTACGAGTAATTTTGAATCCCATCGGCAAAATTGCGCCCAATCACGGATGTATTGGTTCCACTCAAGATATCAAAATAACGGAGGATGAGAATATTGACATGCCATTGTTTGTCAGCTATAGATATAAGATTTCTTTAGAAATGAGATTTCTTCAACACAATGACCGATGTATTGATGCTACTTGTACTGATAGCCATTTCACAGATGCGCCCACCGACATGTTAGTGTCGTATCGATGACATTCAACCATTCTAAAGACATAAAATACCTCCTAAATTTAGGGTGTCACATAATTTGTCCTATGTAGGTAGCCCTTCTCTATCATCTTTTAGAGGATAACATTTTTGTAATGTTTTCAAGGTGTTTACTAGTAATTTTATTAAGTAAAAGTCTATGATATCTCAAGTAACTGACTTAACACTTATTATAATAAGTGAAATGTTTTCAAAAACATAGAATTATAACGTTAAGATGAAGAAAATCAACTTGATTTAATCTCCCTTTTGTACATTAGTCTCTTAGTTAAAGAACAAAAGTACTCATCATTGTATTTTTCAGCTTTTATTCTAAATTAACAATCATTGAAGATTGAATTGAACAATTATAAAAAAAACAATCAAGCAAAAAAAATGGAGTCAAAACAAAAGCATGAAATATTGTCCCAAATGATTTGAAAGCATTAAATCATGGACAAATGAAAACAATTTCTCTATTTTGTGCAAGAAATGCCCTTAGCCTTGCCACCCAAACTATCCTAAGGAAATCTCAGGGTTTTTTGGTGATCTTCCCTAGCTGGCTTCACAAAATTTCATGATCTTCCTTCCACATCGACACTATCTTGGTCTTTGCCTCATAAACTTGAGAGGTTTCCTAGGTGTAATAGTAGGTACATTCTACTTTACTCATATGGGTTTGGCTTGATGTTTCCTTATTTGAACATTGTTTCATTTCCCCTTATTAGGCAATTCATTAAAATGTGAAGCAATACAACTCTCCTTAGTTTTGGATTTGTTCATTACAATTGACTATGGTCTTAGATTGTACTTCATGGCTAGAAATTGTCTGATTAAGGAAGGCTTTTGTTTTTCTCTTTTGTGTTGTCTCTTGCATTTGTAAGATTTTGGACTTGGATTATTAGGAGGTTCTCTTGGTGTTGATGTATGATCAACTTGTGGAACAGTCTTCCTAGTGTGCATGGATTCTGTTGCTATAATAAACTTAGTGACACCCATAGAACTAAAAGAATTTGATTCTCTAAAACCTACTCCTCTTTTAACACTTCTTTCTATTATAACATATGGGTATATGTCTTGTAGTTTGCATAATTTCAATGAAGAAAACTACGTCCAAAGGGTGTATATTTTAAGTCTTAGGAATCTGATAGAGATTAGTGATGTGATCAAAGTTAGATTTGGAATTAATTGACTTCAAAAAGAGAGTTGACAGGTTCTAATTTTTAAGATGAAAGACTTAATGGAGTGATATGGCTCAAATGTAAATTTTACATACAATCACATGTAGAAGCACTTAGATATATCTTAGAAAACCTTTAGAAAGTATTTTTGAGGGTTTAGATAAAAAGGATAAGAATCTCAATAACTGTTCAAAATTGATGAGTTGTCCTGAGAAACGATCAATCATTGTTGAATAGTTCATGGTATTTTTAATACTTGACCTATGTATTGCCCAATGTGAGAAAAGATCAATTGGTTGTCTAATTTGTCAATCACCATAACATGATTGATTGATTTAATGGGTCAATCAGTGCTTAACAAAAGAATTCTAGTAACTTTATCTATAAATTATTTTAAATAAAAGATTCATTGAGTGTCTAAATTCGAACAAGACAAGAAGCGATCAATCACCCTAAGGATTGATCTATTGATATGTGTTTAATAGCCTAATTTAAGTCAATCCAGAATGATTTTCTTTCTAGGAGCCCTTATTGAATTGAATACTATTTAAGGGCTTTATTATGATGAATTGAAGTGAAATGAAGCAAATTTTCAAAGAGAAAAATGTGATCTTTGTAGCTAGAGTTCTTCCCTAATTCAACTTGAACAATTGAGAAAAAATCATGAGAGGTGACTACTTTGTTTTATAAACACTTTAAGAAATAAAGTTAAATGATTAGATTCATTACAAACATGACACAAAGTTGTTGAGGAGGATTATTCATAAAGGGACTTTGAAGAGGCTTCAACAAAATAATGGAAAAGGGCTTTGGTTGGAGGACTACTTTGGAGAAGATAAAGATCAAACTCAAATAAAAAAATATCAACATGGAGACTCTGTGGCCAACAATTTATCTATAGAAGGGACTTGTAGTTTGGGTAAAGGTTGGTGGTAGTCTTGTGTCTAGTAAGATCTACTTTATAGTTCATTGATTTAGCCAAAGAGACTAGTTGACCATGGTTTTTTCCTATGAAAAAATTGGTGTGTTGATTGTGGTTGCAAGCTTGATAGGGTTTAGTTTGCATTAAGAGTTGATTTTGGTTTGATAGTTTGTGCAACTTGGGGCCACATCTTTTATTCTTTTGCCTTTGTATAGTATTTAAACTAGAGGCACTATGGTGATCCTTTAAAGGTAGAAGGATATTAAGCTTACAATTGGTAGTTAATGGTTTTTATGATTTTTTTGCCATCAAAATCACGTTCTTTCTTGCTAATTTAGGTTTAAATTTGTTTGTTATAAGTAATTTTTCTTGTGATAGAGTTATCTCTCTTGTTTGGTACCCGGTTGCTTGTTATTTCCACTTGTCATGTTTAATTCTAATATCAATATGGCTAAGCATGGTTACTTGTGTAACCCTATAAATAAACCTTCTTCACTTGATGATCAAAACATTTCACATGGGAAAAATTGGATGATAAATTGGAAGAGAGCCTTTATTCAAGCATTTGACGGCAATGCTTAGAAAGTTATGATCTAAGGTTGGATTCTACTTATGACCAAAGATAAAGATGGGGTTGATATTCTTAAACTTGAATGTGATTAGGATGAATCAGAGTGGAAATTAGAAAATTACAACAATAAAACCTTGAGTGCTCTTTTTAATGTTGTAAAAAAAGTCAACACAAATTAATATCTAATTGTACCTCGAGTAAGGTTGTTTGGGATATATCTGTTAAGTATAATGGGTAAACAGATGTAGTAAAAATTTATAGGCTTCAAATGCTAACACTAGAGTTTGAGAAAATAATGATAGATGAGAATGAAACTATAGTTGAATACTATGCCAAGATCTCAGACATAGTTGATACTTGTGACCAATTAGGTGGGCCAATTGCTAATCATCTTGTTGTTAAGAAGATGCATAGTTTCTTGTGTTCTAAATTCAAAATCAAGGTTGATGTCATTAATGAGTCTAAAAATAGTGATAGCTTAGATATTGAAGAATTGATATAGATCTTAAAAACTTTTGAAATGCACGAAGAATCCTATGTTCAAAAAGAGAATTATTTGAGAATGGCAAGGGTAAGCAAACAACTTTTAAAATTTCAAAGAAAATAACTAAGAAAACCAAGGCTCATAAAACCCTAGATGATGAAGATTCTAAGGGTACGAGTGATAATGAATAACTAGTCATGTTAACTAAGGAATTCTTGAAATTTCTAAAAACTCATAACTTTAAGGGTGATAGAATGGACAAACTTCCCGGTGAGTAAAATAGTTTGAGAAGAGTGATGAAAAACCTAACAAGATGGATATGAACAATAGATGTTTTCTATGTTGTAAGTTAGGTGATTTTTTTATGAATGTCCTAATCAAGTTAGTGATAGTTCTTAAGATAAAAAACCTAGGAAATTCAAGAGTTAAGATAAGAAGAGAAAGGGGAAAGTGTCCCAACCAATTTTCTCATATGACAACTCATCTGATGAACAAGCTATGATGTGTAAATAAATTGCCTTCCATGCAAGTGTGAAAGATGATAGTTCTTCTGGAGGGTCATGTAAGTCAAATTCTAAGGAATCAAACCATGATTCTTTTTAGAGAGATAGATAATGAGCAAAAGAATCTAATTCAATATAGGTTATGCTACTCATTGAAGCTTGAGAGTGAGTTGAGGAAGAAAGATGAGAAAATAGTGTGAGTTTGATATCTGTATAAAAACTTAGTGGATCACTAGATTGCCCCAAGTCCGATTATCAACAAGGATAATGATTGTACGTTCTAGCCTCTTTACATAGAATTTTTTTCATAGTAGATCAAATAAATATTCTCTCAAATCTTACTCATGATATATCAATCAATCAACCACCATCATTCAATCCACACATGAACACAACAAATTAACGTGGAACACCCTAACATGGGTAAAGCACTATGGTAGATCCAAAACAACCAAATCAATGCACTAGAAACCAAGACTTTATATTGACACAAGCAAACCACCAACCTTGTTTAGACTATGACAAAACTCCTCTTGTTTAGACCGTTGTTACTGGCCTTCATATCTTCTCCCTCAAGCACTTAAATAGTCTTCTACCTTGCCTTGTCTCTGTCTTCTTCTAGTCTTTAACAAGCACCTCTTGTTGTATTGACTTTGGCCTTGTGGAATCTTCAATGTCCCATTGAAGATTTTTTGTAACAAATCTTTGAAATCTCTATGTATAAACTCTTTTAGTTGTAGATTGTCTTCTTCAATTCACCATAGATATTCAACTAAAAGCTTCATGTCAATTCTCCTTAAAAAAAATGCAAAGGTATAAACCCTTTTTATGTAATTTTCTCAAGATTTTCCTCTATCAAATTTTGTAATTTTTTAAACCTTATATAGATCCTTAAGTTGGTTTAAGACTTGTACTTGATAAGTAAAAAAATTGAAATAAGAATACTTTAATTAGTGTAACCTATTCTTTAAGTAATCAATCATTCCAAACAACGATTGATTGTTTATTATTTGTTTTGAGCATAATACTTCAAGTGATTAATCGATTGACAAGTGTGATTGATCGATAAGTTTCAACTTCATTTTGCACGGGGCGAAATCAAGTACCAATCAATGTTTAGTTCTTTTTGTGTAGTGATTGATCGTTCTACCTAAAACTTACCAATTTACCCTTTTTAACCTAAAACCTTCTGAAACCTTTGAAATCACTTATGAAACTTCTCCACATGATTTCTGTTCAATAAGAGCATGCCTCCTATTTTTCATGACTATCAATTCTAAATCTAACTCGAACACAACAACCTCAAATAAAATTCTAAGACTCATTACATACACAAGATTTCATGATATAATTTTAATAAAGAAATTAGCCAATAAACTTGACCTATGACTCATATGTTCCTACAATCTCCTCTTATGGCTATTTCTTGTCAAAACACTACATATTTGAAAATTAAAATAAAATTACAACCCTTGATAAAATGCATTAACTTTCAAATTGTGCAAAATAACTAAACACTACAAAGATTCAACATAATCTCAATTAACTTAAACATTTATTTTGAATTGAACTTGAAAAGCCCTATACAACCCTGTACTTAGCCTTCATACATAAAATCAAATTTATTTGTATAACTCGGTTCAAACAATTATAAAGGTAAGTACTTTGTTTTTCATTAATCACATCTCCCACTTTCTAACATAAATAGACAAAAAGTTAAAAGGAATAGTGAATAAAAATACTCACTAAAGCCGAATCAAATTATAATTATCACTTAAAGACATGAAAATAAATAGAATCAACAATCCATCGAATGTCTATCACATATCTCAATATGAAATCAGTTTGAAGAGTACATCTCATCATCACAATGAAATATAAATGAATTAACGAAGTTATAAAGAAAAGGAATACATGAAAAAATTATACAAAGTAAATAGAAACATCAATAGGCACTTGCATCATCATCATCACACTCCTTCCCCTCACTATATGCTCGTGGAAGTCGAGATTGGAGCAAGCAATCAAAATATGTAAGACTTTGGAACACAACATTCTGAAATGATATGAACTCAGCCATGGTCACTGATCGATCTGAATCATCCATAGGCTGGTGGCTCTAATGTTGCATCAAATGCTCCCTATGGCTCATGATCTTCACCCTGATGGTGAGATAACATCCAGCGAACCTCTCTAAGGTCAATCATTCTCATCTAAGTCATAATGGACTCTGCTCTAGCTACTCCGACATATACCACAGTGAAAATCGAGCACAAAATGTAAAGATATGGCAACATCTCATGTGTGTGGTCATGCATAAATATCATAATCCTCCCAATAATGATAAGAGAGCAAATCCAAGGACAAATGTGGTTGTGCCAGAAGGTGTAGAAGTCATGTCATCATTCTATTTAGTCTCTCCTTCCTAGCACACTATATAACACCCCAGGTTTTCACTTACATAAGCATGTGGCAATGCTAACTCAGGGTGTTAACTTGCCAAGCCAATATCACAACACATAAACAAATAACCTACTAAAGCAAAAACTTCATTAACCAGGATCTTGGCTCAGCCAAGTGCATGTACTATAACATAATAAAATAACATGATTAGAAATCTGATGGCAACACAATGCCTTATTACAATTTAGCAAGAAGTAAATAAACTAAAGTCCTACTGGTTGTGGAGAATCTACCCTGCTAACTCTGGGCAACATCTGCTAAGAAAAACTCCTACTCTGAAACTGGTGCTGATCCTGCATCAAAAGATGCATGAGTATTTCTTCAAATACTCAGTAGGTGGCATGAAAAACCACCCTAAAATAGAAGATTATGATAATGTACCAAACGGTAGAGATAAATTGTGAACACAATGCAAAACATCCTGCAGAAGGTATCACATAAAGGTAATATACAGAGTGCTGATTATCAAATAAACCACACTCCAAAACTGGCAGCTAATGCAAACTTACACGACTCCACTGATATCTACACCGTTCAGAAAACAACTCATTTATTGTCATCTGAAAAACAGACTCCCGTTCACAAGGAGTACTGCACATAAGCAGGGGAATCCTAACATCTCTAGGGATCCACTTGGATCAGCCATGGGTCTAGAGATGTAGGTACCAGCTGTGCTCATGGACACACTGGCCGGAGGTAGGTGAGCCTTCCATGATGCTCAAAAACCTGGGTTGCGCATTTGTAGGGATCCATCGTCCCGAAGAAACGGAGACCAAGAAGGTCTAAAAGATTACCACCATGGCTATTGCTGTGAACTAACATAATGCTGAATGAACATATTACTTAATGCATCCAAAGATTTGAAACTAATCATAACCTATCATGCATGCATCCGACTCTCATGATTGGCAAGATAATGGGCAGATTTAGACTTATGCATGTGAACTAATCAACATGACAAATTCAGGCTGATATAACCATTAACATTCAACTTTAGGTACATCACAATCAAGGCTGAAATTCAGAGACATCAAGTTGAATTCTAGAGGCATCTCAAGCTGAAATTCAATGACAACATAGACTGAAATTTAGAGACATCATAAGCTGAATTCTAGAGATTCAATAAGCATGAATACATCATGAATAAAGACTCCAAAATTAGGGATTCAATTAGCAAGATTACAATCTAAATCAACGTTGAGAATCAAGTATTGAAAGGCAATGATGCAACCTAAACTAGGGCTGAAACATAGGTATTCTCTCAGCATGATCATCACATAAATCAATGCTGAGAATTTGGTATTACTTTGGCTAAAATAGAGCCTATAACAAGGCTGCAAAATAGGGATCTAACTAAGCATAAGTAGAGCCTAAACCAAGGCTTCAAATTAGGGATTTGTTTGTCCAAAATTTGGCCTAAAGTAAGGCCACCAACCAGGGAATAAATTGACCAAAGTATGGCCTAAAGTAAGGCTACAAACCAGGGAATATGTTGGCCAAACTATGGCCTAAAGTAAGGCCACAAACCAGGGAATAAGTTGGCCAAAATATGGCCTAAAGTAAGGCCACAAACCAGGGAATAAGTTAGCCAAACTATGGCCTAAAGTAAGACCACAAACCAGGGAATAAGTTACCCAAACTATGGCCTAAAGTAAGGTCACAAACCAGGAAATAAGTTGGCCAAACTATGGCCTAAAGTAAGGTCACAAACCAGGGAATAAGTTGGCCAAACTATGGCCTAAAGTAAGGCCACAAACCAGGGAATAAGTTGGCCAACCTATGGCCTAAAGTAAGGCCACAAACCAGAGAATAAGTTGGCCAAACTATGGCCTAAAGTAAGGCCACAAACCAGGGAATAAGTTAGCCAAAGTATGGCCTAAAGTAAGGCCACAAACTAGGGAATAAATTCAGCAGAGTGTATGCCCAAATCATGAATAATAAACATGACTAGAATAAGAATCATTCATGCCAAACATATGGCTGGGATAGATGACAAAAAAATCAACAACATACTTGCATGGATTAGGACTAGTTCATGACCTCAAAAGAAACCCCTAAAACCAGGCTGAATTGTGGCTGAATTATATCTATCAAAACCTCATGCTTAAGGTGTAAAAAGAAGCACCTACTTGTACCAAGTTGTCCCCAAGTTCCTAGCTCTGGCTCCTATACTTCTAGGCCTTGAATTCAATCTAATGGTGGATGATTTGTTCCCTCTTATTTGCTGGTTATGGAGGTCCTTGCTGTCTGAAGGAAGATGATGGAAGAGGTGGAGAGAAGGGAGGCTAAACAATGCCAAAGAGAGCATGGTCCGCCCCCTCCTATTCTTTTTATAAGTACTCCTTCTAGTTTTAGAGTTATTGGGCCAATGGGAGGGCTGACCTAATGTGGGTGGACTCCTCTCTAAGAGTCCTATACTTCCCCCCTCCTATTATGATAAGAACCTGAGATAGAGTCCTAAAGACCTCTCCTTTCTTATGGATTTCGCCCCCTACACTCTAGGGCTGCCCCCTCTATCTTCCTTTGGGTCTCCTAGATGTCTTGAACTCCTCCCAACTTATAATAAATTGATTCCCTTTGGACTCCCAACTCCTAGTACGAGTAGGACTCCCAACTCCAAGCACAATTATGACATCCAACTCCTAGCATGATTAGGACATCCAACTCCTAGCATGAGTAGGACATCCAACTCCTAGCACAAGTAGGACATCCAACTCCTAGCACGAGTAGGACATCCAACTCCAAGCACAATTAGGACTTCCAACCAAAGTTGGACCCCTTAACCCTAAGTGGCCATCCCCCCTTACATACAAGGGTTGGACCAAAACCTAACCGGTTAACCCACAATATAATCATAGGGTTTGAAAGCAAATATGGGTAGCAAACAACACACACAAGCAAAGCAAGGAAAAAAAATTACCTAAAATTTGGGGTGTTACACACTATGAAAAAGCCTAAAGTCCCATGTCATAGAATGTGCAAGCAAGGACATCTCAAGTTCCAATCCTCTCATAAAACTGAGCAAAGTAGTAGATAACTTGCAATCATGTGGAAAGCCATAACCATCAAACTGTGGGAATGTAAGCTCTCTCTCTTACAACCAATAATATCAGCAATGATGTCAGGTGTCACTCTCACCCAAACTCCCCCTACAACTACAATGAGTACACCATCATCCTCAAACAGAGTGATGCGTATCACTACCTGATTAACCTAGGGTATACATGCTATCTAAATGTTTAAAAAGTAAGGTCTACCCTTAATCCACACTAAAGTAGTTTCTAGAGGTATATTTACTAATATTTGCTCACATCTAATTGGTCTCACTCTGTCTAACCCACTGCTCATGCCCTTGGGTGCCCTGAGCCTCACTCAATAGTCTTTTGCTTCTTAGCTCTCCCCATCTAGATTTAATGAAAATAATGAACCTAGTCATCCATTGACCAAAGACAAGGATAGGAATTCAATTCTAAAAGATGAAAGTGAATGGGATAAGACTGAGACTAAGCTTGCAAATATGAATAGTATTTGCATTATTTAATGTCCTAGGAAAATCACTACATATGTTGATTTCTAACTGCATATCTTCCAAGGTTGCATGGGAAAAATTTGTAAAATATAATGATTGAACTAAGGCCATAAAAGTGTCTAGGCTATAGATGTTAGTCCAAGAGGAAGAGATTAATTCTAAATATTATGCTAAGATTTTAGACATAGTAAATACATGTGATCAACTAGGAGAGTGTATATACACGATACCTTGTCGTGAGGTTGTCGTTAAGGTCCTTGTCCTCTAAATTCAAAATTAAGGTGACATACATTAATCAATTTAAAAAATTATACACCTTAGACACGGAGGAGTTGGTTTGGAACCTTACAACTTTTGAGATTCAAGAAGAGTCATATAAAACCAAAATGAGTTGTTTGAAAAATCAAAGGGAAAATAGAATGCCCTAAAAGCAACTAAAAGAACTTCCAAGAGGAATAAATTATTAAACACCTTAAAAGAATATGAAGAGTCTAAAGATGATGAAGAACCAATGTTTTATTTGCTAATAACTTAAAGAAATTCATTAAAACTCATACCTTTCAACTTGGGAATAAGGGTCAAAATTTTAGGAAGAGACAAGGGGATAAGAGAGATGAGAGGCAAAACAAACAACGCAAGAAGAATCTAAAATGTTTTAAATGTGGAAAGAAAGGTAACTCTTTTGCTGATTATCCTAACATTAATTCAGATAATTCTTCTTATTATAAGCCTAAGAAATCAAAGGGGTTTGATTATATGAAAAAGGGCAAGGTGCTTCAAGCAACTTACTTTGATGAGACTTCTTAGAAAGATGATGAACTGTGTAAGTATACAACCTTCCATGAAAATGTGAACGAAGATAGTTCTAGAGAAGATTCTCTCAAGTCCAATCTCTTGAAGAGAACTCATAGTTTAAGGTTAATTCTTATGATTTTAAGGGATTCCTATAACAATTCTTAGTTATGACTAGGAAAACCAACAGTCTTGAAAGAAAGTTGAAGAATAAAGATGATGAATTAGTTTTGTTTTCTCAAGAGGCAAATAGGTTAGTGGAGTTGAATGACAAACTTGAGAGAGATGTACATAACCTTAAAAAATACCTAGAGAGTGAAAAAGAGAAAAAGTTAGAAACCATGTTAAACATTGGTCAAACAAACAAAATGGGTTTAGATTTTAAAACTTAGTTGACTACCCCCTTAGCAAAACCTACTATCATTATGAAGGTAAAAGAGTGTAACAAAAACTTTAAGATAGTGCCCAACCCACCAAGGCCAAGAGTGAAAGGAGGATGGAATGGTTCTATTAACATAGGTGTGTTTGACATTGACCATAGTCAGACCCATACTAGAAGATAATGTTCTTCCAAACTTAGGTCAACGAAGAGTGAGAAGAAGCACATTACCTATACTACCCCTATAACACCCCGGGTTTTCATTCACATAGACATGAGGCAATGCAAACTCTGGGTGCTACTTTTCATAAATAAACATCTCATTACATTAATAATTCAATTAATAAAGCAAAATATTATCATTCTAGGATATGGGTTTTGCCAAGTGCAAGTACCTTAACACAATAAAATAACATGATCTAAAATCTTATGGCAACATAGTGCCTTATTATAATCCAGCATAATAATAGAAACTAAAGTCCTACTAATTGCAAAAGGTCTACCATTCTAACTCTGAGCAACTCTAGCTACGAAAATCCTGCTAATGTGTCAAGAGGCTAAGATGATGCATATATATATATATATATATATATATATATATAAACAGTAGGAATCCATGAGCAATAGACATGCAAAACATCAATAAAAATTGACACATGTAAAGTAATGTATAGAGCACTGAGTATAACATAACTCAGAAACATGGGCTGACCTTTAAACAATGAAGACCAACACAATGCACAAAACAATGGACACTGTTTAGGAAACAATGTACTAATTGTTACCTAAAATACTAACAGTAATCCTAGTATCTATAGAGATCTACTTGGATCAGCAAAGGGCCTAGAGATGTAGGTACCACCACTTGTGCTCATGGTCACACTGGCTAGAGGTAGATGAGCCTTCCATGATACTCAAAAACCTGGGTGCGTGCAAATGCTCAAAGAGCTGGGAACCTGTAACATCCAGAATTTTTATAAATTCCTAAAGTTGACCATGTGAAAATTAGGATATTAGACCCCTTGAACTTCTCATGAGAATAACTTAATCATAAGTTGGGAGTAGTGGCTAGAACTTATATGGATGGAAAGTAGATAGGAAGAGCTTTGAAACGCTACCAAGAATGTGTAAATCTAAGTTCGGATGAGGGAGATACGACCGTTCGAAGTTGAGCATATCGCATAGGGCCCATTTACCCGAATTGGATGTCCTAAACGTACTAGGAGTCGGGAATCCTAAATATACTAAGAGTTGAGAGTCCTAAACATACTAGGATTTAGGAGTCTGAAATGTACTACGAGTTGGGAGTCCTAAACATAGTAGGAGTTGGGAGTCCTAAATGAACTAGGAATTAGAAGTCCTAAAAGAACTATAATAGGAATTGAAAGAGGAAGAGAGTCCTAGCGGGACAAGGACTCCAAGCAAGAAGAGGACGCAACCAGAAGTTTGCTGAGACAAGATAGTATGTGAGTAGAGGACTTCTAGCTGAAGTAGGAGTCTGAGGAGTGTTAGGAGTGGTGGACAAACTTGAAGGAGGGATCAGCTATACATCTAGTTGGTTTAGGACTCTTTTGGGACTATTTTGACCATCTATGTGGGCTGGTTCCTATTTGTAATGGGACAGGAATTGGGATTCCGAAATTGTAACTAAGGTTAGGCGAGTCCTAGTGGTACTACGCTTCCCGACCAATCCTCTATATAAAGGAGGACTCATGGCTAGTAAGGGGAGGTGATTCAAGCATTCAAAACTCAGAAATTTGCAAGGGTCGGATTGGGAGCTTTGACCAAAGTTTCAGAGGACTGTTGGGTAGCAAACACTTCGTTGACGACTTGGAGGAACTGCTGGGAGTACACTCAACCAAGGGGCAAACCATCCTCAACAATTCAGCAAGGCTTGATGCAGTTTTTAGCCAGGGGCGGACTGGTTTGCAAGATAGTTGAGATGGTCTTTGGTTTTTGCATTGTTCAACGTCCCTCTTCTCCTAACTCTTCTCCCTATTCTCTCAGCTAGGATCCCTATTCTCTCAGCTAGGACCTCCATAATCAGCAGCTTTAGAGAGCACAAAGCAGCCATCTTTGGATTGAATTCAAGGCTTAGAAGTGAAGGAGCAAGGGTTAGGAGCTTTGTGGACGAATTGGTAGAAGTAGGGGCATCTTTTTTTTCACTCCTAGCCATTAGGTTTGATGATTGTTCCCTGCCTAGGTCAACCCCTCATATGCTGAGTCTGATCTCCATCCTTTGGCCTATTCCGTGCCTAATCTATGCTGAGTTTTTTCCATTATATATACTCTGATTTGTGCCTAGGTTATGTTGAGTTTTATGTCATTTATATACCCTGATTTACTCATGCTCTATGATGACTTTTATTCCATTTATATACCCTGATTTACTCATGCTCTATGATGAGTTTTATGCCACTTATACCCTAATTTACTCAAGCTCTATGCTGAGTGTATGCCACATGTACCCTAATTTGCGCATGATCTATGCTGAGTTTACTTACACTTATGTACCATATTTTTCACGTAATCTATGTTGAAGTTGCGCGTAATCTATGTTGAGTTTACTCACACACATATACCCTGATTTGCACTTAATTCATGGTTGTTCCATGCTAAAATTAGTATGGTTATCTCAGCCTAGTTTAGGCCATACTTTTGCCTATTTAATCCTTGGTTTATGACCTTTGTTTAGGCCATACTTTTGCCTATTTAATCCCTAGTTTATGACCTTTGTTTAGGCCATACTTTTGCCTATTTAATCCTTAGTTTGTGTCAGTTTAGGCCATACTTTTGCCTATTTAATCCCTGGTTTGTGGCCTTAGTTTAGGCTGTAATTTTGCCAATTTAATCCCTGATTAGTGGCCATAGGTTGGGCTATACTTTTGTCAATTTAATCCCTGATTTGAAGCTAGGCTCTAATTTTGCTTATTTAGATCCCTGAATTGTAGCTTAGTTTAAGGCTATAGTTTTGCCTATTTAAATCCTTAAATTGCAACCCTGTTTTAGGCTATACTTTTGCCTATTTATAATCATGTTGAGAAAATACCTAAATTTTTTCCCTAGTTTAGGTTGTATTATTGCCTATCTAATACTTGATTCTCAACTTGATTTAGGTTGTAATCCCTGATCTTTGAGCCTTAGTTCATAATGTATTCATGCTTATTGAGTCTCTAAATTTCAGCCTAAGAAGCTTCTAAATTTTAGCCTATGTTGTCCCTGAATTTCAGCCTTGATTATGATGAATGCTGATGGTTGTTTCAGCCTGAATTTGTCATGTTAGGTGGGTAACTTGAGTTGTTCATCTTAGCCCCAATCCATTTCATTATAAGGTTGAATTAGTCAGTTCATCTCAACAAAAGTCTGAGTCTTTGTCATATATATTAGTTCACATGCTTAAGCCCTAAATCTGCCTATTATCTTGTCAATCATGAGAGTTAGTTGCATGCATGATAGGTTGTGTTTAGTATTATATCTTTGGATGCATTAAGTCATATGTTCATTCAGCATTGTGTTAGTTCATAGCAATAGCCATGGTCGTAATCTTTCAGACCATTGTGGTCTCCACTCCTTTGGGAGGATGGATCCCTGCAAATGCGTAACCCAGGTTTTTGAGCATCATGGAATATTCATCTACCTCCGGCCAATGTGTCCATGAGTATAGCTAGTACCTACATCTCTATACCCATGGCTAATCGAAGTGGATCTCTAGAGATGCTATGATTCCTATTAGCACAGAGTTACTCCTTTGAGTGAGAGTCAGTATTTTCAAGTAACAATTAGTGCATTGTTTCCTAAACGGTGTCCATTGTTTTGTGCATTGTGATGGTCTTCATTGGTTAAAGATCAGCTCATGTTTTTGAGTTACATTATATTCAGTGCTATGTATATTACTTTACATGTGTCATTGTATATTGATGTTCTGCATGTTAGAGTCCTATGTCTGGAGATTTCTCAACGGGCGAGTTATCTCTGAGTGAATACAAATTTGATAGTATTAATTATTGAACATGTGTTGTGAGATAATTAATAACATGTTTGATATTGCTTATTAATTAGACAAGTGAAACTATTAAATGACTTGCATAAAATGTTGGTTGCTTTAAAATACTTAAGCATTGTATGTGTGATGCTATGCATCTTAATATAGTGTAGTTTTAAGAAAAACTACGTCTAGATCTGATTTCGTTGGAAACATTGGTGATGTTGTCTGATGAATACGTAGGCAACTAACATTGGGTGATGTTGGCCCAATCCCAAAAACATTAATAAAACCTTTTGTGCTTTGGAAGCTCTTCACTTGAAGGGGGAGAGGTTCCATTGTTGTTGTTGTGGTTGTTTAGTTTGGTTTGTTACAGATTCTGCATGCGAAGACAAGTGAGACTAGGAGGTGAGTACAAGATGAAGTCTTTCGTGTATGCAACTCCGATACGTAAGTATATTTTTAGCGTGAGAGTCAATTTGTTATTTATTTTTAGACGGATGACGAACTTCTACTTAGATGGATGAGCTATTTTTATTGAATTTTGAGACATGTGATAATATCTTATGATTTGATATTCGTATTTGTGAACCCCAGTTATCATGACTTGGATATTTAATCAAATAGTTTGTTTCCTATTTAAGAAGAAAACAAATTCTTGTGATTGCCATTCATTCTATTTTGAAAAGGATTTTAAAAATTTGGGTCGTGATAGAACCAAAATCTCAAAGGTGTCGATGCCACATAGGCCTAAATTTTTGCCACTGCTATTAAGGTGAGCTTACTTAACTCTAACTTGGCATATGATAGGAGAACGCCACATGAGGCAAAAAAGATTTAAATTAATCACTACATATCATAGATGAACTAAACTGACAAAATCTACATTATGCATACAACACTAAGGCTAAAACAAGAGTATCAAATGCATCAAAGCAACTAATTAGGCATATGTTGAAATGAACCCATCATATCAACAACATAATGACTTGAAATCGGGCTGAAGTACCCTAATCAAATCAGCGACCTATCACATCAAATTAGGTTGAAATAACTAGCAACAAACAATATGATATGACCATGAAGTAAGGCTATTACAACCTACATCATTCCACATGATCATAACTCAAGTAAGGCTGACATGACCAAATCCATTCAGCATGACAACCCTAAAAATGGCTGAGATAAGAATACTAACTTCAACATGAAACAAATGTAAATTAAGGCAAACCTAGATGGTTAAACTAAGAATGGTTCAAACATGGAATAGGGGGCAAACCTAGATGGTTAAACTCAGCATGTTTCCAACATGGAATAGGACAAACCTAAATGGTTAAACTCAACATGATTCAAGCATAAATCAGGGTACATTTGAGTGAGTAAACATAGCATGGATCAAACATGAATCAAGAATGAATTAGGGTACAAATAAGAGGTAATTCTCAGCATCTATCAAACATGAATCTAGGTACAATTAAAAGATAATACTAAGCATGAATCAGGGCACAAATAAGAGATAATACTCAGCATCATCAAGCATGAAATGGGGTACAATTAAAAGATAATGTTGAGCATGAATTAGGGTACTATTAAGAGATAATACTCAGCATGAATCAAGCATGAATCAGGGTACAACTATGAGATAATTCTCAGCATAACCTAGGCACAAATCAGAGTACAAATGGGGGATAAAACTCAGCATAACCTAGGCATGAATTAGAGTACATAAGGGGGATAAAACTTAGCTTAACCTAGGCATAAATCAGAGTACATATGGGGGATAAAATTCAGCATAACCTAGGCATGGATTAGGGCAAAACATAGAGATCAAACTCAGCACATGAGGGGTCAGCCTCGGCAAGGAATCACTATCAAATTGTAATGACTATGAGTGTAAAAAGTGCACCTACCTCAATCAGCACACCTCCAAACCTTCAAACCCTTGTTCCTATGCCTTTTGCCCTTTAATTTACTCCAAAAGGTGGTCGTTTTCCCCCATAATGGCTGTTGGTTGTGGAGAGCCTTGATGGGAGAAAAAAGAGAAGGGAAAAGTGGGGAGAGAGGGGAGGTCAAACTAGCCAAAAAAAACTAGGGTCCGCCTCCTTATTTCCTTTTATAAAAACCCTCCCCTATTTTCTAGGGTTTTGGACCAATGCAAGGGCTGGACAGAAGTGGGTGGACATATCCCCTTAGAATCCTAATCCCCACCTCTCCCATAACATTGGAACCCCTCTTAGAGCCCCCTATGACCTCCCCCTAGTTTCTAGGGGTCGCCCCTTAGAAACTAGGAGCCACCCCAACAATTTAGTGGTTGCCCCCTCATCCACTTCTAGCATAGGCCTCCCCATCTTGGACTCTCTTCCTATTTCAAAATTCTATTCTAGTGGACCAGACCACCCATATAATGGGTTGGGACCCCTGAACCTCTGAACCCTAAGTGTCCCACCTCCTTCAGACAAAGGTTTGACCAAAAACCCTAGTTGGTTCACCCCCATGCCAACATACAATTAGCCAGCAATGCAACACACACACACACACACACACTCGTGAGTAAAAAAAATTTACCTAGAATTTGGGTTGTTACATCCTTCCCCCATTAATAGGAATTTCGTCCTCGAAATGGAGGAAGTCATTCAGCAAAGAGCTCTAGGTGTGCTTGCCTCATCTCCAACTCAGCTTCCCAAATCATTTCTACATAAGATTGTCTTTGCCACAATACCTTCACTAGAGGAATAACTTTGTTTTGCAGCACCTGTTCTTTTCTGTCCAGACTTTTGATTGGCTTCTCTTCAAATGTAAGAGCAGGTTCTAACTCCAACATTGTATGATCTAACATATGTGGTGTGGTATGATTCCAATTGTAACACCCCGGGTTTTCATTCACGTAGACATGAGGAAATGCAAACTCAGGGTGCTACTTTGCATAAAAAGACATCTCATCACATTAATAATTCACCTAATAAAGCAAAATTATCATTCCAGGACCTGGGTTCTAACTCCAACATGGTGTGGTCTAACACATGGGAGGGATCAGTAGCATATTTCCTCAACATGGAAACATGCAAAATATTATTCACATCTACAAGCTGAGGAGGTAATGCCAAACGATATGCAGCAAGTCCAATTCTCTCAAGTATCTCAAAAAGACCAACATAACAAGGGTTTAATTTACCTTTCTTACCAAATCGCATCACCCCCTTTGTTGGAGAGACCTTCAGAAATGCATGATCCCCGACCAAGAATTCCATATCATGTCATCTTCTATCTACATAGCTTTTCTATTGACTCTGACCAATGAGGAGTTTCTACTTAATGTGTTTTACCTTCGTTGCACATTGCTATACCAATTCAGATTATAAGGACCCTCTGTTCACCAACTTCATCCCAACAGGTTGGTGATCTACAAGGTCGGCCATACAGTGCTTCATATGGTGGCATGCCTATGCTAGCATGAAAACTATCACTATAGGCAAACTCAATCTGAGATAAGTGCTCATCCCAATTCCCTTTCCACTCCAAGACACAAGCCCTAAGCATGTCTTCCAAGGTCTAAATAGTTCACTCTGACTAGCCATTGGTCTGAGGGTGAAAGGCTATACTGAAATTCAGCTTTGTCGCCAAAGCCTCTTGCACCATCTTCCAATAGCGAGAAGTAAAGTGGATGTCTCTGTCTGATACAATAGATAGTGGTGTACCATGAAGTCTCACCACTTCCCTAATGTACAACTATGTCAGACTATCAGGGTTTTGCTTTCAACTCATGGGTAGGAAGTGTGCAGCCTTTGTTAGCCTGTAAACTATGACCCACACTGCATCATGCCGCCGTTGAGTTTTTGGCAAGCCTACAACAAAATCCATAGTTATGTGTTCCCATTTCCATCGTGGAATCTCTAATGGTTGCAGCAACCCTGTAGGCCTTTGATGCTATGCTTTTACTTGTTGAAAAGTTAGACACCTAGCTACAAACTCACCAATGTCTTTCTTCATTCCATTTCACGAAAAGTTACGCCTGAGGTTATGATACATCTTAGTACCTCTTGGGCGGATAGTGTATTTAGAATGGTGTGCCTCATGCAATATCTCCTGCTTTAGCTCATGCACTACAGGAACCACTAGCCTCCCTTGGAACCGAATCCCTTCATCTGCACCTTTGGTGAAGTCGGGTCTCTCTAACATCATCTAGATTTCAGCATCATCTCTCTTAGCTTCTATCACCCACTGGACAATAGCTAACTCGATGGTGAGGTTGGCAACGGAGAACTTTCTCTGACCTGAAGGCAAATCAATGGGGCACTCTGCTATCTCTTGTAAGAGCTTCCATTCTTTCACCATCATGTGAGCAACAACTGCCTCTATTTTCCTGCTCAAAGCATCAGCCACAACATATGACTTGCTAGGATGATAGTGGATGGAGAAACCATAGTCCTTGATGTACTCTAGCCACCTCCTCTGATGCATATTAAGATCTTGCTAAGAGAAAATGTATTTCAAACTCTTATGATCTGTAAATATTTCAAAGCTCTAACCATATAAGTAGTGTCTCCATATCTTTAGAGCAAAGACCACTGATGCAAGCTCTAAGTCATGTGTTGGGTAATTCTATTCATGATTCTTGAGCTGGCTGGAAGCATATGCAATCACCTGTCCGTGCTGCATGAGAACACAACCTAACCCTCTCTTGGAAGCATCACTCTAGATGACAAACCCACTTGTGCTTGAAGGCAAGGTCAACACAAGTGTAGTTGTCAACCTCTTATTTAGCTCCTGGAAGCTACTCGTACAAGCATCATTCCATGCAAACTTTACTCCCTTTTGGGTCAATGTAGTCATCGGAAAGGCTATGTTGGAGAACCGCTCAATAAATCTTCTATAGTAACCTACAAGGCCAAGAAATCTACGAATCATTGTGACAATTTTCGGTGTTTCCAGCTTTAGCACCGCCTCTACCTTTGCTGGATCTACAGATACACCCTCCTTTGAAATCACATGCCCAAGAAAGTTAACACTTTCCAACCAAAATTCACATTTGCTGAATTTAGCATACAACTGATTTGTCTTGAGGATGTTCAAGACCTCAACCAAGTGTTGCCTATGCTCTTTAATGTTGGCTGAGTAGACAAGAATGTCATCAACAAATACAATGACAAGTTTGTCCAAAAGGCCTGCAAAATCCTATTCATCATATCCATGAAAGCAGTAGGGGCATTTGTTAGACCAAAAGGCATAACTAAAAACTCATAATGCCCATACCTGGTCCTAAATGCTATTTTAGATGTATCCTCCTCCCAGATTCGTACCTGGTGGTAACTAGACCTTAAGTCAATCCTAGAAAAGACTTTGGGTGATTGCAATTGATCAAATAAATCATCAACCCCAGGAAGAGGGTATTTGTTCATTATAGTGACCTGGTTAAGCATCCGATAGTCTATGCATAGCCGCAAGGATCCATCTTTCTTTTTCACAAAGAGGATAGGTGCTCCCCAAGGTGAAACACTAGGTTTGATTAACCCCTTGTTAAGTATCTCCTGCAACTGCTCCTGCAGTTCTTTCAACTCAGCCAGTGTCATCCTGTAGGGTGCCTTAGAAATAGGGGAAGTGCCAAGAAGTAGGTCAATGATAAAATCAATCTCTCTTCTTGGAGGCAAGCCAAATAACTCTTCAGGAAAAACTTCAGGAAAGTTGCATACCACTTCAACTTCCTTAACAGTTCTTGTGCTTGTATCTTTAGAAATTACATTAGCTAATGCTTCACAACCCTTGGACAAAAGTTTACATTCCTTGAAGGCTGAAATGAAACAACATCTAAAAATAATCTTTCTCTCCCTAGGAATCCTAAAAGACACCCTCTTTTAATGATAGTCAATTGTGGCCTGGTATTTAGACAACTAGTCCATGCCTGAAATGACATCAAAATCAAACATCTCAAGTAACACGAGATTAGCCAACAAGACCCCATCCTCAATTAAAATAGGGACACCCTCCAAAAACTATTTGGCCAATACAGAGTCTCCTAGGGGAGTTGCCACACTCAAGTCACATAAGATTAGAAAATGGCTTCCCAAAACTCAATCCAAACACACTAGCAATGAATGAATGAGAGGAACCTGGGTCAATTAAGATTCTAGCATTTTCATCATAAATAAGGAGAGTACCTTCCACCACAGCACTGGAGGTTCTTGCATCTTCTAATGATATAGCAAACACTCTTTCCTGGACCTTCTTCCTCTGCTCTTGCTTATCTGAGTTGCCTTTGTTGGGGCAGTCTTTAGCAATGTGCCCCTTGTCAGAGCATGCATAACACCTCCTATCTTCTTGTTGGCAAGGCTTGCCAAGATAAGCTTGCTTATCATAAGATCCTCATTTGCCACTGTTCTTCTGAAATGGTTGGTCTGGCTTGTTCTGCTGGTTTTGTTGGTGTGGCTTCTACTAATTTTGAGGCTTCTGCTGATTCTGTTGGTTCTGCTAATTCTAGGGCTTCTTCTATTTGCAAGGACGATTGCTATCTTACCCTCCAGCCTTCTTATTGTCTCCTTGCTTTGGGTTATTTCCTTATCCCTTACTAATTCTTTCTATCCTGCACCCTCTGGTAGTCTTCCTCCATCATGGAGGCTAGCTCTACAGCTTAGGCCACAGTAGTGGGCTGAGATGGAAGCACCTTTACCCTAAGCACATCCTCGAGGCCCCAGACAAAATTTTCTTCCCTCTTCAGCTCAGTAGGGCAGGAATTAGTGGCAAATCTCAGCAGCTGCACAAACATTGTCTCATACTATAGAACAGTCATAGTGCCCTGTACTAAGTCAAGAACTCCTCCTTCTGCCATTGCACATGGGGAGGAAAGTACTTAAAATAAAATAGCTCCTTGAACTCCTCCCATGTGATCTCTTGTTCGCCTTGGAATTCATTTCTTTCAGCAGACTCCCACCAGAAGATGGATTTTGCAACCAATGCAAAGATTGCAAAAGTCACCCTCTCATCAAAAGCCACCTTCAGTCCCTTGAAAATCCTCTCCACCTCTATGATCCATTTTTCGGCTAAATCCAGGTCGGCCTCTCCTATGAAGGTGGTGCAATCCTTTTGAACCACTCTAGAGTTGGTGGCTTAAGATTTGGACTTTTAGCCCTCTACCCAGACCCTTCTTCGGATCGAATGGTCTAGGTAAGCTCTTAAAATAAAGTCCTCATATCAGATTGTTCTCTAGTAGAAGAGGCACCAACAACTGGATTTCCTCTTTGGCTCCTAGAAACGGGTATCATTCCTACTCTAGAGAATACAAGAAAAGAGGATTAATTGAATCAATCTCGTTCTACCCCACCTAAGTAGTGCTATTAGATGTTGTACTCATATTATTTCATAGGTCATGTACTTGCAGATGGCTTTAAGTCTCTGATACCAACTGTAACACCCAGGGTTTTCATTCACATAGACATCAGGCAATGCAAACTCCAGGTGCTACTTTTCATAAATAAACATCTCACTATATTAATAATTCAATTAATAAAGCAAAATATTATCATTCCAGGATATGGGTTTTGCCAAGTGCAAGTACCTTAACACAATAAAATAACATGATCTAAAATCTTATGGCAACACAATGCCTTATTACAGACTAGCGTAATAATAGAAACTAAAGTCCTACAAACTGCAAAAAATCTACGCTTCTAACTCTGAGCAACCACGGCAAAGAAAATCCTTCTAATATGTGTCTGGGGTTGATCCTGCATCAAAAGATGCGTGAGTATTTCTGCAAATACTCAGTAGGTGGCATGAAAAACCAATCACAATCAAGAGGCTGCATATATATATAGATATATATATATATATATATATATATATATATATCAACAGTTGGAATCCATAGGCAATAGACATGTAGAACATCAATAAATAGTGACACATGTAAATTAATGTACAAAGCATTGAATATAACATAACTCAGAAATATGGGCTGACCTTTAACCAATGAAGACCAACACAATGCACAAAACAATTAACATCATTCAGGAAACAATGCACTACTTTTTACCTAAAAATACCGACTCCCGCTCAAAGGAGTAGCTGTACGCTTACAGTAATGCTAGCTACTCTAGAGATCAACTTGAATTAGCCAAGGGCCTTGTTGTGAACAATGATCAAACTCTATCTTCTTGCTTTTACTTAATTGCATTGAACTAATTATTATTGTAATAGTTTAGTATTTACTTTTGTACTGTGTTGGTTCAGTTAGTGGCCCGGGCTAGCCAACCCACTAATTGGAATAATTCCTAGGAAACCGAGCCTGCCTGGTCTAGGTGGCATGACTCCTTAGGGGACTGGTCGTCCTCTATATGGGGTTGGCCTCATCTAGGTGGCACGGCTCCCTCTTGTTTTAGTTTATGCAATTGAAGTTATTCTGTGTTTCTCCCCTTTCTTCCTTACTTCTTCCCTTTCCCTATGTAGATCTCCTAGGTACGGATTGTGCCTACACCGGTCACATCATTGGTATCGGAGCTCTTACGATCCCCGACCATGGCTCGCCGCAAACAAGATGTTGTTCTAGAAGTTCCTTCAGAGAAAGAGGTCCCTGATTCAACGTTAGAGGACAGCCCGAAGGCCAATCGGGCGGCACTTGACGCCAAACTGTCTGAACTCATGGTGGCGATGCAGGCTCTCATTGCAGACATGACCAGCGTGAAGGCACAGCAAGCAGCCCACGCACAACTCCTGGATGCGTGCGTAGTGCGCATCCTGCCTGGGCCACCCACTGCTACCCCCAAAGAAGGGCGGGCCCTCGCAACCTCCAGAGCTGACCCTCCCCAACCGCCTAGCTCTGGCCAACGTCAACATGGGGGTGTTCCCATACCCAACGTGCTATGGCACTGGCCAACCAGCGTTGGGAGGGAGACACCAGGCCTAGGACATGCGAGGCAGGCCAGGTGTTCGTGAAAATGCCCCTATGATGTTGTCCCCTCCAAATTAGTTCCAAGACGCGAAGGAGGAGTGGGATGAGTATCCTGGGCATTGAGGCGGACAACGGGGGGGGGGGGGCTGAACCTTGCCTTGGTTGCTTACAGTTTCCCCTCAATAATGGTGATGATGACCTTGTGGAGACGTGTCAGTTTGGTTCCAGAGCTTCGAGAAAGAGGTGGGCTACCCCACCTGGGCAGCCTTCTCTGATGAGCTTTGCATTCAGTTTGGGCCGAATGAGTTCCAGGATTTCAACGAGATTCTTTCCTCCCTGCGCCAGACCACCACCATCAGTGTATACTATACTCAGTTCATAAACATGGCCAACCGACTTCCAGATTGGCCGGTAGCTGCCATTGTGGGCACCTTTAAGCGCAGCCTCAAGCACGAGATTTTGGAAGAGATACGGCATTTTCCTTGTGCCAACATGCGGTACGTAGTGCGCCATGCTCACATCGAAGAGGAGAAGCTGGCTAGGCAGTGCAGAGGGGGGCAGCTTGGACCTTTGCCTCGGTCCGCTCTCAGCGCCAACCCCTTGGCCACGCCCACCAGTAGCTTGGTACCTAGCCGCCCCGAACAGTAGGCCACCCCAGCAGGTCCTATTGTTCGTTGCCTCACACCGGCTCAGATGGAGGAACAACGTTCGAAGGGGCTATGTTTTCACTGTGAAGAGAAATTCATTCCCGGGCACCGTTGTTCTATCAAGGGTAGTCTCCTAGTGGAGGAGATTGATGATGATGGCGAGAGGATGGATGGCTCTACATCGTTGGCGACTGAGGATGTGTTACCTGAGATTTCTATTCATGCTTTCTTGGGGGCCTTTACTCCCCGCACGATGCGAGTCCTAGGTTACCTCAAGCGGCAACAAGTGGCTATCCTGAACGACAGTGGGTCTACCCATAATTTCATTAACGACAAGGTTGCCCATCGACTAGGCTGTTTTGTCTCTGATTTGAAGCCCTTTGATGTATTGATTGGAGATGGAAAGCACCTCAAGAGCAACGGGGTGTGTGCGCAGGTCACGCTTTCTGTCCAGGGCCACACATTCATCACCGACCTCTTCTTGCTGCCTACGAAGGGGGCAGACATTGTGTTAGGCGTGCAGTGGCTTCAGGAGCTCAGCAATGTGGTATGGAACTTCCATGACATGTGGATGGATTTCAAGCTCCAGGGGCAGCGCGTTCGGCTGGAAAGCTCTAGGCCAGGCACCGTTCTCTCTGCCCTTCCTTCGAGTTCTTTCTTCCGGTTCACCCCCTAAGGGCTCCTTTTTCAGCAGCGTGCTACCATTGAGGTGACATAGGGAGGGATGCAACCGGATCTCCAGGAGTTATTGGCAGCCCACCAAGACTTGTTCGCTGAGCTGCAAGGTCTCCCTCCCGTCCGATCTCACGACCATCAGATTGCTATCATCCCTGGAGCGGCACCAGCCAATGTCCGACCTTATCGTTACCCACAAATACAGAAATCAGAGATTGAGTATCTCATAGTGGACATGCTTCAGTCTTGGATCATCCGTCCTAGCACAAGTTCCTACTTGTCGCTGATGTTACTTGTGCGGAAGAAGGACAGTATATGGCGATTCTGTGTCAACTACCACACCCTAAATGTTATCACTGTCAAAGACAAATATCACATTCCGGTGATTGAGGAGTTGTTGGACGAGTTGACTGGCACCACGGTATTCAATAAAAACCTTCGTTCAGGTTACCATCAAATCCGGATGAAGGTCGCTGATGTGCACAAGACCGCCTTCCGGACTCATGACGGCCATTTTGAGTTCCTTGTCATGCCGTTTGGGCTGACCAATGCTCCCTCCACATTCCAGTGCCTCATGAATGACCTCTTCAGGTCATTCCTTCGCTGCTATATATTGGTTTTCTTTTATGATATCTTGGTGTATAGCCGGTCATGGGAAGAACACTTGACACATCTTAGGTCGGTCTTCTCTATTCTAAGAGACAATTCCTTATTTGTTAAGCATTCAAAGTGCTCTTTTGGCAGCCTGCAGGTTGATTATTTAGGCCATATTATTTCGGGGGACGGTGTGGCCACAAATTCAACAAAGGTGTCTGCCATGCTGTCTTGGTCTTCACCAACATGCATCCAGGCGCTCTTTGGCTTTCTGGGTCTCACTAGTTACTATAGGCAATTCATCAGTCGATATGGGGAGTTGGTTCGGCCTCTCATAGAGCTGCTCAAAAAAGGAGCTTTTGCTTGGAATGCGGCTGCTCAAGAGGCATTCAAAGGGCTGAAGAAGGCTATGGCCATTGCCCCAGTCTTGATCTTGCTTGATTTCAGCTAACCATTTGTGGTAGAGACAGATGCATATGATTCCCATTGCCTACTTCAGCAAGGCCTTGGCTGGTCGCTCCTTGTCCCTGTCCATGTATGATAAAGAAATGTTAGCCATCGTCCTCACTGTTGCCAAGTAGCGTCCCTACCTACTGGGTCGCCGGTTCCTGATTCGCACAAGCCACCAGCCCCTAAAGTATTTCTTGGAACAACAGGTGTCCACTCCATCTCAGCAGCGGTGGGTCAACAAACTCCTGGGATATGATTATGAGGTCGTTTACAAGAAGGGTACTGAGAACATAGTGGCCGACGCTCTATCTCGCATCCCTTCCCCATGCTCTTGCTTGGCTTTCTCTACTTTATCCTATCCATTTATTGATGAGTTGAAGCAGCCCTACCTTGATGATACTTCGACACCCCAAACCGACCCTGCTGCCCACCCCTTTTATGTCTGGTGGGATGCCCTCCTTTTTTGGAAGGACCGTCTGTGGGTACCCGATGTAGCTGATCTTCACCGCCGCATTATTACTCATTTCCATGACTCTCCAGTGGCTGGTACATCAGGCCTAGAGACGTAGGTACCAGCTGTGCTCATGAACACACTAGCTAGAGGTAGATGAGCCTTCCATGATGCTCAAAAACCTAGGTGCGCGCAAATGCTCAAAGAGTTGGGAACCAAAGTCCCAAAGGTGTCGAGGCCACACGGGCCTAAATTTTCACCATGGCTATTATGGTGAGTTTTACGTAACTTTGAATCAACATATGATATGATACAGCCACATGAGGCAAAAGGGATTTAAACTAATCACAACATAACATAGATTAACTCAACTGACAAAATCGGCATGATGGCATACAAACATTAAGGCTGAAATAGGAGTATCAGATGCATCAAAACAACAAATTAGCCATATGTTGAAATGAACCCATCATATCAACAACATAATGACTTGATTTCGGGCTGAAGTACCCTAATCAATTCAACAACCTATCACATCAAATCAGGTTGAAATAACTAGCAACAAACAACATGATATGACAATGAAGTATTGCTATCACAACCTACATCATTCCACATGATCATAACTGAAGTAAGGCTAACATGACCAAATTCATTCAACATGGCATAACCGTAAACATGGCTAAGATAAGAATACTAATTTCAGCATGAAACAAATAAATTAAGGTAAACCTACATGGCTAAACTAAACATGGTTCAAACATGGAATAGGGCAAACCTAGATGGTTAAACTCAGCATGGTTCAAACATAGAATAGGGCAAACTTAGATCGTTAAACTTAGCATGGTTCAAACATGGAATAGGGCAAACCTAGATGGTTAAACTCAACATGATTGAATCATAAATCAGGGTACATATGAGTGATTAAAATTAGCATGGATCAAACATGAATCAAGCATGAATCAGGGTCACAAATAAGAGATAATTCTCAGCATGAATCAAACATGAATCAGGGTATAATTAAGAGATAATACTCTGCATGAATCAAGGTACAAATAAGAGATAATATTCAGCATGAATCAAGCATGAATCAGGGTACAATTAAGAGATAATACTCAACATAAATCAAGGTACAAATAAGAGATAATTCTCAGCATAACCTAGGTAAAAATCAGAGTACATATGGGGGATAAAACTCAGCATAACCTAGGCATAAATCAGAGTACATATGGGGGATAAAACTTAGCATAACCTAAGCATAAATTAGAGTACATATGGGGGATAAAACTCAGCATAACCTAGGCATGGATTAGGGCAAAACATGGAGATCAAACTCAGCACATGAGGGGTCATCGTAGGAAAGGATTCACCATCAAATGCTAATGACTAGGAGTGTAACAAGTGCACGTACCTCAATCAGCCCACCTCCAAAGCTTCAAGCCCTTGTTCCTATACCTTTTGCCCTTCAATTTACTCCACAAAGGTGGTCGTTTCCCCCCTTAATGACTGATGGTTGTGGAGGTCCTTGATGGGAGAAGGAAGAGAAGGGAAAAGTGGGGAGAGAGGGGAGGTCTAACTAGGCAAAAAAAATTAGGGTCTGCCCCCCTCTTTCCTTTTATAAAAACCCTCCCCTATTTTCTAGTGGTTTGGACCAATGGGAAGGGTGGACCAAAGTGGGTGGACACATCTCCTTAGAATCCTAATCCCCCCCTCCTATAGTATAGTATCCCCTCTTAGAGCCCCCCTACAATGTCCCCGAGCTGCCCCCTACAATTTAGGGGTTGCCCCATCAACCACTTCTACCATAGTCCTCCCCCTCTAGGATTCTCTCCCTCTTTCAAAATTCTATTCAAGGCTAGATCCCCTTATAATGGGTTGGGACCCCTGAATCCTAAGTGTCCTGCCCCCTTCACACAAAGGTTGGACCAAAAACCCTAGTTGGTTCACCCTCATGCCAACATACAATTTGCAAGCAATGCAACACATACACTCGTGAGTAAAAAAAATTACCTAGAATATGGATAGTTACAACCCCTAAGTTGTCCCACAAAGTGTATGTAAAAACAAAGCCATCCAATGTCCCACAAATCTTCAAGCTTTGAAGGATCAATTAGGAAGAGCTAGAAATTCCAACTTAAATTGCGTAGAATTGGATGGCTAAAAAAGGCTGATTCCCAAATCTTTAATTGAAAATATTTTGATTTGTGTTTATGGTCTAATTCTTTCTATCATTTGGACATTCATTTCTTTTTAGTTTTATTGCATCTTACTTTGTTTTTACATGTCTTTAATTCACAGGCTTTGAATTGAAAAACAAAAAAAAATAGAATATGATCAAAAACACAAAAATATTAGTCTAGCTTATGCTTGAGTTTACGATTGGCTTTGTTTTAGGTTTTTTTTAATTCTACTCATGAGACATATTGAAATTAGTTTTCTTTTAAGCTAAAAAGCAATATGATTATTAGTCAAACATACTTTAATGAAGTGAAAGATACACCAAGGAAAGTGATCATCAATTTGATTTTCTTTTGCTTGATGTTGCAATTCTCTGATTTTTAAAAAACTTACACACATTATGTGGAGACTCAAGTCACTTTTATGTATGATCATCGAGATAGAATTCTTAAATATAAGTTGACTTAGTCATTTAGATTTTAGTGGATTCTAGGTGATCAAATTAGAGGATCTTTGGCTAGACTTCTATTTAGCATTCAAAAGAAAAGTAAATATCATGTAATGTACTTCAATGTTTATGTGTCTTTTGTTCTTTAAAATCTTTAGGTAATGGAATTGTCCTCATAGAGGTAATAGGGAAGGACTGCCTACTTAGGCTAGCCTAAGCTAATGTGAAGCTCCCATCCTCTTAACATCAAGAAAAATGAATGAAAAAATAAAAATAAAAATAAAAAAATGAATGATGCAAGTAGAGAGGATTCAGATAAAGCCAAGCCCTAGAAACATGAATTGAGGAAAGATATCAAAACTCAGAAAAAAGCATGGGCATATTGATTATGAGATTTTGATTCCCTTTTTTTAGAAAATTCATATGCATATATCTACCTAAACAGACTTGAAAATATGAACTTAGTCTTTACTAGGTCTGAACAAATTTTTATCAGTTTTGTTAAGAGTAATATGGTGAGATTCAAGATTGAAAGAGGCAAGAGTTGTCTACATTGGTGGTTTTCTTTAAAAATTAATAAAAGAGTATTAATGTCTTCAAAAGATGACAATCACATACATTTGGGGTTGACTATAAGGTAAGGTATTAATGAACATAATCTATGGATACACTTAGATTAAAAGAAAATTGTTATGAGGAGCACAACTAGGCTTTTTTTCATTATTTGATTTTAATTTGAGTCCAAGGTTTTAGACAAAATTTATTTTGAATGGAAGTGTCTTGAAGTATTTATAGGAATTTATTGTAATCTTTAGATTTGTTTTGAATTTGTAATTGTTATTATTTTCAAAATATAAAAAATCACATTTGTTTCAAGATCAATTGATCGATCAACCTACGAATCGGTTCCTTGTTGGGTTTTCGTGCTTCAAGACCATTTTCTTTAATCAAATCCAAGTTTTCAAGCAGACAAGGTGAGTACCAAATTCTATTTTTTTAATTTTAGTTGATTTTAATTGATTTCAACGAGATTTGAACGAGAGAATTGTTAGAAATTACTAGATCTAGCTTATTATAAAATTTCATGTGATTTGGTTAGTTAAATTTTGCAATTTCACAAAAAATTGACTGGATTTAATCTTTTCTTCACAATTTGGGAAATTTTCAATATGTAGTTATAACTTTTGTTGTACTCAATGATTCTTGGGGTAAAATTTTGACTCCATCTGACGTAAAATGTTTTTAGGGTTTATTTAAATTTTAAAATTTTTCATTTTTTATTGTGCATTTCAAGGATTTTTGAAATTCCATGACATTAATGATTTCTGATATCCTTGTATTGAGTTTATGCTTAGCCCTAAATTGTTTATTTGCAATTTGTTTATGTAGGGAGAGTGAAGAAGGAGAAGACTGTTGAGTTAGGTTTTGGGGATCTAGGGGCTTTGAGTAGTGGAGCAGAGAGGGTTAGACCTGTCAGGAGCAAATGTAGCTTAGTGCACATTCCCCTAGAGACTACCATAGGATAGATAGAGGGACATCCTTATTGGATTGATTATTTCAGCACCATTTTTATATCTGGTCAGTCTGTCTAGCTAGGTCTTGTTCCACAGTGGTATGTATCTCTTTGCTTGGAGAATGATGATGCATTAGTAGGAGTAGTAGAAGGCATCCAGGTGAGAGTGCCACCTTATATCATTGTTGAGGTCATTGAATGTGAAAGGAGATCACTCACATGTCCACAATCAGCTGAATATGTGTTTCCATTAGATAGTGAGCTCATAGGGTTTTTGTTGGGCTTACATACACGTCCAAAGATGAATATTTCATTACTTGCTCATTCCATGACACAGGATTATCGTGATACATGTTGTCACCCATAATGACATCTAGAGTGCATGAAATAAATGAGTGGAGTGCATGTATACTTCATCTCCTAGCACAGTCTGAGGTTCAATTGTGTCTGCCTCCATTACGTTTGGACACATGACAACTTTCCTTCATGGCCACACACATGAGATGTTACCCTACCCATACATCTTGTGTAGGATTTTTACAGTAGTTCACGTTCGGATTCCTAGAGGATAGTGTACTTTAGTGGATATAGAACAAATTAATGTTGTACTAGTTTGATGGATGTTTTCTCACCATAGAGGTGATGTAGAGGAGCCACAGCATCAGCAAAGGCACCAACACCTATGGATGATCCAGATAGACCAAACACCTTGACTAAGTTTAGAGCTATCCAAGATACCGTGATGCAGAGTCTTACAAACATCAATCGCTTGCTTAGAGCCTGACTTCTACACGCTGACGATGAGGGGGAGTAGTCTGATGATGATAATGATTTTGATTGATTTATATATTTTTTGCATCACTTTTCATGTATTCCTTGTTCAAACTTGTTTCAGTTTAGTTATGTTTCATTATGTTTATGAAATGTAGTTTAAAACTGATTTTATGATGGGATATGTTACGGTCATGGTTAAATGATGACATATATGCACATATATATATATATATATATATATATATATATATATATATTTATTTATGTCTTTTGGCTATAATGATAACTTGATTGTACTTGATTGAGTACATTGGTTAGTTATTGCTTTTACCTTTTGTCTATTTATGTCAAAAAGGGGGATAAGTAATTAATGAAAACCAAAGGGATTATCTTTACTTAATTGAAGAGTATTACACAAATAAATTTGATTTTAAGTATGTTGGATAAGTACAGAATTATACATGACTTTTCAGGATCAAATCCAAATGAGTCTATGTTAAGTCATAGCGTATCAAGTTATTTTGTATAATTTGAAAGTCAATCCACTATGTCGAGAGTTAATTTATTTTCATATTTAAATGTGTAGTGTATTGACTAAAAATAGCCAAAGGGGGACATTGTAACAACATATGTGTCATATGTCAAGTTAATTGACTAATTTCTTTTTCAAACTTATCTAAAAAACCATGAGTATATAGTTACTCTTAAAATTTCATTAGTTGCAGTTGTGGTCGAGCCAGATTTTGAATTGCAAGACTTGAAACATAGGAACAAACATGTTCTTATAGCTCAAGACAGAAGACTAAAGAATCTTGAAGGTTTATGATGCTTATTCAAGTCACATTCACATGCCAATATCACTTGGGTATGTTTCAAAAGTAATTTTAGGGGTTTCAGGTTGTTTTACTATGAAAAGGGCAAAATGATAATTTTATAGTCAAAACTATCAATTGATGGACATAAAGAAAAACAAAACTATCGATCAGCACTTGAATCAAACCTAATTAAAAATGAAGATCGATGGTTCAAAGAATTGTGTATTCAAAAAAATTAAACAATTGATTACTGTCGATCACAAATACTTCTAGTTGCCCTAAATAAGTAATTCTGAATTCAATTTTATTCTTTGTTGAAGTTTAAGACCTAATTCAATTTTGAAAGCTATATAAAGGATAAGAAGTGACTAATTTCAAAAGGAAAACCAGAGAAAATTGGAGAAGAAAGAAGGTATTGTTTTCCAAGGCAAGTCACAAGGAATTTTGAAGAGAAGATCAATGGTGAATGAATGAAGGTAGTCCACAACTAAAGAGAATAGATTTTGGGTAGAAGTTTCAAAGGAGGTGTAGCAAATCTTAAATGGGAGATTGAAGATTCTAAGAGGCCAAGTCAATACAACAAGAGAGCTTATTGAAGGCTAGAAGGAGACAAAGACAAAGCAGGAGGAAGAAAACTTTTAAGTGCTTTAGGGAGAAGATTTGAAGGCTAGCAATGACAGCACTTTTTGAAGATCTAAACAAAAAGAGTTTATGTTAAAGTCAAAACAAATGTTAGTGGTTTACTTGTGTCAATGTAATTGTCTTGCGTGCTACTAATGCATTGATTTGGTTCCTTTGTATTTACCATAGTTTTTTACCCGAGATTGGGTTTTCCAAGTTAAAATAGTTGTGTGTTCATGTGTAGATTGAATGCTTCAAGTTTAATTGATTGATACATTGTGAGTGAACTTTGAGAAAATATTTAATTATTTCTGCTTTATAAGAAAGTTTTCCGCAAAGAGGCCATATTTCATAGACTTTTCTTCATTAAATAATCAGACTACGGGCAATGGTTTGATCCGCTATGTTGAGTAGATGGATATTAAACCCACATAATACACACACACACCTACATAAATCACTTAGATTTAAGTAGAAATAATCCTTAGAAGATTTGTTGGGAGTTTTGGTGAATGATGGTTCAAAATGGAAAAACTGTTCATAAGGGATCTATCAGTTTTTAACACACTATCTAAAGGATTGCTAGCTTGGTGGCTTAGCTTTCTAATTTTCTACCTGAGGAATCAAACGATCAATCATGTGGGTAAATGATAGATCATTTTGGTATTTATTTCAAACTAAACAAGTGAAGATCGATCACTTTTTCAAACGATCAGCAGTTTGGTGAAATATTACCTAGTGTAGGATTCCATAGTAGATTTTTTTCCAAGTTGGGTTCCTTTAACCCTAACCAACTTGACTCTATAAAAGCCCTTAGCATGGACCAAATAACATAGAGGAAAAAAATTATTTAAGAAGAGAAAAGTGGAGAGATCTTGCCAAGTGTTTTCCTAAATTCATGATGGTTTTAGTGAGAAAATTTCATATGGGTGAATGATGAAAGAGTGAATGTGAAACCACTTCACACATGCATCTTGAGGAGGTGTAGAAAATTCCTCAAGAAGGATTGCTGAAACTTAAGGAGAATCAAAAAATAAAAGAAGGCATCTTTGATTGAGGAACCAAAAGAAGATGAAGATGAAACAAAAAAAGGAAATGCTTCAAAGATATGGAGGGAGAATTTCGCCAACAATGATGATGATTGAATGAGGAAAAGAGTTTTCATATGTGTCAATTTACTAGAGGTTGGTTGGTTGGTTGTTCTTTGGATCTTGTATGTTTTTGCTTGCTAGTGCATGGATTTTTCCAAAAGCAGTTGTCATAGTTTTTTACACTATTTGACAGTTTTCTGCCTAAAAACAATGTGTGAATCCTTGCATGATTGTGTGGATTGCTTGATAGATTAATGATACATTTTGCTTAGGATTTCATATTATTTTCATAAATTATTGGGACACATAGAGGTGAAAAGTCTTAATTCTTACTTGAATGAAATATTAGATGGAGGAGCCATGTGGTGATTCTTTAAGGGTTTTATTGGATATAAAAGTGTCGTGTACATAGATGAGGATTAAGATCCAATACATGAATATTATGTGAAATCTATCATGATCTGCATGCTTGATTTAATTGCATAGTGCTAGACTTGCTCAAGTGTTCCTACATTTTTTTTATAATGGTTAATTTTCTTGTGCTAGGAAATCTGACCTTTTCTAGTGTTAGAATTGTCTGTTTCTTGTAAGAATTGCCCTTATAGTTGTTTGAAATTTTTCCTTGATTAGTGTGAGAATGACAACCTCAAAAATGGTTGAACATGGGGACTTGGAAAATCCATTGAATCGATCTCAATTATTCATATGAGAACCTTCATTCAAACACTAGGTGGCAACTCCTAGAAAGCCGTCATTAAAGGTTGGACTCCACCCATGACTTAGGATATGATGTAACACCCCGACCCCGAAAACCCGACCCAGACCGGGCGTTAGAACTGAAGACAGAATCAGAGTGTATAAAATAGGTGTAAAAATTAAAAACCAACTGATTAGGAGCTACAGACTGAGTGCGAGAGTCATAACATTCTTCTACGCACTACAGACATATAGCGTACCATTGCACATAGATCAAAACAAACCTAATTTTATAATTCATTTGGATCGGACCAACGTTATTTAATCATTGGTTGCCTACGTACGTGTTGGATACCATCTCTAATGTTATTCCAATACGATCAGATCCAAATGTAGCTCTGCCAATGGCTAATACATACATCAGGTATTATTACAAAATCATATACATTAGAATACCTATATTTTTATATCCAAATAATCATTTAGAATTAGACGAAAATCTTATAATTCATCGGAGTCAATCAAAAGTCAATAAATCAATAAACTACACATCTCACATAAGTGAGCAGAACGCTAACAAAAACACAGGTCTCACTCTATTATAGAGTGGCACAGAACACACTAAAGAGCATGTTGGATCATATCAGATCCTATCATATCTCATTCGACCATACGGATCATATTGTATCGGAGTATGTCAAATCACAACAGAGCATTTCAAAGTAATTCGGATCACCACAGAATATATCAAAGTAGATCGAATAGGAACATATTGACATATATCAGATCAGTAAATTATATATCCTAATTAGTATATTACTAATTAAGATGTGCATTCATATAAATCAAATTAAATTAGAAGGTCAAAAAAACATACTCCCTTGCAATTCCGGAAGTGGCAACGTTTGGAGTTGCTACTTTTCTCATGGTGTCTTCCCTTTCAGATCCGAAGATGGCGGGTAGAACCTTCTCTAACTCAGGAATATTTTGATCTTTCTATATCCGTAGGCTACGGACAGAACATTCTCTTAACCCGGGATACTTTTCTCATAACACGTTTGTAGGCAGCAGACATAACCTCCCTTTACCCAGAGACACTTTACCCTTCCCGCGCTCGTAGGCGACGAACAGAACCTCCCCTTACCCGGAGACACTTTACCCTTGCTGCATCTATAGGCAGCGGATAGAACCTCCCCTTACCCAGAGACACTTTACCTTTTCCACGCCCATGGATGGCAAAAAGAACCTCCCCTTACCCGGAGACACTTTACCCTTCTTGCGCTCGTAGGTGGTGGACAAAACCTCCCCTTACCCGGAGATATTTTACCCTTTCCACGCCCGTAGGTGGTGGACAGAACCTCCCCTTACCCGGAGACACTTTACCATTTCCGTGCTCATAGGCAGTAGACAGAACCTCCCCTTGTCGTGGGATGTTTCCCTTATATAGCGTTACTAACTTGAAGAATGGATGCTTCCATTGTGTAGAACACCCTCGAATTAGTTAAGAACGCCTTTTGAACGGAAGAAAATGGACTTAGAATTACTCTGAAACTCCTCCAAAAGAATGAACTGAAATGACTATTTATAATGGATGGCATGCGAGCGAACGGGGAAGACAGAATACGCACGCATGTGCTCGTGCCACATGGCGTATTTTAATTGGGCCAAACATTAAGTCAGTGAGCGTCCACCATGCGTCTAGCTGTGACACGCGGTCATTCATGTGATCGCGCGAATGGCTGCGATCGCACGATGCGGTCGCGGCGCAGCGGCTTGGCTCTGGCTCCGACTCAGCAATAACTTTCTTGAATATTTTATTATTATTTCACTCAAATACAATTCCAACTTCAAAATGCAATTTTGTATCCCGAAGTCGGAATTGCACGACCTTAGTACCGATGGACTAATATCGGTGAGCCCTTTAAAAATAGACCTCATATGGGTAGGTTATCTCACATTTTTAAAGTGGGTCTCGCCCATGTGGCACACTTCCCAAGGTCGTAACTTTTGTTCTCGACCTCTGTTTTGAGTTTTCTTTGATTCGTTGTGCTCATTACTTTGAGCTCTGACCAAATATGGGAATTTCATCTCTTAAAACCCTTTAAAATTAAACTAATTACATAATTACCCCTAACCCTCTTGGTTAAGTGTAATCGGAACATGGGGTGCCACATAAGAAGGGTAACTTAATTTCCAAAGATGAATGTGATTGGGATGAGAGTGAGCTTAAACTTGCAAACTACAATCTAAAGCCATTGAGTGTGTTTTTTAACGTAGTAGGTAAAAGCTAGCATTGGTTAATCTCAAATTGTACCTCTACTAAAATTCCTTGGGATAAATTGGTAAAGTACAATGAGGGAATCGATAAGGTAAAAATCACTAGGTAACAAATGCTAACTATAGAATTCAAAGACATGTTGATCAGTGAGGAGGAGATAGTGTCTGACTACTATGCCCAGATTTTTGACATAGGAAACACATCTGACGAATTAGGAGATACCACTCTTGACTATTTATTTATAAGAAATATCCTCATGTCATTTTCTTCAAAATTCTAAGTCAAGGTAGCTCCAATTAATGGATCTAATAAGATCAATCTAAAGGCATCGAGTGTGTTTTTTAATGTAGTAGATAAAAGCTAGCATTGTTAAAATTCCTTGGGATAAATTGGTAAAGTACAATGAGAGAATCAATAAGGTAAAAATCACTAGGTAACAAATGCTAACTATAGAATTCAAAAACATGTTGATGAGTGAGCAGGAGATAGTGTCTGACTACTATGCCCAGATTTTTGACATAGGAAACACATCTGATGAATTAGGAGATACCACTCTTGACTATTTATTTATAAGAAATATCCTCATGTCATTTTCTTCAAAATTCTAAGTCAAGGTAGCTCCAATTAATGGATCTAATAAGATTAATACCTTAGACATGGAGGAACTCATTGAAAGCCTAAGAAGTTTTTGAAATGCAAGACGAGTCATATGAGAAACCACAAATAAATTGTCCCAAGAAATATAAGTCTTGAGAAAACAAAAGAAGAACAAGATATGCTAAAAACCACAAAGAAGAATATGATGAGAGTAAAATTGATATGGAAGAATTAATCTTTATGGCTAAGAAATTTAAGAAATTCTATAAATCTAGTAACTTTATAGGTGAGATGAAAGGACAATCTTTAGGCAAAAAACAAGGAGATAGATGGGATGACAAGCCTAATAAGTTTGACGGGAAGAAAATGAAGTGTTTTGAGTGTGGTAATTTAGGACACCTTGGTACTAATTGTCCTAACCATGAGTCTAATAGTTCTTCTAAGAATATACCTAGGAGGCTTAAGGGGCAAGATAAAAAGAAGGGGATAGTGCTTCAAGCACCATTCTCTGATGAGAGATCATATGAAGATAAAGAGTTGTGTAACTACATTGCCTTCCATGCAAGTATGAACAGAGTTAGTTCTTCTAAGGGGTCCCATGAGTCAAACTCTAATGCTTTAAACTGATATTCTTCCTTTGACAATGATTCGGATAGTAAGCAAAAAATTCTCATTCAACAGATCATGTTACATACAAGAAAAAACAAGAAACTTGAGAGGTAGTTTAAGAAAAAGGATGACATACTTGAATCTGCTTTTCAAGAAACAATCAAGTAGGTGTGTTATTGAGTGAGGTTTTTACCCTTAAGGCTGAGGTTGAAAAGGAAATAGAGAAATTTAGTGCTCTTAATAGAGAACTTTTGTCCTCTAATGAGAAGCAAGATGGATTCCAGAGTGGAGGAAGTCTCTAGAGACCATGATTAGCATTAATTAAATGGGAAGAAGAGGCTTAAGTTTTAAGACTTTAATGCTTATACAAATATCCAAACCTACAACCTTTGTAAACACCTAAGAGTATCATCATACCCCTAAAGTAGTGCCCAATCCACCAAAGCCAAGAGGCAAAATGCTGAAATTGAAATCTAGTATAGTGGGAGTATATGGCATTTGCCATAAAGACACTCATACTAGGTTTAAATGCTCTAACAACAATCCTCACAAACCTAGCTCTTGAGAGTTTAATATCCATCTAGCTGGCTTAAAGGATCACTAGATTGCTCATAACCTTAGTACTTTAACAAGTAACCAATTAATTAGAAAAATTGATAAACCTAATGTCTATGCATTCATAATATGCTCATCAACTACTAGACTATCAACATGCAAAGCGAGTAAGTAAACACAAGATTTTTATATGGAAAACCCCAACTAGTTTAAAAAATTGTGGCAGCCAATCAATGAATAACTTAATGAACTAACAATCAAGAGTTTACATCGACAAAAATAAACTACAAGCCTTTGTTGTGGAGACTCACCCTTGGGACAAAAATAAACTACAAGCCTTTGTAAACACCTAGTTCAAGGTACCATTTGTGCCTACATCGGGCACAACAATTGTTGAGTCTTTTTGACTAATTTTCATTAATTCTCCTTTAATCTAAGTATATCCATAGATTTTGTTCATTTATATCTTTCCTTAGATTAGTCAACTCCATTTGTATATGATTGTCAATTCTCATTTCTTCATTTTAACATTTTAACTCTCTTTTATAAGTTTTATTAATTTTAAATGATGTCTCTTTTAGTCATGAACTCACAAGATTAGTATCAATCAATTGAGACAAATTTGTTAAGACACTATTAAAGAAAAAGTTCTCATTTTTGACTCACTTTAGCAAGAGTCTATGTACATTTTCTTCTAGAAGGATAAAAAAAACTAAACGCTCAAAAATGAATATGTTCATGTCTTTTTTTTATTTATGATATTTTTCATCAAACCATTTTTCTAAGGATTAGCTTTTTATGTATACTCTCAACTTGCATCATTTATTTTGTTTATATTTATTATTTTTTTCATTCATTTTTCATGTTGTCAAGCGAATGGGAGCTTCAAACAAGCCTAGGCTAACCAAGTAGGTATCCCTTCCCCATTATCTTCACGAGGACAATTCTTTTGAACAGAATTTGTAAGTACATAAAACTCACAATTGTTGAAGTATATTAAAATGAATTTCTTTCTTTGAATCCTAAATAAAATTTTAGCTTCAATTCCTCTAATTTGATCACTAAATATCTACTAAAATCTAAACTCCTAAGTCAACTCATAACTAAGAATTCATGCTTTATCTTTATTTATAAAATTAACTTGAATTTACACATGATGTGTTCATATTTTAAAATTAGAGAATTGCAACATCAAGAAAAAGAAAATTAATTAGTTTTATTTACTAGAGCTATACGCATAAAAAATAAAACAAAGCAAATTGCAAACCAAGCCAAAAGCTACACTAACATTTTTCTGTTTTTTATCATATTCTATTTTTTTGTTTTATTCAAAACCTATTATTAAAATGTCATGAAAAAAATGCAAAATGAATTAAAAATAAAATAGGTCTATAAGAACATGTGTCATATGTTATGTAATTGGCAAGCATATGTATTCAGTCTTAGAAATCTGACTAGATATAGTTGTGGTTAAGTCGGATATGAAATTAATAGACTTGAAAAATAAAAGCATATGTGTTTTATAGATCAAGACTGAATACTAAAGTCTAAAGAATGTAGATGAAAATATAAGTTTATTTAGCACACATTCTAAAACAAAAGTCAATTGAAAAAGTTTTAAAAGTGATTTTGAAAGTTTCAAATAGATATAGGGCAAAAAGGGAACAATTATAATTTAACAGTGTCATCAATTAATTGTTGGAAGAGTTGCTGGACAAATGGATCAATTATTTGTTAATTGTTGCGCGAAAGATATACATCAATCACATGCACATGTAATAGATAGATCAGAACCTGAAACAACCCTTTATTAAATGAAGATAAAATTTATAAATGGCTCATTTCATTGATATATCGATCAAGGTATCATGCCCTAATGAAACAATGAATGATCTGTCGATGTTTGGAATGATCAATCACTAGCCATTTTAAGATGCCTAAAATTGCCTTTTCAGAAGATATTTCATTCCTATTTGAAGTCACTGAGTTTAATTGACTAGTAATGATGAATTTGAAGAGAGAAAAACCTAGAAAATATGGGAGAAGAAATGAGAGACCTTTACTCATTATTTTCCTTGAGAATTGACAAATAGCTTGAAGAAATTGTTCATAGTGAATTCATGGTGATGCACAGTTAAAGTGAGAAGATTTTCACATAGTGAATACAAGAGGAGTGTCAAACAATTCTTCAAAGGGAGTTAAAAAATCTCAAGATCTATATGAACAAATAAGGAAGGAGTCTTTGTCTGAGTTGATGGAGAAAGAAGATAAAGAATAAAAGACAGAGGGAAAGCTTCAAGGATTCAAGGAGGATAATTTGAAGGCCAACAACACAAGAGGTTTGAACAAAAATGTTTGTGTCAAGTCTAGAGGTTGGTCGGTTGTTTGTGTGTCTTGTAAGTTTTAGATCTTGCTAGTGCATTGATTTAGCCTTGGTTGAGGTTGTTGTGATTTTTTAACCTAGTTAGGGCTTTCCATGTAAAAATCCTTGTGTGATTGTATGGTGTGCAAGCATGATTTGATAGTTACATTGATCATGAATGGGCATCATAATTAGATTTGTTTATTATGCTTCAAAACAAATTTTGTGCATTGATGCCAGAACTCATAGTCTTTATCTTTGTAAGATAATCGGACTAAGGGCAATCTAGTAATCTACTACCCTCATCTAGGTAGATTTTAAACTTTCAAGTGGTAGTTGAGGATTTTTATTCAAAAATTAAGTTGTTTCATGCTATAAATCTATTTTTGCATGCTAGTGCTTCATAAGTTTCTTAATCTTTCTAGATATTGATTTTTAGATTTATTTCTCTTGTGTTAGGGTTTAATCTTTTAAATATGTTTAGTTTACTAGTTTTTCTCTCATAATTACTTGATAAACTTGCTGAATTATTTTCCCTGATTAGTGATTTTGCTTGCTCATATATTTCTCCTTGCCTTGAGTGCTTTAAAATTGTTGTTTGGGTAGTTTAAGTTTGTTTGATCTGAATGGCTATGTCAAATAATTTAATGAATGAACATGGAGACTTAGGCGATCCTATGAATTGTCCACCATTGTTTGATGATCAAAACTTTTCATATCAAAAAAATTGGAAGAGAGCTTTTATTCAGGTTCGGAAAGCAGTGATTAAAGGTTAGAATCCTTTTATGACTAAAAAACATAAAAATTCAATCTTAAAAGATGAGAGTGGATGAGATGAAATGAAACAAACTTGCAAATAAGAATAGTAAGGCCCTTAGTGCATTATTCAATCGAAGGAAAGTCACAACATATGTCAATTTCAAATTTCAAATAAGATAAGATTGTATGGGAAAAACTTGTGAAATATAAAGAGGGAACAATAGTTGTTAAAGTGTTTAGGTTACAAATGCTTACCCTTGAATTAGAAAACATAATATTGAATGAAGATGTAATGATTTTATACTATTATGTTAAGATATTGGATATATTTAACACTTGTGATCAACTAGGAGAGCTCATTCCTAACAACCTAGTTATGAAAATTGTTAAGGTCCTTGTCCTCCAAAGTTAAAATTAAGGTAATAGTAATTAATGAATTTAAAAAGATAAACACCTTAGACATTGAGGAGGTTGTTGGGAACCTCAAAACCTTTGAAATGCATGAAGAATCTTATGAAAATAAGAAAAAATTGTTTGAGAAATCTAAGGGGAAAAATTTGCCCCTTAAAAAATCTAAGAAAACTTCCAAAACTATTAAGCTTTGAACACCTTAGAAGAATCTAAAGTATCTGAAAATGAATAAAAATAAATTCTCTTGTTAGAAAAAAAACTTCATGAAATTTATGAAATCTCATAACTTTAGGTTTGGGAATAGGGGCCAAAATTGAAGAAAAGAGACAAGGGGATAGGAAAGATGAGCAGCAAAACAAGCAAGACAAGAAAAATATGAAGTGTTTTGAATGTGGTAAGTTAGGTTATTTTGCTACTGATTGTCCTCAAAATAATTCTAATGATTCATCTAATCATAAGTCTAAGAAATTAAAGGGAAAAATGGGAAAGGTGCTTTAAATAACTTACTCTCATTAGAGTTCTTCTGATGAAGATAAGATGTGTAATTATATTGCCTTTTATGCAAGTGTGAAGGAAGATAGCACTACAGAAGAGTTTCATGAATCCACTCCTCTTGAAAAGAACTCAGAGTTTGAGATTAATTCTAATGAGTTCAAAGGATTCCTCCAACAATTCTTAGTCTTGACTAGGAAAGTCAAAAACCTAGACAGAGAGTTAAAAAAAAAAGATGATAAGTTAGTCTTGTCTTCTCAAGAGACAAATGGGTTAGTTGAGTTGAACATTAAACTTGATAGGGAAGTGAGTGAGCTTAAAAAAGACCTTGAGAATGAAAAAGAAAAGTTTAGTTCTCTCAATAGAGAACTTACGATCTGTAAAGATAAAATTAGATAGATTAAGAGTAGGAAGAAGAAATTGAAGACCTTGTTGAGCATAGTTTAAACTAATAGGAAAGGCTTAGGTTTTAGAAATTACTTAACTACCCCCTTAACAAAACCTATTATCTTTGTGAAGTCCAAAGAGAATATAAACAACCGAAGATAGTGCCAAGCTACCTATGACAAAATGAATGGGAATGAAATTAGATTCTAGTATTATTGAAGTGTGTGACATATGCTATAGAGATTCCCATACTAGAAGAGAGTGCCCAATGGATCTTCCCTTCCAACTTAGGTTAAAGAAGAAGAAGAAGAAGCACACTACCCATGTGACCCGTAAGCTACCCCACCAATTGTATGAAAAGAAGATAAAGAGGATGTGGGTGAGGAAGATTGATCTTTAAGCATTACAAGATTAACTAAGAAGGGAAAGGAAGCACAACTTAGATTGCATAGGATAGGATGGCTAGGAAAAACTAAGGAGCTTGTCATCTTTGAGTAAAGAGATTGACTTTTTGTCCATGGTTTAATTTTTTTTACCTTTTGGACAATACATGTTCTACTTTTTATCGCATTTTGTTTTGTTTTTGTGACTTTAATTCATAGGTTTTGAATTAAAATAGAAAGCAAAAAAATAGAATTAGTGTAGCATTTGGTTGTTTTTGCAAATTGCTTTAATTTTTAATTTGTTCAACTCTTGAGACATAATAAAATTAATTTTCTTTTAAGCTGAAAAATAACATGGTTTATGGTCAATATACCTTAACAAAGAGAAGGATACACTAAGGAGATTGAAAAACAATTTGATTTTATTTTCCTTGATGTTGCAACTCTATGTTTTTTAAAATGTGCAAACATCATATTTAGACTAAGTCAATATTATGAATGAAAATCAAGAGAGAACTCTCATATATAAGTTGGCTTAGTCATTTGGATTTTTGCAACAACTATATCCAAACGACTCACACACACACAACTATTATTATCATCATCAGAATGGGTAAGAGAAGTTGAAGAATTAATAGACATGTTCAAATTAAAATCTCAGACATCACTTATTTATAAAACTAGTGGCAATTTCATAATTTTTTAGGAATTCCAAAATATAAATAATCAGACAACATTTATATGCATAATTCACTCAAATAACCATCTCAGCAAGACATATACTCTCAGCGTATCCTATTTCCTATATATATATATATATATATATATATATATATATATATATATATATATATATATATATATATATATATATATATATATATATATATATATATATATATATATATATATATATATCCCAATATATATATCCCAATCTCTACCTCTCTAACCCTTCACTTTAGAAAAGCAATTTCTCTTTTTAATACTCCAAACTACAATTAATCTGCTCAGAACCCTATTGTGGCCAGAAGGTCTGTCCTCTCCATAAGAGGAGAAAAACTTTCTCTAGGTGCTCCATCGTACCCAGAATTTGCTTTGGCTAGCAAGTTTGTGAGGAGGGAGAAAATAAGGGGAAAGGAAGAGCAGAAAGGGGGAAAACCTACTCCTTTGGGAAACCTTCACTTCTCCATAGTTGGGTTAAAATACATAGCATAGAGAGGAGGGGAAACAAGAAAAATATTTCCTTTCTTTCGCATACCTCCACTCGACTTTCCCTTTGTCACCCTCCATGAGTCCTACGCCGGTAGCCAATGAATCTTGCCCACAATCGCCATCCAACAACTGCTAGTATGTCTGCCAAGGGGAACTGGTGAAGAGAGGAGGCTGCTCCAGATTATATAGGGGGAGAAGAAGGAATGAGAAGAAGGTTTTCCTACTTGGAGGATGAGGAGGAAGAGTCTAACTGTGAAAGATCTCTCCTCTCCCTCTCTGTCTCAAAATAAGGCAGTGGTAATGGGGAAGCATTCCTTCCCCCAACCCCCAATTTACGAAGAGTTCCGGGTCTGAGTTGAACTCAGACCCTAACCCTTATTTAGAAAAAAACATATTACAGATTGAGCCCATAACCATGATCAAGACACTACTAGGAAACCCATTGAGAAGAGACTTGTTGGGGCTAGAGTCCTAGCTGAATAAGGAAGAGGATACCGAACTACTAAGGGCCTTTGAGCCCTCTCTTCCAACACTCTCACTCTCTTTCTCCACGTGAAGGAGGACCAGTGCCACGCCCCCCCCCCCCCCACATGGCCACGGCTCCCCTCTCCTTGAGTGGAGCCTTTGCTCCCTCCTCATTGCTTCTCGTTGGGGTTTTCAAGGAAGGGATTCCACTTCTCTCTCTCACCCTTGGGACGTGTGTGGCCCTCTTCTCATGTTGCGTGTGGGTTGAAGAAGGTGGATCAGCAGCTGCTCTTGCACACTACTAGGAGGCTTACGTGAGGCAATCTCTTGTCCTCCATGCTATACAGGTGGTAGTGCTTTTGATCATATTGTGCCTCTAATAGGTATTTAAATATCCCCTATTTACTACATAGATTTATATGTAAAAGAGCATGTTGATCTATTGGGTGTGTGCAAAGGCCACATCCTAGGGGCAAAGCCAGTAAAGGTTAGTCAGTTTTTTTATCCCAATTGTTTTCTAATTAAATACTAATTACTTTTAGAACTGTGGATTTTTGCTTATGTATGCTATTTCTATATGACTTGCATGTGATCTTGACTTAAGGGACAAAAAAATCGGATATTGGCACCTCCACCGAATGGGCTCACCACCAAGATTCCGCTGACGCCACCCAACATACACTTCTTGTTGTGCCCCAATATTTATAAACTCAATTTTCCATAAATAGCATAGCGAAAATTATTTTTGTCAAAAATATTTGTCAAGACCACAAGTTATCTCTATCTCAAGGGGCGACTTACTCATTTTTTAGCATACTCATATTCAAATCAAAATACTATATTCACCAAGGTTAAATCTCATCACAAACCAATAGGGTCTAGCTCGAGTTCACGTCCAGGTACATAATATACAACAAATGTGAGTAAATACCTCATATGCCTATAGCCTTACACACACATATTAAAAGTTTAGTTAATAAACTCAAGAGTCCTACATCATCTATAAAATCACTTGTTGTCCTTTTTCCCGAATGCCACAGTTCCTAACAAATCACTCTTCCCACGACGAACCTACGCCATGCAGATGCTGAGTTTATGACTATACCCAATACGATGGCTAAACAAGAACCATGTATAAATGGAAACAAATTATAATAATTCAAAGGTAATATAGTAACAATAACATGCAATAAATGTAATTTCATCAAGAAATTGTAAGTCCATCAATAAACAATAGCACAATAATTGCAAGCCACAAAGGGTCTCTATGGCACAGTATCTATGTCTATTAGTCCTTCTCCCTCACTTGACCATGGACTAGTCACAAACTCGACATCCTTTTCATAGAAAACATGTCTGCCCCATCCACGCCATGAAGCTAAGGCCCTCAAGGGCTCATGGGTCCAAGTGGTTGATATCTTAACTACCATGATCATCAAAACCTCTTATATTGAGTTATGCTAACCGGGCATCTTGTTATGCTATGATCTATTCAAACCTAAATTCCAAGGCTAGGATGGTTCTATATACAAATCCCACCCTTGGGGAGTGAGAAGACTATGATCATATTTCATGCCATACCTTTCTGTCTACATGGTTAAACAAATCACTTGAGGAGTCAACAGAACACTAGGATCCTTTGTCCTTGTCAAATATCACTTGTTTGTGGTATGATACATTACAAGGATTTATACTGACCATAGAGTTAACTTACCCTTACATTAACATGCTCAACATCATACATTATGCACCCATATGCACAAGAAATCATGCCATTATAATACCCAATTTTAGCATATTCATCATCATAAGGCATGCATGAAATTATAGAACACTAACATCGGTAGACATATCAACATGCCGACTGGGGTGTCAATGACCATTGGTCACCCATCAATGAGTTGGTCCATCAATGATAGTGGATTTTCCATTAATGCCTACCACATCGATGCCACACCAACATGTCACCTCCCCGCTGATGATCAAATAAACACCAACCGCCAGAATATGTTAATGCTAGTATTGTCATCTCCCTCCTTCCATAGATATCGTCACTAATGTATCAATGGTCGTGCTGATGATTGGGAAGAAAATTGCCGAGTCTTCTTGGTTTACCTGAGCCACTCCAAAATCACAACATCATTCAATCCTATGGACTATAATCAATCCTATAATGAAAAATGATGTTTTTATAACATGTAGTGATCATAAATAGGAAAAATATAATCTCATAACATAAACATGGGATAACTTTAAGAGATCACTACAACATGCTTTCTTGTTCATCAACAACTATATAAACATGTCAAATCATCACTTCAAAACCATTTAATTGTAACAAGGTTAGCAATGCAACCCTTCCTTCCACCAAAATGCAAGGTCTCTAGAATTCAGCTTCTTCTCCTCAAGACTTTGATGCGCCCTAATCCTTCCTCTTCGACTCAAAGTTAGAGATTCTAAAAGATTTTAGTCATGGTTAGTCAAAGGTATTTACATAGAAGAGAAAATAACCGAATTTTTGTGCATAATTGTATTAGAAACCGCACATTGGCAAACCGCACCCAAACTCACCGACGTGTTGATGGTCGACAAATAGTGAATAAAACACTTTGTCAATGTGAGCATCAATATGTCAAAGCCTGCCGACAATAGCTTGAAAATTCATCAATGTGAGCATCAACAGTCGATGCTTCTTGATAGAAACTTTCTGTTCTAGAAAAGCATAGCGTTAAAAAAAAACAACTTTTGTTTCCTATTTTAAATTTACCATTTCTGCTATTTTTTTGAGTTTATTATTCAGGAGTAAAATTCTCATCAATGAATTCGTTGATATGTTGAAGTCAACTCCAACAGACTCAAAACACAAGAATCAAAATATCAATTCATAGAATATCCATAATAATTAAATACACAAAATAATTCATGAAAAACTCTTGTGTCACGCTTTAGTCGACAACTATTGATGCTATTTTCCTTCACTTTCCTTAGGCTGGACAATGTTTCATCTGCGAGCACGAGCTCGTCTTTGGAATTCTTCATATGAAACTTCACAAGGAAAGAGACAATGAAGTTTATTGTTTTTTCCTCTTTGGTATATGGAGTTTTGTATTGGTTGATGCTCTCTTCATGTTGCTCTGCGTGACTGAGATACCTTGACCTCTGCCTCATCTATTACAGTCAAGAAGTTCTTCTGATGATCAACAGCTAAGGAATGTACTTTGAGCATGGAAGGCCATATTAGCTGATACGGGTATGGTACAGGGGGCGGTACATCCCCCCACATAAAAATTGGCATGTTCACCCGTATTGGACCGCATCGTATCAATAGACAATATGTATCAATATGGTATTAATTTATTATTTATTTTTAAAAATATTTTTAAAAAATTAAAAAAATTGAATTTTTTCCTAAAAACAAAAACATGTTTAAAACCCAACTTCTTTGAGGATTTAAAGCTGATAATGTTTTTTATATAAAAAATATTTAAAAAAAAATTATATAAGATCAATACAGGTGAGTTCATATAATTTACATATTTTTTTTTTCTAAATATAGTGCTCCATAAGTATGCATTTACTCAAACATCTAACTATGACTCATATTAAGCATCTTATTTAGTTCTAAAATAAACTAATTTCAAAGCACTACATATGAGAAAGAGGGAGTGATAGTTTCTATAGGATGGAGGGAGTATTAGTGTATAGTTCTAAAATGAACTTATTTTAAAATGATATAGCCTTCTATGGTCATATGATGCTCTAAAAAAGTATTATCATGATATATTATTAGTTTTTTTTTCATTTTTATAAAAGGGTTCACATCCGTTTCGGTGCATACCAAAATATATCATCTGCGCGTACCTGTCTTCATGGTCATCGATACTATCAACTAGTATGACCTTCCATGACTTTGAGTTGAAGATTAGCATATTTATCTTGTAGATTTTTCTTCTTCCATGCATTTTGAGTAGTGGGTTGATCCTTCAAAGCATATAAGCCCATTAGCTCTCTTATTTGGCCTCTCCTTATTTCTTTTTTTTTTCTAGGTAACTATGTTGGGCCAAAATGGTTAGTTAGACCGGGCCACCAAACTTGGTGGGGTTTTAAAACATTGTCCAATACAACTTTACTTTGCCTAAGTTTATGTAGTTTTCAATGAGAATACTTATGTGAGTTTTGTTAGGGTCTCCAACTCCGCTGGTCCAATGATTACAAAGGGCCAACGATCTAGGACCATAACTAATAGCATACCAAAAAAACAAGGAACCACATCAAATAGAACACCAAAAAGGAATCATGATGTTCACAACAATTTCATCACATTCAAAAGTGTTGGATGCAATCAACAAAGTTGTTGAATTCATTGAACGTTCCCACACTTCAATGGCTTAAATTCAAGGTTTGATTGAGTAGCATTTATTTTCTAAACAAGATCAAATGTTGTAGATAGGGCGTCCTCTTTCATGTGTGGTTTGATTGAGGTTGTCGCCCCTTTAAAGTTTAAAGTATACAATCCTTCATGACCATCCATGGTAACTATAAAAAAAATTCCTACTTAAAACTTTTGGATAAGTGTCACTCCCCCAATTTTACAAATCACAATATTTGCTTTTTTGAAAATCCATGCAACGGAATAAAATCACAAGAAAATAAAGACTTTCGAATCCCTTTACAAAATGAGGCCCATTAACTTAAGCCTAGGCTCATGCGTGGCTGCATGAGCCCAAGCTCATTGGGCCGTCCGATTTCAATCTGGCGGCCCATGTTACTTAAGGCTGAAATCCCCTGAGTAACCTGGTCTGCCATATATAAATTCAACGTCTAAGAACATATGAATCATATGTTTAGTTTATTACCTGATTTCTTTGTCAAAATTATGTCAAGAAACCATGTGTAAGCAATGAATCATAGAATTTGATTTGAGGTTGTTGTGGTTGAGTCATATTTGGAATTGACATATTTGAAAAATAGGAGTGTGTGTTCTTATTGATCAAGGTGAAAGACTAAAGAATGTGTAGAGTTTTGAAGCTTATTTAGATCACATTGGCATACAAAGATCACTTGGAAAAGGTTAAGAAGTGATTCGAGTGGTTTCAAAGCAATTTAAGTTAAAATGGCAAAAATATAAAAAATTAGGTAGAATGATCAATTGGTGCAAAATTGTGAAGGAGAAACAATCGACTGCGTGTTAATTCAAAATTGTGCAAAATTAAACTGAGAATTATCGATCGATTGCTCTCACAATCAATCGACTGATTGAAGAATTGTGCACATTAGAAATGTTAACCGATCGATCATTGTTTAAAAGGATCGATCGTTGCAAGAACAATTTGCCTAAATTAAGACCTTTTGATTTCCATTTCATTTCTTATTCAGGTACAAGTCTTTAAACGAGTTGATGAGCAATATAAGGGTTATGAAATCCAAAAATTGGAGAGAATAAAACCTAGAGAAGAAACGAGAAAAGAGGGTTTACACCTTTTCTTATTCAGGTACAACGGAAGGAGCTGATACACAAAATATTCAAAGAGGAGTTGCAGCATGACTTCAATATAAGATTCAAGATTTTCACAAGGCCAATGTCAAAACAACAATAGGAGATTCTTGATACTTAAGATTTGGCAAAAAAATTCATGCAATTGACAACATTGGCAAATTTTCAAAATTGGGGATTTAGGGTCAAAATTGATTGTTGTTCCAGTTGACAATTTTGATTTACTCAGGGCAATCTACCTTAGGTTCCATTTTATATTTGTTTTGATATAAAAAAATTTAGGGTTTATTTTAAATTCAAAATTTTAAATTTGGCATATATTTCAATGTAGTTTGAACTTCTAGGTTGGTTAATCTTATTATATGTTTATTTCCACTCTAAGCTTTGCTCTAGGTTAATTTATGTGTCAATTCATCTAGATGGGGAGAACAAAGAAGAAAAAGACACTAGAGTCAAGCCTTGGGGATCCTATATCTTCTAGTAGTGGTTCAGATCGGGTTAGACCTATTAGATGTGAGAGGAGTCTGATCCCTATACCTTTAGAGACTACCATGGATTGGATAGAGGAAAGACCAATTTGGATGGACTATTTTTCCACTATTTCCACCACTGTATAACTGATGTACCCTAAGCTTGTCAGATAGTGGTATGCATCCTCCGCTTGGAGGATGATGGTGCACTTGTATGAGCTACTGCAGCAGTTGAGGTGAGAATAACACCTGATGTTATTGCCACTATTACTAGATGTGAGAGGATTGAGCTAACATTTCAATTTCTTGGATATGCCTTTTCCACTCGACGGTGAGTTGTCTGCTACTTTGCTTAGTTTGCCACGAGGTCCTAAGCTTGAGGTCTCATTGCCGGCATATTCAATGACATGGAAATTTAGGTTACTACATGTGATTGCTCATTATGATATTTGGAGTGGGAAGAAGGAGAGAGCATAGAGAACAATGGTTAGACTAATACATCTTTTCTCCCAGCCACATTTAGTGTTTTATTTATCGTCTGTCCTTTTAGGGACGATCATGGAGTTTTTGCATGGCCACATTCATGAGATGTTAACATATCCATAAATCCTATGCCAGATCTTTATAGCAGTACATGTGAGAGTTCCTAGGATAGAGCCAACTATACATGGATGAAACCTATTGACCATAGAGTGGTTTGCTAGATACAACCTCACCATCAAGGTGATGAGCATAAACCCTAGGGAGCACATGATGGAGTTGAGGGAGCAGATGTTTTAGATCAACCACCACCTACTGATGATGACCATTTAGTGACAATGGAGGAGTTTCGACAATTTCAACGTGTTGTACTTCAGCGGGTATCTTCCTTTGATCACTTGATCCGATCACACTTTCCACGAGCTAACAATGAGGGGGAGCAGAGTGGAGATGATGATACAACTGTAGACTGATTGTGCTTGTTTATGTATTTTTATCACTTTTCATGTGTTTCATCTAATTAAAACTTGTTTAGTTTGATTATGTTTTAATATGACGATGAGATGTTGTTGAAACTGATTTTATTATGGGATATGTGTTGGACATGTGTTGCTTTAATGGTTTAATTTTATTTCATTTCTATATGTGATGATTATAACTTGATGGAGCTTTTATTGGTTATTTTATTAATTAAACCTTTAACTGTTTGTCTACATGGGAGAAGTGATTAATAAAAATCAAAGTGCTTATCTTTCTATATGACTAGATAGTGTGATGCAAATTAGTTTCATTCTAAGTGTGCAGGATAAGTACAAGTTTATTCAAGGCTTTTTAAGCTCAATTCTAAATTAATGAGTTAAAGTTAATTGAGTTTTTGTAGTGTCATATTATTTTGTACAATTAGAAAGCCAATGCACTTTGACAAGAGTTGTAATTTTATTTTGATTTTCAAACTATAGTGTTTTGACAAGAAATTGCCCAATTAGCAAATTGTAAGAACATATGAGTCATATTATCTAGTTTATTAGCAAATTTCTTTATCAAAATTATGTCAATACTTCATATTTTATTTTGAGTTGACTATTGATTCGGACCTACCATCATTCTTTCATGAAGTTGAAATTTTAAATTGGTTTAATGAAGTAAATTAGTTGTAGTTTCTTCTTTTTTACTCAGACATTTTCCCATATTCCCTGACCCAACATGTAAATAATTTGTAATCCCTAGTTTAGTGAAAAAAATGCTACCAAACTGGGCTTTATATGATATTCAAAAAATGAGGGACTAAAATACCCTTTATAAAGGGTTTATGGTTTTAAATCATGTTATCCACTGATGAAGGAGCATAAACCCAAAGGAAACTAGAAGTTCAATGTAAGTTCCAATTTCCAACTAGCGATTTCCAAACACAACCAGTCAAAAGCAAGAAGTCCAGTGCAAGCTCCTATTTCTAACTCACCACTTCCAAAATCCAACTAGTCAAATGTGAGTTTTGGCCATCAAGTGCTTTTTGGCAAGAGGTTCTCAAATTGCCCTCTAGAAGTTGTGTCATCTTGGATAGCCATAGAAGGGCCAATCCAACAGAGTTCACCTACAGTAGCAGTCAACGACTGCTATAGATAGTAACATGATTGGTAAAGTCATCCTCGTACCCTAATTTTATTTTTGTCGTTACAAATACACGCTAAGTTTGCATATCATGTTTTTGATAACACGATAATAAATACATCTAGGTAAGGGCATCCTCACACCTTAGTTTTAGTTAAGTAGTTACGAATACACGCTAAGTTCATATATCATGTATTTGATAATCGATAGTCATTACACGCATATACATGTATTGCATGTATATCATGTTATACAACATGTGTATATAGTATTAGCAAGGTCAAGTCTTATTGACAAGTTGTGTTATAATTTATGTGAATGCAAACACATCATGTTATCGATAACACAAGTTTATGTAGCTTGTATATGGCATTTTCTTGGGCAGTTACAACAGCGAAATGAGCACAAGATTTTTCCCTGTTACATTGGTAGTTACATAATTTGAATGATCATGGGGTATTTATTGAGATATTAATATTTGTCTAATCGACCTTGCGGATCACTAGATTGCTCTCATAACTTACACTTTCAACAAGTAAGAATTAAGAGTTCTAGCTTCTTTTCGCAGAAATTTTTCATTAAGCAGAAATGATTAAAACCTAATTATAACTCAATTTTCTCTCTCAAAATATCAATCAATCAACCATCAATAAATCCATATATGAATAAAACAATTTACATGGAAAACCCCAACAAGGGTAAAAAACCATGGTAGTTTCGAAGGCACCAAATCAATGGACTAGAAACTAGACTTTTGGATCATTGTTGTTAGCCTTCAAGTCTTCTCCAAGTACTTGAAATTTTCTCATCCTTGCCTTGTCTCTATCTCCTTCTAGTCCTTAATAAACACATTTTACTATCTTGACTTTGGCCTCATGGAAATCTTCAATCTTCCATTTAAGACATGCCACAACTCATCTTTGAATACTCTGTGTGATAGCTTCTTTAGCTAAGGATTTGTTTCTTCAATTCACCAAAGATCTCCAATACAAAGCTCAAGTGAATTCTCCTCTGGAAAACAATAAGCAAAGGTGTAAAGACTCTTTTTCTTTTTCCTCTAGGTTTTTATCTCTGAAATTTTATGATTTCATAACCCTTATATTTCTCATTAAGTCAATTTACATATAAGGAATGGAATAAAAATTTGAAGGTCTAGATTTAGGTAAAGTTGATGTGCCCGATGCAGGCACAATCGGTACCTAGGAGAATTGCGCAGGGAAAGGGGAGAAATATTGAAGAAAGGGGAGAAGTCTGAGAATCACCAAATTGCATAAAATCCAACCAAAAGAAAAGGCCACCCCCATATAGGAGATGACCACCTAGGGAACCGGACCACCTAAACCATCCTGGTCCAATTTACATTAAATAACCCAGTTAGTGGGTCGGCTACCCCGGCCACTAACCCAGACTATAATAAAGCATTACAATAACAAAATAAATAGTTCTATGCCATAGAATAATAAAAGAGAGTATGAGCATCGTGCACAATCGTACACAACACTCCACCACACTTCCGCTAGTCGACTTGTCCTCAAGGCGACCAAGCTGGATAACGAGCCAAGAAATCATCCCCAAGCATCCACATCGCATCCTCCAGGGGCTGACCCTGCCAAGAAACCAAAACCTTAGTAACAATGCAACCCGAGCGACGAACCCACCTCTTCTCAAGCACAGACGCAGGGGCAGGATCAGGCGGCAGAACAGGGCCCATCGGTGGCGGAGGAGATGCATCCACGGCCAAGTTTCGATCACCAACAAACCTGCGAAGGCGAGACACATGGAACACAGGATGGACCAAGGAAGCAGGCGGCAAGGAAAGGCGGTAAGCAACCGGACCAACGCGAGCCTCCACCAGATATGGACCATGAAACCTGGGAGTGAGCTTGGAGTGCTCGAGCTGAAATAAAGTAGTCTGGCGTTGTGGTAAGACAGAGACATAAACCAAGTCACCAACTTGGAACTCCCGATCAGTACGGCGGCCATCATAGAGCTGTTTCATCTAATTATGAGCCTCAGCAAGATTCATCTTTAATTGACGCAAGACCTCATCACTGGTTTGTAGCATATAATCCACCTCAGCCACCGAAGATCGATGCGGGACATACGACAAAATCATAGGGGGAGGACGGCCATACAACTCCTTGAATGGAGTGAAGCCCGCACGTGTGTGATAGGCAGTATTATAGGACCACTCTGCCCATGGAAGAAGCTGCAACCAACGGCGAGGCTGTGACATCGTGAAGCACCGCAAGTACTGCTCCAAACAACAGTTGACGACTTCCGTCTGCCCATCCGTCTGAGAATGATATGTAGTGCTCATGTGAAGGGACGTACCCTGTAAGGCAAAGAACTTCTACCAAAACTGAGAAAGGAAGATATGATCATGATCAGACACAATGGTACGAGGCATACCATGAAGTTTCGCCACCTCCCAAACATACAGGTCCGCCACCGTTTTAGCAGTGAAGGGGTGACCCAATGCATAGAAGTGAGCATACTTAGACAGACGGTCAACCACCACCATGATCACCGATTTACCTTGCACTAGCGGCTAGGCCTCCACAAAGTCCATCGATACATCCTCCCATACTTTGTCAGGAATGGGTAGGGGTTGGAGCAACCCAGCTGGAGAAGTGGTAGCAGCCTTGGCGCGCTGACAAATATCACAAGCCGTCACATACTCATGCACAGCCCAACAAACCCCCAACCATAAGAAACTCTGGCTGACCCGCTTGTAATTGCGAAAACCCCCCTCATGACCAGCAACTAGAGAGTCATGGAAATGAGATATAATGCGGTGGCAAAGATCAGCGACATTAGGAACCCACAAGCGATCTTTCCAGAACAACAAATCATCCCGCCAAGTGTAAAACGGCTGCTGAAGGGCAGTGATCAAAGTCTGTGTCGAAGCATCAGAACAGTAGGCATGCTTTAACTCATCAATAAAGGGACAAGAGAGCATGGAGAATGTGAAGCACGACCCCGGGGCAGGTAAACGAGAAAGAGCGTCGGCCACTGTGTTCTCTGACCCCTTCTTATAGACCACTTCATAATCATAACCCAAAAGTTTACTAACCCAACACTACTGAGATGGAGTGGACACCCGCTGTTCAAGGAAATACTTCAATGGTTGATGGTCAGTACGAATCAGGAACCATCAACCCAAGAGGTACGGTCTCCATTTGGTGACGACATGGATGATGGCCAGCATTTCCTTCTCATAGACGGACAGTGACAAGGATCGGCCCGCTAGCGCCTTGCTGAAATAGGCGATGGGACGCTCATCCTGTAACAAAACTGCCCCTAAGCTCTTGGAGGTTAGTTGGCATGATATCTTGAGAAACCTCAATAACTGCTCTTGGGGGGCCCTTGGGGGGCGTACCGGTACAAGGTGCTCGAAGAATGGTCGGAGAGAAGAGTGCCCGGCCCAGAGCCTTCCAACCGGACGCGCTGGCCCTAGAGCTCAAAGTCCATCCACATCTCCCGAAAGTTCCAAATAACATCACCGAGCTCTTGCAGCATTGCACACCTAACACAATGTCTGCCCCTTTGGTTGGTAGCAGGAAGAGATCAGTGACAAATGCATGGCCCTGTATAGACAAAGTAACCTGCGCACACACCCCATTGCTCTGGAGGTGCTTGCCATCTCCAATCAGTACATCAAAGGGTTTGGAGTCCGATACGAAACACCCAAGGCAGTTGGCGACCCTGTCATTAATAAAATTGTGAGTAGAACCACTGTCGATCAGGATAGCTACCTGTTGGGCTTGAGGAACCCCTGGATGCGCATCATGCGAGGTGTAAAGGCTCCAGAGAATGCATGCACGGATATCTCCGGTACGAGCTCATCACCGGCGAATAGGGCAGAGCTGTCAGAACCGTCGTCGCCTTCGTCAATTTCTTCCACCAGAAGGCTGCCCTTAACAGAATAGCGATGCCCAGGTACGAATTTTTCGTCACATCGGAAACAAAGTCCCTTCGAACGACATTCCTCCATTTGAGCCGGAGTGAGACGTCGCACGATAGGACAAGCAGGAATGGTGGGCTGAATTGGGCGACCCGGTGTAGAACTACTGAGGGGCGGGGGTAAGGGATTGGCGCTAGGAACAGAATGAGCCAACTGCCCCAGTCGCCCTCGTTTGCGCTGTCTGGCCAATTTTTCCTCTTCGATACGAGCATGACACACCACTTCCCGCATGTTGGCACAAGAAAAATGTCGCATCTCTTCCGAAATTTCAGGTTTGAGGCCTCGCTTGAATGTGCCCACCAGGGCGGCCACCGGCCAATCGGGCAACCGGTTTGCCACCTTCATGAATTCCATATAGTATGCACGGACGGTGGTAGTCTGGCTTAGGGATGACAACATCTCATTAAAATCCTGGAACTCATTTGGCCCAAATTGCACACAGAGTTCATCAGCGAAGGCCGCCCAAGTCGGATAGCGCACTTCTTTCTCAAAGCTTTGGAACCAGACCAAGGCGTCGCCATCCAAGTGAAAGGCCGCAATGCCCAAGCGTTCAGCCTCAGAGTGCTTTCCTTGATAGGCAAAAAATTTCTCCGCCTTATACAACCACTCCACCGGATCATCATCCCCGTTATAGCGAGGGAACTGTAGGCGAGCGAGGCATGGTTCAGCGCCCCCTTGTTGACCCCTGCCATGCCTAGGAAACTCGTCCCCCTCTTCAGCAACATCCTAGAATTGGTTCAGATGGGGCGGCATCATATGGGCATTTTCGCGAACACCTGGCGTGCCTCGCGTGTCCCAGGTCTGGCGTCTTCCTCCCAACACTGGCTAACCATCGCCATAACGCGCCGGGTAGGGCTGTACTCCGATGTGGATGTCGGCCGGCACTGGGGGGTCTAGAAGGAACGGCTCTGGAGGCTGCAAGGGCCCACCCTTCTCTGGAGTAGTTGATGCTGGTACAGGCAGGAAAGGGATGACGCGCGTTTCCCATGCGTCCTACCTTGTCGTCATGTTGGCCATGCCTGTATTAAGGTTTTGCAATGCCGAGAGTATCCCTGACAGCTTGGCGTCGCTGACCATGGAGTTGGCCTTCGGGCTGTCCGGTTACGCTTAACCAGAGTGGGTTAAGGGTAATCTAGTAATTTGTGATTAAGTGTCGGGGGCTTCTAGGGATGAAACCCCTGTGGATGGGTAGAGCTCGGAGTAATGAGCGTGACGAATCAAAGAACGCGCGAAACGGAGGTCCGGAGCAAAAGCTACAGCCTCGGGAAGCGTGCTGCATGGGCGGGGCCCACTCAAAAAGAACGGGATAACCTACCCATGTGTGGTCTTGTATCGAAGGGCTCGCCAATACGAGTCCATCGGTATGTAGAACGCGCGATTCTGACTTCGGGGTAAGAAGATATCGCGCGTTGAAGTTTAGGTATTTTTGGATTAAAATAATATAGAAAATATATTATTTTAATCATATGGGACGAAATAGCTGGTGTCAGCATGACGCCAGCGGATGGCATCAGCCGTGCCGCCCGACGTGTGGCATGGCGCCGCGTAGTAGCGGGGCCCGCACGACATCCCGCGTGGATGCAGGACGGGGCCTGCTTCGCGGGCAAGCTCCCGCACGCGGCCAGCGCATCGCATGCTGTGCAGACGCGCGACACGTGGCGCGCGCGGCCCGGGGGCGTCTCTTACGCCCTTGGCTTCTTCCTCTATAAATATGGATCCCGTTCAGTTTCCGGGGGAGTTTCCGGACTCATTTGGAGTCCGTTTTCTTCCATTCTTGAGGCGTTCCTAGCTAATTCAAGGGTGATCTACGCAATGGCATGGTCCATTCCTCAAGTTGGTGCTCCTATAAGGGAGGAACGACCCAGGGCAAGAGGAGGCTATGTCCGCCGCCCTCCTGCCCCGAGAGTGAGAGAGAGATGGCCCGGAGAGAGAGGAGGCTCCGTCCTCTGTTACCGGGCCAGATCAAGAGAAGTGGCCCGATATAGGGGAGGCTCCGTCCTCCACCAAAGGGCCACGATGTGTGAAGGACACCCCGAGTAGGGGAGGTTCTGTCCGCCGCCCACGGGCGTAGAAAACAAGGCTTCCGGGAAGGGGGAGAGTTGGTCGGGTTGTCTTCGGTAGAAGCGGTAGAACGTGCGGGGGCTAGAGGAGGCTCTATCCACTATCTCCAGTTCCGAGGGGGAGGATGCCCAGAAACGTGCATCCCGAATACTGCTACCTCGAGTGACATCAGGGGAGTAAGGGTTTATTACCTCTTATTTTAATTATAGAATGCATGTGCTAGTTATAAGGTGTGTCATCTCGCTCTGGGTTAGAGAGAGACGGGCTGTGCGTGTGTTATATTATGATATGTGTTGCTTATATGCCATGTTGTGTGCCGTCTCGCTCTGGGTGAGAGAGAGACGGGTTGTGTGTGGGTTTATATATATATTGTTATGCTATGCTTATATGCATGATGTGTGCCGTCTCCCTCTGGGTTAGAGAGAGACGGGTTGTGTGTGTGTTTACATTATGTTATGCTATGCTTATATGCCATGATGTGTGTTGTCTCGCTCTGGGATAGAGAGAGACGTGTTGTGTGTGGGTTTATATATATATTGTTATGCTATGCTTATATGCATGATGTGTGCCGTCTCCCTTTGGGTTAGAGAGAGACGGGTTGTGTGTGTGTTTACATTATGTTATGCTATGCTTATATGCCACGATGTGTGTTGTCTCGCTCTGGGATAGAGAGAGACATGTTGTGTGTGTGTTGGGTCTCAGCTCAGTGATGGAGCGAAACCTGTGATTGTGTTCCATCTCACTCTATGATAGAGCAAGACGTGTGATGCGTGCGGTCTCGGCTAAGTGATATAGCGAGACATGTGATGTGTGTGGTCTCGGCTCAGTGATGGAGCGAGACGTGTGATGTGTGGTCTTGCTCTAAGATAAAGTGAGGAATGTTGTGATGGTCTTGCTCTGGGATAGAGTGAGGCATGTTGTGGTGGTTGTGTGGTGCTCGTCTCTATGATAGAGCGAGATGTGTGTTGCCGGTGTTTTATCGGGCTTTCGTGTAACTCTGATTAAATATTCGGAGATACGTATTTTATACATATGTGTTTTTGGTGTGCCAGTTGTATGTAGTAGCCAAGAGGCAGAACTATGTCTGGATCCGATCGTATCGGAGTAACATCGTGGATGTTAGCCGATATGTACGTAGGCAACCAACGGCAATGCAATGTTGGCCCGGTCTGAATTAGTTATATAATTAGGCAGTTCTTGCCTATGCGCAACGGAGCACTAAAGTTCCATAGCACATAGAGGAACGTGAAGACTCTCGCACTCAGAGTGTGCCGCTTTTGGTTCTGGGTTTGGTTTTCATCGATTTTTGAACCCCCGGCCCGGGTCGGTTCTCGGGTCGGGGCATCACAACGCTGGAGCCTCCTTCTCTGAAGGCACCTCCTGCACAACCGCTTGTTTGCCACGAGCCATGGCCGGGGATCGCAAATGCTCCGATACCAATGATGTGCCTGATGCAGGCACAATCGGTACCTAGGAGAATTGCGCAGGGAAAGGGGAGAAATATTGAAGAAAGGGGAGAAGTATGAGAATCACCAAATTGCATAAAATCCAACCAAAAGCAAAGGCTGCCCCATATAGGAGACGACCACCTAGGGAACCGGACCACCTAAACCATCCTGGTCCGGTTTACACCAAATAACCTAGTTAGTGGGTCGGCTACCCCGGCCACTAACCCAGACTATAATAAAGTATTACAATAACAAAGTAAATAGTTCTATGCCATAGAATAATAAAAGAGAGTATGAACATCATGCACAATCGTACACAACAAAAGTGTTCTTGAAACTATCAATCGTTCTAAATAATGATCGATTGGTCATTGTTTTTAATGTATACAATTCTTCCATCGATTGTCCAATTGCGAGAGGGATCAATCAACAACTCTTGGCTTCATTTTGCACAAGGCAGAATCAACAAGCGATCAATTGTTCTCTCCTTCATAATTCACAGCTATCGATCATTCTACCTATATTTTTGACATTTTGCATGTTTTGCCCAAAAACCTTCTAAAACCACTATAATTACTTTTTAACATTTTCCAAGTGACATATGCATGCCAATGTGACGCAGATGAGCTTCAAAACCCTTCACATTTTTAGTCTATCACCTTGATCAACAAGAACATGGTTGCTGCTAATTTTTAAGTATGTAAATTCCAAATCTGACTTGTCTACAACAGCCTCAAATCAGACTCTAAGACACAATACATACATATGGTTTCTTGCACAATTTTGACAAAGAAATCCACAAATATACTAGACATATGACTCAAATGTTCTAACATCTATTATGGTTACATAATCTCAATAATCACGACCCATTGTAGATGGCTATATAAATACTATAAAATTCTAACATACATCTTCGACAGTAGAAAGCAACAAGAAGACAATTGAATGGCAGAATCATGGAGAAGAAGAAGAAGAGGGTTTATGGGAGGAGGTCGGGGCTGGGAACAAACATGACTATTGAAGGACCTCGTCGAATCCAGTGTGGAATGAAAGCTAATATTGCAGAAGAATGGGTTATACCCAATAAATTAATGCGAGAAAGTGGTCATCTCCAAGCCACTACTAGACGTATTAATAGTTGAGTGCTAAGATGACTCACAAGACATGTTTAATATCCATTGAAAATACTACCCATCACGAAGGAAGATGCTGCCCTTATCACTGAAGGCTCAAGGAAACCCAGTGAAGTTGGAAACTAGAAAAGGGCAGGCGGCCAAAGTGAAAGGGCCATCGCCAAACAAGAACAACAATGAAGAAATTTTGAATGAGGTGGCTTTAAAAAGCGTGGTGTTTTCGACGAAGACCTAGCATGCTTAGCAATAGTGCATACAGGTGGACTAATGCTATTCACATAGCAACAAATTTGTCTTCTCATTGCTCTATAACTATTTAGATAAAATTGATGCAATGGGGAGGTACAACTGGGCGGCAACCATGAAAAATATGCTTAGTCGAAGGATATCTTCATCCCATAAAAACATCAATAAAAGAGAAGAAAACCATTTTGCCACAACCAGAATTCTAACAGGGCTTTCGTTCGTTCTATAGGTAAAAAACTTCATAGTAGTGATAACATGACTGTTGTATAGTAGCGTAGAGTTAATAACACGATTAATTAAGATGTGTTTATAATAGGAATATCATATTGTCGATAACACGATAATTTGACTAGTGTGTCATTTATAATAGGGATATCTTAATCCCATAAAAACAATAGGAGAAGAGAAAAAAACCACTCTAACGCTACCAAAATTCTAACAGGGCTTTTGTTTGTTCTATAGGTAAAACTTCATAGTAGTGATAACACGACTATTGTATAGTAGCGTAGAGTTAATAATACAATTAATTAAGATGTCGTGTTTATAGTAGGAATATCATATTGTTGATAACACAATAATTTGACTAGTGTGTCATTGATAATACACTGAATTCACTAGTTTGTATTGTCAATAACATGATTTTTTATGTGTTTTCGATAATACGATAATTTGATTAATGTATCATTGATAATATAGTAGATTCACTATTGTGTACTTTCGATAACTCAATAATTTTATTAGCGTGTAATCCATGATACTATAATTTAAGAAACGTGTTATTGATTACACGGTTATCATAGGATTGTATTTTATATAACACGACATACCTAATCTTGAAGCGCCAGTAACATGTTCGTTTTGGTAACATAGGTGTGGTTTTTATAGCACACATGTATATGGGTACCAAGTTGTCCACTATGTACTCCTAGGTGTAAGAGGTGGCTAGGGATTACTCAGTTAATTAGGGATCTAGAGAAGACGAAAAGCTTGAGCCTTCATACGAGAAGTCGAGCAAGAAGTTGTTAGCTCATCATAGCATGAAGAAGTAGTATGGCAATCTGCTCACTTGTCTAAAGGTCCACTCTAAGGTGATACCTCATATAAAGCCAACTGCTAAAATGGCCCACTTGATTGGGGTATAGTGGCCTACTGAGAAGACCTACAAGAAGGCAGGCACTCAGACCACTAACACAAGCCAGAGAGACCTTTTTCAATAAAACACATTGGGTGCAAACGTCATGCCAATCTCAGCCATCCTCTAAAGTCGTTGAAGCCCCTATCTATTATGTCAAGAATTAGTGACATCGTGATGGTGAAGGCCACCATTTGTGGACAACGAGAATGGAACACTAACAACATGGAAGTGGAGCTATAGCATGTTAAAATCTCTATCGAGGTGGCTGCATGTTTAATTGAACACTTGCAACCTCCAACTAAAGAAGTTCTTCAATTGCAAGAACATCATGAAGCACTACCTCCTTTAGCAACTAGATTGAAGACATCCCCCCCGACATTGAGGGTGAAGTCACTTGCTTGAAAATCAAAGTCTAGAACTTTGGTGCAAGAGAAAATCCAAACCGATCCTACATCTATAGATGAAAACTTCATTTTTGTAAGTTGGTTTTTTGCTCACTACATTATCAATAGGCTCATATGTCATGTTATCAATAACATAATAAGGTGCATAGTTATGTTATTGATAACATGACCTACAATGAGATTCATAATTTCATAAAAAAGTTGAAAGAAATAGTTGTGTTAGCGATAACATGACTTTGAGCATTTTCGTATCACAATTAAAATGCTAAGCATCAGTTGTCGTGACATTGATAACACAACTTATGAGGTTTTTTGTATTCACGCTAATATGACTTCTTATCTAACATTTGCAAGGAAAAGGGAACCAATTGGGTCAAAGATGGACCCCCTTAGGTTAACAAAATGGCATCCAAGATCAAACATACTATTATCACTAGATTCTTTAAGAAAATCAATGAGGGAGTGCGACAAGCCCTGGAGGAGCCACCTCAGCAACACAAGCAAAAGAAAAGATGAGAAACTGATGATGAACATATTGCTACCCAACTACCCCTGGTACCAAGAATCAAGAGATATATGGTTGTACAATCAAGGGTCAAGACAAGCAACGAGGCGACAACCCAAGGCATTAGCCTAGTTGTTGAGGGGAAGCGGGCGAGGAGCAACCTCCTTCTCATGAAGGTTCCGCCTAGAGACTCAAAGCAAAAGGACACATAGGTGGTGAAGGAGGGGGGATGAATTGCCAATGCAATCATCCCTACGGAAGAAGTTGTCCCTACTTCTGAGCATGTACCACCTCCTCCAGTCGGGCCTATTGAGCAAGCATCTAGAAAGGTCGAATCCAAGGAAACCATATCCGACTACCAGTAGTTGAGGAGACAAATTAGGAGGCCACTCTTGAGAAGAAGACAACCGATGAGGCCCCTCCAAAGAGGAAAACTACAACACCCCGACCCGGACCAGGGTGTTTGAAAAACAAAATCAGAGTAAATTAAATTTTTCCATAAAAATCAAAAACGAAACCAACTAGGAAGAACAAACTCTATGTGCAAGTCGTAACATTCCTCTACACACCACGGAGCTTTTATGCTCCATTGTCCATAAATCAAAATAACCTAATTTTATAACTAATTTGGATCGGGCCAATGTTTCATTGTCATTGATTGCCTATGTATGTTTTGGATAACATCCACCATATTATTCCAATACGATCGGATCTGAATATAGTTTGGCCTAAAGGCTAATACATGCATCAGGCATCACAAAATTAAATACGTTAAAATACGTATATCCTTATATCCCAATAAATCATCCAGAATCAGACAAAAATCTCATAAATCATTGGAATCGAGCAGAAGACAATAAATCAGCAAAAACACACATGCCACTCGATCACATAGTAGAGAAAATCACACAATAGAGCATATTAGATCATACCAAATCCTATTAGTTCATATCAAAATAGATCGAAGCATATAAGATTCAACAGAGCATTTCAGAGCAAATTAGATCTGAACATATCACAGTAGATCAAATCAGAACATATCACAATTCATCAAATCATAGCAAATCATATATCTTAATTATTATATTAGCATTCCAAATTAAGATGCACATCCATATAAGTCATATTAAATCAGAAGGTAAAAAATGTTTACTCCCCTATAGTTGAAAAAGCAGCATTCGGAGTTGCTTGTTTCTTCAAGGTGTCCTCCCTTTCAGGTCCGAAGATAGTGGGCAAAATCTCCTCTAGCTCCGGAACATTTCTTAGACGGCGGACATCATCTCTTTTTCACCCTGGAGATTTCTCTCTTTGCAATCCAAAGGCGGCAAACATAACCTCCCCCTTAACCCGGGAACCTTTTCACTTCTTGGGCCCATAGGCGGAGGTTAGAAATCTACCCTACCTAGAGATACTTCTCTCTCTACGCGCTCATAGGTGATAGACAAACCTTTACTTTATTCAGAGACTCTTTCCGTGCCTGTATGCTGTGAACAGAATCTCTCCTTAACTTGGGGATATTTTACTCACTGCGTAGACCATTGGGTGGAGGACAAAGCCTTCCCTACTTGGGTCCACTTCTCTCATATGCCCCAATGATGGAGGACAAAGCCCACTCTTGCTCCATGCCACTTCTTTCTCTTTGGGGCTCGAGGGTGACAAGCAGAGCCTCCTCTTTCCATGGGGTGTTTCCCCCTTATAAAGTTGCCAACTCAAGGAATGACACTCATTGTGTAGAACACCGTCGAATTAGCTAAGAATGCCTTTTGAACGAACAAAAATAAACTTCGAACAAACCAGAAAACTCTCCCAAAAGTTTGGATGGAAATCTGAATTTATAGGAGAAGGCAGTGAGCGTACGACATAAAGCACGCATGCACGCATAGCATGCGACACGTGTTGTATGTCTATGACATCGTGCAACGGACGGTGTGCACATGAAGCACACATGATGAACACATCAGCACTCTGCCCATGTGTATGCTGCACGATGCTCACTCCCGCTGCATGCCCCACATGCATTACATGGTCAGCCGCGCGATCAAACGGGCCTTGTGTCATGCGGACGGCCATGATCACATGGCACAGTATGACCCATGTGCAGCATTTCACTCGGCAGTGCGGCTCAGCTCGGCTCATGCTGCTGATATCATCTAATTTATCATGTCTCTATTATTTTGTTAATATTTCATTCAAATACTATTCCAACTTTAAAACACGATAACTTCCTACCCCGAAGTCGGAATCGTGCATTCTTAGTACCCATTGACTCGTATCGATGAGGCTTCTAAAACTAGACTCCACATGGGTTATTCTACACTTTTTACATAGGTCTCGCCCATGTAGCATGCTTCCTGAGATCATAACTTTTGTTCCTGAGTTCATTTTCACGTGTTCTTCGTTTCATTATGCTTATTACTTCGAGTTCTAACTAAAAATAAGAATTTCATCCCTTAAAACCCCTTAAATATTAACTAAAAATTATATAATTAGCCCTAACTCTTCAGGTTAGGCATAATCGGGATATGGGGTGTTACATGAATTCTTCTTGGTTAGACTTACTTTCCATCTAAATAGTGTTGTTCTCGTTCCATTTCCTAACACTCCAGAGATCTTCAATTTCTTGCCCTTGAGCATTTCCAAGGCTATATTGGCGGTCACAGCTATCACTCATGTATGAAGTACTTTAATGCACTCATTGTTGGCAATATATCTTGAAATTCAGCTTGAATGTCTTATATATTAAGTTGTATAGGCAATGAAGTGGTTAATGATGTCTAATACAGATTTGTTGAGTTGAACTATACTGATTCCCCCAATCAGTAATGAATATTAATGTGTTAACGAATTGCAATTTCACTCAACATCATGTATTTGGTAACACGCTTCCAAATTATATTGTGGCATCAAAAGGATGATATTCATATAAGTTGTGTTATGGTATCTATGCTAACACAAATATGTGAGACATTATGTTTGTATATGACATCAATAGTTATGTAACATTATGAATATCGTGTTTCCATAAACATAATTATTTAATTTAGCATTTCGTCAAGAACACGATAGAGTATAATATCGTGTAATCTCAAATCATATACTCCCTGATTGTTTCACACATGAATGGTGTATCAATGACTCTCGATTGAAATCCAGAATTCATGCCGGGATAAGTTGAATACCACCTTCTCCAAAATCAGTGATTTATCTCTATCTAGCGATGGTGATTTGTCTTCATTTGCAAACTCCTTCATCTCCGCATGCAATAACACTTCTTTATTTGCATTTTTATGAATGACTAGCATTGATTGTAGGTCTTCATCATCTTCAAATTCATACAACACGAATGATTTCAAAGATGTAATCAAATACTTCAAAGTCACATTATCATTGAGGATGACAAGTCTTTCTTTTACTAAGACCAACATCTTGCCAAACCTCACCCGAAGATCAACGTTCAACGTTCTTCAACCTCACCTTTCCACTAACATACTTGCTATCATTTGTTATCTCTCCATTGTAATGTACCCAAATAGCAATTCAATCCATTATAAAATTAATGGGTCATCAGCAAGTGAAGGTTTTTTTAACCAATAATAGGACAAGTAGTTTGTCACCCTATATTTTAGCCAACCCACCCTATTTATATATAAACAATAGATATCCACCCTTGTGTTAAGAAGGGTGGACTGGCTAAAACAAGGGGTGGGAGACTTCTTACCTCTAGCAATAATTCTGTATCAAGAGAAAATGAGCGAAACATTGCTTTACTATCTTTAGCAATTCACTACCGGTCAGCTACCATTCTACGAAAAATCACAAAGTATAGAACATTTACATATTGGGTCAGGTAATATAGAAAAAATTATTTTTACATCCGTCCCTCTCGTTCCTTTCTGCTACCTTACCGAGTTTCTCCTCTTCCACTGTACAGACAACGACTTGGGACCTCCTTAATCAACACCGAAGACTTAATCCAAACTCTATTTTAACATGAAAGAAAGCCGCTTAAATGCTCCAGCCTGAAAATGAGGCTCAGCATATGCACTGAAAATACAAACAGCTTTTACTCAACTCGGCTTGGCTCGGCAAAAGGAGAAACTTACATGATTATCCCATTGGAGATTACATAAGCTTTTATTGCGCTGAAGGTAGCGACAAACATAGCCATCCATCACCGACCAAAGACCACCTTTTGGTCTTAAACGCGTTAGGAGGTCAAAGATTTCTTTCATCTAGTGATGTCATTTGCATGACTTTTGCTAGTGCAGGAATCTTCCGTGATCTTGTCTGTGACCCTCCTTTCTAATCTTGCCAAGTCTTTTTATTTTTTATATTATGTATTTTATTAAGTGAATTGTTATTAAGTATTATGTTATGGGTATGAAGTTTTGCCTAATATTTATACTTATAATGGTCAGATTATACCGTGTAGTTAGCAGCTACTCTCTTCCCTTCCCACTCTATGTACATAGAAAAATCAGTAAAATAACCACAAAGCAATACAACTAACCTGGTACAAGGGTCTCCGCCCAAGCCATGTAAATTAATCTGCTAAAATACACAAGTAGGGAGAGGGCAGGGCTGAACAACCAGGCTGAGATCTCTCTTTTATCTTCCTCCCTGGTTCACTGTGCAGGAAAATTAGAGCATTCTCATGCCTTGGCCGCCCCAACCATTCCCTTAAATAGACTCAACCATAGGCTAGCCGTCCTAGAGCAACTAGAAGTACAAAACCCACCCAATACAAGAGTCCTCACCCTGTCAAACTCTCAGCTTAAAGCCATTCCGGGATAGCATAAATAAGGAAGCCTTTGCGAGTCCGTCTTCCACTAGAAGTCCTTCGCCATGCTGCCACCAAGAGTCATGCCATCCAAGGGAACCAGCCAACTAACTCCCATCCGTCCTAGGAGTGTAGCCAGCCTGCATGTACAAGTCCTTTCTGTCCTAGGAGTTTGCTGCCCAGTCTCCTACTCCAACTAGGAGTGCAGCCAGCCAGCATAAGCTGAATCCTATCCGCCTTAGGAGTCCTCCCCTAAGTCCAAGCAGCGCCCAGCTTTGCCGCTAGAGTCCCGCCCGTGCAAGGACTCCTACCCAGCCTGCTCCGCAAGGCGAGTAGCTCATCCGGAACATCACCTGCGTTGTCCCAGCATCCGTCCGTGCCCAAGGGGCTGCCTAGGCTATCCGCTGCCTAGCAAAACTTGGTTGTCCACTGCCAAGTATGGGGGTAGCCGCCCCCTTTCCGCATCTGTCAAGTTAAAGGGTTAACAGGCCTCCCGCACTTGATTCTTCGATGCCCTCATCGAAGCCCCTACTTCCCAGGTGCACCGATTGAAGCACTTCAGCCATCCGCCTCGCTGAACCCGCCAGCAAGAAGCCAACACTTCGCACCACACCACGGCCAAGTCAAGTTCCGCCCACTCTAAGTCAACCTTCAGCCAGGTTTGAGCAACACCCGCTGCCCACCATCATGCGAACCTCTGCATCGGTCCTCCCCTTAGCTGCTTCGATCAGCCAAGGCTTAGGGAGTCTGCTCCCCTCTTTCCTTCGAATCCTCAATGACCCAAAGCTGCCCCCTCAACCGGGGACTCCATCAACCGAACACATCCAATTCGCTGCAAGGGACTCATCCGACTACCTCCTCATGCTCAGATTTGTCCTTCTCCTCTTCAGCGACAAGTGCCTTCAGCCTTACCGGTTTCGGACAGCCCTATGCACAGTGCAGCCCTTGGAGTATGAAATAGCCAGCACCTTTCTTCGGCCACCCCAGCTGCTCCCCATTGTCCATGCCACCGTTGCCCCCTTTGCTGCCCTCCATGCGATGTGGGTGACGCCAGCCACCTAAACACCCACGAACTGCATCATCAGCCCGTCCCATGGCTGCCTCGCTCAGCCTAGTATGTGGGGAAACCGCTCCCCCAAAGTACAAGCCTGCCCAAGGACCTGCAACCCACCATGTAGCCGATTCTAGAATCTACTTCAGCAAGGTGAATGCCATCTCCCAACGTCTCAGCACCTCGCTGCCCAGCAAGTCTGCCAACGACCTTCGCAGCAGCCCGTCAAGAGCCCTCTACTCCTTCAGGGATTCCAGCACCTCAACATGTCCATCCTGCCTAGCGCCAAGCCCATCAAGAGCTTTCACCTCCTTCCGGTTTGTCCCAGTGCTTCAGCAAGGATGGATCTCCAATCTATTCAGCAACAACCCATCAAGGACCTTACCTCTTCCGGGTATCCCAGCAATTCAGCCACCTTCAGTCAACTCCTTCACAGAGACCGTACAGAGCTTTCACCTCCTTCAGTATCCCTGCAATAGAACCAACTGTCACAGGCACGAAGCTTTGCCTAGCATTCGCACTCGTGATGGCCTGACTACACCGCGCAGCCAGCAGCCACTCTCTTCCCTTCCCACTCGTATGCGCAAGGGAAAACTAGCAAAACAACCACAAAGCAACACAACCAACCTGGTACAAGGGTCTCCGCCCAAGCTATGTAAATCAATCCGCTGAAATACACAAGTAGGGAGAGGGCAGGGCTGAACAACCAGGCTGAGATCTCTCTCTTGTCTTCCTCCCTGGTTTCAGAGCATTCTCATGCCTTGGCTGCCCCAACCATTCCCTTAAATAGACTCAGCCATAGGCTGGCCATCCTAGAGCAACTAGAAGTACAAAACCCACCCAATACAAGAATCCTCACCCTGTCTAACTCTCAGCCTAAAGCCATTCCGGGATAGCATAGATAAGGAAGCCTTCGCGAGTCCGTCTTTCGCTAGAAGTCCTTCGCCATGCTACCACCAAGAGTCATGCCATCAAAGGGAACCAGCCAACTCCCATCCGTCCTAGGAGTGTAGCCAGCCTGCTTGTACGAGTCTTGTCCGTCCTAGGAGTTTGCTGCCCGGTCTCCTACTCCAACTAGGAGTGCAACCAGCCAGCATAAGCTGAATCCTATCTGCCTTAGGAGTCCTCTCCTAAGTCCAAGTAGCGCCCAGCTTCGCCGCTAGAGTCCCACCAGCGCAAGGACTCCTACCCAGCTCCATAAGGCGAGTAGCTCGTCCGAAACATCACCCGCGCTGTCCCAGCATCCGTCCGTGCCCAAGGAGCTGCCTAGGTTGTCCGCTACCTAGCAAAACTTAGCTGTCCGCTGCCAAGTATGGGGGTAGCCGCCCCCTTTCCGCATCTATCAAGTTAAGGGGCTAACATATTGCCACTCTTTAGTACTCCCTCTCTGTCCTATATTAATAATTATATTTAGTTTTTAAAATTAAATTAAAATTAATTTATTTTAAAAAATTCAATAAAACTATTAATATTCCCTACTGGAGTAGCTATCTCTAGTTCCAGCAAAAAATGGGCTTTCCACATTCGGTGGACATAGAGTCAAGAAGCTGCTTTAATTAATTTTAAATTTCCAGTGATTATTTGTGAACTTCTTTTGTCCGCATTACGATTCTAAAATTATTGAAAAAAGAAGCTATTTTGACAACATCATGCAGCCTTTTAAAGAATGTTATTAAATGGAAACATTATCACGAATTAAGATTTCTTATTCTGGAATCGCTTATAAATGCAAAATGTGACATCACTTCTACATGCCTTCGTTTTTTGTTGGAATCACAAAGAACAATTAAAACTGAGGTCAATTTCTGAATTGGAGTTTGAAATTTCCTTGTAACAATTGAGCAAAATAATTTAATCGACATCCAAAAAGTAAAAACAGTAGCTTTAAGCTGTTGATATGCATTGTTTGCTTCGTATTTGGTCCCTTTCCCCCTTGGTGGTGCAATATTTAGGCTACAAGTGTAAAGTAGTGCTGATAAGATTTGTTATTCCTCCCTGCTATTGGTTTAAGAATTTAGGACCAAATCTTTTTTGGGAATATTCACTCACAATGATACATTGAAAACAATGGTCAGCTATCTGAAACTAGAAACTTGTCCTTTCCACTCAAGAGATAAGGGCAATTACAGTTGTCTAAATTAAGTAATTGTTCATGCTTGGGCCATCCATTATATAGAAAAACGACATAGAAGTATCAATTCATGTACAAAGTTGTTACTAATGAAACAATACCTGGCCTGAAGAGTATAATAGAGACATTATTAGACCATTTTTTCGTATAGTGGAAATATTTAATAGAAGCATTATTAAATCATTGTTCAGTATAGTGGAAATGTTTTAGTAATTCAAAAATGCTATTTTGGTTAGTATTTACAATAGTACACGAGAACACATCTACAGTCATGTATAAAAGAATCCACAGAAGATATAATTAAGAATAATTACGCCCTTCTTGACTGTAAGTGCTCGTTGCAAGTCAGCCACTACTCTACAAGCCAATCTAAAGTAAAACGTTCTTCTGCAATCTGAATCCGCAGATCTGGTATTTTCTTCTCTGTTTCCTTCCAGAAGAATGAAATATCTTCATCACATATAACATGTCTCAAAGATCTCATGAAACTCGTTGACACTGGCAGATTCATAATCTGAGAGCATTCTCGCATGTCAATCTTCTCCAAATCAACAAGCTGGCCAATCCCATCAGGAAGATCTTGCAAGTTAACACACTGAGAGATATCTAAATATTTCAATCTCTTTAACCGAGAAATTGTCAGAGGAAGCTTCTCCAAGGAAGGGCAGGCATAAACTCTAAGAATTTTTAAAGAACTCAAATTACCCAGATCGGCTGGCAAATCAACAAGATCGTGGCAGTTTGATATACTTAGACTCTCTAGGGATCGAATTTCACAAATGCTTGGAGGAAGTTCTTTGAGATCAATGGAATGGTCTACTGTGAGATCAAGAAGTTGGGGGAAGATAAGAGGGATATGGAATGAAGATTTGTTGAGGCATTTACCAAAGTCGCAAAGAATCAGAGAAATCTTTTGCATACCGGGAAGAGGTAGCGTCGATTCGGGCAGCCGGGGCAGACTAATTTTTTCTAACCAAAGGCTTCTCAAATTATACAGAGACGAAAATACTGATAAATTTTGAATTGTTGCAGTTGAACTTCCATAGTTCACTATGACTAGAGATTTGAGCCTTGGCATTTTTCTAATAAAAGGAGGTAAGTAATAATTGCTAGAAGTAAAGTTCAGTATGAGAACTTCTGCACTGGGGAAATCCATATCAAACCAATCTGATTTTTTCATTTCACCTGATGAAAAAGAAACATCCGAAGGAGACAATTAAAAACAGTTTCGGGCACCAAAAAAATGCGGCTAATTAGTTGGTGTCCAATATTAGAAAGGAAGAATTCAGTACCGGTATGTATAGAAACAATTTGGGCATGAAACTGGCAATTCTCATTCCTCAGCCAATCCTTTGGGAGCCAATTTTCTCTCCTTGGCATGATCAATCTCTTTCTCTGAGTTGGAACCTCTTGGTTATTGATGTGCATAGCCAGGTCTCTCAGCACATCATGTTGAGTAACAAAGAGCTCATTGTAACTGCCGTAAAGATCTCCAGCCCTGTTCCTGAATTAGAATACAACTGCATTCAAAATTTGTGACAGAAAATATGTTTTGGACAGCAAAATCGATAAAGTTAAAATTACTTACTGTGAATCCTTCACCAGCGTAACAAGATTTTTATCAGCAAGTTCAATGAGATTAGAAAAAGCAACAACTTCATCAAGATCATGAGTTTCAGCCCATATGGTAATCAGCACATCCAAAGGGATTTTCCTGTCCTCAGGAAAAGAACCTAAATCAAGGAAACATTCTCTGACTTTGCCCGATAACAAGCCGATGCTAACAGCCAACCGTTCAAGCAGCTTAAATTCATGTAATTCTGAAATCGTCTCTCCTCTCGAAAGCTTGTTCTTGGCAGATTCCCACATCTTTGGAGGCTGATTTCTCAGTGAAGAACCAATAACTTTCAAAGCTAGGGGAAGACCTTTACATTCATTCACAATCTGTAAACAAAGGATCCAAATTTGAGATCTTATAACAAGAGAGATGTTCGAACTTCAGTTCAGTATCAATTGATATTACCTGCTTAACTAGGCGTTTATCTTCAGTAAGAGGAATAGTGTTTTGGTGAAAAGCAGAACAACAGAAAAGCGTGAGAGCCTCGTCCTCGCCCAGCAATTCCACATCATGGACGTCGTCAAATACCTCACGAAACCGAAATCTAGACGCAACAAGGGTTTTGATTCCAGGGACTTTAAAGACGAGATGGTCAAGCTGAGAGATAGACCACACATCATCTAAAACCACAAGTGTTGGCTCCCTGACCTTCTGCTCAAACCGAATCCTCCATTGAGGAATATGATCAAACTGATGATAGGAATTAATGCCTGCAATTTGTTCCCATATCTTAAGTCTGAGGCGTTCTGTATTTGCAGATTGCGACACCGTTTCAAAAATAATGCGATTCTTGAAGAAGCCTGAACAGAATATAAGATTCATAAGAGTGAAATACAAAGTAATTTCCCAATGAAACTCATTACATATTAATTGGCAAGAAAATAGTTACACAATAGAAAGAAATACACCTAAACATATGAGAAAAGCAGCAATCACAAGCTCATATGAGCATTTGATTTCTTCAACCATTCTGCACATTAGCATATGCAAAAATAAAAGAAGAAACAAAATAAAAAGAAAGAACTAGAGAGAGAACGAGTAGTGGATTGTTCTCTAAGTGGTCTGAAAAACCAAGAAATAGTGACTCCTGAAAGCCCAGAATGCAACAAAACCATCAGCAATCATGACCAAATTAAGTGAACGTAAACAGCAAACCATACTTTTTACTTGTTGGTCTCTGCAAATCTCATTAGCCAGTGTGGTCTTCCCACTCCCACCAATCCCACAAATCCCCACCACTCTCACCTCCTCCTTGTACAATAGCATGTCCTTCACCCTCTCCTTCCCAACTCTCATTCCCCCACCAATCATCCCATCCCCCTCCATCTCCTCCAACACCCTCCTCATCATCTCCTCCACATATTCCCCACGGTCACGATCCCCCACCCTCGCCTTCCCAAGCGCCTGCTCGATCCTCTTGGGCAAACTCTCCATTTGCTCACCGAGCTTCACTCTCATGTGGTGGACGTCGGCTATGAGGTGGGCCTGCATGGGAACACTCAGAAACTTGATGATGCTATTGTCCAGCCTCTCCATCTTCTTCGACAGATGATGGCTCCTGTAGAAGTTCCACCGGCTGGAGTGCGCGGCCTTCCGGACGAGGTCGCGGCCGTGCTGGAGATCGTCGACGAGCCGGCCCAGCTGAGCTTGCCGGTGCTGGGGAAGCTCCACGCCCGAGTATTGGATCTCCCGGATGATGGGCAGCAGATCCTCGACCGTCTGCTTCAGCTGGTTGGCTGCTGCGTCCTTGGAGAAGCAGGCATCCTTGCAGAGTTTTCCGAGCTCCTTCAGCAGCTCGACGGCGACCGAATCGGCGAAGAGGAAGTCAGCCACCATGACTGAGGTTGTACTGCAGTTGGGCGGTCGCGAAAAAGAAGAGAGAGACAGAAACTAAGGTGAAGGGGGTTAAAGGTCGTTATTTATAAGAAGGGTTCTTAGCGCTAACTACGAAAGAATTTATTTAATATGGTATTAATTTTAAATTTTATATTTAAATAAAAATATTTTTTTTATAATGCGCCCATTCTGCTATGCTCCTCTCATCTTTTTTTTTCTTTGTGCTTCCATACCTCCTATGTGGCTAAAATAAAATAATCTTTTTTGCTAGTTGATAGCGGCAAAAGTGAGTTCACTTGTACCAATCCTAAGCACGTATGGGAAGGACAAGGAAGGGGGTAAGAAGGCAACCATGCACATCACCCGATAACTCCTTAGCAGCTACTCCAAGCTTAGCTAGCAGGAGCTCAACCTTGACACCTAGGTCTCCTTTGGCTAAGAGAAGCGCCTCGACATGATGGTAAGATTCAAACCACCAGCTACACATTTCCTCTTGTCGCCTCTTATTTTTTTCCTCCACCTTCTCTTTGAATTCTCTATTTTCTTCTATGAAATCACAAAGATTTATTTGAATTAAAATTTTAAGTTCATTAAATTCGATCCTCCCTTTTGAATGCTAAAAATCTCCTAATATCTATTTTATCTACGAGTCTTTACAGATTTTCCATAGTAAAAACTATAAATATTTACTTACTTTGTTATATATAAAAAAAGTAAATTTACCCTCTTTGTATATTACAAAAAAAGTAAATATTTATTATTTTTATTAAACAAACGACAATTCATAATCCGTAATCTTTACAGTTTCTCATGGAACTCTGGGGTGTCTTTCGGGTCCCGATGTGTTGACAAGGTGCTGAAAAGCTAAGATGGAGGTGTTGATTTGAAAGATGCGGATCCTGCCTCTTGTTGATGAGGCCTTGCCAGAGGGGAATCAACCGCCCGGTCTCCAGGTCTTCAAATCTCATCTTCCAAACCAACTTAAGCGCTCACGCACCAAATGAGAGCCAGACTCCAAAGCTAGATTTGCGATAAACGAGACGAGAATGCAAGGAACCAAAAAGGGAGACAGTAAAATGAGAAGGGTAAAACTTCCATTATCCTCAACGGCTACTGTTGTTTCATTTGAACCAAAATTATAAAGAAGTCAAATTCAGATTTGTTTTACTTGCCAATTGGAGTAGATAAGGTCGATCCATAGGGAAAGCCTTGTGGAACAAAGAAAATAATTACGAAAAACATAAAGAAAAGAAAAATTAAGAAAGAAAGAGTAGAAAAGTATTGAGGTAATAAAGAGTTAAGAAATCAAGAAGAGAAAATACTAAGACATTAAGGGTCATTGTAATATCTAATGATGTTCTTCATATGTCATGTTATCTCAGTTAGAGTCAAATGAAGATTCTATCTAACCGGAAAATATGAACATTAAAATTAAAAATAAAAATAAAAAATACTTTGAATAGATGAAAGATAAAAACAGTTATTTTTTCAAGAGTTCTATGTATCTAAATTACAAAATATCAAGAAGAAGAGCCTTTAAGCATCTTATGTATCTAAATCACAAAGAAACAAGAAGAAGAACAATATTAAATAAATACCACTTCAAATAACTAATACTTACTTGAAACCATTGATGAAACATGAATAGAACTTCATTAGATTGTTACAAATCACCTCTAGCCTTAGCTTGAAAGCTTAGAAAGCCAATATAATAAAACTAATAATAAAAATATAAAAGAAGAGAAGAAAAATAGGAGAAGAGAGCTCCAAAGAAGAGAGGATGATCCTTTATCACATCCACCCCTCTATTTATAGGAGTAGAAGGAGTTGCTTCAAAGAGGAAAGTCCAATCATATCTCTAGATTGCATCCTAGTTGATTGCCTGATTGGTTGCTTCTCTGGCAATGATTAGATTATAAATCAATTATTTATTTAGCAAATAAGTATATTTGAATCTTCCTTTAGTTATTCAATCACCCTCATTGTCTTTCCTTATGTGCATCAATCACAACCAATGAAAATATTCTTCATGTGCTGGCCTCGGGTTAGTTTACTAGTTGTTCGTTTGCATGCCAGATTTGACCCATATAAATTCAAAATTGTGAATTGTTTCCTGAAATAGGAAAACGGAAGTCTTCTTTTCAATACCATCAGAATCATATCAATACGAATTATACATAGAAAGATATAGTCGAAATACTAAGGCTGTGTTAGTCTGTCCAAATCAGCTTCTTCCCAAATTTAGTTCTCTTGATGCAAATCTGAAATCTAACGGGTCCACAAAGTTGTGTTCAATCATTCCATGCATGTTTAGACCATTAGGAGCCCATTCTTGACTTTTCAATAGTTTTGGGTAGTTGGGCTTCAATTCCTCTTCCAGTTGGATCATGTTGATGCTTGTTTAGACATGTAAACTCAATTAAGGTCCAACTAACTTATTCAAAATATAAATAGCCCAACTAAGTAATGAATTAACACAAAATATGATTGCAATTTGAAATGTGAGAAAATTTAATTGAACATTATTTCACTGCATCAGCCACGCCCCCATGCTTGACCACTCTGTCTGAACATTTAAGCAAATGAACGACCTTAGCATTTCCTGCTCCGTCAAATCCCTCAACGCTCTTCTCTGCGCCTGCGCCCTCGCTAAGAGCTACTCGGATAAAGGAAAAAAAGATGGGATGAAGAAAGAGATTGGGAGATATAGGGGAAGAAGAAAAAAAGAGGATGGAAGAAAGAGATCAGGAGAGGAAGAAGAAGATCGAGAACAATACAGAAAGAAGAAGGAAATAATAGGGGGTAATTTTGTCTTAAAAAAATAACAATTTGGACTTTATGAGTAATTTAAAAAGTTATTGTACCTTTTCGTTAGAAAAAGTCTATGCGTCAAACCAAATGTCAGGTTTTTCTTATAAGAACGCTTCTACCCCCATTTAAACAACAAATAAAATGGACATGAATTATTTAATCTCTCACAAGCCGCCATGCCCCCTTAATTTTGCTCTTCTCACCCAAACACTCTCCTTCTCTAGTGAACCATGGCCAATTGCCAGCGAGTGCTTTTTTTTTTCGATTAATACCATCTGGCTATCATGGGGTAGCCAAGTATACTATCCTTAACATATATTAGGGCATACATACAAATAGGAGTGTTATCTATTAAGTGTATATGTATTATAGGAATTGATCATAATATTGTATACCTTGTATGGAGGTATTACAGGGAAGGCATGCAATGTTACGCAATATGTATGCACATAATGCACACATTGATGCATATACATAGTTAACCATATTGGGACACTTAGTTGGCTAATACATATTTGTAGTCTTAAGATGTTCCCCCCCCCCCCCTCTTAAATAGTATTTGAGAGTCTTGTGGAGTATTTTGGGGCTTTTTGGCAAACTTAGGAGGGATCACATCAGTACAACCACTTTGGCTACCACTTCAATAGAATGCAAGAAATCCTTTATTCTATATAGGGGGGACTTAGTGAGCTAAATTATATGAGCTGTTGGTATAATATCTAGCCCTGTAACCAGTTATCCCGGATGACAAACAAAGCTTGTTGGGTTGCTAGCCATCATGCTAGGAGCTACGTCAATTGGAGGATAGGGCTCTCCGACCCATAGGTAGGCCATTCGGCTTTATGACCTTATTGAAAAGAATAACCCTTGCTTTCACATGGCTAAGATGGAATATTTCGATGTCTAAGTTGCCCAAGTTAGATATGTGCATCGCAAGGCTGGGTGCCCCTCTGGCTAGCTTGCTTGGAAATGTCCCAGCATGTTCACCTTGGATGAGTTCGTTGCTTGGCTTCGGAGGCTAGACACTCGGTCAAATGATATAAGGCCATAACCTTGATGAAAAAGGCTTACTTGTTTGGCTATTTGGCATTGTGAGTGCCGCACGAATGGTGCTTCTCAGGCACCTCCATGAAGAGTGGTTTCGGAGACAAGGTTTCATCTTTCTAGGTGACTAAGACAAACATTTGAACGAAAAGTTGGAAAGTATTGAATGTGATGTCCTGCAACCTCGATGATCTGAGGCCAACCTCGATGATCTGAGGCCAATGGACTAATATGTGAAATACAATCTGATGAAAAAATGGGCTGAAACAGACGTGAATGGATGATGGTTGATTAGGTCCCTTCTTTGTTTCAGATTGATTGAGCGGCATTTGCCATCACAGGCACAATTTTTATAAGGACAAAGTGTAGTCATATTCTTGTTCCCTAGACGTTGATATAGAATGCTATTGAAGAAATGTAGAGTCAAGTTGGGACTCAAAATTAGTGCAAATGGCAGCAAGCTCTTGCTAATGCAGTATGGGATGTATCAGCAGCTAAAGGCCTTGTCAATCTTGAGACATCTCTACCCAATGATGTTGTGGGCACGCAGCCAATTATCTTTACAAGTGAAATGTGAGACTCCTTGATGTGAGGATGGGCTGAGATTGAGCCCCATTTGGGGTGGTAGTGTTGTGAATGGACGCACAGCCCATTTGAGGACAAAGTGTATAACCATGGTCAGTTGGGTTCTTCTTGCTAACATTAGACTCATTGGTGGGTGGTTTCATGATGAACATGGAGTAGAAAGAAAAGCCGTGTTGGAAGCCATAGGTCTTGTACTACCTAAGATTTTTAATCACATTTTCCTTAAAATTTTACAATTTCTTTTGTAATATAACATTTGTAAATAGTGAAAATTGATAAAATTTGAAACTTGTGAAAACATTTTTTTTCATAAATATAAATCATCATACCTGAGTTTTTGAACTTAGACTTGGTCAAATCATTATATAGCCAAACCAAACAATCTCAAGCATGAATCAAATACAAAACATGAAAATTAAATGTCATAGCCATGGGGTTAAATGAAAATATACCCCAGACATCTCTGAGTACAAATCCAATAATAGTCCATAGTGTAAAGTCTTATACACTAGTCTAAAATAATATAAATACCTTAACTTTCATCTCACCCAATATAACAATGATCAAATTTATATCAGGTCATTGTAAAACTACAAAAGACTCATATTGAGTCAAATGTACACTAAAAGTCTAAAAAGATAGGTCATTCTAATCCAACGAGTTCTTGATCAAGGATCTATAAAAGCCTCTAAAACATGTGAGGCTAAAATGAAGGAAAATGAGTATTTTCATACTCAGTAGGAGAGTCAATCAGTGAACTCTTAAAGTTCAAACATAGCTACTTTCATAAAATATCAACATGGAGAAAAAAAGCATGATGATAAGAGACCCACAATAACATATGATCATATACATTAAATTACCAAACATTGTTACCATACTTGTACACTTACCATCTTCCTCTTACCATCATATCCAAGTCTATATGGTTATGGGTTGATCAAAGAGTCTTACACTTAACTCTTACTTAGAAGTTTGCAAGCACACTCTTGCTCAAAATCTTACCCTCACTCAAAATCTTACACTTACTATCGACAACTATAGCCCATTACAATTTAATCAGCTCAAGTGTTGAAGGAAAGGAATGTCATTGGGGTGTCATCTTAACCTCCGGCAACTAACTAGACACCGTGAAGTTTTCCGAAGGTAAAACACACCTATGCTTATGGGGCATATAATAAAAAAGTAAGAGTAGATCCATGATATTGCTTACCAAAATGCACAAATACCAACTCTATGTAGTCGTACAGTGCTAACTAAGGGCATAAACCATACAGTCCACTTTTGGACAGAATCTGACAGTGCCAACTTTGGGTAGAAACATGCATTGCTCTTAACAAAGTATCATACATCTAGCCTTAAATATAATACCAAGAAAATATGCCGCATGATAAACACCATGGCTAGACATGAAAAAGCTCAGCCAACAATTTATCAGCTAGCTCAAACACGGAATTTTAATCTTTCTAGCCCCTAAGGTATCACATTCACAATATTACACTTACAGTCGGCAACTAGAGGTAAGCGTGCTAACGAGTTGAGTCAAACTGAGTTTTGAGGTTTTTTTACTCGAGCTCGATTTCTATAAATTTGGCTCGAGATCGAATCAATCTTGATTGAACATCTAGACACCTAGCTCGAGCTCAGTTCAACCAAGGAACTCTAAAACTCGACTTAAGGTCGAGCTCAAAAATATACTATAGTAGTTTGAACCTATGTTCGAATTGAGCTTAAATCCCATTTACAACCCAAACTATTTCCCCCCATAAAAACTATATTAATTTAGAGAATCATGTCAACATTACAAAAATAAAAAGATTATAACAACCACAATTCTATTCTATTAAAGTTGTAAATATCACTTCAAAATCAATGGTTAAAATAAGAGTCAATAAATTACCCCATAAAAAATATTCACTTGTCACCAAAAATTTAACCAATGCTATTCTAATCTCGCATTAATAGGCCATCAAAAATTGAACTAGTCATCAAAGTCATGACAACTCCTATTCATAGATTTTAGATCTAATTATTCTAGTGACCACAACAAAGTTTATGATGAGAGTACTATCTAGACCACAGCAGTAACATATTTCAAAGTGTGTGCATTGTGTGCAGAAATAGAAATCATTATAATTGGACCCTAGAAGTAAAATCTAGACTCGGTTTACTAGATATATTTGCAGGCAAAATCTAGATATAGTTCACTAGATCTCTCATTCTAAACCAATATTATTGATTGAATTAAAAATATTGTTCACGCAAGTAGAATTACATATTTATATTTGTTAGGATTAAAAAGTTTAAAGGTAGTATTTAAAATTTAAATTAGTATTAGGATTTTATATTTGTTTGAAATATAATAGCATAATAGGGGTATTATGTAGTATATTATACTCTATGTATTAATATATATATATATATAATAACATAAAATATTATAGGTACATGAAAGGTGAAAGTTAAGAAATTTATATAATAAGTGTATAATATGTAGGAAGTGATGTATAATAAACCAAGTCAAGTTTGAGCTGAGCTTCGAGACGATCTTGAGTCAAACTTATTAGGTTTTGAGTCTAGTTGATTTGAGCTAGCCCCTATTCGAGATTGTCTTGTTTACTTTCAAGTTCAAATCGAGCTCGATTCAAGCTCCCTTCAACCGAGCCAAAATTGTGTCGCATCGAGCCGAGCCTGTTCAACTCGACGAGCTAGCTCGACTAGTTAGAAGCCTTAACTAGAGCCAATTAAAGCACTAAGAGACTCTAGTACCGTAAATAATGCATATCACTAGAGCAGGTGGAAAACTAACAGTGCCAACTAAGGAAAAAAATATTACCGTGCAAGTGGAAAACTTACGGTGCTCTAAAAAAAGCGACAAATGTCTTGGCTTAGTCATAGCACTAAGTCAACACCCCAAAGAATAAATGCCATGAAGGTCTCAAAACGGCTTAGCCGACTTCTCATCGGCTGGCAAAAGGTCAGAACTCAATCCATCAGAAATAACCAAAGCTTACTATCTTACTATTAATTTCCTTGGTTCCAATATGTTCAAGTTTATGATACATGCATTATTGCTATGAAATCTTACTCTTACCTTCTTCCCATTAAACTCCAAGCCCTAAGCTTGTCTACTCCCAAAACCCAGTCTGCTCGTTGCACCAACATCCAATCCAACCAATCCGTAAGTCCACATAATCATTCAACCATAAAGTCTTGTGCATATTGCTCCAATATTCAATCCAATCCTAATCAACCCCTAGCCCGTCACACACACCCATTGATAACATGCATGCAAACACCCTCAGACCCAAACCAAAATCCACATGCAATAGGTCTGACATAATTGACAATGTGTCAAACATACATGTAGCATCTTCATAACTCTTAGCATAAACATACGAGCATATGTATAACCTATCGAATAAATATATAAACATACCATTTAACAAGCATGTATGAAACTTATCATATAGGCATTTTTTCAATCCATTTAATTAATATGTAGATAATTCATAACATAGGCATTCAGCCCATTCATTGAACTAGCTTGTGTAAAAGTCTTCCCTATGAACATACAGATAGTCCACCAATCATCAAACCATTAAACACACAATTTGATTATTATTCCCACAACATGATAACACACTATTCCACGTCATAACATTATCATTATGCATCAATAAGATTCATTTATCTTGGTCCTACCATGCATTATCCCATAAAAGCACACTAGTACGATGTTACAGAGTTCAAAGTCTCCTACCTCGTAATCCACGTAAGTTCAATACTGAGCACACGATAGTATTGGCGGAGTCGGAAGCCAAAAGAATTGCCTAGTTGACAGAGTTATTCTCCCAAGGGTTTATAGAATGTATGGGTAATCTTGGCAAAATAGGGTGACATAAATCTATGCGGTAGAATCTGCAATCCATGGCAGCGCACTAGGGGCAACTAGGAGAAAAGTTGTGCCAAAAGAAGTGGAAAATACAAATGAAAGGCTAATTGGAGGTTGGCAGCCAGCTAAGAAGCACTCGGCTGGCCACAAGAGACACCAAAGTTGGTGTCACGTGTGCAAAGCATTGCCTTAGTGTTCACTCCCGTGATGACCGAGCTGCACCATGCAATAGTCAATCTCTCCAACCTTCCCACTTGTATGCGCAAGGGGAACAAGCAATCAGCAACACAAAGCCGTCTCTGGTGAAAAGGAGCTCTGCCCAAATCAGTCCATAAAAGTACAATGGCAGGGACAGGGCAAGGCTGCTCAGCAGATCGGAGTTCTCTCTCTCAAAACTCTGTTTCACTGCATAAAATTGTCTACCAGGGCTGCCTTTGCTCTCTCTCTCTTACATAGACTCAGCCAAAGGCCGGTCCTAGTGCTAGTAGAGCATACATAACCCACCCATACAAGGAGTCTCACCCTGACCAAATCTCTCCTCCTAAGCTGGCCGCCCTAGTCCAAATCAGGAAACCAAAGGGAAGTCCTTCTCAGGCTAGGAGTCCAGCGCCTAACTGCTTCAAGAGTCCAATCCATCCAGGGAACATGTTGCCTCAACTCCTACTTAAGCTAAGAGTGTGGCTATCCTGCATAAGTAGGTCCTAACCGCCTTAGGAGTCCGTCCCTAAGTGCATGTGGTGCCCAACTTGCCATTAGAGTCCTGCTTGCACAAGGACTCCTCCTCAGCCTGCTCCGCAAGGCCAGTATCTGTCTGGAACCGCTCCAACGCTGCTCTCATCATTCGTCCGTGCCCAAGGGGCTGCCTAGGCTGACCGTCACCTAGGCTGACTTGGCTGTTCGCTGCCAAGTCTAGGGGGTAGCCACTCCCTCTCTCTATGGGACAAGTTTAGGGCTAACAGTTAGCCATTAACAACACCTAACAACGATGATTTCAAGTTGTCGATGATAACAAAGAGGGGCGGAGGGCCTGGGTAAGTGCTCGAGGACATAGGAGAGGTGGAGGGTTCTAGTGATCATATCTAGATGGTGGCAATGCTAACTGACTATCAGATAGCACAAAAGCCATGCTAAACCCTAAAACTCACACATGGAAACCTGCACGTGCAGCCAAAGGGCAACAAGAGGGGGAAGAGGGGCTAATAGTGGGTTTAGAGGTTTTAACAAAACCTAGGTTCGCCAACCAACTACTGGGGGTTTGTGGTGATCATTGAAAACTGAAACCACCCTAGATGGAGACCCACAGCAGTGATTGTAGAGGTCAAGACTCACAAAAGGGGGTTTAGGTGGCATAGGTACAAGTCAGGAGGTGAGGAAGAACTGTGTGGCAACGCCTTTGTTGGGGCCTCAGGGGTCATGGCTTGATCCAGTCACACAACGATAAAATGGCTAAGGGACAACATGCTTCATGATGTCTAGGTTTGTTTTGGGAGGATGAAGAGGATTGTACAAGGCCGGAGAGAGGAGAGGGAGGCTAGACGGTGGCTACCAAAGTTCTGGAATTGGACGGCAGATCCATGGCCATGTGATGGTGGCCGGCAAAGGCTGTGCGACGCTAGTCGCCACTCAAAACTCCAAAAATTAAAATGGGGCATCTGGATGGTGCAAAAGATGGAGGTGGGAGAAGCTCCTAGTCAATGGAGGCATTCTTAGCCATCAACATGCAAGGGCAGGCCAAGGAGATGCTTATTGGAGGCTAGCTAACGGTGGCAATGACAAATGAACAACAAAACAAGACAGACTAAAAAGGCCAATTTGGTTCAGGCTTGAGAAGAGGAACAGGGAAGTGTGTAGGAGGTCGAGACAGGCTGAGTAAGTCTAACACTTGCCATCGTTGGTCCATGGCGGAGCTAGATGGAGGTTTGCTCGCCGAAGGGTTGCCGGCCGCAGCGTCTTGAAACAAAAACAGTAAAAGGGGGAAACTTTATTCTTTGGGTAAAAACCAAAAATACATAAGGGTGGGGAGGCCGGACCGGCCGAAGGTGACCACCCACAGTGTTGCCGGGTGGGAGCGAAGCCAAACATAGGCTAGTTGTCTAGTGGTGGCCGACGATAGCCACTACATAACAAATCAGAAGAGAAGAGGAGGGAAAGGTTCCATGGGGCCTAGTGGATGGCAGAGGGTCAAATGACGTGGTGGCTGGTGGCCCTACCATCAAGAGACGAGAGCCTGCCAGCTAGAGGCCGGCAATAGGCAACTCCACCTTTGGTCAAGTCAAAAGAACTAAGGGGTAGGTTTCATGATCTTTCTTATCAGGCTCAGAATGCGCCTGGTTTTCACTTATATTTTTCTTTGTTTCCTTCTCTCTTTTCTTGTGCATTTATCTTATCCAATTTCTTTCCTTTTCATGCCAAAAACATATGTGGTTCACGGAAGTTTAATGGCCATGACTAAACCCAATACTTGACTCTACAATATGAATACTGAGGTAAAATATGAAAAAGAAATGCCACAGCATCAAATTTCCCCTTCAAAAAATGAGCAAAATATAACAAAAACATGCATAAAATTGTAAAAAAATCAGGGATGTTATGGGTCCTTGGAGCGGGTTGACAAATTGAGGAATGTTGGACATGAGCATAGTGAAACATATCTAGTCCAAGTGATGAAAATGGAAATGGAGATGGCTAAAATATAATCCATTCGGTGTGCAAGTGTGCATTCGAATTGTGTACCAGAGTAAAAACAAAAACAAAAGGAGGTGGCACATGATCATGATGTATAACTATCCCTTTGATTGGGAGTTGTTGCAGGAAGAGGCAACACAATTCTTTGGGGTGAACAAGAGTAAAATACTTCTACCCTTGGGTTCGTTAGGTCAGAATGCAAGTCGCACATCCGAAGCATGTTTGATCAGGGTAAACATGAACAAATGTTCCCACCCATTTGGTTGCTAAATATGGCCTTGTATACCACTCTTGGTTGGCAGGGTGGCACCCACAGTTCTTTGCTAGTTTTAGGTAATGACCTAACTAGCTGGGCGAAGTGATCCTCATCTGTTGCTGGGCAATGTATGCAAAGCGATTGCTACATCATGAGTAGTATAGTAGTTTGGTGACCATGTCGGTTACTTGAAGCTTGTGCAAAGTTGCTACTCATAGGGTAGAGTAGACATCTAGAGGAGAAAGTGAGAGGAAACCTGACCATATGCTGCATCAAGAGTGGTATAGTAGTTTGGTGACCAAACTTGTCATGCAAACCTTGAGTAGGGTTGGCACTCTTGGGGTGGAGTAGACCTTTGGAACATATCCGAGGGAAAACATGATCGAATCAGATGGCTGAAACATTGCGAGTGGTGGAGACCTAGAAGTTATTAGACATGACGAGGACTTTGTTTTGCTACTCTTGTTTGGTGAAGGTCCAGTCCAAGTCTATCAACGAGCTTTAATGTAAGTGGGGGTGTCATTAGATTCTTGGAAAAAGTCAATGGGAGCATTACATGAGTGTTGATGCCCGACATCATAGTGTAAACTTGTCGGTGGGAGTTGCCAGGTGTGGTCGACGTGTAGGTAAAAATTGTCCAAAGTGTAAGCAACTTGCTAGTGTCTCGAGTGCAGGGCCATTTTCAAGATAGGAAGTTGGGATCATTTGGTTTATCCTTTCCCAATTAATGTGCAACACTAACTCAAATGGAGTAGTTGGCCACACCTTCTTATTAGAGCAATTTTTACAGCAGAGTACTTTTGCCTTTGCTGATGTGGGCGAGGCACATTGAGTAGCAAAGTTTTGTCATGCAATGTTTTGACTGAGTCAAGGGCCTAATGGGGGGCAGTTGGTTTTCCAAAGCATGCAATTCATGAGATTATCCAAGAAGTGGTGTAAACGAATTTCAAGCATCGCAAGATAGGAGTTAAACATTCATAGCAATCATGTGCCATGGTTGGAAACAAGAGTAAGACCACATGGAGGTGTAGCGTCGACAAGGTCGTCAACAAATCAAGTGGGGAAGAGTGTCATGGGGTCCAAAGCATACTATTTATGATACATGTTGGGGCTCACACACATGTGAGAATGTTGTATACTAAGTGTGCATATGGTGAGGAAACTTCCTACAACATTGTGCAATGTTGCCTGGAATGCATGCAATGATGCGCACAAATAGTTGGCCATGCTAGCCAACTTGGTCGGCGAGCACATATTTAAGGTCTTAAGATGTCCCCTCCCCCCTAAATATTGTTGGAGAGTCTTGTAGAGTGTTTTGGGGCCAAAACGTTGGAGGGACCATGCCTATACAACCACTTTGGCTGTCACTCCAATATAATGTAAGAAATATCTTATGCTATTATATAGGGGGAACTTGGTGAGTTGAAATGTATGAGCTATGTGTATGATACCTAGCCTTTTAACTATATATCCCAGATGACAAGGAAGGCTTTTTGTGTTGCTAGCCAACATGTCAGGAGCCCCATTCACTAGGGGACGGGACTCTTTGAGCTTGGCCTTTGTGTGCACATGGCTGAGATGGATCCGATGTCTAAGTTCCCTAAGTTGGATAAGTGCATCACAAGGCTGAGTCCCCCTCTGGCTAGCTTACTTGGGAAATGTCCCAACACATCCATACGTCCGACTTGGATAGGTTCGTTTCTTGGGTTTACAGGCTAGATGCTTCGTCAAATGGCACGAGGTCATGACCTTGACGAAAAAGGCTTACTCACATTGCTATTTGGCTTTGTGAGTGTCGCGCAGATGGCTCTTCCTCAGTGCCTCTGTGAAATGCTGCCAAAGCCTGGACCAGGCAGTCAGAGTCAGGCCAGATTTGGCATGGCCAGCAAGCTTGCACCAAGGCTGGGGTGTCGTCTAGTTAGCCATGCTAGCAGCTAGATTTGGCTAGACTCAAAACCTGATTGTTTTCATTACTTGAAAAGAGAAGCACGAAAGGAGAAGCACAAGGCCATGGACACAGAGAAAGAAGATGATGGAAAGAATTACAACGAGAAACTCTACCAGCCTACTGAATGACTAGAAAGATTAGAATGAAATTTGAATATTATGGAAGGTGTACATTGTTTTGGGGTGGAGACATCCGTTTACAATCTGACTCCTCTTAGCCTTCCTGACTCAATCTCTTTGCATTTTATACAGAAAAGAAAACAAAAACTGCATGATCTAAAGAAAAAATCAAGGCAAAGTTTGATCATTTTAATTTTGTTTCCAGGTGATTAAAGACTGATAGCAGAATGGATCACTTTTCACTACCAGTTAAAAGTATATTGAGATGATAATGGCTAACAATCAACAATGTATTGTATACCTGAGGGGTAGTGTAAACCAGAAGGGTCGTAACCATGGTCAGAAGGACCACTGTTGCAGCTGTCAGTTGCAGGCCGCACTTGTACCAAGGCCCGGCTGCTGGCTAGATTGTTGGCTGTGGGCATGGCTGGCCATTGCCACCTTCACTGTTGCAGCGATCATCACCATCACCCTCCCCACATATTCGACCATGCTGCTAGTGTTGGAGAAGAGGAAGAAGATAAAGAAAATTTAGAGTTTTTTTCATATTACCTGGCCTAAGATACAAATATTCTATATTTCTTGGTTTTTTAAAAACTATTTCATAGAACCTGGGTTTACACGATATTTAGAAAAAAATAGACCAAAATACCCTTTCAATAAGGTTTGGGTTAAAAATCACGTTAACTAGTTGTGATGAAGCAGAAACGAAGAGGAGATCAAAGCTCAGAGACAATTTGTGATTTTCACATGGCGGATTACATCAACAACAAATTTCGATTTCTATTCGGCGATTGTCTGCCTCCCTAATCGGCGATCATTCTTCTCTAATTTTCGTCTAAAAATATCTAACCACGTAAACTATTTATCATTACAAAAGGAGATCAAGATGATACTGCAACTCAAAAAATGAATCTTGAGGGACTATTTAGGGAGAACATGGCTATATAAGAATGGAGAAGGATGTAAATGCCAAGGAAGGACATTGTAGAATAGCTATGATAGCCTCCTACCCTATTGTGCAAAGAGGGACTCTAGTATGATTTTTTATATACAAGTTTTACTATGTAGAACATCTTATGTAAGCATGTACACAATCTTAGTGGTTTTTATCCCTGACTTAATGTTGTATAAATAACAAATATTGGTGAATATCGTGTTATCAATAACACGCTATGGTTGCATATCGTGTTATCAATAATACGCTTTGGCAAATATCGTATTATTGTATATGCGATATAGAGAAAATTGTTGGCATATCGTGTTATCGATAACACATTATGGCGAATATCATGTTATTGATAATACGCTATGACGAATATCATATTATAGTATATGCGATCTTGAGAAAAATAATAACACGTCTTGTTGGCATATCATGTTATCGATAAAATACTATGCCTACATATCGTGTTGTCGATAACACGCTATGCCTACATATCATGTTGTTGATAACACACTATTACGAATCTCATGTTATTGATAATACGCTATAGCAAATATCATGTTATCGATAACACGTTTTGGCGAATATCATATTATCGTATATGCGATATAGAGGATATCGTAGCATATTATATTATCAATAGCACACATTGTTGGCATATCGTGTTATCGATAATACGCTATGGCAAAAATCGTGTTATCGTATATGCGATATAGAGAATATCATATTATGGGTTGTTGGCTCAAAGAATACATATCGTATTATCAAAAATAGGTTCTATTGACATATCGAGTTATCATGTATGTGATATGGATTAAGTGTTGGACACGCGCCATGCGGAGCATAAGATTTTTAGTTCTTTTAATTGGAGTCATCCTCTCATTCTCGCATTCTCAAAAGTCTCACGAGTCATGCAAAGTTGATGTACTGTACCCGATTTCATTCAAATTCGTTGTACTCCCAACAATCATTTCTTTTTGTAGCATTCAATCCCCATTTGGCACAAGTCTCTGGAGTCCTTCAATCCATTCTAAATGCAACCCAGTTTTTCAAATTGCCAGAACATTCAATTTGTTGCAATTTAGCAAGCACTAAAGTGACTTCCTTTGATTCCCCTTTTCAACTAGTTTTTGAATTAAAACCGGGAGGTGGCTCTGTTTTGGTTTGTTCTTTGGAACACAGAATTGGGAAGGTGAAATTTATTACTTTCTCTTGATCATCTTTAAGTGGGTGATTTATTTTTTGTATGTTGAGTGTTTTGATTTTGCTCATACAAATTTGTGCCATTGTCAATAATTTTCACCAATAATGAGATAAGAGCTTGGGTGTAGGTTTAGGTTTGACCTAAGGGTATATTTGTCCTAAACCCGGTCATATGAGATTAAGTGTTAAAATCCAAGGAATATGGAATATCTGTATATCGAGCCTGGTAATATGTAAAAAACTTGAAAATTTATTGGGGTGGGCGCGGTGAGGGGTGTATATGAGCAATGGCGGCTTCTGAGCATTTTATGAGGAGAAAATAGGCACATTCTATTTATAACTGCTTGTAGCGGGAGTAGAAATTTCCTCCGATGTAGGTCCAGCTCTAGGTTGATCATGGAGTTGGATAAACTGGACAAAGTAGTCGGATAGTCGAAGAGTACATAAGCTGCCTAGGTAGAGATGGCAATGGGCCCAGCTGGCCCCGACCCATTAATTACTGATTGCGTTTATGCCTGACCTAGGCCCATAAATGGCCTCGACCTTGTTTTGCTGCCTAAGGCGCTAAAAAGGCCTTAACTATGCCCATCCCAGCCTGAATGGCTTTTGTGGCCATTGGTTTAGAACCATTGGGGTGGGCTCCAATGCCCCAAACAACTATAAAGCCATTTGATTACAATATTCCTAATAGAGCTATTTTTAGCAATTATAGGGATGATTTTTATCATTTCACAAGGGAAAACTCCTTAATAAATAGAAGAGGGAGATTTTTCACTACTCACTCTCTCAAATTTTTCAAGAATGATCAAGCTCTCTACAAATTCTTCGAGCAATCTTCAAGTTCTTCAAAAAATCATCTTTAAGTTATTCTAGCTCTCTACAAAATTAATCTTCATCCTCCAATTCACTACACTCCATGGGGTAGTCTTCAACTACCTACGCAAATTTGAGGTAATTATTTTTTGTAATTTTATTATTTATACTTTTTTTAATTTTCTCTTCAACTTTCTATTTTTAGACAAATGGCTCACTATTCTCATTTTTCTATCAATGAAGAGGTCTCCGAAACTCCAGAAAGTCAAATACTCATCAAACATGGATTGATTTATTGCGACTACGAGTTCTACACCGAAGCCAATGATGAGCTAGCAACTATGGCATAGATGGCAACCTATGGGCATTGGGCAAGTGCACCAAAGAAGCATAAATTATCTTCTATGTTTGAGCACTTGACAGAGCATGAAGTGAAAACTCAAAAAAATCCTTAGGTGGCTATAATAAAGGCAATATCCAGATACTATAAAATATAACACAATTGTGGAGGTTGTGATCATCTTACTACGCACATCGAATGGTGCGCCCCCAAGCATGGAGGCAGGGATATGAGGTAAACACAATTAAGTAGCATGGCTAGCTCATGAATTGGTGTGCCCCCAATAGAGCTATTTTTTAGCAGTTATGGGGAGTATTTTCATCATTTCTCAAGGGAAAGCTCCCTTATAAATAGAATGGGGGGAATATTTCACTCATTACTCACTCTTTTAAATTTTTAAAAATTATCAAGCTATCTTAAAATTCTTTCAGTAGGTTGAAGCTTTCTACAGCTTCTTTGAGCAATCTCCAAAATCTTCAAGAAATATCTTTACACTATTCAATCTCTACAAAATCAATTTTCATCCTCCAATTCTCCAAATTCCATGGGGCAATTTTCAACTAACTACACAAATTTGAGTTAATTATTTTTGTAATTTTATTATTTTATTTCATTCTTCATATACTTTTTAGAATTTTCTCTTCAACTTTCTTTTTTTAAGACAAATGTTTCACTATTCTCATGTTTTATTCAATGAAGTGGTCTTCTCCAAAACTTCAAAAAGTCAAACACCTGTTGAACATGGGTCAATTAATCCGAACTACAAATGAAGTCAATGATGCAATAGTGCCTATGGCATCGACTACAACCTGTGGGCATTGGGCTAGTACACCAAAGAAGCATAAAGTGTCTTCTATGTCTAAGCACTTGACAAAGCATGAAGTACCAATTCCAAAAAATCCTTAGGTGACCAAAATGAAGGCAGTATGCAAATACTATAAAATATAACTCAGTTGTGGAGGTAGTGGTCATCTTACTAGGCACATTGACTAGTGCACCCCCAAGCATGGAGGCATAGATATGAGGTAAACACAATTAAGTATCATGGTTAGCTCATCAAATTCTTTAAGTACTTTCACATACAACAAAAGTAGACATCGTAATGAGCTAGCCAAATGCATTGTATGCGCTGAATAACTTTTTTCATTTTCAGGTGATATAAAGTTCAAAAGGTATGCAAAGAATGCCCTCAACCTATTATTCCGTAAGATTTCTTGTAATACAGCTAAGTTGGATTCTATTTGTAAGATTTGTAAGTTTTTCAGTTTTCTTATTATTGTCAAATTTTAATATTTTTAGGTTCATTTAGATTTTATGAGTATAATTGGTTGGTTTAAGGATGATGTTTTTGGTTTATTTCAATTTTAGTTGGAAAAAATTAGTGGCTATCTTAATCCGCCAAGAGCCACACTAATTGGTGTCATTTTTATCATTAATTTCTTAATTAAGGAAATAGGCCCCACCTTCGGACCCACATTTATCCCAGGCAGTGTGCCAATCCCTTGTGCCACCGACCCTCTCTTGACTTTCTAAACTGGCTTGGATTTGGTCAATTTAGTTTTTAGGGGTCGATTGCACACATATGGGTTCACTTAAGCCTTATTAGGCCTATTTCTAGCCTAATAAATAGACCTACTATAAATAGCAACCTAAGCCCCATTTCCACTTAGTGAAGAGCTGAGATTAGGAAGCTTGGGCTGCTCTACCCCGATTCCCATAGATGAAATCTTAATCCTAGCTAAGGTGAAATCTCCTTAACCCTTCATTATATCTTTTAATTTTGCCCTAATAATCCCATGTTTCTCCTCTTATATTGGGATTATGAGTTTCTTTCCTATGAAGCTCATTCATTTTTCTTGATTTGAAACCTCACATATTGTGATTTTCATTTTTAACACAAGAGGCTTTTAGATCTATCATCTATTTGTGGTTTTGAGACTATTCTTGGTGGAAATGTTTGATTTTTGCTTAGGGCTAATGAACCCTTAATTTATTGGGTAGGGATTCTTTGAGTTTTGGAGAAGAATTAAAGGTCTAGATTCTTCTTTAAAGTAAGAGGTTTTTGTTTGATAAGGTTTTACTTGAATTAACACCATGTTTGTAGGTGAAATCATGTTTTTGCATAATGAATATGACTTCAATCATTTTTAGTCTATGTTTTGAATTCATGACTATGTTTCGGATATTTTTATTTTATTTTTTTCTCTTGATTTTTTTTAGGAGTAGATTATCATGTCTAGATAATATTCTTAATTTTTTAAAATTTTTAGGAATAATATGTATTTATTAAATTTTTTGGAATATATACCATATAATAAAATAGTTCTCTACTTCCATGTTTAGATGTGTGTTTAGGGAAGAAAACATATGATTTTTAGTTCCTTCTTTAGGTGATGGATTGATATACATGTTTTGAGCATTTTATACAAATTTTAAGACTTTTGGAGCACAGTAAGTCATGGCCTAGACATAAATTTGAAGGTCAGCAGTTCTAGCAAACTACATTATCTCATTAATTAAATAATAAAAATTATTTTTTGGTACTTATTTGCATATAATATTTATTTATATTATAATTAAGACTATGGTGTAGGTTTTTATAAATTATACATTGATTGGAGCTTATTTGCTATTTTTCTTAAAATGTACGAGTTAAATGTTGTGAACGGATTATGAAATTTAAATGAATGTACACGTTGTGCATATGTCATTATGAAATATGATTGAGAGATAATGCACATACATTGTTTAAGGATGTGTAATGCATGAATGAAATAATTTCTATAGGTTGAATGCATTTGGTGTTAATATGAGCTTATGTTTTATATATAACCTTTATTGAGCTAAGCCCACGCCTTGTTGTGTTGTTTTGTTTTGTGGCTATATGCTTGTTCTATGTGCATGGAGGCGGGTTAATTTGAGGTTGGAGAGTGGGATAGTTATTTTGGGAAGATATAGACTCATGTTATAACTTATGTTTGAGAGTTTAATATCGTTATAATTAACCTAGCGGATTACTAGATTGCTCTTAAAACTAGTACTATTATAAAGAGTTCTAGCCTCTTTGCACAAATTTTTTGTATTAAGTAGAAACAATTAAAACCTAAATGTTCACTCAATCTCACTCTCAAATTATCAATCAATCAATTATCAATTAATCCAAACTCAGGGTAAAAACCACGGCAATTCCAAAGGAACCAAATCAATGCACTAAGACTCAGATTTTACATGGACACAAAAAAACCACTAACCTTATTTAAACTCTAATATAAGCTCATCTTATTTAGATCGTTATCGCTAGCCTTCTAATATTCTCCAAGCACTTGTAACTTTCTTCTCCTTCATTTGTCTCTATCTGCTTCTAATCTTCAACAATCTCCTATTGTTGTCTTGACTTGAGCCTTATGAAGATCTTCAATCTTTTATTGAAGACATACTGCAACTCCTCTTTGAATACTCTTATATTATTAGCCTCTTCAGTTGTGGATTATTTTCTTCAATTCACCATAGATCTTCAATACAAAACTCAAGTAAATTCTCCTTTGAAAAATAATTATCAAAGGTGTAAACCCTATTTTCTCTTTTCTCCTCTAGAGTCTCCTCTCTCCAATTTCATAATTTCATAACCCTTATAAAGACCAATAAGTCGGTTTAAGACTTGTTCTTGAATAAGAAATGAAGTAGAAATCAAAATGTCTTAAATTAGGTAAACAGTCCTTGAAACAATCATTTATTTTAAACAATGATTGTCACTCTTTGTAATGTGCACGATTCTTTAAACGATCAATTGATTATGAGAGCGATCAATCGATATCTCTAAGATTCATTTTGCACAAGGCTGTAATATGTGGCGATTGATTAATTCATCAATCTTTAGAAATTATGTTCCAGCATTCAATTGTTTTGTTCAACAGTTATATGCAGCAATTGATTGTTTTGCCTAACAATTTTCTAATTTCTAAAAACCTTGTGAAACCTCTGTATTCACTTTTTAACCTTTTCCAAGTTATTTATGCTTTCTAATGTGGTTTGGATAGGCTTTAAAACTCTTCACATTCTTCAGGCTTTTGCCTTGATCAACAAGAATACATTTGCTCATATTTTTCAAGTCTATAAACTATAAATCTGACTTGACCACAACAACCTCAAATTAGACTCTAAGACTTCTAACATACATATAGTTTTATTATATAATTTTGATAAAGAAGTTAGCCAATAAACTAATCATATGACTTGTATGTTCTTACAATCTCCTCCTTTGGCTAGTTCTAGTTAAAACACTACACATTTAAAAATAAACAAAAAAACTACAAATCTTGTCATAGTGCTTTGACTTTCAAATTTTACAAACTAACATTGACATTACAAGATCTCACCATAAACTCAACCAACTTAAACTCATTAATTTGGAATTGAGCTTAAAAAGCCTTGTATGACCCTATATACATATCCTGCACACTCAAAATCAAATTGATTTACGTAGCACTGTCCAATGAATTAGAAGGATAAGCACGTTGATTTTCATTAATCACTTCTCCCCCTTTTTGACAAAAATAAACAAAAAGTTAAAGATATCAAGTTATAAGCATCACATAAAAACACAAAATAAAATTAAACCATTAAAGCAACACATGTCCAACACATATCCCATAATAAAATCAGTTTCAAGCATACATCTCATCATTATAACATATTAAATATGAGCTAATTTAAATCAGATGGAATAAATCACAAGTGATTAAAGTAAATAAGCAAGCATAATCAGTCTACAACTACAGTGCCATCTCCACTCTGCTCCCCTCACTGTCAGTTTGTAGAAAGCATGATCAGATCAAGTGATTAAGGGTAGACATTTGCTAAAGTACAACATCTTGAAATCGTCTGAACCCCCTATTGTCACTAAGTGATAATCATTTGTAGGTGGACATGGATCTATATCTGCATATGCTCCCTCAACTACATCTTGTGCTCCCTGTAGCTCCTAATCTAGCTCCTAATCATCACCCTGATGGTGAGATAGCATCCTATGAACTACACCAAGGTCAATGGGGCTCATCCTGGTCATAGTCGGCTTCTTTATGGGTACTCGAACATGAACCAATGTAAAGATCCAATAGAGAATGTAGGGGTAGGGAAGCATATAATGAGTGTGATCATGGGAGAACATTATTTTCCCAAAGATCATTGAGGGTAAATCAAGCTCGAGCTAAGGTTGGGCTAGGAGGTTCAGTAATTTGGTCATCATCCTATCCAGTGGCTCACTCCACACATCATACTAAGCAATGACATGAAGTAAACAAAAGCCTTTGGTTGTCAAATGTGCTGGTAAAGAGATCTCTAGCATGGACCTCTTAACAATCCAATTAAAGTGGCAAATAGCTCACTATTAGGTGGAAAGGCATATTTAATAAAGGAAATGTGAGCTCTCACCTCTCACATATGATAATAGGGGCAATAACGTCAGGTGTCATTTTCACCAGATGCCTCTAGCAACTCCAACAATGGCATCATCATCCTCCAAGAGGAGTGATGCATACCACTATTTGACAAGCCTAGGGTAGACCAACTGTATAGAAGTGGAAATAGTGGAAAAATAGTCCATCCAATATGGTGTGGGATCTATCCATCCCATTGTCGTCTCTATAGGTATAGGTACCACACTCCAATATGGTATAACTCTATACAAAGACTTTATGAATTTACACCCCTTGTGTTCCTCTCGAAGAACAACAAAGCCATTAGGTTGTTTTATATAAATTTCCTCATCTAAATTATCATTTAAGATGACTGTCTTTATATCCATTTGGTGTAACTCTTAAGTCAAATTGAGTTATTGTAGCTAGCAAGCACCTCATAGATTTGAATCTAATCACTGCTGGGTAGGTTTCTTAAGTCAATACCCCTAACTTGTGTGAAACCCTTAGCTACTAGTCTTGACTTGTATTTATCTATTGGCTCATCAGCCTTGAGCTTTTTCTTGAAGATCCACTTACAACAATAGGTTTCCTTTCATTCGATAACTCAACTACTTTCTACATTTGGTTCTTCGTAATGAAATTCATTTCCTCTTAAATAGTTGTTAGTCATTTCTTAGAATTTAAACTATCTATAGCCTGCTCATAAGTTAAGGGGTTATCAATTTGGGGTTCATCTATTGTTACTCCATTCTTTTGAACATTGCATAGAAGTCCACCAACTAGATTGAGGGTCTTCTCTCATTTACCTCCCTTGGTTCAGATTCACATCTTGGTTGAGATCTTATAACCTCCTCAGAATTAGTAGTAATTCTTTCTTTTATCTTCTTCAAACATTTATGTCCTCTAACTATGAATTTTTGGTCTAGGGTTTCTTCTAGGAAATAAGCACCTCTAGATTCAAAAACCCTCACTATCCTATTCGAATGGTGTACTACAAACCTATACCCCTTAGAGTATCCAAATAACCAATTAAAGTTACACTTTAAAGTTTGAGGGTCCAATTTGTTTCTATGTTGGTTTGGCACCTTTACATGTACCTTAGATTCCCACATGCTAAGGTGACTTTAGTCTGGACAATTACCTATCCATAACTAATAAGGTGACCTGTTGACAACCTTAGATGGTATACACATTAGTACATAGACAATTGTGTCTAATGCTTCTCCCCAAAATTTGGCTCTTAGTTCTAAGTGGTTTAATATTGATCTAACAATATCTAAAAGTATTCTATTTCTCCTTTCAGTGACTCAATTTTGCTGAGGAGAATAGGGTAAGGTATATTGATGCACTATTCTTAGGTTTGTGAAATAGTCAAACTCATCAAAAGTATATTCCCCACCTATGTCTATTCATAGGAATTTAGGTTACCTTCCTAGTTTAGTTTCTAATTTAGCCTTTAGTTCCTTCAATTTGTTGAAGGCTTCATATTTCCTTTTTAGAAGGTACATATCCATAATAGTCATTGATGAACGTAATATAATATACCATTTCCTTACATGTTTGAATATTTATAGGCCCACAAATGTCCTAGTGTATGACATCTCAAAGGTTAGTGTAACGCTGACCCATTGGAAAGGGTTTGCTACTAATCTTTCTTATCAAGCATTCTTCACATACACACATAAATTCTAGACAGTTTAGGGAGAAGTCCAATATTGGACATCCTATGTAGTTTATTCACATGAACATGGCATAATCTCAAGTGCCATAGTAATTAATCAACTTCAGACAAGCACAATATAATCAAATTTAGCTATTTCATTAGCTAAAGATTCATGAATTGCATCAAGTTTATATAAACCATTAGAAAATGTTGCAAAAAATATGACTTTGTTATCCTTACTAGTGAGGAGGGGAGTTGAGATAAGGTTGCTTCTGATGGAAGGGACAAACAAAACATCAATAAGCTCTAAGTTCTTTCCCTGAGGAAGAGGGATCCTATAAAAGCTTGTAGCAGCCACCTCACAATAGGTATTGTTCCCCATATGAATCTTGTGCTGCCCTAGAGTTGGATATGTCATTTTGTCTCCCCTAATCATAGTCACATGCTTGGTGGCTATAGAGTCTAGCCACCATCTCTTTATCATTGGAGTTTTCAATCAATGCCTCATATATCATGCATACTATGTTGTTCCCTTTCTAATTTACCTTGTTACTTGTTCCCTAGTCGTCATTTAGGTAGTTTCTTTTAAAATGACCCATCAGGCCACATATAAAACAAATTTACTTGCCTTTGTTGTTGTTGTTACGTTTATCTCTATCTTGATGTTTCTTCCCCTTTTTTTGAAGTTCTTTTCTTGGGTCCACCTTGACCAACACCTCCACCACTTTTCCTAGGGCAACCATGTTGGGCAACGTTAGCAGATGTGCTAGAGGCATTCGCATGGTTCATTCTCTCCTGCACCAAGTTAAGCTTTGCAATGAGATCATCCAATGAGAGTTTGTTGTCAAAGATGTTTAGAGCAATGACTACACTCTGCCAAGGCTTAGGGAGACTGTTCAAAATAGTAGACACCTTGACACACTCATTAATGGGGTTTGCAAGTATCTCCAGATAACTGGAGTTGATGGACAAGGATTTTATGTGCTCAAGTACATTATCTGATATCAAGTCTTAAACATCCTTATGTGAGCCTTTGTGTTCTCCTCATATCGCCTAGCAACTGCCTCCATCATTTCCCTAGTAGTTTTTGCTTCTCAAAAAGCATTTCAAAGTTGGGATCCATAAAGTTTAGAATGGTAATCCTTGCCTTTGCAACCTCCTCTTTGAACTTGTCATAAATTCCTTTTTGTGCAGTAGTAGAGGATTTAGCTAGTGGGTCCATTACTTGGTCCAACACGTGGTTCAAGCTGTCTAGAAAGAGAATGTGGTCTAATACTCCTTTTCTAAGTGTGGTAATTGGTGCTATTGACTTCTCTCTCTTGCTCAATTTAGTTGCAACCATACGGGATATCATGGCTAAATAAGGAAGTATCTATAGTCATAGACTTTCAATAAGGTAGTAAGTAAGCAATCTTATATACTATATTGCAAAAATTAGATGGCCTACAAGTGATGTGACTAATAAATTGCACTAGCTTAGATGTTCACTTTCTTCCCAAAAACAAAGTATTATGTATAGGGTGCCAAACAATGTGTGAATTTACAATTATACTCTTAGCCTAGGGTTAAGAGTATAACAATATTCACATACAATGAACAAGAAGGCTTCTAAATCAACACTTAATATGATTAATCAACATATTAATGAGTGAACATCAATTTACATCTTGCAAGACATTTTATCCAAAAAAATTTATATTTATGATTTGAATTTACTATAACACCCTTTTGCTTGGGATTCACCAAAATTTACATGAAAACAATTGTGCATTCAATTTACATGCATCAATTACTCAAATATAACATAAATGAAAGGCATAGACTGTGGACAATAGTTTACATCTCAATATAAAATAATCAGTACATATAATAAATGATTGATCACATGGGTGTATTGATCAATTGATTGGGTTATTCGATTGCTACTCAAGTATGCCAATCGATATCCATGTCAAGCGATGTACCGATCAGGTTATTGTGAACCTTGAGATCATTCTAAATGCTGACCGATTGATTGACTACAAACTTGGACTCAATTGTTAGAGCATTAGACATACTTCCTAAGGCCAAAACAATACCAAAAAATTATGAAGACGTACTTATAATCAATATGAATATTTTCGTTCAACTGAATTTTTGATTAGGCATATAGACAGAGATAAATTGTAAACCCTAGTTATGGCCCACAAGGGGCGAGTAGAGGAAAAATTTGGACTTTCTCGGTGTCTTCTCCACCAAACTAAAGCTTTTTGCTACCACCAATTGTTGGCATCAACAGAAGCTTGGTACTTAGCCTGTTTGGTGGAGAAGCCAAAATTTGATTTTTATGTCCCTCAAGTCAAGATCATATGCAAGTCATATAGAAACAAACATACATAATCAATATTCCTCAATTCTAAGTAATTTACAATTAACCGACAAACCATTAAGAGCAAAAACTCACTTAGGAGCTTTGTCCCTATGATGTGGCCTTCGCACACCCAATAGATCAACACGCCCTTTTATTTATAATTCAATGAAGGACACGAGGAATTTAAATACCTCTTAGATGAACAATATGATCAAGAGCACTACCACCCATATAGCATGGAGGAGAAGATATTGCCTCATGAGAACCTCCTCATAGCATACAAGAAAAGCTACTCATCCACCTTCTTCAACCCACACACAGCCCGAGAAGAGGGACACATACGTCCCATGGGTGAGAGAGAGAAGGGGTGGAATCCCTTCCTTGAACACCACACCAAGAAGTAAGGAGGAGGGGGCATGAGCTCAACCCCCTGAGCTACGACCAAGCCAAGAGTGAGAGAGGAGCCAAATGGGGGAAGTGGGTGGTCCTCCTTCACGTGGAGAGAGAGGGCGAGAGTGTGGGAAGGGAGGGGGTTCAAAATCCTTAAGTAGTTTGGTCTCCTCTTACTTGTTTGGCTACGACTATAGGCCTATTAAATCTCTTCTTCATGGGTTTCCTAGTAGTGTCTTGATCATAGTTACGAGCTCAACCCTATGAGACAATGGAGGCCTAGCACATCCCTCATGACCATACCCAAGGGGCTAGAGGGTGGTGCACTTATTATATAACTAGTGTATGCATAAATGAGTATGTATGTTCGACTTTGGCCCACCAACCATGTGTAACAATAGGTATTAGGCTGTCGGTCCACCCCCACATAACTTGACACCTAACAACTGGAAACAATTCACCCTTACAAGACTTCTCACATGGAAAATACGGGTCGAACCCATGCCTAGATCCAGTAGTGTAGTTTAACAGCTTGATCTCTACGAGGATGAGAGAATAAAATTTCAGCATCATGCCATTGAAGAGGGATTATTACTGTTGTCGGAGATTGCCATCAGCAAGAAGGGAGGGGTGCACTTTTTATGTAACTAGTGTATGTGCAAATGAGTATGTATGTTTGACGTAGGACGACCAAACATATATAAACATAAGTAATAGGTTGTGGGCCCACCCCCATGTCACTTGACACCTAAGAACTCAAATCAGTTCGCCCGTACAATACTTCTTGCATGGAACAATATAGGTCAAACCCCATATCTAGATCCAACAGTGTAGTTAACAACTCAATCTCTACGAGGATGGGAGAATAAACTTTCAGAGTCATGCCACTGAAGAGGGATCATTGTTGTCGTTGGAGACTGCCATTGGCAAGAAGGGGAAAGATGGTGACTGGTAAGCAATCAAAAGGAAGTCTATTTTGCGTAACCTGGATGCCCCAAACCAACGGGATGGCAAGTCCACCCGGCCGGTACAAACTGATCTGCTGGGTCTTATAAGATGTAAAACCCAATTGACTTGGCCTGAAAGAAAGACCAGGTCTAGGGTACACTAGTTCGTTCGGAATAGGGTAAATTACACTTACTCCTCATGACCTATGTAAAAACTGCATATCACCCCATGTTTTAGGGTTACGTGAAATTTTAATATGTCATGGGGGTTAGTGATATTTATCCTAAATTTAATTATAAAAAATTATATTGAACAATATAATTATGTTATGCAAAATTATACTACTGAGTAAAATTCTAAGTGTGCTATTTAGGATAATTGCTCTTTTGATAAATGATATTGATAACCCTACACCACTTTCTTTCTAACAAAACCTTATTCCAAGTATTGATTGAATAGATAATAGTGGGTCTTACATGATAACAGGAGGGCCCATTTTTCTCTATTTAATCAAAACATGGTGTAAAATTTTGATGGACAAAAAGTTTAAGGAAAATTATCCTTTAAGAAAAAAATTTAACTTATCAATATAATTAGAAAGCAAATATTCCTACTCCATTTGCTGTATACCAAAAGCCTCACACCACCTTTGATTGGGTAGGGAAAAGTGAACGCAATGTTGTGATATGTGACTCACGTTTACTATCTAATAAGAGGTTGTATAAGACTTTTGATGTAGAGAAAGTAGACTAGAAATATTATTTTCCTTATAATTGTAATAAGATAAGTACTTACATAAATAAATACTCCCTCAACACATTTGGGATAGAGGGAGTATATGGTTGCATACAAGAACACATATTATGTATGTACCAATGGGCGGATCCCATATATTAGGCCTTCATTATTTTTATGTGTAGGTACACCTACATGGAATTTTTTATATACATTGAGGACCCAATACCCCATAGGGCTAGCCAGAGATGTAGCTCGGTACAACTCCAGCAAATGGGCTGCCAGATCTTGGTATGACGGCCAATTTTTAGAGCTATAGTGAGCTCCAAGTTTGGGAATGCTCTCTCTCTCTCTCTCTCAATATATATATATATATATATATATATATATATATATATATATATATATATATATATATATATATATATATATATATATAGAGTCCGTTTATATAAGCCTGGGCTCATATATGCTTACGTGAGCCCGGGCTCCATGGACCGTCGAATTTACATCCGACGGCTCATAATTTTTATGGGTAATACTCATGGGTTTAAACCCATGAATATTATGGGATGCCGGATATAAATCCGACAGCCCATAGAGCCCGGGCTCACATAGGCGTATATGAGCCCGGGCTCATATAAACTTTTTTCATATATATATACACATTGAGGACCCAATACCTACATGGAATTCTTTTATATACATTGAGGACCCAATACCCCATAGGGCTAGCCAAAGATGTAGCTCGGTACAACTCCAGCAAATGGGCTGCCAAATCTTGGTATGACGGCCAATTTCTAGAGCTATAGTGAGCTCCAAGTTTGGGAATGTTCTCTCTCTCTCTCAATATATATATATATACACACACACACACATACACACACACACAAAAGAAGGCTTACCATATTGTTAACCTTACACAAGCTTTAAAAAAATTGATTCTTGTATGGTCAATTTTGTAGAACCTCCATCAAATGCCGATATGGGTAGCAAATCATGAAGTTAGGCTCCATGTGATTCTTTGGCAAATTTTGATAAGTCGGACCCATTGATTAAGACAGGTCAAATTTTGATAAGTGGGACCCATTCTAATATGAGTGTTACATATTAGAATGACACCAAATTTAGTTGACCTACATCATCAAAGTGGATATGTAAATTCCAATTTGTCGCTTTCTTTTTAGTCGCCTCTGTGAATCTAAATTTAAAATATATAATCTCAACTGTTAATTTGAAGGCAAGATTAAATGATGTGATAAAAAGGACCTACATATCGAAATGATTTCAAATTTTGCCGATCCATATTTTTTAAGAAAAATTTTGATGGACAAAAGGTTTAGGAAAATTATCCTTTAAGAAATAAATTTAGCTTATCAATAATTATCAATATAATTAGAAAGCTGATATTCTTACTCCACTTACTCTACATTGAAAGCCTTACACCACCTTTGATTTGATAGGAAAAAGTAAATTCAATATTGCGATGTGTGAATCACCTTTACAATCCAATTAAAGGTTGTACAAGACTTTTGTTGTAGAGAAAGTAGAGTAGAAATATTATTTAACATATAATTATAATAAGATAAGTACTTATGAAAATAAATACCCTCAGTCCCACATTTGGGAGACAAGTATATGCTTGTATACAAGAACACATATTATGTGTGTACCAATGGGCAGGTCCCATATATTAGGCCTGCGTTTTTTTTACGTGTAGGTACACCTATATGGTATACTTTTGTACGCATTGAGGACCCAATGCCTCTTGCCCTTACTCCCTATATATAGGGCTAGCCAGAGATGCAACTAGCTACAACTCTAGCAAATGGGCCACGAGATCTTGGTATGATGACCAACTTTCTAAAGTTGTATTGAGCTCCAAGTTTGGGAAGGTTCTCTCTCCCTCCCTCTCTTTTTCTCTCTCTCTCTCTTTATATAAGCTTCAAAAAAATTGATTCTTCTAGGGTCATTTTTTTAGAAGCACCATCAAATGCTAGTATGGGACAAGGGGAATAGGTAGTTAATTTTGATAAGTGGGACCTATTCATTAGCTTGGTCAAAATTTTAACCCTAAATTAATGACCCATTGATGTGATTAAATGGATGAGTGTTACATATTGGAATGACACCAAATTTAATTGACCTACGTTATCAAAGTGGATATACAAATTTCAATTTATCTCTCTATTATGTTGCCTTTATGACTAAATTAAAAAATATAATTGCAACCGTTAATTTAAAGGTAAAATTAAATGATGTGATAAAGGAACCTATATATCTAATGAGTTCAAATTTTGCCAATTCATAATTTTTATAATACTATTTCATATTATTTCAATTTCCCTTGGAGATATATATATACACATAAATGACCCCAAGGGAAATTGAAATAATATTATAAAAATTACGAATTAAAAAAATTTAAACTCATTTAGATATATAAGTTTTTTTATTATATTATTTTTATTTTATATATATATATATATATATATATATATATATATATATATATATATATATATATATCTAAACTTTAAAGCTCGCTCGCCAGAAGAGCTCCTACTTACTACGCTAACTAACGGGATTGGCCTGCGTGGACTTCAAGGCATGGTTGTGTAAGCTACCCACTATCGTTAACGCGTACTACAGTGAATCTTTATGACTTATCTAAAAAGCTGCATTTCTTCCAATTACAATACTACTGTTTTGAAAAAAATAAAAGTAGACAATGCAACCAGAAGGAGGTCAAAGGCATTCCTTCTTTCCCTTCTTCAATTAATGGTAAGCAAACCTTAAAAGCAACACGCAGCTGCCTTGGCCCGACCATACAGAATCCTTATCACTTGACATCGAACGAAGTCTGACAACTAAGTCCATACCGGCGTCTTCCATACGCGTTAAACGTTAATTATCAAGCAACACGATGGCCCACACCCAAGTTAAGTCACCATGTCAGGCCACACCGCTATTTGTCTTATCCCTGACGAGCTTTGAAAATTAAAGACGGCAATGAACGAGGCGATGGAGCAGTGACCGAATGGACCAACGCGGCTAATTGTGACAAGACATTTCAGCATATTGATGTAGATTGATTTGCGACAGTAGCTTGACCAACTTACAGTGTTATATTCCTACCTCCTCTCGTTCGCTCACTCTTCGTAAGCGAGAACGACTTACCTTACATAGGACAATAGGATAAGCCACCCAGGTTAAAGAAAATTGGGGTTCGGTAGGCGTAATATTAAGCCGTGTCGAGCCAAGCCGAAATGAATATTAGGTTTAACGCTTCAGTTCCAATTATTAAGTTCGATTGAAGTTTGACTTCAAACTTTAACAAATTCTAAAGTTTTAAGTGTAACTTAACTTGAACTTAAAATTTAAAGTTTGGCCAAGTTTAAATTTGAACTTTAATATGTAAATCATGAGCCCAAGTTTAATAGGAGCTTAAACCAAAAAATAAAATTAAATAATTTATATTTAAAGTATATAAGGTAGAGTTTATTTATACTACTTGGAAGTCACCCAGGTTAAGATCTTTGGGGTTAGGTAGGGCTGTTAAAAAACCAATTTGAACAAAGTATTAGGATTTTATGCTTAAGTTCTAATTGCTCAAGCTCAACTTGAGCTTGGCTCAAAGCTCAAACAAACTCTAAAGTTCTAGCTCCAACTCAATTTGAATAGAAAATCTAAAACTCAGTTCAAGTTTAAACTCGATCTTCTTTATGTGAATCACAAGCTCAAATAAACGAGAGTTTTTTTCTATATTACATGGCCAAATATACAAATATTCTATATTCTTTAATTTTTTAGTAAATCTCATATGACTTATGTTAGGACAAAATTGCCCTCACACTGTATATAAATAAACTCAATCCCCGTATATATCCTCATTAAGGTCGTGGAAGGAGGGGGCGCCATTCTAGTAGAGCAGATTGATCGGCGGCTAGAGATGCAAGTCATATGCGGTAGATGACCGATGACAAGTCGACAAAGATGCTAAAAATAGTGTTTTCTTTATTATTTCCCAATATGAAGCATTCTCGGTTAAAAAAAACATTATTTCGCCTGCATCGATTACCCTTTAACCTTTATAATAGATAGAATTATTATTTGTGTAAATTACAATGGAGAGATAGTAAATAATGGTGAGTATGTTGGTGGAAAGGTGCGACTGATGAATGTGGATCCTTAGGTGAGGTTTGGCGAGCTCTTAGTACAAATAAAAGAAAAACTTGTCATTTTCAATGGTAATATGACTTTGAAGTATTTGATTTCATCTTCAAAATTATTTAAACTATATGAATTAGAAGATGATGAAACCCAAACATCAATGTTTTCCATTCATAAGAAGGCAAATAAAGAAGTGTTATCATTATATATGTGGAGATGCACGAAGTTAGGAATAAAAACAAATCACCATCGTTGAAAATGAACCAGACCATGATTAGAGGTGAATCACCATTGTTGGGGGTGTTATCAACCTACCCCAATATGAATGACGGATTTCATATGGGAATCAATAATACGCAATTCACATGTGAACCAGTAAGGTAATATTTAACGTGAGATTACAAGATATTATACTCTATCATGTTCTTGACATCACGCCGAATTAAATAATTGTGTTTATGAAAATATGGTACTTATAATGTTGCATAACTATTGATGAGGCATACAAATGTGATATCTCTGTGATGCCCCGACCCAAAAACCGACCTGGGCCAGGGGTCCGAAAGCAATAAAAACCAAACCCAGAACCAAGAGTAGCACACTCTGAGTGCAAGAGTCTTCTTGTTCCTCTACGTACTTCGGAACTTTAGTACTCCGTTGCGCATAGGCAAGAACTGGCCTAATTATATAACTAATTCGAACCGGGCCAATGTTGCCTTGCCGTTGGTTGCCTACGTACATATTGGATAACAACCACGATGTTACTCCAATACGATCGGATCCGGACGTAGTTCTGCATATTTATTGGCTACCACATACAACCGGCATACCAAAAATATATACGTATAAAATATGTATCTCCGAATATTTAATGGGAGTTATACTAAAACCCGATAAAACACCGGCAACACACATCTCGCTCTATCATAGAGACGAGCACCACATGACCACCACAACATGCCTCGCTCTATTCCAGAGCGAATACATCACATTCACATTCTCGCTCCATCACTGAGTCGAGAACAAACACACACCACACGTCTCGCTATATCACTTAGCTGAGACCACACGCATCACACGTCTTGCTCTATCATAGAGTGAGACGGAATATAATCATAGGTCTCACTCTATCATTGAGCCGAGACCGAACACACACACAACACATCTCTCTCTAACCCAAAGCGAGACGACACACATCATGGCATATAAGCACAGTATATCATAATATAAACACACACACAAGACGTCTCTCTCTAACACAGAGTGAGACAGCACACACCAGGGCATACAAGCATAGCGTATCATAATATAAACACATGCACAACCCGTCACTCTATAACTCAAAGCACACATCATGGCATATAAGCATGACATATCAAGGCATAGCATATACCCTATCTAGCACATGCATTCTATAATTAAATAGGAGGTCAGAAACGCTTACTCCCCTAATGTCTTGCGGGATAGCGGTATTCGAGAAGCTCGTTTCTGGGCGTCCTCCCCCTCAGATCCGGAGATAGCAGACAGAGTCTCCTCTTTCCCGAAGACTTCTCCTTTTCTACACCCGTGGGCGGCGGACAGAACCTCCCCTACTCAGGGTGTTCCTCACACATCGTGGCCCTTCAGTAGAGAATGATGCCTCCCCTACTTCGGGCCACTTCCCTTGATTTGGCCCGGTAACGGAGGATGAAGTCTCCTCTCTCACCGGGCCATCTCTCTCTCTCTCTCTCTCACTCTCGAGGCAGGAGGGTGGCGGACAGAGCCTCATCTTGCCCCGGGTCGTTCCTCTCTTATAGGAGCGCTAACTCGAGGAATGGACCATGTCATTGCGTAGATCGCCCTCGAATTAACTAGGAATGCCTCAAGAACGGAAGAAAGCGTACTCCGAACTAGTTGGAAAACTCCTCCTAAAAAAAGAAAGGAAAAGGAATTTATAGGGGAGAAGCCGAGAGCGTATGAAACACTCTCGGAGACGCACGCGCCACGCACCTGTGTGGTGCACGACGTGTTGGCGTGGGTTGCTGTGCGATGCGCTTGCATGGTGTGGTCATGCGAGGTTAATGTGTAGCTCCCGCACATCGCGCGGGAGCCGGTGCGCGATGCGGGCCCCGTCCCAGGTACACGTAGGACGACTGCGCATCGCGCAAGTCACAGCGCGGGCTTGCGGGCCCCCTGTTATGCGGTGCCACGCTGCGCGTCGGGTGGCGCAGCTGACGCCAGCTATTTTGTCCTCACTTAATTAAAATAATATTTTTCTATATTATTTTAATCCAAAATTATCTAAACTTCAACGCGTGATATCTTCTTACCCCAAAGTCGAAATCGCACATTCTACGTACCGATGGACTTGTGTCGATGAGCCCTTCATAATAAGACCACACTTGGGTTATCCCGCTCTTTTTGAGTGGGCCCCGCCCATGCGGCATGCTTCCTGAGGCCGTAGCTTTCGCTTCCGACCTCCGTTTAGCGCGTTCTTTGATTCGTCACGCTCGTTACTCCGAGCTCTACCCATCTATAGGGGTTTCATCCCTTGAAACCCCCGACAATGACCTAAAAAATTTACCAAATTACCCTTAACCCACCCGGGTTAAGCTTAACCGGAAAACGGGTTGTTACATTCTTCCCCCCTTAAATGAATTGCGTCCTCGCAATTCACCCAGACCAATCTCCACAACCCTACGAAATCCGATAAATACATGGATAGCTAGCACAAACAACATTCTGATAATTTAAATATCAAAAAACAACTTGAGAAACACAATCCGAGAACCACTCGGATAACACTTTCAAAAGCATAACCCGATAGTTAAAAAATTGGGTAAAACTAACATAAACATGATCTGAGACTTCATACTCAGATAGGACAAAAGCAATCTGATAATTACGATTAGATTAAGCATTCATAATCAAAATTCGATAATTTAAGATTGGATGAACCGTCATAACATAATCCAATGACACGTGACTGGATAAAACACTTGAATCACAATCTAATTTTTACATCAAAATCAGATAGATCAATACGCAGAGTCAAAACACGTCAAATCCACAAACTCACACCCGAGTCAAAACTCGACAAATCCACAAACTCACACATGAGTCAAAACTCGTAAAATCCACGAACTCACACCCGAGTCAAAACTCGTAAAATCCACAAGCTTGCACCCGAGCCAAAACCACAAACTCACGCTCGAGTTAAAACCACAAACTTGCACCCGAGTCAAAACTCATAAAATCCACAAGCTCGCACCCGAGCCAAAACCACAAGATCACACCTGAGTCAAAACTCGTAAAATCCACAAGCTCGTACCCGAGCCAAAACCACAAGATCACACCCGAGTCAAAACTCGTAAAATCCACAAGATCACACCCGAGTCAAAACTAGTAAAATCCATAAGCTCGCACCCGAGCAAAACCACAAGATCACACCCAAGTCAAAACTCGTAAAATCCACAAGCTCGCACCCGAGCAAAACCACAAGATCACACCCGAGTTAAAACTTGTAAAATCCACAAGCTTGCACCCGAGCCAAAACCACAAGCCGCGACACCCTACGGCCTACCCTCGGCGCTCATGGGGCAAACGAGGGCCACTTAGGGACAGAGCTTTCCCACGATGCTCTACCCTATGCTCACCAGTTGTCGATTCATTTTTCTCGGCGGGCATCATCACTCTATGATTATTCCGGGTTTTTAAGCCATGAATCAATCATCAGATGTACGTACAATCAATCACATCCAAACACAAGCCGCGATACCCAACGGCCTACCCTCGGCGCTCATGGGGCAAACGAGGGCCACTTAGGGACAGAGCTTTCCCACGATGCTCTACCCTGCACGCGCCACTTGCCGATTTATTTTTCTCGGTGGGCATCATCACTCTATGATTATTCTGGGTTCTTAAGCCCATGAAATAATCATCACATCGTTTAAACATAGCAACATCCATGCTAAGACAATTCCAATTAAATCACTGTATGGAAACCAAAATATTCAGTGGCTCGTACGAAGTCAAATCACATCACTGTATGAAACCAAACATTAAGTGGCCCATACGAAATCAAAACACATCAACACTCACGTACCATCGTACGCACCAAATCATTTTTCAGAAAACATAATTTTCTTTCTAACAATAGAGCCATAAATCTGGCTTGATCAAAACATCGTCATAACAACCAACCCTCAAGATTCAAATCCCACTTAAAATAGCCATTCTACGTTCACATCGCAACTCAAAGACACATACCAAAACAAAATAGACTTGAAATTAAAATTGTGTCTCGATATACGTGTGGATTTACTTGAGGGATACTCATCTATGCCACATGTCCCACAACACTGGCGTTTGATAGTTTCTGGTTAGTAATTCTACTGGCCATTGAGATGCTTTTATAATTTCAAATTGTTTTTCAAAACACATAAGGTTTGAAATTAACTTTTTAGAATAAAACTACCAGCATACTCAAAATGTAGAGTGGTCTACCCACATTGCGTGTCCCATACCACGAATGTTAGGCAGTCCCTCTTCGAGAATGCTACTGGCTTTCAAAATAACTTCGCCTTAAGCTAAGGCGAACTTTCAAAATATGAACATTTTGAAATTTTATTTCGAAACACTGGCAGAACTATCCTTAGAGTGATCCACTAACACCGCATGTCCCATACCATGAGCGTTTGGTGGTTCCTCATAGGGAGTTCTACCTTTTATCAAAATAATTTTCTTGATTTGTAAATGAATTCTTTGAAACACTGGTAGAATTATTCTTAGAGCGATCCACTAACACCGCATGTCCCATACCACGAGCATTTGGTGGTTCCTCATAGGGAGTTCTACCTTTTATCAAAATAATTTTCTTGATTTGTAAATAAATTCTTTGAAACACTGGCAGAACTATCCTTAGAGCGATCCACTAACCCACATGTCCCATACCACGAGCGTTTGGTGGTTCCTCATAGGGAGTTCTACCTTTTATAAAAATAATTTTCTTTATTTGTAAATAAATTCTTTGAAACACTGGCAGAACTATCCTTAGAGCGATCCACTAACACCGCATGTCTCATACCATGAGCATTTGGTGGTTCCTCATAGGGAGTTCTACCTTTTATCAAAATAATTTGAAGTCCATTCTTAAATTCCAAATCATTCAAAATCGAAGTTCAACATATGAACCATTCGAAATTGAAGTCACTTAAAACATTTTCAGAAAATCATATAATGTGTTTAGAACACATATTTCCGATTGAATTTAATTCAAAATTGGAATTCGTATAAAACCCAATCAAACTGACTCAGACAGAAATTTTATATAATTCCTGACTTGAAATCAAAATTTATAAAATCAATGTTCACATCAAATACCTTGCAACACATGCAAGACAAAAATTGTAAATCATTTCTGATTCAAAATCCATAAAATCAGAGTTCGCATGAAATCCAATAAATTACTCGTAGGATAGAACATTCACAATTGGAATTCACCATGAATCCGATACAACACATATGAAATAGAACATAATGTTCAAAGATCGGATTTCTCACATCCGATATCACACATGCGGAAAACCGCGAATCACAATCGAAGTTTATATTAAATCCGATACTACATGTATAAAATGAAACGTTCACAATCGGAATTTTTCATAATTCCGATATAAAGAACGAACAACCACAATCGGAATTCTCTTTAATTCCGATATCACATAAACAGAACGACAAATTGACAATCGGAGTATATAAATGAACTCCGGCACGACACTTTCTAAATGGAAACAACCCTTACAAAATAGCACGTTAAATCAAATCGGAGTTCACCTTAAATCAGATGACACATGCAAAAATGTAAAAAAAATCACAATCAGAGTTTTATATCAACTCCGATACAACACTTGCCGAAATGAAACTTCAGATCGACTCGACCCTCACAAAACAAAACTGCAAATCAAACCGAAATTCCAAATAAAACTTTAGGTCATCACGACCCTTATAGAACTGAACATTAAATCATATCAAAATTTGCCTTAAAACTGATGACACACATATAAAATGACCATTGGAGTATGAATTAAATCTGATAACACACTCATAAAACAAATAGATTCTCATTTAAAAACTTGATTTTGGAGCAAATCAAAATATTATTGCAAATATTTTTCTCTCGCAGATAGAGCATAGCTTCGATACCATTTGTGACGCCCCGACCCGAAAACCGACCCAGGCCGGGGGTTCGAAAGCTATAAAAACCAAACCCAGAACCAAGAGCGGCACACTCTGAGTGCGAGAGTCTTCTAGTTCCTCTACGTGCTTCGGCACTTTAGCACTCCGTTGTGCGCAGGCAAGAACTGGCCTAATTATATAACTAATTTGGACCGGGCCAATGTTGCCTTGCCATTGGTTGCCTACGTACATATCGGATAACATCTACGATGTCACTCCGATATGATCCGATCCGGACGTAGTTCTGCCTATTTGCTACTACATACAACCGGCATACCAAAAACACATACGTATAAAATATGTATATCTGAATATCTAATCGGAGTTATACTAAAACCTAATAAAACACCGGCAACACACATCTCGCTCTATCATTGAGACGAGCACCACACAACCACCACAACATGCCTCACTCTATTCCAGAGTGAATACATCACATTCACACGTTTCGCTCCATCACTGTGCCGAGTACGAACACACACCACACGTCTCACTATATCACTTAGCCGAGACCACACGCATCACACGTCTTGCTCTATCATAGAGTGAGACAAAACATAATCATAGGTCTCGCTCTATCACTGAGCCAAGACCGAACACACACACAACATGTCTCTCTCTAACCCAGAGCGAGACGGCACACATCATGGCATATAAGCACAGTATATCATAATATAAACACACACATAAGACGTCTCTCTCTAACCCAGAGCGAGACGACACACATCAGGGCATACAAGCATAGCATCTCATAATATAAACACACGCGCAACCCATCTCACTCTAACTCAGAGCGAGACGGCACACATCATGGCATATAAGCACAATATATCATAATATAAATACACACACAACACGTCTCTCTCTAGCCCAGAGTGAGATAGCACACATTAGGACATACAAGCATAACATATCATAATATAAACACACGCACAACCCGTCTCTCTCTAACTCAGAGCGAGATGGCACACATCATGGCATATAAGCATGACATATCAAGACATAGCATATACCTTATCTAGCACATGCATTCTATAATTAAATAGGAGGTCAGAAACGCTTACTCCCCTAATGTCTTGCAGGGTAGCGGTATTCGAGAAGCTCGTTTGTTGGCATCCTCCCCCTCAGATCTCGAGACAGCAGACAGAGCCTCCTCTAGCCTCCATGCGTTCATTGCCTTGCACCGAAAGATGACCTGACCAACTCTCCCCTTTCTCGGAAACTTCTCGTTTTCTACGCCTGTGGGCGGCGGACAGAACCTCTTCTACTCGGGGTGTTCCTCACACATCGTGGCCCTTCGGTGGAGAACGATGCCTCCCCTACTTCAGGTTACTTCTCTTGATTTGGCCCGGTAACGGAGGATGAAGTCTCCTCTCTCACCGGGCCATCTCTCTCTCTCTCACTCTCGGGGCAGGAGAGTGGCGGACAGAGCCTCCTCTTGCCCCGGGTTGTTCCTCCCTTATAGGAGTACCAACTCAAGGAATGGACCATGTCATTGCGTAGATCACCCTCGAATTAGCTAGGAATGCCTCAAGAACAGAAGAAAACGGACTCCGAACGAGTAGGAAAACTCATCCCGAAAAAAGAACAGAAACGGAATTTATATGGGAGAAGTCGAGAGAGTACGAAACGCTCTCGGAGATGCGCGCGCCATGAGTCACGTGCCTGAAGCGCATGGCTGCGGGGGGCCCAGCCCCGTGCCGTGCGGGGTTGACGCGCAGCTCCCATGCATCGTGCGAGAGCCGGCCCGCGATGTGGGCCCTGTCCCGGGTACGCCTGGGACGATGTGCGGATGATCGCTTGGGCCCGCGGGCCCCCCGCCACGCGGCTCCACGCCGCGCATCGGGCGGCGCGGCTGACGCCAGCCGCTGGCATCGGATGATGCCAACTATTTTGTCCTTAATTAAAATAATATTTTTCTATATTATTTTAATCCATAATTATCTAAACTTCAACCTGCGATATCTTCTTAACCCGAAGTCAGAATCACGCGTTCTATGTACTGATGGACTTGTGTCGACGAGCCCTTCGTAATAAGACCACACATGGGTAATTTATCCCGCACTTTTTGAGTAGGCCCCACCCATGCGGCATGCTTCTTGAGGCCGTAGCTTTCGCTCCCGACCTCCGTTTCACGCATTTTTTGATTCATTACGCTCGTTACTCCATGCTCTACCCATCTACAGGAGTTTCAAAATTTTACCAAATTACTCTTAACCCACCCAGGTTAAGGTTAACCGGAAAATGGGTCGTTACAATATCACTTATTGGTGTTAGCGTCGATACAATAACACAACTTATATAGATATTGTCCCATTGATATCACGATATAATTTGGAAGCGTATAACCAAATACACAATATTGAGTGAAATCGCATAATCATTAACACATTAATATCCATTGCAAATTGGGAGAAGTAGGAGAGTTCAACTCAACCATTTTGTATTAGACATTGTTCAACATTCCAATGCCTACACAATCTGATATAAAAGTCATCCACAGTGGATTTAGAGAAATGTAGACAATAAATGGGTGTTCTAAAGACTTCATGCCAAAGTGTTAGCTATGATCCCCCATATAGCCCTGAAAATGTTGACAAGCAAGAATTTGAACAATTATAGAGTTATGAGAAATGGAACCAAAACGACAATATTGAGATGGAAAGGATATATGACCATGAAGAATTTGGACACAATGAAGTACCCACTAATATTAACTTTGAGGCCGAGTTAGAGTGAGCCGCAGTCAAGGATCTCAACTTCTTAGAACCAAATATCAGTGTGGATGAGATAATGACGAGTAGTTTGCATGCAAATGATTACCAAAATCTACTCCATTTGGGTGGACAATTCCGAATCGAGGGTGTTGATAGACCTTGCAATAAAGAAAAATTTTACATATCGAGTTATAGATGAGAACAAGAATACATATGCCATGAAGTGCTCTGACCAGTCTTGCAAGTGATACATAGGAGATGACGTGACTATGACAAAGTTATTGCCCAACCATGTGTGTGGCACCACAACAAGACAACTGACCACCCTTTGGCATCTCACCCTTGGATTACGAGAAAATGTTATAGCGTTTTTAAAGATCCCATAGACATTACACCTAAAAAATAGCCACATATTTCTAAGAACTGGGGTATGACTATGAACTACAAGAAATGCTGGAATGCAAATAAGATATAGTATTCACCATATCGTGGTTATGTTTAAACAATTTTTATAAAGTGGAGTTTATGATAACACGACTTTTTAATCTGACGTGTTATCAAGAACACCATAATGACATAGTTATTCCATTGTTTGAGGGTGTCATTGTTGACTATAACAAATTTTGTTTTGTAGGTACTAGACTATGTGATTTAATCGAAAATAGAAGATAAGCAAGGAAGATTTATGTATTGTCAGTATCAATGTATGAATTTCAAAATTAACTCGCTATACCACCAGGTAAAGAATAATTTATTTCATATGTACGTTGATATGTTCTCCACATGTACGTGTAATTTGTCGATGGTCACAATTCATGTCAATGGCAACACAACAATACATATATCATGTGTTGAACTAACATGACCGATGTCATTTGTCGATGGTCGTGTGTTCATTAACACAATAATGTCAATTACCATGTTTTCATTAACATGATATTATTTATACATGATGTAGTGAAGTTGACCAAGCATAGTTGCACATGTGGAAAGTTTCAATATATGGGGTTACCATGTAAATATTTAATTGCAGCAATTGACCACAAACACTTCGATGTGTCTGATTAGTGCAAAAAATGGTACTCCACATATATGTAAAAAATGACATGTGAAGAGGCATTATTCTCAATTACTAGCAGGTACTAGTGGCACTGCCTACAGTTATGCTAACATTCATCCCATCAATACTACTCAAGTAGAGGGGTCGACCATGGAAAAATCAAATAGTCACAACCCAAGCTCAAAGCCTCGTGAAAATGTGAAGCATGTGGATATTTGGAATATAATCTCTAACACTGTAGCAACACACAAGATCACAATGCATACCAGCCTACTTGTGGAAGTAAAATCCAAAAATATTCAAACACAATGGGAAGAAAGAGACATATAAATGGAGAACATCGGATTTCCTTATCCATCCCCGTTCTTCACTTGACTAGAAGAAATCCCATTCCCATATTTTTGTATTCTTTGTTCAATAACACGATGTTTTGATGAATGTCGTGTGTTCATATACAATGGCATATGAATATAATGTAATTGATAACACAAATAGAAGGATTTTGTGTTCAAGTTACTGCGATGTTTTGATGAATGTCAAGTGTTCATATATGAGCGTATATGAATAATGTGTAATTGATAACATGACCTAAGGCAGTTCATGTTCCCCATAACATGATAAATAAACATTAACATGACTTATACAGAATGTAACAAAAAAATTTATATATACTTGTAGATTTTAACACTATAGTTTTGTACAAAACATTGCATAAAAAATGGATGCTACTAGTTACGTCAATCAGTTTAGTCCTCTCCATTTGATGCATCAAACTCCATATCAACTTTCCCACAAACAAAATACACACATAATTGTTTCCTCACCAACATTATGGCTTCAATTTGACTGACATCGGGTTGGAGAACTCCTGCAACAAGCTTCACCGCATAGTACATGACACATATGTCATAGTTTTCATTTGTCTCTTGGTTTGGACATCTACCAATTTTTGGCAGGGGCCACTTTGTCATACCCTTGATCTTCAAGATCATCTCTGATTTGGTTGCAACCTGAAGGCTTATCCTATCAGCCTTGGTGAAGTGGGGAGGGTGAGTGGGTTGCACCACTTGAACCTCTTCTCTATACACCATGTGATGAGAAGGCAGAAGTGTTTGGGGATGTACACATGGATGAATGCACTCTTTGTGTTTCCATTGAGGCCATTCATGAGGTCGTTGGTGACTTTTTGTTGAACTACTACCTTGTCAAGATGCATCCAATGTTGTAGTAATGTTTAATGGTGTGCTTTCCAAACAAACAAATGGGGTAGACTCTTGGTAACCTCAAGTTCCTCTTCTTATGGAGCTCGAAGAACATGTCTATAACCTACGTTTAGAAAAATGTATTATAGTGTGTTAACATAAACACAACAAATAATAATATGTATTATGGAAAATATGATGCACAAATTAGACATATGTCTAGACATACAACAATGACAATGTTGTATTATGGAACACACAATTCATGTGATATCATGTTGTCAAACACACAGTAACTAATATCATGTCATTGAACACATTATAGATGATATCATGTTATCTAACACACAAATACATGTTCTATCATACACGAATACAATAATGGAAAATCAATTCTTTCTACTTACCTCATTCGTGATGCATTCCAGATGGAGCAGTGCAACGTAGTCCGTATGAGTCAGTGTTGTAGAAGGCCATTCTTGGCATGTGTTGGGCATAAATGAATTGATCAGCTCTTACTCTCCCCCCTTAAGATCTCCATGTGAAATGTGTGTTCAATGTCAAGGTAGTTCTCTAGCAGCACTAACATCTTTGCCTTCATCTATTTCTGCTTCTTCTGCTTCTTTGCATGCTCCTCCACATTTTTATGAGTACTATTGTCAAACTTGATTATCCAATTTTTATGGAATTTATGAGATTTTATCATAATTTTTCCTTAATTAAGTGTGCGGACCCCGTAGTGGGCCCCACATCTACGTTAGACGGCGTTGACCCACTTGACCCTCAAAACTTTTATTATTTTATTTCAATATGTTTGGGTGTGATTAAATTTATTTTTAGACAAAAATAACCCTAATTAGCCACTTAGGGCATTTGACCTATTTTGCATCCCATCAATTTATTTACCCAACCCAAAACTCTTATTATTTAAAGAAACCCTAGCCTATTTGCCCAAAGGTGTGTTTTCTTGCCTTAATAACCCCTAATCTTTCAATTTTAGTCTTAATTCTTCTTATCATCATTTTCCCAATTTGATTCTTAATTTCTTGCATTAAAAATCTTATTTTTAATTTCTATTTAAAACCATAAAGAGGTAATTTTTATTTTTAACCAAAGGATATCACACATCTACCTATTTTCAAATTGATTTGAGTATAATAGTTAATTTTAATTAAGCTTTAACAAAAATATTAATTTTTGGGTATGATTTCTTGAGGATTTGAGCTTTTTTGTAGATCCAAAAGCTTCATAGAGGTAAGGAGTGAGCTTTTCCTTGTGGATTTTTATATATTGGAATGCATGATTGTAGGTTTGTGTGGGTTCTTGCTTCATCTTGAGGTTTAATATTAAAAATATATTATTTAATGTTATTTTCTTGTGATTAAGCATGAGAATAATTAGATCTATTACATTCTAGGGTTAGAATTTGATTATATAATTCTCTATGGTGGTTTTTTAATTTATTTTTTATTTTAGAATATTTTTGCTTTAAATTTCAGAAGGTTGAAGACGAACAAGGAAAAAGTGAACTCTGAAGTCCGTTCGAATAGCTAGCCATTCCAATGGCCTGTCTGTCTGATCGAATGGCCAGGCGTTAGAACACCCAGATAGGGCATTCATACGGCCAAATGACAATTTTGTGCCTTGGCCTAATTTTGTGCATTTTGGCTATTTCTTGTTCTCTTCGAATAAACTTAATTCTTTCTGATTATAATGACTTATGATTACCTATAAATGCTACTACGATTGCATTAGAACCATCTTTGAATTATGATTTAGCTCAATCATGATTAGGACTATACTTATTTAGTTTTAGGATAATATTCTACTTGTTCTAAATTCATGTTTAATGACTTCTTCATAATTACTTGATGATTCCAGTATGTTTTAACCATGATCATATACATAAACTTGTACTTGTTATATTAATTTTGGGTTAATTATGTTTCACATATACTTGTCTAGGTCAACATGATGTTACACTTATCTTGAACCCATATTTTGATATTTTCTACACATTTACTCCATGATTTCAATTGGATAGGACTATGATAAGATTATGGATAATTGCATATATAACATTGATTATAGTTTGCTTATGTTTCACATGTTTTAGTTTATGTTTGAACACTATCATTTATGTATACTCTTACATAAACATTTATGATTTTATTTGATACAAATGGACTATGTTTTATGCACATATGGATTGATTTGAGCATGTTTGCTTATACTTGGGCTCATTCAGCATTTGCTCATGTATGTATCATGTTGCATGCATCATCAAAATAATTCATAAATGAGATTAATCATGATTAGCCGTGATTGATCGATTAGATGAATTGGACGTCCTTGAATGTTAGATTAATCGTTCGGAGGCATATCAAATTAGTTTTGCATCCAAAAGGATATGGCTTTATTTTGTGTTCCTTCGAAAACATGGTGTCTCTCCAAGTTGAGATGAGTTGATTGCTATGTGAGTTAAGTTGATAAGCTACCTAGACCCTAAGAATTCAGGATGGTATGTCTGTGTGTACTAGCTTATCACATAGCTCTAGTTTTCTTTATAGGAATTCGTACTTTCCCTGGAAGGTTAGTCCGGGGCAAGCAAATTGCTCTAGTTTTCCTTCTTGAAATTCGGACCTTCCTTTTTTAAGGATTGTCCTAGGTGAGAAGGTGGTGATTTCCTAGTTAAGGAACCTACTCAAACCGCTCTAGTTTTTCCTTTCTAAAAATTCAGACCTTTCTCGCAAGGGGTTGTCCTGGGCGAGTGGGTTTGATTATTTTCTCAATTATGAGACATTCATCATTGATTGTTGCATGTATATGAGAGATAATACTTATTGACACAGATTGTGTAAGAACAATGAAGCTTATGCTACACATGTTATTATTGTATGGATTTGTATGGATATGCAGGATGGTGTGTGGTTTATTCACTTGATTTTGCATGGTGAATGTTTATATTGAGAAATGATTTTGCATTATATGAATGATTAAGAATTGATTCATATGTTTACACATGATGTGTATATGTTTTATGAGTCATGGATGAACCCATGATGCACAAGTGGCATGATATATGCTTATGGAATGTGAGTTATATCATAATATGCAGGTGGCATGATTATGTGTTTATGGAATATGTTATACATCATAATATGCAGGTGACATGATTATTTATATATGGAATATATTTGACATAATGCATAGATGGCATGAGTATATGTTTATGAAATGTGGATGACAATATGATGTTTAGGTGGCATGGAGATATGTGGTTTATCCTATAATGAATGAGTGTGGTGAATGGTTATGTGATAAATGTTATGTTGATAACACCTGTGATATCATTATATGTTTACTTTCCGAATTAAAGGCCTTGTTGAGCATTGGCTCACCCCTCTTTGTTTTGGGGTTTTTGTTTTGGGGTTGCATGTCATGCCATACAAGTGCTTTGAATGGGCTTTACATTGAGCATGAGAATGGTTCCGATTATTAAGAAGAGTTATGGATGTTTGGCTTTATGTTAGATTGATTTCATGTATGTTCAGCTCATACATTTGACTATACTTCACACTTATTAGCCATTATTGGCTTAGACATGCTTAGCGTTAATGTGGGTATGAGTGGTCTAATACATTAATTAGTAGTTTTTTCTTTGTTTTATTTGCTTTTATACAAAGTGTTTATGCGCTACTCCATTGTGTGTTCACCCAAGGATGAGTTAAGCCTTCCGCATATCAACTCGATTTAGTAGTGTCACATGCTGCATACTTCTTGGTCCGGGGTCAGGTAAGGGGTGACGTGTGTCATGGCGTGACATATTATCACACAAAATCGAGCCAAATTTCCTTATCTCTTACTTTTGCACTACTCCGGAGAGTTTGGACTAAAATGAGGAGGTTTAAGGGTTTTAGCCTTTTTTAAAAAAACAATGCTTTAACGAAAAAATATTACCAATTGATCTCTCCTTAGATCAATCGATTGATCTTAAAATAAATTCTATTTTTTTAATTTTCCAAAAATTAGGGAAATTCAAAAAATTATAGTAATTTCCTAAAATTATTTTATGACTTTATTTATAAGATTTTTATGATGATCATAATGAAAAATCAAACACTAAAAATAAGCAAAGTTGGGCTCCTTTTGACGAATAATTAATTTTTCTTTAATCTAAATACATCCACATATTATGTTCATTCATGCATTGCCTTAGATTAGTCAACTTATTTGGTATGTGATTCTCAATTTTTATTTATTCTTTTTAACACTTTAATATTTTTTATTGATTTTTAGAAGAAACCATCAATATTTTTAACTCTTATATATTTTAATCTTGAAACTGACTAGATCACTCTTATTGAAACTGAGACAAATTTGTTCATACCCTAGTAAAGAAAAAAATCTCATTTTTTAACTCACTTTAGCTAGAATCTATTTACATTTTTCTCCTACAAAGATAAAAAATTAAAGTTCAAAAGGAATATTCCTATGTTTTTTTTAGTTATGATAGTATTCTTCAAATTATTTTCCCAGGGCTTTGCTTTTTCTGAATCTTCTCAACTTGCATCTTTTTATTCATTTTCTTTCATTTTCTTGATGTCAAAGGGTTGAGAGTTTCACACTAGCATAGGCTGACCTAAGTAGTTAGCCCTTCCCCTATCAACTTTATGAGGACAATTCAATTGACTAAAACATATTGAAGTATATAAAACTTACAATTATTTAATGACATTATATGAACTGTTTATCTTTTGAATTCTAAATAAAAATCTAGCTTAATATCCTCTGATTTGATCACTAAGACTCTACTATAATCTAAACGCCTAAGTCAACTTATATTTAAGAATTATCTTTTCATCTTCATTTATAAAATTGACAAGTCTAAACATGATGCGTACATATTTAAAAAATCAAAGAATTGCAACATAAAGCAAAATAATCAAATTGATATTCACTCTCCTTAGTGTATCTTTGTCTTCGTTAAGGTATATTGAGCACACAAATCATATTGGTTATTAGTTTAAAAGAAAATTAATTACATTATATGTCAAGAGTTGAACTAGTCACAAACAAAATCAAAGCAAATTGCAAACAAGGCAAAAGTTACACTATTTTTTTGTATTTTTTATCATATTCTATTTTTTTTTCAATTCAAAATCTATAAATTAAAAGACATGCAAACAAAGCAAAATGCGAAAAAATAAATCATAGATACAAAGTTATATCTCTTTACTTAGAGATGATAAGGTCCCTAGTTTTGCCTAGCCAACCTATCCTAAGGCAATCTAAGGTATTTTTTCTCAATCAATCTTCTTCACTCACACTTGCTTCAACTTCTTCTCATAAACTTAGTGGGGTAGCTTAGGGGTCACATTGTTAGTATGTTTCATCTCCCTCTTCTTTGACCTAAGTTTGAAAAAATGACTCTTTGGTCACACTTTTTTAGTATGAGAATTATTATAGTAAATGTTACACACTCTATAATACTAAAATTTATATTCCATTCCTTTTCTATTGACAAAGGTAGGCACTTCTTAGATTGTTTATCATTCTTTTCAGTCTTCACAAATATAGTAGGTTTTGCCAATGGGGTAGACAAGTAATTCCTAAAGCCTAAGACAATCTTATTAGTTTAACTAATGATCAATAAAGTCTCCAATGTCTTCTTCCCACTCTTAAATCCATTTAACTTCTTTAAATGACATATGTTATCTATTAAGAGCATTAGACTTCTCTATTTCATGTTCAAGGTAATTCACTTCTATCTCAAGTTTGATGTTGAACTCTCCTAATTTATTTGCCTCTTGAGAAGACAAAACTAACTCATTTTTTTTCATTTTCAACTCTCTCTAAATGTATTTGATTTTTCTATTCAATACTATAAATTGTTAGAGGAACCCTTTCTACTAATCAGAATCAAAGTAAGACTCTGAGTTCTCTTCAAGAGAAGTGGACTCATGAGACTTTTCACTTGAACTATCTTCCTTTATACTTGCATAAAAGGTAATATAGTTATATATTTCATTTTCCTCAAAGGAACTCTCATCAGAGTAAATTACTTAAACCACATTTCTTTTTTGCTTATTATCAAACCCCTTTGATTTCCTAGGTTTATTCTGAGAAGAACTTTTAGAATTATTGTTAAGATAATCAGCAACAAAATAATCTAATCTGCCACATTTAAAGCACTTCATGTTCTTCTTATCTTGTTTCTTTTGTCTCTCATCTTTCTTATCCCCTTATTTCTTTCTTGAATTTTGGCTCTTATTCTTAAACTTAAAATTCTAAGATTTCATAAATTTCTTGAAGTTTTTGGCTAAAAAGATTATTAATTTTGTATCATCTTCATATTCTCCTAAGGTGTTCAAAATTTTATTCTTCTTGTATGATTTCTTAAATGTCTTGAGGGCAATTTATTTTTCTTTTAATTTTTTAAATAATTCTTTCTTATTTTCGTAAAAGTCCTCATACATCTCAAAGGTTCTTAGGTTCCTTACAAGTTTTTTAATGTCTAAGGTGTCTTTTTTTTTTATATTCATTAATAGCAATTACCTTAATTTTAAATTTAGAGCACAAGGACCTTAAGAGTATTCTAACATTAAGGTAGTCAGGAATAGGCTCTCATAATTGGTCACATGTGTTGACAATATCCGATATTTTAGCATAATACTAAAAAATTATGTCATCTTTATTCCCTCATTATATTTTACGAGTTTATCCCATGCAACTTTGGTGGATGTGTAATTTGACATTAACCTATGTTGTGATTTTCATAAAGTAATAATGGTTTTACTATTTTGATTTTCAAGTTTTGTCTCATTTTCATCTCATTCACTTTCATGTTTTAAGATTGAATTTCATCTTTATCTTTGGCTATGGGAGGATTCCATCATTTAATCACATCTTTCCAGGCATTGTTGTCAAGAGCTTTAATAAAGACTTTCTTCTTATTCTTCCAATACGAAAAGTTTTGACCATCAAATAATAGTTTACAATTCATGGAATTACCCAAGTTTTCATATTCAACCATTGAATTATTTGATGCAACCATTAAGATCAAACAAATTAAACCACCTAAGCAACAACTTTTAAGCACTTAAAGTAAGGAGAATTCTAAGAGCAAGTAAAATCACTAATTATGGCACATAAATAAGAAAGTTTAGCAAGTAATTCTCAGAATAAATAAGTAAACTAAGCACAATTAAGAGATTAAACCCTAACACAAGATATATAACTCTAAGAATAAAAAATTAGGAAAATTAAGCAAGCTTGACACACAATAGCATGTAAAATCAGATTAATAGCATGAAATAAAAGTAATTTTTAGGTAGAAAACCTCAGCTACCATTTAAGAGTTTAATATATAATTAGAAAGTAGTAGTAGATCACTAGATTATTTTTTAAACTTCTATTTCATAGAAGCAAGAATTAAGAGTTCTAGCCTCTACATGTATGAAATTCTAATTAACAACATAAACGGATTATCTAAGCATAAATTATTTATCTATCAACTATCTAATCAAACAAAGCATGCAAATCACACATGAACACACAATAATTTAATGCGAAAAACCCAACTTAAGTGGAAAACCATGACAACTTCACAGGGCCAAATCAATACACTAGTGAGCACAAACTTACAAGACACTAAGAACAACCAACCTTTTTAGACTTTACACAAATAAAAACTCATTCTCTTTGTTCAGTTCTCTTAATTATTGACTTTCAAGTTTCTCTCTCCTTTGAATCCTTGAAGTTCTTCCTCTTCATGTTCCGTCTTTGTCTCCTTCTAGAAACTCAATCGAAGAATCTTTCAATTGTTAATTTACCTTTGAGATTCTTCAACACATTTAAAGAATTTGTTATGACTCTTCTTTTGTTACTATGTGAGAATCTTCTCTTTCAGTTGTGTTTCTTCATGAATCTACCATTAATATGTACATGAAGCTTTTTGTTTAACTCTCTAGGAAAACAATGACAAACGAACTCTCCTTCTTTCTATATTATTTTCTAAATCCTCCTCTCTTCAAATTCGTAGTTCTCTAGCCTTTATATAGGTCTATAAGTTGGTTTGAGACTTTGACTCCAACTATGAATGAAATCTCTTCTGAAAAGCTTAAACTAGGTAACCATAATTGACAACAATCGATCGTTCATTATTTCTCTAAGGTATTACTCTGCTAAAAATTAATTTGTCATTAGGGTGATCGATCGATAAAGTCTCGGTCTATTTTAAAAAGGGCTATTTAAGGTGCAGTCGATAGATTCATCTTGTGTATGTTGTAGTAATCAATCGATGATACAATAATTTTATAATTTTGCCCTTTTTACCTTAATTTGGTTTGAAATTCTCAAAAATCACTTCCTAAGCCATTCTAAGTTATTTTTGTATGTCAATGTGATAAGTATACTTTGTATGTTATTTTACCCTTAATTATTGCATTTTTTAGTCTTATTTATTAGTTAGTATAGTTTAAATAATTAGGAATTAAGGTTAATTAGGTTAGGAAAAACTTGTATGACGTTTTAAAGTAAATTGGCTGACTTGTGTTATTTTTGTGGAGTTTCTTTATTGTCGTTCGAACGGGATATAATGGCATTTGAATGCTAACACGTGATTTAAACAGAAGCCATTCGAACGGGCATGTAGGGCATTCGAATGGGACAACACACATTTTCCTATTTTGAGCGGGTTTTAATTTCTTTTCCTATTAGACTTCCTCCAACAATTCTTATGCATTTATAAAGCCATATTTGGCTTGAAATTGAGGAATGACAATAGATTTCCTAAAGCGAAAAAAGGAGAAGAAGATGGAGGAGCATTCAAAGCTTTAAACGGAGATTCAAGATCTTTCTTCTACAATAGAAGGCTAGATTTTTTTTTACTTTGGAGTGGATGAAACTATAGGTAAGTTTTAGTTTCTTTTTCTTTTTAATTTAGATCTCAATTGTGAATAATGACAATTATATGATAAGTATTTCATTTTTAATGGAAGAGTTTTTCATGTTTATTAAATTTTATGTTGATTTATTATCTTATAGATGATAGATTGATGTGGTTTTGATATTTACATCGATTCTAATTTTTATGATTTAGATGAGATAGTCATGCAGTAGTTTTAATATTTATATAATTAATTAATTGGATGAGTTATACTAAGATTAGATGCGTAGTGTCTATAGTTTAGTTTAGTGTAGATAATTTATGCTATTGTTGAAGATAGTTCACGCCATGGATTTAATTAATCATTCTTTTTGAAGTAATTCTAGCTTGTAGCTGAGAATACTTGTAATCATCTCCTCAACTTTTTCAGCCTCCTCTTCTATTTTCATTTCTTGAGGGACCTCCTCGGTTGTCTCCTCAATTGCTAGGCGTCCCCTCCAACTACTTGCTCAAAAGGCCCTACAGGAGGAGGTGGTGCATGCTCAAAAGCAATACAACTTCTATTGTAGGGATGACTGCAAATGGAAGTTCATCCTCCTCATTCACCACCTCTGTCTCCCCCATTGAATCTCTATGTGTAACCTTCATGAGAATGATGTTGCTCCTCGCCCACTTCCCCTCAGCAGCCGGGCCAATGCCTTGGATCTCCTCCTAGCTAGCTCTATCTTGGCCCTTTGTTGTACCACCATGTACCTCATGCATCTTGGTATTGGGGGTAGTCGGGTAGCGATATGTCCGGCATTGGTTGATGATTAATTCTACGGCTTGTTTTGTTGAGGTGGATCTTCCCGGGCCTACCCAACTTCATCATTGATTTTCTCAAGGAATCTAGTGATATTGTTTTGTTTGACCTTGAATGCCCTTTTCTTAACCTTTGGGGGGTCAACTTTGACCACAACTAGCTCCCTTATCCATGCACAAGTCGGGTTCAGTCGTATTAGCATGAATACAAAAATCTTTATAAGTCATGCTATTGATGTCACGACAACTTATGCTTAGCATTTTAATGATGATAAGAAAAATCTCATAGCTGTGTTATTGATAACATAACTATTTGCATTAGTGTTTTTAAAAAATTATAATTATCATCATAAGTTGTGTTATCAATAACACATGAACATGACATATGAGCTTAATGAAAATGAAGTTAGGGAATAATTAACTTACCGAAAATGAATTATTAAAATGTAGATGTAGGTTCGTTTTGAATTTTCTCTTGCACTGAAGGCCTAGACTTTGATTTTGAAGCAAATGGGGGTGCATCTTGAATTCAGCTGCTAGAGGAGGTAATGCTTCTCAATGTTCTTGCTGGTAAAAAACTTCTTTAGTTGGAGGTTGCATATGTTCAATTAAACTGTGGCTACCTCGATCAAGTTTCTAACATGTTGTAGCGTCACTTCCACGATCTATATGATCAACCTTCACATCTTGTGGATGGCAGCCTTCTACATCGCAAAATTAATAATCCCTGACCTATGTTGAGGGGCATAAAATAGCCTTCAATGACATCTAAGGCTAGATGAGATTGGCCTGATGTCTGTACCCAATTGTTTTTACTAGAAAAGGTCTCCCCTGGCCTGTGATAGTGGTTTGAGTGTTGGCCTTCCTTGTTAGTCTTCTTGGCCGGCCGCTAGACAATGAGCAAATGGGTCTCTTCAGCAATTGGATTTATTTAAGGTATCACCTCGAAGTCAACCTTCAGACAAATGAACATCTTGTTGTATCACTTCTTCATCCTGTGATGAGCCAACAACTTCTTCCTTAGTTCTCATATGAAGGATCAAGCTTGGCGGCCTTCTCCACTCCTCTAACCAACTTAGTCATCCTGCACCACATCTTGCACCTGTGAGTATGTGAAGACAACTTTGTGCCCATATACATGTTTGCTAAAAAAGCCACATGTACGTTACAAAAACAAACACATTACTAGTGCTTCGCGATCAGGTATGTCGTGTTATATAAAAGACAATCCTATGCTAATCATGTAATCAATAGCATGCTTCTTAAATTATATGCTAATAAAATTATTGTGTTACCAATAATACACACTAGTGAATCTACCGTATTATCGAAGACACGCTAATCAAATTAATATGTTATCGACATCACACCAATAAAACATCGTGCTATTGACAATACACACTAGTTAATTGATTATATTATCGATGACACTCTAATCGAATTATCATGTTACCAACAACACGTTATTTCTACTATGAACACAACATCTTAATTAATCATGTTTTTAACTATACACTAATCATGTTTTCACTACTACAAAGTTTTATTTGTAGAATGAATGGAGCCCCTGTTGGAATTTGACTGTGGTGGAGCAGTCTTCTTCTATGCTCTTAATGTTTTCATGGGATGAAAATATCCTTCATCTAAGCATCTCATGCATGGCTGTTGCCAAGTTGTACCTCCCCATTGCATCAATGTCATCCAAATAATCTTATAGCAATATGGAGATAGATCTATTGCTCTATGTGAATAGATCGAGTGCACCCATATGCTAAGCATGCTCGGTCTTCATCGGAGGCATCATTCCTTTTAGACATCTGCTTCAAAATTTACTGAATTTTATTCTCAGCCAGCCTTTTCCTAGAGAAGATCAATTTGAAAAAAAGGCCCTTTCATTTGGGCTACCTTTGCTTCTCAAGTTTCTAGCTTTACCTTGTTTCCATGAGCCCTCAAACTAGTGAAGAAGGCAACATCTTCCACTTTTGATGGGTAGAATTTTCCCCGGATGTTAAACACTCCTTGTCAGTCATCACAGCCCTCACCTATTAGTACGTGCGGTAGCATTTTGGAGATGACCACTTTCTCTCCTAGTGTCCTCCAATATTTGCTTACATCCCTAGCTTCGACAAGGTCTTGCGAAAGTTTCAATCCTCTAGAGAAATTGTATGTGCCTAGCCCCGACCACCCCTCATAAATTCTCTCTGTCATGCCTAAAAAATTTTAATCCCATTTTCATAAGTAAAATAGTGAAAACAAAATTTTCAAAACTTTTTGTCAAATCTTCAACAAGATATCTCAAGGTGCAACTAACTTATTTTTTGAACATACAAATACTAAATCCTCTACAATAGTAATCCAAGTCAAATCACATCTTAGATGGAACTCGGTTTTGCCTAAGTACATGTCTGAATATCTTGATATGCACAAATACAAAAAGATTGGCACTCACATGCATAAAGTTATCTTCCTTTAAGTAAGATAACAACAAACATGCCAATTAGCCTAACAACATCTTCCATACAACACATCCAGAGTTGTAAAGTAAGTTTAAACCTGCAAGGAACTAGCATCATATGATGCTACGTATATGAATATATCCAGTGTGATGACTAAAAAGTACTATAAATTGACCACGCACATGACTTCATCACACCATCATAAATTAATAAAAATTTTATTGAGTAGAATATATCACTAAGGCTAAACATAAGTAAAAATAAGTATCACCTTCATCAATGTTTTCACATGATTTCAAATCCATAATGTGATCTCACTTTAAAGTATATTGCTCCATAAGTGTAAAATCATAAGACTCTCATGATATGGCAGGAATGTCTAGGAGTACAACCATGCCTCACTAAACCATGAACTACTCACAATCGGACCTCAGTTATTCTGAAGTTTGCTCACTCCATCCATGCCATGAAGCTAAAGCCTATATGGGCACATAGACCCAAGTGGTTGAGATTCTGACTTCTATGATCATTGAAACCTCTTGTATTGTGTTTTGTGGGACCATACATATTTTAATGCTCTAGTCCATTTGAACTCATCTCCTGGGTGAGGGATACAGTTCTATATAACTTACATTCTTAGAGATCTAAAAGACCTTAGTCCTATTTTATACCAAACCCTTTTCATCAACTTGGCTAAAGACTCACTTGAGAGCCAGATACATATAAGGATCCTTTGCCTTTAAGTGCCTTCATACAACAATATGGGGATGCCATATCCATTACAAGGATTTTCACACAAGGGCACTTATACCCAAACATCATCAACCACAACATCACATATAATTGCGTTTCATTCATTTAATATCATACTATTATGTCTTATAATTATAACCAAAAATATTTAACATTTACTACTAAAAATTAACCAAAACCAACTTATTGTCAATAGACTCATCAACATATCCACTAGGTTACCAATGCCTGTCGGTAACCCACAAATGAATCAAACCCTCTATGACAGTGGGATGGCAAGAAAATTCCTCATCTACGTCTCACCGACATGTCGACCTCACTGCTTGTGACTCAATGGTAGCACACTGATGTTGTCTATGCTCATCAATGCTAGTACTATCATATTCTACATTACATCAACAATGTCACTGACGTGATGGTGGGCATGATGATGGGTGCCGATGGTCGAGAAAAATAGCAGAGACTGTCACAACTATCCAAAATCCCTCCAAAAACATACTAATACATATTTCATCACTTATAATATCTCTTAACAATATTATAAATTGATTTCATAGAGTCAAATATTCAATTAACATAAAACACATGATTCAACATCATCATCGTAACAGGAACATCATAGAAATTCATACTTTCATTCTTTCACATCCAATGATTTTGTAATTCAAATCATACATGCATATTCTATGTTACGTTATAATAACAATCTAACCTATTTCACTATATAAAAATATTTTTTCATGCGTGATACCAAGCAATGCCCATAGAAAATTCCTCCCTCCCTTGAGTTCACTTCATTTAGAGAGCCCTTTATTTTGTTCGTCTTCGTTTTGAGAAATTATTCTAAGAAAAAATATGAGTCTAAGGGCCTCAAAACTCAGTTATAAGGGAAAGGGGAAGAAACTCTAGTTTAAAATAGTCAAACTGGGTAGTTTTTGAGTGAAATAGCAAAAGTACCTGGTCAATCAGCGAGCTCATCAACACGTTTGTGGTTGCCAACAATAAGTGCTAACATTACTTAATCTCAACTTTTGGGTGGCCATAACTTCCTCATACAAACTTCACCTAACATGTTCTTAGTGGTGTTACAATGATATTTCTATCTACATTCTAACCACAAAATTTCTTATCAAAATTCATCTTGTTGGAAAAGTTATATTGGATCGGCAGGTGTCAGCTAGTCACTAACAACACCTTGGGTCCAACTTTGATGGTCACAACTCCAACCATACTACGATTCGTGCATTCTTAGATGATTTTTGAAGCTCTGTCTATCTAGTTTTCTATCCAAACTTAAATTTAAATAGCATAATAAGTTAATGTATTGAGAATACCCAAAGGTTAAATTCATTGTTTCCACACGTACTCCAACACTTCCTTGATGTTGCATCTATTATAGCTTCCTCATTTGAACATCGATTTGGACACTATTCGATGATATATGAATCTCTCTTTGTTTATTTTTTAATAGCTAAGTTTCATATCCAAACTTCATTTATAAAGAAAGTTATTATATTAAGAAGACCTAAGGGTCAAACTTATTTGTTTTCAATAGGCTTAAGTATTAGGAATTTAAAAATTATGAGGTGTTACACTCTTCTTCTTCTCTAATGAGGCTTTCAATTATTCCTCCATTCAATTGTCTTATTGTTGCCTATAACTGTCAAAGATGTACGTCAGAATTTTATAGTACATTATGTAGCCATTTACAATAGGTTGTGATTATTGAGATTATGTAACTATAATAAATGGCTTGTGACCATTCAAATTATGTAATTACTAATATAATAGGAAAAAAAATCAAATGATCATTTAGCTTTTGTAATTACCCAAGTAAACATTATATACATGCTAAGTCCATTTGTCGTGTTATCTAGAACACGATGTGCTTGCTTACGTATACATGATAACACAACTTTTCAATAAGACATGCTATTGTTAATGCAATATATACATATCATATTGTTTATAACACGATATACGCACAATGCATGTATTTGTAACTATGAAACTAAAACTAGGGTGTGAGGATGGCTTGACCTGCATGTAAAGATTATCATGTTATAAAAAATACAATATATGAACTTAGCATGTATAGGTAACTAAAAAATAAAACTTGGGTGCAATGATGCCTTTACCAGTTTTGTTGTTCACCGTAGAAGTCACTAACTTAGTGTTGCCACTGACTCCGCACAGACTGTTCCCCTATGGTCACCTCAGCCACAAACAGAGAACCACTGATTGAAAATTGTTAGATGGTTGAAACTCACTTTTGACTGGACGGATTTTGGAAATAGCCTGTCAAAAATCAAAATTTGCACTAGACTTCTCATTTTTCACTAGTTGGATTTTCGTAATGGCCAGTTGGAATTGGAACTTACACTAGACTTCTGGTTGCCTTTTGATTTACGCACTCTCATCATTGCGTAACATTATTTAAAACCCTAAACCCTTCTAAGGGGTATTTTCATCCATCATTTTTTGACTTCATATAAAGCAGGGTTTGATGGCATTTCTTTAACTAAATTGGGGAATATATAATATTTTCATGTTGGGTTAGGGAATATGAAAAAAAACTCATGATTTTTTTAGGATGGGATGTTTAGTCACAACCTTAATCATACGTATGTTGTGTTGATTCCTAAAATATCAAACAGAAACATTTTCGTTCATCCAATCAGCTCGTGTAATTTCTCTTATAAAACAATATAAAAAATTAATGAATCTTATGTAGCCCTTTATGCACAAACTTGTCTCTCCTTGCCAAACTGCTTTCTTAAAAGCGAGACCTATACATGATATCATACTATTGGCTCAAGAGTTGTTTCATTCTATATATTGGAAATAAAGAAAATTCAATAAGGAAGGAGGACTGGTTGCTTTTAAATTTGATATAGCTAAGCTATATGACTGCCTAAATTGGAGTTTTTTAAAAGTTCTATTGTTGATATATATGGGTTTGATCACAATTTTGCCCAGAAAATAATGTTATGTATTACAACAGTGCAATATAGTGATGGTCAACAACTCCCCAGGGGAAGTTTATTTATCCCAAGAGAGGATTGCCTTAACGTGATCTTCTTTCACCTTTTCTCTTCATAGTTGTATAACAAGTCCTTTCTGCTTTATTATTGAGCTCTAAGGAAATTCTACCATGCAAGGAATCAAGCTATGTAAGGAATCTGATCCAATTAATCACCTATTGAAAGCGGATGATCTAATCCTTCTCTTTAAGCTACATCTAAAGCCATGAGAAAAATAATTCACCTATAGTATTTGAGAAGAATAATTCAATATTGTCAAGCTGTATGCCTTGCAATAAATGCTGAAAAAATAAAGTTGGAGTGTAGCCTCAGTGTTTTGAGTTACATGATCACGAAGCTTAGAAGTATTTTTCGTATAAAAGGAAGACTGGATATTGATAAATCTCTTGGAGTGCATATGGTGAAAGGTATTGTTCGGAAGCGACACTGTCAGAAATTGATTAATGAATGTTCAGAAAAAATGAGCCGGCTTGAAATCTAATCTTCTTAGCGAGGCTGGGAGATGTACCCTTATCAAACCCACGGCTACGCTGCTTCACGTTATCGTTGTCCACAAATTCCCTCTTTGTTACAAACATGCTGGACAAAACCTTTTGTGATATCTATTGGTCTCAACACAATGATCGAAAGTTTCATACCATGTGTTGGGATGTTTTGACGCTTCCCAAAAGGCTAGCTATGTGGATTGGCGTTCAAGAAAATTCAATTTTTTAATGTGGCCATGCTTCTCAAAAAATTATGGGAGGTGTTATTTGTAAAGTGGCTGGATCAGCAGAAGCATAGTAAGAGGGGGGTAGCGCACCAATCAAACACTAATATTTTAAATCAATCTACAATGAAATATGCATAGATCTCTAATCAATTAGTAATAATCATATATCCAATCAGCGAATCATGCAAATAGGAATTCAATATGGGATAAATACAAACTGACCTAAGCGTTCTAGCCTTTCACGCCCTCCAAGAACCGGCCCTTGCATGTTAATTACAAGATCTAACAAGTAATAGAGAAAGGAGATTACTTATTGTTAGAAGTGGGCATTATTAATGGGTTAAGCCCATATTATTTAGATAGGCATAATAATGGTTATGTGGGTCAAGCCCATATTACTCAAGTGGGTCAAGCCCATTTGGTAGAGAAGGCCCAAGCCCACTTCATATTGAATGAGAATATCACATGTGAATTGGTTGAAGGAGTGAATAGTCCCACATCGCCTAGGTGAAGGTGATGGTGTTGGTATATAACGCTTTAGTTTGGCCTTTCATGTTAGGCCCTTGGGCCAACCTACTTTTGTGGAGGAGAGAGATGTTGGACCAATGCACCTAGGTGGGCTAACCCACACGCGCGCCGCTGCCGTCCAGTCGGCTCGGCTCGGCTCGGTTCGATTCGGTTCGGTTCGCACGCCTGGCCGGTCGGGTCGGGTTGGGTTGGGTTCAACAAGATAACACTTATGTGTTAATCCTTCACAAACCACCACTTGGAATAAAGGAATTCTCACCAACAAACCAGCCCTTGATTCAACCTCCACGATCCAGCTAAGGAGGGGACTCTTCACCTCCTTTCAGCCCGCCAAAGAGACCAAGGAGAGGGGAGAATTGGTGCTGCTAGCAGCAAGGATTCTCTCCTCTATGTGCAGGCAAACCAAGTGAGAGAGAGGGGACGCAATTGGGAAGAGAGGAGGAAAGGAGTGGAGTGGCCAAAACTTAGGGCATTCCTCTCTTTCTCTCTTTAAATACTCTCCCATTTCCTTCTTTAGGCAGGCTTATATGGGATTTTCTATATTGGCTTACTTTTGGCTTCTATTGAGGTTTAAAACACAATGGGAGCGGGCTCTAACTCTCAGGGCCCACGGAGGCCTTGACCCCTGCACATGGCCAAGCCCGCGATAGGGTTGACCCCTCGCTAACTACGGTCCCACCCTCAACACATTATTCAAGCATATGGGCTCCACAACGTGTTAATGCACAACCTAGTCGAATGCCTAGTGTGCGTGTGTGATGTTGACGGGTCCCAATTGAATTAGTATAACGAAGGCACATGTGGGGTTGGCGTGACCTGTCACGGACGTGCCTCTTGGGCAGCCGGCCATGCGGCGCTTGTAGGCCAAAGGCCCACCGAGCAAGCCTTTGCGTGGGATGAGAGGTTTGCCTTACACGGATGCATTGCGCAAATCACTTACGGGTACTCATGCAAAGCAAAGAGGTAGGGGGCAGAAAGTGAGTCACATTGCAAGGAAACGAATAAACACAAGCATGGAAAAAAGATGCATTCACTATCAACAAGTTTACAAGCAATGGGTGCAACAACACTATGACCAACAACACAACTACTCACTCCCCCCTATGTAGCATAAGAGATTTTTTTTATATGGCTGGAGTGGCAGCCAAAGTGGCTATACGGGCATGGTGGCACCATAAAACAAAAATAAAGAAAATACATGAAAATAAAGGAATGTACATGGAAGTAAAGCAAAAAGGTAATTGGTAGGGTGCCTTGAATGTAGTCTGTGACATACTCCCCCACTCAATTCCGTCAACATCCTCGTAGACGCTTCTCCTAGAGGTAGGATTGTACTTGATCAGCATAATGGTTGAGGAGTTCTTGGGGCTCCCAGCTATGTGGAAGGTCTTTCCACTTGATGAGGAATTCGCGGGTTGTCTCCTTGCCGCCTTTGACTTCACGATCAGCGATGATTTCTTCAAGAATTCTAATGTCGATGGTGACTTTGGGATTGCCGCATGTAGTTTGTTGTCTGGAGAGGTCTTCAGCATCTGCATGGTATGGCTTCAGATAGCTAGCGTAGAAGACTGGATGGATCTGCAGCCACGGCGGTAGTTGCACCTTGTAAGATACCTTCCCGACCCGCTGGAGGATGGGTACAGGGCATTCATACTTGCGGATGAGACCTTTGTGTAGCTGGCGAAAGAGCTTCAGTTGAGCTGGGTTGAGCTTGACCAGCACGAGATCCCCTACACTAAAGGTAGAGGGTTGTCGACCTTGATTGGCCCACTTTTTGGCACGGGAAGCGGCCTTTTCGAGATAGGCCCGCGCGAGTTCAGAGGTTATGCTCCAGTCTTGTGCAAGGCAAAAGGCGATGGGCTGTTGCCAGAATAACCCAAAGCCAGGGTGTGGGGCGTGGCAGGCTGGTGGCCGGTGGCTAACTCAAAAGGGCTCTGGTTGGTGGCGGAACTCTTTTGTAGGTTGTACGAGAACTGGGCAACATCAAGGAGATTGACCTAGTTCTTCTGGTTGGTGCTGATGAAATGGCGTAGATACTCTTCAAGGAGAGCATTAAAGCATTGTGTTTGTGGATGCATGCTCGATGAGAAACTTAGCTTGGAACCAAGCAACTTAAATAGTTCAGTCCAGAAGCGGCTGGTGAAACGTCCATCCCAATCACTAACAATAGATTGTGGCACCCCCCAGTACTTGACAATATTCTTCAGAAATAGGTGGGCAGATTCTTCGGCAGTACAATGCTTAGGAGCTGGCATGAAGGTGGCATATTTAGAGAAGCGGTCCACAACCATCAAGATTGACCCATATCCACCAACTTTAGGCAAAGCTGAGATGAAGTCGAGAGAAACACTCTCCCAAGGTCCCAGTGGTATAGGCAGTGGTTGAAGGAGGCCACGTGGCTTGTGACGTTCCACTTTGTCCTGTTGGCAAGTAAGGCATGTTCGAACATATGTGACAATGTCGTCACCCATGTGAGGCCAGAAATAAGCCCGCTCCAGAAGGGCTAGTGTGCGGTGGATACTCGGATGGCCAGCCCAAGGAGTGTCATGACACTCATGAAGGAGTTCTTTCCGTAATTGATCAGCCTTTGGAACATAAAGTCGCCATCCCTTGGTCATCAATAACCCATTGTCGAGCCAAAACTTGCGAGTCTTGCATTCTTTCACTTGCTGAAGGAGGGTGCATACCAGAGGATCTTTCATCATTGCTGTACGGATACGATGTTGCAGACCATTTGCCCAAGAAGTGATGCTCACAAGGTGGAGGGAGGCTGACTCGGTCAGTTCAGCATGTCAACTAAGTGCATCGGCCACAACATTGTTCTGCCCCGGTTTGTACTCCAAGATGTAGTCGAATTCAGCCAAAAAGTCTTGCCATCGAGCTTGTTTGGGGGACAACTTGGGTTGGGATTGGAAGTAACTAGCTGCAATGTTGTCGGTTTTGACAACAAAGTGAGAGCCCAATAGGTAATGGCGCTAGATGTGCTGGCAATGAATGATGGCCGTCATCTCCTTCTCTTGTACGGTGTAGCGTCATTCTATTTCATTGAGTTTACGACTTTCAAAAGCAACTGGGTGGTCTTCTTGTGAGAGAACACCCCCAGTGGCATAATCAGAGGCATCCGCTTGAACTTCGAATGGTTTGGAGTAGTCTGGGAGTCGGAGTACAGGTTCTTATGTGATTGTTGTCTTCAGTGCAGTAAAGGCCTTTTGACACTGTTTTGACCAACACCAAGGGCGAACTTTCTTTAACAGGTCTATTAAAGGGGCAGCTCTTTGGGAATACCCTTGAACAAAGAGCCTATAGTAGTTGGAGAGGCCGAAGAAAGCTCGCAATTGTTTGACTTTGGTGTGGGTTGGCCAATCCTCAATTGCATGGACCTTCTCTTGATCCATCCAAACTTTTCCCCTGCTGATATGATGTCCCAAAAAGAGAATTTCCTGTTGTGCAAAGGAGCGCTTCTCCAACTTGACGTATAGCTTGTTCCAGCGAAGGACTTCAAACACAGTTTGCAAGTGAGTAATATGCTCGGCTAGTGTCTTGCTATAGACCACAATGTCATCGAGGTCGATGACAACAAAGCAGTCAAGGAAGTCATGGAAAATATTGTTCATTAGGGTGCAAAAGGTGGCTGGTGCATTTGTGAGGCCAAAGGGCATGACCAAGAACTCGAACGCGCCATAACGGGTAACACACGTAGTCTTGGCTTCATCACCGTCAGCAATATGCACTCGGTAGTAACCTAATCGAAGGTCCAGTTTAGAGAAGTAGTGGGCAGTGCCAAGTTGGTCAAAAAGATCCGCGATAAGTGGAAGGGGATACTTATTCTTCACTGTTAGCTTGTTCAATGAGCGATAGTCAATACAAAGACACAAGCTCCCATCATGCTTCTTTTGGAAGAGAACTGGAGCACCGAAGGGGGCTTTTGAGGAACGGATAAAACCAGCATCCAGTAGTTCATCAAGTTGTCGTCGTAACTCAGGGAGTTTAGGGGGCGCCATCCAATAGGGAGCACGGGCTGGTGGTTTTGCGCCAGGCTCCAATTCAATTTCATGGTCAATGGGTTGCCACGGGGGCATACACTTTGGTAGGGCTTCAGGCATAACATCGGCATAATCGTTTAAAACAGCTTGAACTTCTGTCGGTAGTGGTTGGTCCCCTTGAGGCTGATTTTCCATACGGAGAGCCACAAGGTATGTGGGATCACCTTTCTTCAACCCGTTGTCTAGTTGTAGCACCGATAGATGTGCAATACTCGTCTTGCCTTTCTGAACAACCGGTACCATGCAAGGGTTCGTGGCTTCAAACATGCAGACGGACCCCAAATGTGGCATTGGGACAATGCTCGCCTTCTGTTAGAATTCCATCCCAAGGATAACCTGGAAGTCATCCAAGGGAATGACTATGAGGTTTGTCGAACCAGACCACTTACCGATCCGAATGGGAACATCTTCGGCCAACCCAATGATAGGGCGAGCTTCAGAGTTCACCGCCTTCATTCGGCTAGAATCTTTGATGAGTTTTAGCCCGATACTTCTTGCCTCATTGTTCGATATAAATGTGTGGGTGGCTCTAGTGTCTACCATTGCTTTTGTTGGGACGCCATTTAGGTGGATCTTAATGTACATTAGACCCTTTGCTTGAGGTAGTTGTGGCCCCTGAGTACCGTCTATGGTGTTGAGCAGTCTCAGCACTCCCATCGTGGGTGCTCCTTCTTCATTGCCGGAGGCTTCCTCATTGCCATCGAGTCGGCTAACTCTCTTGCAACAAGGGCATTGAGCACTTTCTTTTGAGGACACTGCCAAGTAAGATGGGGTCCAGCACATAACAAGCATGATAATGGACCTAGCATGGTTGAAGGGTTGGAACGGCCGAGTGGTAGAAGTGGAGCTATCAGCTTTAGCACCAAAGTCTTTGGAGAAAGGCCTCCTCTCACCAATTTTGCCCTTGCCCCTATCCTGAGACTCGCTTGGGCCACTTTGGTCCCGTTGACCTTGTCGCTGGCCTTGGTCCCTTTGGAAAAATCCAGGTTTTCTTGTATTGTCCTGGGTAGTGAAGTTAGTAAGATGTTTAGCTTCTGTGATAGCAGTAGATAAGTCTCGTACTTTGCGCTGGTTCAGCTCTATTTGGGCCCATGGCTTGAGACCTTCAAGGAAGTAGAATAGCTTGTCATTTTCGGTCATATCGCGAATGTCCAACATTAGGGCAGTAAACTACTTGACATAGTTGCGAACGGTTCTTGTTTGGAGATTGATGCACTGAAATAATGTTCAATAAAATGTTTTCAAATTTTGAATTGCAATCCTATTTTGTGTTCATTCATTGCTGATTTAGGCTATTTATGTTTTGAATAAGTTAGTTGGACCATAATTGAGTTTACATGTCTAAACAGGCTTCAACAGGATACAATTGGAAGAGGAAGTTAAGCCCAACTACCCAAAGCTATTCAAAAGTTAAGAATGGGCTCCTAATGGTATAAAACTGCATGGAATGGTCGAACACAACCTTGTGGACCCGTTTGATTTGAGATTTGTATGAATAGAACTAAATTATGAAAGAAGCTGATCCGGACAGATTGCACAGCCTTAGTATTTCTGTCATATCTTTTTATGTATAATTCGGATTGATACGATGTTGGTGGCAATGGAAAGAAAACTTCTGTGGTTATAAGTATTATTTCAGAAAGAAATTCCAAATTCTGAAGATATATGGGTCCAATCAGACAATCAATCAGGATGTAATCTACAGATTTGATTTTACTTTTCTCTTTGAAGCAACCCCTTCTATTCCTATAAATAGAGGGGTGGACGTGATAGATGGATCATTCACCCCTCTTTGGAGATCTTCTCCCCTATTTTCTTCTCTCATTTTTTAATTTTATTTTAGTTTTATTGTAATGGCTTTCTAAGCTCTCAAGCTAAGGCTAGAGGTGATTTGTAACAATCTAATGGAGTTTTATTCATGTTTCATCAATTGTTTTAAGTAAGTATGACTTATTTGAAGTGATATTTATTTAATATTGTTCTTCTTCTTATTTCTTTGTGATTTGGATACATAAGATGCTTGAAGGCTCGCCTTTTTGATCTTTTGTAATTTAGATACATAGAAATATTTAAGAAATAATTATTTTTATTCTTCATCTATCCAAAGTATTTTCTATCTTTGATTTCAATTTTAATGTTCATATCTTCTGGTTAAATAGAATCTTCATTTGACTCTAACTGAGATAACATGATACTGATACGTAAAGAACATCATTAGATGTTATAATGATCCTTAATGACTTATTGTTTTCTCATCTTGATTTCTTAACTCTTTATTGCCTCAATTCTCTTCTACTCTTTCTTTCTTAATTTTTTTTCCTCTACTTTTTTGTAACAATTTTCTTTATTGCACAAGGCTTTCTCTGTGGATCAACCTTGTCTACTACAATTGACAAGTAAAACAAATCTGAATTTGATGTAACAAGACTATGAAGAAGTCAAATTTAGATTTGTTTTATTTGTCAATTGTAGTAGATAAGGTCGATCCACAGGGAAGCCTTGTGCAACAAAAAAAATTGTTATAAAAAAGTAGAGAAAAGAAAAATTAAGAGAGAAAGAGTAGAAGTGTATTGAGGCTATAAAGAATTAAGAAATCAAGATGTGAAAATTACAATAACTTTTTGCTAGTCCTCGAGCAAAACAAAAATTAAAATAATAGAAAACAAAACTAACTAATCCACTTTCGCAGAAAATCTCGATTGCATTTAGCATATGCAACAAGCCTTTAAACCCCCAGCTTATACTAATGGACGAGTTGTGTCTTGTGCGGGTTTGCAGTGAATCTACCCACAAAATTCAAAACTAGAATAATAAAAGAAAAATTAAAATTAAAACCACATCAAATTTACAAATCAACTCCTCCTAAACATGTGACTTCATTTAGTAAAATCAATCATGCATAATATAACTTGTCTTCTGAAACAATAATTCATTCTAATAACTTCATATTGGTGGCAAGTACTCATACATACATAATAGTTTTAAAAAAACAAACATTGCCAAGTAATTATACAATCCCATTCTCATGAATCGAACAACTCAATGTGTCTCATGTCCACTCAGCAATTTCAATTTTAACACTAAAAAATAGACATTAGCATCTATTCATCTTCAAGAGATCATAATAGAGAATCATGCAAGACCTTCCTTAAAAAGTAAAACACCCTAGATCACCTGACAACTCATTCAAGATATAATTGCATAATGTCCTACTAGAATTTTATGTTCATCTCACATGACATGTGTAAGGCTTAGCTTTTTAAGCTTTCTATAAGATCCATGTAACAAGTATTAAGCCAGTGACTCCCAATCTATTTGGCTCAGGGCACTAGGTGTTAATGCACCACTCAGGCTTAATAACTTGAACCAACTATGCATAAGAGACGATGGAGGTTCCGTCGAGCAATGAATTCTACATTTTTAGGCAAAAATTGGGTCTTTAGCTGACCCTTCAGATCTTCCCAAGTGTTAACTTCAAGGCGACCATTCAAAATTTCTTCGTACTTTATCCTCCACCACAGCTTGGCATCGCCAGATAAGTACATTGTGGCCATAGTAACCTTATCTTCTTCGGATTCCGGGCGAACAGCCCGAAAGTATTGCTTTATATCGAACAAAAAATTTTCTAGTTCTTTGGCATCTCGCGCTCCTTGGTAGACCTTAAGTTCTGACACTTTGGAGCACTTAACGGCTACAACAGGATCTTGTTGGGCTATTGTTCGGAGGAGAAGGCTCATTTGTGGAGCCAAGTTTTGTACCTCCTCATGCAATTTCTCAACTTTCGCTTGTGATTCTTTGATCAACATGCGATTCTCTATATTGACATCATGATTTTGTGATCCAGTCTCGTGGTTACGTTTCTCCGCTTTTTCAAGAGATTTCACTTTTTCTTCCAATGCAGGAAATCCGCTAGCCAAGGGGGCAACTTGTTCCTCCAAGGCTTCAACACGATCCTACAATTTGGATGACTTTCTTGGTTGTGGGTCTGGAGCCATATGCTCGGCTCCACTAGCTTCACCTGCCATAGACTTCGGCATTGCAAGGGGAAGCTTGACGGATGGACTTTCACTTGGCTCTGATACCAACTGTCACGGACGTGCCTCTTGGGCAGTTAGCCGTGCGGCACTTGTAGGCCAAAGGCCCACCAAGCAAGCCTTTGTGTGGGATGAGAGGTTTGCCTTGCACGGATGCGTTGTGCAAATCACCTACGGGTGCTTATGCAAAGCAAAGAGGTAGGGGGCAGAAGATGAGTCACATTGCAAGGAAACGAATGAACACAAGCATGAAAAATGGATGCATTCACTATCAACAGGTTTACAAGCAATGGGTGCAACAACATTATGACCAACAACACAACTACTTGCTCCCCCCATATAGCATAAGAGATTTTTTGTATATGGCTAGAGTGGCAGCCAAAGTGGCTGTACAGGCATGGTGACACCATAAAACAAAAATAAAGAAAATACATGAAAATAAAGGAATGTACATGGAAGTAAAGCAAAAAGGGAATTGGTAGGGTGCCCGGAACGTAGTCCTTGACAGACCGCCCCCACTACCCTTGGACCCTATGGCCCATACCGATTCACCCAAACCGCAATACATTTGACCAAACCAGGCCCGAGCCCATACCAAGGTCCAACATTATGTAGTAAAAATTCTCTTTCAATTTCTATGATGAAAACTTATGTGAAAACAAATACTAATAATTCCCTCACAATTCGTGAGAGACTTCCCTTGTTGGAAGGCTCAATTTAAGTTGCTACCTTGGCTGCAAATAGGTACAAGTTGGCATGTTTCTAATGGCAAGTCAATTCATATACTTTTTAACCATTGTAGAAAGCAGTTACTTTTACCGATCGCTTGCAATCCAATGCTACTGTTGATACTCTTATGTCACCTCATTCAGAATTTTTTCCATATTACCTGGCCTAAGATACAAATATTCCATATTCCCTGGTTTTTAAAAAAATATTCCATAGAACCTGGGTTTACATGATATTTAAAAAAAAATGGACCAAAATACCCTTTCAACAAGGTTTGGGTTAAAAATCGTGTAAACTAGTTGTGACGAAGCATAAACAAAGAGGAGATTGGAGCTCAGAGACGATATGTGATTTTTGCCCGACGGTTTTCATCAACAACAAATTCCTATTTCTATTCGGCGATTGTTGGCCTTCCTAACTTCATCGGCGATCATTCTTCTCTAATTTTTGTCTAAAAATTTCTAACCACATAAACTATTTATCATTATAAAAGGAGATCAAGATGACACTGCAACGCAAAAAATGAATCTTGAGGGAGTATCTAGGGAGAATATGGCTATGTAAGAATGGAGAAGGATGTAAATGCCAAGGAAGGACATTGTAGAATAGCTATGATAGCCTCTTGCCCTATTGTGCAAAGAGGGACTCTAGTATGATTTTTTATATGCAAGTTTTACTATGTAGAACATCTTATGTAAGCATGTACACGATCTCAGAGGGTTTTATCCTTGACTTAAAGATAAATTGTATAAATAACAAATACTGGCGAATATCGTGTTGTCAATAACACGCTATGGTTGCATATCGTGTTATCGATAATACACTATGGTGAATATCGTATTATTGTATATGCGATATAGGGAAAAATAAATAACACATCTTGATGGCATATCGTGTTATCGATAACACGTTATGATGAGTATCGTGTTATTGATAATATGCTATGACGAATACCATATTATAGTATATGCGATCTAGAGAAAAATAAATAACACGTCTTGTTGGCATATCGTGTTATTGATAACATATTATGCCAACATATCGTGTTGTCGATAACACGCTATTGCAAATCTCATGTTATTGATAATATGCTATAGTAAATATCATGTTATCGATAACATGCTTTGGCGAATATCGCATTATTGTATATGCAATATAGATGATATCGTAACATATTGTATTATCAATAGCACTCATTGTTGGCATATCGTGTTATCAATAATATGTTATGGTGGCATATCGTGTTATCGATAATACACTATGGTGACATATCATGTTATCGATAATAAGCTATGGTGAATATCATGTTATCGTATATGCGATATATAGAATATCATATTATGGGTTGTTGGCTTAAAGAATACATATTGTATTATCAAAAATATATTTTATTGACATATGGAGTTATCATATATGCGATATAGATTAAGTATTGGACATGTGTCATGCGGAGCGTGAGATTTTTGGTCCGTTTAATGGGAGCCATCCTCTCATTCTTGCATTCTTGAAAGTCTCGTGAGTCATGCAAAGTTGATGTACTATACCTGATTTCATTCGGATTCGCTGTACTCCCAACAATCATTTCTTTTTGCAGCATTCAACACCATTTGGTGCAAGTCTCCGGAGTCCTTCAATCCATTCTAAACGCAACCCAGTTTTTCAGATTGTTGGAACATTCAGTTTGTTGCAATTTAGTAAGCAATAAAGTGACTTCCTTTGATTCCCCCTTTTTAACTAGTTTTTGTTTTAAAACTGGGATGTGGCTCTGTTTTGGTTTGTTCTTTGGAACATGGGATTGGGAAGGAGAAATTTTTTACTTTCTATCGATCATCTTTAAGTGGGTGATTTATTTTTTGTATGTTGAGTGTTTTGATTTTGCTCATACAAATTTGTGCCATTGTCGGTAATTTTTACCAATAATGAGATAAGAGCTTGGGTGTAGGTTTAGGTTTGACCTAAGTGTATATTTGTCCTAAACCAAGTCATATGAGATTAAGTGTTAAAATCTAGGGAATATGAAATATTTGTATATCGAGCCAGGTAATATGGAAAAACTCCCTTATTCACCGAATTGGGACTTGAATTTTACACTCCTTCCATTCTATATTACTAACTACATTTGTAAAAGGTAGTTTTATTGAATTATGAAATGCACATTTACGAGAATAGAAAATCAGCTTATGATACTTTTTTTAAGTACCTAATCCCTTAAATTGAATAAAATAGAGTTATTAATATGCAGTAAATTTTTTGCCAAATGGAACTATTAATTTGGGACAGAGGGAGTATTTTCAATCTGGCCATAATAGGTAGTCACCAATATATTGCTCACCCGCATGCTCAAGAGCAAAAGTGATCAGCTGGTGTGGAAGTTTACATCCAGGGTAATTTCTTAGTATCTTCGGTATATAAGCTCATCTCTCATAATACTGGTTTACTTATACTAAATGGCTTTCTATTGTCATTCTCTGGTTTTCCATCGAAGCCGACACTTCGTGTAGAAAGCATGCAGAAATGGGCTCTGAGCTTTTGGCATACTACATAGTAGTGTGTGTATTATATGTTCTGCAGATCAGAAGACTCATGAACATTTATTTGTGGTTCATCAAACAAATTTGGTTCAGGGTCTGTTTGTTTACAATCAGGTCTTAGCTGATTAACTCACTTAAAAGCCAGCCAAAAACCGACTTTTCCGGCTATTTGTTACGAGTTAAATTTTGAGTTAATTAAGAAAAAAATTTAGATTACGTATAATTTTATAACCCGGGGATCAGATGTATTTACCTAACTAATTTGCTGAATTCGAAGTTTGATGCCTCCCTCGATTCGAAGTTCGAAGCCTATCCCTCCCTCGACCGAGGGGATCATCTGCCCATCGTTGCTACTACCGGCTGAAGGGGTGGTCGTTCCATTTCGCTGCCTCCAGCTCTCCTCTCTGCCTACTCTCACACCTTTTATTCCTCTCCTCTCTAAGGTTGTCGCTGCACCTCTATCACTCACCGAGACCCTCCTCCATCATCTCCCGTTGCTGCCCCTCCTCATCTGCTCTCGGTCCTCTGTCACTCGCCGAGAAACTATCTCTGAGGCATCTCCCCAGGTTCGTCTGGATCGCCTTCGGATCTCGGATCTCAGATCTACTACTTTTGTCACTCAAAATTCAAAAGCCGTAATGTTTCTCCCCGCCGATTGACATCCGCATTGCCGATTCGTGTTCCTTTCAACAATCAAGTAGCATCACCTTTCGTTTTTCATCAGAAAGTGTACTGCTTTTGCATCGCCTTTCGTTTTTCCGGTTTTTGCTTGCTTCATTTCTTCATGGACAACTAATTAATAATTGCCTTAGCCGACCGAATAGAGAGCAGCCCCTTGAGTGGGATGTCCAGAGGCGTGCAAAAATGGCTGTCGGACCTCACTCCATAATCTTGAAGGATAACACATTTCCCTTGTCAGTTGAAACTTTTTTCTTCCTCTCCCTGCATGAAATGCTTAATATAATTCACCGACTTCTGCATTATAAAATGATAATTCTATGCCAAGCTATGCTATTGCGCTATCAAAGTTGGGTACATATCCATGTTGTACGAATACCATATTCTTTCTTTAAAAGAATCGCTGTAAAGTGTCCACGATCCTTCACCTTTGCCCAGTGGCTGTCCAGTCTAATGCATCACCAAATTTGTGTTCCTTTCAACAATCAGGTAGCATCACCTTTCGATTTTTGTCCGAAAGTGTACTGCTTTTGCATGCTTGATGAAAAATGTTTTGATTTTTCAGTGATGTATGTGTATTGATCACTTTGATTTGGTCAGACTTGTTCATTCTTTCATAAGTGGCTAGATCTTGGTTATTTGAGCTTTTAGTGTGATTATCTTTGATGGGTCTATGTTGATTTCGTCGGGGTTGCTGTTGAAGCAGTCTATTTAGGCAGGGGAGCAGAGGATTTGCTTTCAAAGGCTTTTGAAATACTGGGTATCAATCACTTGAATGTGAAGATTAAAAGGGATAATAGTGAAAGGCTTGTCCAAATAGAGTTCTATGACAGCCTTGGTAATGGTCTCTATCTAGAAACAGATGTGGAGCTGTTTGAAACGGTATTAATGGATATATTGGAATGAACTACATGAACACATGTTGAATTTGCTCATTCGAGTTTTCACTAAGAAGAGATTGCTAATATGTGTTCATTCCTTGTCAAAGAGTTCTGCATTGCTGGACTGACGAGTGTTGGACATGTTCTTCTTACTGAGATCTACAGTAGGGGCTTGGAGTTGGTGCAATTGATGTGTAAGCATGGCAGAATTCATAATGTGATGAGCCTGAAAAATCATGTATTGACCAAACATCTATCAATTGCAGTATAGAACATTCTTTTATTTCATCTATTTCAGAATAGACATATTTTTCCTGCTATGAAACTTTTGGTTGAAATTATCATTGTCTTCAGTTATGTTTTCCTGCTTTGAACTTGGCATCTGCATATGCAAAAAAGAGAAGCTATTGCTCCAACCCCTCTTAGGGTTGCTTTGAGTAACTGGTATCCAGATAGTAACTTTTTTCAACAGGTAGTGTATGCTCTTGCTCTCGAAGCTAGTAAAGAATATGCTCAAGATGGAGGTAGTGCTGTTAATGCCATGTCAAACTTCACCAGGTAGTCTTTGTTCAAAAAACTAGAATTGTTACAACAAATTCTAGTCGAATCCTTAATTACCTGCTCATTCATAATTTTTTCAAACTTCTGATGCCTTTTCACCTGTGTGGCTGATTGATAGTGGGTATTCAGCTCAATATCAATGTGAATACCATAGTTTTCTAACCATGGGTTCTTTATCTAACAAGAAGTGATGGACCAAATATAGACATGACTGGCAAAGGAAATGAAGAATTTAAATAAGTATAAGATCATTGGCTTGATAGGATACTGGATAAGTCTTGCTACATGTGTTGAAATGAGATTTAAATTTATGTTGAATTGCATTCTTTTCCTCTGTAATTTTGAATTTCAGAAGTAAATTTTCTACTCTTTGTGGCTTTTTACGTTGATCTTGCTTCCAACTTTGTAGACCTTTGCATGAGATCACCTTTTCAACCGATGACAAACCTAAGCTACTGAGCCAGGTAAAACTCATTTGTGTAATACTTATTTAAATCTGTTAAATATGTTAATTTCAGATGATTATAGGCTACTATGCTTGTAATGTTAATTCGTGTGACATATGTATTCCTCGTTATTTCCAGCTAACATCTTTGCTTGCTGAGATTGGTCTGAACATACAAGAGGCACATGCTTTCTCAACTGTAGATGGCTATTCCTTAGATGTGTTTGTAGTGGATGGTTGGCGATATGAGGTATTCATCTATTTTATGATGCATATGCTCTTGTTTGATGCATTGGTTTTTTGTTTCTTAGCAAAATTTGATCACCAAAGACAGATGTATGGATGAAAACACTGTCTATTATAGTTCGGTGTTCAATTTCTTCAAAGAGCCAATCTGCTTATTAATACTTGATTTAGTAACAGATTATTTCTTCATTGATAATCCTGTTTATGGCTTCTATTTGTTTTGTTCTCATCGACCATATTTTAGATTTTGTGACCGACAACTAGTTGGTACTTGGGTTTTTGCTATTCAATTTTCATATTCTTTGCTGCCATTCTCGAGCTGAATAATGTATGGCTGCCTTTGTTCTTCTTTTTCTTTTTTCATCAAAGAAATTTTTTCCCCGTTCTGGTTCTCTGGAGTTTCTTTCTTATTGTTTAATATCAATTTTAGTTAATTACATTAGGGAGTGTTATTGCTCTTGAAATAAGTAGCTAGTCCTTCCTTACATTTTAAGCTCTTAGGTGAAATTGTAGCTTATATGTGAAAAATTAGGGAGTGTTATTATTGCTCTTGCTTATACTGCCTCTGTTTTGAACAATACCGTGCATTTTCATTACATTTGCATACTTTTGCAGGTTTAAATTTAATTAACAGCTCTCTTTTCGAGAGATAAGTTATTTGATGATATTTGGCATATATAAGCACAAACGTGCTATTACATGGTTAGCAATTATCAGCGCTGTTGGGGGGTCAACGATTTTGTTACTGGGAGGATATATTGTTTATGCTGCACATAGCAGCATTGCAAATGTATAAGAAGATTGTGTGAAGATGGAAAAGCTCAAGGTCCAAGCAGAAGCTGCTGATGTTGCTAAGTCCCAGGTTCGCATTCCATTTCCATAATCAATTTATGTTTAGCTCTCATATGTCCTTTAAAGTTACTTCTTTTTTTCTCTTGCAGTTTCTGGCAACAGTTTCTCATGAGATCAGAACACCCATGAATGGTGATTATCACAAATCTAGTGAATAATTCTGTGAAAGTAAGTGATTATTTCCTTAAGTTTATTCATTGAACTTGGATTCACTGCTATCTTGACATTTGCACTCAAAAGATTAACTATTTATTTAGTGATTTGAATAATAATAAAATGAGCTCTGTTGTGATGTTGGTCACAAGGGTGGTGATAGTATGTGGCTAATGCTTTGTCAAAAGCTTCTTTTTGATAGCTTAAGCATTTTATATGCATCTAAATTGACCTATGGTCATTGATAGTTCATAGAAGAAGACCATATATTTGTCCAAAGTGCATTTAGCCAAAAACTTGAAAATGGTTTCAGATAGTAAAGCTGAAGAAAGCTTAACAAAAGGAAAATTGGGTGACGCAGAATGTGACAGCCTATGGTTATAAGGCAGCCGATGACAGTAATTATTGGGATGCTTTCAAGCTACTACAATCAAAAGAATATTGTGTTGTTCTTGATGAATCTTCAGATACCGTTAGTTTGATTGTAAGTGTGGAAGATACAGTGATTGGAATCCCTTTGCATGCCTAAGGACGGATGTTCACACCTTTTATGCAGGCAGACAGTTCGACATCCAAAAATGATGGAGGCACAGACATTCATGGCACTGAATGTATTTGGTTTTACCATCATCTATTATCTTGTATGGAGTCTAATTAGAACTAATGTGTTCTATGGGCTAAACAAGTGTTGCAAAAATATCATCGGTTTGGACAATGGGGCTCCTATTTTTTGGACGATTTATGGCTTTTCAGTGACACCATTCTAAGCTGCCTTTGCAAGGTATGAATGCACAAAAAAAATGTTTTAAATCTCATATAACTTGAATGCTTTACATTGCTAGACTTTTTGGTTATATTTCAAAAACTGATCAAGTGAAGTCGCATGTCTATATAAACTAGTCTTGTGATTTTTCAGTGATGTATGTGTATATGGTTCAGAGGTTTGTGAAGGGATGAAGGTGATTTGGGTCCTTATTCTGCTTGGAACATAACTGGAACATCCAGAGGTCTGTATGTTGAGTATTGTTGCTTTATCTTTTAATGATTCATGCCTTCTAGCAACACAGTTTATATTTACTTGGAGTGTGGTTTCATTGGGCAGGAACCTGGAGTTTTCTGGAGACCACTAATGGATCTTCTAGGTTCCCGGTATTTAAGGTCCTAAATGCATAAAAAATTGTGCTTTGTGTTGCATTGTTGCTGAAGTTAGTAGCTATGACCAGTAAGACCTTTGCCAATCTTATTTGTGCTTTTATATGCTACTAACATGCTTTTTGTTCTACATGCAAGGTAGTGCTATATAAGGGATGTATATTCTTCAATTTGGTTCCAGATATAGGTACTTATAAATCTGGTCCTATGGCATGCCTTATAGTATCAAAGGGATGGAGGGGGCCGGGCTTGATTGGGCTTCTTTATTTTATGTGTAATTAGTGTATCACATTTTTTGGCAACAATGTGTAATGACTAATGAGTGATATCAATTGAGCATAAGATAATGATGTTTTTTTCCTTTTTTTTTATTTTGAAAAGGAATGGATCCCAGAATTAACTGAGGTCAACTTTGTCATGTTGAAAATGCAAGTTGCAGTTTTTGATCATTTATAAATGTCCTAACCAGTTTTTAGTGCTTACAGTTTGTATTTATGAATCAAACTAAATAGAAGCGAGCTACCGTTCTTCACATGTTTACCAAAAAAAGAGATCATTTATAAACATCTCTCGATTCCGATTTAAACTCAGCAAATTCAGCCCCAGATTCAGTTTCAGATTAGCTAATTCAGATTCAGCTAAATCATATAATTAGCTTTTCAGCTAATTAAGATAATTTTTCAGATTCAGATTCAGCCGAAACAAACGGACCCTTACTCAAAACACATATTCCATAAGAAGTTCACAGCCTCTTACAACTTCTCACTCAATTGAAAACAACTACCCACAAGAATGATTTTCTAAAAGGCAGGATTATGGAAATCTTTGTGCTGACAATGTGGCTCGTTTGGAATTAAGTCCCGAAATGCAGCCATTTTATCAAAAGTTAAACCTTGTTTCTAAGACATTTTATGCATTGATGACTTATACAAAAATAATTCAACGGATGTTTTTATCTTTAGAGCAAGGCTGGTGAATTAAAACTCTAAATTTTTTACAATGGAATCCCCCCTCCTATGGGTTGGTATTGTGTGAACTTTGATGGTACTTATGGGAACAATTCCTTATCAGCATTCGCTTGAGGCATAATCAGAGACCACTATTGTAAATTTATTGCTTATTTTGTAGTTCTCTTTCCATTTACTTCATCAGCATTGATGGCTGAGGCTTACTTTTGTTTGCTTGGCCTGCAACTTACTAATTACTTGCAGTTCCCTAGTTTGGTGGTTCAGGGTGATTCTCAAAGTCTATTTTCTTTAATCAACTCCAACGTCGCTAAAGGACCTTGGCAGATATACCATGCTTACCTATTGGAGATTCGTGATCTTACCTTTAGGTGCTTGCACTGCAAATTTATGCATGTTTTTTCAAGAAGAAAATTGGGTTGCATATACGCTTGCCAACTTTGCTATGTATGACTAGTGTTATTGGTTTCTCCATCAGCCATCCTTCATTAGACACAATATGTCCCAAAAATGTTTTTGAAAATGGACTTGACATTTGGCCTAGTGTGCATGTGTGACATTGGTGGGTCTTAATTGAATTAGTGTAACGAAGGCACATGTGGGATCGGCACGACCATCCCCACTACCCTTGGACCCTGTGACCTGTACCAGTTCACTCGGACTACGACAACATTAGACCATGGACCCATCAGCCTTAAGCTTCTTTTTGAAGATCTATTTACACCCAATGGGCTTCTGCCCTTTAAGTGCATCCACTATTTCCCAGACCTTGTTCTTTAGGATAAAATCCATCTCTTCTTGAACAACAACTTGTCATTCTTTAGGGTCTAGAAGACTTAAAGCTTGCTTAAAGGTAATCAGGTCATCTAACGTGACATTGTCCTCCCCTAGCATTGTATAGAAGTCCTTCAACAGTATTAAAGGTCTTCTTTCCCTTAATGCCCTTGGTTCTGGTTCGGTTTGGTTTTAATTTGATTTTATTACTTCCTCTGGGGAAGTGCTAGGACCGGCCTCTTTAACCACCTCGAATAAATCAACTCATTTGTTAGGTATTCTAGGGTTTAATTCTTCCTCTAAGAAATAAGCGTCTCTAGACTCAATTACCCTCATTGTCCCATCCGTATGGGTGAACCAGGAATCGGTATTCCTTAGAGTGGTCACAATAACTAATAAAGTGTACTTTATGGTCTTGGGGTCTAGCTTTGACCTATGCTGGTCAGGGACCCCTTTACGTGTGCCATAGACCCCCACACTCTAAAATGCCCTAAGTTTGGACGTTAACCCGTCCAAAACTCATAAGGTGTACGTTGGACTACCTTTGTTGGTACACGATTTAGGATGTACACAGCGGTGTCGAAAGCCTTACCCCAGAAGTTGGTTCCTAACTCAGAGTGATTTAACATAGAGCTTACCATGTCCATAAGCGTCCTAGTACGCTTTTCTGCCACTCCATTTTTCTATGGAGTGCACGATAGGGTGTACTAATGAACTATTCCCTGATCAGTACAATAGTCTTTAAACATGTTAGAGGTGTACTTACCACCCCTGTCAATCCCCAGGATTTTTACTTTCCTGCCTAATTAAGTCTCTACCTCAGTTTTAAATTCCTTGAATTTATCGAAGGCATCAGACTACTTGTTTATTAAATATATGTACCCATATCTTGAATAATCATCTATGAATATAATGAAATACATCATTTGTTTGTGGTTTTGAATATTCAGGGGTCCACAGATATCAAAATGCACCACCCCTAAGAGTTCATTTGCCCTTTGTCCATATTGGAAGGATTGCTTGCTCATATTTCTCGATAAGCAATCCTCACACACACAAAGGTCTTTCGATATTTTGGATAACAACCCAACATTTGATATCCTATGTAGCTTATTTACATTAACATGACACAAACACATATGCCATAGTAGGGCATCATCCATAGACATTACAATATAGTCAGAAGCACTTATTTCATTAGATTCAAAAGAGTTCATTACATCTTGGCAATATAAGCCATCAACTAAAAAAATAGTAAATAAAATAGTTCCACCCTTGTCCACAGTGGCCTTACTCCCCTTGAACCTAACCTCAAACCCCTTCTTGCTCAAAATAGGGTTGAGATCATGTTCCTCTTGATGGAGGGAGCAAAGAGTATATCAGTCAGGACTATGGTAAACCCATCCTTTAGGGGAATCCTATAGTTTCCCATAGCTTCCACCTCGTAGTATGTGTTGTTGCCCATGAAGACTTTGTCCTGGACAGGCATTAGGTTGATTATCTCTCCCTTGGTTCCGTTAGATTGAGACACATACACTTTAGCTCCTGAGTCCAGCCACCAAGTCTTCTCCTTGATGTCAGCGATTATCACCTCAGAGACAACACACAATCTCCTTGCTCTTGCCCTTGTTGTCATTGCTTGAATGGTCATCTTTCTGGGGACAGTTAGCCTTGAAGTGGCCTACCTGGCCACACTTGAAACATGCACCTTTGGGTTTGTCATTCCCTTTCCTGGTGCCCTTCTTCTGAGGCTTCTTCCTTTTCTTCTTTAAAGCTTTCTTATTAGAGGGACTAGACCCCTGTCCACCTTTCTTGCCTCCACTAGAGTTCTGTGCCACATTGGCTATAGCAGCACCCAAAAAAGCCTTCACATTGTTCTTCCTTTCTTGCTCAAGCCTTAACTTGGTAGTCAGAGCCACCATTGTGATCTTCTAATCACTCATGTTCAGATAGACTACCACACTCTCCCAAGATTTGTGAAGGTTATTCAATACTGTAGACACTTGCACTCCCTCAGAGATGGGGTCCTCCAGTGTCTCCAAGTCATCAGCAATGATGGACATGACACTTAGGTGCTCATTCATATCATCTCCTTCCCTCATCCTGAAGTTTTGATACGTAGAGTGCAACATCATCTTATAAGCTTCAGTTTGCTCCCCATACCTAATAGAAACTGCTTGCAGCATCTCTCTAGAAGACTTGTACTTCTCAAAGAGCCTTTGTATCTTTAGCTCTATAAAAGTCAGTATGGTAAACCTACCCTTGTTGTCATCATCCCTCAGTTTTTCGTGAGCTTTCCTCGGAGCAGTTGAAGCACCCTCTAGGAGTGGCTCAATGACATGAGCAAGATCAGAAAGAGTTAGGTTATGGTGTATCCTTCTCTTCTACATCAGATAGTTATCAGCATTTAGCTTCTCAGTTTTTCTTAATTCTGAAGTGACCATCTTAGAAGCCATCGCGCAACTACAAAGGAAAATGAGAGAATAGGAGATTAATACTATTTATGGAAGGCTAACCCTTCTAAATAAGGCAATTGCTTAGGGAACTCTTAATCTAAAAATAAGCCTAAAAGACAATTGAGTATATTATGCTCAGTTACTAAGTTTAGATATACCTTAATTAGGGTTTGGGTCATTTTCCAAAAATAACCCTAACTACCCCTTAAGGAAGATACCCTAATTAGGTTATCTAGGTGTTTTATGATTTTAGAATCTATTAAACACCCTAATCAATACTTAAACATAGAAAATAAACTATTTAGAGATTTCTGGAATTTTATATTCCTATCCCAAAAAAAATTGGTGCAAAATTACCAAAATAGCCCTAGGGTTGTTTTGGTCTTTTCACCCTTAAATACACACCAAAAGAATTTTCACAGCAACTTATCAAAGATTATTCAAACCAGTGAACCACAATTCTAGACAGAGAATTATTAGAACACACACTGTGTGAATTGACCAAAATGCCCCTAGGGCTAAAATGGTCAATTCACACCTTTATAATTCACAAAATTAATTTATTTTAATAAAAAATAAATCAATTAACTCATGTTGACAAGAAAGAGGGTGTGTGCCCAGAAAGTGATCAGAGAATTAATTGTGCAAAACATTCAAAGCTGAATTGACTATTTTGCCCTTATAAGCATATTAACATGCAATCTTCAATTAAACTCAAAATCACATCAATTCCAGCATGCAAAGCAATCAAAGCAGTCCAATATATATCCAATTTGAACTTAAAAACAAAGCTCTATGATTGAATCTAGTAGATTAAACAATTTCACCAAATCCCCAATTCTAGCATGCAAAACCTAGATCTGGTAATCAAAATCAATTTTTGATTGGATCAGCAACCAATGACCCCCAGCTAGGCTCTGATATCACTGAAAAGTGGCCAGACCACCAGAAGCACAGTGGGATGGGGGTGGCACACCAATCAAAAAACCGATCTTTATGATTGTTTAACAATCATGCATAATACCCAAATCATTGAGCAATAAACATAACCAATCAAATAGATCATGCAATTAAGAATACAAATTGGATAAAAAGCACACTGGCCTGGGCTGTCCAGCCCTTTCACACCCTCCACAAGATCAGCCCGCACACATCAATCTCAAGAAAAACAAGCCAAGGGAAAGGAGATTACATATATGTGCACATCCCTCACAAACCAATGCTTGGATTGAAAAATCTGCAACTTTGGCATCCCCAAAGCCCTCCTTTCACATCCCAACCAGCAAGGAGATTCTCCTCCTTAAATAGCCATGCCTAGAGAGCTTGGGAGAGGATTAGAGCGGGGTGGCCAGCAACAAGCACTTCCAAAAGCAAGAGGAGCTGCACCAAGGGAGAAGGAAGGGGGCGGAATTGGGAGAGAGGAGAAGGGATTGGGGCGGCCTAATTAGTTAGGGCTTCTCCTCTCTAAGTATCCCTTAAATACCCCTCACTAATACTCTTTCTTAATGGGCTTAAGGATGGGCTTCAATAAATGGACCTATGCTCAATTTTCCTAGTTTAATTAGAAGTTCATACACAACAGGAGCGGGCTCTGTCTCTCAGAGGCCGCGGAGGCCTAGACCCCTACACACGACCAAGCCCGCCATAGGGTCAACCCCTCGCTAACCACGGGTCCCACCCTTGACACATAATTCATGTGTTTGGGCCCCACAACTTGTTAATGCACGACCTAGTCGAATGCCCAATGTGCGTGTGTGACGTTAGCAGGTCCCAATTGAATTAGCGTAACGATGGCACATGTGGGGTCAGCATGACCACCCCCACCACCCTTGGACCCCGACCTGTACCACGTCACCCGGACCACGACAACATTGGACCAAACCGGGCACGAGCCCATACCATGGTCCAACACCAAATACAGAAATAGGTAAAAAAATTGATTTTGGAGAAGTAGACCTGAGCACAAATGTCTGAACCACAAGCGTGCAAAAGAATGGCAAAAATGCTGTTAGGGCATAAGAAAAGGATGGGAGGACCAATGTGCAGGATTTTTACCCTCTGCTCTCATCCGGTTCCAATTCACACCTTCTCCAGTCTCCAGCGATCTCTCCTCCTATCGCCCTCCCATTGTGCAGGATTTTTTCCCTCCTTTGCTCTCACCCGGTCCCAATTCACGCCTTCTCCATTCTCCAATGATCTCTCCTCCTATCGCCCTCTCCCTCCCTCAGCCTCCCTTGCCCATCTCCCTTCTCTCCCATCGCCCACTTCCCTCCCTCGGCCTTAGCCTCGATCCTCCTTCACACTCTTCCTTCCCTCGGCCTCGGCCTCGGCCTCTATCCTCCGTTGCACTCTTTCCTCCCTTGGCCTCGCTTGCCCTCTGCCCGCCCTCGCCTGTTCGCCCTCTCTCTTGGCACCCTTTTCCCTCCGTTAGCCTTACCCTCCACCCTCGTTCACCCTCTTCCCGCCTCGGCCTCTGCCCTCCCTTCCTCATCTGGCCTCACTCCCATTGCCCCCTCTGCCTCCCTCATCCTCTGCCCTCCCTTGCCTGTCTTGCCTCTCTCCTATCACCCTCTTCCCTCCATAGGCCTCTTCCCTATTGACCTCTCCCCAGTGGATCCACATTTCCTCCTCATGATCCGCTGCTCCCCTCTTTTGCACTCTTCTCCCATCCCGGCGTCTTTCTCAAGTGGACACTCCTCATCAACCACATATAGAAATGTCAAGGTAAGATCCCACATTGTTGGTTAATTGAAGATATGAAAACAGAGTTTCAGTGTTTTATATGATTTGGTTAGAAAGTTTTAGATTTGGTGTGATTAAATGCATAATTGATATATTGGAAGATAAAACACCATTTTCATAGTATGTAAGTAAATTGTTCGTAGTAAATGCTATAATATACATGCTATGTAAGATTTTTCATATTTCAAGCTCATTGGTTAATTTGATTTTGTAAGCTAAGTTTGATTTAAATCTTGATTGTTTCCAGTACGGTTAGGTATGTTCATCTTAAGGTGGGATTTGAATATGCAACTTTATGTGAGTCCCCTAACTATAAGGGCCAACATATTTTTGTTTTTTATGCTAAGGGTTGCCGCAAAGTTTTTATATATGTTGTGATGGTTGTGCTTATGCAAGCAATGAGGACCATATGTTTGTGGCCTTGGACTAACTCCATATGGTTGGGAGTATTTGGTGCTAGGTAGGCATGCCTTACAAAATAATAATGGATTGAAAGAACTTAACTATTTGGGCCCAACTATTTTCTGTTAGATATAAGGAATTTTTTTTTCATAGGTCATTGTGTGGTTATGTGATTTGTGCAAGTTAGGTTCATATTTAAGAAGATAAAGAAGCATTTATGTAAGTTTTACCATAAAAAATATCATATGTATTTGCTGCTAGTAGGCATGCCTTGCTAGATAATATAATATAGCACAAGTATGGTTAAAAGTATTCTCTATAGGTATGCTAAGTGAGATCAATTTACCTCATTCTTTTTACTCGTGATGTGTTGGATGTGAGTTAGTTTCCATTAATGAGAACCATATACTTAAGAATAGTGGATAAAAAGAACTTAATTGTTAGGGCCCAACTGTTTTCTGTTAGGTTAAAGGAGGTTTTTTTATCGGACATTGTGTGCTAGTGTATTTGAGCAATTGGATTTATATTTTGGAAGATAAAGAAGTGTGTAAATTATAATATCTAAAACAACGTGTGCGTATGGTGCTAGGAAGGTATGGCTTGCTAGATAATAATACATGGCAAATATGGGTGAAAGTATTTTATATATGTATTCTAAGTAAGATCAATATACTTCATTATTTTTACCCATATTGTGGTGGATGTGAGTTGATTTCTAGCAATGAGGACCATATACCCAAGATTAATGGATGAAAGGAACTTAACTGATAGGGCCCTACTATTTTTTGTTAAACATAAGAAGGTTTTTTTTAAAGTACATTATGTGCTTAGGTGATTTGAGCAAGTTAGGCATCTATTTTTGGTGCCAAGTAGGCATGTCTTGATAGATAGTAAGATCAATTTACCTCATTCTTTTTACTCATGGTTTCATAGATGTGAGTTAATTTTCAGCAATGAGGACTATATACCTAACAATAATAGATAAAAAGAACTTAAATGTTAGGGCCTAACTATATTTAGTTAGATATAAGGAGGTTTTTTCCATAAGACATTTAGTGGTTATGTGATTTGAGCAAGTTGGGTTTATATTTAAGAAGATAAAGAAGCATGTATGTAACTTATATTATATAAAATATCGTGTGTGTTTTGTGCTAGTAGGCATCCTTGTATGGGTGAAAATATTTTCTTAAGGTATGCTAAGCAAGATAACTTTACCTCATTCTTTTTACTCATGTTTTGATGGACGTGGGTTGATTTCCATCATTCAGGACCATATACCCGAAAATAATGGATAAAAAGAACTTAATTGTTAGGTCCCAACAGTTTTCTGTTAGATATAAGTTTTTTTTCATATGACATTGTTTTTATTGTGACTTGAGCAAGTTAGGTCTATATTTAGGAAGAAAAAAACCATGTATGTAAGTTATATTATTAAAAATATCATGTGTGTTTGGTGCTAGTTGGCAAGCCTTGCTAGATAATAATACAACACGAGTATGGGTGAAAGTATTTTCTGTAGATATGACAAGTAAGATCAATTTACCTCATTATTTTTACTCACATTGTAATCAAATTGAGTTGACTTCCAGCAATGAGGACAATATACCCGAGAGTACTAGATATAAATATCTTAACTATAAGTGCCTAATTGTTTTTTTGTTAGATGTAAGGAGATTTTTTCATAGGAAATTGTGTACACGGTTATGTGATTTAAGGAAGTTAGGTTTATATTTAAAAATATAAAAAAAATATGTATCTAAGTTATATTATCAAAATATCGTGTATGTTTGGTGCTAAGTAGGCATTCCTTGCTAAATTAGAATACAGGAAAAGTATAAGTGAAAGTATTTTCTGTAAATAAAAGTAAGATTAATTTACCTTATTCACTTTACTAGGCCCAACTATATTAGATATAAGGAGTTTTTTTACATTGTGTGGTTATGCGTTTTGAGCAAGTTAGTTTTAGATTTATGAATATAAAGAAGCGTGTATGTAATTTATATTATAAAAAATCTTAGGTGTATTTGGTGCTAACTAGGCATGCCTTGCTAGAATATAGAGGACAAGTATGGGTGAAAGTATTTTTTATAAGTGTGCTCATTAAGATCTATTTATCTCATTCCATTTAACCTTGTTGTGATGCATGTGACTTAATTTCTAGCAATGATGACCATATACTGGTGGTATTGGATAACCAGATCTTAATTTTTGGGGCGCAACTATTAGATATATGGAATTTTTTTCATTGTACATTGTGTGGTTATGTGATTTGAGTAAGTTAGGTATATATTTTGGATAATAAAGAACTGTGTACGTAAGTTATATTATAAAAAATACCAAGTGTGGTTGGTACTAAGTATGCATGATGTGCTAGATACAAGGCAAGTATTGGTGAAAGTATTTTTATTAGATATGCTAAGTAAGATCTATTTACCTCTATCTTTTTATTAATGTTGTGATGGATGTCAATTGATTTTCAATAATGAGGACCATATACCTAAGATTAATAGAGAAAAAGAACTTAACAATAAGGGCCCAACTGTTTTACGTTACATAGATGATGCACTGAAATAATGTTTAATTAAATATTTTTAAATTTTAAATTACAATCCTATTTTGTGTTAATTCATTGCTTATTTGGGCTATTTATGTTTTGAATAGGTTATTTAGACCTTAGTTGTTTTTACATGTTTAAATGGGCTTCAATAGGATCTAAGTAGAAGAAGAAGTGAAGCCCAACTACCCAAAGCTATTTAAAAGTCAAGAATAGGTTCTTAATGATCTAAATATGCATGGAATGGTCGAACACAACCTTTTGCATGAGTTGGATTTGAGATTTGCATCAAGAAAACTAAATTCGGGAAGAAACTAGTTTGGACAGATTGACACAACCTTAGTATTTTGGTCATATCTTACAATATATAATTTAGATTGATATGATGCTCATGGCATTGGAAAGATGACTGTTGTGGCTACAATTAGTATTTCAAGATGAAATTCATAATATTGAAGATATTTGGGTCAAATCTGATATGCAAAGGGACAACTAGTCAACTTACCCGAGGCCAACACATGGAGAATCTTTTTATTTGTTGTGATTAATACACATAAGGAAAGATAATGAGGCTGATTAGATAACTAAAGGAAGACTTAAAGATACTTATTTACTAAATAAATTATTAATTTATTTGATTAATTTAGAATCTAATTATTGTTAAAGAAACAACCAATCAAGCAATCAAGGGATATGATTGAATTTTCCCGTTTAAAGCAACCCCTTCTACTCCTATAAATAGAGCGGTGGACGTGGTAGAGGCATCATTTCGTCTTCTTTGGAGATCTCTTCTCTTATTTTTCTTCTCTTCTTTTGTATTTTATTTTTAGTTTTATTGTAATGACTTTCTAAGCTTGTACTTGATGTTTAATGGCGACTTTGATTTAAGTAAGTTATTTATCATTTTAAATTGATGTTTCATATTTAAGGAGTTTATAATCTACATAATTATTTGATGCGGCATTGAGGAAAGTCACACGAATACTTATGATTCTCTTTGATTTTATACATAATGCTTTCATATAGCAAACAATCAATTACTATTGTTCTATTTCAAAGTTCTTTAAGAGATAAATTTTCCCATTGAGATGAATTTTTATTTGATCATAATTGACTTATCATTTGAATCAAATATACATTAGAGATTTATTACAAGTGGATTTTTGATACCTTAACACATTCTCTTTGATTGTCTCTTATTTTCTATTTTACCTTCATTCTCTATTCTATTTTCTTCGTAATAGTTTTCTTTGTCACACAAGGCTTTCCTGTGGATCAATCTTGTTTACTGTAGTTGACAAGTAAAAAATAAATCCAAATTAGACTACTTCATAGTGTTAGTTTGGACGTAACAACAATAGATTAGGTTTTTTTTTCCTAGCATATTGTGTAATTTTGTGATTTGAAAAAGTTTGTTTTATACTTTGCAAGATAAAGTAGCGTGTATATAGTGTGTTGGCCCCACTTGTGTGTGTTGGGTGTTAATAAGTGCATGACTTTATAGATAGTAATACATGATAGGTATGGTTGAAAATTTTTTTGCTTGCTATGCTAAGTTATGGCTTTTTACCTTATTGTTTTCATCTAGGTTTGTGGTATCACTATAAAAAATGCTCAACAACGATGGACCATTAGTAACAGCCATCACCAATAATATATGTGAATCCTAAAGCATTTAGTTGTCACTATTATACATTATCTAATGAGTGTACTTGGTGCCCTTTTTGCCCAACAACAAATTTTTTTTATGGCTTTAGCTATCGCTAATGATAACCAATTGCGATGGCTTACATCTTTCGACATTGGTATAAAGCGTCAGTGACGACTCACGACATTGTAGATGATCAACATTAGCAACGACTAAACAAAGTTGTTGCTGACGATTTCACTCCACCAAATTAATTTCCCTTGCATCTTCTCTCCTGCGACAGATTACTATAGCCATTTCTAATGATAACCAATAGTGATAGCTTATAGTTTTAGCCTTATGTAATAAAGCATTTGCAACAGCCCAACCATCATAGATTATAACATTAGTGACTGTTAAACAAAGCCATTGCTGATAAATTTGTTCTCACCCAATTAATTTCCCTTCACCTCTTCTCTCTCCTAGCCCAAATTTCTCTCCCCCACTTGTCTCCCCTGCCCCAATTTCACAGACGGTTTCTCTTCCCTAGACGGTTTCTCTTCCCTGTACTTTTTCCCTCCCCTCCCCTCCTTCCCCCGCCAAAATCTCTTTCATGCAAAAAGGTTCCATCCCATCTCCCTCATCTTCTCCTTTCTCCTCCACCTGCCTTTCGACTCCTCATCTTTCAGCTTGGGACCGATTGCAGCAGGGTTCTGGCAGTTGATTCGGCATAGCAGGGAGGGCTAATCGGGTGGCTCCAGCTCACATGATTTTCCCATGCCCAACTAGAGTTTGTCTATTCATCAACCTCACACAAGTTCTATCCTCTGTCGTTTGCAAATTCACTGTTTCTTTTGTGATTGTAGTTTTAGATTGTCAAGCTGATTCCTTTTCTTGGCAATCGCAACAATGGTATTGGCGAATAGTGAGGCTTAAATTGTCGGGGCTGAAATTGTCTTTTGTTTTCCTTGATAAGGTAAAATTGAAACATATCTCACAATTATTTCGATTTGTTTGCTTTCTTCTTGCGGTCCTCATTTTATAGTTGATCATTTATAATTAAACCCTTTGTAAGTGTACTAGGTAATTATACTAGGATAAGTATTTAAGGGTTGTCAAACCTTAGGAATTGATTCATTAATTACTAAATCTAAGAAAAGAATTTGTTGATTGAAAACTAAAAGAACTTAACCTCAAATTTAACAAAGAAAATAAGCAACTAGACTAAAAGGAAGAGATCAATATAATAAAAATTACTTAGAAAATTGAATCCACTATATAACTATAACAATTCCTTAACCTTTAATCTAAATCTAGTGTGAATATAAACAAGTATTCTCAGCTACAAGCTAGAATTACTTTAGAAAGAATCATTAATTAAATCCACAACATGAAGTATCTTTGACAATCACAAATCTTCTACACTAAACTAAACTGTAGGCATGACTCATCTAATCTTAATATAAGTCATCCAATTCATTGATCATATCTATTGTATTAATCTCATCTAAATCACAGAAATAAAAATCAATGTAAATATTAAAACCACATCAATCTATCATCTAAAAGATAATAAATCAACATATAATTGAATATACTTGAAAAACTCTTCTATTAAAAAGGAAATCCTTGTTATAAAATTGTCATTAATCATAAATAAGATTTACATTAAAAAAAAAAAATTTGAAACTTATCTATAGTTTCATCAACTTGTAAGTAAAAAAAATTCTAGCCTTGCATGGTAAAAGATGGCTCTTAAATCTCTATTGAAAGCTTTGAATGCTCCTCCATCTTCTTCTCCATTTTTTCTTAAGAAAATCTATTGAAATTCCACAATTTCAAGCCATATATGGCCTTATAAAGGCATAAGAATCATAAGAGGAAGTCTAATAAGAAAAGAATTCAAAAGTGGCTCAAAATAGGAAACACCACATTGAGCCTTTCAAACACCTTGCATGCCCGTTCAAACGGCAAAACTATTTCTAGTTTTTTTTTTCAAAATCATGTTTAGCCGTTCGATCGTCCCTACATGTCATTCAAACAGAAATGAAGAAACCGCACAAAAATAACACAAGTTAAACAATTTACTTCAAAGCATTATACAAGTTTTTCCTAACCTAATTCATAATATTTAAGCTATATTAACTCTTAAATAAGAAGAGAAAATTGAATAATTAAGGGTAAAACAATGTACAAAAATTTACTTATCAAATTCCCCCAAACCTATATTTTGCTAGTCCTCTAGCAAAAGAAAATAAACTAAAACAACTAATATAGAAAAATAAATAAATATCACTTTCGTAGGGAATCACAATTGCATCTTGTGAGGGTTTGTAGCAATGATACCCACAAACATCTAAGCCTAAAATATAAATAAAACAAAATAAGAAAACAAAAATTTTAAAAATAATATCCTCTTAAAAACACATAACTATTTTTAAAAAGAACTTACCATTATTACTTGTCACATGTAAATAATTTTGATTTGATCACTTTCTAGTAATGAATCATCCATTTTATAACCTCATCATGGAAATAATTGTGCAACTGCATATATACATTTCAAAAACATCAAGCTTAAAAACTTATAGTCATACAATTTCTTTCTTTATTAACAAGCATATCTTATGTGACAATCTTTCATTATTAACATCTCATAATAAAACCTTATGTAATGACCTTCAAATTTCGATTAAATTCATAGAGTAGGAGCACAATATACCTCAAAATATAACTCGTGCAATACTTAGTTTTATTAAGCTTTCCAAATAGTCAATGTAATAAACATTAAACAAGTGTCCCCAATCGAATTGGCTCAAGGCACTATGTGCTGAAACACTCATTCAGCTTAATAACTCGAACTATAAAGGCTATGAACCAAGAAAGTCATAAAAGAATCTATTTCAACTTTTTACCTTTTGATGTGAACCACTATACTTACCCAGGTACAAGGCCTGGTTTCTCAGTGCCAAGACAAACATTTTTTTTTCATCATCATTTTTTTTCAATCAATCTATTTTTTCATCATTTTTTTATTATACACTTATCCCATTTTTTTAAATAATAGCCGAGCATAAAGAACTATCATAAAACATTAAAAATTACTCAATTGCCATGTTTTCAAAAATATGTTTAGTTAAAGATATCCCACTAAGATTACAAGTAATAAATCATAAAATTATATTCCTACAAGTTGCAAGTGTGTGAAATGTGATTAAAAAATATAAGCATAATTTTCCAAGATAAAGAAAATAGAACAAAAAGTGTTTCACTCAATTACATGAACTTTCTACGTGAAATTAATCTCTTTAAAAATAGACATTTGCTTTTATTAAAAAATAAGCAAAAAAAAACAAGATAAAAAAATCTTGATAGAAATATCAAAAAAATACTCTAAAACATCCTAAAAGAAAATTAAGAAATAAAAATTTGAAAGAAAATATCGTTCTACACCCCCAAACCTAAATTGAACATTGTCCTCAATGTTAAAGAAAATATATACTACAATGATAAGAATAAGTAAGAGAGGGAAAGAAAGATATCACTTGAGAGTAAAACTAATCCACTAATTTGAAAGTGAAGTACATAGGAGTGAGAAAGCATGAGAAACATACATGTAAGGAGCATTTCCCCAAACCTAAAGTACCAAACTCCTAGAAAAAGGATAACAACCACAAACCAAAGAAAATAAAATATAAAAAAAGAGAAAAGTAACCCCTCCATAGCTAAGCGTCAACATCATCACAATGATCCTTATTAGTAGAACTCCCGTCGCCATCATTAGCAGTTGCTACAGCTGATTGGCCATGAATCAAATCAGCCAATTTCTATACAAGTTCCCTGATCTCAGTCACTGAGTGTCTATTGTGCAGTCAGCCACGTCTGAAGTTGTGCCTGAGAAGAATCGATACGTGCTCAAAGGCAATGCTCCATCTAAAGGAAATAGTCATCAACAAAAGAATGTGGTGGAATGTGTTGCTCAGCTACGATGTCTGGTGCACCCTCTACGGCTGGCTCCTCCTCATCCTTCTCTTCTAATGCTGGTTGAGGTGGGCAATGCGTGACCATTCGGTTTAGGGTTGCCTGGGGAATGACCCCCTAATATGTAACTCGTGGGTGTATATGAAGAAAATCCAACCGAATGTAATTAGAAATCTGCTCCAAGATGAACGGATCAGCTAATCAGGTGTCCATTGGTCTAGATACTATATCCGCCATCCGTGCGAAGACAAATTAGGGGAAGTCAAAATGAATCTGCTTTGCACGACCTAGAACAAACATAAGGTGGGCTAAGGTGTAATCTACCTTTTCATGACAATAGAACCATATGTCATACTCCAATATCATTTATGCAAAATGATAGTCCCGCATCATCAGTTTAGCTAGCAATCTATATGTGAGGGATGGGCCTCGCTCCTGCCCCATAAGAGTCCCCGGGATAGTAAAATCATCGGGGAACTCAAACTCAGCAAAGGAGGGAAAGGTGAAGATGGAGCGTGTGAGACCCATCACCATAGCTATAAGATCTAGGGTGATAGTGATTGTAATGGATCCAATGATGCTGATAATATACCCTGCTTATCAAGAAAGGCTGATGCATAAAAAGATTGCACCTACTCATGTGCACGCAAGTGTCAGGACCTTGATCTGTGAGAAAAAAGGAGTGTCAATCCTCTCGCTCCATAAGCCATGACTAGGCGACAATAATGGTGGGAACAAACTCTACATGTCACTCGTAAACAATAGCACAAAGAGTAGATCGGCAGTGGTGGTAGTAGAAGATGAAGTACGTGAGGTAGAAGCGGCGCCCTTCCTCTTCTTTGGGGCTTTAGAACCAGAACCGCATGCCATGGATCTGCAAAAAGCTTAGAAAGAAGTGCTAAAAGTGTTTTGGTTGTGAATGAAAAAACATAAATATTTTTTGCACTCCCAATAATGTCAATTTACAAAAATACCCCCAAAAAAAGATGAACAAAAATATCCCAAATCAAAGTATAATATGTACAAGTAAATAATAAAGCATATTTAATAAAGCAAGTATAGATAAACTGATTCACTAAAGCCTCAAAAATTGAAATTTTCACAAAAATAATGTGTGATGAAAATTTTTAAATTGACCATGCACAATGCATCATTTATTCAATCAAACTAGACTAAATCATAAATATAGAGTACATAAGTCAATTCTAACAAATTTCCACAAAATATTACATCTCATTTGGCTAAAAATTAAAAGAGAAATTAATGAAAACAAAATATCGGAGGGGAGGGAGGATTTTGGACATAAAAATCTCGCTGGACAAAGTACGGAACATGGCGGAAAAGAGGGAGACGGAGCAAAGGAAAATGCGGTTGTCGGCCGAACTAGTTGGTGCACTTGTTTTAACAGATGACCCGACTGTACAAATGGCCCACCGTGTAGTTCGATCGGGCTAGTCAACCGATTGAATGACTTAACATGTGTTTTTTTAAGGAATAAATGTTTAGTTAGGTAACTACATCATCTAAATCTAATTAATCAAATACATGGAGCAACTAGAGTAAATTGAAACTAAAAAAATAAACACAAGAAAAATAAGGGTTGCCTCTTGAGAAGCGCTAAGTTTAACGTCTTTAGCAAGATGGTGTGTAGTCCCTTAATGTATTAGTTGATCAATCAAATCAATGGAGTCAATGTCACCCCTTTCGATATCTCTTTTGATGATGAGCTTAAGTCTCTAACCATTAACTTTGAAAATCTGATTATCATGTGGTAAGAGATTTCAACAGCTCCATGAGGGAAAGCTTGGGTAACGACATTGAGCCATCCCAGCAAGAGCTAAGCTTACCTTGGTAGAGGTGTAATTTAGGATTAAAGACCCAAACATTCTAGTTAGGTTCAAAAACTTTTGATGGATAAAGCAATCATGTAAAGCCTTCATCCTTTGTTTATATAATTTGCCACTCTCGTAAGCTTCATGGCACATCTCTTCCAATTCATTAAGTTAGAGTTTGTGGTGGGAACCGGCATTGTCCATATTGAAATTAAATGATTTAATGGCCCAAAAAGCACAGTGCTACAACTCAATGGGTATGTCACATGCCTTACCGTAAACATGACGATAATGGGACATGCCAATGGGAGCTTTATAAGAAGTCCAATATGCCCAAAAGGCATCATTAAGATGCATGAACTAGTCTTTTCTATCTAGGTGCACCGTTTTCTCATAAAATTTCTTAATCTCATGATTGGACACCTCTACTTGACCACAAGTCTGAAGATGGTAGTGGTGGCAACTTTATGTCTCAACATATTTTTGAAAAAGAGCTTCAAAAGAACGGTTACAAAAGAGGCTACCCCATCGCTAATAATTGCACTAGGTGTACCAAACTGACAAAAAATATGTTCCTTAAGAAATTTTGCCACAACCTTATGATCATTGCTTTTCATCACTATGGCTTCAATCCATTTGGAGACCTAATCGACGGTGACCAAAATATAAGTGTAGGCAAAGGAGGGTGGAAATGGACCCCAGAAAATGATTCCCAAACAAAAATTTAAACAATGAGGATGGGTTGGAGAGGCATCATGTATCTCAAAGAAAGAGCCCCTAGACGCTGGCATCAATTGCAAGACTTACAAAACTTATGAGCATCCCTAAACAAGGTGGGCCAGTAAAATTCACTTTGATGAATGTTAGCAGTTGTTTTCTTTCCCCAAAAATGATTGTCATAAGCGTGAGAGTGACAAAATGTGAGAATATTGTGGAATTCACTATTGGGCACACATTGGCGGATAATTTGGTTAGAACAAAACTTATAAAGATCGGGCTCGTCCCAATAATAGCGCTTAACCTGTGAAAAGAATAAATCATTGTCTTGTTTAGTCCAATTAGAGGGAATGCGACCCACGACAATATAATTAACAATGGGGAAACAAGGGGGGTGAAGTGGTAGAGACAACAAAGAGTTGCTCATCAGGGAAAAAGAATCATGAAGTGGTTTAGGGTTGGAAGGTTCCTCAAGTAAGATCCTAGACAAAAGATCTTCCACGACATTCTCAAGACACTTCTTGTCCATAATTTCATAGTCGAACTCTTGAAGGAGCATAGTCCAATGGATGAACTTAGGTTTGGTCTCCTTCTTAGAAAGAAGGTAGTGTAAGGTTGCATGGTCAGAAAAGATAATGAATTTGGACCCTAAAAGGTATGATCAAAATTTATCAAGGGCACAAACAATAGTTACAAGTTCTTTTCAGTGGTGGTATAGTTCTATTGGGCATTAGAAAGGGTCTTACTAGCATAATAAATGACATGGGAGACTTTGTTCACTCTTTGGCCAAGGACTGCGCCCACAGCATAGTCAGAGACATCACACATATTCTCAAAGGGTAGGGAGTAGTCCAGGGGCTTAATGATGGGGGTGGTAAAGAGGAGTGTATGAAGTTTGGTGAACACTTTCATATAGGCATCATTAAAATCAAAAGGTACATCCTAAGTAAAAAAATGACACAATGACCGAGAAATTTTACTAAAGTCCTTAATGAATCTCCTATAGAAACTACCATTGCCAAGATAGGAATGAACTTATCTTATCATAGTGGGGGGAGACAGGTTAGCTAGAAGGTCAACTTTGGCCTTGTCTACTTCAATACCACATTTGAAAACAACATGACCTAAAAACAATGCCCTCTTAAACCATAAATGAGTCTTCTCCCAACTAAAAAACCAAATTAGTCTCCTCACAGTGTTTTTAAGCGCAAGTGATAAATTACGGAGACACTCATCAAACAAAGCACCGAAAATAGAAAAATTGTCCATAAAAACTTCCAAAATTTTATCGAACATATCAAAAAATGTGGACATCATGCAACGTTGAAACATAGCAGGAGCATTACACAAAGCAAATGGTATATGGCTATAAGAAAATATACCAAATGGACAAGTGAAGGGTCTTCTCCTGATCCCTCGAAAATATAGGTACTTGATTATACCCTGAGTAGCCATCTAGAAAACAATAGATGTCTTGACCTGCTAGTTTCTCTATGATTTGATTAATGAATTTCAAGGGAAAATGGTCCTTTTGGGTCATGCAAGTCAACTTCCAATAGTCTATACACTCTCTCTACTCAGTGGTTTCCCAAGTAGGGATTAACTATTTTGACGAATTTGGCTTAACAGTGATTCCAGACTTCTTGGGAACAACCTAGGTAGGACTCACCCACTTACTATTAGAGGTAGGGCATATGATACACGCATCTAAAAGCTTGACCACCTCCTTCATGACTACCTCCCGCATATTAGGGTTCAACCTCTGTTGTTCTTCTCTCGAGGGTTAGGCATTGTCCTCTAGGTGGATTCTATGCATTCAAATGGATGGGTCACTCCACCTACGGTCAGCTATTATCCATCCTATGGCTCTCCTTTGTGTGACAAGAGTGGTAAGCAGTTTACTGTCTTGGTCACTAGTCAAGCAAGGGGAAATAATTACTTGGAGATTAACCTTGGGTCTCAAGAGACTATACATGAGAGAGCTGGGTAATTTCTTCAACTCAAGCTTAGGCGGAGACTCTATGGAGGGTTTAGGAGGTGGGCTAGCCGAGATAGGCAGGGGCCCGGCCTTGAGCCTCCAAGAAGAAGACTCAATGACACTAACTACTAGTTGGTTGTGGGCCTCTCCTAAAGATGGTACACCAGTGGACTCCTCTAACTAAGGGTTTAGTAAAGTCATTTTAAGCGCATCTCTCATTAGGGTAAGGTGGAGGGCTTCGTTAACTAAGTCATCTAAATGGTCAACCATTAAACATTCAAAGAGTTACACTCAACAGGTGGTTGGTTAGATGCATGAAACACATTAAGCCTCACCTTCTGGTTCCCAAAAGACATCTCCATCACCCGTGTTCAACAATTGATACAAGCATTGGCAATGACAAGGAAGAGGTGACCTAAAATGATGGGGATTTGGTGTTTAGAATTGAATACAAGTTCCATATCTAAGACAAAGAAGTCAACATGAAAGAAGAATTAGTCAACATCAACTAAGACATCTTCAATGACTCCCTTAGATTTACGCACAAAATGGTCGACTAACTAAAAAGTAACTGACATGGACTGCAAATCTCCTAAACCTAATTGCTCATACATCAAGTAAGGGAGTAGATTAATGCTAGCAACAAGATCAAGGAGGGCTTTATAGATGGGGTGATTGCCTATGACACAAGAAAAAGTGGGCACTCCATGGCCCTTATGCCACAACCTAGATTTTTTAAAACACATTTTTAAATATAAAACAAACATGTGTTAATTTATGAATTTTTTTTTAAAAATCAAATTAGCCGACTAAATATCTGGGTCATAATCATTGGGGTTCGTAAATGCGGATAGCAAATCATATCATAAGAGTATCCAAAAATCCACAAATAAGTAAACAATCCAACTAAGTGCAACTCTTACTTCTGTCTGGAAATAAGCAACTAATCAAAGTTGGCTCTCACACCATTATTACAATCAATTAAAATGTACTAAAATAATGAAACAAAATCCTACTAAAGCTAAGTGGTCCTCAATCTGAAAGTCGGGTCCCAATCCCGCTAATACTCACCAGAAGATCCTGCAAAACCAGGTCACTGAGTATACTAATACCCAGTAGGAAAGCTGAATGATATGAATGCAAGAGGTTATAACATTTTATGCAAGTCTGTTAGGTTTCTACTTGAACTAATTATCAAATCAATTCCTATTATAATTCCCCATCACTTTCTAAAGAACTATTCAGTGGGAAGTTGGGAAAAAGTGGTTATGGCCTTTCTCATTTCATTGGTCTTGCCTACGGGGAAGTAGTTTTTAAGGAACTCTTGTTGCATTTTGGCCCATGTTGTGATGGTGTCTGGTTCTAATAAGTGGAGTCATTCTTTAGCCTTATATTTAATGTGAAAGGGGAAGTCAAAGTCTGACAGCCTCATTGGTCAAGTTAGAGTGCTTAAAAGTTGTGAAGAGTTCCAAGAAGTCATCTAGGGACCTATATGGGTTTTCATTGTTCAGCCAAGAGGGGATTATTTGAATGACATTGAGCTTAATTTCATAATTTTGAGCGGCGACTATTGGCAACCTAATACATGAAGGAGAAGTGTCATGGGAGTGTAATACTCCCTTAAAGCTTTGAGAGGTGCATCTACTAATTGATGTTCAGCCATGACAATGGGAGTAGTGGTAAAAGTGGTGGAATTGGTCAAAGAGTGTGTAGGGATGAAAGTTGAGGGCAACTTAGATCTCCTAGGTGTCCGCTAGGGTTTAGAGTCAAGTGATACTAATAGGAGGAGTAAGGAGAGATGACCACGCATACATCACAACACACCACACAATATAAAGTGTAAAAAAAAAGTAAGAAAAAGCTAACTAAGAAGCTAAAAATAAAGAGAGAAAATGATCTTACAAACCGAAGAGAAGAACTATGCTTGCTGATGTCCACTTATGGCCACAAGTGTAGAGAGCTTGGTCTTCAACACAACCTACAGGATCAAATTAAAAGAAAGTAACAAAGAATTAGTCTAAAAACTAATGTAAACTGAAACTAAAGTTGAAATGTCCCTAATTGTTTTATGATTTTTTGCAATTTTCTTGCTAGTTTTCTGATCATTTTTTGCGGGAAAATGTAATGCTTTGGCATATTTAGCCTCAGTATGTAAACCCATAGAGTCGGGTGTGGGGTCAGTCTTAGGCCGCAGGCCTCAATGCACGCTTACGGCGTGAAAAATTGAAAAAAGAAAGAATATGGGATAGAGCAAAGGATAAAGAAGAAATGAAAAAAAAAGGAATCCATCAAGCTCGAACGAGCCCACCAGTTCTAGAAAGAATGAGAACCTGCCCCTCCCTTCTGTGATCTACTCTCCGGCGACAGGAAACCACCAGCTGGACTCCGGGCCACCACTGCTGATTCTGCCTCGGCTGTGTGACGCTGAGGGGCAACCGTCCCAGGCACCACGACCGTGCCATCCTCCTCCCTGGTTTGCACTCTCCCCTCTCTATTTTGTTTGTGTTGTCGCCACCCTAGGCCCCCGCTCCCGACCATAGAGGGCATCTCCTCCACTGCCCAGTCGTCTTTCCCCTCTCTGCCCTATTTTCCCTGGTGCATTGTTTTGAGTAAACAGTGGCCACTGGTGGCGAGATGTGGCCGACTGGACCTCCATCCAGCCCCGCCTTGGTCTGGCAAAGGTAGTGGGCCACCTCACTAGCCTGGTTCCTCTTCCTCCCCCTCCGTCTCTCCTCTATTCCGAATGGACGTCTGCTATTTTTGGTCTATGTCCGTTTTGGACATTATGATTACTGCCTCCAATCGGACGCTAGACTTGACTTAGCGGACCTTCGTCCAGATCTGCCCCAGCCTGGTGACGGTTGAGCCACCCTCCCAACTCAGGTTCACCAGCCCTAGCACTGTCCCACCTCCTTTGCCTCCACCTCATTCTCACGGCACAGTAAAAAACAACCCCTTATTCTATTTGCTTGTTTTTGGCCCCTTGTAGCTCATAGCTAATCATTCACCGGTTTGCCTTCATCGGCGCCGCTATTGACTAGTGACAATATGGAACCACCGCAGCTCTGCTGCGGTATGGTGATAGCGGGAGGCCATTGTTCCGAACTCCTCTTTGCTCATCTTTCCGTTTGCACGATCTTCCCCTATTTTTGGTCTCTGTCCGTTTTGGATGTTGTGACTGCCACTATAGATACCGAATGGCCTCTAGCTAGATTTTGTATGGCCTACCTTGACTTAAGGTGGATGAGTTCACCTACACTGGCCTTGGCCAGTGACGGCCTTGTGGCCTTTGCTCAAACTTGAACCTTCCTCCTGTCCTCTGCCATGCAAGATGACTAGCCACCCGCACCATTGATTTTGGTTGTGGGTGGTGATCGGCAATGTCGCCACTTTGATTGACCACCACTAGGGCCTTAGCCCTGTCGGCCTTTTGTAGTCCTTCGGCCGCCTCCATTCAGCCCTCTCCCCCTCCCCTTTGGCAGCTTGTGCAAGTAGTCACTTGTGTGATTTAGGGTTTAGGCACTGTATTTGTGCCATATGACCATCGGATGGCTTTGCCCACGAATGGAGTTGACACTAGAGCCATCCACCACCTCACCTCTATCTGTGAGCATTGCCCCATGCTCTCTGCCCTTATGTGGGCCCTTGTTGATGCAAAATTGCTTCCATTGGGTGCTGTCCATAGCTGATTTTGAAGTCTTGTGGCCAGCCAAGTACTTCTCAATAGCCAGCCGACCTTCAGTGAGTACACCACTAACATCTGGTCGCACTGTCACTTATGTTAGCATGACCTTTCTACTGGCTGCCCTGGTGTGTAGCCATGGATTGCAACTTTTTTCGTATCGACATCTAACACCCCATTTGGCCATGACTACTTCTGTTGTTTCCTAAACCCTCAGGACAACTCTCTAAACTTGGCAATGTTTTTGGTAGCCAACTCCACCGTCGACGCCACCACTGTCATGTGCTCGCCATCAAACATCATGAGGGGAGCTTTGAAGTCATAATTTTATGATAGCATACTTTGAATGAGTAGCAGCATGCTAGGGCTATAGGATTCAATGCTTTGGATGCTGAATCATGATCCGTTTGCATGATGTAAGAGGATAAATTATGCCATGTTGAAATGCATATGACATGTACATGGGCTGTATGTATGCATGAAGTATGTTGCTAAGCTATGTGTATGGATTTGTATGTATGTGCTAGTGATGGCTAGCAAATATATTGGTAAGCTACATGTATGGATGTATATGTATGTGCTAGTGATGGCTAGCTAGCATGTTGGTAAGCTACATGTATGAATGTGCACGTATGTACTAGTGATGGCTAGCGAGATGTTGGTAAGCTCTGTGTATGAATTTGTATGTATGTGCTAGTGATGACTAATGAGTATGTTGGTAAGCTCCATGTATGAATGTGTATGTATGTGCTAGTGATGGCTAGCGAGTATGTTTCTACGCATGTGGATTATGTATGTGCTAGTGATGGCTATTGAGTATGTTGGTAAGCTATGTATGGAATAATATGTGTATCTTATACGTATGTGTGATGAACATAAATATGTATGATGGTTATACGCCTATCTGATGGATATGTGTATGCGTGTGGGGTAAAAGTATGGGCGATGGGTAGTAAGAGGCGACAAAGGATTTCATTTGGATTTGTTGTGGATGTGTGCTTGTATGATAGAAGACAAAGGATGTAAGTTTGATGTGCGAGGATTGAAGCGGTTTGTTTGGTTTGGATTAGAGTATATGTTGGGGGATTGTCAGACAGTAAGAGTATTGTACATTTGTATAAGCATAATGTACAAATTATGAAGTGAAAAGTAAGCTCAATAAGTGAGGTATTAGTAAGAGCATGATAACTGGGTTTGGCTCTAAAGAGCTTAGTTTGTTCACGTTGGTGTAAGATGTTTTGGCCATAAGGTGGATGGCTGAGTATGTAAGACCTTAAGGATTTGTGGTACGGTAAGTTATGTTGTGAGATAGATGGGTTAAGTGAAGTTTTATTGCTCCTACGAACTAGGGTTTTGAATTGGGCTCAGCTTCGGTTTGATCGGTGGAGCATAGTATGTTTGAGAGTTTGTGTGGCATAATTGTACCACATAACTTACTTAATTCCAACTTGAATTATAAGAAAAGCTAATGATAGAATTGTGAGTTTGAGACTTGAGGGTTCAATAGATTAAGTTCCGTGTTTGAGCTAGCCGATAATGAGTCGACTGAGCATTTCTCATGTTTAGCCATAGTGTTTACCCTACGGGATGTTGTATGTGTGCTTAATGAGCCCCAGATGTTTGATGCTCTGTTGAGAGCGATGTATGTTTTTTATTTGGTTTTTGTTCTATATTAAGCCTAGATGTTTGATGCTCTATTCAAAGCGTTGTATGATTTTGCCTAAGAGTGGCACTGTATGATTTTTGCATAAGAGTGGCATTGGCACTATAAGGCCCATCATGGTGAAAAATTGTATGGCATTTATAAGACCCCTAAAGTGTAGACAATTGTATGAACCCTTATGTGTGGGTGTTTATGTTTGCGTGCTCAGGTAAGTAGTATCATTAAACTACTCTTACCTATTTGATCTTGTGCCCTATGAGCATTGGTATGCCTTGTCTTCGAAAAAGTTCATTGCATCTAGTCACTCCCCGGAGGTTAAGGTGATGCCCTAGTGGCATTCATTTCTATTTTGATGTTGGAGCTTATTAGTTGTAATAAATTTCAGTGGTCGATAGTATGTGTACGATTGTATGAGTGATCTATGCTTTCTTTTCCCATACACACAAGGCTCAAAGAGAAAATGTGCCTTAGTTGGATAAGGTACCTTTTTTCTTGAGTGCGTCCTAATTGTTTGGACTCACATGGTTATTTGCATGCTGCAGAGGTGGTATTGGTAGAGGAAAGGTTATGGTGGTGGCCAAGGTGGGTGGTAAAGGTGGAAATGGATAGTACAATGGCATTATAGGTGAGTTGCCTTCCGAACTTAGTAGTGGCAGTAGAAATGATAACATGCGTGGATCCACTAGGGGTGGTGGCATTGTAGGCGACCTAATTTTTTGTCCTTAAGTTTTGTTTTGAGCAGAAGTTTATCTTTGAATGTGCTAAACTATAAGTAATTTAGGTTAGGCAAATATTTTGTGCTAATAATTGTGGCATTGTGGTAGAATAATTGCTTTAATTAGTCATTTATTTGTTTACACAATTTAAGGATTTTTTGTGGCGAGTTTTACCATTTTTCATTAGAAAAGAACAGAAATATAGTGTAACATACCTGGGAAAATTTTAATGCATATATCTTTTTGGTGTTAGATCTAGAGCCCACTTTAGACATGACTATGCTAACATATACATATATCATGTGCCATTCGCAGGTTTGGATATACAAGTTGATTGAATATTAGAGATTGCTTGTATAAATATGGATGGTAACTTGACCAAATAAATAGACGTGATTGTATGCTACTTGTGATAAGATTTATATTTCACTTTTTTCTCACTTTTTAAAGTTATGGTGTTATTTGTATTCCTTTTATGCTAATGTTATCTTATTGCTTAGGGTCCAAATCTGATGATTGGTTAAAGCAAGCAAAGCCTGGATAAAATGATTGAATGGTGCCAAAATCATCATGGAGCAAGTGGTTTGTCTAACCTTTCTTCTAAATATATATGATGGAAGTGTAAAATGGTGTTTCATACTTTGACAATTAGTGCTTCTATCATTGCATTCCATCTTTTTTGGTATTTCTTGATAGAACTGTTGTGTAGTTCTTTTTCAGGTTTAACAAAAAAAGCTCTTCAAAGTACAACCATTGAAAAAGAAGCTGAAATAGTTGGGTCCACCCTTCACACCACCATATATTAGTCCAACGTCCAATGGAGTGAAAATTACGTGAGGCCTCAACTATGCTTCTTTATGTAGGTTGTATACAATACAAGTAAACTTGCAAAGTTTGTGGAGAAGAAGAAAAGCTTTCAAAACCAGCTTGTCTACTAATAGAATAAATTTGAAAGGAAACCTTTAAAGAAGCCAACTACAAAGGAATTTCTCATGTGCATTGGATTTATTAGTTATTAATGAGATTGAAATCTCCTTTTTCCTATTAGACCATGTTCTTTTTTATATTGATACTGTCACACCCTGGTACCCGCTCGACACTAGTTGAACCTGGTCCAGGGGATGGTCAAAGAGCACGGGGGTGACAGTTGTTTGTTTAAAATCATTGTGCAAGACTTTAACCCCTTAATCAGGTGAATTTTATACACGGAGTGCGCACCTTAAATCCTTTGTACAAGAGAAATAAGGAAAATAATAGAGGATAATAACTCTAAAGTAAATCTTCAATCTCAACCCACGTACATAGAATCCTAGGCCTAAACACATGGCTCGAACCAGAAAATCTTTGACAGATCTAAGAGCATAAGATATACACGAATCTGAAACAAAAACCACCATATATGGTGTTCTATAAGCATAATAGCATAAATCAAAAGACATAACAATGTATAGAGGCATCCAAGTCTACTCCCATGCTCTTCCCGACCGTTTCTCATAAAGAGGATCCTAAGCCATACAACCCCACAATAAAACACAGAAAGAGGGGTGAGTAAAACTCAGTAAGGTTTAAAAAATGGTAACATTAATCAGAAAATAACTACAATACATCTACATGGTAATTCACATCTACATTTCATGAAATATTCCAATTCTCATTAATTCCCTTACCATACCCCTACATACCCATAAGTAATTATCCTGCACACAAATACCTCATACATACTAATCATATCATGAATAATCACATTATGATATAACATCTATCCTACATAATAAGTGATTCTTACCCAATCACATCATATATAATCATCACATATAGCATGTATGAGAAGTGTCTCTACCACATATTCATATATGCATAAGCATCACATATAACCTGCATGAGAAGAGTCTCTACCACACATTTTGATCATGCATAAACATCACATATAACTTGCATGAGAAGTATCTCTACAACACAATCATATCATGCATATTCATCATATTTAACTTGCATGAGAAGTGTCTCTAACTACATAATCATATCATGCATAATCATAATCCATCAACCTGCATATCAAGTATCTCTAACACACAATCATAACCATGTAAGTCAATAAAACAACCCTGCTTAATCGGCCAAAGCATAAACAGTCCCTACGCACTCCAAACAATCCCCAACAAAAAAGTTCAAAGGCATTCCGCAATTTGGGTAAATTTGCTTAATTCCGGTGCACTCAGCTACTAGCCTGGATTCTCAAGGTCTAGATAGTCTCAATAGTTTATCTCCTTATAGCATTGTCACTCTTCTAAACCCATAGAGGAAAACCCATCCTCGAGGGACATAAAACACAATTGTTTTAGACATAAAAACGAATCAATAAGCTTCCGATCTATTTGCCCAGGAAGCAATCTCACACAATTGCATCCAATCGACCAACATCAACTAAACTCGGTAAGGTCTCATTCATAAATCCATTTCATGATAAAAGCAACATGATACATACGTGAGCAATATCTACATTAATTTTAATTCATCGAATGTGTTCCCATTAGTCCCACATGCATCATATCAAATCATAAATATAAACAATTACCATGATTACCCCCACATGTGTGTGCTCTAGATAGACCTCTAGATAGAAACATTCATCTTTAAGCATATGAACAAGCATTATAAATAACCAAATAACGTCCTACACACATGCTCTTTAATATCTAATCATGGTTCCTTACTGAAAATCATGAGTGAAAAACTATAAAAAACACAAGTCAAATCAAGTACAACCTCATGCTAGACCTATGTAAGCATATTTCATACCACACTTGAAGCTAGACATAGCACCACCATTCACCGTAATTTAATCATAATAAATAAAGGTATGGAAATTTATTCTCCTTCTATAACCTTGCTGGAATCATGCTTAAAATATAAGAAATCATTCAACATACATTCAAGATATACACACCCTTCAAGTAGCTGATCCTAGCACAAATTACTCAGCATGAACATAAGAAATGGTACTTCAAAGTAAAAACTCAAAAATGAGCAAAATAAAAAAAATCCCAAAATCCATTGTGTTGGAGTTTGAATGCCTTGCAAGGCAGTTCGATCGGTGTGCAGGGCCGTTCAATTGCCATAATTGGAATTTCTAGTTCGTCTTCCCCACTTCGAAATCAAAATTGAAACTTAACATAAACTTTATAAATCACCAAATGTCATCCCCAAACCTCTTGATAATCAATATTATGCTTAGAGAACAACAAATCTAGCCCTTTCTAAACAAAAGCCCCTAGAAATCTCATTAAAGATTAAACCTTTCTCAAATCACCATTAAAGCTCATAACCATGTAACCCACTTCGATCAAACTCTATCAAAACTCAAATCTAAAATGACAATCATGCTTAGGACCAAAACACTTACCTTTCACCAGCTTCTTGACTCGAAATAGCTCCTCCAACGCCTTCAAATCCTACCCAGCATATGGTTTTTGTTAATACCTTCATAAATCCAATTTAAAAGACCTAAATCCCTCAAAAACTAGTAGATTTAGGGTTCAATAAGGTCAAAAACAAAATTCCCATCATTAGGTTGAAATAGAAATTTGCATTAGCAGCTTTTTGAGTAGAAATCGAGATTAAACTATAGCAAAAGAAGAGATTTGGAAGATTTAAGAAAAACCATAAGGGATTAGTAAAAGATGAAACAAATCCATACTTTAATCTCTTTTCCCTTTTTGGAAAATGGGGATTCGGCTCCTAAGCTCTTGATCCCAGCCCTTTCCCAATTGGGAAAGTGGCTAGGCTATTTCTTTTATAGTAAAGGTTGAGGCAAACCTAACGATTTGGTGGGGTATAAATAGGATTTACTACTAAAAATGGAAAAACTTGCTTATTTTTAACCAAATTGAAGGAAAAAATTTAAAATAATTATTTTCTATCTTAGGATGTTGTTAGGGTCATTTGGGACTAATAATCCTAATTTTACACTTGGGTGGGGCCCACAATGGGTCTCACCCCCTTAACTTTTCGGAAAAATAGTGAAAATTCTAAGAATTTCAAAAAAATTCCAAAAGACTTATATTAACATAAAAACCTTTAATGTGAAAATTTTTTGATTAAAACCTTTGTTAACCACTTTAATTTCAAAAATAGTCAAAACTAATCAGAATTAACATTAAACCATGCAATAACAATTAAAAAGAATAAAAATAAACCAGTTCAAGTTTAGGCATCTTACAGTTACCTACTAACTTATCGGTCCATGATCTCATACTACTGTTCAGTACAAAAAGGTTTTTTAGGCATATGGGGAAAGGTTGTGGATGCTATTGACTACTATAGTGATGAGCTTGAGAGATTATTGAAGGAAGTATGTTTATTTGATTATTCATTACGTTCACAGTTTTTTTGTGAGCGAGGTTTTACCATGTTCGTCTAATTTTTATCTGAATTTCTTATCCTATGGTACTATGATGTACGTTGGGCTAATCCTGCAATCCCTTATTTTGAAATTAATATCTGCAAGTTGATAATGGCTAGTGCCCTATTCTTTCTTACTTTCTTTTACTTTTTTCTTTATGATCCCAATTCCATTTGTCCAATCATTAGATAATATTGAAGCGATTGAGAAGGTTGTTCCATTTTTAAGGCCATTGATTGAACTGTAAGTTTATTTAATATATAAGGTTAATGGCATGTTTTCTCTTGTTCAAAGTTCATTTTTCATATATTAAACCTATGTTGTAGGAAGGATGTCAAGTTCATAATTCAAGGATTTCATCTTGGGACTGCACTAAAGATATTCCTTGTTCTTCCCCTGACTATACTAATAACCATGTCCAAATTGAAGGTTACACATCACTCTCTTCTCTAGAGAGGAGATCTGCCAGAAAATATTATTTGTTTTTAATGTGAGTTGTAATAGACTTGAATTATTTTTTAGAGTGTTTTATGCTTGCGTCATTTGAAGGCTTGCATTTGATATATGTTAATAAATGAAGCAGTAGAAAAATCTGAATGATTGTCCCTTTAATAAAAAGAACTTCATGGTTCTATTGGAACTGCACGAACATTCACTGGTCAATGATATATCTATTTATGTTTTCTTCTTTTCTATCTTATCTCCATGATTTAAGATGTTGTTTTAAACACACTAAGAGATTTATTTTTGTTTGATGCTGCCTTTGAACAGCATATTGCTGATTAGGATTTAATAAAAAAATCAGCGACGGTCTTCACCGTCATTGAAGTCTTTTTCTAATTTGAAATCATTGAGCAGCGGTCATGACCATCGCTAAAGTCAAAAAGTTGTCACTAAAAACATACTTTCAATGGCGATCATAACATCTATTGCTACACCCCTTTTTCTATGACAGTTGCAGCCATTGCTAAATCAGCGATGGTCGTGACGGTCGTCGCTATATCCCCATTTTCAGCAATGGTTTTAGCCTATGATCAAAGTACATTTTCAGTGATAGTCATGAGAGCTGTTGCTATATGTACATTTATCTATGGCTAAAATCATCGCTAAAAGTATTATAGCCATTGCGGAAAATGTTTAGAGGATAGTGAGGTTGTTTTTTCAGTGACGTACGTATAACAATGACCAGCTAGTTGTCATTAATAACTTTAGCGATGGCTACGGCTATCTTCAACGATGGCTTGTGCCTGTCATTGTTTCCTAAGTTTTTTGAAGTGTATTGCAATTGAAGGTGCCAAATTAGGAATTTGTTATTTTTGTTTTGGGTGGTAATAACATGTTATGATTATTAAAATTATAAACATGTTTCTAATATGCAATTGTCAATCATTGTAGGGTTAAGGGTCCCAGGAAGGAAAATGTTACCTTCCAGACATCATATTCAAACAAGGGTAGAGCCCATGAGGGAAACCCTCAACCCAAATCCACTTACGCATATATCTGGAGGTTGCAAGATCACGTCTCCAAGCACAAATGACAAGAAAAAATGTTTGATGCTTCATGTTTTGGGAGATACATGGAGTTGGATATTGAGAATTTTATGTTCCCTTTACAAGCATTGCACCACATAATGAAAATTTGTAAGGGTGAGAATCGGTTTCAAGTGATGAAAACCAACACGATGAAGATGTCTCATAGAGTTTACACGAGTGGTTTGCAAACGACATATCTGCTCCCACCCATTCCAATTATTCCAAAGGTGTTGAGAAAGGACTCCCTACTATGTATGTAGGGTGTTCAGCAAGGAGAAGCTTTACATTACAAAGGGGGAAATATACATAAAGATCATAATTTGCAAAAGTGACAAGGTCGCAGTGAAGCTAGCCCATGTCTTAGTCTTGGCTTCTTTTGTAGTTAGGAGGGGTTAAGTGCACAGGTGGATAGGTACTTCTTTTTACTAGTGGATTATGTGGAGGAGTCTGATCCATATCCATGGGGGAACATGGCCTACAAGGACACCCTCAATCGTTTAGTGGAAGCAAGGAAGGCCATGAGCAAGACCACTTTCAATCATTTTCGTAAGTTGTGTGAGTAGTTTCATTAAGGATTAGATGTAATGTGATTACTATGAGAACATGACATATATTTCATGATTTGAAAATGCATGTGTTGACAATGGAGAAGATTTCCTCTTTGGGAGACATGTGCGCCCATTGTATACAAGATGTTTTGCCACAGTTGCTTAATTGGGCGACATACAAGAAGCCCACATATGAAGCAATCGACAAAGTCATTTTTAGAGGGAAGAAGGTATTGTACTTAAAATTTTATTCATCCTATGACTTGAAATTTGCACACAATAAAAGGCTGATTTATATTGACTTAATATTGGATTACAGGTACTCATTTATAGACTCTTGGTGGAGACCCAAGCGGAGGAGTTAGTCAAATCAGCCAAGGGGCTCAAGACTTTTTTAAGGCAGATTATCTTTGACAAATTCGATGTACAAAGTATTGGTGCCCTACAAGGGGCAGAGGATGAGGCTAAGATGGAGGAGGAACCTCCAAGAGCTCCTGCAAAATTTGTTTCATTTGTTGATGATTGACCAAGTGATGAAAGTGGCTACCTGATCGTTTATAATTAAACCCTTTGCAAGTGTACAAGGTAATTGTACTAAGATAAGTATTTAAGGGTTGTCGAACCTCAGGGACGGATGAATTATTACTAAATCTAAAGAGGAATTTGCTTATTAAAATTAGAAAGAACTTAAACTTAAATTAAGCAAAAGAAAGGAATCAACTAGTTTAAAAACAAGAGATTAATATGATGGAAATTACTTAGGAAATTGAATCCACTATAAAACCATAACAATTCCTTAACTTTTAATCTAAATCTAGTGTGAATATAAACAAGTATTCTCAGCTACAAGCTAGAATTACTTTAGAAAGAATCATTAATTAAATTCCATGGCATGAACTATCTTCGACGATAGCACGAATCATCTACACTAAACTAGCTATAGGCATGACTCGTCTAATCTTATTATAACTCATCCAAGTTATTAATTATTTGAACATTAAAACTATTGTATGACCGTCTCATCTAAATCACAGAAATTAGAATCGATGAAAATATCAAAACCGCATCAATCTATCATCTACAAGACAAAAAATCAACATAGACTTGAATAAACATTAAAAGCTCTTCCATTAAAAAGGAAATCTATATCATACAATTGTCATCATTCACAACTGAGATCTATATTAAAAAGAAACTGAAACTTATCTATAGCTTCATCAACTCCTAAGTAAAAGAAAAGTTTAGTCTTCTATTGTAGAAGAAAATACTTGAATCTCCATTGAAAACTTTGAGTTCTCTTCCTTTTTTCTCTTTAGAAAATCTACTGGAATGTAATATCCCTAATTTTCCTATGTTTCAAAAATTAAATATGTGGAAAATAGGGTGTTTGACCTATTGACATTCTTAGTAAAATAACTACCTCCCTAGATAGAATTTGTGGCTAAAACTAATTTTATTAGAAAATAGACAGAAAGAGCTTCGAAACGCCACTAAGAACGTATGAATCGGAGTTCAGATGAGGGTGATACAATTGTTCGAAGTTAAGCTTATTGCATAGGGCCAGTTTACCCGAATTGGATGTCCTGCTTATGCTTAGAGTTAGATATCCTACTTGTGCTTAGAGTTGGATGTTCTACTCATTCTTGGAGTTGGATGTCCTACTCGTGCTTAGAGTTACTCGTACTTAGAGTTAGATGTCCTACTCATGCTTAGAGTTAGATATCCTACTCGTGCTTAGAGTTGGATGTTCTACTCGTTCTTGGAGTTGGATGTCCTACTCGTGCTTAGAGTTACTCGTACTTAGAGTTAGATGTCCTACTCATGTTTGGAGTTAGATATCCTACTCGCGCTTGGAGTTGGATGTCCTAATCGTGTTAGGTATTAGGAGTCCTAAATGTGCTATGAGTTAGGAGTCCTAAATATGCTAGGAGTTAGGAGTCTTAAACGTACTAGGAATTAGAAGTCTTAAAAGAACTAGGATTTTAAAGAGGGAGAGAGTCTTAGCGGGACAAGGACTCCTAGTAAGAATAGGACTTCTAGCCCAAGTAGGAGTCCAAGGAGTGTTAGAAGTGGTGAAAAAGGTTGAAGGAGGGATCAACCATACATCTAGTTGGGTTAGGACTCTTTTGAGACTGTTTTGAGCATGTATGGGGGTTGGTTTCCTATTGGTAATGGGGCAGGGATTTTTGATTCCGGGATTGTAACTAAGGATGAGAGAGACCTAGAGGGGGAGGGCACCCAATAGCTTTAAAAGAGGCAACCTCCCTCTTCTCCATCTCTTCCTTCCTCTTCCTTCTCTCAGCAAGGACCTCCATAACCAGCAATTTCGAAGGCACAAATCAGCCGCCTTTCGATTGAATCAAGGCCTAGAAGCATAGGAGAAAGGGCTAGGAGCTTTGGGGATGAATTGGTATAAGTAGGTGCTTTCTTTTACACCCTTAGGAATGAGGTTTTGATAGATATAATTTAGCCATAATTCAGCCTAATTCTATGGGGGTTTCTGATGTCATGAATCATCCTTTACTTGTTTTGAATGATTGTGATTTTATCGCTTATGTATATGGCTGAATTGTGCATACAATATCCTGATTTTTGTCAAGTAGATTAGTCTTAATTCATGGAAGCATGTTGCTAATTGTTGTTATCTACCATAGCCCTATGTTAGGCATGAATGATTATGATTCTAGTCATGTTTATCATCCATAATTTGGGCATAAACTCTGCTGAATTTTATCCCTGGTTCGTGGCCTTAGTTTAGGCCTTGCTTTAGCATATTTTATCCCTGGTTTGTGTCCTTTGTTTAGGCCATACTTTGGCCAATTTATTCCCTGATTCATGGCCTTACATTAGGCCATACTTTGGCTAAGTTAATCTCTGGTTTGTGGCCTTACTTTAGGCCATATTTTTGGCCAATTTATTCCTTGGTTTGTGGCCTTACTTTAGGCCATACTTTGGCCAACTTATTCCCTGGTTTGTGGCCTTACTTTAGGCCATACTTTGGCCAACTTATTCCCTGGTTTGTGGCCTTACTTTAGGCCATAGTTTTGGCCAATTTATTCCCTGGTTTGTGGCCTTACTTTAAGCCATACTTTGGCCAACTTATTCCCTGGTTTGTGGCCTTACTTTAGGCCATACTTTAGTCAATTTATTCCCTGGTTGGTGGCCTTACTTTAGGCCATATTTTGGACAATCAAATCCCTGATTTAAAGCCTTAGTTTAGGCTGCACATTGGTCAAGTAAATCCCTGATTTGAAGCCTTAGTTTAGGCTGCACATTGGTCAAGTAAATCCCTGATTTGATGTTTATATTTTAGGCTCTACTTTGGCCAAATTAATACCAAATTCTTAGCATTGATTTATGCTATAATCATGCTGAGAGAACACCTAAATCTCAGCCCTAGTTTAGGTTGTATTGTTGCATATCTAATACTTGATTCTCAGCTTTGTTTTAGATTATAATCTTGCTGAATGAATCCTTAATGTTAGAGCCTTAGTTCATGATTTGTTTCAGCCTATGTTGTCTTTGAATTCCAGCCTTGATTGTGATATACCTTAGGTTGATTATTGATGCTTATTTCAGCTTGAACTTGTCATGTTAGGTGGTTGACTTGAGCTATGCATCTCAGCCCCAAAATCCTTGTCATTATAATGTTGAATTGGTCAGTTCATCTCAGCATGAGTCTGAGTTCTTGTCATGTTGATCATTCTGATGGTTGCATTTATTATTGTTGTGTTAAGTTATATAAGTAAATTAAGGTTAATAAAGACTATCAAGAGATTTTGGTTATCTTTGGATTGGGGGGAGAACACTTATTCAAGATAATGACTAAATACCCTCTTTAGGGTCGGGACTAGTTCATGAAGTGAACGGGGCACTGACATAGAATTTTACCTCGGTTATTGAACCGAGGGTTGTTATGGGATGTTCTTGGAGTCAAAGTTTAAGCTCACAATGATAGCCATGGCGGTAATCTTTCAGACCCTTGTAGTCTCCGATCCTTTTGGGACGATGGATCCTTGCAAACGCGCAAACTAGGTTTTTGAGCATCATGGAAGGCTCATCTACCTCCGGCCAGTGTGTCCATGAGCACAGCTAGTACCTACATCTCTAGGCCCATGGCTGATCCAAGTGGATCTCTAGAGATGCTAGGATTTCTATTAGCATACATTTACTCCTTTGAGCGGGAGTCGGTATTTTCAGGTAACAATTAGTACAGTGTTTCCTGAATGGTTTCCATTGTTTTGTGCATTGTGATGGTCTTCATTGGTTAAAGATCAGCCCATGTTTTTGAGTTATGTGTTCTATATATTACCCTTATGTGGTACGGTTTGCAGGATGTTAGCATTAATTATTGAACAAGGGTTGTGAGATAATTAATAACATTGTTTGATATTGCTTGTTAATTAGACAAGTGGAACGATTAAAAGACTTGCATAAAATGTAGGTTGCTTTAAAATACTTACGCATTGCATGGGTGATGCTATGCTTCTTAGTATAGTGTAGTTTTAGGCAGAACTACGTCTGGATCCGATCTTGTTGGAAACATTGGAGATGTTGTCTGATGAGTACGTAGGCAACTAACATCGGGTGATGTTGGCCCAATCCAAAAAATAATAATAAAACCTTTTATCCTTTGGAAGCTCTTCTCCTGAAAGTGGAGAGATTCCATTGTTGTTGTTGTGGTTGTTTTGTTTGCTATGTTGCAGATTCTCCATGCGATGAGAAGTGAGACCAAGGCAGGAGCTCAAGAGGTTTCCGCATTTTTGAAACTCCGACACGTAAGTGTACCTTAAGCGTGAGAGTCAACTTGTTATTTATTTCCAGACGGGTGATAGACTTGTACTTAGATGGATGAGCTGGTCTTTATGAATTTTCAGACGTTAAATAATATCATATGATTTGATATTCGTATTTGTGAACCCCAGTTATCATGACCTGGATATTTAATCGGATGATTTGTTTTGTGTTTAAACAAAATTATTATCGTGATCTATCGTGTGTCCTTTATTGTAACAAGGGTTTTAAAAATCTGGGTCGTGACATGGAATCCCCTGGTTTTAAGCCAAATATGTCTTTTTATAGGCATAAGATCCGTAGGAAGAAGTCCAATATGAAAATGATTGAAATTGGCTGAAACTAGGAAACTGCACGTTAAGCCGTTCGAACGCCCTGCATGCCTGTTCGAATGCTTGAACTGAGTTTTGCTTCAAAATCACATTATCCAGATCGAACGGTAAGTGACCCCGTTCGAACAGCTACAGTGTTTCTGCATTCTGGACAGTTTTTCTGGACAATCCATATTCTGTTCATTAATCTTTTCTTCATATCCATATTAATTTCTAACTTGTTTATAACTCTCCGAAAAGTTGTCTAAATCACTTTAAAGCATGTCAAGACTATTTTGAATTATTCTAAACATCGTCCAAGTACCTCGATAAGCGTACTTTACCTACAAAACATAAAATATCATATTTTAGACATGTAGAATATAATTAAAATTCCAACTTGATTTAAATACATATTTAAATTACTAATAACTACAAAATTATTAATAATTAAACTAAAGTACTAATATCTATCTTAATCTAAATAAACTATAACTAACTCTAAATTAACCTAATATATACTAGCAACTAAGGTAAAAAGGCATATAAAATAGATATGGGAGAAAGTGTGCAAGGCTAATTTCAATGGCTCAAAGACACCTTACTTAAGGTGGTTGTCACACTGGATAGAATTGAACACAAGGTGGCCACAATCAAGTGATTGGAGATCAAGGTCATCAAATTGGCTAAAGATGTTCAAGTATTGTTGTCAAGGCAAGGGAAGGTTGCTAGACCTATCTCAAGGTTGAGATCGATAAGTGTAGTAAGTATGGTAAGATAATGTTAAGTTATATTATGCATGTTATTATGCCATGATAATCTTTATGTGATTTACATTAATTACTATTGACCAAGATGTGAGGGATATCGGAGCTTCATCTTTTGAGGAAGAGGATGGCCAACAACCTTTTCACATAGTTCCATAGACATGCTAGTGAATATATATTCAGTTAATAATCACTACAACAAAAAACACTATTAGCGATACTTTCATGAGCAACACAATAAAAAGTGTTGCAAAAAATAATTATTTGCGACACTTATATTAAAATAACACAAATAATAGCACTATTTGCAACATAAGTTTTTGAAAAAAATACTATTTGCTATGATTATTAATAAAATAAGTTTTTTAAAAGAATTTACTATTTGTGATGCTTAAAAAAGATTTAAAACTATTTGTGATACTTTTAGAGAAGCTTTACAAATAGTAAATATTTTTCTAAAAAAACTTGTTTTATTTGTGACACTTATGTGTCCCAATTACATTATATTTTCTAAAATATTTATTCTTTCAATATATAGTATAAAATAAATAAATACACAAAAAATTAATTTAATTTTTTCTACTTTCATCCCTCTCATCTTTGAGCTGGACTCACACTAAATGTGTCAGAGAGGGAAGGAAGAGGGAGAGAGAAAGAGAACAGAAAAGAGAGAGGAGAGAGTGAGTGAGAGAGAGAGAAGATAGAAAGAGGGACATAGACGAGAGAAAGCAAAGAGAGAGACATACTAGATGCAAATATAAGAAATTTGATAATGACCAAAATAGGGCAAGTGGGAGGGTCATTGGACTGTGGAGGGAGGAGGAGAGCCGAGGGAGGAGAAGAGCGGAGAGAGTGTGGAATTTAATTTTGATTTGTTTTAATTTTTTATTATATATTATATTTTAAAAATGATAAAATAAAAATAAAATAAAATTTGTGGAATTTAATTTTAATTTATTTTAAATTTTTATTACATATTATATTTTAAAAATAATAAAATAAAACGTATTTAATGATGCATATGCATATGCATCCCAAATACCTAAGGTATTAGAGAGGCATATTCCAAAATGTCAGTTATACATTTTTATTTTTATTTTTTTATTTTTAAAGTATAATATATAATAAAAATTTTAAAAAATTAGTATTAAATTCCCCTACTCTCTCACCTCTCGTTCTCATAGCCGTGCTCACGCTAATGTGTGTGAGAGAGAGGTACAACCCATAACATTTTTTAGCAATCTAAAGGTATGATGCTAGAGGATGGTCAGTTGACTTCCTTTGGGTTACACACGAATTGTTTGGTACTAACCTCATGACAGTCATATGCTCTTTTATGTTTGAAGCCCTCATGTATGAGTTACAAGAATGATTAGAGCACTTTGTGGCATAGTATTCCTATATTCATCCACAACACAGTAAGTAAAATTTGCCTGTCACTAAGTCAATCAAAACCCTCTTGAAATGCAACAGATTTGGAAAATGTGCGCCCAATTTGAGGAGCTTCTGGTAATCCTTTGCTTGCAAACTGCCAGTCATAAGCTCGCCTTTACCAATATTCAATTCCAATAAGTTAATATCATTTACTATCTCCCACTCTGCCTCGGCCTCGATGCCAATTGTAAAATATAGGTTTTAGGTAATGGTAATAGTGGACAACTTTTGGAATAACAAGTAAAGCCCACTAGAAAATTAATGGAATAGTCACCGATATGACATTGGTCAAGATGCACTGTAGCTGCTCATGAGAGAAAAAAATCGTGTAAAAAAAAATAGAAACTCCCATACGGCTCTAATCTTCTTCCATCAACATATGCTAAAACAAAAACATCATCACTATTGTCTTTGAGGACAAAGTTGACAACTTTCATCCCATTTAACAAAGACTGGTGTCTCAGTTTCAGGCGACAATAGTTGAATCTGTTGGTGATAGTAGCTGCAAACACTTACTAATGATGATGCAGGCACAAATTCAAGTCTTGTTTGAGCCTCCATCATCAAACCCCTGATTCAAAAAGGTAATTAATACTTAATTCAACTTGGATATATTATTGGGGAATTGCAATTGGTTCTCTACATGCAAGACAAGAGAAAAGATCGGATTATCCCTTCTTTGCAAGAGATAGTGAAAAAACTTTTTTTTGTGTGATGACCCTCTCTTGGTCTATCACTACTACTTCTTGAAATTTGGGATAGAGTAGTGGTGATTCACCAATTTCTCAAGCCCTTCAATTAAATGAAAAAAAATAAAGACAAATTGAAAGTAGAGAAAAGATAATAAAATTAAAATTGTCAAAAGATATCCACAAGTATTAAAAAGAAAGAACATGAGGAAAATAAAAATATCACATACAAAGATGCCTCCTTTCCATGTTTTCTTGTCTTCAAGGTTGAGAATCTTCATTCCTTTGTCTCAAACGACTTCTCCTACTTCAAACTCCTCGCAAACTCTTTAGGATTGGAAGAATGTTTTTTTTAACTCCTTAGATTTGAAAGGACATTTAAAAAATCTTTATACGACTTAGAGGATGAAGTTTCTTCTTGGAATCTTCTTCTTTCCTTGATGGAAGGTTTTGCTTTTGTTGTTGATTTTGAATAGAGAGTTTTGGACTTTGTGAATGCTGCTTAGACTTGATTAAAAATCCCTCTCTATAAAAATGGGGGGGTATTTATAACATTAGGGTTGTACAGTTAAGTAAATGGGTGGTGAGTTGGCAGGGTAGTACGTGGGAAGTGGAGAACAAGTTAGTGGGATGGTTGGTTGGAATCAAATTAGTGTGGAGTGAGTTAGTGGGAGGTTGGGAGTGTGATGCAGGCAGTTTTAAAAGTAGTGGGAGAAATTCTAGGATTATTGATAAATATGAAATATATATATATATCTATTTTATATATTTTTTTACCTTATTTGCTAATATAGATTAGGTTAATTTAGTGTTAGTTATGGTTTATTTATATTAAGATAGTTATTAATATTTTAATTTGATTATTAATTAATTTTAGAAGTTATTAGTAGTTTAGGCATGTATTTAAATTATATTGGGATTTTAATTACATTCTACATGTCTAAAATATAATATTTTATATTTTGTAGGCAAAGTGCACTTATTGAGGTACTTGGACGATGTTTGAAATAATTCAAAATAGTCTTGACATGCTTTAAAGTGATTTGGATAACTTTTCGGAGTTATAACAAGTTAAAAACTAACATGTACATGAAAGAAAGAGCCTAATGAACAGAAATTGGACATAATATTGTCCAGAAAAACTGTCCAAATTGCATAAACAATGTAGCCGATCGAATGGGGCATTTTAAGTATCAAATGGCTAAATGTAATTTTGAAGAAAAATTCCATGTCTACGATCAAACGGGCATGCAGGGCGATCCAAAGAGATAATTCGCAGTTTTCTAGTTCAAGCCAATTTTGATTCCTTTTCATATTGGACTCCTTCCTACGGCTCTTATGTCTATGTAAAGACATATTTGGCTTGAAATTGGAGGATTTCAATAGATTTTCTAAAGAGAAAAAGGAAGAAGAAGATGAAAGAGAACTCAAAGCTTTTAATGGAGATTGAAGAGCTTCCTTCTACAATGGAAGGCTAGACTTTTCTTTTACTTAGGAGTTGATGAAGCTATAGATAAGTTTCAGTTCTTTTTATTTTTAATTTAGATCTCAGTTGTAAATGATGATAATTATATGATAAAGATTTCCTTTTTAATGGAATAGCTTTTAATGTTTATTAAAGTCTATGTTGATTTATTATCTTGTAGATGATAGATTAATGTGGTTTTGATATTTTTATCAATTCTAATTTCTGTGATTTAGATGAGATGGTTATGCAATAGTTTTAATGTTCAGATAATTAATGAATTGGATGAGTTATACTAAGATTAGACGAGTCATGCCTATAGCTAGTTTAGTGTAGATGACTCATGCTATTGTCGAAGATAATTCATGAATTTAATTAATGATTATTTCTGAAGTAATTCTAGCTTATAGCTAAGAATACTTGTTCATATTCACATTATATTTAGATTAAAAGTTAAGGAATTGTTATGGTTCTATAGTGGATTCAATTTTCTAAGTAAATTCCATCATATTAATCTCTTGCTTTTAATTGTGTGATTATTTCTTTTGTTTAATTTTAGTTTTAAGTTTTTTTTAGTTTTTAATCAATAAATTCCTCTCTTATATTTAGTAATAATTCATTCATCCTTGAGGTTCGACAACCCTTAAATACTTATCCTAGTACAATTACCTTATACACTTGCAAAGGGTTTAATTAAAAACGATCAATTATACCTTTGATTTTGTCTTCCCCCACTCCATTACTCTCTTATGCATTCTTCCTCCACATCCTTAATCGTATGCTCAGAAAGGTCATCCAACGGACACTTTATGATTTATGGACAAGTTGACGACCAAAACGTAAGGCATCTTAGAGTGTGGGATTCTAGGGCACACGTGAAGATGCCTAACCAACATAGGTCTAAGCTGGACCCTAAACCATAAAGTGTAACATTATTTATTACTGTGATTACTTTAAGGGGTACAAATTTGTAGTTGACCACATGGATAGGACAGAGGGGATAATTGACTCTAGAGACGCCTATTTCTTAGAAGAAGAATTGAACCTCAAAATACCTAATAAAAGAGTAGATTTATTTATTATTGTAAAGGAGATTAGTCATAATACTACCCTAGAGGAAGTAATTGGATTAGGTTAAAACCAAACCGAACAAGAACCTATGACATTGAGGGAAAAAAGGCCTTCAACATAGTTGAGGGACTTCTATACAATGCTAGGGAAGACAACACCACGTTAGATGAACCTGTTCTAGATGACCCAATTACCCTTGAGTAAACTTTAAGTCTTCTAGATGCTCAAAAATGGTAGAATGTTATTCAAGAGGAGATGAATTATATCCTAAGGAACAAGGTCTGGGAGATCACGGATCCACTTGAAGGGCGAAAGCCTATAGGGTGTAAATCGATCTTCAAAAAGAAGCTTATGGAAGATGGGGTAACAAATAAGTACAAAGCAAGATTAGTGGCCAAAGGGTTCATCCAGGTGTATGGGATGGACTTTAAAGAGACATGCTGGCCTACGTCAAGATTTGACTCAATCAAATATCTTTTGGCATGTGTTGCTTACTTTGATTTAGAGCTACACCAGATGGATATAAAGACTACCTTCCTAAATAGAGATTTAGAAGAGATTTATATGGAACAACTTGAGGACTTTTTAGTTCCTCAAGAGAAATATAAGGTGTGCAAGCTGATAAAATCATTGTATGGTCTAAAACAATATTTAGGGCAATGGTACTTCACTTTTCACAAGGTGATTAGTGAGTATGGGTTCATAGTGAATGAGCACGATCATTGTGTTTATACCTTCCGGGATGGGACTATGTATATGATGTTATCATTGTATGTAGATGACATAATTTTGATGGAAAATCATTTAAGTATGATTGTCAGTCTAAAGGAATGACTCAAAACCCAGTTTAAGATGAAAGACATGGATGAGGCATCCTACATCTTTGGGATAAAAATTGACAAAGATAGAAAGGCTAGAAAACTTAGTATATCTCAAGAATCATACATAGAGAGTGTTTCCAAATGCTTCAATGTCATTGGTTAGAAGACCATTAACTCCCCTATATACATAAGTAGTGTGTTGTCTAAGAATATGACTCCTCAGACTAAGGAAGACAGACTTTGGATGGAGTTAATGCCATATGCATAGGCTATTGGTAGGTTGATATATGCAATGACCAGTACAAGACTTGATTTGCGTTTTGTGGTAGGCTTGCTGAGCCATTACCAAGTAAACCCAGGACTTCAACACTCGCAAGTAGTGAAGAGGGTATTTAGGTACCTTTTAGGGTCAAAAAGCTTAAAACTCACTTATTTCATAGGGAGTATATCATTTACTGGATATAGTGATTCAGACTATGTAGGGGATCCAGATGACAGGAAATTCACTACCAGATTTGTCTTCATGTTTGGAGGTGGGGCTATATCGTGGGTAAGTAAGAAACAAATTAGTATTTCTAAGTCTATAATAGAAGCTAAGTTTTATGCATGCAGTATTGTAGCTTCTGAGGTAGTATGGATAAAGTAATTTATAGCAAGATTAGGGCTTGAAAACTGGAATGATCCTTCTGTCCAAATTTATTGTGATAATCTGGCAACTGTGTCAACACTTAAGAATAAGGAGATCAATGTAAGGGATAAGCACATCAAGGTGCATTACTATTACATTTTCGACATGCTATAGAGGGGAAAAGTAGTTGTGACTCATATTCCTACTACTGAGATGTTGGCGAATCTGTTCACTAAGACCTTAACGACATATCTATTTTCAAAGCATGCTCATAGTATTGGTCTTTGACAAATTTAGTACAAGTCGTTGGTGGACTATATGAGTCATTCACCCATAGCGGGGGATGTTGAACTAAGGTATAGGCTCAGGCCCATTTTGGTCCACATTGTTTGCAGTTTAGGTGAGGCAGTACAAGCCATGGGGTCCCAGGTTAGTGGGGTTAGTCGTGTCGACCACACAAGAGCCATCTTGACACTAATTCTAATTGGACTCACATTTGTCACACAGACACACTATGCTTATGACTAGGATGTGCATTAAAATATTGTGGGGCCCGACTTATGAATTAGGTGTCGATGGTTGGACCCATTGTTAGCGAAGAGTCGACCCTATCGCAGGCTTAGCCATGTGGAGGGGTTCTAAGTCCCCACAAGCTCTGAGAAGTAGAGGTCGCTCCTATTGTGTTAGGTCCTCTAAGAAAAATAGAAGTTCATTTAATTAAGCCCACTTATGAAACCTAATTAATAGAGGACTAAGAGGGGTATTTAAGGGAGATTAAAAGAGGAGAAGCCCTAAGCCGCCCCCCTCTCTTCTCCTCTCTCCCAATTCCGCCCCCTTCATCTCCCTCTTGGTGCAGCCTCCCTAGGATTCGGAGCAAAAACCTGTTGGCCGCCTCATCTCCTCTCTTCCAATCTTGGATGTGGCAATTGAAGGAGATCTCTCTCCTTTCTGGTTGGGGCTTCGACAAGGTGGAGGATGTCCTATTTGTTGAGATTTCAAGCAAGAAAAAGGGTTAAGAAGGATCTACACATAATAGGTGACAACCCCATCCCTTGCTTATTCAATTGTGCTCAATTGTAATCGGACAATCGTGTGATGGCTTGAGGACATCCAAGGGGCTGATCAGCCCAAGGTCATTGCATTGTTGCTCCATTATTTCAGTTTAATTATATGTATACTCTTGATTGAATGGATTATTACTTATGTAAGTGTTTATCCATGCTTTTGTGTAGTTAATCAATTTAAAGAAGTAATTTTTATGCTCTGAGCCTCCCCCTTGGCCCAAGGACCGTCACGTTTCCGCTGGCCAACAACTCTACAGTCTACATCTCTCACTAGCCTTTGCCAAGTATGCCTCGGATGTTGAAGGACATCGTGCCAATGCAATTTCAAAACCTAAGTGGGAAGAAACTACTAGTGGAGACCAAGACGCACTAGTGCTCCTAATGCCATCCTTCGACGTGGATATGATGGCCACCCGCTACAACAAGTGTGATAAGAGCCAATTTTGCGTACTTTTTTGGGCATGGGAAAGGCAAGCATGAAGCTGCTTTAAAGGTTGTCAAGAAGGTAGAAGCATGGACCGCATAGAAACCTCCCCCTTTCTCTCCATAGATGCGTGGAGGCAGTCAGGTTTACCATCTCGGTTGGGAGTTTTGTTATTCAAAATGGTTTGTCATTGAGTTTTATCATTGCAAATGATGAAGGAAAGCTTACATTCCAATACTTTCTCTGCTCAATAAGCCTTACACCATTACACTATTTATGTTTGGATAAGTGAAACCCACCTTCCTTATCAAATTAAAAATGGTGTAATGTGTAAGGTGCAAAAAAAATGGCGTATGAATAGAGTTTCGTCATTGCAAATGATGAAATAAGGCAAGAAAAATCATATTAAAAAAGCTACATTAGCACCAAACATGTTGACGCCTACACTGCATGTCAAAATATCATTTTTCTCTCTGATATCTTAATAAATATTTTTTGATAATATTATTTTAATAAATTTCCCTTATGTTAGGTTCATTCTCGACAACATGGAAACATGGCACAGAAACCCTAACAAAATATAAATAGAATCACACAGGAACGCTGACAGCATGCTGGTACGATGTGCAGGCCCATGTGTGAAGCCCATGCTTCGCTGCGAGTTTGGTGCAAGTATTGCCTGAGCTAAGAACATGACGCATATGAAGCGCTAATTTATTTTTAGTGAGCTGAGATTATCTTTCGCTTAATTTGAAGTGATTACATTTTTAAGGTCAAACATGTGAAACACTTCAATTAACACAATACCACTTAGCTTAATACATACAACTGCATCATCTAAGAAACCTGGTTGGTATGTGTTCATGTATTCTGAGAGGAAGACTGTAGAACTCCTCATTTCTAACATCTCCTTTTCTATTTAGGAAAGGCACCCACCATGGCAGACCTCTATCAATGCTAGCACGAGCGACATCAAGAGTGTTATCAAGCACTGTTGCAACAACAAGGGCCACTGTCGGAGCAGATGAGAAGATTGTGTTCAATATGTCATCAAACTGCAATAAATGGAGCAGTGAGTTCGCTGTATTTCCAATCATCAAATGATGCCAAGTCACTACCATTTCTCTTGTTCTTTATTAGGAGCTTGTTCCAAGCATATACAATATTATGAGGAAGATGGAAAGATTGATCTATAAGCTGCTGACAAGCATATTACGTTGAGGCAGATAATAACCATTGATTTACAGCACACAAACATATCTTTTATATGCATAGAACAAGAAAATTCATTAACCCCAACATTAACAAATTAATATAAAACGTGAAAACTACGTTTACTCACCCATCCTGCATTTGTTTTGACAGGTCCATTGCCAGCTGAGGCTGTAAATTCACTAAAATATTGAGGTACTGAAATTCCTAAGAAGAGAGAGATGCCCAAGACATACAGATTTCGCATGGAATTGCTATTTGCGAATTGAATGAATGAAATTCCTACCGCAGCTAACAAAGAGAAAAATTTTCGGTAGTAAGAACACATTAAAGATATATCAGCAAGAAAGTAAAACATTTTACAAATTACTAATTGAAAACATACAAGATCAACATACCAACTAGTCCAAGAAGGATGCAGTATATTGCAGCAAATATTGGAAATGGTATAGAGGCAAAAAATGCTCCAAATTTTCCTGTAAGGAATAGCATTCATTCAGAAGAAAGCAGCTTCAGATATTGTTTTGGGGGTATTCTTTTAGATTGGTATCAAGGATTTTGGACTGACCAAATATAGCGAAGAATATCATGAAACCTGCAGAGAGTTGGACCACTCTTCTGCTGCCTACTCGTGTCAATCCAAGAAGTCCTACATTTTCACTGCAAGATAGAAAACTTCAAGTTTTTCATCCCCAAAATATTATATTTAAGCAGCATTCTGTCAATTTATATGTATGCTGCAAGTAAAGCAAATCTATCTTCTGTTTTCTTACACAGATGCAGTGGAAGCAACTACTGTGCCAAATATCCCTTCAAGGAGCATTCCCACACCCTGCAGTGCCAAATGAAACATGGTCAAATGGTCTTCCTATTTTTTCATATTTTCATTTTTTGAATGTTGATCTTCCCCATTGAATTTGATACAAGATTCATTAAAGTTATAGATACGTCTTATTTGTTGATTTTCATATTAAGTCTGAAATACATTCTATTAACACAGCCACTTCTTTTCAAACTGCAGTTCAATATGAAATATACATTAAGCTGGGAGAATTGGTTGTCAAGAACATCAAGCAACCAATGAATTCATGGGGATATGATGTTTAACCATTTTGATAATTAACATTGTTCAGTTGGACGTCTCTTCCTATTTGACAATTTTTGTGTGAAGTGCTCATGCACATAAGGAGATAAATTAGAAATCCTTCTTTAAAATTATGAAATTAACAGGGAAACAGACTTTAGATTCTCGTGTTATTTATGCTACGACAGATGACCAGTATGAGCTTACTATTGTAATAGATAAATTAGAAATCCTTCTTCAAAATTATGAAATTAACAGGGAAACAGACTTTAGATTCTCGTGTTATTTATGCTACGACAGATGACCAGTATGAGCTTACTATTGTAATTGATAATAGTGTACAAAAAAAGAAAAAGGTGAAAAACATTGTGCAGCTTGTCTTTAATAAAAAGAAGAAATCGAAGACGAAGAAGAAGATGATGATGGTGGTTTCATTCAATTAACCTGAAGGCCAATACTACGAGAGAACACATGTGGTGGAGGAGGAGTTGCACCGGCATACCTCGCAGCAGCAAAATATGTTCCAGTAGACTGCAGGAAACAAATGGCAAAACCATCTGAGACTTATGCTTCTTATGCAACATTTGGCATAACAAATTTTGTAAATTTTCAGTTAAGTAAACAAATTATTAGTGCCTAATTTCATCAAGTCTGCTACCAAGAATGACTTTAGCATCTGATACTATTATGGGGAACTGTTTTATTCCGATAAATATGACTTTATACAATGTATTGCCCTTTTTAACTATATGAAATTATGCTAACCTCTGCACTTGCAACCAGAGCTGCACCCAACATTCCAAACACATGACTGGCACCAAAGATAGGTGCACCATATTGAAACGGATATGGTATCTTGATCCTGAAAGCATAAGAGATTTGTAATGTCCAGTTTATCTATTCTTAACCAATAAAATGAGTGGTTCATGTTAGAAGGGTAAACTACGTGATCTATGTTGTACCATGGAGCAGAAGACATAAGATAGGATCGATCTGTTCGGCAATGTTGCTTAGTCTTCTCAGGAACATTGTTGTATGCTCCAGCAGCAGTGAGAATGGCAGCAAATGACCAAATTATGGCAATACAAATGAGCAAAGCAAACCTCTCTATTGAGGAGTGTGCTCTCTCGTGCAGATTCTTTAAATACTGTCAACACAAGGAACAAAACACAAAGCATTCACGCAAAGTGAACATTTCCTTTCAGAAAAAAAGAGGTAAATTGAAGCAAATGGAACCAAAAGATATGTGATTACTTGCTGGCAGACCACCATTAAGATAAGCATGGGCATGCCGATTTCCACACATTTGCAAAGCTGAAGTGACCAAGGATCAAATTAATATCAGAACACACCTCAAAGATTTCACCAGTTAATCATTTTAAGCCCACTGGATAAGAAGTTTCAATTGATCTACCTGAGGGAAACCTCTCTCAAATAGACCAAGTCCAACCACAGAAACCACTGGGACTATAGAAACAGGGCTAAAGAATCTGCAATATTCAATAAAAACACAAAGGAAGAAGAATATTGTTCCGTAGGAAGCCAGAAAGAACAAACTTCAAATGCAGCAATTCATAAATCCCTTTATAGAATTTAGGCAAATGTCAAACCTTGAATAATTTCCCCATAGTTTGCTATAACCAATGATAATGTTCAGAAATGAGGAAACAATCAAAGCTCCTTGAATAGACCTGATCGTGTGGACGAATCTCTGAAAAGTCGATCAGAGTTTTATCAGCAGACCAGTTGATGTAACAAATCCTGATACATAAACATATGGAATCTATCTTCCTAAAACTTCTAATTAACCTCATGCTCATCTTTAAATGCCCGAAACCGATAGTCACTGATTATAGACATAACAGGGATAACAAATGCGAAAGAAGCATTCATCACTGTGGGAAGGCGGGTGCCGAGGAGTGTTTGAAGAAGAGTGTTAATACCACTCATAAACAGCAATGTCTGGATAACCCTTGCCTTATCCCCCTGAAACAAAGCCAGTGACCGCAAATCATTTATTATGTTATTTTTTTTTAAAATAAATGGTCAGTAAAAAGCAATTACTAATGGATTGAAAAGAGAATATCTTACACTGTCACCACCCATTAGAGGAACTAGAAAGCTAGAAATCATGACAGTTGTTCCTAGCATCACGATGTAATGTTGGAAAGCTAGCAATACAGTTTCCGCTGTAGAATAAAACAAACTAAATTCGATTAGCTGCTTACCATAGACATACTGTAATGTGTTCATGGTTTAAAATCACTAATAAAAGAAAACATCAACTGGAAAATATTCCAAATGCAATATACATACAAACAGGATCAAACGTCAGTCAAAAGGGAAACTAAGAGGAAAAAACAGAGTATGATGGAAAGCCCATTTGGCAAACCAAATTCAATGAACCACCCAGGGCCAAATTATAAGATAAAGTTGCATAAGTCAGACATCTCGATACATGCATGAAGAACAAAATAAGGGAGCTGTAGACCACAATCCCCATCAGGGTTCAGAAACCTTTGCAAGTGAACATCAAGAAGATACAAGCATACAGAGTGGAAACGAAGAGGAGAGAAAGCAGAAGAGAAGGAAAAATGACTGACGCCACGAAGGGTGGGTGTGGATGCAAAAGTTCATCTGATGAAGCTGCTCAGATGGAGGCGGCGCGGGCGGTCTTGAAGCTATCGGTGGTGGTGGCGGCACTGAAACTGTTGGTACATGAGGAGGATTCGTCTCCACCATTTTCTTCTCGTCCTTCCTCCTCTTCTCCCCTTACTGAGCTTCTTCCCCACCCAGAAGACGATCCGCTACTTCTTCTAAAAGGTTTCTACACGCCTTTCTTAATCCTGTTTCTTTAAGGGAAAGGCAAAGAGCAGCAAAAACGAGACGGGGGAAATAGCAAACAAACAAACAAAGATGGGGTCTCTTCATTGGAAATGAGAAAGAAATGACCCAGAAAATGCACTAGGAGTTAAGAAAGTATGGGGGAGGAGGAAGATTCAGTTATTAAGGTGGCAGCGTACATCGAAGTGTGGGACAAGGCTGTCTACGGCATGGGGGAGTACTTTCACCTAGAGATCCACGAACTTGCGGCATCACATCAGCCTGCTATTTTGCAATGCAGAAAGGGTGACTTTTAGACGTTCCAATATAACTCATCTCGTTTACGTGGATAATTACGACGCTACCACCACTCGTTCATTTGTTTTTTCCAATGCAAAGTACGAAGTTTTTTCTTTTGGACGAGCTGAATTAGGTAGAATACAACCCAAATTAGTAAGTTTCGTTTGGTTATTCAGTTCTAATTCATTTCCAAGAGTTAAACAACCAACTCAAACTTGGTTCCGATCCAGTTTCTTCGATGAAAGACCAAAAATCGAACCGGAATAGGATATTTTACTTTTTTAATTAAAAAATATGTTATTGGCCGTTCATTTAAATGAACAGCCAAGATTAACCATATCCTACCCCTTGACCAAATTAGCTAGACTTCTAATTTGGCTATATATCTAAATTATTAGTAACTTTTTACTATTTATCTAACTAGATTTAAAAACATGTGAAGTAAGAAACATGCGACTAGAAATGGCATGAGTACCCTCTCTGCTTAGTTTATCATTGATTAAGAGGGAAATGCATGCGAGAAGAGTAAAAGCTCTTGTGTCTCCCCTACATCCCAGTAACATCATCCCCGACTTCGTCTTCCTTGGTGGTTTTCTTTTCCTGTGTGGCTTCCTCTTCTTGTGTGGCTTCCTCTTCCCCGGCAGTTTCCTCTTCCTGAGTAGTTTCTTCTCCCCAACGGCTTGTGCTACCTATTTAGATTTTTTGGGTAAATAGAAAACTAAAAAACCTAGATAACTAGAAAACTAAAATGTTAGAAAGCTAAAAAATTAATAAACTAGATAACTGGAAAGTTGTATTATTAGATGTCAGAAGAGCATGGAAAGGAACAAAAGTTTTGTTATGTATTTGGACATTTATTGGGATACAAATGGTACAAAATATAATTACGAAATTGCAATAACAAAAGTCACTGAAGTTTCATGCAAAGTCACCTATGATGCCCGCTCCCATGAAGTTTACATGGTTAAAGAAAAAATACTCATTAAAGTTAAGTTTAACATATCATATAGCAGTTTCAATTGACCTTCTACCTTCTAAAAATCATGATATTGAAACTCTCCAGTGTTTCCTTCAAGAGAATAAGCTTAGGTCAAATGGAATACCACTGATGATAACTAAAGCAATAAAAGAAGATATCACCAATGGGAATATCAATGTCAATGTACTGAAGTGGGACGAGGAGATGGGAAGAAAATGAGCAAAGTGGGAGGAGAAAATAGGAAGAAAGAGAGCAAAGTGGGAGGAGAAGAGTACTTGTTATATTGTTCTATAAAACATAACTATAAATCTCAGTTGTGGCAAGGATAAACTCCAATTAGATGAGTTATTTCATTTAGAAGAGAAGAGTAGGATAAAGAAAACAGATATATCTTGTAAGAACATAAGTGTCATTATGTCATGATTGGCTTATTTATGTGATCAAAATAATGTCATGAATTTGTATAATTTTGAGTCAGTTTATGTGTAAAGATTGAAATTTGAAGATGGAGTATAAGGAAGGATTAAATCCATATTTCATTAGGGTAAAACAAGCACACACATCACATTAACATACTTTAGGGTACAAGAAACCTTAGGTGAAAGAAAGGTGAGAGTTAGAGTTTATTTTGAATAAAAATAAAAAATTTGTTTATAGTGACAATCATTAAACAATATCGATCGATCGATTTTGAACTGCAGCAAAGCTCTCCCGAATATTGTTGATAGATTGATTTCTTCATTAAAATGATCGATCAACACTTGAAACAACCTTTGTTAAATTAAGCCAAGATTTTGTAGATCTATTGCTTTGTCAATCGATTAATTGATATGAGGAGTCATTAGAAGGAATCAACTAACCGTTCGATCGCCCTGTGGAATGATTGATTGGTGGAACTAAGAGTTGCCTGAATTAACTTTTCTGGTTTGTTTCTTAATTAATTGTATATTCCTTTTGAGACTTAGGGAGTATAAAAGGCTTGGAATGTGAAGATAAAGGGAGATGAGGCATAGAGAACTTGTGTAGAGTTGCTCTAATAGTTTCTAAAGAAAATTAGTCTTCTAGGTTCTGATTTTGTCTACCTTAATGAAAAAAGTGATTAGAGATGAGATGACCTCACAAAAATACATGTGAAGCATGGTGTTTGATGGAGATTATTATTGAGAAGATCAAGGAGAAAGAATATTGTTGCGGAATTGCCTAAATTAGACTTTTTGGGTTTAATTTATCTTCCTAGTTGAATACATATTCCTTTTGAGACTTGGGGAATCTATAAAAAGGGTTGGGAATGTGAGGAGAAAGGGAGAGAAGGCTTTGAAAACTTAGAGAGCTTGTATGAGGTTGCTCTAATGAATTTAACTTTTAAGAGAGAACTAGTCTTCTATGTTGTGATTTTGTCTACCTTAATAAAAAAAGTGATTAGTGGTGAGATGTGTGCACAAAAATACATGTGAAACATGGTGTTCGGTGAAGATTTTTGCTAAGAAGATCAAGGAGAAAGAAAATTCGTTCCAAATGAGGAGATAAAAGCTCTACATTGATCAAAAGCACAAAGAGAAGAAGATGATCAAACTAATACCGGTAAACAATCAAGGAGTAGTTGATTCAGATCAAAGTGGTGTGAAGAACCAACCAATAAAAAAAAGAGTATTTGTTCTTTATAATCGGTAATTTTATAATCTAAAATTTACATAGTGCATAATTGATTTGGATAGTGTGCCCCGTGATTTTTTCCTAGTTAGGTTTCCACAAAAAAATTCTTCTGTATTTTGCTTAGTAATTTGATTGCAATTTTTTGTTAAAACATATAGGGATTAGGCACATTGAATTAGATAAAGTCTGTGTTTATTTTATTTAAAAAGGGAAGATAAATCTTGTAAATAGATTACAAGTTAGTGACACTTTATTTTTCTTGGTTTGTGTATATTACACATTGATCACAAACCAACACATCTCGCATTAACATTGATTAAGAATTATCAGATGATGAACTAGCAAGTGTAAAACAAGAGTGTGAGATTTATATAAACATAAATAATTGTCACTAGCACACTTATAAATGACTTTGGATTAGACGTGAGATGAGTAGAAGAAGATTGGAAAATTAATTATGTGCAAGATATTCAATATGCCTTACCATCAACACATGGAGATTAGGATTTTGAGTTTTTTCCATATTGCCTGGCCAAAGAATGAAATATTCCATATTCCCTAGATTTTAAACAGAAATGCCTTATGCCCTATTTGTGGACCAAAATGCCCTTAGATTTCCACTATATCAGGTTTTTATGTAGAGAGTAATATATGAACACCGGAGCAATGCCACGCCGTTCTGGTGTGTTGGTAGTCATCAGCAGTGAATGGAACTCGCCGGTGGGAGCTAACCAATGGTGACTCACCAGCAAGAGTCGATGATCAAGAAAAAAATATTTTTTGATACTGCACACACTGTGTGAGTACTCCAAAGGCTTCATTTTGTAGAAACGATCCTTCTTTCATACCGATCATGGATAGGATTTGTATTTGCATCCATTATAATGGAGAGGTAGGCAATGATAGCATGTATATTGGTGGAATGGCACGGTTGATGAACATTTATCTGTCAGTGAACTTTGACGAGCTGCTGGGACAAGTCAAAGCATGACTTTCTGTCAATGGTAATGTCAGTTTAAAGTATTTAATTTCATCCTCCCAATCATTCATGATATATGAATTACAAGACGATTAGGACCTCCAATCAGTGTTCTCTATTCATAAGAAGGCAAAGAAGGAGGTGTTATCATTGTATGCCAAGATGAAACAGCCTGATAATAGTGATAAATCAATATCACCCTCCGTAGAAAGGAACCAGACAATCAATAGTGCTAAATCACCCATCATAATGCTCATCCTAGCTCTAAAGTCGGATTTCATTTTGGATTCAATGAAACTTGGTTCACCTTTGAAACTGTCAGGTAACAATGAATCTTTAGATTATACGCAATTGGAATATTTCGTGTACTCGAGACCATGATATTTAACATATTGTGTTAAGGGTAAATCATATCGTGTGAAGTAATAAACATGACGCGTAATATATCGCATTAGTAATTACACGATATACACATGCTATATAGCAATTATGAGTTGTAATGTAGATATAATAACACAACATGCATTCATGTCGTAGTTTCGATAACAAGTTTTGAAATGTAAGCATGTTAACAGAATACATGATGTTGACTAACTTCACATTTTTTAAACACAATAATGTGCAATGCAGATTGGGAGAAGCGGGAAACTTGCCCGTAACAAATCCATGTCAATCATTTTTCACCAATCCAACAAGTACAGAACCTGAAATAGAAGTAAATCAGAATAGATCAGAGGAATGGCCGCCAATGATGGGTGGGACAAGGACTTCATTTGATAACTATGAACCTCCATACAACCATTGTAATTACGACAGTGGACAAGGCAAAGAAGTTGAAAATATGTGTGGTGAGGATATGTGGTGCGATAATGATATAGATGACATGGAAAGTATGTCCGACCATGAAGAATTTGGAAGTAGCGAGGTTCCCAATAACGTCGACGTTGAGGCAGAGGCGAATTGGGATACAGTCGATGATTTAAATATGTTGGAACCGAATATTGGTGAAGGCCAGCTAATGACGAGCAGTTTGCAAGCTAAGGATTACTAGAAGCTCCTCGAATTGGGTGCACATTTTCTAAACCTATTTCGTTTCAAGAGGGTCCTGATTGACTTAGCAATAAAGGAAATTTTCAGATATCATGTTGTGGATGAAAGCCAGAATACGTACACCGCAAAGTGCTCCAATGATTCTTGTAACTGGTACATAAGGGCTTCAAATATAGGAGATCATGTGACTGTCACGAGGTTAGTGCCAACTCATTCATGTGGAATCCAAAGGGAAGTCAACTAACCATCCCCTAGCATCGCACTTATGGATAGTGAGAAAATCTTATGACCTCTTTAAAGACTCAATGGACATTACACCTAAGAGCATAGCAAGTTATATATCGAAGCACTGAGGCATAATATGTTGTGAGTTGCATTTGCAGTGGTTGAGAGCAAGTGCGAGAAAACTTGGTGCTGGTTTCTTGAGTTGTTTAGAAATCATCTAAGTCTCTGATCCTCCAGCCGAGTTGGATACAATCGTTTCTGATAGACAGAAGGGATTAGCAAATGCTGTGAAGAAGTTTTTCCCATCTACACACTATAGATATTGCATCCATCACATGGCAGCAAATATGCTGGACATATTCAAGGCCAACTACCTAAAGAATCAGCTCCATGTTGTAGCCAAAACAGTCAGACAGAATGTGTATGATGAAACAATGAACAAGAAAAGATATTGGACCCTCAACTCAAATAGGTCTGAAAGTACAAATGCAATGTTCAAAAAAGCCAGATTGATGCCTATAACTCGTTTAATTGAGCACACAAGGGAGCACACAATAGCATTATTTGAAATACGTCGGATGGATGGTCAGGATATGATGGAAGAGTTAACTCTATTTGCCCGAAAACACATTCAAAACAGGGGAGAAGAAGCCAGGAATGTGATTGTATTGCATGTGTCAATGTATGAAGTTTAGGTTAACTTGCTATATCACCAGGTACATTGCATTCATACGGCGATGTACAAAGGGTGTGTTCGTTTATGCATGAGGGCTTCATATCATGTTAGTTTAAACATGTTAGTTTCATTCATCATGTAAGTAGATACAATTTTACTTAACGATTGTATGACACGTCGTGTAATCAAGAACACAAGAAATTCATTTATCATGCGCTCATACACAATATTTTCTTCATAGGTTGTGGTTAACCTGAATGATTGTACATGCACATGTGGAAGGTTTCAACATCTGGGTCTACCATGTAAGCATGCAATCACAACAATCGATAATAGACACTTCTATGTGTCTGAGTACTACAAAAGATGGTACTCTATTAAAATGCATAAACTAACCTATCGAGAGCCCTTACACCCAACGAAGGATCAGCACCAGTGGGCACCGACTGGAGTTATGCCTACATTCAGTCCACTATCCCTCAAAAGCAGCAGGGGCGTCCACGGAAAAATCATATAGAGTCACAACCGCCTCTCAAAGCCCCACGAAAATGTGGAACATGCGGTTAATTGGGTCACAACTACAAATGATGTACCAGCGCACAAGGGCACCCCCCAATGTGGCGGATGTCCCATCGACAAGCCGAAGGAGGTCAAATAATAGCGTATGCAAATGGCGTAAGGAAGGGGAGCATCGATCAGGCTTACCTTTTCCACCCCCATTCTTTAGCTAAATTTTTTTGTATATGCATCATGTTATGAACAACACGAAATATGTAATTAACATGTTCCTAAAAACACGAAATGTTGTACATAAGGTATACTCTTTAGTTGTATCGTGTAATCACCAACACAACCAAAAGGGGATTACGTGTTACTAATGACATGATAATATCAATCGATTATTAATTATTTTGTCAAGGGTGTCCATGTCTTACACGAGATTGGTCATATTGTATGTTCTAACCCACAATAATTCCATTATTGTAATGACCCAATTCCTGAGGCATTATTCCAGAAGCATCAATACCTTCAATAACTTGGCAGTCCGTAACTATCTCACCCTACCTATATATATATATATATATATATATATATATATATATATATATATATATATATATATATATATATTAGGGTTAGGGTTTGCATATCGCTAACTTACTAGTTGTTCGCGGAGACAGGTCATTCAGGAGATCGCTTAAGTGGCGGCTGGTGAATCGGCCCCCCATTGGATATGGTCATCACCTCTATCCGATTGTGGGCATGATTCACTAGATGGAGATATATCGAGGTCTTCAATGATCCATCGCTTTTGCGCCCTATTTGATAGATGGTGATTTAGCAATGACTTTTTCACGATTCCGATAATGAATATTTTTGAAGTATATCTGAGAAGGTTGTTGGGAGATCGCTCGCACAAAGATGTTCTTTGTGGAGACGTATCATTTGGGAGATTGTTGTAGTGGCGGCTAGTGAATTGGCCTTCCTTTGGATACAGTCCTCACCTAAATTCGATGGCGGGCATGGTTCGCTAGACGGTGATATATCAATGTCTCTAATGATCCGAAACATTCACGCCCTATTCGCTAAACGACACCCTATTCTTGAAATGATGGGTTTGAGAATTTGCAAGAAGATCGCACTCCAACTTATGGCTAGCGACGAGACAAATTGTTATTTTCTTTGTATTTTTAAAGTTCTGTAAAGATTAGTTTTTTGGATGTAATAAATTAATAATAGTTATATCTTTCTTCCCATTGAAAGTTTTCTTTCCCATATATTGAGAGTAATAATGTGACGATTTTTTGCTTACTAACACGCTCTCAAAATTGGTCCCAAAGACAAGCTGACGGAGGTCGAATAATCGCGTACGCAAACGGTGTAAGGAAGGGGGGCATCAATCAGGCTTACCTTTTCAACCACCGTTCTTCAGCTAATTTTTTTTATATGCATCATATTATCAATAACACAAAATATGTAATTAACGTGTTCCTAAAAAACATGACATGTTGTACATAGGGTATATTGTATATGTGTCTTGTGTAAGCGACAACATGACCAAAAGGGTTTACGTGTTACTAATTACATGATAATATATATATATATATATTGATTATTAATTCTTATGTCAAAGTGTCCTTTGCTTACACTATATTGGTCATATCGTGTGTTCGAACCCACGACAATTCCATGTTTGTAATTTTCCAATTCCCGAGGGGTTATTCCCGAGGCATCAATACCTTCAATAACCTTGCGGCCTATATATATATATAGGGTTAGGGTTTGCATATTGCTAACTTACTGGTTCTTTGCGCAGACAGGTCATTCGGGAGATTACTTAAGCAGTGGCTGGTGAATCGGCCCACCATCGGATATGGTGATCACCCATATCCGATCGTGGGCATGATTCACTAGACGGCGATATATCAATGTCTCTAATGATCCATCGCATTCGTGCCTTATTTGATAGACTCTGATAATGAATATTTTTGCAGTATATCCAAGAAGATTGCAGGGAGATCGCTCACACAATGATGTTCTTCACGGAGACGTATCATTCGGGAGATTGCTGTAGCGGTGGCTGCTGAATCGGCCCTCCTACAAATACGGTCGTCACTTATATCTAATGGTGGGCACATTTCACTAGAAGGCGATATATCAATGTCTCTAATGATCCGTCGCATTCACACCCTATTCGCTAGACGCCCTATTCTTCAATTGATAGGTCTGTGATTCTGGAAGGAGATCTGTAAGGACCCTCACTTTTAAACCGGGTTTTGGTTTTCTTTAATTATGGGTTATCGTGAGATTAACGTGTTTTCTGATCTTATTCGGTGATTTTGTAAATAAATAGAGTTTGTGATGGTTTTAACCAAAATCAACTTCAACATTAGTGGTTTTAAGTGATTTTAGACCAAATGTGAATTTTTAGAATTTTTCAAAATTTTTACTATTTTCCCAAAAATTAGGGTTTTGGCAGGACCCCTGTGGGCCCCACCATCAAAAATTTTATTTTTGGGTCAAATGAACCTAGAAATATACTTAAGGTCACACAAAAATTTTCAGAATTTTATTAGGCTTAATTTGTGCTTAAATTTGTAAAATAACCACTTTTAGCCTACTTTTCATATTTACACCCCAAAACTTACCTATGCATACCCCAACCCTTACTATAAAAGGGCAAACCTAAGCCATTTCCATTTTTAGGAATAGGCTAAGGAAGGAGGGCTTGCCTAATCCCCACTTAGGCCCGAATTAGAAGCCGATTAAGGTAAGCTTACTCTAATTAAGCACTAATCCATGACTTTCTTCTAAATTTCTTCCAAATCTACTATTTTCCCCTTGATTCAATTCGTTTTTGACCATCAAAAGCTCCTGATTTGTGTTTTACTACAAACCCTAACATTCAAAATTCAATTTTTACTACCAACAAGCATTTCTTGAGTAAATCGATTTCTATTAGGGTTTAATTCAAACTCATTGTGTTTTCAAGGAATTCAAGAAAGGTGACTCTTCAATCCGAGCTTAATCAAGTGCTGAGGTAATGGGTCTTCGAAATCTCTGTTTATCCATGGTAAAACTTTCTATTTTTGGCTTATTTCAAAATAGTTTGCTTGATTTAGTGTGTTAATGGTAAGATTAGAAAATGAAATTATTTAATCTTGATTTCTTAGGGTTTTGCATTATTATGGTTTGGTTTGATATTTTGGAAGTCAAGGAGGACTTTTGATGATGATTAAGGTGTTAGATGTGAATTTGAAGTGTTATCTATGGTGTTTCGGTTTGGATTTGCGAAAGGAAGAAGATGACTGTTCTGCCGTGTTGGCGATCGATCGGCCCTATAGAGCGATCGATCGGCAACGGCCTGAAGGGCGATCGATCAGCTACACAAGAAATTGTATGTTGTGCATATGATGTCTATTTTGATGATTCCACTTTAGCTTGCCAATTTTATATAAATGTGGAGTATTTTAAGCTATGTTAGGCTACTGGAAATACATGCTATTGAGTTTATGGAGTTGAGATATATGCTTAGAGATGGTGGAATGACTTATGTTTTGTGGCATGATGTTGGAATCGTTATCTTGAAATTATGAATAGTTGTTTCCCTTTGGTTAAGCATATTCTCAGTAGGACTACAATCATTGTTGAACTGATTTGTCATGATGGATTGTGGTTAATGGTGTGTGAATGTTGGTGAATGCCATGACTCAATGATGAAATGAGTGATGTTATATGTGTTTAGCCTTTGTGGTTGAGTTTTGAATCTAGCTATGATTTCAACGATTCTTCTCCTATGATTTCCGCTGGAATTCATGTTTAGATGGAAATTCACATGTGTAGTGTGGTAGTGAGTTTAATTTCAAGCATGATGGCATGTATTATGTGAAATGCTTCTACTAGATACACACACATGTGGGGTTAAATGATGATGTTGAAGCTTAATATTGTGATTATGAATGATGCATTAGGGGCTGGTGAGAGCACTTATCATGGATTAGGATTCATGTATGCTTTGCCCACGCATGTACCATGCTGCACGCATCATGAAAATGGATTTCCAATTGAGGCTTCATCGTGATTAATCGAATTTGACTGATTGGATGCAATGTGATGGAATTGTGTGCCGGGTTTATTGATCATAGATTAATCTCAAGTTGATTGGTCTGAAAGGACATATTTTGATTTGAAGTTCCTGTGTGGAACGATTTGAAGTTCTTGTATGGAACGATTTGAAGTTCTTGTGTGGAACGAGTGCACTCCCCGGGTTGAGTCTTGTTAAATGGAATGAAGTGGGGACGAGTTGTGTACTTGTCTTGCGGATTGTGAGAATGTTATTATGTGTGTCATCTGGACCCTGAGAATCCAATGTGGTATGCCATGTGCACCCCGCTACCATGTGTTCTAGGGTTCTCTGTGTGAGAACTCGGGCTCTTCCCTCCGCAGAAGATGTCCCTGGGTGAACACCCCTGGTCTAGATTCTCTGTGTGAGAATGGGACATCCTTGGCTAGGATTGTCCAGGGCGAGCAGTATTAGGGATTGACAACCCCGATCTTTCTTTAATTCTTGTGTAGAATTTTGGACCATGACACGCCTTCGTGGCCTTGTCTATGCTCCCGTCTATGTGACGTTAATGTGTGATTACTCCTTGATGGAGGTTGATTTTGATGTTATGCATGTGGAATATGTATGTTAGAGATACATCCATGCAGGTTGATGTTGATATAATGCATGTGGAATATGTATGTTAGAGATACATCCATGCATGTTGATTTTGATGTTATGCATGTGGAATATGTATGTTAGAGATACATCCATGCATGTTGATTTTGATGTTATGCACGTGGAATATGTATGTTAGAGATACATCCATGTAGGTTGTTGTTGATGTTATGCATGTGGAATATGTATGTTAGAGATACATCCATGCAGGTTGATGTTGATGTTATGCATGTGGGAATATGTATGTTAGAGATACATCCATGCAGGTTGATGTTAATATAATGCATGTGGAATATGTATGTTAGAGATACATCCATGCATGTTGATTTTGATGTTATGCATGTGGAATATGTATGTTAGAGATACATCCATGCAGGTTGTTGTTGATGTTATGCATGTGGAATATGTATGTTAGAGATACATCCATGCATGTTGAATTGTGAAATAATGCATGTGGGAATATGTATGTTTGAGATACATCTATGCAGTTTGATTTAATACTATGCATGTGGGAATATGTATGTTACAGATACATCCATGCAGGCTGAATTATGCATTATGATGCAGTTTTTAAGTGATGTGAATATGTGATCAGAAAATGATACACCTTGTACATCGTTGATTTGAAAGATTATATCGCCATGTTATCGTATTTTCAATGTTGTTAGTGATATTAAAACCATTGCTGAGTTTGTTAAACTCACCCCTCTTTTTGTGTTTTGATTTGGGGCTGCGTGGTACGACACACAGACGGACAGGATTGCCTCTTTGAGGAAAGGTCAGAGATAGCTTGGGTGTGATGATGGAGATCGTTGTGTGACTTACTTTCGTTTGTTTCATGCTTTATGTTAGAACCTTTGTGTAGGGTTCTTGTTTTGGATTTATGTCATATTTTACAGTTGTGATGCTTATGACTTATTTTGAGCCAGTGTGGGCTTTACTTAGCTAAGCTTGTGGGTTTGAGATTGTTGTTTACTTTGTGATAAACAACACTTTTTCCTTCCCTTTTATTTACTCTTGCTCAAAGGATTGTGCGCACTCCGTGTTGTTGTTAATCGCCCGTGGTTAGGGTTAAGTCTTCCGCTAGAATTGTTTCTCAATTTTCACTTCGTTGCCCCCGTGCGCTTGACCGGCCCCTGGACCGGGTTCGGCTCGGGTCGGGCATCGCCAGGGTGTGACAAGATCGCATGCCAACTGATTGCTGGTGTCGAGATGGATTGTTATTTTCTTTGTATTTTTTAAAGTTCTGTAAAGATTAGTTTTTTGGATGTAATGAATTAATAATAGTTATATCTTTCTTCCCATTGAAAGTTGTCTTTCCTATATAGTGGATGTAATGATACTTGTTGAAGCGTGTATTCCTTAACACGATATGTTCGTATATCGTGTTACTTACCACATGACAATAATACACTCACACTTTGTTCTCACACGACTTTCGTAAATATCGTGTTCACATGAACACGATGAGTTATCAGTCCGTTTTACTAGCTCAGGACTACAATGATGAATATTTATGCTAGATGTGTAATCAATTACACAATATTGGTCATGTCGAGCACACAACAACTGCATTAATTTAAACACCCAATTCCCGAAGCGTCACCACAATTTTTAGGATTTCAATTAAATTAGAATCACCAATTCACGTGTAGTCATTTCCAATTTCCAATTACACTATATATGGAATAATTTCCATATATATATTTAACTGTTTGTATCCCTCGCATCCTGCCTATATATATCAAAGAGACCTATGGGCTCAATTCGCGAAGAGCACAAGACAGAGCCTTTGGGACAGTGATATAGTGCCAGATGGTAATTTGTCCCCTTCAGTGGCGCGGTCCTAACCAGCCTCTGAAGGGGGGCGATTTACTACCCAGCGTTATTTCAATGTCGCGAATGTTCCTTCACAAATGAACTTTATATGTAGATCAATCATATAACACGACCTACACTATTATGATATGTCGCTTTCGCGACAACATCCTCTAAAGTGGTCATCCATAAACATATTTGATTTCAGTTAACGTTTGAAACTTTCCTATGATCATCCTCGTTTGAGAACGTTTGGTCGTCGGTTATGATCAACGACATGCGTCTTTTTCGTTTGTTTGATTACACGACATCAAAAAGTCCTAATACGAGATGTCTTTTCCACGATAACACAACCTAATATGATGTGGCATGTATGTGATAGCACGACCTAATAAGTGATTGTGAGAACTATAATACGATTGGATATATGTGTACTTCCGTTTCACGCTATCTAATACACGATATTGGTGCAAATCGTTTGATCGATTATACACCATTTGACATTGGTACATGTATTTCTATTCCATTAGTTAATTACAAAATAATTAGTCAAACATTGAATTAGTTAGTTAATCGAAGCGTGAAAGAAGTCTATTTTCTTTTTACAATTCACCTATTTCCGGATCATATTCCTCTTCGATTCGGGCCCAAAGTATAGCAGCATAGATTATCGGCCTGACCAAGCTTGTTATCTCTAGTTGTCTAAAATCTGGCTAAATGACGCCTCTTGCTAGTTTCACTACGTAGTACATGACGAACAAACCACAATCTTCGTTTGTTTCTTGGTACGGGCATTTGTTGATCTTAGTCATTGGCCACAGTCAAGCACCTTTTATCTTCAGTGCCTTCTCCATTCCATTAGAAACATGTTTCCTTACACTGCCACCTTGGCGAAGTGGTGAATGTGTTCACCCTTTAGAGAATTGTACCAACTAAATCACTTCTCCCTGCAGCGGACAAAAAGCAAGAGAAAGTGGCCCTTGACGTAGATAGGAATGAAACTGCTCTTCGTGTTTTCATTCATGCCTCTCAACAATATGCCAGAGAGTTTGCCCTCCTTCTCCACCAGCCCTTCTGCTGTGCCAACATTAAAGTAGTGGTGAATAGCGAACTTGCAAAAAAAATAGTTGGGGTACCTGCTTGGATTTCTCAAATTTTGTTCATCAAGAAGTTGGAAGAAGACGTCGATGACCTACACAAAACCATACGTGTAAGTAATGACACAATAGTCGACCGATCGTGATTTCATTTACACGATAAGTGATTATAACGAATTAACGATAACATAACGCATTTGCAAGTCATGTATGAATTAACATGCTAGTTTTACTTTAGCAATTACAGTCAAAACTCAGCGTATAAGGAAAACAATGATATGATCCTAGGTTGTGTAATCGATAAAATGATAATTAATTGTAATATGCTTCAGTTATTCAATTGTTCGATTGATAGCATGATAGATGTTCAAACGTATGAGAAATGAAATGATATTACCTCATTCGTTATGCACTTTTGCTTTAACAGAGATAGGTAGTCAGTGTAGAGGAGTGTCTCTATAGGCCACGACTTGTATGGGTTCGATAGAAATTTGGAGATAATTTCCTTATCTGCCTCCATCTAAACCTCTATGTGGAACACCAACTCTGTGTCAAGATAGTCATTTGGCCGCAGACTACGTTCCTCCTTATTCGTCTTAGTCGCAATATCATCTTCGACATCTACAACATTGTGAATACTCTCCATTACTTTCGCATCTACTGGAAGAGTATCCAATAAAGTGCCTTCACTAGAAACTGTGATTAAGGTTGCTGGTTCCGGGGTGGGAGACTTTGGATGTGTTGGACAGATAATGCTTGGGCCAAGGACCGATGCCAAAGGTACTTCATCACCAGGCTTTCCAGGCTGGGCAATATGTCCACATTTTGCTAACTTCTCATCAATGTAGCTGTTGAAATGCTTCGACTTCTTCGAGCCCTGAATTGAGACTTTCTTCAGAGGCTCCTCACCTTTAGCAGGTTGTTCAACTACAGTGTACCTCAAATTCTGTAGCACAAGAGGTAAGAAGGAAGCGTGAGGATTAGCTTTCCGCTTCAATCTGATTTTTATTGCTTGTTTCGAGACAACTCTTTTATTTGCTTCCTGGGGTGCTTCCGGTCCCTCCATGGGTTATTTTGAAATCTCTAGTTGTTATGCCAGTCCCTCACGGGATTGTTCTAGTCTATCATGGACTTGAGCCACAAGCTCCTAGGGAAGGTCCAGTTCCTCTACATACTGGGGTTGTTCTTTGACATCCCGGGGGTTGTTCTTCTACCTCCTAGGTGGTTCCATGACCTCCTATGGTTGTTCCATGAATCCTGCATTTATTTTCGTCAAAAATCTAGTTATTACGATCCTTTGCAACTTTGGACCAATCTTCTTCTTCAGTTTAGTGGCAGCTTGCAGTTTCTATTTCTTTGTATATAAGAAGTAAGTCATCATGTTAGTAAACACATGATATGCACGCTAGTCATCTTTTACCAAACACGATGAAACTACATATCGTATTGTTGGAAAAATGAAAAGTGGACTAATTGTGCTCACGATCACACGACCACGCAAAGATTGTTTTCAGAAGTAACTACTGCTTCAATGATCGTGTGATCGATTATATGACAATACCAAAATCGTCTTTCTTAATAAACAACATGATCCCCTATTGTGTACTCGACTACATGAAGATCCCCTAATGAAACACAAAACATTAAAATGTCGTACTTACTCAAAATGAATCCCTCTTCCATCAGCTGAGGGACATGTACTGGTTGATCTTCAGGAGCAGATGGTTGGCGATCTTCTTTGGATTTTAAATCTCTTATCTTTAAGCAAACCGACATCGATCCTTTGTTTCATGACAGAGGGGTTGATGCTTGGGCGACCTCTGGCTGAGTGGGTTCAAACGGTTGTTCTGTCTCTGGTTCCTCAGGGGTTTGCATCTGTTCTATGAGGCTAGTTGCTACCTCGAGATCATTCTTAACACGCTAGAGTGCAGCTTCAACTCACTCCATGTTCCATCCCCGCTCACCGTAGAGCACAACCTTCTCCAAAACAACTTCACATATTCCTTCCATGACATCAATTGGCATGATGAATGATTCAATGACGTCATGGCCAAAATGTACATGCCCCGACGTCTCGCCGTGGAGGGCGTGGCCGAGTCTCATTGGCCAAAAAGTTTGTGTACCCGCCTTCTTAGCTTTCGGGGTCGACCTTTCAACATCCATCAAGTGCGCCTCTTTGGGAATTGGTGTGATGCACATACCAATTTGGGAGTCTGGATTCAGCCTCATGAAGGCAACCTCGTACCACTTCCTCACCCAGTGATGAGCTAGAATCTTCTTCCTCCCATTTTCGTCGGCCAAGTCAAGTTTATCGGCCTTCTTCATGTTGCTCAAAAGTTGCATAAATCTAGGCCACCTCTTGCACCTCGGGCTGCATGGAGGACCATTGGGAGCCCATATGGACGTATGCTCATAAAACCATACCTGGTGAACAATACATAAGAATATAGTCATTAGTGCAAATGGTTAACAAATTAGTCGTGTTACGGATAACACGCTTTCTGGCCCATCGTGTTTTCTGTAACACGATATGTTCTGATTGTCTAATGTCATATCCATGATATTATACTTAGTCGTGTTACCAAGAACATGATATGTCTACATGCAAGTTATATGTCATATGTCTGATAACACGATTTAGTTCATTTTGTGTGACCGATACGGCGATATTCAAATGTCTGTAAGCATATTATGTCATTAGGCGATAGGATATTAGAATTCGTGTGGTCCTTACCTGGAGCACTAATGAAGCCCCAATGAGAATTTCGGCAGTGGCGGAATGCTCATCCTGTTTGCTTATGACGTTCCGGTGGGCTGCCGATATGCCTCTCATTAGCATATCATGTACAACGCCTACCCAATTGTAGCTCCCCACGACGGACATGTCATCTAAGTAATCACACAAAGCTGGGGATACAGGTCTGTTGCTCTGTGTGAACAACACAAGGACACCCATGTGCACGATCACCAATCGTGCTAAGTCCTTGTTTGAAATAGTCCTTGTTTTGTCAGCCACTTCTTTCAACATTTCTTCAAGTCCTACGGTCTCCGGCCGCTTCCCTTGGAAGAATTCTTGTAGAATTGCCCCTTGCCTTGGGCAGCCTTCCCCTCGCTACTTTCCAATTTACACAGGTTCCCTTTTCCACTCAAACCCGTGATCATAGCCACTTCAGCCATAGTAAGGGGTAGTCTTTTGCCCCTTATGTTGAAGACCTCTAGTGAGTCATCCCAATAATTACCAATGAGTACATCCAACAATGGCCGAGAGATGATGATGGGCTCGCAATAATATATTGGGTAGAACCTAGTCTCCACTAATATGACCTTGCATCCTAGATGTGATCTACAAGGTCTTTTGATAGACGCAGTCCAGTAGGGAAACTATTCGTTCCCATACCCGGTCTTCTCCCGTAGATTCTCTTCTTCTTCTCTTCTGCAACCTTCACTGACTCCGCCATTTGATGTAATACTCTAACTTTACATCAGCAAAATTGGATAAATATATGTCAATCAACAATAAGTCGTGACCATAATCAATAGCCATGTCGATTCACATTATATAGCTAACTTGTATTTATACGATAAGTATATTTATCGTGTGCTCAAATATACGCTACGAGAAAGTCGCATGCACGATATCAAAATGGTTGAACATCGTGTTTCCAACGTCTTATTGAACACATGATATATGCCTTATCGTCTGACCCAACGATAGTCTGCTTTGACTACCTTTGTCGTGTGCTCTAATACATGCTAAATAAAAATTTGTGCATACAAAGATATGAAATGCCTTACCATGAAACCACTGCTGCTATTCCCCAAGCCGGATTAACCACTCGTTCGGCTGCTGCTTTTCTACAAAGTTTACTCCTTTACCCAAATCGTTGCAAACCCGAACCGCTCCTACAAAGAAGAACCACCTTTGGGGCATACAGTTTCAAAACTCAACTTCGCAAACTCGTTCCAAAACTTGTTCTTCGCAAACTCATTCCAGAACAAAAAAACCCTAGTCTTCCATGTTTGGTCAGATAGGTCTCAAAATCTTCTCCCACATCGCATGAACGGTGCTAAACCAGAGCACTTTGCAATCGGAATGGAGTTTTGAATCGGAACGGGTCAATCAGAGGAATCACCGGCATCTGAAGTTGTATGCCAATGAATGCGACTTCGTGAGGGTTTTACACGATATAAAACCCTACCTCCGGTCAAGGGTATTTTAGTCCCAAATTTACCTTATATCGTATTATTCCAAGTTTTTTGGCATTTCCATTTAAAATCTAGGGAATATAGAAAAAACTCTAAGATTTTTATGGCAATCTCATTTTAAATCTTATATGAGGGGTGAATCATGGTGCAAAAAAATTGTGGCTAATTCTTCAAATCTTCAAGATCAACTTCAGCCGAATGATAAAGGGTATGAAAAAAAGAATATTAAAATTCACACACCGAATCTACCTAACAAAAACTCACTTGGGTTTTAATGGGACAAAACATTACTACAACAAAATGGAGTATTAGCGACCCATATATTTGCGACGCTTAGCTAAGCATCGCTAATAATAACTATTTGCGACATATAAAAAAGCATCGCAAAAAATTAAACTATTAGCATTTTCAAATGCGACCCTAATAGTTATATATTAGTGACACTTAGCTTAAAGCATCGCTAATACTAATCATATTAGCGACGCTTTATTATACGCGTCGTTAATAGTTCCTCTATTTGAGATGCTTTATATAACCATTGCTAAAGGTACATATTTTAAATAACAAAAGAAAAAAATACAACTATTAGTGACGCTTTTCATAAGCATTGCTAATAGCTTTCTCAATAGCGACGCATATACACAAGCGTCGCTAATAGTGCTACTATTAGCGCCGCTTACAAAAGTGTCACTAATAGTATTGAATTAAAAATAAAAAAATACAAATTTTAAATTAGTAGTGACGCTTGTAAATAAGCATTACAAATACTATTTCTAATAGCGACATTTGTTAACAAGCGTCGCTAATTGCTTTATTAATTGATTTTTTTTAAAAAAATAAATATTAAAAAAATTATAATAAACTTTTTAAATATAATATATTTTATTTAATATTTACTATTTGTATATTCTATAAATAAATATTAAATTTTTAATAAAAACTAGTGTTAATAATTCACTATTTATATGTAATATATTTTATTTGTTAAATTTTATTATTAATTTTAAAATATAATTTGTTATAAAAGAGAGAGTGAAGAGAGTGCATTGATAGAGAGAGTGAGAGTGAGGAGAGAGAGACAAAGAGGGAGGAGAGTGAGAAGGAGGAGAGAGGAGAGAGATAGGGAGAGGGAGAGAGGGTAGAGAGAGAGGTGAGAGAGAGAAGAAGGTGGAGAGAGGGAGGAGAGATATGGAGTGGGAGAGAGGGTACAGAGATAGAGTGGGAGGGAGAAAAAAAATTTAATTAAAAATTATTTTTTAAAAAATAAAATTTTTTTAAAAATAGGTAATAGCGACACATAGCTTTATGCGTCTCTACTACTTAATAGTAGTAGTGACGCATAGAACTATGCGTCGTTACTACCTAATAGTTGTTGTGACGCATGATAATATGCGTCGCTACTACCCTTAATAGTAGCGACACATATGGCTATGCATCTCTACTATCTATTTTTTAAATAAAAAATTGAATGAAAGAGAGAGGGGAAGGGGAGAGAGAGAGAGGAGAGAGAGGAGAAAGAGAGAGGGGAAGAGGAGAGAGAGGAGAAAGAGAGAGGGGAAGGGGAGAGAGAGAGAGGAGAAAGAGAGAGGGGAAGGGAAGAGAGAGAGGAGAGAGGGAGAGAGAGAGGAGAGAGGGAGAGAGAGAGAGAGAGGAGAAAGAGAGAGGGAAAGGGAAAGGGGAGAGAGAGAGGGAGGGAGGGAGGAGAGAGAGAAAGGAGATAGAGGGGAAGGGGAGAGAGAGGGAAGGGAGGGGAGAGAGAAAGAGAGAGGGAAGGGAGGAGAGAGGGAGGGAGGGTGGATAGAGAGTTAGAGAGAGAGGAGGGTGGAGAGAGAGGGAAGGAGGAGAGAGAGCCAAGAGGGAGGAGAGAAAGGGGAGAGAGAGATATAGGGTGAGAGGGTACATAGAGAGAGAGAAGAGGGTGGAGAGAGGAAGGAGAGAGAGGCAATTTTTTTATTTCGTTTATTTTATATTTTTTACTTAAAAATTAATTAAAAATAGAAAAAGAATCATGTATTAGCGATGTATAGGAATATACGTCGCTAATACTAGGTATTATCGACTAGCGACATATAGGCCTATACGTTGCTAATACTCAAAGGTAGTAGCAATGTATATGCCTATACATCGCTAATATATGTTTATTTTTTATTAATTTTTTTAAAAAATATATAAAATAGAGAGAGGGAGAGAGAGAGAAAGAGGGAGGAAAGAGAGAGGGAGGAGAGAGAGGGAGAGCGAAGAGGGAGGAGAGAGAGGGAGAGCGCTAGAAGAGGGAGAGAGAGATAAGGAGGAGAGAGAGAGGAGAGGGTGAAGAGAGAGGGAGGTGAGAGGGAGGAGAGAGAGGGAGAGAGGGAGGGTGGAGAGAGAGAAGAGGGAGAGAGGGAGGGTGGAGAGAGAGAAGAGGGAGGAGAGAGAGAGGAGAGAGGGAGGAGAGAGAGAGGAGAGAGGGAGGAGAGAGAGAGGACAGAGAAAGGAGAGAGGGAGGAGAGAGAAGGGGTAATACGGTGTTTACGATGCTTATTTATAAGTGTTGCCAATGAAAACTTATTATGACATATTGTAAAAGTCACTAAAATTTAATGTTTGAGACGCTTAGAGGAACGTTGCAAATGACTTTCATTTGTGAGGCTCTCTAAGCGTCGATAGAAAACATTGTCTGTGTACAAAAAATTTGCGTGCGCACAATTCAAAAATATTACGCCGGGGCAAAGCTTTTGCCCCGCCGGGCGAATTTATATCACTCGCATGGGCGATTTATATCACCCCACCTCCTCCCTCTCCCTTTCTCGCAGTCACTACACCCCCCCCTCTGTGCACCAACCTCCCACCGGCGTTGGATCCGGCACTTCCGCCGGATTCTGATGCCATTTTTTTAATTTTTTCTAAAGTTTATAGCAATGCTTATAAAAGTGTCACTAACGGTTTTTTAAATGTTTTTAAAATTTTACTAAGTATTAGCGACGCTTTCATAAGCATCGCTAATACACAATTTTTTTAAAAAATATGATTTTAATTAACCACGCTTTAAAAAAAATTTATTATTTTCTAAATTAATTTTTATTAGTGACACATAAACAAGTGTCGTTGAAAATCAATTATTAGCGACACTTAAGTATTATGCATCGTTAATAATTTAATATCAGCGACGCTTTACTGTACATCGCTAATACTAAAATTATTAGTGACGTAAGAATAAACGTCGCTAATGTGCACTATTAGCAACGCTTTTTGTAAGCGTCGCTAATGAGCAAATGCGACTCATGTTTTAGCGACGTAAGTAGCGATGCTCTAGTCATTAGCGATGCTTTTACTATTATTAGCGACGCTTATAAGTGTCGCTAATTGTCTTCTTTGTTGTAGTGTGTAGGCCTCACACAAAGTTTACTTGGGCTCACTTGTTTTATCAAAATAAAAACCCAAGTGTGAGTTTTTGTTGGGTAGATTTTGTGTGTAAATATTATTTTCCGTAAATATAAATGAATATAATTTATCTTTTATTATTATGTATATATATGAATGAGACTATTGATACAAAATATATTAAGCTGGAATGTGCAAACATGTTACACTAGTGTCAAATTCTGAATTAGGTAGAACAGATGGAAGCAATTATAGTCAACTGAAGGGTGTAAGTAATTAAAATATCATAAATTTCGCAATTTTGTAGTTTGGCAATTTTCGATTTCATATACATCAATTTTACTGTTCCTCATTGTGAAAAAAGAAACACTTTGTGGCATTTCTTACAAGTTTGATTATAATAATGTGTATGCTTTTGTTATTAAGAAATTTTCTCGTTTAAACTTTTTATATAAAGTGAAAGCACCTATCGATGCAACCTTGAGGGTAAGTAATACTTTGTACTTCTACCTCCAATATACAGCATTTCAAGAACATGAGTGGGAGGTGGGCATGATATAATGGGGTAGTGTAGACTTAATTCATATTCATAAATAAATAGCTTGTTTGTCACAAGGCTCTCTAGGCTACAAGTTTGTTTATGATCTTCTAGGAAAACCCAGCTCCTCAAATCTTTGTTAGACAATAGCCCTCAAGATTGCAACTTTTAGGCTTGAGAAAACTTTTGTGCCTTCCATTTAGCAACAATCAGTAGACTAGTAACAACCCAAAACTTCCTCATCACCATCAATTATAATTATTCAATGACATCATGTCAGAATGACCAACTACCTAGAAGGAGCAATAAATTGAAGCCAGATTGTGAAGATTAATGTATTCATGCATTTATGCATATATATAGTAATATGGAAGCTTATTTTATATTTTATGAGTAAAAATGCAGCCCATCTTGTCCTATGACAAGAAAATACATAAAATCATGGGCAACCAAACCATTGAATCTTCTTTAAGAAACTTCTTTGCTTTACCAAACTTCATACTTGGGGAATGAAGAAGTAAATTTCTAAGTGAAGAACAAGCATGTGGCTCCATAATGACCTCAGGCAGCCTCACCAAAGAATTGTTTAAGTTTTGGACTTGAAGAACATTTCCATTCTTTGAAGAGTTTGTTAAATGCAAGGAATTCTCTCTTTTGAACAATTTGGGAATGACAAGAGTGGCCTAGGATATGTTGAATACAAGAACTCTAATTCCCTAGGGTGCATGATGTTTGTTAAGGCTAGTAAATTAAATGAGAATGGTGCTAGTTACTCAAATTCTAAACCATTGGTTAGAACTCAATTGCCTAAGAAAAAACTAGTGACCAAAATTTAATCTAGAAAAAAAGAAATTAGTAAAGAAGACACCACTTATGAGAGATCATGTTCAAATTGACTTGCTAAAATAAATATCATGAATGAATAGCAACTTAAGAGAGCTTAGTAAAAAGGTTCAAAAACCTGTACATAGGGGTCTATACTAAAGTCCCTAAGAACTCCTTGCAGGTAAATTTCTCAAAATGATCATCAAATGAAGGACCAAAAATTGAATGTAAAACCATTAAAAGAGGATGGTTAAGTAAGAAAATCAAGTTTTCTTCAAGTGATTGCGAAAACTAAAATAGTTTGGGTCAAGAAAAAGGATCTAAATTGCTATGTTGTGAACACTGTTATGAAACAACACGATAACATGTTGTACTAAGATAGTGGTTGTTTAAAGCATATGAGAAATGATAAGACTAGGTTCACACACTTGATAGAGAAACATGATGGAGAGTTACCTTTGGGGATAGGAAGAAATACATCTTGGTGATGGTAGTTGACCTATCAAGATTTACATTGGTAGATTTTTTTAGAGAGAAATCAGATGTTTTTGAAGCATTTAGAACTATTTCCATGTCCATCCAAAACCTAAGTGTGTTGAAAATCAAGACCATTAGAAGTAATAGAGGAGGTGAATTTTTCTAACTTTAGGTTTAAAAAATTTTGTGATAAATTTGGAAGTCACCATGGGTTCTTTGCTCTAAAAACCTCACAACATAATGGAGTGGATGAGAGGAAGAATAAGGCCTCCAGGAAATGGATACAGTGATGCTTAATAAGAAAAACTTAGCTAAACATTTTTAGGCAGAAGCTATGAATTCTGCCATATGCACTTTGAATAGAGTCTATTTGGGGCCAACACAACCCAAACTCCTTATGAATTTTGGAGAGGAAAGACACCCACCATCAAACATTTCAGAGGCTTCAAGAGTTTGTGTAACATCTTTAGGGATAGAAAGGCAATAGGCCAGTTTGATAGTAAGAGTGATGATAAAATTTTTCTTGGATATTCCTTGACAAGTAGGTCATATAGGGTATTTAACAAACAAACTAAATCTGCAATGGAGTCTTCTAATTTTATTGTCAATTATGTACAATTTTTTCAAAACCAACATTCCCAAAATGAGAAAGGTAAACAGGATGTGAATGATTATTGTGATAATTAGGATGTACCAAATGTTTTCAATGATGTAGTTAATGATGAACATGTTCAAATGGAAGAGCTTAATGGTGATCATATGCATGACCATGAAGCACAAGGAGTTGTCAACATTCAGAGGAGGAACATATGGAACCATAGGCCAAAAAAGGTCAAGTACCTAATTGGGTTTAGAAAAATCATTTGGAGTCCAATTTTATTGGAGAAATCAATGACTGTGTGGGGATATGACATTAGTTTGTGGAACAAATGAACTTTCTTGTTTTGTGTCTGTCACAAAACAAAAGAAGATTGATGAAGCTCTTTAAATTAAAAATTGGATCAATGCCATGCACGAGGAATTCGGTCAATTAAGAATGAATAATGTATGGTTACTTGTCCCAATATCTATCTAGAGGGGGAAATATAATATGTACAAAAGGGATCTACAAGAACAAGACTGATGAATAAGGAAACGTTGTCCAAAATAAAGCTTGGTTGGTTGCTCAATGATACAAACATGTGGAAGACATAGATTTTGATGAAACTTTTTACCTACTCGCAAGAGTTGAGTCCATTAGGTTGGTCTTTGCTATGACATGTCATTCGAATTTCAAGGTATATCAAATAGATTTCAAGAGTGACTTCTTGAATGAGAACTTGAAAGAAGAAGCAAATGTAGAACAATCGACAAGTTTTATTGATCCTCATAAACCTTGTTATGTGTATAAGATAAAAAAGCTTTGTATGGGTTGAAACAAGCTCCAAAAGCATGGTATGATAGGTTGACACAATATCTAACAAAGTAGGGCTATACAAGAGGTGATGTTGGTAAGACACTTTTCATCAAGAAGTTTGGGAAGCATGTCATGATGTGCATATATATGTGGCTGATATTTTTTCTAGCTCTACCAATGACAAGTTAGTCAAGGCTTTTGCAAAAAATGAGCACCGAATTTGAAATGAGTATGGAAGGGTTATTGACTTATTTTCTTTGTTTGTTGGTGCAATAAATAAGAGTAAAAAATCTTCATCTCATAAACAAAGTTTGCAAAAGTGCTGGTAAAGAAGTATAGACTTCAATGTGCCAAACATGCTAAGACACCAATGTCTCCTTCTGTGAAACTAAGAAATGACACCTTAGGTAAATATGTTGATCAGAAGATGTATAGAAGTACGATAGGAGTCTCTTGTATTTAATTCTAGCTATCTAGACATTTCTCTTAGTGTAGAAGTATGTGCTAGATATGAAACTGATTCTAAAGAGTTTTATATGATGTCTATAAAATGAATTATTAAATATACGGGTGGCTCTATAGGATGTGGCTTGTGGTACCCTTTTTACACTACTTCTGTAGCGTCCAGAATTTTTCTAAATTTTCGAAGTCGACCACGTAAAAATTAGGGGATTAGACCCCTTGAATTTCTCATCAGAATACTTCATCTTCAGTTGGGATTAGTGGCTGGAACTTATATTGATGGAAAGTAGACAGAAAGAGCTTCAAAATGCCACCAAGAACATGCAAATTGGAGTTCAGATGAGGGAGATATGACCGTTCGAAGTTGAACATATCGCACACTGCCCGTTTACCCAAATTAGAAGTCTTAAACGTACTAAGAGTTGGAAGTTCTAAACGTACTAGGAGTTGGAAATCCTAAATGAACTAAGAATTTGAAGTCCTAAATGAACTAAGAATTAGAAGTCCTAAAAGAACTAGGAATTGAAAGAGGGAGAGAGTCTTAGCGGGACAAGGACTCCAAGAAAGAAGAGGAGACAGCCAGAACTTTGATGAGATGAGATGGCATATGAGCAAAGGACTTCTAGCCGAAGTAGTAGTCTGAGGAGTACTAGGAGAGGTGGAAAACTTGATGGAGGGATTAGTTATATTTCTAGTTGGGTTAAGACTCTTTTGGGACTATTTTGAGCATATATGTGGGCTGGTTTCCTATTTGTAATGGGGCAAGGATTGAGATTCCGAATTTGTAACTAAGGTTGGGTGAGTCTTAGTGGTACTAGGCTTCCCAACCAATCCTCTATATAAATGGGGCATCATGGTTGGTTGAGAGGAGGTGATTCAAGCATTCAAAACTTAGAAATCTGCAAGGGTTGGATTGGGAGCTTTGGCCACAATTTTGGAGGACTGTTGGGCAGCAAACATTTCGTTGACGACTTGGAGGAGCTTGTGAGAGTGCACTCAACCAAGGAGCGAACCATCCTCAACAATTCAACAAGGCTTGATACAGTTTTCAACCAGGGGTGGATTGGTTTGCAAGATAGTTGAGACGGTATTGGGTATGGGAGCATTGGGGGCGAATTGGTAGAGGTAGGTGCATCTTTTTACACCCATAATCATGTTGATTTGGATGTTGTGTTCCATCCCTAGGTTGACCTTAATGGAATGGTTTTGAATGCATCTATTTTCCCTGATTCATGCATAAACTTTGTTGAGTTTAATCATTGGTTTTAGCCTGATTCATGCATAAACTTTGCTTAGTTTAATCATTGGTTTTAGCTTGATTCATGCATAAACTTTGCTGAGTTTAATCATTGGTTTTAGCCCTGTTAAATGCATGAACTTTGCTGAGTTTAATTGTTGGTTTTAGCCCTAATTCATGCATTAACTTTGCTGAGTGTAATCGTAAGTTTTGGCCCTGATTTGTGCATGAACCTTGCGGATTTTAAGTATAAGCTTTTGCCCTGATTCATACTCATACTTTGCTGACTTTTGATCAAACTTTGGCCACAATTTGTGCATAAACTTTTCTAAATATAATTATAGGTTTTATTAATGAATTGTGCATGATCTCTACTGGTTGTAACTATAGTTTTTAGCCGCAAATTCATGCCATTACCATGTTGGATTTGATTGAAAGTTTTAGCCTTTATTAGTGCCATACTTTTATTGATTTAATCATGAGTCCTCGCTGGTTTAATCCATGATTCCTCGCTAGTTTAATCCATGATTCCTTGCTGATTTAATCCATGATTCCTTGCTTATTTAGTTCATGATTCCCAGCCCTAGTTTATGATATACTATAGTGGATTTTATTTATGAATTCTTAGCCTTAGTTTATGCTATACTCTTGCAGATTTAATCATCGATTCGCAGCCCTAGTTTATGGTATTATATTACTAATTTCATCATTTTGCTTTAGCCTTGAATTGTAGTACTATATAGCTGATTTCCTAAATGGATTTTTAGCCTGAATTTGTGCCATTACTCTGCTGAATTAGATTATCATATTTCAGCCATCAATCTAATTCATGTCTTGTTGAATTAAATCATTTTATCTCAGCCATCAACTTGATTCAAGTCTTGTTGATTTCCTTATTTTGATTTATGTCTTGGTGAATATTGATGGTTGTATCAACCTCACCTTTAGTCATTATTATATTGAATGTTGGTGGTTGTGCCAGCCTCACCTTGATGTATTACCATGCTGAATGTTGATAGAGGTGTCAGCCTCACTGTGAGTTATTATAATGCTAATTATTGTTAGTTATTTCAGCCTTGATTTGATTTGTTACCTTGCTTAATATTGTTAGGCATTCAGCCTTGATTTGATTTGTTATCATGCTGAATGTTGCTAGTTACTTCAGCCTAATTTGTTATGTTAGTTTATTGATTTGATTAGTTTGTTTTAGCTTCAATCAAATTCATGGTTGTGTGGATTTGATTAGTTCGTCTGAGCATCAATTCTGTTTCATAGGCTTACATGTTTCGGTCTAAAATCAGCATATTATCTTGCTGATTGTGTAAGTTTGTTGCTTATATGATATGGTGTGATTAGTCTTTAATACCTTTGCCTCATGTGGATGCATCATATCACATGCTGAGTCAAAGTTTAAGCTCACCGTAATAGCCATGGCAAATATTTAGGCCTATGTGGCCTCGACACTTTTGGCACTTTGGCTCTCATCTCTTTGAGCATTTGCACGCACCCATGTTTTTGAGCATCATGGAAGGCTCATCTACCTTCAGATAGTGTGTCCATGAACATAACTGGTACCTACATCTCTAGAACCATGGCTGATCCAAGTGGATCTCTAGAGATGATAGGATTCATGTTAGTACACAGTTTCTCCTTTGAGCGGGATTTGGTATTTTCAAGTAACAATTAGTGCACTATTTCTTGAACAGTGTCCATTGTTTTGTACATTGTGATAGTATTCATTGGTTAAAGATCAGCCCATGTTTCTGAGTTATGTTATATTCAGTGCTCTGTATATTACTTTACATTTGTCACTATATATTGATGTTTTGTATGTTGGAGTCCTATGACTAGAGATTTCTTGATGGGCAAGTTGTCTCTGAGTTAATATAGATTTGTTAATATTAATTATTGAATAAGGGTTGTGAGATAATTAATAACATTGTTTGATATTGCTTGTTAATTAGACAAGTGGAACGATTAAAGGACTTGCATAAAATGTAGGTTGATTGAAAATACTTAAGCATTGCATGTGTGATGCTATGCTTCTTAGGATAGGGTAAGTTTTAGGTAAAACTACGTCTGGATCCGATCTTGTTAGAAACATTGGAGATGTTGTCTGATGAGTATGTTGGTAATTAACATCAGGTTATGTTGGCCTGATTTGAAAAATATTTATAAAACATTTTGTACTTTGGAAGCTTTTCTCTTGAAGGCGGAGAGGTTCTATTGTTGTTATTGTGGTTGTTTAGTTTAGTTCGTTGCAGATTTTCTAGGCAACAACAAGTGAGACAAGGAGGTGACCACAAGATGAAGTTCCTCGTTTCTGCAATTATGGTGCATAGTGTATCTTTAGTGTGAGAGTCAACTTGTTATTTATTTTCAGATGAATGACAGACTTGTACTTAGATGGATGAGCTATTCCTATTGAATTTTGAGACGTGTAATAATATCATATGATTTGATATTTATATTTGTAAACCCCAGTTATCATGACCTGGATATTTTAATCAAATGGTTTGTTTTGTATTTAAGAAGAAAAATTCACGTGACTACCGTTCATGTTATTTTAAAAAGGTTTTTAAAAATCCAGGTCGTGACAACTTCTAAAATAGTAGGGTGCTTAGATGCAGACTGGGCGACAATGTAGATGTTAGGAAAAACACTTTAAGAAGATATTTTTACATAGGAAATTGTCTTGTTTCTTGGCATAAGTAAAAAACAAAATTGTATGTCATTACCAACTATTGAAGCTAAATACTTTACTACTGGAAGTGGTTATACTCAATTAATATGAATGAAGCACATGCTCATAGTTATAGAATCTACTAGGGAACCATGACTTTGTATTGTGATAATCTAAGTTTGATTAAAATTTCATAAAATCCTATCCAACATTCTTGAATGAAGCATATAGATATTAGACATCATTTTATTTGAGATTTAGTAGAAGATAAAAATGTTAACTTAGAGTGTATCTCAATAGAGTTTCAATTGGCTGATTTTTTCACAAAACTTTTGGATTTCTACAAGTTCATTGACCTTAGGAAAGCCAATTAAATTTCTTGTCAAGAATAGATTCGAAAGAAAAACCTTGTCCCTTGTGTTTTGTTGCAAATATTCTTGGGACACAAAACAAAACAAATTTTTTGGTTGTTTATTGTTTTTAAGTTTTTAGTTGTTTTACTTTAGTCTTTGTGTTTTCAAATGCATAGCATTAATACCATGAATTACAAGATCGACTTGAAAAGTTTTGCACATATTGGGTTACATATAATATGGATAGTGCTACATATCTTACGCCAAGAGGATTAATTGTAAATCATTTGAATAAAGCCTTAAGATGCATGTTAGTACTTTATGCATTGTTGATTCACTGATTGACTTAATACTCACTTTGAGAATTTTAAACCTTCTATTGAGTTAAATATATAATAATCTTAATTTACTTCTAGATTATGAAGCTATGAGGTAGTATAAGGTACTAGGGCAGTTTGGATTCTTTTTGTAAACTGAATGAGATTTGATATGTTTATATATTTTTTAAATACCTTATGTAAATATATTTGAAATAGTTCTCATAAAGATGATGGGCATGACTGCCTACATGAGTTGTCTTGTGTTTGTGTGAAAGCTACTATCCCCTTGTCACTGGAAAAGACAAATAATTGAAAAACAAATGGAAAGTGCACAATCACAAGAACAACAAAAAAGCCAATGATAGCTCCCTTAATAATTCAAAAATAAAAAATTGCAAAAGGAAGAAGAGCAAAGTAGAAAGGAAATATAATCATTATATTGACTCTTTGATACTTGTAATTCATTCTGTTATAAGGTAAATCAATGTTGATAAAGTGCTAAAGCATGAGCTCTCAATAGACTCATTTGCCAAGTTGATGAGGATGCTATTTTTGATGTTATTATCCATTGATATATTGGTGTTATTTTTTAAAAATCATGGTATTGTTTTTGGCTTGATGTAGAACACTTTGGCATATCCTACTACTATGAGTTTATGCTTGAAATTTTAATTCATTTGTTGTGATAAGATTAAACTATGCTCAATGTGGGGCACACATATTGTGTAGACTAGACACTTAGATAATGTGTTCAGTCATGATCATACTATATGATTTCAACACATTTTTTTAAAAAAAAAGATATTTGACTTTTCTCTATTTTTAATCTCAATTGTGTTTTCAAAGTGATAAAAAAAATTATCTTAGGTTTTTTCTTCTGATTCCCTTCACTTTACCTTTGTCTATTCATGACAAACAAGGGGAGAGGGTTTTAGAATGTTATGTTATTCTAATGGAAGAAATAATATACATGAGGGAAGAGATAGCTAATAGAAAGCTTGAAAAATTACACTTGTTTTAAGTGATGCAATGAATTTTTTATTTGCTAACTTGCTTAATATTTTATTTGACTTGAACATTTAAATTCTCTATACTACTTATTTCTTGTGCAATATTATGTGGGTATGTTTGTGTCTCGTGATATGCAGATTAATTTCAGGTTTAAGACCACACCAAATTAGGAATTGTATGTCATAAGTTAAAGAGGAGAGTCATATTTATATTATACAATCTATCTAAATCTGATTATACACTATAGAGTTGAAAATTTCTTTTCAAATTGACGGGTTAGAGTGTTATGTCACAAAATTTCCAAAAAGGAAGATTATAAGAACATATGTATCATATGTCATATATTGACTTATTTTTGTGATTAAAATAATGTCACATTTATGTAATTTTGAGTTAAATTATGTCTGCAGATTAGATGCTGAAGATGAAGGGAAGAAGTAGACTTAAATTAGTATTTCAATAGGCAAAAACATGCACACACATCACACTCACACAACTTGGGGTAAAGAGAACCTTAATTGAGATTGTAGTTGAGTGATGGTGATTTTTTATTGAAAAATTATAATTTTCATCAAAGTGATAGATTGCTAGGTAAAAGGATCAATCAACTTTGAATACAATGCACATGGTTCTCCAAGTTTCATAACCGAACAATTGCCTATTGGAAAGATCAATAGTCAATGAACAATTGAATGAAAAATTCAATAGAGAGGTGAATTATCAATCGCTTGGTTGATGGATCACTTTAAGTGATTATGTTGGACAAAACATGGAAAACATCATTCACCTTGTCAAATGATTGATCATTTCAATCATAGTTTCTTAAATAAGAGCATTCTAGTTTGATTTAGATACCAATGGACTAAACTTCCATATTGGATTTAGGGGTTCTATATAAGAGGTTTAGAAGGAGAGAAGAGAAGAGACGAATGCTTAGAAAACTTAGAGAAGAAGGGTGAAGCTTCTCTAATGGGTTTGAGGGAGAATTAGTCTTCTTGCTGAAGATTTTGTTTTCCACAATTAAAAAAGTGATTAGTGATTAGTTGAGAGCACAAAATAGTTGTAGAGTCAATGTTTGACTAAAGATTCTTCATGAGAAGATCAAGTAGAAAAGAGATTTATGCTAAGGGAGAAGCCGTGAAGATTTGGATTTATATAAAGTACAGAAAGGTTTGAAGATCAAGCTAATGCTAGTAAATAACCATGGAGTGGCTGATTTAGAGTTTAGAGTGATATGAAGACCCAACCGATTGAAGAAAAAGATGAGTCTTTTGTCTTTGTAAAATGGTAACTCTGTAATATCAAGTATACATAGTGCATAGTTAATTTAGACAAAGTGTATCGTGGTGTTTCTTTTAGAGGGTTTCCACATAAAAAATTATTATGTGTTTATTTGATGATTGTTTTGCATATTTTAGTTAGAACACTCTGCAAACTAGCTTAAGAAAAATTGAATTTTGATTTTTTTAAAAGGGATGAGATATTTGTAACTTTAATATAAGTTAGAAGCAATTTGTCCTTCTCGATTTGCTTGCCATGCTTTTCCATACAAACCAACACATCTTAGTTATGCAGGTTCTTCGGGTGAGGACTATAAAGACTAAGACCAGGCAATTAGGGATTGAGGATGACATGATACTAGTAAGATTTAATTTTATTACTTTAGCAATTTAGTGAGAAAATGTAATAATGACACGAGGGAGAATTTTAATTAGTTTTATATTTTGAAATTGGCAATAGACTTGCACTTAAATGGATGACTTTGTTGTCTATAGTGTTTGGAGACATGATGTTGTAGTATATGGTTTGATATTCATATTTGTGAACCCCAATTATCATGACTTAGATAGTTAATCAAGTTTTGCCTTGTTGCTTTCAAAAAAACACCCTGTGATTTATTGTTTGTGCTCTTGAAAAAAAAATTGAAAATCTTGGTTGTGACATTACTTGTCCTATTTAGTATATTAAATTAAGAATGCCTATCAAATTAGGGCATGTAAGATAAACTTATCCAGAGGATATGTAGAGAATGTTTGTGATGAAGGACCCATAAATTACCAAGGTTTGAAATTGCCACCCAATATTCTTGGGCATGTGAAGAAGAAACTTAGATGTGTATCTTGCTTTTTCACAGAAGCAGTTTCATAATTATACATATGAGTTGGTGGTAAAAGTTTAATATCCGTCTAGATGACTATAGTTCACTAGATTGCGCTTCTAACTTGTACTTCGAAGAAGTAAGAATTAAGAGTCCTAGACTCTATGCATAAGAATTTCTATTAAGCAATGAAAACTAATTATCTACGCATTCATGATCATTGTATCAACCATTCATCCACAAATCATTCAAATTACACATGAACACACAAGTATTTAACATGGAAAGCCCCAATTAAGGTAAAAACCACGATAGCTACTCTTGGCCTAAAATTAATGCACTTATTGGATGACACTATATACACAAAAGAAAACCACCAACCTTTGTTGTTTCACTCTCACCAGAAAACTCCTTCATGCTTAGATCTTCAACAAATTCCTTTGTCGGCCTTTAAGTCTTCTCCCTTAAGCAATTTAAAATTTTCTTCTACTTGCTTTGTCTTTGTCTCTTTCTAATCACAACAATAAGCTCCTCTTATTCTTTGACTTTAGCCTCAATCCTCTTCAACTCTTTTAAAGATATTTTTGTAACTCATCTTTGAATTGTGTGTGAGAATCTTCTCTTTTAGTTGTGTATCTTTATGAAATCACCATTTACATAAGCTTGAAGCTCAAGATATCCTCTAATAGGGGGTTAGTTAATCAAAATTTTAAATACTAGATTTAAAATATGAGATTTTAGAATATAATCCAAATTCCTAGATTTGAATTGCTAAATTTTAAAATATTTAGATACCCAAATCTTGTATTACTAGAATCCCGGGATTTAAGCTGCTGATTTCAAAATAATTAACTCCTAAATTTTTTTATCTATAATTTTAAAATTTGACTAATCCATAATTTGAAAAAATGCAAGAGGTGGCCATGAGCGAAGTAGGCAATAGGGTATGCAGAGGAAAAAATCAAAATAGAGAATGGAAGACAGTAACGGTTGGAGGGTGAGAGGAGACGTTACCTGGCCACGATGGTTTCTTCGGCAAGGATGGTGGCCTCCGTCAGGCTCCAATCACCACATGAAAATGGAAGCCTCTTCCAAGCCATGGAAGGTAGTATTGATATGAATGATAGTATCAACGATCATTGATACTGGTACGCACCGATGATACGTTTGGTATGCACAAAAATGGTCATAAACCCTTTGATATATATAAAAAAATATTATAACTAATAATATATCATTATAATACTTTATTTTAGAAGGTTGTATAAACTGATACGAGTGCTCTAAAATTATTTCATTTTAGAACCATACACTTTACTCCCTTTGTACTCTACAAACTATTATTCCCTCCACCCCATATTAAGTGTTCTAAAATTAATTTATTTTAAAATCAAATAAGATATTTAATGAGTCATATGAATATTATTGAGAAACTCATACGGTAGATGTTTAAGTAAATGCATAATTGTGGAGCACTATATTTTTAAAAAATTATGTAAACTATATAGACCCACTTATATTGATCTCATATAAATTTTTTAAAAATATTTTTAATATAATAAAAACATAGTCATTAGAAGAGGTTGAATTGGAAATATATTCTTGTTTTTAAGAAAAATAATTTTTTTTGAAAATAAAAAATATTAAAATATTAGAGTATCGATACATATCGGTTGTATTGATACCGTATGCCCGATACGGCTAGTACATATTGAAGATACATGTGGGGGGCGTATCGGCCCCCATACTGTATTGGTATCGACCTCTAGTGCATGCTAACCTCTATTTTTCTAGTGCGTGCTAGCTTCCATTTTCCAATGCTTCTGTCATTTTACAATACCACCTCTAGAGGTACTGTTGTAAAATTTCACTTATATGTTATAAGTTTCCAGCAAAATCCTCTAAAGTCACAATCCTAAGGTTTTTAACTAATGCTATATTTCAAATACAAGAATCAATTGTTTAACCACTAACACGGTATTTAAAATATTGTATTTTAAATCTTAATGTAATAACGCTGAATTGTAAATATGGCATAGACAATTCTAAATGACTAACATAAAATTTTAAAATACTAGTATTTTATTTTCAAATCTTAATTGACTAAGTAACTATAATAAACAATGATAATCATTCACTGTTTCATTAGAGTATGACACTGCTAGTGATTAATCTATCAATCTAGCGATCGATCAATAAACTCTTAGCTTAAATTTATAGGCTTAATTCAAGTGCTGATTGATCGATTGGTCCCGTGTATTTTGCAACAATCGATCGATTAAACAATATTTTAATTGTTTTACCCTAATTTGGCCAAAAACTCCCAAATTCACTTAATTTATTCATTCTAAGATAATCTATGTGAATTATGTCTATGAGTATGTATAAAATTAACCTCTTATACCTTCAACACTCTTAGTCGTCAATCATAATCGAGAAAAAAACATCTATTCCAATTTTTTAAATTAATTAATTCTAAATCCGATTTGACTACAACTATATCTAGTCAAATTCTTAAGAATAAAAATGTACATGGAACTTTAACATAGTTTTGATCATTGAAATTAGCTAATTACAATAATATGTACCTCATATGTTCTTTTAGGTTATAGCCCTTGATTATTAAAATTGGATAAATATATTTTGTCACTAACCCCAAGATTATTTTGTCTTAAAAATATGCAAGTGGGAATTATTAAAACATAAAAACTTCAATTAATTATGAGCAATTGCTCCCATAAAAGATGGTACGAATTATTTGGCCCCCATTCTTAAGTGAATTCATTGCTTCTTTTGTATAATGTCTAACTCCAAGGATAATGTCAAAACCTATTGACAATCATAGTTCTTTCATTTTCAAAAAATTGGCCTTTCATTCTATCTTATGCATTTCAATATTAGTATAGGTATAAACCAAGCCTTAAAAGGATGCCTAGGATCACCCCTCAGGAAAAGGATGTCTGACAGTTTAAACTCCCACTCCTTTAGCTACCTACATCTATTATATTCCCACTTATTTATCCATCTTTTATTTTGGACACATTTATTGAAAAAATAAATTTCGTACAACTAAACTCATTTTGTATATATATGATTTTGAACTTCCCATGTCCTTTAGGTCTCCTTCCCTTCTTTATTTGTTAAGAACTAAACAAATATAAATTTTATTTATATTTTAATTATTTGAAGGATTTAAAGATTTTAATAGCTAGACATAACCTATTTTTTTCATTAGACTAGTCTCAATATTTTAGGAACATGTAAAATGAGAGCAAGGATTCTAATATAATGACACAGGATTATATCTATAATTACTTGAATGAAAAAGCATGTAGAATTTTCTTCGTGTAAAATGGTTTATTCAGAGTTGCAGTTCTGTGAATACTAAGCAAAGAACGGGGGGGATTTTCATGAACTTGGGACACACGGGTTAGTGGGCCCACATTTTGACCCGGGGCTACGGTCAGCACCGACATGATACGGATGTCAGTTATCAGAATCCACTAACAACGACTTGGGAAAGCGGATGGTAATGCGAATGGTGCTGCAGGCGTATTTTGTGGGAAAGGGTCCGTCTGCCCACCTGAATGAGGCACCTGCACCGTGTTCAGACTCTGATGGGCTTCGGCTGTTATAAAAAAAGGTAAATCTAATTAGTAGAAATCTAATTAGTAGCAAAGTCGACCAGCTTATTCTGTCTTTTTCTTCTAAATTTTTACGAGTGCAGGATGGAGTTCTGAGCAAAAGTATTTCGTACATCGTACAAGCACGCGAAAGAATGGAACTACGAGTGAAATTAAAAGTGTTCTTTTCTGGTTGTAAGGAAGTTCAAGTAAAATGAAAAAAACATGAGTGTTCTTTTCTGGTTCTAAAGCTCATTTTTATTTATATTTATAGGGAGGGAAGTAAGGGCCAGTAATCAGGGCCCAGGTAGGCCCGAGCCCGTTTAATTAGAGCCTAAATCCATTAAGCCTGATTACTCATAACACATTTAAACACAAACAGTCATAAATTACTTTTGGGCTCGTAACGGGTTATAATTATATTCAACTGAAAAGTAATTATTTTTAGCCTTATAATAAAATGTAACATGAATATATAGTAAAATTTAATTACTAAGGTCAAATATTCATTAGGAATTACTATTTACTATTTTTTAAATAAAAGATAAATATAAATTCCTAATTCCCATTTAGATAAGTTAGTCAAGTGATTTTGCAATTCTATATTAATAGGTATATTTGAAAAAATAGAAGTCTTCATTAATGGTAAAACTCACATCTAAGAGATGAAAAAATAAGTTTATAATACTCTTTTTAAGTAATCGATCACTTAAATTTAACAAAATACAATTATTAGTAAGCTTATGATACTCTTTTTAAGCCAGCCTTTCACGCCACCGTTTCAAGTGCCTTCTCCTCCTCCATGGCTCATATCCTTACCTGCTCATCAATCAATTCTTTCCTACTATCCAATTTTCATTTTTAGTAGATCAATTGAACCCGACATGATTTTTCATAGGTGGCAATCCAATGTAGCAACCTTATCTAACTTGATTGTTACTTGATTTTTAGTACTTCAATAGCTCAACTCTCATAAGCATTTTTCCCATGTGAGAATATTTTGTTTTAACCAATTGACTCATTTCTAACTAGTTTAGTTAACCACTAGAGGGTTATACCATGTGGGTGGGGGGAGTATCCCTCAATTGTTCAAACATTTTTCAAACTTCTCATTTATATATGTTATTTCTTTCTTGCTTCCTAAATGACCTTGCCTACCTAGGCCTCTAGACCTCTTCTGGTTGAAATGAGTTTGCATAGCTAGCCATGTAATGTAGAGTGGTGGAGCAGTGGAAAGAAGGCGGCATCGCTTAGGGGTTGGCGCACTTGAGATAATAGGTCTCTTTTTTTATTTCTCCTCGCATGCAAATAATAAAGTATTCAATTATTAACAATAAAAGAATCATAGAGTATTAACAATCATGAAATTAAATCATGGAGAGAGCACTTACTAACCTTTGAGGTTGATTTGCCCTGAGACACCTTAAACCATCACATTGATACTCTCAAACAATTGAATCACAATTCAATTAGATTAGAAAAGAAGCATACCTTGTTAAACAATGTAATGATCCATCAAATCCTAAAGCATGGACTATTAGAATCCATGTAGTAGTGCCCAAAAGCCCTTCCTTGAAGATCTAGTTCTTTCCCTTGATGACACACTTCCCAAGGCAAGATCCACGCAAGGAGGAAAAGAGGGGCAAACACCACCTCTTCTTTGTTGGTTCGTGGTCAAGAGAGAGGGCAGAGAGGTGATGGTATGCCCCTTGACCTGAACCTGGTCCAAGAGTGGGACGAGGCACAACGAAGTGAAGTGGAAAGAATTACGGAAGACTTAACCCATCCTAGGTGATTCACAACAATGGAGTGCGCACACATACTCTTTGTGCAAAAGCAAGTAGAGGAAGAAAATAAAGAGATTACTTGACAATCATAGTCCACACAATACCTACATCATCTAAATAATATCATAATATCAAGCCTCAAGGGCTACACAAGTCTAAAGCCAACATCGGTGATCTATAGTATATGATAAAGTCAAGTATAAAACTATCACATCATAAGACAAGTCTATCACAACCCAAATGACTATCCCCTCTCTATGCATATGTCCATCCTCATGCTCAACATAGAGCCCATCTATAACACCTGTATGACACAACATACATCCCCAAACAAAATCCAAACCAAAAAGGGGTGAATTTTGTCACAACCCAAAATTTTAAAAGCATTTTTAAATAGCATGAATGGTAAGTTCTGAGAAATTTTTTTTATAAACAAAATAAACCATTTGGTTAAATATCCAGGTCATGATAATTGGGGTTCACAAATATGAATATCAAATCATATGATATTATTACACGTGTCAAAATTCAATAAGAACAACTCATCCATATAAATACAAGTTTGTCATTCATCTAAAAATAAATAACTAAGTTGACTCTCACGCCAAAGATACACTTACGTACTGGAGTTGTATAAACGAAGAAACTTCATCCTGTGCACATCAATCTTGGTCTCACTTGTCGTCGCCTAGACAACCTGCAATCAACCAAACCAAACAACAACGAAGCCTCTCTGCCCTTAGGAGAAGAGCTTCCAAAAGGATGAAAGGTTTTATTAATGTATTTCGGATTGGACCAACATCACCCAATGTTAGTTACCTACGTAGTCATCAGATAACATCTTTAATGTTTCCACAAGATTAGATCAGATGTAGTTCTTCCTAGAAACTATAATTCTTAAGTATTTTCAACCAACCTATATTTTATGTAAATCCTTTAATTGTTCCACTTTTCTAATTAAATAATCAATATCAAACAATATTATTAATTATCTCACAAACCTTGTTCAATAATTAATACTATCAAATATGTATTCACTAAGAGATAACTCGACTCTCGAAGAAATTTCCAGATATAGGATTCCAACATTGGAGTAGGCTGCTTAACAGCAACTCGACCTAAATCCCTAGTTTGCTGCGAATTTGGAGAAGTTGATCCCAACTGTGCTTATGGACACAGATTTGCGAGAAGTACAAGCCTTCTATGATGCTCATACAACTCCACTTTTCGTACGCACTATATAGTCCTATGAAGACTTGCGGGAAACCTGCAGTAGAGACCTCTTTGGCCAATACCCAAATCGTTGTGATAGTGAAGAAAGCATATCACAATCTCCACCATCCCAACTCAGGGAGAAAATGTAAGGACCCTCATCTTTAAACCGGTTTTGGTTTTCTTTAATTATGGGTTATTGTGAGGTTTACGTGTTTTCTGATCTTATTCGGTGATTTCGTAAAATAGATATTGTTTGTGATGGTTTTAACCAAAATTAACTTCAATATTAGTGGTTTTAAGTGATTTTAGACCAAATGTGAATTTTTAGGATTTTTTGGATTTTTCACTATTTTCCCAAAAATTAGGGTTTTGGCAGGACGCCTGTGGGCCCCACCGTCGAAAATTTTATTTTTGGATCAAATGAACTTAGACATATACTTAAGGTCACACAAAAATTTTCAGAATTTTATTAGGCTTAATTTGTGCTTAAATTTACAAAATACCCACTTTTAGCCTACTTTTCCTATTTACACCCCAAAACTTACCTATTTATACCCCAACCTTTACTATAAAAGGGCAAACCTGAGCCATTTCCATTTTTAGGAATAGGCTAAGGAAGGAGGGCTGGCCTAATCCCCACTTAGGCCCGAATTAGAAGCCGATTAAGGTAAGCTTACTCTAATTAAGCACTAATCCTTAGCTTTCTTCTTTATTTCTTCCAAATCTACAATTTTCCCCTTGATTCAATTCGTTTTTGACCATCAAAAGCTACTGATTTGTGTTTTACTACAAACCCTAACATTCAAAATTCGATTTTTACTACCAACAAGCCCTAGATCTAAGGTTTAATTAGGGATTTCTTGAGTAAATCGATTTCTATTAGAGTTTAATTCAAACTCACTGTGTTTTCAAGGATTTCAAGAAGGGTGACTCTTCAATCCGAGCTTAATCAAGTGCTGAGGTAATGGGTCTTCGAAATCTCTGTTTATCCATGGTAAAACTCTCTATTTTTGGCTTATTTCAAAATAGTTTGCTTGATTTAGTGTGTTAATGGTAAGATTAGAAAATGGAATTATTTAATCTTGATTTTTTAGGGTTTTGCATTATTATGGTTTGGTTTGATATTCTGGAAGTCAAGGAGGACTTTTGATGATGATTAGGGTGTTAGATGTGGATTTCAAGTGTTATCTATGGTGTTTCGGTTTGATTTTGCGAAAGGAAGAAGATGACTGTTTTGCCGTGTTGGCGATCGATCGGCCCTGCAGGGCGATCGATCGGCTGAACTGTAAATTTTAAATTTTTGTGTGTAACCGATCGAACGGCCTGAAGGGCGATCGATCGGCTACACAGGAAATTGCATGTTGTGCATATGATGTCTATTTTGATGATTTCACTTTAGCTTGCCAATTTTATATAAATGTGGAGTATTTTAAGCTATGTTAGGCTACTGGAAATGCATGCTATTGAGTTTATGGAGTTGAGATATATGCTTAGAGATGGTGGAATGACTTATGTTTTGTGGCATGATGTTGGAATCGTTATTTTGAAATTATGAATGGTTGTTTCCCTTTAGTTAAGCATATTTTCAGTAGGACTACAATCATTATTGGACTGATTTGTCATGATAGATTGTGGTTAATGGTGTGTGAATGTTGGTGAATGCCATGACTCAATGATGAAATGAGTGATGTTATATGTGTTTAGCCTTTGTGGTTGAGTTTTGAATCTAGCTATGATTTCAACGATTCTTCTTCTATGATTTCCGCTGGAATTCATGTTTGGATAGAAATTCACATGTGTAGTATGTTAGTGAGTTGATTTTCAAGCATGTTGATATGCATTATATGAAATGCTTCTACTAGTTACACACACACATATGGGGGTTAAATGATGATGTTGAAGCTTGACATTGTGAGTAGGAATGATGCATTAGGGGCTGATGAGAGCACTTATCATGGATTAGGATTCATGTATGCTTTGCCCACGCATGTACCATGCTGCACGCATCATGAAAATGGATTTCTAAGTGAGGCTTCATCGTGATTAATCGAATTTGACCGATTGGATGCAATGTGATGGAATTGTGTGCCGGGTTTATCAGTCGTGGATTAATCGCAAGTTGATTGGTCTGAAAGGACATATTTTGATTTGAAGTTCCTGTGTGGAACGATTTGAAGTTCCTGTGTGGAACGAGTGCACTCCCCGGGTTGAGTCTTGTTAAATGGAATGATGTGGGGACGAGTTGTGTACTTGTCTTGCGGATTGTGAGAATGTTATTATGTGTGTCATCTGGACCCTGAGAATCCAATGTGGTATGCCGTGTGCACCCCGCTACCACGTGTTCTAGGGTTCTCTGTGTGAAAACTTGGGCTCTTCCCTCCGCAGGAGATGTCCCTAGGCGAACACCCCTGCTCTAGATTCTCTATGTGAGAATGGGACATCCTTGGCCAGGATCGTTCAGGGCGAGCAGTATTAGGGATTGACAACCCCGATTTTTTTTTAATTCTTGTGTAGAATTTTGGACCATGACACGCCTTCGTGGCCTTGTCTATGCTCCCGTCTGTGTGACATTAATGTGTGATTTCTCCTTGATGGAGGTTGATGTTGATATAATGCATGTGGAATATGTATGTTAGAGATACATCCATGCATGTTGATTTTGTTGTTATGTATGTGGAATATGTATGTTAGAGATACATCCATGCAGGTTGATTTTGATGTTATGCATGTGGAATATGTATGTTAGAAATACATCCATGCATGTTGATTTTGATGTTATGCATGTGGAATATGTATGTTAGAGATACATCCATGCAGGTTGATTGTGATGACATTATGCATGTGGAATATGTATGTTAGAGATACATCCATGCAGGTTGATTTTGATGTTATGCATGTGGAATATGTATGTTAGAGATACATCCATGCATGTTGATTTTGATGTTATGCATGTGGAATATGATGTTAGAGATACATCCATGCAGGTTGAATTGTGAAATAGTGCATGTGGGAATATGTATGTTTGAGATACATCCATGCAGTTTGATTTAATACTATGCATGTGGGAATATGTATGTTACAGATACATCCATGCAGGCTGAATTATGCATTATGATGCAGTTTTTAAGTGATGTGAATATGTGATCAGAAAATGATACACCTTATACATCGTTGATTTGAAGGATTATATCATCATGCTATCGTATTTTTGATGTTGTTAGTGATATTAAAACCATTGCTGAGTTTGTTAAACTCACCCCTCTTTTTGTGTTTTGATTTGGGGATGCGTGGTGCGACACGCAGACGGACAGGATTGCCTCTTTGAGGAAAGGCCAGAGATAGCTTGGATGTGATGATGGAGATCGTTGTGTGACTTACTTTCGTTTGTTTCATGCTTTATGTTGAATCCTTTGTGTAGGGTTCTTGTTTTGGATTTATGTCATATTTTACAGTTGTGATGCTTATGACTTATTCTGAGTCGGTGTGGGCTTTACTTAATTAAGCTTGTGGGTTTGAGATTGTTGTTTACTTTGTGATAAGCAACACCTTTCCCTTTCCTTTTATTTACTCTTGCTCAAAGGATTGTGTGCACTCCGTATTTCTGTTAATTGCCCGTGGTTAGGGTTAAGTCTTCCGCTAGATCATTTCTCAATTTTCACTTCGTCGCCCCCGCGTGTTTGACCGGCCCCTGGACCGGGTTCGGCTCGGGTCGGGCATCGCCGGGGCGTGACAGAAAATGTCTTCTAAGACATTAATAATGTATTAATAGAGGCCTTAGGTCTTTATGATCATTGACTCCCCCAAACATTTAAAACTTAAACTAGATTATTTTCATTCATCCAAGTATTCGCCCAACCATTTGAGTCCTCTTCACCTTGTGAATCGGCCCAATAAATAGCTCATCCTCTGAGCTATGATTCAAAGAACATCCCAAAACCAGTCCATGAATAGGTCCCAAACCATATTGAGGGTATTTTAGTTTTTATCTCAATTAGATGTTCTCTCCCCAATCCAATGACAATCAATATCTCTTGATTAGTTCTCATTAACCTTAAGTTATCGATATAACTTAGCACATCAAAAAAAAAAAGCATGCATCAGAATAATCAACATAATGACATGCAGTCACACAAGTGCATAGATAAGAAATGAAGGCCAGTTGCATTCATTTGTAGGTCTAAGGCTCAGTGAATTTAAAGCCCGTGAATGTAGATAACTCTAACGCATTGCACGAGTTACGTATATAATACCCAAGTGGATTTCTATGCTTCATTGCCAACACGTGTAATAGACTACCTTGAACCTTGAGAATTAGGGTTATTCTCCTTGTTTCCAGTGACATATGATATGTCAAGGTCTTTGTGTCACAACTTGTCACACCCCTTCCTTTTGAAGCCAATTAACATCATTATAGGGTACCTTAACGCTTGGTTTTCTAGGTTATACGTTTAAGCAAAAAGAGAATATACTGCCACTAAGGGCATTAAGATAATTTTATCATCTTAGGTATGGTACCCTCTCTTAGGTTATTCCGGTCATCTCACTTCCCATCTATTGATTTTGAGTCATTGCCCTTTCCCAAGGCTGCACTCTTAAATCGACTCACGCTTCCATTCACATGAATGTGGGATGTCTACCCATAGGGGTATTTTTGTTATTTTGTTCAAAGCCCTCCTGACTTCATCGACTCGGTGTAATTTTTTTGGCGCGTGACAGGGTCGTGAACCCCTTGAACTGACCCAAGTTTACCTAGTGGTTTACCCTAAATCCTAGGGACAAAATGTCAATTATCCACTCACTAAGATTTTTTCTCACTGTGCGGATTGGTATATATTTAGGGTACACATTAAGCCCTTACTAAAAATTTCTCCAATTTCTAAATCCACTCATTGGCCGCTGAACCAGAGCCCCTAGATCGGGTAAGTGAATATTGCACGGTAATTTAACTACAAGGGGTAAAAGGATCAATATACAGTCTATGAAATTTTTCCTGGTTTGAAACTTGGTCATAATACTCCCACACCTCTCAAGGTACATGATTAATTTTTTAGATCTTTTTTGACATTTTTATCCCCCTAAACCGAACCTGATTCACTTCCCTTCTTTTTTTTTTAACCTGGGTCGGGTCTGTAGTTCCAGCCTAGAATGGGTTGGACTAGTAGACCCACCTATGGGTCATCTTCCTCATGGGGATACCTGTAAGGCTGTGGGTGGCTGAATCCCAATAGTTGGCGGCCTGGCTCTCTAGCCACCGAAGGACGAAATCCATCGGGGAACCATCATCTGCTCTTCCGAATATGAAGTCACTGTTTGGTACGATGCTGATATGTAGATTCGGGAAACCAATGATGAATCGAACAAATTTTTTGGCTAATGGAGAGTGCAACGATGGGCACAGCCAGGTGCAAGGCAGGGTCTGGTCAGATCGCCTCCAAGCGGCGAACCTAATGAACCCATACTTGCTTCTGTTTAGTGGCTGTCGGTCGATGACAAAGGCATAATCTATTTCGTCCATGTCCTCCCGTGAGCAGAACTGCCAGTAGGCACAACTATTGCCATAGCCGGAATCAGGGCAAGACCTGCCCAATTCGCCGCCGGCCGGTGAATCTAAGGGACCCAGTGTTGCGATTGGAGCCCAACACCACATAATGTAGAAGGGCAGCAGCCGATGTTTCCTTTTTAATTAACCACTTAAGGGATTAATGTTTAAATTAAGAAATTGAAACGATTACATGCCCAAGCCTCTTAATAACACAAGATATCGAGTTTATTCAATGATCCTACCTTAATTTTGCCTATTTTCCATCTATCCATAGCCACCGGAGCCTTGCCGAAAAATTCCTGTCATGACCGAGATTTTTAAAATCCTTTTTAAAATAGCATCAACGGTAGTCACGATAATTTTTTTTCTTAAATACAAAATAAACCATTCAATAAAATATCTAGATCATGATAACTGGGGTTCACAAATACGATTATCAAATCATATGATATTATTACATGTCTGAAATATAAAGAACATCTCTTCTAAGTACAAGTCCGTATCCATCTAAAAATAAATAACAAGTTGACGGTCACGCTAAAGATACACTACATACCATAATTACATAAATGAGGAATTTCATCTTGTGCTCACTTCTTGGTCTCACTTGTTGTCGCCTGGAGAATTTGCAATCATCCAAACAAAACAACCACAACTATAAGAAAAGGAACCTCTCCGCCTTCAGGAGAAAAGCTTCCAAAGGGAAAAAGATTTTATTAATGTTTTTCGGATCGGGCCTGATATGCATGATTTTTATATATTTTATATGCCTATTTACCTTATTTGCTAGTGTATGATTAGATTAATTAAGGGTTAGTTAGAGTTTATTTATGTTAATATAGATATTAGTGGTGTGATTTAATTATTAGTTAATTTGGGCAATGTTAATTATTTAGGAGTGTATTTAAATAAAATCAGTGTTTTGCATATGTCTTACATGTTTGAATTATGACTATTTATGTGATTTAGGTGATGCATGCTTCCCAAAGCATGTGGACGATGTTTAGAAACTTTTTAGTACACTAGACATGCTTAAAAGTAATTTGGACAACTTTTTAGAGTTGTGGACACATTAGAAATATATATGGACATGAACAGTAGAGCTTAATGAGCAGAGAAGAAATTTGAACGAGTCTTGGACATAAACGTCCAGATTACAGTTATTTGATTTTGGGTGAAATTTTATACAAATTTGTGTAAATAAATTAGGCATTTAAATACCCATTTCAATTTAGTTAATGATGAATATGTTTTAAGTTTAAAATTGAAGAATAAGAGCTGATTTTCGTGGCTGCCATTGTTGAACATGAACAAGAGTGAATAAAGAAAGGAAACTGAAAATAAAGTGGGAAAGAATTGAACAACAAGAAAGCTTATAAAAAGAATGCTTAAACATAGCAAGAAGCTCTTATTTTGGGATTGAATTAGGCACTTAAACAAGGAAAATAGTTGTTGTCCAGAAAACTATTTAAAGACAAAGAACTGCAAAGAAGAGGAGGGAAGAGAATACAACGAATTAGAGCCAAATTCTTTCAATCCCATCTTCCGAAATTGATGATAATTAAAGTCCAAAGCCAGAGGAACGAAGAAGTAGAAAACAAATTTTTAGTTTGCGGGTTATTGTAGCAGAAATGTTCACAGCTGAAGGTTGAAGATGATGAATAGTAACTTGTTCATCAATACTGTAGCAGTTCAAAATTTTAATTTTTTTCTTGATTTTCCTCTAAATTGTAAGTATTTTTTTAATTGTTCTAATGAAAATTTTATTTCTTTGGTTAATGAGTAGCTAAATTTCTTTGCTAAGGCTTAGATGAAACTTCATTAAATTATAGAATTTTATGATTATGAGACTTGATTAATTTTTTTAATGATGGATTTAATGTTAATTGTTTCTACCTCTTTAATTGATGAGATTGATTTGGATATGAGTTTAGTCATGTTTCTCTCATGATTTAAATTAGTTTTCATTAGTTTCTTACTTGGTTTTGTCTTGTTTAATATTAAAATTGGGTATTAGTTGTGATTTGTAAATTGTGGATACAATTAATGACTTGATTTTAATCCATTCAAGTGAGAAGAAATAATGTATTTTTTTTATTATACATGTGAGCTTAATGATGATATTTTCTATAATAACAAAGATTGAATTCTTGATTATTATGAGATGATGTGAAAATATGATCAATGATCATACTTATGAGTTTCTATGATTTAATGAATGTGGATTACTATGCCTTAGTATTTTATTTATTCCTTAGTATTTTGCTTATTTGATAGTGTTTTGTTTATTTTGCATTGCTTTCTTATTCTTAGATTAAAGCTTTAAAATTTTGATTTAGATAGTTTAATTGCCTTGAAATCTTATTTACTTTTGTTAGTTACTTTAGTCCAATTATTATCTTTATATTTGTTAACTAAATTAGGGTTTACTTGAGATAGATTAAATTTGATTTTTTGATTTCAAGTCTTTGTGGGATCAACACTCAATCTAGCCGCTTAACTACTATAGATTTGTGCGCTTGTGAGTAAACAATTAAAATTTAATAAGTTTTTGGCTCTGTTGCCGGGGGCTTATACAAGAAAATAAATTAAATCTAAACTAAGTTTACCCTTCTACTAGTTTTAGCTTAGTGTGTAAAAAAACAAAAAAAAAGAAGAGAAAAAGGGGTAAAAACAAGGGGGATTAGTCGTGTATGTTCATGTGGCTACATGATCAAACACTTCAATTAATTAAAGTAGATTCAAGCCCCCTAGAGAACAGTGAATTTGAAACCAATCTTCTATTCACAATGGGAGATAACAATGCAGAGGCCAAACCCCTTAGGGAGTTATTTTCACCAATTTCTATTAACCCTCCCTCATGCATAGTATTGCCTGCTACCACTACCACACACTTTGAGTTGAAAGCTCAAGTCATTCAACTTCTCCCCACCTTTCATGGTCTTGACAGAGATGATCCTTACATGCATGTAAAAGATTTTCTTGAAATTTGTGCTACATTTAAATTTTAAAATTTTTTTGATGAGTTGGTCCATTTGCGCTTATTTCCTTTCTCGTTAAAGGACAAAGCTAAGGCATGGTTAAATTCTCTTCCAGCAGGGTCTATTAATTCATGGGAGGGACTTGTTAGCAAGTTCCTTTCAAAAAATTTCCCAATGTCTAAAACCAATGCCTTAAGGAGATAGATAGCTGACTTTTGTCAAGAGGAGCATGAAGAATTTTATAAGAGTTGGGAGAGGTTTAAAGATTTTCTTTTGAAGTGTCCCCACCATGGTTTTGAAACATGGCAGCTTGTGCAATGCTTTTACAATGTGTTAACTCGAACACACTGCAATATGATTGAATCCGTGAACGGTGGGTGTTTTTTGAGTCTAAATGATGATGCATCTTATAAGTTCTTATAGGGTTTATCTGAGAGTTCCCAGCAATGGGATTTTTTTAGCCATAGAGAAAAACCAACCCAAAACCCTAGGAAATGAGACTTATATGAAGTAAGGGAAGATACTAACAAGAAAGCTAAGTTAGACTAGCTAACTAGAAAAGTAGAAGTCATGACCCTTATGAATTCTGTCAACCAGATTCAAAATGAAGTGTGTTCTCTGTGTGCAAGTCCAATGCATACTGCTCAAACGTGTCCTTCCATGTTAAGTTATTCTGAGTGCTTTGTTGAGCTAGCAAATGCACTAAAATGGGAAACTATTTGGCAGTCCCTTCTCTGAGACATACAATCCAACTTGGCAGAATCATCCAAATTTCTCTTGGAGGTAAAACCAGCCTCCCATGAATGAGTATGACCACCAATGCAGCAGATGTCCACTAATTTTAAGCAGCCCAACCCCTCCTACACCTCTATTCCCCATTTAGCTCCTCCAGTTGTTGCACTACCACCTCAACAATCATCAGTTGAAGAGTCTCTCAAAACATTCATGCAGTATACTAACCAGGCCATATTAGAACTTAAAAATTCTAGTCAAATAAACACTCAAGCCATAGCTAAATTAGAAACTCAAATTGGCTAGTTAGCAACTCATGTAGGGGAGAGAGAGGAAGGCAAGTTTCCCGGTCATCCTATTCCCAACCCTAAAGGTCAATATGTTGTTAGTAATGCTTCAAGTTCATCACATGACCAGGGGCATGTCCAGTCAATCACCACTCTTAGATCTGGGCGACAGGTTGACAATCATGTAAAAGTGCCGGAAGAAGAGACAACTGAGAATACAGAGTTAGAGAGTACGAAAAAGGAATCCATTGACTCCCCACCTATTTTAGTTGACCCCCCAGTTAGGAGTTTTGCGCCTAAAGACCCATTTACTCAAAGACTAGTCAAACCTAAGAAAAATGCACAGTTTGAAGATATTTTAGAGATGTTTATGCAAGTGCAGATAAACATCCCATTCCTTGATGCTATTCAACAAGTACCCTCCTATGCTAAATGTTTAAAAGACATAGTCACAGTTAAGAGGAAAACAAATGTTCCTAAAAAGGCATTCTTGACAGATAAGTTATCTCTATTATTTAATGCAAATTCCATGTCAAATATAAGGATCCTAGTTGCCCCACAATTTTATGCAAGATAGTGGATCATCACATTGAGTGGGCTTTGTTAGATTTAGGGGCTAGTGTGAATTTATTGCCATATTTTATGTATGTGCAATTGGGATTGGGAGAGTTGAAACCCACATCAATGACACTTCAATTAGCAGATAGATCTGTCAAAATTCCTTGAGGTGTTGTTAAAGATGTTCTATTAAGGTTGACACATTTTATTTTCCAGTAGACTTTGTAGTCCTTAATACTCAGCCTCTTCAGAATATCCATGGGCAAATTCATGTTATTTTGGGTCGTCCTTTCCTTGCTACATCTAATGCTTTAATAAATAATCGAAATGGAGTGATGAAGCTTTTTTTGGGAAATTGACATGTGAGTTAAATGTCTTTGATACAAGTAGACAACCATCAGACTTTGATGATACTTTTGAGGTTGACATGATTGAGAGTCTGGCGGAGGATATTTTTTCCTTTCATTTATTTTGATGATCTATTGAATATTTGTTTAACTCACTCTGATTTGATAAGTAGGATTGAGAAAGAGAAGATAATTTCTTTAAATGGCCCTGGATGAGTTTAGATGGAGGTGTGTCTGGCTGAAGACAGTAAACTTAGCGCTCTTGGGAGGCAACCCAATTTTAGGTTTTGATAGTTATTTTGTTTATTTTTGTAGTTAGTGCTTTTATTTTCTTTAGTTAGTTTTCAGTTTATTATCTTTGTTGTTTGCTCTAATCTTTATTAGGGTGTGGTTATATGATTCATTATTGATTTACCCTTATGTGATTATGTTTGTGCTTTATCGACCATTTTTCGTTTGCTAGCTATGTCCTTGAGCACGTCAACAGAGGTACTATCTCTTCTTTTTCCTCTTTTCTTATCTTAAGCATTGTATTTATTTTCTTTTATACATTGAGGACAATGTTTAGTTTAGGTTTGGGGGTGTTGGAAGATATTTTTAATTTTATTTTAGAGTATGTGTTTTAGTTTTAGTAAAAAAACTGAAAAAATTTGAAAAAATTAGATTTTTTTTTAAATTTTTCTTATTTACATTGATGCTTCTTTTAGATATGTGACTTTATTTAATGATATCAAACTATTTAGAACATATTTATATGACTTAATAGATTTAATGATTTTGAGTTCTAATTACATCGTATTGGTTTATCGTGCACCTATTTTGAAAAATTAAAAAGACATTTGTCTAAGTAAGAATTCGAGCACTAGGTCTTACATCTTGGTGGATATCATTGAATCTAAGTAATTATTTTTTTACGAGAGTAAAACTTTGGTATGATCTACTAGTATTCAAGTTATTATAATAGAGTTTTGAGTTTGACTATTCTTGTTTTGTAGAATAGTATAGGACTTTCTGTCATCACAATTAAAGTTGATTGTATAATGTGCTTAAAAAAAAGAAAAAAAATATAAAAAATTAATTAAAGTCTCTCTATTGAGTAGACTGGGACTCGGCGTGCCTCATTAAGCATAGGGTGTTTGAGTTAATAGTTAGAGTTGACTAATTTATGTCATGCATAGCCTTGAAGCCTATTTAGTTTAAGTTATTAAGCCTAAGGGGTGCTTTAACACCTAGCGCCCTGAGCCAACTAGATTGGGAGTCACTAGCCAAACACTTGTTACATGGATCTTATAGAAAGCTTAAGAAGGCTAAGCCTTACACATATCATATGAAATGAGCATAAAATTCTAGTAGGACATTATGCAATTATATCCTGAATGGGGTGCCAGGTGATCTAGGTTGTTTTACTTTTCAAGGAAGGCTTCACATGATTCTCTATTATGATCTTTTGAAAATAAATGGATGTCAATGTCTATTTTTTAGCATTAAATTGAAATTGCTTAGTGGACATGAGACACATTGAGTTGTTTAATTCATGAAATTGGGATTGTATAATTACTTGCCAATGTTAGTTTTGAAAAATTATTATTAATGTATGAGTACTTGCCACCAATATGAAGTTGTTAGAATGAATTATTGTTTTAGAAGAAAAGTTATATTATGCATTACATTTATCTAAAATTGATTTTCTTAAATGAAATCACATATTTAGGAGGAGTTGATTTGTAAATTTTTAGTGGTTTTAATTTTAATTTTTTTTATCTTTTTGGTTTTGAATTTTGTGGGTATATTCCCTACAAACCCTCACGAAACTATAACTCGTCCACTAGTGTAAGCTAGGGGTTTAAAGGCCTGTTGCATATGCTAAATGCAATTGAGATTTCCTGTGGAAGTGAAGTAGTTAGTTTTGTTTTATTTTGTTTCAGTTTTTAGTTTTGCTCGAGGACTAGCAAAATATAAGTTTGGGGGTATTTGCTATGCATGATTTTTATACATTTTATACGCCTATTTACCTTATTTGCTAGTGTATGATTAGATTAATTAAGGGTTAGTTAGAGTTTATTTATGTTAAGATAGATATTAGTGGTGTGCTTTAATTGTTAGTTAATTTGGACAATGTTAATTGTTTAGAAGTGTATTTACATAAAATCAATATTCTGCATGTCTTACATGTTTCAATTATGACTATTTATGTGATTTAGGTGATGCACGCTTCCCAAAAATATGTGAACAATGTTTAGAATAGTATACTAGACATGCTTAAAAGTGATTTGGACAACGTTTTGGAGTTGTGGACACGTTGAAAATATTTATAGACATGAATAGAAGGCTTAATGAGCAGAGAAGAAATTTAGACGAGTTCTTACATAGAAATGTCTAGATTATAGTTATTTGATTTTGGGTGAAATTTAATACAAATTTGAGTAGATAAATTAGGCATTTCAATACCCATTTCAATTTAGTCAATGAAGAACATGTTTAAAGTTTGATTTTCATGGCTGCCATTGTTGAACACGAACAAGAGAGAATAAAGAAAGGAAACCAAAAATAAAGTGGGAAAGAATTGAACAACAAGAAAGCTTATAAAAGGAATATTTAAACATAGTAAGAAGCACTTGTTTTGGGATGGAATTGGGCACTTAAACAAGGAAAATAGTTGCTATCTAGAAAACTATTTAAAGGTAGAGAATTGCAGAGAAAAGGAGGGAGGAGAATACAACAAGCCAGAGTCAAATTCCTTTAATCCCATCTTCCAAAATTAAGGAAAGAACACTTTGAAAGTGAGAGAATTAAAGTCCAAAGCAAGAGGAACAAAGAAGAAGCAGAAAACAAATTTTCAATTTGCAAGTTACTGTTTATGACTGAAGGTTGAAGATGATGAACAATAACCCGTTCATTGGTACTGTAGCAGTTCAGAATTTTTATTTTTTTCTCGATGTTCCTCTAAATTGTAAGTTTCTTTTCAATTGTTCTAATGAAAATTTTATTTCTTAGGTTAATGAGTAGCTAAATTTCTTTGCTAAGGCTTGGATGAAACTTCATTAAATTATAGAATTTCATGATTATAAGACTTGATTAATTTTTCTTAATGATGAATTTAATGTTAATTGTTCTACCTCTTTAATTGATGAGATTGATTTGGATATGAGTTTAGTCATGCTTCTCTCATGATTTAAATTAGTTTTCATTAGTTTCTTACTTGCTTTTGTCTTGTTTAATATTAAAATTGGGTATTAGTTATGATTTGCAAATTGTGGATACAATTAATGACTTGATTTTAATCCATTGAAGTGAGGAGAAATAATGTATTTTTTTATTATACATGAGAGCTTAATGATGATATTTTCCATAATAGCAAAGATTGAATTCTAGATTATTATGAGATGACGTGGAAATATGATCAATAATCATGCTTATGAGTTTCTATGATTTAATGAATGTAGATTCGTATGCCTTAGTATATTGTTTATTCCTTAGTGTTTTGCTTATTTGATAGTGTATTGTTTCTTTTGTATTGCTTTCTTATTCTTAGAATAAAGCTTTAGAATTTTGATTTAGATAGTTTAATTGCCTTGAAATCTTAATTGCTTTTGTTAGTTACTTTAGTCCAATTATTATCTTTATATTTCTTGACTAGATTAGGGTTTACTTGAGATAGACTAAATTTGGTTTTCTGATTTCAAGTCTATGTTGAATCGACACTTAATTTAGCCGCTTAACTACTATGGATTTGTGCGCTTGCGAGTAAATAATTAAAATTTAACAATAGGGCCAACATCACCTGATGTTAGTTGCATATGTACTCATCAGACAACATCTCGATTGTTTCTAACAAGATTGGATCTAGACATAGTTTTTCCTAAAAACTACCCTATCCTAAGAAGTATAACATCATGCATGCAGTGCTTAAGTATTTTCAATGAACCTACATTTTATGCAAGTCCTTTAATCATTCCCCTTGTTTAATTAAAATGCAATATCAAACAATATTATTAATTATCTTGCAACCCTTGTTCAAAAATTAATACTATCAAATCTATATTCACATAGAGATAACTCGCCCCTCGAGAAATCTCTAGAGATAGGACTCTAACACAATGCACAAAACAATGGACGCCGTTATGGAAACAATGAACTAATTGTTACTCGAAAATAATGACTCCTGCTCAAAGGAGTAATTGTATTCTAACAGTGATCCTAGCATATCTAGAGATCCACTTAGATCAGCCATAGGCCTAGAGACATAGGTACCAGCTGTGCTCATGGACACATAGGCCAGAGGTAGATGAGCCATCCATGATGCTCAAAAACCTTGGTGTGCGTGAATGCTCAAAGAGTTGGGAACCAAAGTCCCAAAGGTGTCGAGGCCACATGGGCCTAAATTTCCGCAATGGCTATTATCGTGAGCTTAAACTTTGACTCGGCATGCGATATGATGTAGCCACATGAGGCAAAAAGGATTTAAAATAATCACAACATATCATAGATGAACTTAGCATGATAACGTACAACATAAGGATGAGACAAGAGTATCAGATGCATCAAAACAATTAATTAGGCATATGCTGAAATAAACTCAACATATCAACAATTGAATGACTTGAATTGGGGCTGGAGTGCTCTAATCAATTCAGCAACCTATCACATCAAATCAGGTTGAAATAACTAGCAACAACTAGGGCTGCATCTCGGTTTAATTCTGGCAGTTCTTGCTGGAACCGAACCGAACCAAATCATAGAACTAAAATACATGAACCAAACCGAGCTAAAATACAAAACTGAGGCTTAAGAACCGAACTGAACCGACATAAGAACCAAAACCAAACCAAACTGATATAGGAACCAAACATTTTAATTATATTGCTTTAATTAATCAAAATTAGATCAAAATAGTACAAAAAATTAATACATCTTCACCACCATCATCCACGGGAATGAAGCCCAAAATGCTCAGTTGACATTTTCTTCATGCGAGGCACTCGTAAACATAGATAGGCGTTGTAGCAGAGGGACAGAGTAGATTGGCACTGTCGTCTTCTTCTTCTGAGGCGGAGGAGGATGGTGTTCAAGGGGAGGTTTTTTTTCGTCCAAGAAGGCGGATTCTTCCAACACTCGATTGCCTCAACAGATCTGACAAGAAGAAATTTAAAATGAAAGCAGATAATTTACTGGAAAACATCCAAAAATTAAGTAAAAAATTATAGCGATAGCCTCCAAACAAACCAAAAATACAAATCAACTGTTTAAAACAATAGAATTTAGATAATCACAAATAAAAAACTCTCGTTGCATTGGACCAATATCACTGAGAGAAAAAATAAAACATTAGATTCAATCAAGCCCAATTTCCAAAATTGAATCTTTATCAACTAGATGCAAAAAACAGACGAAACTCTGGCCTAAAGCCAAAATAAACCAGCTTTCAAGATCAAGATTCACATTAGCAAGAGCAATAACGTTAAAATCCTACACATCAAAATCACATACGAAATCTTATTGAGAATCAAAATTTATGTGATCCTTTGAAATCCCCCACTAGTGAAAAGATAACCCATCTAAGTAACAATAAAAGATAGAAAAAGAAGACAAACTTTGTTCACCCGGAACATGACACCAGTTATCCCAAAGACGACGACAATGAAGTCAGAGTAGTCAGCCAGGAGATCCTGCAGGGACACCGTGGGCATCCCGTATGGCCTTGCCATCGAGGTCTGTGGAGGGGATGATCAGCCTTCGTTGTGCTTGAAAGACGCACCACCAAGGTTAACATCGGAGAGGAGATTAAGGGCTAGAGGGGAGGGAGACGAAGGGTAGGAGGGGAGGGAGATGAAGGGTCGCCACCAGCTGAGAATGGGAGAGTGATATTTAGGGTTGGAAATTGGTGAAAGTGAGTAAGAAATAGGGTTTTATACAAGGTATATTTCGGTTTGGTTCGGTACACTTCCGGTTTTGGTTTATTTTTTTGTAAAACCGAACCAAACCAAAATTCATTCAGTTTGTTTCTTTAGAACCGAACTGGAACCAAACCGAACCACTAAATTTCGGTTCAGTTTTACCTAGTTTGGTTCGGTTCCGGTTTTTTGGTGCAGCCCTAGCAACAACCACCATGATATGACAAAGAAGCAAGGCTATCACAACCTACATCATTCCACATGATCATAACTCAAGTAAGGCTGCCATGACCAAATCCATTTAACATAACATAACCCTAAACATTGCTGAGGTAAGAATACTAATTTCAACATGAAACAAGCATGAATTTAGGAAACCTAAATGATTAAACTCAGCATAGTCCAAACATGGAATAGGGAAACCTAGAGAGTTAAACTCATCATGGTTCAAGCATAAATCAGGGTACATGTGTGTGATTAAACTCAGCATAGATTATGCATAATTCAAGGTACATATATGTGACTAAACTCAGCATAGATTATGTATAATTCAGGGTACAAATAAGAGATAATTTTCAGCATGAATCATATATGAATTAGGGTACAAATGAGAGATGATTCTCAACATGAATCATATATGAATCAGGGTACAAATAAGAGATAATACTCAACATGAATCACATATGAATCAGGGTACAAATAAGAGATAATAGTCAGCATGAATCATATATGAATCAGGGTACAAATAAGAAATAATGCTCAGCATAACCTAGGCACAAATAAGGGTACATGTGAGGGATAAAACTCAGCATAACCTTGGTATGGAACATAGAGATCAAACTCAGCACATGAGGGGTCGACCTAGGCAGGGAATCACCATCAAATCCTAATGACTAGGAGTGTAAAAAGTGCACCTACCTCAAACAGCCAACCTCCAAAGCTTCAAACCCTTGTTCTTATGCCTCTTTCCTTTCAATTTACTCTAAAAAGGTGGTTGCTTTCCCCCTTCATGGCTGCTGGTTGTAGAGGACCTTGATGGGAGAAGGAAGAGAAGGGAAAAGTGCGGGGAGAGGGGAGGTCGAGCTAGCCAAATTCCCCTTAGGGTTGCCTCGCTCTTTCCCTTTTATAAGAGCCCTCTCCTAATACTACTAAGAACCTTCCCTAGAGTCCTAATTGAGTCCCCCTATTTTCTAAGGGCGCCCCTACTTTCTAGGGGCTGCCCCAACACCACTTCTTTATCCAATTTCTAGTTCTTTTAGGACTTCTATCTAATTCTTAGTTCTTTTAGGACTCGCAATTCCTAGTTTTTTTAAGACTTTCAATTCCTAAATCTTATAGGACTTCTAATTCTTAGTTATTTTAGGACTTCCAATGGTAGTTCTTTTAGGACTTCAAATTCCTAGTTTTTATAAGACTTCCAATTCCTAGTTCTTTTAAAACATAACCCTAGAGGGGCCGAACCTCTTGTTTGCCTATTGTCCTTCCCTCACCAAAGCTAGACCTCTAATACCCAAGTGGTCCGCTTCAAGCTTCAAATTAGGTTTTTGTAAGCTTGGGGATTAGGGTTCCTAATCCTATAAAGAGTTGGTCCTAACCTTCCCACTTAGGCCACCTAATTGGACCCCTAAAACATAATTTCATAACATTAACTAATCAGGTCTATATAGTGATTTAAATGGATAATTTGCGCATGCAATTCTGGTAAACAGGCCCTGCACGTTATATTCAACTTCGAACGATCATATCTCCCTCATCCGAACTCTGATTTACACTTTCTTAGTGGCATTTCAAAGCTATTTCTGTCTAATTTGTATCCATATAGGTCTCAAATACTAACTACAACCGATGATCAAGTTATTCTCATGAGAAGGACAAAGGTCCAATTCCATAATTTCCACATGGTCGACTTCGAAGTCACAAACCTAGCTTAGTAAGGGTTTTGAAATGAAATGTAAACTCATAAAAATACATATGCACTCTCAATTTAAACAAGCATCACATATTCATTTACTAGACCTATGCATCATGTAATAAATCACATTCCATATGCACATTCATGCTACTTGTGTATCATGATGTAAACCACATTCCATAAACTCATTCATGCCACCTATATGTTATAGATTTATTCATAGTTCATAACACATACACATAATGTCTAATCATATAAATCTCATTATAGCATTCACATCCTGCATGAATCAAGTATTAATATTCATATCCCACATAAGCATGTCTCAATATCCACATTTACCCTACATAATTAAATATACCAACTACATTCCATCCTACATAAATCATTTCATATGCACCATGTGTAATCATAGCTTCATTGTCCCTACGCAACCTATGTCAATGAGCATTATAATCCATATACATGCATAAATCAACTGGTGAATGTCTCATAATTGAGAAACGCCATGGTCGTAGCTTAAGCAAACCTGCTCACCGAGGACAATCACTAGTGGGGAAGGTCCAAATTCATAAAAAGAAAACTAGAGTAGTTTGGGTAAGTTCCCTAATAGGAAAATGCCTCATGGTAACCAATGCACATGGACAAATCATCTTGGATTCTCAAGTCCAGAATACTCATCAATTAACTTATTATAGAAAATCATCTATTCTCACATGGGGAGGAAACCCATCCTCAAAGGGACGTAAAACCCGTCCGTTGGATGTAAAACCCCGTCCTTTTGGGCATAAAATGATTCGATAAACCACTGAGCGGCTAATCTAGAAACAACAGCAGCCAATCGCATCCAATCGTTTGATCACAACTAAACACAGATAATCTTTGCTTACAAATCATTCTTATGGTGGATGCAACATGATACATACGTAAGTAAATGCTAAATGAATGTAAGCATATGTAAGCATACTCTAATTAGTCCTAATATGCATGAAACATAGTCTATTTATGATAAATAAAATCATACAACCATAAGCAAGAATATTCATATATGGTAGTGTTCATATTTTAGATAAAACATGTGAAACATGAATCATCTATAATCAATGTGGCATGTGCAAGTATTAATAATTCATCATGGTCATAACCTATTGGAATCATGGGGTAAATGGAAAGAAAATATTGCAATACAGATTTAAAACAAATAAAAGATCATGCTAAACCTAGTCAAGTATAGTTATTCTCATACATAGGCTAAATCATAATTCAAAGAAGTTCATATGCAATTAAGGTGATGATTATAAATATTCCTAACTCAAATAGTAATAGGGAATTAAAATCATGAGAAAAGAACAAGAAGTGGCCGAAAATCCACAAAATGGCCTATTTCATGAAACTACCATTTAGTCGTTCGAACAGCCTGACAGGTCATTCGAATGCCTATCCGTTCTATCGGCCAGACAACCCATTCAAACTCTTAGCCATTCAAACGGTCTATTTGCCCATTTCAACGCACATAACAGTCTACTTTTCTTCTTCATCTTCAACTTCTTGAAATTTTAACCAAAAACAATTTGAAATTCAAAATAAATTCAAAAATATTATAGAGCATTATATAATCAAAATCTAAGACTAGAACATGATGGATCTAATAATTTTCTTTCTTAATCATGCTAAAATAACTATAAATCTCATGCTTTTAACAAATCACCATTATACATCAAAATGAAGAAAAACCCAAATTGAATCCTTAATCATGCATTCTAATGAAGAAAACCAATCAAAGTAAAAACCCCTTACCTCTAATAAGCTTGGAAATCCCTTGAATGAGCTTAATCCTTAAGAAATGCTACCAAAAAATTAGGGCTTTTAGTTAAACCTAATTAAAACTAGCTAACAGACTCAAATCAACGTAGAAGAAGATAGATCTAAGACATCCTTAGGTTAAAAACAAAAACTACCTAATTAAGGTTTTAAATCAAAATTAAAAACATGATTTTCATGGAAGAAAATGAAGAATTAAATTAGGAGAAATGAAGATAGAGGTGATTAAGACTAAATTTTAAGATAAAGGGTGATTAAGTGAAGAAAATTCACCTTAATGAGGGTTTTTTCTTTGGGAAATGGGGGTAGAGCAAGCCTCCCTCCTAAATACAGCCCTTCACCATTTAGCAAATGGCTAGGGCTTTTCCTTATATAGTAAAGGTTTTGGGATGAGAATATGAATTGTTGGGCTAGAAAATAAGAAAAAACACCCTAAGTGGCCAATTAAGGGTATTTTTGACCCAAAAATAAGTTTAATCGCACTCAAACTCACTCAAACAAATCACTAGAAGAATAAAGGTTAAAATTGGATGCACGCCACCCAACACGGACATGGGTCCCATGGTGGGGCCCGCTCCCACAAACAAGGAAAAATTAGGAGAAAATGTCTTTAAATTGGTAACATTTGGCAAATCAAGCTTGACACAAATACTCATAAAATGAAATTAAATTTTAATAAAGTTATAATTAACTAACCCATAACCCCAAAAACCAAATCAAACCTGCAAACAAACAAAATCTGACAATTAAAGAGAATTAAGATAAAATAAGATTAGAGATATTACAAGCGAGGGCATGAGAGAGGAGAGGGGGAGGTAGGTTGAGATTGGGGCTCTCCCCTAATATCGATGTTTATATAGTTCCTCTCTAAATGGCCTTTTGAAAATGGGCCTACTACTTAATTCTAGTCAAATTAACCAAGGATCAATTACAACAAGTGTGGGCTCAGTTTTATTATGTGCACAGAAGCCTGAGCCCCTGCACGTGACAATGCTCATACTAGGGTCAACCTTTCACTAACAAAGTGGGTCCTACCACTTACACTCATTCAAGGTTGGGGCACCATAATGTGAATATGCACACCTTGGTCACATGTCTTGTGTACGTGTGTCTTGAATATGGGTCCCATAATGAACATGTGTCTAGGCGGTTCTTGTGGGGTCAACACGACCATCTCCACTGTCCTTAGCCCTACTGGTCTATACTGGTTCACCCATAATGGGGGATGTTGGGCAATGGTATGGGCTCTGGGTGAATGGCTCATATGATTCAACAACGACTTGTGCTGGCCCTGTCACAAACCAATACTATGAGTGTATCATATAAATAGATATGTTATTAAGGCTAGTAAACCGATTCACCAACAACTCAGTAGTAGGAAATTACTCACAATAATTTTTCCTCTCTGTATCATGTCGAAGATATAATAGTAATGGATTTCAATGTGCATACCTATGTCTTTGATTTTCCCATTCTTAAGTGTCAACAAAGTGGCTAGATTATTGCAATAAATCTGGATAGAGGCATCAATCCAGTTTTCTGGTCCTAACCTAACTAGAATCCTTTATCCAAACTACTATAAAATTCGGCTTCCATTGTAGATATAGGAACACTGACTCTATTCAGAGTTTATTTTCCTTAGTTCGAGGAGCCATACTTTTAGACAACATTGTACCATTGTAAATGGTGAATTCACTAGTCTTCCAAGCATTGACATTGAAGGTTTAAGAGCACTTTCTATGTATAATTTCCGAGATATACTTAGTTTTCTAGCCTTTTTATCCCTGTCAATTTTCATCCCTAGTTTGTACGAAGCCTCACCCATGTCTTTCATCTCAAATGGAGTTTTGAACCATTTCTTTAAACTGACTATCAGTCTTATGTCATTTTGATGCACTAAAATAATGTTCAATTAAATTTTCTCACATTTCGAATTTCAATCTTATTTTGTATTAATTCATTCCTTGTTTGGGCTATTTATATTTTGAATATGTTAGTTGGACCTTAATTGAGTTTACATGTCTAAACAGGTTTCAACAGGATCCAAGTATGGGTTCTTAATGGTCTAAACATGCATGGAATGGTTAAACACAACTTTGTGGACTAAATTTGGGAAGAAGCTAATTTGGACAGCTTGATATAACCTTAGTATTTTGGCCATATCTTCCTATGTATAATACAGATTGATACGATTAGGGTTGCATTGGAAAGAAGATTTCTGTGGCTACAATTTCTATTTCAAGAAGAAATTCAAAATTGTGAATCTATATGGGTCAAATCTGGCATGCAATCAAATAGCTAGTAAACTAACCCGAGGCCAACAGACGGAGAATATTTTCATTGGTTGTGATTGATACACATAATGAAAGACAATGAGGCTAATTGGATAACTAAAGGAAGACTCAAAATACTTATTTTTTAAGTAAATTATTAATTTATTTGATTAATTTTGAATCTAATCATTGCCAAAGAAGCAACTAATAAAGCAATCAATTAGGATGCAATCAAGAGATATGATTGGACTTTTCCCTTTGAAGTAACCCTTTCTACCCCTATAGATAGAGGGGTGGACGTGGTAGAGGCATCATTCCCTCCTCTTGGGAGCTCTCTTCTCCTATTCTTTTGTACTTTTGTTTTTAATTTTGTGTAATGGCTTTCTAAGCTCTCAAGCTAATGCTAGAGGTGATTTGTAACAATCTAATGGAGTTTTATTCATGTTTCATCAATGGTTTGAAGTAGGTATTGGTTATTTGAAGTGATATTTATTTAATATTGTTCTTCTTCTTTTTTCTTTGTAATTTGGATACATAAGAAGCTTGAAGGCTCTCTTTCTTGATCTTTTGTGATTTGTATACAAAGAACTCTTGAAGAAACAATTATTTTTAGAGTAATGCTATTCTGATGTTGAGAAATCAATGTCAAAAAATTACTTCTTCAGCTCAAAACCGTTGATGAATGGGGCCCAATTTTATGGGTCCTACTCATCAACAGTTTTGAGCTGAAGAAGTAGCTTTTTGATGTTGCTTTCTCAACGTCACAAAAGCATTTTTCTTATTTTTATCCTTCATCAATCCAAAGTATTTTATATCTTTGTTTTTGCTTTTAATGTTCATATCTTCTAATTAGATAGAATCTTCATTTGATTCTAACTGAGATAACATGACATATGAAGAACATTATTAGATGTTATAATGACCTTTAATGCCTTAGTATTTTCTTTTCTTGATTATTTAACTCTTTATTTCCTTAATATTCTTCTACTGTTTCTTTCTTAATTTTTCTTTCCTCTATTTTTTTGTAACTATTTTCTTTGTTGCACAAGACTCTCCATGTGGATTGACCTTGTCTACTACAATTGGCAAGTAAAACAAATCTGAATTTGACTTCTTCATATTCTTGTTTTAGACGTACCAACACATTCTCCATCAAGAGTATATCATCTAAATAAAAAGGCAACATCATATACTTTTTCTCATCCCATAAGGTATAAACACAGTGTTCATGTTTATTAACTACGAACCCATATTTACTAATCACATTATGAAAAGTAAAGCATCATTGCTTAGGAGAATGTTTAAGGTCATACAATGATTTTACCAGCTTGCACACCTTGTATTCCTCTCAAGGAACAAAACCATCATGCCCCTCGACCATAAGTGGCGAGAGTACGTGACAAATTTTAACTCAAACCTAGATTAAATAGGAATACACAGCTGAGCCACTACTTCATTTTAAAACAATTTGGAGTACAAACAAAATTGAACTGCTTTCATTATGGCTAGGACAAAGCATTCTTATACAAGATCATGGTGCAATGGCATAAGCATGTGGCTTTAATCTACAGAAGACATCTACCACAAATTGATATAAAACACGATCAATTAATATGAAATTTTTTCAAGTTCCTTCATTTTATTTATAACTAACTATCCATTGGGAGAAACCTATCCCCCACTTAGCATCTCTTTCTTTCCTTGTTCACAGTATTATTCATCTTGAGTACCTGCTTGACACAATCTCACAAGGGATTCCCGAAGAATTCCCAAAACAAAACAACACAAAGGGGTGAACATAACCCAATAAGGTTTTGAAAACTTACATTAACACCAGAAAACATATTTCAAGATTCATAGCAAATCCTTACACAAACATAGTGTAAATTAATCTCAGATGTGCAACCAAAAGCCTTATAGAACCATACCAGTGTAAATAATCTCATATATTGTATCCAAAATGAGTCGTAAGATAATAAAAATCAAAGTAACTAAAAATATTGTTACCTGATACCTGATGCTTGAACTTGACATTTTAAACTGGAGATGCCAAAAGTCCCTTATCAAGCAAGTGCACACTCACATGACCAGCCTCGAGCCCTTTGTAGAAATCTCAATAGTATATAAATAATCTAAGTCATCTCAACACATGGACGAAAAAATTGCCCTTTCGGAATGGAAAACCCTACCCTTTAGGGGAAAAACGGATTCATTTGAAATCCGATACATCTAATCCAGAAAGCCAAAACTAATCTCAACTAAACTTAGTTCATAAATTGTTTTCATGATGCATGAAGCATGATGCATGATTTTATATGCAAACATAAGAGAACTTACTATATCGTGTCAAGGCATAACCTAGCAACTATGATTATATAAACTTAAACATGATGCATGTAACATAAATTCATTAGGATAACATTATATGCATGTATGCGTAATCAACCTTATTATACATCATGTGTCACACCCCTGTCGTGCTGCCTTGACCCAAGCCCAGTCAAGAAGATTGACAAGGTGCCATGACATGACTCAATTACTAACCCAAGCCGGGGCTAGATAAAAGTAAACAATTACTACTTTGTGATCAAGCAATTACCAAAAAAATAAAGCCAATTAAATAGAAGATATTAAGCATAACCATAAGTATTCTTATATGTGAGTTTAATATCCGTCTACTCAACCAGCGGGTCACCACATTGCCCCTAGTCCAATTATCTAACAATGATAAAGACTATTTGATATGGCCTCTTTGAAGAATTTTCTTCTAATGTGAAAAGAAGTAAATCATCTCTCAAAGCGCGCACATGATGTATCAACCTATCAAACTAAATGCATTCAATCCACATATGAACATGCAACAATTTTAACATAGAAAACCCAAACTCTGGTAAAAAACCATGGCGGTTTCAAAGGAAACAGATCAATTCAATACTAGAAAGCAAGCCAATTAACTTCACACAAGCAAACTACCTACCTTTATTTTGACTATGACAAAAACTCCTTTTATTTAGATCTCCACAAAGTCCTTTCATTGTTAGCTTTCAAGTCTTCTCCATCAAGCACTTGAAACTTTTCTTCTTCTTTCTTTTGTCTCATTCTAGTGATCGATCAATTCATGATACTTTGAATGATCGATTGATTCATGAAGTGATCGATCGATAACTCTTGCTTCATTTTATATGGGTTTGAATCAAGCACCGATCGATTGTTTCAGTCACTACATTATCCAAATATCTATTGTTCTAATAGTTTAACTACTATTTTACCTTTTTTGCTCTAAAACCTCCTGAAACCCTTAAAATCACTTTTGAAACTTCTCTAAGTGATTTTGGTATGTGAATATGATCTAAATACACTTCAAAAACCTTTAACATTATTCATTCTTCTATAGTGAGCCATAAGAACACATCTTCTCCTATTTTCAAGTATGTCAATTCTAAATCAGAGGGTTTGTATGTTTAGCTTAACCAAGTCTTATCTGATTAAGCCACTTAATAGCTAGCCAAAAGTCAGCTTTTCCAGATTACGTGTAATTTTATAACCTGGAGATCAAACGCATTTGCCCAGCTGATTCACGGAATTTGAAGTTCAAAGCCCCGATCCCTCTTCTCCCCTTACCCTTGTTGTCCCTCCCTCGAATAGTGACCAGTTGGAGGGCTTTTGCCCATCATTGTTTCTACTAGCTGAAGCTATCATCGTTCCATTTCGCCGCCTCCGGCTCTCCTCTCTGCCTGCTCTCGCACCCTCCATTCCTCTCCTCTCCAAGGTTGTCATTGCTACTTCCCCCTATTCCATCACTGCACCTCCGTCACTCACCGAGACTCTCCTCCGTCCTCTCCCATTACTGCCCCACCTTATCTGCTTTCGGTCCTCCGTCACTCGTCGAGACCCTATTTTTGCGGCATCTCCCCAGGCTCGTCTGGCTCACCATCGGATCTCAAATCTACTGGTTATCACCCAGTCAACACTCAAAAGCCCTAATTTTTCTCACCGCCGATTGACATCCGCATCGCTGATTTGTGTTCCTTTTAGCAATCAAGTAGCATCACCTTCCTATTTTCAATAGAAAGTGTACTGCTTTGCATGCTTGATGAAAAAATGTGGGATTTGTCAGTGATATATGTGCATTGATCACTTTAATTTGGTTAGACTTTGATGTTTTTTGGGTTTGAGATTACTCTGTTTAAACTTTGCTCTGCCTATGGCTTCTATTTCTTTCGTTCTCGTCGACCATATTTTAGACTTTGATGTTTTCTGGTATTGTTTCTAATTCCTCGTTGTTTGTTGCTTTATCTATTAGTCTTTATTTCATGCATGTGAAACTGGGCAATCCTCCAAAAGGATTTTATCTAAGGAATTTTATCTGAATGTGTTTTATTTGCAATTTGTTTTTTATTTTTAGCTTGATCTCAAGCGGTTTTAATGACAATCATACTTAATATTATTTTTTTGTAAGAGGCAATTTTAAGGGCAGATTATGTTCCATTTTTTATCATGCATCACATTGTTTTTTCCCCTATTTATACGCTAATTTTGTTTTAGTATGTTGTTCTCTTATGTTTGTTTCAACTTTGGCATCGAAAAGTTTTTGCTTCAATGAGTTCTGCTCATAATGAATTGGAATTTTTCATGCATTTTACATAGTATATGTAGTCTGTTGGATATGTGGATTTGTTTAGAAAATGATAGAATCTATTATCAACAACCAATAGAAGCATCTATTAATGTTCAGATAATGATAGGATCTATTATTGTTTTGTCTTCATTTTGCTTACTTATATAAATTGATAGATATCATAGTTTTTTGGTTGCATTAACGATTTTGTTGTTTATTTTCCTGTGTATTTCATCCTCTATAACTTTATGTTATACTACTTTATGCTATGTGATTATGCGATGATATATTGACTTTAAAATGCAACTTCTAAATTGTTCTTCTTTGAATGCATAGGCTTGTCTTTTAAAGATACATAGGCTCTTAAGTTTTTTTTTTACTTGTTGTTTGGATAAAATAAATACATGGGGTATAAGTGGTGGTATTTTAAGGCATGATTCTTGGACTAGGGTCATACAGAAGCTTAAAGATAGTAAATTTAAGATAACAATGAACAAAAAACAATTGAGAAACCAATGGTATTACAATAAGAAGAAGTACAAGGTTTGAAGTGACATGGTCAACAAATCAGGTCATGGTTCCAAACCCCATGACCAACACTATGGACTGGCCAGAAGATGTATGGGATGACTATATTAAGGTAAAATAATGTACTTCATTTTGTCTATTTAGTTAGTTTAACTTTTTTTTTATTAGTATGTTTATACTTTATGTTGAATGAAAATAGAGTCATCCTGATGTAAGTAAATTTAAAAAGGGTGGACCCCAATTTCCTGAATTGATTAAAAGTCTATTTGATCATACATATGCTATTGGGGATGTTGCATGGGCTCCCATGTCAGACCGCCCACGGCCAAATGATCATGTTAGTGAGTCTTCTTCTCACATGAAAGCTACTAACTTAGCCATTCCAAAATCCATGGATATGGATACTTCAATCTCTAGTAGGAAGAGGTTGAGGCGGTCAACGATGGATCTTGAAGAGAACATACAAGATTTAGTCTTGAAGATGGATGGGAAGTACTCTCGCCCATCTCCTAAAGCTTGCAATGAAAAGTTAAAGGAGATGGAAATTTCACAAAGAGATCCCATTACATAGCAGCAGTATGCTTGTTTACTGAGAATGGAGCCGTGAGAGAGCAATGGATGTCTATTCAAGACATGGAAGCTGATTTGAAGTTGGAATGGATCAAGAGAGTGGCCAATAGATATGACTTCTGGAAGGATGGTAGGATAGAGTGACTATTCAACATTGATGGTTTTATGTGACTATTCAATTGTCTCGTTATGTTAATGAGTTATGAAGCACTTGTTTGTTAGATTATTTACATTTTTTCCATATATGGATGTGAATTTATGCTTTACATGAATAACAGATGGGGGGAACGATATGAAAATGGAGATTCTTTTTATTGGCCTTCTACGGAAGTGGCTTAAATTGCATAAAAAGAGCCCTCGTATACGTGACAATACTTCACAGTAAGCAATGCACACACAAGAATTGTTGATGGGTAGTTCAGGGCAATGCTTTGATTTAATGAAGATACTCCAAAAGGCTACAATTTTAATATGATATTTATTTATATATGGCCCCGTTGGGAGGGAACAACACATTATTATCGGGTGCTACAAGAAATCATTTCTAATCGAAGGAATAACTTTCAATTTCTTTCACCTAGGATGAATTATTTCCTATATATTACAAGACATTCTATATACTCATAGTGTATTACATTAAAAGTGTTCATTGTTTTTAAATAAGTAGATAAATATTATTTATGTGATGCTACATATACAAACAAGCGATATTTTTTGACGCCATATTGAAATGTATAGTATTGGTTGCCGGACTTTAGGCGACTTGCTCCAACAGGGACAAGAGAAGAAACATTTAATCATGCTCATGCAAAGTTGAGAAATGTTGTTGAGAGAGCCTTTGGAGTGTTATAAAAATGGTATCCTACTTTGAGAGAAATGGCGCCTTTCACTTTTAATATCCAAAGAGACATTGTCACCTTATGTGTAGCCATCCACAATTTTCTTAGAAAGCTTATTATTCAAGGTGTTGTAAGTGATAGGCTTTTTGAGGAATATGAGCGCAACAATGTAACTCTTGATCCACCTGAGCATGCTGATCCACCATTGGAGGCAGGAAATCTAGAAGATGTGAGCTTTATGAATCATTTGCACGAGGAATTGACCAATGCTCTTATGGTAAGGGGCAAATAATTTAATTATTCATTTTAATTCATATTCTTTTTCTACTTGTTCATTTAAAATGGTCTAATGGGCTTCTTATTATATACTTGATTTTGTTGTTCTAGAGAATGCAATGACGGATCTTGGCATAGTTGTAGTTGCTTTTATTTTTATGGTAAAGTATGCAACTAGTTCTGTTGCTTTATTATTATGGTTAGTGGTATAGTGCCTGTTATACCAAAGGATAATGGAACTTGCGTTGGTTTGACTTTCTTTTCAATGACATATAATTGAATATTTTTCCTGCAAAATGACAAATTATAGCTTTTGAAGTCCGACTCTCTTTAGCATCTTGGTGAAAACATGCTTACATTTATGAGTCAAATTGCAATTTCCTCTCTTTCACAAGAAGGACGATCTGCAAAGGCTCAAGAAGATTGGGAACAATACGTTTTCTTTCATATTCTAGCTAGAGAAATGTTTTAGAAGGCCATAATAGCCCTAAATGAAACTTGACGTATATCAGGCTGTATTCATCCAATTATATAGCCAAAATGTGAAACATATGTATTTTAATACAATGTAGATTCTATTTTCTATCAATCATGTATCACTTACCTTTTTTGCCAGTTGAATTTAGAAAATCTTAATTAATTAATGTGTGATATTTGATTAATTACTCCTTATGAAGCTTGTCAAAGTTGGTTTTGTCCAATGGCTTATTATTCAAGGAAACTTGAATGAGGTTAACAGAGTAAGCTCCTCCTCCTGTAAGCTCTTCTGTTTCCTTCTCTCTTCTTTTGATTTTTCTTCTCATAATTTTACTACTTTTAACTATTTCTACATTTTGAATTTGTTTCTGATTGTTCCAAGTTTTCATTAAAAATTTGATTTGATTGTTCCAAGTTTTCAATAATAATTTGATTCTAATTGTTACTAGTTTTCATAAACCAGGTACTGCTATGGCGAGGATTTGCTACCCAAGAGGATTTTTAAGTTTAAAATGTTGTGAAATGGAAAGAAGTGTAACATTAGCATCTTTTTGGTGAGTTTTTTTAGAACACTGACACTTAAATGAACTGTTGGAACAAACACATTAGAACTAAAATGGAATCCTATAATATATTGTCATGCTTATTATCATCTTTTTACTCTACTTGTACTGATTTACTTTTACATTGCTAAGATGGCACTTCTCTTGGTTATTTTAAGAGTTAAGTACTTTTGTACTATCTAATAACTGACTTTTGTATGCCTTTGTGTTATGTCAGTGGATTATGCTAGTTCTACAATCTACAGGAGGTGGAGCTGTAATCCTTGATGATTGTAACTTCCATGAGTCTGTCCATCTTGACAGTTTTGATTTGGACCGGACTTTGACTTTGGTGAATGGGTATTGATCATGCATTTAGATTCAGCACATCGTTGTTTATTTCCATCAATTTATATGGAGGAATATATCATTCATGCTGGTGGCTGTATGCTCGGCTATGTCTTGTGGGTGTTGTCAATTTGGTTATGTTGCCATCAATGCATTATGTGAGACGATATTGAAATTTGGTTATTTTCCATAAATTTAATATTGAAGGAGGCCGCATCAGTCCATGGAGTGAGAACACAATAGAGCACTACATTGGAGGGTCCATAGCACTTTTCTTGAAATGTTTTAATAAAAGAAAGTCATTATTTACTTTTTTCCTTAATCTTGATCTCTCCAGTGCTAGGCCATGGCCATGAAAATTTTATGTTGTTGATACTTGAAAATGTTTGCCAACTCTGCATTATGATTTTTGTAGAAGTTTAACACATATGTTTCTGGTTATTGTACATGTGCAGATTCCTTGGCGAGGCAACAAATACAGGGCAATCTTTTGCTAAATTTTCTAGCATGCGAGTCTTTCTATGTGTATCAAGAGTTAATTGTTGTGCTCATATTTTTCAAAAAGCCTATCACTTACAACACCTTGAATAATAAGCTTTCTAAGAAAATTGTGGATGGCTACACATGAGGTGACAATGTCTCCTTGGATATTAAAAGAGAAATGTGTCGTTTCTCTCAAGATGGGATACCATTTTTTTAACACTCCAAAGGATCTCTCAACAACATTTCTCAACTTTGCATGAGCATGATTAAACATTTCTTCTCATGTCCCCGTTGAGGCAATTAATACCGTACATTTCAATATGACGTCCAAAAATATCGCTTGTTTGTATATGCAGCATCACCTAGATAATATTTATCTACATATTTAAAAACAATGAACACTTTTAATGTAATACACTATGAGTATATAGAATGTCTTGTAATATATAAGAAATAATTCTTACCAAGTGAAGGAAATAGAAAGTTATTGCTTTGATTAGAAATGACTTCTTATGGCACCCGATAATCATGTGTTGTTCCCTCCCATCCAGGCCATATATGAATAAATATCATATTAAAATCGCATACACCTAAAACATTTTGATAGATGATCCCTCCACCTCTACCCCTATAAGGAATTTGTTTTCTGATTGTACAATGGCATGGACAAGAGTACCGTCGATTACACCAACTGCACCCTATATATCCTCAAAAGTTGTATTTCAATGAAAAAATAATTATAATACACTTACAATACAACCATAATTCAAATAAGTTGGGTACCTCAAATATCCTACGCAATCATCGGTGGTGCCTTATTTACTCAAGAGGTCCATTCCATGTGGTTGATACAATTACTTCCTTGGCAAACTCCATCATTTCTTCTAAAACCTCATGAAAATATTTATGAACTGTCTGGGTAGAGTATTGAAAATGCCATTTTATCACACGATATCGCTCACTGTGAGTGAGGATGATGCAAAACATGTCCATCTTCTCCTCTACGGATACATATTTGCTATTTGCAATCCACCCCTTTTGTCTAAAATGAGAACAAAGAAACACAAATCCCTTTTGGGGTATCCTCATTAAATCAAAGCATTGCCTTGAACTACCCGTCAACAATTCTTGTATGTACATTGCTCCAATGAGCAGTGAAGTATTGCCACGTATACGAGGGCTCTTTTTACGTAATTTAAGCCACTTCCATACAAGGCCAATAAAAAGAATCTCCATTTTCTTATCTATCCCCATCTGCTATTCATGTAAACCATAAATTCATATCCATTTATGGAAAAAATGCAAATAATCTAACAAACAAGTGCTTCATAACTCATTAACATAACAAGACAATTGGATAGTCACATAAAACCATCAACGTTGCAACATCCAAAGACAAAACTAAACTAGAAATTTTCCAATAAGTTAAATACTCAAGAAAAACACATGTAATCATCAAATACAAAATCTGCTCAAACACATCACTCTATCCTAATCATGCTTCCAGAAGCCATATCTATCGGCCACTCTCTTGATCCATTCCAACTTCAAATCAGCTTCCATGTCTTGAATAGACATCCATTGCTTTCTCACAGCTTCATTCTCCACAAACAAGCATACCGCTGCTATGTAGTGGAGGTCTCTTTGTGAAGTTCCCATCTCCATTAACTTTTCATTGCAAGCTTTAGGAGATGGGCAAGAGTACTTCCCATCCATCTTCAAGACTAAATCTTGGATGTTCTCTACAAGATCCATCGTTGACCACCTCAACCTCTTCCTACTAGAGATTGAAGTATCCATATCCGTGGGTTTTGGAATGGCTGAGTTAGTAGCTTCCATGTGAGAAGAAGACTCACTAACATGATCATTTGGCCTTGGGTGGTCTAACATGTGAGTCCATGCATTAAATAGACTCTTCATCAATTCAGGAAATTTGGGTCCACCCTTTTTAAATTTACTTACATCAGGATGACTCTGTTTTCATTCAATATAAAGTATAAACATACTAATAATAAAAAAAAGTTAAACTAACTAAATAGACAAAATGAAGTACACTATTTTACCTTAATATAGTCATCCCATACATCTTTCGGCCAGTCCATACTGTTGGTCATGGGGTTGAAACCATGACCCGATTTGTTGACCATGTCACTCCAAACCTTGTACTTCATCTTATTGTAATCACATTGGTTTCTCAATTGTTTATGGGTCATCGTTATCTTAAATTTACTATCTTTAAGCTTATGTATGACCCTAGTCCAAGAATCATGCCTTAAACCACCACCATTTCTACCCCATGTATTTATTTCATCCAAACAACAAGTAAAAAAAAAAACTTATGAGCCTCTCAATCTTTAAAACACATGCATGCCCATGCATTCAAAGAAGAATAATTCGGAAGTTGCATTTCAAAGTCAATATATCATCACATAATCACATAGCATAAAGTTGTATTACATTAAGTTATAGAGGATGAAATACAAAGGAAAAGAAACAACAAAATCCTTAATGCAACCAAAAAACTATGATATCTATCAATTTATATAAGTAAGCAAAATGAAGACAAAACAATAATAGATTCTATCATTTTCGATAATAGATTCTATCATTTTCTAAACAAATCCACATATCCAACAAACTACATATACTATGTAAAATGCATGAAAAAAATTCCAATTCACTATGAGCAGAACTCGTTGAACCAAAAACTTTTCGATGCCAAAGTTGAAACAAACATAAGAGAACAACATACTAAAACAAAATTAGCTTATAAACAGGGGGGGAAAACAATGTGATGCATGATAAAAAATGGAACATAATCTGCCCCTAAAATTGCCTCTTAAGAAAAATAATAATAAGTGTGATTGTCATTAAAACAACTTGAAATCAAGCTAAAAATAAAAAACAAATTGCAAATAGAACACATTCAGATAAAATTCCTTAGATAAAATTCTTTTGGAGGATTGCCTAGTTTCACGTGCATGAAATAAAGACTAATAGATAAAGCATCAAACAACGAGGAATTAGAAACAATACCAGAAAACATCAAAGTCTAAAATATGGTCACAAAATCTAAAATATGGTCGATGAGAACAAAACAAATAGAAGCTAGAGGCAGAGCAAAGTCTAGACAGAGTAATCTCAAACCCAAAAAACATCAAAGTCTGACCCAATCAAAGTGATCAATACACATATATCACTGAAAATTCACACATTTTTTCATCAAGCATGCGAAAGCAATACACTTTCTGATGAAAATCGAAAGGTGATGCTACCTTATTGTTGAAAGGAACACTTATCAGCGATGCCGATGTCAATTGGCAGTGAGAAAAATTAGGGCATTCGAGTGTTGAGTGGGAGATAACCAATAGATCTAAGATCCGAAGGTGAGCCAACAAACCTCGGGAGATGCCTCAGAGATAGGGTCTCGGCGAGTGATGGAGGATGGAGAGCAAATGACGAGGGGCAGCAACAAGAGAAGATGGAGGAGGGTCTCGATGAGTGACGGAGGTGCAACAACTGGATACAAAGAAGTAGCAATGAAAGCAGGAGAGGAATGGAGGGTGCGAGAGAAGGCAGAGAGAAGTGCCGGAGGTGACGAAATGGAGACCACCTCAACTGTATCGACTATTCGAGGGCCGATAGTATCAACGATGGGCAGAAGACCTCAACTGGTCACTATTCGAGGGAGGGACAACAAGGGTAAGGGGAGAAGAGGGATCGGGGCTTCGAACTTTGAATTCAGTAAATCAGCCGGGCAAATGCATCTGATCTCCAGGTTATAAAATTACACATAATCTGATTTCTTTGCTTAATCAGGCCAGAATTTTGCGCATAACAAATAACCTAAAAAGCCAGCTTTTGGCTGTCTTTTAAGTGTCTTAATCAGATAAGACCTGATTAAGCTAAACAAATAGACCCTCAGTTTTTAAATCTGATTAGATGTGGTTGTGATTAAGTCTGAGTTAGAATTGACTGACTTGAAAATAGGAGCATATGTGTTCTTATGGCTCAAGACAAAAGACTGAATAATGTTGAAGATTTTTGAAGTGTATTCAAATCATATTCACATACCAAAATCACTTAGAGAAGTTTCAAAAGAGATTTCAAGGGTTTCAGGAGGTTTTAGGGCAAAAATGGCAAAATAGTAGTTAAACTATTAGAACAATAGATCTCTGGATAATGTAGTGACTGAAACTATCGATCGCCACTTGATTCAAACCCATATAAAAGAAGCAAGAGTTATCGATTGATCACTTCATGAATCGATTAATCGCTCAAAGTATCGTGAATCAATCGATAACTAGAAAGTGATAAAGACAAAAGAAGGAAGAAGAAAAGTTTCAAGTGCTTGAGGGAGAAGACGTGAAGGCTAACAATGAAAGGACTTTGTAGAGATCTAAATTAAAGGATTGAATTGATCTCTGGTTAGTGGTTTGCTTGTGTCAAGTTAATTGGCATGCTTCCTAGTATTGAATTGATCTGGTTCCTTTGAAACTGCCATGGTTTTTTACTGGAGTTCGGGTTTTCTATATTAAGCTCAATATGTTTCAAGATCTAAACTAATGAAAAATAAAAACAAAGCCAATCGCAAACTCAAGCAAAAGTTACACCAATTTTTTTGTGTTTTTCGGTGTATTCCATTTTTTTGTTTTTTGTTTTCATTCAAATCCTAGGAATTAAAAGACCTAGTAAAACAAAGTAAAATGTGATAAAACTAAAAAACTTGAATATCCAAATCATTGAAAGAATCAAACTATGGACATAAATTAGAATCTCTAACTTAGATATTTGAGACTCCTTAGCCTTGCCTATCCAAGCTATCCTAAGGCAGACTTCCTCTTCCTAATTGATTTATCAAAGCTTGAAGATAAATTTTTTTCACCCACACTTTCTTCATCTTCTTTTCATACACTTGGTGGGGCAACTTTGGGGTTGTATGAGTAGTGTGCTTATTCTCATTATTCTTTGACCTAAGTTTAAAAGGGTAATTCTTGTGACATTCTATTCTAGTATGGGTCTCACTATGACAAATGTCACCCCCCCACAAAACTAGAAAGTATCCTTCCTTCTTTCACTCTTTACTTGGTTAGGTTTGTATCTTAGGATTTTTGTCAATCACTTTTGCCTTCACAAAGATAGTAGGTTCTGCAATAGGGTTTCAAGCAATTCTTAAACCCTAAGCCCATTTTCTTGTTTTGACCATGCTAAGCATAGTTTCCAACTTCTTCTTCCACTCTTGAATCCATCTAATTTATCTTTAAAAGACATAAGTTCTCTACTTAGAGCACTAGACTTCTCTTTTTCACTCTTTAGGTCTTTCTTAAGGTCATGTATTTCTTTATCAAGTTTGCTATTCAACTCCACTAAACTATTTCCCTCTTGAGTAGACAAAACTAATTCATTCTCTTTCTTCTTCAACTCTCTCTCATGGCTTTTTGTTTTCTTAGTCAAGACTAAGAATTGTTCAAGGAATACCTTAAACTCATCAGAATCAACCTCAGACTCTGAGTTCTCTTCAAGAGAAGTGGACTCATGATACTCTTCTCTGGAACTATCTTCTTTCACACTTACATAGAAGGCAATATAATTACATAATTCTTCTTCTTCAGAAGAGCTCTTATCAGAGTAAGTTGCTTGAAACACCTTGCCCTTTTTCTAATTACCAAACCCCTTTGGTTTCTTAGGTTTATCATTAGAAGAATTTTTAGAGAATGTTAGGACAAATTCTTCTTGACCAAACTTACCACATTCAAAACATTTCAAATTCTTCTTGTCTTGTTTGATTTGCCTCTCATCTCTCCTATCTCCTTGTTTCGTCCTATAATTTTGTCCCTTATTGCCAAATCTAAAGTTTTGAGTTTTCATGAATTTCTCAAAGTTTTTAGCCGATCAAAACATTAGTTGTTCGTCATCTTCAGACTCTCCAAATTCTTTTAAGGTGTTTATCAATTTATTTTTTAGGAAGTTCTTTTAAATGCTTTTAGGGCATTTTGTTTTGTCTTGGTCAAACAACTACTTTTTTGTTTTCATGACTCTTTTTATTATATCTCAAAAGTTCTAATGTTCCCAACCAACTCCTTAATGTCTAAGATGCCTATTTGCTTAGGTTCATTAATGGCTACCACGTTAATTTTGAATTTAGAGGACAAGAACCTTAACAACTTTCTCACAGCAAGGTAATAAGGTATATAATAACTGTAAAATATATCTATTTTATATACCTTTTTACCTTATTTACTAATATAATATTTGGTTAATTTAGGATTAATTATGGTTTATTTGTGTTAAGATAAAAATTAATATTTTTGCTTAATTATTAATTAATTTTGGTACTATTAGTAGTTTAGGCATCCAAATTGCAGAAATAGTATAGCTATTCGAATGGGCTTGTAGGGTGTTTGAACGGGATAACGTGTAGTTTCCTATTTTAGGCAAGTTTTGAGTCATTTTCCTATTAAACTTCCTTCTATGACTCTTATGCTTATATAAAGCCATATAGGACTCGAAATTGATGAATTCTAGTAGATTTTCTCTAGAGAAAAAGGGAGAAGAATATGGAGGAGAATTCAAAGCTTTCACTGAAGATTGAAGAGCCTTCTTCTACCATGAGAGGCTAAATTTTCTTTTACTTACGAGTTAATAAAACTGATACGTTTTAGTTTTCTTTTCTTTTTAATCTAGATCTTAGTTGTGATTAATGACAACTATATGGCAAGGATTTCCTTTATAATGGAAGAGTTTTCAAGTTTATTTAATTCTATGTTGATTTATCTTGTAGATGATAGATTGATGTGGTTTTAAAATTTATATCAATTCTAATTTTTGTGATTTAGATGAGAAGGTCATGCAATAGCATTAATGTTCTTATGATTAATAAATTGGATAATTTATACTAAGATTAGATGAGTCGTGCCTATAGTTTAATTTAGTGTAGATGATTCATGCTATTGTTGAAGATAGTTCATGTCATTAGTACAACAAAATGGAGTATTAGTGACGCAACCTGAAGCATTGCTAAAAACTAGTATTTGCAATGAATATAAAAGTGGCACAAATTTTCTATCTATTAGCGATGTTTTTTTATAAAACGTAGCTATTAGTTCAACTGGTAGCGACTCTTTTATAAAAGCATTTCTAAAAACTAATACTATTTCCTATGCTTTTAAACAAGTGTCGCTAATAGTTATAAATTTTAAAAAAATAAAAAATTTAAAACTATTTGCAATACTTTTTGAAAAGTGTCACATATAGTATTAATAACAGTAATGCTTTTATCAAAGCTTCCTTATCACTTGCAATATTGGCGACACTTTAAATAATCTGTCCCAAATAAATAAAGTAATTTTTTTGAAAATAAATTAGGACTATTAGCAACACTTTTTTAAAAGGCATCGCTAATATTACTACTATTAGTGACCTTTACAAAAAAGCGCCGCTAATAGTTTTATTATTTTATTTTATTTAATATTTATTATTTAAATATATAATATATAATAAATATTTAAAGTTTAAATTTTTTGCAAACATAATATATTTTATTTAATATTTAATATTTATATATAATAAATAAATAAAATTCTCCTACTTTATCCCCATTCCTCCTCTGAGCTAAGGCTCACGTTTATGCACGTTAGAGAAGAGAAAGAGATTAAGAAAGTGAAGAGAGGGAGAGAGAGAGAGAGTGAAGAGAGAGAGAGGAGAGAGTGTACTGAAGATAGAGTATGGCAAGAAAGAGAGCGAAGAGAGAGACCTAGAGAAGAGAGTGTGTAGAGAGAAGAGAGAGTGAGAGTGGATAGAGAGAGTGACGAGAGGAAAGAGGAGAGAGAAATATGGTAGAGAGAGAGAGGAGAGAGAAAGAGGGTAGAGAGAGAGGAGAATGAAGAGAGGATGAGAGAGAGGAGAGTAAGAATAGAGATAAAGAGAGGAGAGAGAGGAGAGTAAGAAGAAAGAGAAAGAAAGAAGACATAGAGAAGAGAAAGAAAAAAGAGAGAAGAGAGAGAGAGAGAAAGAGGGTAGAGAGAGACCAAAGAGAGTGAGGAGAGAGAGAAGAGAGAAAGAAAGACGAGAGAGGGGAGGGAGAGAGAAGAGAGAGAAAGAAATAAGTGAGAGAGAAGAGAGTGTCATGCCCCAACACACACCACCCCGAGCTGAATCTGGTCCAAGGAGTAAGCGGTTACGTGGTGAGACTAAGTAGAGTTGGATTGTAGAAGATTTAATCCATCGTTGGGTAGAACACACTATGGAGTTGCACCCGTATACTTTGTACAAAAGTAAAATAAGCAATAAAAGGACTACTAATTAAAATATTAGTCCACTAATACCACATACTTAGTCATAAACAAGCCCACACATGACTAAAATAAATCTAAGCCAACAATAGCTAATAAGAGTCTAAGCCAATAATGGCTAATAAGAGTGTGAAGCATAGTCAAGTGCATATAGATCTCAACATAACATAAACGCCATCCACATGCTTAACATAAAGCCCATCTAAACAACCTGCATGGCACGACATGTAGCCCCAAAACAAAATACAAAACAAAGAGCGGTGAGGCAAAGCTCAACAAAGGTTTTAATATGGAAAGTAAATTTATAATGACAACACATGCATAACCAACTGTAACACCTGAGATTTTTCATCACATTTTCTTTAAAGTTCATAATTTTTTTATTAATATAACGGCTGTAAATTAGAAAAAATGACAAGTACAAAACCTGTGAAAACAGTTTTTATAATTTAAAACATATCACATCAATATTTCCAATACAATTTTTGTTTTATTCGATCAAACATTGTATGGCCAAACCAAACATCCTCAGGTGCTACTTGAAAATAAACGTACAAATAAATTGCTATGATCATAGACTTTAAATACAAATCTCTCCCAAGCATCCTTGAGTACAAGTCCCATAATAGTCCATAGTCTAATCCAAATTATAAGTCCAGAAAGCATAACGACTTAATTCTCATCTCACCTAATACAAGAGATCATGACAAAAAATAATACTCACAATGAGTTAAATATATACTTGAGTCAAGGGAATCAATCCACTGCGGAAACGAGCATCCATCTCGAGGAGCTCTCCTTTACAAACCTGCAAAAGCCTCCCAAACAATGGGGCTAAAAAATAGGGTAATGAGTATTTTCATACTCGGTAGGAAAATACCCAGCAGGGGAGTTCTAAACAGTGAACTAAGTCTATAAATAGATGCGTTCATGCAACTCAAACAAGAATCAAATAGACATATAATAATCATGTACATATGTATACAATCATGCCAAATACATACCATCAAACGAAACTTATATGTACACTCTTAATCAGAGCCATACAAACTTACTCGTAAAATCATACACTTATAAAACTTACACAAACTCGTATGACCTTAGTCTTACAATCTTACTCAAAATCATACTCTTACAATCTTACTCAGAAACATACGCTTACAATCTTGCTCAAAAACATACTCTTACAGTCGTGCTCATACTCATACTCTTACAGTTATGCTCATACTCATACTCTTACAGTTTAACTCAAAATCATGCTCTTACACATACAATCATGCACATACTATCAACCACTGAAGCTCATTACAATTAATAAGCTCCAGCGTTGAAAAGGAAATGAATGTCATTGAGGCATCACCTTAACCTCTGGGGAGTGACTAGACGCTATAGGCTTTTTCTGAAGGCAAGGCACACCAATGCTCATGGGGTACAGGAACAAACAGGTAAGAGTATGTCTATAATACTACTTACATGAGCACGCAAACATAAACACCTACACGTAAGTGGTCATACAATTGCCCACACTTTGGGGTTCTTCTATAATGCAAGTGCCACTCTTGGGAAGAAATCATACAGTGTCAGTCTTGGGCAGAAACATACAATGTCATTCTTAGGCAGAAATTATACAGTGCCACTTTTGGGCAGAATCATACAGACAGCGCTTTCAATAGGGCATCAAACGTCTGGGCTTAATACAATACACAGACCAAATTGAAAATATACATCGCACTCAATAGAGCATCAAATGTATTGGGCTCAATACAGCACACAGACAACATCCCATAGACCATGACAAGACATGAGAAATGCTCAACTGACTCATTATTTGCTAGCTCAAACACGAAACTTAATTCATCGAACCCTCAAGTCTCAAACTTACAACACTAACATTAGCTTTACTTATAATTCAAGTTTGAATTAAATAAGTTATGCGATACAATTATACCACAAAAACTCTCCAACATATAGTGCTCTACTAATCAAACCAAAGCTGAGCCCAATCTGAAACCGTAGTTCATTCGTCAGGGCAGCAAACTTCACTTAACCCATCCATCTCACAACATAACTAATTGTACACCAAAATCTTACATATTCATACACTCTCTACCATCCACCTTATGGCTAACACATCTTACTTAGAAGTCATCAAAATGAGTTCCTCAGAGCCAATCCTAGTTATCACCCTCTTCTTATTTATACATCGCTTATTATACTGACTTTTCACTTAATAATATGTATGTTATGCTTGTACAATTATGCAACACTCTTACTGTCTTCCTTAGAAGCTTACATTTATATTTAGAGCTCATTTGTTTGGTCTAAATCTGAATCTGAAAAGCCAACTGAAAATTCTGAAAAGCCCACAATCTGAATTTCACACTGAATTTAAATCTAATCCAGATCTGAATTTGAATCAAAATATGAATCTGAATATGTTCAATTGCTAAAAAATTTAAAATAATTTTTTTTAATTTATACTAAAAAACTTTATTGTAGTAAATATTATATATATAGATTGTTGGTAGTTGACATTCAAATTAAATAAAAAATTATTTTTATTATTTATTTTATTAAATATTTAATTATTATTTAAATTATCTACACTATCTAACACAACTTTTTCTGGGGGATTATATGGCGAAAGGTCCAAAAGGAAAGCTACAATCAACTGTTTCTCTTCCTATGCTCTAAAAATTATAGGTTCAGGCATATTTCTTCTATAAGCTGAGCAACAATTCATTAAGTCCTGAAATAACAACTATTATTTTTAATGAGAAGAAACCAAATTCCAAATATTGAAGAAAAACTACACTCACTATGGGGTTGATAGAGATTTGAAGGAGTCTCCTCAAACTAATTGAAAATATTTTGGAAGCTGAAACTTATTTATTGAGAACACCAAAGTTTGGTCTCACTTTCCAAAATGAACAAAAACTGTAAATATACTTTCAGACTATAACTGATGTGAATATAGCTCATGGAAACATCCTGAGTTTTAGATTTCAATAACCCCGTCAAATTGCATTTCTGCCCTTGAAATTCAGTCCACTTGCTTTAATTTGAAGCAGCCAAGAAAATGCACTACAGGATTTTGGCCTTGATGGCATTGGCAACTACTCTCGGCTAGGAGAAAGAATTTAAGTCATCAGGATAAACGCTTCAGTAAGACAAAAGTGTAGTTATCTGGATACATTTTTTTCTTTTCAGTTCAGTTACTTGCATATCTTGTTTTATCAATAAACCAACTGAATTTGGAAAACATACTGACGGGTAACATCATCCAATACCCAGTTCTTCTTACACCAAAACTACGACCAAAAGCTGATATAAACCCTCCTCAAATTGCATAAATTGCCCAAAACCAAAAATAGTAGAAAAGCTGCAATATCCACTGCTGATTTTTGGGACCCAACAACAGTCACTCTCTTCCCCTTGATTAATTTGGCTGCACTAGAATCGTCCAGGGCTGCATAATCCATTGAATGCATGACTTGACCATTGAACACTTCTGGCCCGCTACCAGCTGGAAATTCAGGTATGTTTGGAACTCCACTATAACGCCCCACACAAAGAATCACAAACTCCACTTGATAAACCTACCCTTTTCCACACATAAAATTAGTATTCAAGGTCTGCTGATACAAAACAATATCTCACATTCCCAATTTTTACAAGTTCAATTAAATAAAAAGGTATAACAGTTTCTGGTAGTCACTAATCTAAGTGCAAAAGTGTTCATAACTACACTTAAAAAAAGGCACAATAATGAACAGGTTACACACTAACGCCATGCCTATCATCTCGTATATCTTTCCACCAAATTGGGAGGAGTTATCAAGCTGCGAGTAGACAGACAACATATGATCGATTAGTCAACACTCTTCAAAAGGCCAGACCCAGGAACCTAACGTAGAACCTTTGCGTAAACACAATGCATAGATACAACATGACCGAATTCCTAATATACACCACACAAACTATGCCATGACTAAATACATCCCAGATTATCCAATACGAAATATACTGTAAAATTTACCAGTAAAACTATCTTATAGTCATTTGAAGGCACAAAACTTCATTCATTAGGCAATTTTCATTAGGAAAAGTTGTATGCCCTGACCACATTCTACGTGCCTTGTCTGAATGGCATTTTTTTAATTTCAAGAAACTAAAAACTGCCACCCAAGTCTATTTAAAAGTTCTCTTTAAACTAGATATTTGGGCAGCTCATCTGAAATTTTCCATATAACATGTCCAAGACATATTATTTTCAGTTGCTCCACAACAAAGAACTGAGAGGAAACAGACACCTAAGGTATGTTGTGCTCTGGAAGGATATTAAACATAACATAGGATAAAAAATTTTATTACAAATAATATTAGATTTATGCAGTGCTAAAGGACAAGGCAAGTATAATACTCACAGTAAAGCCACTAGAGATGAGAGCCGTGTCGTATAACAGATCAATTGCCCTTTGGGCCTCCGGATCATCAGGATAACTCCTACAAGCATCCTACGGGACAAAGCCACGAATCATAGCAACTCCAGTAGAGATCCCATAGGAAGCGCAGCAGATACAAACAAGCTATGATTTTATCAAGCGAAAGTTCTAATTTTGTATTCAAATAAAACAACTCACATTATCAAGCTAAAGTTCTCATCTACAATGATGAACTCTACAAATGTTGTTTGTCTGCAGCCAAGCTTCTAACTGCAAATTAAAATGACAACTCACCACATCGCATGAAATGCACATAAGCTGAAAGCGAATATAATCTATCTGCACCCAAAGCTCTCATTTTGACTTTTAATTCACATAAAATTCACTCTTCCCAAGTCCACACAAATGCAACATAATTTGCTCTGAGTGAGCAAGCATAATATAAATCCTCACACGGTCCTCTACTGCTCTTGAGAAGGCGGAACAGAGCTTACCCTGAAGAAAACAAGAAACAAGGATCCGAGCCAGACGGGAGGCCGGAGTCGACAGCCAACTCAACGCCGGAAACCTTCGTGGTGGCGAGGTCCGCGACGGGCAGTCGATCGGCGGCAAACTGGGCGGTGATTTCCATTGCAGTGAACAAATCGCCGGAGGATTCGGAGGCGTCGGAGTTGCAGACCAAGGAAGTCCGGTGAAGGGCGACGGGGAACAAAGGAATGAAAGAAGGAGTGGAGGCCGACGGGAAGCAGAGGTCAAAGGAATGAAACTAGCTGCGGCTGCGATCGGGAGACAGTCGAGGTCGCGTTTTAAGTTTCAGAGGCAGTAAGTCAATAAAATGCATCTGACGATCTAATGGAAGTTTTTAACATAGATCTGATTTCAGGACTGATTTAGTACCTGAATTCCGTCTTAAACAAATGCACTGAAAAGCCATTTATAAGTAGCTTTTGAGTAATTTATTCAGATTTAGGTCTGAATTAGACGAAGCTTTTGAGTAATTTATTCAGATTTAGGTCTGAATTAGACGAAACAAATGGACCCTTACTCTGAATCTTACATGTACAACTTACTCAGAATATGAAACATACAACTTACTCTTATTGTTTGATAATTCCCCAACATACGCTTTTCTCTGAACCAATCTATTCAAATCCTCACTCATTAAACTTACTTCCTCTGTCTTCTATCATACGCTTACAATCTGACAATTCCCCAACATATGCTCTTCTTTGAACCAATCCATTCCAATCTTCACTCGTTAAACTTACGTCCTCTGTCTTCCATCATACGCTTACACATACATATTTAACTTCATACCAAACCTTTGTCACCTCTTACCATCCATTGCTCAACTTCTACTCCCGCCCCCCACAAATATCCATTACACAGGTGTATAACTATCATATATACGTATGTCCATCACACATACGTATAACATATACATACTTCCGTACATAGCTTACCAACATACTTGCTAGCCATCACTAGCATGCACATAACCACATACATAGGAACATACTCGCTAGCCATCACTAGCATATACATAATCGACGTACATAGAGACATACTCACTAGCCATCACTAGCACATACATACGCATATCTTACCAACATACTCACTAGCCACACTAGCACATGCATACACGTAGCTTACCCACATACTCGCTAGCCATCATTAGCACATACACAATACACATATGTAGCTTACCAACATACTCGTTATCTATCAATAACACACATATATTTCACATACATCAAACATACTTACAACTCACATGCATGTCATATGCATTTTCAACATAGCATAATTTATCCTCTTACATCATACAAATGAATTATGATTTAATATCCAAAACATTGAATCATAAAATCCTAGCATGCTACTACACATTCAATACAAGCTATCATGAAATTACAAGTTCAAGGCTCCCCTAACTCTTAATCATGATGTTTGATGGCAAGCACATGATGGTGGCAGCGTTGGTGGCATAAAGTATTACTAAATTGAGAGAGTTGCTATCCCAAGGTTTTAGGAAGCGTCGAAAGTACACATAAACAAATGGGGTGACACAAATCAATGCAGCAAAATCCACGATCCATGGTGGCGAACTAGAAGTCGAGGATTACTCACTGAAGGTTGGCCAATGGTTGAGAAGTACTCGGCCGGCCGCAAGACATCGAAATTGGCCACAACTAGCACCTAACGACATCGATTTTATGTCTACCATGGCCCAAATAAGGGTGGAGGTCATGAGACAATGGTCGAGGATGGAGGAGAAGTGGAGGAAGGCTCTAGTAGTCAACTCAGTCGGTGGCAGAGCCAGTGATTAGGCGGAACAAATGCTGCTCCTAAACCCTAAAAAGCACACGTGGCCACATGCACATGCAGCCAAAAAGGGCCATTCTAAGGGGAGATGGGTCAGATAGTGGCGGCCCAAGGGCTACAAAAGGGCAGTCAAGCTAGGGCTAGAAGGTGGTGGCTGACTGAAATGACAATGACATCGTCGATCGCCACCCACACCCAAAACCAACAGTGCGAGCAGCTATGCATCTTGCATGTAAAAGGTCGAAGGGTAACTCAAGGTCGAGTAGTGGCAGTCAAAGGCCGCTATGAAACAAGACTAACCCCAAGGCCAGCCGGAGGCTGATTGATGTCCGGAGGTGTCATAATGGCAAAACGGCCACAAAGGGTCGTCGGGTAAGACCCAAATCAAGGCATAAGGGCGGACCAAGAAAATAGGGGCGAAGCGGGGTTGGAAACGACAACCCCCAATAGACACCGGGTTGAGGTAGGTTGGACGGAATCCATCTTGTGGCAGGACGATGACCGAAAACACACCAAAATAACGGATAGTGAGAAGAACAAAAACTTGATAAATGTACTGGTAGCTCACAGAGGAGCAAGGAGAGCATGGCGAAGGCTCTAGCTAGTGTCTATGGGTTCCTAGCAGCCAAAAGAAGATAAGTCTAGTTGAGGGCGGCTTCAAAAGGTAGAAAAATCACCCTCCTTTGGCCCAAAAACGAATTTAAGAGGTGAGAAAAACTGAAGAAAAGACTGGTACCTCATGGAGGAGCAAAGAGCATATGGCAGCGGTCATAGCTGGTACCAATGGAGTCGTGGCGGTAAGGTGTAGTGGATCCCAGTAAGAATCGGTGGAATCCGACAACGGAGAAAGGACAATGGAGCGACTAGAAACTCACTCTAGTTTCCTCAAAACTTACTGGGCGTGAAATGTTTTATGGAATACGTTTCTAGAACTCGATCATCGGGTTCTAGATACTTATACCTTTTTTTTCATTTATGTCCCCAACACATGTTAACCTCTTTTTTACGCGTCATACCTCTAAAATTCACACCAAAAGCGCACAATGAGGCCTGTGGCCCACGACTGAGCCCTACACCCGTCTCTACGGGTATAATACTGAGATTAAATATGCAAATTCAAATATACCGAAGCATCACATTTTCCCACCAAAAATTATAAAAATAGCACAAAAATTACAAAAAATAGTAGAAAAATCAGGGACATTACACCAACATAACATCCATCACATAAGCAAATATTATGCCCATTCATAATGAAATAATCACATAAACCCGTGGCACCTGTGCATCATGTCATAATTTACATTCCATAATGCATCTTCTCATGCTATGTATAATATATCTCATCAACACATACTCATACCATATGTATATTATGATATATATAACATATCTCATCATCACATACTCACGTCACCTGCACATCATGCCATATAAAACATATTTCATCATCACATAGTCATGTCACCCGCATATCATGCTATAACCCATATTCCATAAGAACATACAAAACCACTTGTGCATCATGGGTTCTAATATAGTGATGTGCCTGAGGACGGCACAATCGGTACCTAGGAGGCCTACGAAGTGAAAGGGAAGGAAGAAAGAAGAAAGGGGAGGAAATCTGAGTTCTTTAATTGCATAAACAGCAAAACAAGAGAGGGCCGCCCCATATAGGGGACGACCAGTCCCCTAGGGAGTCGCGCTAGCCCCAACCAGGCTGGTCCGGTTCCCTAGGTGAACCCGCCAGTTAGTGGACCGGCTAACCCGGGCCACTAACTGAACCAACATTGTTTTACAAATAAACCAAACCAAAGCAAACTAAACTATTACAATAATAAATAGTTTAAGGCAGCATAAATAAAAGAGATAAAATGGAATCGGATCATCGTAGAATCATCGTGCACAACATATAGCTCATACAAATATATACTTCATGCAATGAAACTCATTATCATAATCATATCCTGCATGAATACTTTCTCAACATAAACATATCATTCATATTCATTTCTCAATAAAAACATTCACTCTGTAACATCAAGTGCATCAAATGCACCACTAGCAAATATATGCAAATCATACCATAATCACATATGTAAAATAAGTTTCATTCTTCCTACACAACCTGTGTAAATGAGTATTATATTCTATACACATGCAACAATTAATGGTGAATGTCCCACAATTGAGAAAAATAATCAACCCGCTCACTAGGACAATCCCTTGCGAGGAAGGTCCGAGTTCCTAGAAAGGGAAACTATAGTGGTTTGGGTAAGCTTCCCAACTAGGAAAGTACCTGCTATTCACAAGGATAGTCCCTTACGGGGAAGGTATGAATTCCTACAAAAGAAAACTAGAACAACCTGCTCATGTTGTGGACGGATGTCCACAATGGCATGGCAAACCAGTAACGAGAAGGGAGTGGCGCAGGAAAGCTAAGAAAGGGGAGAGAGAGCGGCATGGCCGCCACACAAGTGGGAGAGCAAGGAAGGGGAGAACAAGATTAGAGACAACAATTCATTCCACTAATCAAATCAGGGCATAGCCCTTACACTTAAATAGATAATCATAATGGGCTCACTAACAAGCACCTAAGGCCCATTAACATAATTAAAAGAAAGCACTAATACCCTAATTAACCTATTTACTTAATTACCCTTGTTATATAATTAAAACCATAATTACCTTAGTATGTGGCCCCAATGGCAGCCCCTTGGACGTTCACAATAGCTCACAAGAACAAACCTTGCGGGAAAGTCCTAATTCCTACAAAAGGAAACTCGAGCATCGAGATAGCCCAGGAAAAACATTGCGGGAAAGTCCGAATTCCTACAAAAGGAAACTAGAGCATGTGGTAAGCTGGTGGATGTGAACATACCATCTTGATTCTTAGGGTTTAAATAAATTAACAATTAACTTTCATAGCATTCAGCTCATCTCAACCCAGGGAGGTAGCATATCGTTAAAGGAATTGCAAAATGAAATCATGTCCTTTCAAACCCAAAACCGATTCGATAAGCCTTCAAACGATTTAATTTGACATCTAATGCCATCCAATTTAATCCAATCGATCAATCACAGATAATCACTATTAATCCTTATTTATAAATTATTTTCATGATGCATGCCACATGACATATTTGATAGCCACCATTTTAAATGATATAAATAATATAAATTTTTTCAGACACATGTATATTATTCTCAAGCGACCGAACATCAAAATTTAAACATGACATTGTAAAAATTTAAAAAGAACATCGGAGTAATAGTATAACCAAGATATTATAAATATCAAGTTCACATAGCATAGTAAAATTACATGCCTATGATCACTATGCGTAGAGCAAATATTTATACAAAATTGAGGCATATCATGCCGACATCTAGTCACAAAATAATTACCAAGAGTACATCTACCGTAACAACTAGATAAATTGTTTGTATAACTTTTCCTCTTCTACCTTCGTTTTAGTTGTAATTCCTACATAATCTGGGGGTGGGTGAGTATTTTTATACTCAATAGGTCGTGTTAATATCTAAAGTAATGCTAAGCAAAAATTAATGAAATAATTGAAAGCTTTATTTTTGCCTTAAAAAAATTAGTTTAGGAAACAGTTTTAGAAACACGATCAAAAGTGAGCAGTTTGTCCGATGACAATCAATCCAATAGCCGTGATACCTAATGGCGTTCCTCCCAAGCACTCATGGGGCATTGAGAAGCCCATTTAAGTGAGGGGCTTTCCCATGATGCTCCCCACTCATTTGCGTTCCATTGCCAATTATTTTTCTTGGCAGGTATCAAGGAGCTATGCTCCGATTGTTTTTGGTCTCATGCTAACCCATAAAAATGATAGTTTTTTGTCTAATGACAAATAAACTACCTGTCAAAACAAATAAATATTTTCTAAAATTGCACAGACTAAAGCAACATAATCACAACATATCATGGTCATAATATTCTCTAGAAAATAACCCAAAAAGGAAAAAATGGAACAAGAACAAAATAGAAAAAAAAAACTATTCGCACATAGCATCAATTTAGAGCTTAAGACTCCCTACATCAAACTTGAAGTGCAATTTCAGAATTGAAAAAGGTCTCAAATGGAAAATCTAACCCCACCACCACGTCTAGCATGCTCAATTTAGCTGGAAACAGCTCTTGAATTGTCTAATTCGGACTTCGAGTAAAGGAGAAACAAGGGAGACAAGTTTCTTGAATGTGTAGAAGAAATGGCACGCTGAGCCTATATATAGGCTTGGTGTGCCGCTCGGTGTGTGACACCTCAACTAACGCGTGTCTCGCGAGTGTTGGATGCACGTCACATGCTCTGCGATGGATCGAGATGGTGCACTGCGTAGTGCAGTGCCCGTCGTGATGCGAACGAACATTCTGTGCACAATTGTATGCGAAACACGGTTGTCGCGTGCCGCTACTATTTCTTTAATATTTTTTTTCAAAAACTTTAAACACACATAACTTTCTCTCCCAGACTCCGTTTCATGCATTCTTGGCACCAATGTAATCATATCAATGAGCCCTACAAAACTAGACCTTGGGGGGTTTTGCCATACTTTTCAATTGGGTTCCACCCATGTAGCATGTTTCTCGATGTTGTAACTTCTAGCCCCGGTGCCTGGTTACGTGATCCAAGCACCATTACATTCATTTTTCGAAGATCTAAAGTAAACCATAGACAAATCTAAAATAAACAATCCAAAGTTAATAAAACTCGATATAGAATCTTATCAAGAGTTCAGGGTCATTAAATTCTACCCCCCCCCCCCCCCCCCAAAGAAAATTTCATCCTTGAAATTTAACTCTTCCTATACCGAAATATTCTTCCTAGATATCTTCCAATATTACACTTTCTAGTTCCCACATCGCTTCGGTGGTGCTGTGGTAACACTTTTACCAATTGAATATTAGTATGTCCAAAGAATTTTATTTGAATTCTATTTCTTATGATCCAAAACAATAATTCTGATTCTAAAACAGCCACAACTTGATTCAAAATATTTGACAAATAGCCTATAACTTCTGAAACTTGAACCTATGAACCGAAACATTGTTAGCGATAAGGAAAAATCAATTTTAAAAATAAACTTAATTCCCAAGATGTACTTCAACTCCTCATCTCAAGGTTTTCACCTTAAACTCACTCTTGTATCAATTTCCTTTGCACAACTCTAACTTTTGCAGAAACAATACTAGGTAATATATTAGTAGGTGTGCAGTCATAAACATTAGTACTCATGGCCCATATCATAAGTATAGTATGGTTTCTTCTCAGCTGTTCCACAACCCTCACTACAACAAAACTGACTATTAGCAACGCATGCACAAGCGTCACTAAAAACAACTACTTGCAACATATATAAAATCGTCGCCCAAAAATCAACTATTAGCGACGTACAAACTTATGTGTCTCTAATAGCCATGTATAAGCGATACTTACCTTAAAACGTTGCTAATACAAACAATATTAGCGATGCTTTAGGCTAAGTGTCGCTAATAGTTACTCTATTAGCGACACTTGCAATAAGCGTTGCTAAATGGTATATATTTAGAAAAAAAAGAAAAAAAATTCATAACTATTGGCAACATTTTTTCTTAAGTGTCACTAATACGTATACTATTAGTGACACTTAATAAAAGCATCACTTATAGTAATGAATTTTAAATGAAAAACTAAAAAATTATAACTATTAGCAACGCCTATAAATCTACACCTGTAACTATTAGCGATGCTTGTGTACAAACATTGCTATTATCTTTATTAATTATTTTTAATTAATAAATAATTATATGATAAATAAATATTAAACAAAAGTAAAAGTAAACTTCTTAAATATAATATATTTTATTAATTATTTACTAGTTGTATATATAATAAATAAATATTAAATTTTTAATAAAATGTAGTTTTAATAATAGAGGGGAGAGAGAGGGTGAGGAGAGAGAGAAAGAGGGGAGAGAGGGTAGAGAGAGAAGAGAGAGAGTGAGCAAGAGAGGAAGAGAGAGAGGGGAGGGGGGAATAGAGAGAGAGGAGAGAAAGAGAGGAAGAAAGAGGGAGGGAGGGATAGATAGAGAGAGAGGAGAGGAGAGAGAGAAAGAGGGGAGAGAGGGTAGAGGAGAGGAGAAAGAGGAGAGGAGAGATAGAAAGAGGGGAGGGAGGGTAGAGAGAGAAATAGGGAGAGAGAGAGAAAGAGGTGAGAGAGGGTAGAGAAAGAAAGAGGGGAGAGAGGGTAGATAGAGAGAAGAGAGAGAAAGAGGGGAGAGGGGGTAGAGAGTGAAAGTGGGGTGAGAGGGTAGAGAGAGAGAAATTTTTTTAATTATAAATTATTTTAAAAAAATTTAAATATTAAAATAATAATAGTAGCGATGCATACTTTAAAGCGTCGCTACTACCTGAAGGTAGTAGCGACGCATTAAGCTATGTGTTGCGAATAATGTAAATTATTCAAAAAAATTAATAGAAGAGAGAGGGGAGAGAGAGAGGGAGTGAGAGGAAGAGGGAGGGAGAGAGAGGAGATAGAGAGAGGAGTGAGAGAGAGAAGAGGGAGGGGAGGAGGGTAGAGATAGAAAGAGGGGAGAGAGGAGAGGAGAGGAGAGAGAGATGAGAGGGGAGAGATGGTAGAGATGGTAGAGAGAGAAAGAGGGGAGAGAGGGTAGATAAAGAAGAGAGGGTGAGGAAGAGTGAGTGATGAGAGAGAGAAATTTTTTATTTATAAATTATTTAAAAGAAATTAAAACATTAAAAAAATGATAGTAGTGACTAAGGTAGTAGCGATGCTTAGCGTTATGCATCACAAATAGTGTAAATTATTTGAAAAAAAGTAATAGAAAAGAGAGGGGGGAGAGAGATAGGAAGACAGAGGATGAGAGAGGGAAGGAGGGAGAGAGAGAGGAGAGAGAGAATAGAGAGAGGAGAGAGAAGATAGAAAAAGGGGGTAGAGGGTAGAGAGAGAAGAGAGAGAATGAGGAGAGAGAAGAGAGGAGAGGAGAGAGAGGAGAGAGGAGAGGAGAGGAGAGGGAAAGAGGGGAGTGAGGAGAGAGAAAAAGAGGGAAGAGAGGGTAGACAGAGAGAAGAGAGGAGAGAAATAAAGTGGGAAGAGAGGGTAGAGAGAGAGAAGAGAGGAGATAAAGAAGAGAATTATACATTATTTTTAAAAAATAAAAAAACTAATAGTGACACATAGTATTTTACGTTACTAATAATCTAGGTATAGCAACGCATATGTCTATGCATCGCTATTACCTAACATTTTAGCGATGTATACATTTATGCATCACTAACAAAGTATTAGCGACGCATACAATATACGTCACAAATAAAGATAATAATAGCAACACTCATTACAAGAGTCGCTAATAATATATATATATATATATATATATATATATATATATATATATATATATATATATATATATATTTCAAAATAATGGACTACGCAGGCGAAATTCCACCCACTTATAAAGGGCCCCCCAGCCTCCCTCTCCGCGGTCGTCTCATTCCTTCTTGCGCACCGCCGCCCCCACCTTCTCCACCCCCTCACTTGTGCCTGTGCCCCGCCGTCCTTCGGTCCCCACCCCTCTTCTCCCTCCCGGTTCCCCTTCTCCCCTCTACTTTGCCACCCCACATGGGAGGACCTAAAAATGGCGGGGTGGTGCCATCCTCCAGCACCCACCCACTCCGGTCCCCCACCCCCTGCTCCAGTCCCCCTCTCCCGTGGCTCTACCCCCTCCTCTAAAAATTAGAGGTGGGGGCGGGGGGGGAGAGGGGGACCGGAGGACGGTGCCACTGTCCTCTTGCTCCCCCTCTTCCCCTTCTCCACCCCAAGGGGGGATCCGGGGACAGGGGGACCGGGAGGGGGTGGGGGAGGAGGACGGCACCGTCCTCCCCCTCTCCCCCCTGGTTTGGTCCCCCTCAAGGAGGGGGTGGAGCTGGGGAGAGGGGGATGTGGGGTGAGGGGACGAAGGATGGCGCAGCTGCCCTCCCGCTCCTCTTGCTCCCCCCCCTCTTCTCTGATTATCAAAGGAGGGGGGCGGAGTTGGGGATAGAGGCGGCACCCCGCCGTCCTCTGGCTCCCTCTCCTTTCCCCGGTGGGCACGGTGGCCAATCGGGGAATTTTTTTTTAAAAAAATTCAACTTTAGCAACACATATGAAAGCGTCACTAAAGCATTTTTTTAATATTATATTATTAGCGGTGCTTTCAATAAGTATTTTTTTTAAACTTTATTCTATTAGTGACATATACGTAAGCATCACTAATAAGCACTTATTAGCAACACTTATCATTATATGTTGCTAATAAATTATTTTTTATTTTTTTAAAATAGTTTTTCTATTAGCGACATATAGAATAATGTCGCTAATAACTTGTCATTAGCGATGCTAAAAAATAAGCGTCGCTAATAATTTTTTATTAGTGTTGTAGTTTTACTAATAGCGTCACATACACATACATCGCTAATAGGCACCATTAGTGATGCTTGGTGTTATGTGTCACTAATAGGCAATAGCGATGACACTTTTTGCAACGCTTATAGGGACGTTTTGTATGTGTTGCTAATAGTCACTAGCAACATGTAGGGGATTATTAGCAACGTATAAATGCATCGCTAAAAGTCCTTTTTGTTGTAGTGCCTGCTATATGCTTACCTAAAAGTGTTTCCAATTTCAAACTGATCATCTGCCACCAGATCATATTCTTAGCATTTTACAATTCCCAAAAAACTCCAAAAAAATAGGCAATTTTTCTAAGCACAAGTCTATTATCAAGGAAACTAAATTGGCTCTTACGTCCAAGATTCCTTTACTGGTCACTTCTCCAGTTCACGACAAATTTGTCAACTATTTTCCAATATCTGAATTGCCCTCTCTTATTGCTCATCCGTTCGCGAGTGAGAGGCTGTACTTTAACTTAAGTTATTACCTAACTTGTTTTTTTAAATTGTGAATTAATCAACTATCACTATTTGATAGAATCGTCAACGGCACTCTGTGTTGACTCATGGTTTCCATTATGTACATCTTTGCCAAAACAATTAATCATTGTGTCTTCCTTAGATATATAGGAAGTCCACATACTTGTGAGTCAATCAGCTCTTATTTAAATAAATTCATCACCATACAGTATTCTGGATAGACCTGAAACGAAATCCCCAAAATTTGATCCCTTCTCCATTCTAATATCTCAATCGACTATAAGGTACCAAAAGGCTTCTTCTGAATATGCTCCTCCTTTTTCTGAAGCTGGTAATAACCCAATTGGAGATCAATCTTTGAAAAGATCTTAATCTTAACTCTCTAAATTTGTTCAAACATGTCATCAATCCTTAGCAAGCGGTACTTAAAAGTTACATGATTCATTAGCCGATAATCAATGTAAAGCTATAATGTTATATCCTTCTTCCTCACAAATAAGAATGGTGCTCCCCAAGGTGATACACTAGGTCGAATGAAACCCTTGTCAAGAAGTTCCTACAACTCGCTCTTTGGTTCTTTCACATGTTCCTTTGTTCGTTACACTCGTTACTTCGAGCTCCACCCATCTACTTGGATTCCATCCCTTGAAACCCCTTAAAATTTAACTAAAATGTACATAATTACCACTAACCCATTGGCTTAAGTGTAATTGGAACATGGGATGTTCCATTATAACCTATGAGCAAACACTTCTAGCCATTTTTATTTGTCCCTTTTTTCCCATTCCACTTAGAATTCCTTTCCAAGTCTTGACACATTGTTACCCCTACCAGATGGATTGGGTATTGAGATCTGTGTGCCTCACATGATAGATCCTTTCTTAAATTGAGCACTACCTAAATTACCAATCTTTCTCAAACTTCTACTGTAACGCCTGAGATTTTTCATCCCTTTTTCTTTAAAACTCATAGAATTGTTTAATATATATATGATAAATCGGAGTCAAACGACAAAATCAAAACCCGTATAAACAGTTTATAATTTTAAACATGATACGATTAAACATCATACCGTCAAATCAAATATCCTTAGGCGCTACTCGAAAACATACGTACGATTAAATTACCATGATCATGGATTTTTAAATACAAATAACTCCAAGGCATCCCCGAGTACAAGTCCCATAAACAGTCTACTATCTGATCCAAATTAAAAGTCCAGAATACATACACTTACATCTCATCTCACCCAATATATCAGATCGTGGCACCAAATATACTTGAGTTGAGGGGGACACAATCTACCGCAGAGACGAGCATCCAACTCCAGGAGCTCTCCAACACAACCTGCAAAAGCCTCCCGCACAACGGGGCTAAAAGAAGTAGGGTGAGTATTTTCATACTCAGTAGGAAAATACCCAGTAGGGGAAATCCCAAACGGTGAACTCAATAAGTTCATAAAACATGCGTCATGGAACTCAACATGAGGCAAACAACGTATAACATAATTATGCACATAAGCATATAAGCATGCATAACACACCAACATATCAAACTTACGCAAACACCCTTAATCAGGGTCTTACAAACTTACTCATATAATCGTATGCTATACATACTTGTACGACCTTACTCGTACAATCTTACACTTACTCGTACGACCTTATTCGTACAGTCTTACACTTACTGTCGAACTCATATTCAAACTCTTACAGTCATACTCATCATCAATCTTACAGTCGTGCACATACTCATCATCATACGCTTACTCAGAAACGTACAAACTCAGTCATACAGTCGTATACATACTATCGACCACTGAAGCTCATCACAACTAATAAGCTCCAGTGTCGAAAAGGAAAAGAATGCCACTGGGGCATCACCTTAACCTTCGGGGAGTGACTAGACACCATGGACTTTTCCGAAGGTAAGGCACACCTATGCTCATGGGGCACAGGATCAAACAGGTAAGAGTAGATCCATGATACTACTTACCCGAGCGCACAAACATACACCCACACAAGGGGTCATACAATTGCCCACACATAAGGGGTCTTATAGTGCCATAGAATTGCCCACCATAATGGGTCTTATAGTGCCATAGAATTGCCCACCATAATGGGTCTTATAGTGTTAGTGCCACTCTTAGGCAGAAATCTTACAATGCCACTCTTGGGCAGAAACATACAAAACCCACGAGGGGCAGAAACTTACAGCGCTCTCAACAAAGCATCAGACGTCTGGTGCTATATATAGCACATAGACAAAAATCCCGCAGGAAACAACCATGGCAAGACACAAGAAGTTCTCAGCTGATTCATTATCGGCTAGCTCAAACACAGAACTTAATCCATCAAACCCTTAGGTCTCAAATTCACAACACTATTATTAACGTTCTCATAATTCAAGTTTGACTTAAGTATATTATGCGGTACAATTATGCCACACAAACTCAGTCCTTGACTGATCAAACTGAAGCTGAGCCCGATCGAAACCCTAGTTCATCGGGGCAATAGACTTCACTTACCCGTCCAAGTCACACATAACTCACCGTACACAAATCCTTATGTACACATACATCCTCTGACATCCACCTTACGATCAGACATCTTACTTACATCGTCAAGCTGAGCTTCTCACAACAGATCCCTGTTATCATCCTCTTACTTAATTCCTCACTAATTATACTTACTTTTCACTTCATAATTTGTACGTTATGCTTGTACAATTATGCACGCTCTTACTGTCTAATAAACCCTCATGAGGCTCCAAGCCTAAGTCTTCTTACTTACCGAACCCCTAACGTATACTCCAAACCAAACTGACCCATCTCAAATCCTCGCTCCTCAAACTTACTTTCTCTATCTTCCGTCATGTGCTTACACGTCCAAATCCACATCCAACTTCATACCAAACCATTACCAATCTTACCGTTCATCACCCATACCTCTGCCCACACACACAGTTCAAATACGTAACTTACTCGACATTGCTAGCCATCACTAGCATGTCCATCACACACATACGTAGCACACTAACACATTCGCTAGCCATCACTAGCACATACATCATACATCATACACAAAACATGCTTACAATTCACATACATACATCTCAAAGTGGCATAATTCACTATCTTACATCATGCATACATGTCATGATTTAATATCTAAAACATGGAATCATGCAAGCCTAGCATGCTGCTACTCATTCAAAGCATGCTGTCATGAATTTACGAGTTCAAGCTCCCCTACCTCGTAATCATGACCTTTGATGGCGAGCACACGATGGTGGCGGCGTCGGCGGCGGAGTTGGCGGTCCAAACCGTTGCCTGGCTGAGAGAGTTGCTGTCCCGAGGATTTTAGGATGCGCCGGAACTAGTCACGGCCAAACAAGGTGTCAGAAATCAATGCGGTAAAACCCACGATCCACGGTGGCACACTAGGGCGGCCGGGAGAAATATCGTGCCAACATATGTGGCGGTGCGACAAGAAGTCGATGGTGTACTCACTGAAGATCGGCCGGTGGCTAAGACATGCTCAGCCGGCCACAAGACGTTGAAATCGATCGTGGACAGCACCCAACGGCGACGATTTCCGTCAACAAAGGCCCACATACGGGCGGAGAGCATGGGGCAACGCTCAAGATCAAAGGAGAGGTGGAGGACAACCCTAGTGGTCAACTCCACTCGGTGGCAAAGCCAACCGATGGTTAGGCGGCGCGAATGCGGCACTTAAACCCAGAAGTACACATGTGGCCACATGCACACACAACCCAAAGGGTGGGGGAGAGGGCTGGCAAGAGGCAAACCAAGGCCCAAAAAAAAAATCAACAGGGCCAAGGCCCTAGCTGTGGCCAATCTAAGCTGCGACATCGCCAATCGCCACCCACAACCAAAACCCATGGTGCGGGCAGCTGTGCATCTCGCACGACAGAGAGCAAGGGGAGGGTCATGGTTGAGCAAAGGCCACGAGGCTGTCACTAGCCAAGGCCTGAGCAGGTGAACTCATCCACCTTCTATCAAGGTAAGACATACAAACTCTTGCCAGAGGCCGTCCGGTACCGACAGCGTAGAATGGGTAAGAGGGGTCAACGACACACATGCCGGTAAGGCGGAACTAGCTGCAGCTACGGGCCACAAGGCTAAACAAGGCCCAGAGGGGTGGCCCATTGGCATCACCGGGCCGGGGCGGAGCCGACAGCAGCCGGGCTGCCCTCGTAAGCCAATGGTAACGGTGACAACCCACCGGAAAATTGTACGATAAAATGTACTAGCCGGAGAAAAGAGGGAGGGTGGAGGCGGAACCGGGCATGGAGGTGTAGTCCACTGCCTTCGCCGGAGCAAGGCGAGGCTGGAGGAAGGCCGAATCAGCCACTAATCATCGCTGGCGGCCACTATTTGCCCAAAATAGTGCGTCAGCGGAACAATGGGGCGGCGGTGCAGAGGCCCCTTATGGCCGGGAGGAGTGGCTCCTCGCTATCGCTGGAGCAAGGCGGTGCCAGACGGTTCACAGCCGGCCGTGGCTCGCCGGCGGCGGCCCCCAATTCGTCCAAACAGACATCCGGCGAAAACAGGGCAGTGGAGTGAAAGGGAGCGGGACGGCGGAGCAGAGGCCGTCTAGGGCCGGGAGGAGTGTCCTCCCGCCGTTGTCGGCCCATGGCGGAACCATGGGCAGTCGGCCGGCCCTCGCTGGCTCACGGCGGCGGCGGAATCAGATCAAAACAAAAAGGGCGACTAACCTGGAAAAGTCAGGGCGGAGGGCGGAGCGGCCCTGGGTGGCTAGGACGGTGGCCCCCTGCAGTCGCACGGCCGGGGCAGAGCCGGTTGCAGCGGTCCTGTGGCCCACCGGCGGCCAACGGCTGCCGGGAACAGGGAACAGATGGGAAGGGGGGGCGGCGCACTGTTCATCGTCGAGGAGGTTCTGGATCGGGTGATCCCGATCCACATTTTTCCTTTTTTTTTTCTTTTTTTTTCTTTTCTAAACGTATCCCCAACGCGCGTTAACTCATTGGTTACACATCGAACCTCTAAAATTTGCTCCGTAAGCGAGCAGCGAGGCCCGTGGCCCACGACTAAGCCCCACACCCAACTCTATGGGTATAAATACGAAGGAAATACACAAATACACATACGCTAAAACATCACATTTTCTTGCCGAAAATGACCAAAAAAATAGCAAGAAAATCACAGAAAATCGTAGAAAAATCAGGGACCTTACACCTACTCCTCTTTCATCAAAGTCTTTGTCGAAGTTAGGCATTCGTAGCAAAACCTACACGTTTCCATCTTTTAGAATATTCAAAATGTGCTCATCTAGATCGAATTTTACTCCCAAGTTGGCCACAATAAATTGAGAATTTGTTAACTTTTTCCATCAATTTCCCTTTCTATACCAGCATTTGAATAGTGCTTCTTTCTTCCTTGCGGTTCGATGTATCGGTCACCACCTTTTCTTTTCATGAGTGATACTGAATAGAAAAATCATAGTACTATTAACATTTTGTCCCCTCATTTTACTTACTATTAAAATTTCTTTGCTATCCTACATTAGCACATCTTTGGGGAGTGTTCTAGAAATATTGCTACACAATACAAATCCATCTCTTCCAGATAGTAAAGCTAAGATGTAGACTACGGTTAGCTTCCCTTTTGACTCTTGAAATCCATTCTTACCTTCCTTACTCTATATAAACTTTTTGTCGAGGGCAATGTTGTACTAGGAATTTCTTGGATGAACCTTCGGTACCAACAAAATAAAAAAACGTTTGATTTCTATAACTATCTTCGGCCTTCCCCTCTTAATTATAACTTTGATCTTAGTTGGGTTCATTGCCTCTCCATCCTAATAATATGTCCCAAAAACAACTAGTTCTAGTCAAAATACTTACATAGCATAGCATACAGCCGATGGTCTCTTAAAAGTTTCAAATCTATTGGTAAGTGTTTTTGGTATTCTTCTAGATTAGTAGAATATATTAAAATAGCATCAACCAAAATCAATTACAATGGGGTTAGAAAAAACATGATTCACAATCTCCAAGAATTACCAGAGCAATTGTTAATACAATCATATAAAAATCCTTAGTGGCCATATTGGATATGAAAAGTGGTCGTTAAACCATCTTCTTCCCATCTTTTCTCTTGATGGTATTCAAGCCTTCAGACCTCCAAACATAAAGAAAAACTTGGTTCCTAGTAATTAATTTAACCAATCATTGATAAAGGGAAAATGATATTTATTCTTTATAATAATGGAATTATGCATCCAATAATTAATACTAAATTGTTAATCGTTCTTCTTACCAACAAAACTTGAGCTCCTCTAGGAGAAATTCTGGGTTGAATAAGTTTTTTTATCCAATGACCTATTCACTCTTTACTTCCTTTAATTCTACAATAGTTGTTAAGTAGAGTGTCTTAGAATTAGGAGATATTCCTAGTAGTACATCAATCTCTCTTCATGGTAATACCCCGAGAGAACCGCTTGGGAAAAACCTTATCACATCAACATTTTCTAATTTAGAAGTAAAAACTCGTAAAACAGCATATTAGAAAGATACTTATGACATCTATTTAATATTCATTGCTAAGCCTTACTAGCATGATACATGTCCCTGCATATTTTTCATTTCCACAAAAGGTAAAGTTTTTATTTTCTAGCTTATAACTCTTTTTTTCTGACAGTCTACCCAGACTATCCTATTCAGGATTTGACCTCAAGGTCTATCACATGTACGAGCATAAGGTTAACTTCCATTCCAAGTTTTCTAATAACAAAGACACACTATGAGCCTTAAGTTTTTTTATCTATCTTGACTTCTTCTTGGTTCTTTTTCTTGGAGGATTTCTTAATCTTATGTCCATGAACCCCGCATGAGAAACAATGCCTTTCAGAGAAATAACAGTTTTCTGGTGGATGAGATCGGTTACGTTTGAGACATTTCTTAAAATTTCTCTTCCCTTGCGCTTGGGTGGATGGTGCAATGGTCTTCTGAAATTTTCGATTGGTGTTCTGGTTAGGGAATGCCACATTCCTCTTCTTGTCTTCTAAACTAGAATTGCTACTTTGCCCATGGTCTTTTCTTTCTGCTAAGAACTTCTTATATTCTTGCTCCAAAAGAGAGTCCAGTTCCATAGTTTTGGCAAGAGTAGTGGGTTTTGGCTGGAATCCTTGCATTTGTAAATGCTAAATCATTTCCTTCATTATATCAAAGAGGTTTTCCATTGGGTTTTCTGATGTTGCTAATTCATGAGTCAAAGCTTCAATATCAACTATGTCCTAAGATATTTACTCTCTTTACTATTGGCCGAAGTCATTTCTATGGTGCTAATTGATCGTAAGAACCCCAAGTTCACAAGAAATACAAAAACGTTAAAATTGACAATGTTTATTTCAAACCTTCTCATACACACCTAATAGAAGAGGTGTATCTAAAATACCTAACTCAAAAGATCGTGGTGTGCTTAAACCACACACTGAACACATAGTCACAAAATAAGTTAAATCCTACAGTTTAACGTAGAGACCGATTTTTTTTAAACTCAACACACAACTGTTCGGGCTGGTTGAGCTCCGATACCAAATACCTTGGTCCCTTGTCTTCATCGCCTCCTTGAACAACTTCCCTCCTTTCCTCTTTCTTAGGTTTTAATTCGCTCAGGTCAGCGTCCCTCATTTTATTTTTTTCCCTCACAGCTCTTTGAGTTTTCCCTTCACTCGGGTCCCCCTCAGATAGTTCCACGTCAGACGGTCCCTCTTGGACTCCTCAATCGAATCAGGAAATCTGAAATGGTTATCAATTCATGGGCTTTACTACTCTCAAATGAGACGGGTGAAGTATTAGTTTCATGGCTGCCCGAGGACTCTGAACTTTCTACAATGATAGTTTTCTCTGAAATTTCTCTTTTATTTCTCTCAGCTCGCGATGACCTGACCAATTTTCTGGTCATCGAGTGATGCACTGAAAAAAAACAAAGAATCAGTCAAATCATAGAAAAACAAATTAGTAATTATTTAGGTGACCGGTTAAAACTATCTATCTACTGACAATGATCCTTAGGCTCCGATACCAAATGTAACCGCCACCATTTTTATAATGATACTAATATCATAAATTTAATTTGACATGCTTATATTATTCTCACGTGACTGAATGTGATGGCTGTTGGGACATATAACATACAAATTTTAAACATGACATTGTAAAAACTAAAAAAAAAACATGGGAATAATAGCACAACCAAGATATTATAAATATCAAGTTCATGGAGAATAGTAAAATTACATGCCTATGATCACTGTGCATAAAGTGGATAATTATTCAAAATTGAGGCATATCATAGGCCTTGAGTCCAATCCCACTTAGGAGGAAGGAGTCCAACTAAAGGATAGAGGAGCTCTAACCCGCCACACCTCTGCCTCTCTTTCCCATGCCTTGGAGGAGCCTCTACCCTATTTTCTCTCTCCCATTCTCCCGTGTTGCCAAAGAGGGGATCTACCTTTCTCTCTCGCACACAAACACACACACACACACTCTCTCTCTCTCTCTCTTGCCTTGGGACATGTGCCACCAACCCCTTGGGCTACATGCGGTTTGGAGAATGGATAAGCAATAGCCTAAGCATGCTGCGAGGAGGCCTATGTGGGTTGATCTCTCCTCTCTTCCATACGAAAGTGTGCAGTGACCATGATCATAAACGTATATAAAAGAGGCAATTCTACCCCCTTTGATTCAATTGATTAGAAGCATAAAGGGTATGTCATTTGGTATTGGGAAGCCACATTCTAGGGGCGAATCCCATTAAGGTTATTAGTAAGTATTAATTCTTTGCTAATCATTTAATTATATATTAATCTTGCTTTGAATTTTGATTATTGCTTATATCTATATGTTCTATGCATGTTTGGTGTGTGATACTCAAAATTAAGGCGAAAAAAATCGAATTGTGGTGCCTCTACAGTATGGGTTCCCCACAAAGCATCCGCTGTGCCACCCAACATGCAGAATATCAATTGATTTCAATCTTGCTGCCACAAGACTACCCAAATGTAGAATGAGCACTAGATTCAATTCGAAGGGAGGGGGCAGGATGTCTTTCTATGGGCAATGTAGGCAGATTCTTTGGAGACTACGTTCCTTGGTGCTGGAGATTGAGTTAGTCTGTACCAAGGTTGGTCTTTAGTGATTGTAATCGGGATAATCAAACTTTTTGTTTCTCACTATAGGCTTCTTATTTGTAACTTGAAAAAGATTCTCGCAGCCTTCATTTGTATAGCAAGTTATGCTTGTAAGTTGTTTTGTTATTAATAGAAAGATTAAAATAAAAAAATATCATGACGTTGTCCTGTGGTATTTGTTTTTTGGGCTTGGTCATTTGACTCTTTGTCCTTTCATTTTTAGCAAGCAATCCTCATGCCTCAACTCACTCTTACTTGATGGTATTTTATCTTGTACTCCGTATTTAATTGTTCACTTCGGCCGTTATGCAAGCAAACTTTTAGCTGCTTGTTTTGAGAACATCTTCAATTACTTTTAAGAATCTTCCACAAAGCACTAATTTGTTTCTTGAATCTCTCAATTTTAATTGTAGTATTGATGTCATATTATTTATTGGCTAACATCTCTTTTAGTGCCCTACACGTCAAACACAAAAGTTCAAGGCTTGCCGGCAGGGATGACATGCCTCCTTCAACTAACCTCGACTATTCTATCTTCATATGATTTCCATTCATAAAGAGAAACCATAGAAAAAGAACTGTCAAGAATCGATTACACCATAGTTCGGATAAAAAAATTAAAGATTCCCCATGTTCATAATTAAGAAACTCAGGTTATTCTATAATTGAAAACAATTGAAAAGGATGCCTCCTTCAACTAACAATTGAAAACTTGTTTCTATATAAAGACAAAAAAAACAATTGAAAAGTTGCAGGTATTTAACTCCCTCATAGAAACAAGTCTAAGGAGTAGTTGCGGTTTATTTAAGAATACTGAGTCGGTGTATGGTATGTCATAGATTCAATGATACATGAATCACAGTAACATTGTTAATTGAAGGGTCCATGTTCACCCAGCCAACCACGACTTATCTTTAGAAAAGGACTTGTGCGCTATATATCCCTTCAGGGTTGGGGATGGCGACGTTGACTTGTAAGGATATTTAGCGATCAAATGCCCCAAACCCAAAAATGATATTTCTGAGATATTTTCATAAGCTAGAAGTCATGCCTATGGTTCTGAGGCACAAAATACATGGTATTTTGGTAATATCATCAGCTAGACCGAAATGTATCAATCAGACAATTCTCTACACTGCGCTGACATTGCCGTGGGAAAAGTACGACTGCGGTTCCATGACCGAGAGAGCCTGCGGCTCTATGCCATTGGACTAATTTCCTCTTAATACGTATATTCAAATAATTGTAACCAACATGGTTACCCCTCATCCTCCCTATTCAAATAATTGCAACCAACATCGTTACCCTTCATCCTCTCTGAACCTTGCTTTCTACTCCTTATATTAAGCCTCTATGATTGACATTAATCAATCTTCACATAATCAAACTGTACGAATAGAACTTCTCAACTTTCTATCGTGACTCAATTAATTTTTAGTAGGTATGATTCACACAGCCGCACATTATATGCCAATGAGATTCAATCCTAGGACCTCATGGATTTAACCAGTGCATGCAATTCTTAATCTACCACTAATTGGATTATTTAATTGTAGAGTGGCCGGCCCGGTGGAAGCGTACATGGCAGATTCGGGGTGGCGCACCAATAAAAATCAAATCTTTATGGTCTAATCTACACATACATGCATATAAACTCAAATCAATAATATGTTATCCAATGTAGAGCATGCATAAGTTAAAATCAAATTAAGGAGCAAGGATATACTGACCTTGGCTGAGCAGCCCCTAGCACGCCATCATTCTCTTCATACTATCAATTAGATGTCATAGATCTCAATGAAATCAAGAGGAGAAGGGGATTTACCCTTGTATGTGTTTATCCCACTACAATGCAAAACTCAGCAACAATAGCATCCCCAAAGCCCACCTTTACGTCCCAAATAGTGAGGAGAGTCTTCTCCACCAATAGCCTTGCCAAGAGAGCATGAGTGTCACGACCCGGTACTCGCTTGACCCAAGCCAAACCCGGTCTAGAGGATGTTCGAAGAGCATAGGGTACAGCTGTTGGTTTAAAAGCATTGCGGAAGACTTTAACCCCATAATCGGGTACATTACATACACGGAGTTGCGCACCTTAAATCTTTTGTACAAGAGAAATAAGTAAAATAAAATAGGATAATAACTCTGAAATAAATCCTCAATCTCAATCTACATACATAGCATTCTGAGCTATCAACCATTGCTCGAATCAAAAAATCTTAGACAAGTCTTAAAACAAAAGATATACACGGGTCTGGAATGATAATCATTGTACATGGTATTCTATGATCATAACAACATAAATAAAAAACATAATAAAGTCCAAAGGCATCTACACCTAATCTCATGCTTTCCCTGATCATTCCTCTTACAGAGGATCCTGATTAACTACATGTTACGCCATGCAGCCCCAAAATAAAACACAAAAAGAGGGGTGAGTAAAACTCAGTAAGGTTGGTAATAAGGTAACGTTAATCAAAAAACAACCACAACACATCAAACACAGTAATTCAAATCCACCTCTTATATAATATACCAGTTCTGATTAATTTCCTTACCATACTCTTGCTTACCCATAAGTAATTATCTTACATATAAGTACATCATACATACTAATCATGGCATGAATAATCATATTATTACATCACATTCATCTTGTATAATAAGTGATTCTCACACAATTAGATCATGCATAGTCATCACATATAACGTACATGAGAAGTGTGTCTAACACACATTCAAATCATGCTTAAACATCACATATAACTTGCATAAGAAGTGTCTTTAACACACATTCAGATCATGCATAAACATGACATATAACATGCATGAGAAGTGTCTCTAATACACATTCAAATCATGCATAATTATCACATATAACCTGCATGAGAAGTGTTTCTAACACATTCAGATCATAAATAAACATCATATATATCAACCTGTATATAAAGTACATTCATTACCATGCAAGTCGATAAAAACAACCCTACTGAATCGGCCAAAACATAAGCAATCCCTACACACTCCAAACAATCCCAAAAAGGAAAGTCTGAAGGAATTCCGCAGTTTGGGTGAATTCCCTAACAGGTAAGAATGCCCCTAATAAGCCGGTGCACTCTGGTACACTAGCCTGAATTCTCAAGTCCAGATGGTCTTAATAGTTTATCTCCTTATAGCATTGCCGCTCTTCTCAACCTGGGGAGAAAAACTTGTCCTCAAGGAACGTAAAACCCCATTTTTTTGAACGTAAAACCCCATCCTTTTGGATGTAAAACCAAATGGAGTAGGCCTCCGATCGATTAACCCGCCAATCAATTCTCACACAATTTCATCCAATCAACCAACATCGGCTAAACTTAGTAAAGTCATTCATAAATCATTTTCATGATATGTGCAACATGATACATATATGAGCAATCCCTACATGAATTCTAATTCATAGAACGTTCTCCCATCAGCCCCACATGCATCATATCAAATCCTAAATATCAACAATTACTGTGATTACCTCCACAGGTGTGTGTTCTAGATAGAAACATTCATATCTAAACATGTGAACATGTATTATAGATAACCCATTAACATCCTACATACATATTATTTAACTTCTAATCATGGCTCCTTACTAAAAAATCATGAGTGAAAAACCATCAGAAACACATGTCAAATCAAGTCAACCTCATACTAGACATATGTAATAAATTTTTTTGTACCACATTTAAAGCTAGACATGGCACCACCATTCACCCATAATTTAATTATAATAAATAAAGACATGCAAATCCATTATCCTTCCATAACCCTATTGGAATCATGCTTAAAATATAATAAATCATTCAACATGGATTCAAGATAAACAATCATAAATACTTAACCAACAACATGCAATTCACATAATACTTAAAATATTCTTTATAATTCCCAATATAAACTTCATGCCTATCCTATCATCCTAGTACAAATGACTCAACATAAACATAAGAAGTGGTACTTAAGGGTAAAACTAGAAAATGAACCTGAAAAGTCGAAACTTCACACAATCATCTTAAACTACCAAATATCACTCCCAGATGTTATAATAATTAAATTCATGCTTAATAAACAATAGATCTAGCCATTAACAATAAAGAACACAAAGAAATTGTAAGAAAGATTAGACATTACTAAAAAGGCTATTAAAGCTTACACCCATGAAAACTCATTTCAAACTCTATCAAAACTCAAATCTGAAATTACAGTCACATTTAGGTTGAAAACACTTACCTTCAATAATCTTCGTCACTTGAAATCGCTCCTTTAACACCTACAAAACCTACCCAACATAGGGCTTTTGTTAATACCTTCATAAATCCGATTTAAAACACCTAAATCTCTCAAAAACTAGTAGATCTAGGGTTCTTTAGGTTCAAAAACGAAATTCCTTTCTCAAGGGTTTGAAATAGAGTTTCAACTCAATAGCTTTTTTGGTAGAAATGGAGATTAAACATTGTCAAAAGAAAGGATTTGAAAAGTTTAGGAGAGACACTAAGAAATTAGTAAAAGATTAGGCTAATTCTCACCTTAATCACATTTCCTTCTTGGGAAATGGGGATTAGGACTCCTAAATCCATATTTCCAGACCTTCCCAATTAGGAAAGTGGCTGAGCCTTTCTATCTATAGTATAGGTTGGGGTAAACTAAACAAATAGATGGGTATAAATAGAGTTTTACACTAAAAATGGAACATTTACTCATTTTAAACCCAAATCGAAGTCTAAAACTTTTGAAATAATTATCTACTATCTTAGGATAGTGTTATGGTTATTTAAAACTAATTATCCCAATTTTGCGCTTGGGGCCCATTGTGGGTCCCGCTCCTTAACTTTTCGGGAAAAATATGCAAAAATTCCAAATGACTTATATTAACATAAAATCCATTAATGTGAAGAAAAAATTGTTTAAAGCCTTGGTAACCACTTTAGTTTTAAAAAATAGTCAAAAATTGATCAGAATTAACATCAAACCACACAATACAATTAAATAAAATAAAATTAACCGGTTCAAGTTTAAGAATCTTACAGTGAGAGAGGACTAAAGTGGCTTTTTTTCCAAAGCAATAGGAGCCGCACCAAGGGAGAGCAGAGGGGGTAGAATTGGGAGCGAGGAGAGAAAGAGAGGGGGCAGCCCAAAGCTAGGACATTTCCTCTCTTATTCTCCCTTATATATCCCACACTAATCCCTCTCTAATTGGACTTAAGTTAATTGGCCTTTGCTGAGTTTTTTCGGTTTAATTAGAGGGTCATCATAAACAACGGGAGCGGGCTCTATGGTGGAGGCCCGGACTGTGACACCTCGTGTTTCGATTAAACTTAACCCGAAAGGGTTAGGGATAATTATATAATTTTAGATAAATTTTAGGGGGTTTCAGGAGATAGAATTCCCGTATTTGGTTAAAGATTGAAGTAACAAGCATAATGAACCAAAGGACGAGCGAAACGGAGTTCGGGAACAAAAGTTACAACCTCAAAAAATGTGCCACATGGGCAACACCTACTTTGAAAGAGTGAGATCATTTACCCATGTAGGGTCTAGTTTGGAAGGGCTTGTCAATACGAGTTTATTGGTACTAAGAACCCGCGATTCTAACTTGGGGATAAGAAGTTATCGCGTTATAAAGTTAGAATTGTATTTGATTAAAATAATATTAAAATATTGAATAGATGACATTAGCACGCTGGCGCCGCGCCGCGCTGCTTGATCTAGATCGTCCATGAATCGTGGGACCACTGGATCACACGGCCAAGTGCACGGGTTTCGGAGTGCACCGTCTATGTTTTCGGTCCATTCAGCATGTAAAATGTGGTACGAGCGTTTGCGAGCGCATTCCTCTTTCCTTCATACCCTCACACGCATTTTATTATAAATATTCATTTCCTTTCAAACTTCTAGGAGAGTTTCTGGAGCCATTCTGAGTCCATTTTCTTCCATTCAAAAGGCGTTCTTAGCTAAGTCGAGGCTTTTCTGCACAATGAAAGCATCCAATCCTCAAGTTAGCAACTCTATAAGGAAGAAAAGCCCTAGGGCATGAGGAGACTCTATCCGTCACCTATGGACGCGTAAAGGGTGAAGTGTTTCCTTGTAAGGGGAGATTCTGCCCACCGCCTACAGGCACGTGAAGGGTGAAGTGTCTCCAAGTAAGGGGAGGTTCTATACGTTGCCTATGGGTGCAAGAAGGGTGAAGTGTCCCAGGTCAAGGGGAGGTTTTATCCATCACCTATTAGCATGGAAAGAGAAAAGTATTCCGGAGTTAGAGGAGTTTCTACCTGCCATTTCCAAACCTGAAAGGGAGAATGCCCTGAGTAAATGAGCAACTTCGAGCGTTGCCACTCCCAGAACTGAAGGGGAGTATGCTTTTCTGACCTTCTAATTTAATATGATTTATATGCATACACATCTTAATTATTGATATACTAATTAAGATATATAATTTACTATGATCTGATATATGCTGATATGTTCCTATTCGATCTAGTTTGATATATTATGTTTTGACCCAAATTACTATGAAATGCTCTATTGTGATCTGATATACTCCAATCTAATCTGATGTGAACCAACATGCTTCGTAGTCTGTTCTATTCTGCTCTATGAAAGAGTGGGATATGTGATTTTGTTAGTACTATATTTACCTATGTGAACTGTGTATTTCGCTGATTTATTGGCTTCCATTACTCCGATGAATTATGAGATTTTTGTCTGACTCCAAATGAATTATTCGGGAGGAATTGACCAAAGTAGACTCCTACTTTGGGGAAATGACCAAAATGTGAGCAAGTTTCTACTATTTACCAAACTAGACTTGCTCACGTGAGAACTTGTACACGTGGGAGCATTTTTGACTAAAATACCCTCCCCAAAGTATACTTCTCGGTGAATGGTGTCTCTTCGTCTTGCTCTCCATCGCCACTTCCCAAAGAGCATCTGTTCATCTTGCTTGCCACCTCCAGTTCCTGGAGAGCATCGGTTCATCTCCATAGCCATCTATTCCTCTTTGTTATTTTCGACTTCCTCTGTCCCCCTTACTGCCCTCACCTCAGCTTTGCTCTTGACTACACTGCCTCATCTCGCCCTCGCCCTCACTGCCCTCATCTCGCCCTCATTTGAAGGTATTTTAAAAAAAAAATTGATATATTTGCTAATGAGAGTCATTGGATCTTGCCTGCATGTCCCATACATGATTATGGACATGAATATTGAACAATTTTCATGCTTTGGTCTATTTGGTTTGTGCCTGTAGTTCCCATATTATTGTGACTATCACATATTAACGAAAAGGTAGATTTTGTTGAGAATAAAGCGTTTTACAAATTTCTTGTTGTGATTAGTACGTATGATAAATATTAATATGAAACTGTGAACTGAATAACTACAAATTTGGAAAACTATAAAACCAAAAAATTGGAAATTGACAAGAATTTTACTGGTCATTTGTCGTAAAATAATTGGAAAAGTATGAAACTGAATAATTGGAAAACTATAAACCTGAAAAATATAACACTAGAAAATCATAAAACTGGATAAAAAAGAGCTTCATTAGTGAGCAATAATTTAATTTTTTAGGCATTATTTTTTTCATATATTAATATCTTGATTATACAATATATGTATATTCCCTTATGATTGATTTGTAATTTAACATCTTTGTATAGGAAATGTCAAAGGCTACAAGAAAGAAAATCAATCAGAAAGGGGAAACTGCCGAATAAGCTATATGAAGAGGATGACAACGCCCTTCCGGAGATAGAGAACTAAGCACAGATGCAGTCAAACTTTGGAGCTCTAAGAAGCCTAGACATCAGCTGAGCTCAGCTATCATGCAATCAATAGGGGATCACAATAGGTGGGGCACGTCTCAACTAAGGATCTTCCTCACGGATGACAGCCAATTGGTCTATGACAATTTCTCTCAGTGAAGCGTAAAATTATGGTGCACTGATAGGAATTGGCATAGGCCATTCTCACTGATGTCAGAGAGGAAGATCCCCAGTTGAGACATGCACCGCCTATTGTGATTCCCCAGTTGATCGAATGATAGTTGAGCTCAGTTGATGTCTAGGCTTCCTAGAGCTCCAAAGTTAGACTGCATCTATGCTTAGTTCTCCTGGTGACCAAAGTAGAATTGTGAAATTTATCTTTGTTGTAAATAGAACTGAATGTTTTTGAACTATCTTCGCTGTCATAAAACTCAGTTCAATGTTTTTGAATTATGTTCAAATGGTTTTCTTACCTTGTATTATAAATACTAATACAAGAAATTCAGTTCTTTGTCATTTCCATTTTCTATCACACAAATTTTCTATCTCAGAAAGAGATGTAATGATGGACCTATAGCTGGAAATTGGAAATCTGGCAACTTCAACACTTACAACAAGGAACACTAGAAAACTAGAAATGGGAAAACTGGCAACTGTAACACCGCCAATAGGGAAATTGAAAGTTGGTAACTGGAAAACTAGCAATTGTAACACCAAAAATTGGAAAACTAAAAGCGATTAAACTGTCAAATTGGAAACAAGTAATGTCTTTTGGAAACCTGAACAGAAACATGACAACCTCAAAAAAATGTAATATAAACAAAAAATTGGCCTTGTGCACCTTTCATATCCACAAAAATTTATTTTGCTCTAAACATGTAACACATTTCAAGGAGTTATTGTTTTTTCTTCTTTGCTGAAGGAACTTGTCTCTTTCCCATATGATTTCTAACTGCCTGAGGTTCGCCTATATCTATTCTACTACTATCTTCATTGTCTTTGCGCTCATGATGCCTAATTAGGAATTGACAAGTAGCCCTGTTATGGCCAAACCCCTTACATTTACTATACTTCACTGTTCTCTTTTGTTCACTGTGCGAGAGTATTCGCTTCTTCTTTGGTCATTCGGCCAGAATCCTTGATTGTGGAGGCTTCAATTGAATTGCACTTATTGAATCCGGTGTTTCCCATTAACCTTTATGTAGAACAGGGTATATGCCACACTTGTAAACCTCCTTATATGTATCAGCCCTATAAAATGGTGAATAGTATGCATGATAATCAATGTATCTTTTTGAGCATGCAACCGGTGCATATTCACATGGTAGACCCATAGCCTAGTATTTCCCACAGGTGCATGTCCTACCTTCCAAATCAACTTTATCATCATATAGATACGACTTTGTATAAAACTCATGTACACTGATAAGATAGCATGCAAGTGCACATGCTTGCTTAGCCATTGCCTCAATCTCAATTTATGCCCATAAGGTTAATTCACTAGTCCACTTCCCTGCACATGTGACACATTGATACCATATATCTTGCATCTTTAAGCATATACCCTCTAATATGGCTAAAATTGGATATTCCCGATGCTCTTTAATCATGGAGTTAAAACTCTCGCACCCATTAGATGTCGCAACATTATACCTCTTCTTGGGAAAGTGTACATTTGCCCATTTAGCTACATCTACATCCATTAACCACTTGTGCGCATCTAGATTAATCTGTTGTATGATGGTCATTTGTTCGTCAAATACTTGTGGCCAATTTGTCTTTTTGCAATGTAGAAATGGGGGGAGAGGCCTGGATCTTTGAATTTTGCATGCATATTAGACCACACATGATAAGCACAATACCCATGTACACAATCCAGAAATACTTTTTGAACCTATGAAATGATTGAACAGTTTCTATCAGATATGATAACTAGCCCTTTAATGTGGCCCAGGACATGCTTCAGAAGTTTAAGGACTCACTCCCATGAGTCGTCGTTTTCTGATTCTCCTATCCCCAACGCAATGGGGTACAAGTGATTGTCACCATCCAACAAGACTCCTCAAACATTCCCCTCAACTTCTCCACAACGGCCTCTTTAGCCTTCCAAGCCTTACGATAACTTATGGAAACTCCATACTTGACATTAATATCTTTTTTTATATTGTCTGGTGTGTAAGACCCATGTCCCTCCATACATCTATATATAGCATCAGCGATAATCCCACTTTTTCCTTGATAATCATCTTCACCAAGTAATGCCTTCCAACATGTATGTACTGAATTCATTTCCTTCACTTTGAACATGAAACATCCACTAATTCTCGAGGCATGTAGTCTCCATGCGCAGTCCTCAACAACACATCTGATTGTATACCTTGATTTATTTGAATATATAACCTTAAACTAAAATTTGGTGTACATGGCCATCTTGTGAAGGTGAAGTTGAATCATGGCTTTGTCCTTGAACTGTTGACCAATTTCTATCGATTCGCAATCATAGAAGGCCTTCCCTAATTGAACACCAAAATCATTATTTACATAGGGATCCTCCCCAGTAATGTCCATTTTGTACACCAAACTTGGGGGTTCTTCAACAAGTATCAATCTCTTATTCTTCCTAAAAATTATAAATGTAAATTATTGAACTCGAAACTATCAAACTAACACAAGGCCAAACTTAAAACCTGCCCAAATTAAACACTTCCAAAAAGAATAAATACCACACACTAAAACACTGCAAAAGAAAAACTTCCAAACTTCTGAACTACCAAACTAAAAAATGGCCAAACTGAAAGACTGCCAAACGAAAAAACTACCAAATGGAGAAACTGCTAATGGAATAACTGGCAAACTAAAAGACTACCACACTGTAAAATTGTGGGACTTATAAACTTCCAAAATAAAAAACAAACTTACCTTCTTTCAGTTGGAACTGATATTTTTGGACTATCTTTGTTCTCACATCTTCGTCAACAGGTGGTTGCTGACTATAGTTGCTTCCATTTGATCTACACAATATATTTTTGTATTAATAGTCTCATACATATACATACATAATACAAACTTACAAATCTGGATTCACAATATTGATTGTACCTTTGATCATTAGGACAAGGCTAATCTTCAGGTGTTAGAGCACTCATATCATGGTCTTTTGCACGATTATTCTTCTCGCCTATAGGATCATCTTCATATGCTGATGGTCAAACATAAAAAGGATCCTACCCAAATTGAAAGTCATCTATATTCGTATTTGGGACATATTAATGCTTGAATCGATATTGAACTCTTCCTTTACACTTGCAAGGTCATCGAGTGTTGTTTTTGACTCAATATCAATTCGGGTTGTTTGTGTTTTCTTCATCCTACTTTCCTCCTCTAAATGAAATAGCTCATCAACTTGGAGTTTATCTTCATCACAACTGAGATTGACAGTTGTGTTATATGGTACACTAGAAAATGTGCCCTTCTCCTCCCACATGGCTCCACTTCTTCCTATATTCTCCTCCCACTTTGCACTTTTTCTTATCATCTCCTCGTGCCAATTTGACACTAATATTCCCTTTAGTAATATTCTATTTCCGTGCTTTAGTTATCATCAATGGTATTCCATTCAACCTCAGTTTATTCTCTCGAAGGAAGCAATATAGAGTTCCATTATCATTTATTTGAGAAGGTGGAAGTCAATAGGCACTGCAATAGGATATATGAAACTTAACTTTAGTAAGTACTCTTTCTTTGAACAATGACACACTTCATACAACATATCCAAGAGAGCAACATAAGTCACTATGCATGGAACTTCAATTAGTTTTGATTCTGCATTGTCATAATTATATTTCCTACAACTTGCATCCCAATGTACGTCCCGAACACACATCAAACTTTGTGTATCCCTTTCCATGCTCTTCTCATATCGTATTAGCAATCCAGTTGTCTACTTTTACAATTTTGCAGTTATCCAGTCTTCCAAATTTCTAGTTTCTCGTTTTTAGTTTTCCAGATAGCTAGAAATCTTTATATCATAAACTACGTAATGACCAATATATAATCAACCAAAAATACTATTTTGCATCTAGTAACATATTTCTCATCATCCCAAATCACATGAATGAATCTTCTGCAAGGAAGGACTATACGGAGCTGCATGTTTAGACGTGCCAGAGAAAAGTCATGAAGAAGGAAACAAATGCCCAAACAAAAGTAGGTCAAAAGATCAACCAACCCAGGTAGGAAGCCTTACTAGAGATAAAACCACCTCAGGATGAAGTCGTAACGGAGAAGATGAAAACATTTTCCTGGACTGAGCAAACGATGTTGTGTTTTCCCATCGGGTTGTCATATGATGGAGACTTGCTCACTTGGGAACTCACAAATGTATAATGGCTTTTGACTGAACTACCCTCTTCTTTATCATATGACATCTCCATGGGAAAAAACTACATTGATTATATTACGTCTACATTACATTTAGAGAAAAGGTATTCTTGTGGATATAATATAAAAGGTGTACAAAGACAAATTGGCTTTCCAGGTTTATTGTAGACTTGTAGTTTCCAAGTTGCCATTTTTCTGCTTGTAGGTTTTCCATTTCCAAGTGTTACTTATTCCAGTTCCCAACGGACAGTGTTCCAATTCCAGGCTAAAAGTATTCCAGTTCCCAGCTGACAGTGTTCTAGTTCCTAGCTAAAAGTATCCCAGTTCCCAGCTAACAATATTCCTGTTCCCAACTGACAGTATTCTAGTTACTAGTATTTTTTAACTAAATAGTAACTGAATGTGTGTTGTTCGTATTTTTAATACACCATAAAATAACCATCTGTAAACAACAATATCCACCCGAATACACCATAAAAGAACAATAACTGAATGTGTGTTGTTTATATTTTTCATACACCATAAAATAACCATCTATAGACAACAATATCCATCTGAATACACCATAAAAGAACAATAACTGAATGTGTGTTGTTCCTATTTTTAATACACCATAAAATAACCATTTATAGACAATAATATCCACCCGAATACACCATAAAAGAACAATAACTGAATGTGTGTTGTTTGTATTTTTACTACACCATAAAATAACTATTTGTAGACAATAATATCCACCTGAATACACCATAAAAGAACAATAACTGAATGTGTTCATATTTTTAATACACCATAAAATAACCATCGATAGACAACAATATCCACCTAAATACACCATAAAGAAAAATAATTGAATGTGTGTTGTTCATATTTTTCATGCACCTTAAAATAACCATCTGTAGACAATATCCATCCGAATACACCATAAAAGAACAATATCTTGGCAACATTTGTGCTTCAACACTTGGCAGGGGTTATGCTTGCTTTTATGTCTCCGGAAGGCCATCGTCATACTCTAAAAAAGGGGTTCATTAGCTACATTATTAAAGCCCTCAATTAAATGTTAAGAAAAAAAAAATTCATGAATGACTAAATTCATACCATAACCCTTTTTTTGTCCATAACTAGCACACAAGTAACCTCTTTAGCTAGGGCACATCCTCACTAGTGAAGTCAAAACCATATCGATGTGACAAATACCACATGTATAAGCATACAAGAACCCCACAGTCATCACAGTTAACCTATTTGGGGTGACCTACTACCTCCACAATATCCATTGTCCACCATTTGACGCACTTTAACCATCCAAACTTATAGAGGATTAGAGGTATAAGGACCTGTAGCTTGCCTACCACGGTGCCATACTTTTCCAACTCTTGTCGTGAGTAAAGAGGGTCAAAAATCTGAATATCACCTTCCTATATATGAAGCACCACCAAAATCCAATGATTGTTGTTGGCATTGTGTGGGAAGTAACGATGTGAAAATTTAGAAAATAGTTTTCCTTTGACACTCAACAAGTTCTTCAAAGATTCTAGGACTGATGTTCACATGTTGGCCTATTCCTCTAACTTTGGCAGCGTGCCATGTGCAGCTTTGAATTCCATCCACTTATTGTTGCACATGAGTTTCACATAAGCATCAATGTGCTATATAGAAATAAAACACAATAGATTAATACATATTCCTTCCTTAGCTCTTAGAAATGTATATTAAAACGGCATAAATCAATACACATACTTCATCTCCTAGCCATCTCTGAGGGTTTGTAAAACCCTTCAATAATGTTGGGGTTATAAGAATGCCCCCAAGTTCTGCATATCTGCTTATTACAAATACGAACCCTCAAATCAAATACAATGCCAAGTAAATAGTATTAAAATTAAAAGGTCCCCATTTGGAATAATAACAATGAACATACTTCTTTGCACCCTTCTCCAAAAACTTATTTAACTTGTCTTCCTCTGTTGCCCCAAATGAAACCGAGTTAGTAAAATCCAATCGGGCAGCCTCAGTTAGCATGAGCAATTTATTGCTATTCACCTTCTTTATGGTAGAGGTATCAACCTTTAGGGGTTCAGGGCACATATCCATATCCTTCTCAATGGCCTTACTTTTTTGTTCTTTTTTTGTGGGTCTGTGTAGGGGTTTTTTCGATATTTACTCTTAACCCTCACCCTTCTCGCTGGTGCAATTTCCAATTTATGCTAACTCAAAGGCTTATTGTCATTTTCTTCATCCTACATAAGAAGATAAGAAAAATATTAGTTCTTGTTATATGCAAGTACATTCAACAAACAAAAATTATATGTACCTCAATGGCAACAATAGTCCTCTTCCTCTTTCTCCTTTACATCCTCTCCCTTCTCCTCCTCCTTTTCCTTCTCAGGCTCCTCCTCATCCTCCATTGCATCGTCCCTCTTCTCCTTCCTTCCCAGCTTCCTTTGCATCCTCCCCCTTCTTCTCCTTCTCATCCTCCTTTCTATCCTGACCCTTCTCATCCTCCTCTGCATCCTGACTCTTCTCCTCCATCTCCTTCTTAGCCTCCTCCTCCTCTTCCTCATCCTCCTGATCTTCCTCAACCTTCTCCACCTCCATACCCTCATCTTTGGTTTCCTCCTCCTTCTTCTCTTCCTCCTAATCTTCCTCCACCTCCTTATCCTCATCCTCCTCTTCATCCTCCTCCCCCTCCTCCTCAGCCTCTGCCCCATCATCCTCCTCTTCATTCTCTACATCCACCGCCTTTTCCGCCTCTCCAATCCATCTCTTTAACCACATTCTACATAAAAATAGTGAAGAAAAATTAGAACTATTTTACAATGTTCCAGGTTTCCAGTTTTACTATTTTACACAGTACGTACTTCATCAACATGTGGCAAATCACAATCCATTTGACAAGAAACTTTTTCTTCAACAACAGGAACCAACAAACACATCATTCCAGCTCATTTTAATTCAAATATAAAAATTGACAAATTTGTAATGAAAACTTAAACCTCATAGTCTTTTTACCTTTTCCTTAGATGCCTTGTTCATAACCTCTGACTCCTATTTATCTACTTTATTTTTAATCCTTCTTAAGGAAATAATATATCTTGCAATGTGGCATGCAAACCCTCATCCCCCACCCTTTCTATCCTCCTTTCAATTGGAAGTCTCCTCAACCACTCTGCATTTCACTATAAAATTCTCATCTACATCTTCTTCTAAAGATTGAGCCACCTCTTGGGAATTCCATTCCCGCATAGAGTCATCATCGCAGGTAGACTTCCCATCAACATCCTCCCCATTAGAAGCTGTTTGAAGACTGACAAATGATGTAAATATTACTCTCTTATTTGTCAAGAAGGACTTCAAACTTGCAGCTTTATAAATAGGTGCCTTGGACTCTTTGTCCTTCGTATCTACAGTTATACCCTTTAAAACCTTTACCTACACATCAATACATATCGCAAGGTAAATATACCATGTATGTGTATAGCATAAGTCATTCTAAATGAATGAAAAGTTAGTATATAACTTCCCACAAAATACCACCTCCTCAAGATAATCAAATTTGGGCTTCTTGTAAGATGACTAGCTACATATCAGAGGAAAAGTACTCCTCGTTTTGCTTGCACAACAATCCCCCAACAACGGAATCCTCTCCATTGCCCACAACTAAAACATAACTCTCCATCAGTTAATTATTAAAATATTTTAACAAATTCAATAAATAAGTAAAACTTACCGTTACAACATGCACAAAACCATAGACATTGTAATTTACATTGCCCATAGACCTCATAACTTGCTCTAAACCCCGCAATGTGTCCCAGTAGCAAAGGTTTCCTTAAGGATACTCATCAAAACCATCCAGGTCATCTATAAGCTGCAAGTATCTCCTATCCACCTTATTGTTCCACCCTCTACCCACCAATAAACTTTCTAATACTAGAACTACTGCCAACTTTACGACATCCTTGTCATTTTCACATACTGTAATCTTCTGGAACAACTCCTCCTTCCTTATTAATAACTTCGACCTCCCAAATATTTGCAATAAGAGGCTGCCTTTCTTCAAGAATTTGGGCATTGATGGGAGAGGAGGGGTAGAGTCAGTAAATTTCAAGCCACTAACCATACAAAATTCCTTTGGGGAAAGCTTTATGCTCGTCCTCTCATTCACTTGAAATAGGTAATCCCCCTTATGCCTCTTAAGGAGATGGTGGAAGGCTTGGGCAGGGAACATGTGTCACGTAACCTTACATTCAATATACTTACCAAAACAAGTCCTCTTAAATAACTTTGTATGCACTTTGTGCCTGTCAAAGTGCTCTTTTAATTTACTAATAAAATAATAACTTGACTTGTATTGGGGTTCCCCTTCATAAAGCTTATTCGGCAGTTTCCCCTTTTTCATTGTTTTTCCTGCAGTCGGCCGTAGACATATTTCCTATACAAATATGTTAGATTAAAAATCAATGAAAAGGGAATATAAAAATATTGTATAATCAAGATATTAATAAAGAGAATGTTTTTTATTTATTATCCAATGTTCCAGTTTCATAGTTTTCCAGTTTTATAGTTTTCCAATTATTGTGTTTCATGCTTTTCTACTTATCTACATATTTTATGTCAAATAACCAAAAATTTCAATTTCAATTTAATTTAATTTCAGTTCTATTTAATTCTATTTAACCACGTATATTTAATTTAAATTTATATTTTTCCAATTTTGTAGTTATTTAGTTCGCAGTTTGATAGTAACATGTAACATAATTTCTTCATAGTGGTCATTTTGAGACTAATTGATGCTTACTCATAACAAAAATACAAAATTTAATCCTTACATACTAGTCACAGCAAGCAATTTGTAACTAGTTTTGTAGTTATTCAGTTCACAGTTTTTTATGTAACAGTCACAATAATTTAAGAAATACAGGCAAAACCCAAATAAGACCAACTAAGGAAATTTGTTGACCAATTACATATGGGAAATGCAAGCAAAATCCAATGACTAAAATTAGAAAAAATAGCAAATTTATAAGAAAAATCATACCTTCAGATGAGGGCGAGGCCGAGATATTGCACTGCAGGCGAGGCCGAGATGAGGGCAGTGAGGGCAAGGGGAAGATGGTCGAGGCCGAGATGAGGGCAGTGAGAGTGGTAAGGGCAAGATGGCCGACGGCAAGATGAGGGCAATAAGGGAACTAAAGGTGAGGGCGAAATGACGGCTTCGGAAGGGAATGAAGCCAAGAAGACTAAAAGCTCTCCGGCGAGGGCGAAACAAACGGAAAGATGAAATCAGAAATGGAAAATATATGCTCTCCGAGAGGTGAAGGTGGTGACGGAGATGAACAGTCACGACCGAGGGAAAGGAGACACGACCGAGCGGCAGTAGACACCAAGAAGCAGGAAGAGTACTCTAGGGAGGGTGTTTCAGTCAAAAATGTTTCCACGTGTACAAGTTCTCACGTGAGCAAGTCTACTTTGGTAAATAGTAGAAACTTGCTCACATTCGGTTATTTCACCAAAGTAGGAGTCTACTTTGGTCAATTCCTCATTATTCGGATATAAAATATACATATTTTATTGTATATGATTTTTTGATGTCTGATGCACGTACTAGACATTAGGCAAAACTAAGTTCGGATCCAATTGTATTGGAATAACGTCAGAGATGGTATCCAATACGTACATAGGGAACCAATGGTATGATAGCATTGGCCCAATCCAAATTAGTTGTAAAATTAAGTTTATTCTGATCTACGCACAACGGAACATTAAAGCTCTATAGTGTGTCAAAGAATGTTATGACTCTCTCACTCAGAGTTTGTTGCTCTTGGTCAGTCTGATTTTAATTTTTCTATTTAATTTTATGAACTCCGATTTTTGTTTTCTAAATTAATCCCTGGTCCGGGTTGGGAATTCCAGGTCGGGGTGTTACATGGACCCCCTGCACATGGCCAAGCCTGTGACAGGGTCGACCCCTCGCTAACCACTGGTTTGACCATCTACACATACTTCATACATTTAGGCCCCATAACGTATTAATGCACATCCTTGTCAGATGCCTAGTGCGTGTGTGCGACAAATGTGGGTCCCAATCAAATTAGTGTCATGATGGCTCATGTGGAGTCGGCACGACTGCCCCAACTACCCTTGGACCCTATGGCCCATACTGTTCACCTGGACCGCCACTAATGTGGACCAAAATGGGCCTGAGCCCATACTTTGGTCCAACATTAATGGCCTAATAGTTTGACATCCTCTAATATTCATAGAGTGAGAATTAGTGTACCTTTTGTAGAGTGGCAGCATAGTGGAAGCAGCGGGCCGGCCAGGCGTTGGTGATTGGACAATTGATGAATGTGGATGGCTTTATCAAAATTCACTCCTACCGCTCATATAAACAAGTTATATTAGCAATAATCAATTTTGCATTCAAACAACAATAATAGAAAAAAGAACAACCGAATAAATACAAATTGACCATTGGGGCATCTACCCTAGGATGCTACCTTCTTCCATCACCAATGCCCCAATATAAAGCCTTTTTATGAGGGGATCTACCTTCTTGATTGATATAGAGATACCTCAATCTGCTCATATGGAAATCACTACAAAGTAGTAGGAGTGTCTCATAAGTATAATATATATATATATATATCTATTTTATATGCCTTTTTACCTTATTTGCTAGTATAGATTAGGTTAATTTAGTATTAGTTATGGTTTATTTAAATTAAGATAGTTATTAATATTTTTGTTTTATTATTAATTAATTTTAGAAGTTATTAGTAGTTTAGCCATGTATTTAAATCAAATTAGGATTTTAATTACATTCTACATGTCTAAAATATGATATTTTATATTTTGTAGGCAAAGTGCTCTTATGAAGGTACTTGGACAATGTTTGGAATAATTCAAAATAGTCTTGACATACATTAAAGTGATTTAGACAACTTGTTGGAGTTGTAAACAAGTAGGAAACTAACATGGACATGAAAGAAAGAGCTTAATGAACAGAAATTGGACATGATATTGTCCAGAAAAACTGTCCAAATTACAGAAACAGTGTAGTTTTAAGTATCAAACGGCTAAACATGATTTTGGAGAATAATTCAATACATGCCATCGAATGGGCATGAAGGGCAATCAATCGGGATCACCCGCAGTTTCCTAGTTTAAGCCAATTTTGAATCCCTTTCATATTTAAACTTCTTCCTACAGTTCTTATACCTATATAAAGACATATCTGGCTCAAAATTGGGGGATTCCAATATATGTTTTGAAGAGAAAAATGAATAAGAAGATGGAAGAGAATATCAAAGCATTTAATGGAGATTCAAGAGCTTCTTTCTACAATGGAAGGTTAGACTTTTCTTTTACTTAGGAGTTACTGAAGCGATAGATAAGTTTTAGTTTCCCTTCTTTTTAATTTAAATTTTAGTTGTGAATGATGATAATTGTAAGCTAAATATTTCATTTTTTAATGAAAGAGTTTTTAATGCTTATTCAAGTCTTTGTTGATTTATTGTCTTGTAGATGATAGATTGATGTGGTTTTGAAATTTTTATCGTTTCTAATTTTTGTGATTTAGTTTAGATGGTCATACAATAGTTTCAATGTTTAGATAATTAATGAATTGGATGAGTTATACTAAGATTAGATGAGTCATGCCTATGGCTAGTTTAGTGTAGATGATTCGTGCTATAATTAAATTCATGGCATGAACTATCTTCGACAATAGCACGAGTCATCTACACTAAACTAGCTATAGGCATGACTCATCTAATCTTAGTATAACTCATCTAATTTATTAATTATCTGAACACTAAAACTATTGGATGACCATCTCATCTAAATCACAGAAATTAGAATTAATAAAAATATAAAAACCACAACAATCTATCATCTACAAGACAATAAATCAACATAGTCTTAAATAAACATTAAAAGTTCTTCTATTAAAAAGGAAATCTTTATTATATAATTGTCATCATTCACAATTGAGATCTAAATTAAAAAGAAAAGAACCTGAAACTTATCTATAGCTTCATCAACTCCTGAGTAAAAGAAAAGTCTAGTCTTCCATTGTTGAATGAAGCTCTTTAATCTCCATTAAAAGCTTTGAGTTCTCTTCGATCTTCTTCTTTTTTTTTCTTTACAGAAAATCTACTAGAATCCTTTAATTTTGAGCCAAATGTGTATTTATATAGGCATAAGAGCCGTACAAAGATGTTTAATACGAAAAGGATTAAAAATTGGCTTAAACTAGGAAACTGCGCGTTATCCTGATCGATCGCCTTGCATGCCCATTCAAATGCTTATACTGCATTTTTTTCAAAAATCACATTGAGCTATTTGATACTTAAAATGCCATGTTCGATCGGCTACACTATTTTTATAATTTGGATAGTTTTTCTAGACAATATTATGTCCAATTTCTGTTCATTAAGCTCTTTCTTTCATGTCCATGTTAGTTTCTAACTTTTTTATAATTCCGAAAAGTTTCCCAAATTATTTTGAAGTATATCAAGACTATTTTGAATTATTCTAAAGATTGTCCAAGTACCTTGATAAGCTCACTTTGCCAACAAAATATTAAATATCATATTTTAGACATGTAGAATGTAATTAAAATCCCAACTTGATTTAATTAATACATGCCTAAACTACTAATAACTTCTAAAATTAATTAATAATCAAACTAAAATATTAATAACTTTCTTAATCAAAATAAACCATAACTAACTCTAAATTAAACTAATCCATATTAGCAAATAAGGTAAAAAGGCATATAAAATAGATATATATATTTCATACTTATCACTTCCCCATAGGTAAGACCAACCAAATGAGAAAGGCTATAACCACTTTTGCCAAACTCCCACTGAACAGTTCTATGAGAGTTAGGATAGACTTAAGGAACTTCTTAGGAGGTGTCCTCATCATGCTATCCCTAAGTGGGAATTAGTGAAATATTTTTATGAGGGTCTTACTGAACAAAGCCGTCATCTTGTTGATGCAAGTTGTGGGGGTACCTTTTTGTTAAAAAATGAAAACGAGACATGGAAACTTTTTAAGGACTTGAGTGAAAATTCTCATCAACAAGCTGTGTTGAATAGAAATGAGAGTGGATTATCTACCTTGAACAATGCTCCCTCTAGGGGTGTGGCTTGTATGAAGTCAAAAACCCATTAGACCTCTCCTCCAAAGTTGATACTTTGAGTAAGAAGCTGGACCTTCTTATGACTTCAACACATCAGGCCACTCCTTTCACTCAAGATGCATGCACAATATACCTTAGCCCAGCCCATACTATCATGGAGTGTCCCTTTGCATCTTAATTTTCTGAACTTATCCAAGATCATGTGAATGCCACCCAATCCTTCCCTAGGGCTAAGAACAATCCATTTTCAAATACATATAACCCTCAGTGGAGGAATCATCCTAACTTTTCTTGGCAGGCACAAAACTAAGGGGTTGTGGGCAACCAAGCCCCTAGACAACCATTCCAAGTCTTACCAGCTCTTATCTACCAACCTCAAGTGCAACCTTTGTATGTCCAACCCAATAGGAGTCTGAGTTTTGAAGAAAAGGTCTTGAGTGCCCTGCAAGGCCTTCAATTTCAGTCCTAACTCCTCAACTTTTACACACAATCTATAGCAAAATTAGAAGCCCAAATTGGACAACTAGTCAATGCTATCAATAAGCAAGAGATGAGGACGTTGCCAAGTCAACCTCTACAAAACCCTAAAGGTCAATTTTAGGAAGATGGAGCTCCTTCTAATGAACAAGTTAATTCCATAATGACCCTTAGGAGTGGGAGGATTGTTGACAAGAATGTTGGGGGAACACCAGTGACAGATGATAGGAGTGAGGAGTTAGAGAGGGCAGCCCCTAATGAGCCTCAAGTAGAAGTGAGTGCACCACATGAAAAGGAGATTGTATCTCCTTCCCCTTCCTCAAAGCCACAATCTAAGACCACTTCTGATGGATCTTATATCCCTAGGGTACATTTTCCTCAGTGTCTTGACATGGCCCCACCATTTAGAAAGAGCACAACTAAGATGGATGATATTCTTGAAACTTTTAAATAAGTCAAAATTAATCTCCCACTCTTAGATGTCATTAAGCAAGTCCTTGCCTATGCTAAGTTCCTGAAAGACCTATGCACTAAAAAGCGTAAATCTAAGACCCATGTGTCTAAGAAGGTCTTTCTCATTGAGCAAGTTAAGGACCCTAGAGTGCCTACTATTTCTTGTGTCATAGGCGATCACTCTATCCATAGAGCCCTCCTTGACCTTGGTATGAGTGTCAATCTACTCCCTTACTCGTTGTATGTGAAACTAGGGTTAGGTGAATTGTACCCTACATTAGTTACCTTATAGCTAGCTGACCATTTTGTACGTAAGCCTGGAGGAGTCATTGAGGAAGTCTGAGTGAAGGTTCACCGGTTTTTTTCCCTGTTGATTTTATTGTCTTAGATATGGAGACCGGTACCAACTCCACATATCAAATTCCTATCATTGTAGGTCGTCCATTCCTTGTTATAGCTAATGCATGTATAAATTGTAGGATGAGTGTAATGGAGATGATCTTTGGGAACATGAAAGTGCAACTGAATGTTTTTGATGTGTCCAACAATTTACTTACAACATTTTTATGGTACACAATTTTAGGTTTGATGCTTATGATAGAGGTCCATCTTTTGTAGCATCAGCCTATAATCAAGTCATGCCTTTTAATTTTTCTGCATCTACTTTTTGGAGACTTAAGAGAAGAGCCAATGCTAATATCTACTAGCCGCCCTAATATATTTGATAATGTTGGCAATGTCTGACTAACGACAATAAACTTAGCGGTTCTTGGGAGGCAACCCATGTTTTTGATATATTTCTTTTCCTTCCTTTTGTTTATTTTCTTTGCTTCATTTAGGTTTTATTTCCTTATTTTTCTCAACTTCTACTTTTTTTTTCTCATTATAGTTTTTCTTCTTTTATGGGATATAATATTTTAGGTTTGGGGGAAGGCTCATCACTTATATTTATTTCTTTTCTCCATTCCTATGTATTTCACTTTCAGGTGATATCTTTCTTTCCCTTTCTTACTTATTCTTATTATCGTAGTATATATTTTCTTCAACATTGAGAACAATGTTCAGTTTAGGTTTGGGGGTGTAGAAAGTTATTTTTCTTTTTGGATGTTTTAGAGTATTTTTTGTTATTTATTTTATTTTCTTTTCTTTTAAGTGGGTTTTATCGCTTATTTTGTTTTAAAAGCATACGTCTATTTTTAAATAGATCAATTTCATGAAGAAAGTTCAAGTAATTAATTAAGTGATGAAAATGATTAAGTGAGTAATTTTTATTTTATTTTCTTTATCTTGGATAATTATGCTTATATTTTTAAATCACATTTCACATACTTGAAACTTGTAGGAATATAATTTTATAATTTATTACTTATAATCATAGTGGGATATCTTTAACTGAGCATGTTTTTGAAAAACTTGGCAATTGAGTAATTTTTAATATTTTATGATAGATCATTATGTTTAGCTTTTATTTGAAATTTTTTTTTGGATAAGTGTATAATGAAAAAAAGAATGGAAAAAAAAATTGAAGAAAAAAATATAGATTGAATGAAAAAAATTAATGAAAAAAAAGTAAAGGTTTGTTTCTCTTTTTGCTAAGTAACTGGACCTTGTGCCTTATAAGGGATCACGTCAAAAGGTTAAAAGTTGAGATAAATTCTTTTATGACTTGCTTGGTTATGTAGCCTTCATAGTTCGAGTTATTAAGTTTGAGGGGTGTTTCAACACCTAGTGCCTTGAGCCAATTAGATTAGGGACACTAGCCTAACGCTTGTTACATGGACAATTTAGAAAGCTTAATAGAACTAAGTATTTCTTAAGTCATATTTTGAGGTATATTATGCTCTTATTCCCTGAATTTAATTAAAATTTGAAAGCTATTACATGAAGGTTTATTATGAGACGTTAAGGATGAAAGGTTATCATTGATATATTTTTGAGTTAGTGAACTTTAATGAGCTTGGTTAATGGGTCACATAAGATATGTTTGTTAATAAAGAATGAAATTGTTTGACTACAAAGTTTCTACACTTTATGTTCTTGAAATGTATATATGTAGTTGCACAATTATTTCTAAGATGGGGTTATAGAATGGATTATTCCTTACTTGAAAGTGATCAAATCGAAATTGTTTACTTGTTTCAAGCATTTGGGATTGGTTCTTTTTAAAAATAGTTATATATTTTAAAGAGAAGATTGTTTTTAGAATTTTTGTTTGCATATTTTACTTTATTTATTTTCTTAAGTTTAGATGTTTGTGGGTATCGTTACTGCAAAACCTCATGAGACACAACTTGTCCAACTGGGGACACTTAGGGTTTAAACGCTTGTTACATACACTAAATGCAATTGTGATTCCCTACAAAAGTGACATTTATTTATTTTACTAGATTAGTTGTTTTGTTTTGCTCGAGAACTAGCAAAAGATAGGTTTGGGTATTTGATAAGTATGAAATATATATCTATTTTATATGCCTTTTTACCATATTTTCTAGTATAGATTAGGTTAATTTAGTGTTAGTTATGGTTTATTTTGATTAAAATAGTTATTAATATTTTAGTTTGATTATTAATTAATTTTAGAAGTTATTAGTAGTTTAGGCATGTATTTAAATCAAGTTGGGATTTTAATTACATTCTACATGTCTAAAATATGATATTTAATATTTTGTAAGCAAAGTGCGCTTATCAAGGTACTTAGACGATATTTGGAATAATTCAAAATAGTCTTAACATGTTTTAAAGTGATCTGGACAACTTTTCGGAGTTATAAACAAGTTGAAAACTAACATGGACATGAAAGAAAGAGTTTAATGAACAGAAATTGGACATAATATTGTCTAGAAAAACTGTCCAAATTGTAGAAACAGTGTAGTCAATCGAACATGGCATTTTAAGTATTAAACGGCTAAACATGATTTTGGAGAAAACTTCAGTACAAGTGATCGAACGGGCATGCAGGGTGAACGATCGGGATAGCTCGCAGTTTCCTAGTTTAAGCCAATTTTCGATCCTTTTCATAATAAAGTTCTTCCTACGATTCTTATGCCTATATAAAGATATATTTGGTTCAAAATTGGGAAATTCTAAGAGATTTTTTTAAGAGAAAAATGAAAAAGAAGATGGAAGAGAACTCAAAGCTTTTAATAAAGATTTAGGAGCTTCTTTCTACAATGGAAGGCTAAACTTTTCTTTTACTTAAGAGTTGCTGAAGGCATAGATAAGTTTTAGTTTCTTTTCTTTTTAATTTAGATCTCAGTTGTGAATGATGACAATTATATGATAAAGATTTCTTTTTTTAATTGAAGAGCTTTTAATGTTTATTCAAGACTATGTTGATTTATTGTCTTGTAAATGATAGATTGTTGTTGTTTTCATATTTTTATCAATTCTAATTTTTGTGATTTAGAAGAGATGGTCATGCAATAGTTTTAGTGTTCAGATAATTAATGAATTGGATGAGTTATACTGAGATTAGATGAGTCATGCCTATAGCTAGTTTAGTGTAGATGATTCATGCTATTGTCAAAGATAGTTCATGCTATAAATTTAATTAATGATTATTTTTGAAGTAATTATAGCTTATAGCTAAGAATACTTATTTATATTCACACTAGATTTAGATTGAAAGTTAAGAAATTGTTATGGTTTTATAGTGGATTCAACTTCCTAAGTAACTTCCATCATATTAATCTCTTGCTTTTAATTTAGTAATTATTTCTTTTGCTTAATTTTAATTTTAAGTTTTTTTAGTTTTTAATTAATAAATTTCTCTCTTAGATCTAGTAATAATTTATTTGTCCCTGAGGTTCGACAACCCTTAAATACTTATCCTAGTACAATTACCTTGTATACTTGCAAAGGGTTTAATTATAAACAATCAGTGTCCTAGCCTTAATTGTGTGCTCCTAAACACTAAATCTGATCCAAGGTATGCAAGAGGAGGAGGGAATAAGAGCAGCCAATCCTTTTCCTAGGGAGGCGAGCTAGCCACATGAGAGAAAAGGTGCGTGGGTTCAAGAAAGGGATAGTGGGTGCTCTCTGTTGTGATCTAGTTAAGAGTCTAAGTGTGTAAGAGTGTGTTTCGGGCTCCGTTAATCACTTCCTTATATAGTTTCTTTAGCAGGTTTAAGGCTTATAAGCCTCCTATCTCAACTCTGTGTCAGATCTCTGGAGCGTCTCCTAGAACTTGTATTGGCTCAATAACATTGTAATCACAGAGGCCTAATGTAACACCTAAAAAATTTGGAAGAAAATTCTATCGTTAGTTAATTTCAGTCAAAAAATTAATCCCATTAATTTAAACTAGACCATGACGAAGCAGATGTTTGACCCCTTGACCATTAGAGGTAGGGGCAAAATCTTTCCTAGTTTAAGCCAAGAGTGTGGGTTTGCATTGTCAAACTAGTCAACTCGGTAACTCGAAACCCTGAAACCCTAACTGGTGGTTCAGGAAGGGTGTTTGGGTAAAGATGAAGATGATTATTTATACTTTTAGTAAACTATGGTCATGCAGTTTACTTGAGTATAGTTAAGGCAGCATGTCTCGTGTTTACTTTTGTTGTTTATTCTAACTATGAAATGGGGCTGGTCTTGTTAGATTGGGTAGTGGTTATTGAAGTTTTATATGGTAAAGATAACTAACTCCATGAAATAAAATAATTCCTCATGTAATTATGAAAGTTGGGATGTGTAACATGAGACTAAAATATTTCAATGTGCATCACATAGCATATTGTATGATCACATTAAATTCAGCTTATAAAATTATTTGCAAACTTGATACCATGAAGCATGTTGTTGCATGAGCATTCTCAGCACACAAATAGGTTGCATATTTATTGTGTGCTATAGTAGTTGCAGGCAGGCCTACTAAGCTTCAGCTCATAGGTGCTTGTTTGTATACATAGGTATGTGCAGAGTTGGTCGAAGATAGTAAAAGACTCATCACTAGCCAGTGATCCTATGTGTCAAACTTACCGCCACAATACCCTGAAATTTTGGAAATTTATGTATACCTTTGTAAAGATTATTTTTTTGTTGATTCCAACAAATATTTGGGGAGCATCGTTGTGAGATGAACTAACCTTAACAATTAATTAGCTTGTTGTCCTTTAGGGAAGGATTGCCCACACATCTTGGCTGATGGGTAATCCTTACACACATATAGATCCTTAGTAATCCTAGGTAATAACTATGCACTAGACATTCTATGGTGATTTCTAATGTTCACATAGCACAAATGCAAGTTCCACAATAGAGCATCGCCATTAGACATATAAGCAACATAGTCAAAATTAACTACTTCATTAATAAAAGTAGCATAGTTAGAAACATCAAGCTTGAATAGTCCCCAACTAAAGTAGTAGCAAATAAAACAAACCCATTCTTCCCAATTGTCGCATTGTACTCCTTCAACCTCACTTTTAATCCCTTTTTAGTCAGTAGTGGATTGAAATGAGCTTCCTCCTTATAGAAGGAGCATACAAGGCACAAGTTGGGGCCAAGATGTTACTAGCAGCTAAGGTAATCTGTATGTCCCTATTGCCTCTACATCATAGTAAGAATTCTTGCCCATGTACACTTTGTTCTGTCAAAAATGTAGATTGACCATCTCTCCCTTAAACCCCTTGATGAGTGCATCATGGATTGGCTTCAAGTCAATCCACTAGTTTTCCTATTTTAAATATGCACCAAACATCTCAGTGATTCTGCATATTATCTCCTTTCCTTTGTAGTTTCCCTAGTCATCCTTCCGTGGACAATTAGCTTTCAAGTGGACCATGCAACTACACTTGAAGCAGGGTCTGTGGGGCCTTTTATTCCCCTAGACAAAACTTTTATTCTTTATAGATTTTTGTCTTTCTTCTTGAATTAGTATGCCTAGGTCCATTTCCACCATTCCATTGTTCAATGGTGTTTTACACTAGGTTGGCAATAGCAACCCCAGTCAAGTTTACAAAGTTCCTACTCTTGTACACTATGACAAGCTTAGCAGTGAGAGTCTCCATGGTCAACATTTGGCGGTTTATATTGAGATATATTACCACAATTGCTTGTGTTTTGTGGAGACTATTCAAGAGTGATGAGATTTAGACCCCATTGCTAATTGGGTTCTCTAGGAACTCCAAGTCATATGCTATGATGGACACGACACTAATGTGCTCAAGCACTTCCTCCCCCTCTTTCATTTTCAGATCTAGTACTTAGTGTCTAACATCCTTACATTAGCCTCTATGTGCTCCCTATACCTTATTGACACTTTTTCCATTATTTCTTTGGCAGATTTATATTTTATAATGAGCCTCTCAACCTTAGGCTCAATGGAGGTAAGGCTAGTGACCTGGTTTTTGCATCCTCTTCTTTTAGCATGTCATAAGCCTTCTTTTGAGGAGAGGTGTCATTTCCTAAAAGGAGGTTTTTCCAATACATGCACTGAATCAGAAAGAGTGAAGATATGAAGATTTCTTCTTTTCCAATCTTCATAGTTTCCACTATTCAACTTCTTAGTTTTGCGGAGCTAAGAGTTTACCACCTTTGAATCCATATTGAGTTGTCAAAAAGTCTACAAAAACAAAGAACCAATAAGTAAGTATATTGTATAAGGCAGTAAACAAGTACTGCAACTTATAAGATCAAGCTTAATTGACTCTTAGTTAACTAGCAGTAAGCTACTTATTTAGTTTACTTCAAGCAAGCATTAAAATAGAGAAAACTAGCCCTGTTTATTGCTTGCTAAACTAAAAATAAAAAACCCTTAGGTTAATCGTATATTTTTCACTTTAAGCATGCAAAGGCAAAACAAACAAATAAAGCAAGTAAGAACTAATGAGTAGAGTAAACAACTAACCCTATTATCACTGCTAGAGTATGATTGGCTAGAATAATATCCACAAAATGAAAAGACCAAAACAAATGCCCTTAGTCGCAAACCAAAGACCTTTCAAAACATAATTATCCTTGATCATAAAATATTATCCAAATAATAACCAAGTATTCTCAATGCAATAAGATATAAAAATTAAACATGCATCAACATGAATGGCGGATTAAAAATAAATGCTCTCCAATGATCATTTGATAGTGCACTGCAGTTAATTGATCCAATTGCTAGAATTCGACAAAAGGTTGATTGATCGTTTGGGTTAGTGAGACCTGGCAGAGAGTTTGATCAATCACTTGATAAGCGATTGATCTCCCTTAAGTGCGAAAGAGGGAAAATAGCATTCTTTGAGCACAAAATTCTACAATGTAAAAAAGAGAAAACTAATTAATATGCAAAAATATATATTTTTGTTGCCTAATCAATAAATAAATAGAATTGACATAACAAGGAGTAAATAAGGATGGAATTTTTTTTCCCCCCAAAGAGCCTAGAAAAACCTTAACTTTCATCAAATCAATGCCTAATCACGAACAACTGGGCTCTGACACAACTATAGAGTGGTGGTGGAGGGGAAGCTGTGGGTAGGTCAGCCCTTGGTGATGGAACAAGTGATGAAAGTAGCTGCCTTTTTCAAAATTCACTCAAAATATGCATATAATATGAATAATATATATTAGCAATAATCAATTTTACATTCAGTCCACAATAGTAGAACGAAGAAAAAGTGGATAAATACAAAGACCTTTCGGGTGTCGTGTCCTGGGATGCTGCCTTTCTTCCGTCACCAATACACCAACATAAAGCCTTATAATAATGAGGGGATTTACCTAGTTGTTTGATGTAGAAATCACTGAATATGCTCGCATGTAAATCATTACATAGTAGTAGGAGTACCATAGCTGTTGTGAACATCCTAAGGGCTTATTATTAGGTAATTAGGTTAATTAGATAATTAGTATTTTTCTTTAATTATGCTAATGGGCCTTAGGTGCTTGTTAGTGAGCGCACTTAGCTAGTCTATTTAACTATAAGGGTTATGCCCTGATTTGATCATTAATGAAGTGAATTATTAATTATCTTTTCTCCCCTTCCTTCTGTGCCTCTCCCCTTTCTGTCCGATGGCCATACCATCCACTCTCTCCTTTCCCGTCCTCCCTGTGCCTCTCCCGTTTCCTACGTTGGCTACCACGCCGTTGTGGACAACTGTCCACAACAATAGCCTTGATTGTGTGCTCCCAAACACCCATTTAATCCAAGGCATAGCACACGAGGAGGAAGTGAGAGTGGCCAATCCCATGCCTAGGGCCATGAGCCAATCCCATGAGAGGGAGGAGGCATGGGTTAGAGAGAAGGTGAATGGGTGTTCCCAATTGAGAGCAAATTAAGAGTATAAGTGTACATGTAAGAGAAAGTGATTAAGGATCCCCTAACCACCTCCTTATATAATTTCTCTAGCAAACGTAACACTTAATAGGCCTCCTTTCTAAACTGTGTCAGATCTCTAAAGGGCCTACCATAATGTGTATGGGCTCAGTCACACTCTCATGAACGTGATAGGGTCAAGCCCTCAACTATCCATGTGGTCCCACTGCATGTACGCTAAGCAGAACTTGACCCTGCAAGGTGCACATGGCAAAGCCTAACATGTGCCTTGTGAGTATGTATTAAGATGATGTGGGTCCCATAGAAAACGTATGCTGCAATGCTAGTGCAGTTGGCGTGACCACCCTCACTATCCTTCGACCGAGTGGACCACTTCTAGCTCATCCAAGTAGGTCTAGGTGGATCATATGGGACCGAACCCATAGGATGGTTCAACACTTTCACTCAGGGAGACCTGGTATGCAAACGCACAAGTTGGGTTAGACATATTTGAATGACCTTATTCAAATGCAAATAAGAAAAGAGCAATGCTTTTCCTTGCCTTCTTTTATTACTAGTTCCCTGTTTAATGGCACTTCTGATTTAAAAATAACTACCTTAGAACTAACATTTGCCTAAAAACTTTCCCCAAAATATCAAATTATCAGTTAATTAATGCATCATATTTATATATCTTACCTCCCAAAGAAGTCAACATTCCCAGAGCCAACTAAATAATCCTTGGTGGTAGGTTCACTATGGCTGGGCATATGTCTATATCATCTGAAACAGCTATCTGTTGTTTGTTGTGACAAATACTTAGATTTTTCTAATTCTTAGACACCAAAACAACATCATTTTGTTCCTTTATGTGAGAAAATTGAAAGAAAGATACCATTTTGTCTTATATATACAATGCTGCATGCGAAATCCTTCCAGTGTGCAGCCGCAGGCCGCCGCCAGTGTCCGAGATATAATTATTTTCGCTCTTCTTCAAGGAAGCACTGAGCTTACCGTGAAATATGGTATATCCTCATGTTTGTATCATTTCTGGATGAATTCAACTGAATTGTCAACAAAATTTGACTCATGTTTTCTGTGGTCAGGCACTTTGTAGCAGATTTAATGGCAAATGCACAACGCTGCAGAAGCCAAAGCTTGGAGGGACAAGAGCCGTCCTATTTGTCTATGGTTACTTCTCCCACCTCGTTCACATAAATGGTTGGTATTGTATCTTAACACACTTCTAATCAACGACTTGAATTGAATGGCTTTTGTAGCAATGGAGGGGCTTGAAAACATGGCATTTATAGCGAATGCTGTGAGCTTGATCACTTACTTCACAGGCTACATGAATTTCGGCCTGGCCAAATCCGCCACCACTCTCACAAACTTCATGGGTACTTCATTCATGCTGGCCCTCTTTGGGGGATTCATCTCAGACACGTATTTGTCAAGGTTCAAAACCTGCGTAGTATTCGGATGCATTGAACTGCTGGTGAGTACCTAAAAACTGAAAAGCCTGTGCAATTAAGTGCCTCAGTTACCAAAATTTCGCCCCTGCTGGCTGCTCATTGTCAGAGGACTTAAACTTCAAGTCCATCCTATAAAGCCATGCTTATATTAGCCGTATGTGTTGTTCTGAGTCCACCTTGCGTCTAATGCAAGAATGGCACTTCACGAACCACTGCTTGTCCCAGAACTATTGAGATCACGCAGCGACTGAGTTATGTGGCATGATTTTTGCAGTGAGGTAGCATTTTTTTTATCGATGGGTGGGATCCATGTCCCCACGAAGGCTATTTTTTTTTTTTGAAGGAAAAAGGCCCCGTATTTCTCCATAGGAAGGCAGCGATTCATCCCTTGGATTAAAGAACCTAGGTGTACCATGAGAGATTTTGGGAGAGCTTATGTGTCATTTTGTTTATAGCCATGCTTGGTGAAAATTTTATCGGGGCACATAACACCATTGACTAGTTAAAACACTAATTAGTGCAGGGAAAGAATTTATTGCATGTGTCATGGATGGAGTAATTGGTGTTTAAACAGGTCTAGAGTGACTAGTTACCATGACCAAAGCCCAATTACCAGCCCACATGAGGCTCTGACCGTGGTACATAAAGGGGCACTGAACCATGTTTGGAGCCCATGTGGGCTGGTCACGGAACAGGTCGTCGAAAATTGGTCAGGAGCATATTTTGCTTGGTGTTTTGCAATAATTTTTCACCTTCAAGACACTAAGTGGTGGATTGTTTAGATAATTTACTAGACAGCCTTATGCTCTCCTTAAGGGTGTGTGAGGATTGAAACTTTTGGCATTTCTTTGAGCAATTCATTAAGACGCTTACAAGGTTAGAATTAAAGAGTACTATTGAACATTTCTCTCCCATGAAGTTTAGAAATGTGTAGGTAAGAGCACAATATATAATGAGCGCAATAATTACGTCACATGACATTGACTTACCCACTAGTCATATCCCATACTTCAACCTCATCCTTTTCTAATTTAAGGCAAGTTCACATTTAATATTTGGTCCATCTTTTTTAACATTGCACAAAATATATAACTCTACTATTGAGTGTCATATTATATTATTTCTCACCATTTATGTATTTAATATTCATATCCTGTAAATTAGTTTTCTAAATTATTGATCAGTTTGCCATCAATATATAGTTTCACGAGCAATTTTATATTTTGGTATTTTATTTAATTTCCTTAAGATCAAGGTAATAATGATAGTCAAAAAATATATTCTCATTCCATGTTCCTTTACCCCACTTATCCAGGGCTATGTTTTATTGACCATTCAAGCCCGATTTGAGTTCTTGAGACCCACGCCTTGCCAAGGGCTAGCTGCAATCAATGGCAACCAATGTGAGGCTGCTAACAGTGGCCAATTGGGCATGTTCTATTGTGGACTCTACTTAGTTGCACTTGGAACCAGTGGCCTAAAGGCCGGCCTCCCCTCTCTAGGGGCTGATCAGTTCGACGAGAGCAATCCCAAGGAAGCAGCCAATCTCTCAAGCTTCTTCAACTGGTTCCTCTTCAGCCTCACCTCCGGTGCAGTGGCCGGTGTCACATTTGTGGTGTGGATCAATCAAAATCGTGGGTGGGACTGGGGTTTCGGTGTGTGCACGGTGGCTGTATTTTTTGCACTTGCGTTCTTGTATATGGGCAAGTCATTTTACCACAACAATGTCCCCAAAGGCAGCCCAGTACTTCGCATTCTGCAGGTAATTTCTATGACCCTGCTTTGTGTACCAATATATTATAAGTTCTAATCTTATGCTCCTTTATCATACTATATCTTATATAGTAGTTGCTGAACAGTCCCTGTCTATCAGATCATAACCAGCGCGGAAGTGTTGCAATCTTGGCTAATTTTCTTTTATTCTATAAAGTAAATTGGGCGATTATAATTTTTATTTTGGCACTATTTTATCATTATTTTTACTCTTAATTTTTATTTTATTTATATTTTATTTCATTGTGTTCTTTAATACATATTTAAAGTGATATTGGATCTGAGAATATTTTAATAAAATTATTTACTTCGATTCTCTTATATATCTTATCACATTTGAATATAATATTAGTGGCTAATAAGGAATAAATTCTATTTTTTATATAATTTTGAAATGTTATATCCTGCAATTCTAAACTCGGAGTCGTGCATTCTTACAATATGCTTAGAAAGCTCTTATGAGTTATATTAAATATACTACTAGTCTATATTTTACTGAACACTTTTGTGGGGCCCCTCCCGAAGAGCTTTATCAATTGAGACTCAGTGCTAAACTACTCCTGAATATAAAGAATGTGTTTTACAACTCACAGTCTATTAATACTATTATCTTCCCCATCCTATGATAAAATATTTAGCTCTAAAATTTGGACACAGAGTTGTGTACTATAAATGTATTTAGGTTTATGCAAAGTTTGTGAGTACAATCATTATGATCGAAAAAGGATATAAAGCAATTATAGTACGCAAAGGAGGCCTTTATTCAATATTTTCTTTAGCTGTTTTTTGTCTTCTTTTATCTTATCTAATAGTTTTTAAAACTCATTATACCTGTGCATTATTGATACTATTGATAACAAAATTCTATTTTATTTTTCTATTTTTTGGAATTGATCAGGTATTTGTGGTCGCTGCCCGGAACTCAAGGCTACCAGTGCCAGGTGCAATTGAAGAACTGCATGAATTAGATGACAAAGAGGCCTGCATAGAATACGAAATCATCAAGAGAACGGATCAGTTTAGGTAAATAATTATAGTGGCATTGCGATCTCAAATTCCGGTTAAGTTGGTAGCCAAGGTCTATATTAAATTGGCAAGGATCACTGTAGGTTTCTAGACAGGGCTGCAATCATAAAGAAGCCGCAGGGACCATCATCAGAAATGCTGGTAGGACCATGGGACCGGTGCACTGTGACACAAGTGGAGGAGACTAAAATCATACTGCGAATGCTCCCCATCATCTTCAGCACCATTTTCATGAACACATGCTTGGCCCAACTCCAGACCTTCTCAATCCAACAAGGTGTCACCATGGACCCGAACCTCTTGGGCTTCCGGGTTCCAACTCCATCCCTACCAGTGATACCTCTCCTCTTCATGATTGTCCTCATCCCCTTATACGACCGTGTCTTCGTACCGGTCGCCCGAAGAATTACTGGCTATCCGAAAGGTATTCGACTCCTCCAGCGGATCGGAATTGGGCTGGTGTTGTCAGCAATATCCATGGTCATTTCTGGCTTCGTTGAGACACGCAGGAAAAATGTGGCCATTGAACATAACATGGTTGATTCTGTGGGGACGCTTCCAATCAGTGTGTTCTGGTTAGGCTTCCAGTATGCAGTGTTTGGTGCAGCAGACATGTTCACATTAGTGGGCCTACTGGAGTTCTTCTATGCCGAGAGTTCAGCCAGTATGAAGTCCCTTGGAACCTCCATCTCCTGGTGCTCTTTGGCATTTGGGTACTTCGTCAGCTCGGCTGTGGTGGAAGTGGTGAACAAGGTTAGTGGAGGGTGGTTGGCTAGTAACAATCTTAATAGAGACAAGCTAAACTACTTCTACTGGCTGCTAGCTGGGATAAGTGTGATCAACTTTGGGGTCTATCTGATTTGCTCGTCCTGGTACAAGTATAAAAGAGTGGAGGTGAAAAAGCCGCAAGGTGTCAATGAATTTGGGTCTAAAAAGCCAAAGAACATAGAGCTTAATTAACTTTTATATGTGGGGGCCTTGTTGTTTTCCTAGTTTGATTTTTGTACTTTGTATCGCTAAGTTTAGGATATGTTGAAGATTACTACGACTTGCCATAGCATAGCATGAAAATGCTACATATGCTTGGGCCACGTAGCCACACACTACATGTGCCATAAATCCCATATGTAGAGTGGACGGCCCTATGGAAGCATGGCGGATTGGAGGTGGCGCACCAATCAAAATTTAATCTTTTCGATTAGTCTACGAAATTATGTAGATAATCTCCAATCAAGGAGCAATATAAAACCATTCAACATAAAGCATGCATAAAGGACATCAAATTAGAAGCAAAAACCTACTGACCTTGGGCTGTCCAGCCCTTGGCATGCCCTTGAATCCTTCGATTCTCTCTTCTAATCGTAAAGGAATCAAGTAGGGAGAGGAGAAATACCTTATATATATTGATCACTTAAAGCCTTCACTTTTGGAAGCAAAACTCAGTAAGATGACGACCGAAAGCCCTCTTCTTCAAGCACCATCCAGCAGGGGATTAAATCCCTCTCTTGCACCACATCCAAGAAGGCGGAGAGAAGGAGTTAGGGCCCAGCCAGCAAGGGTTTCACCAAGAAACCCTAGAGGGGAGGCTGAACCACAAAGGAGAGGGGGGCCGGATTGGGAGAAGGGAGAGGAGAGGAGGGAGTGGACTCAATTAGGGCTCCTCTCCCTCTTCTTTCCCTTTAAATACTCCTCTTCCTTTCACCAATTAAGCTGGGCTTAAATCGGGCTTTTGTGCTTTCCTGAAATGGGTCTTTCCTATTAAGTTTTTAGGCTTATATTAAGAGGGTCATATATAATGGGAGCAGACTCAATCTCTCAAAGCCCGCGGAGGCCTGGACCCCTTGCACATAGCCAAGCCCCAGACAGGTTGACCCCTTGCTAACCATAGGTCCCACAATCGACACATAATTCGCTCGTCTGGGCCCCACAACATGTTAATGCACATCCTCGTCACATGCTTTGTGTGAGTGTGTGACGTAGGCAGGTCCCAGCCAAATTAGTGTAACGATGGTTCATGTGGGGTCGGCGTGACCGCCCCCACCACCCTTGGATCCCGTGGCTTGTACTGCCTCACCTGGACCGATCAATGTGGACCGAAAAAGGGCCCGAGCCCATACCATGGTCCAACATCCCCTACTATGGGTGAAGGGTTTATATGGTTTAACAACGACTTGCACTAGTCGTATTGAAAACCAATGCTATCAGCTTGCTTAGAAAATAGATCTGTCATTAAGGCCTTAGTGAACTGATCTGCCAACATCTCAGTAGTAAGAATATGACTAACAGTCACTTTTCCCTTCTATAGCATGTCGAAAATGTAATAGTAATGCACATCAATGTGCTTACCTCTAGTACTGATCTCCCCATTTTTAAGTGTTGACAATGTTTCCAAACTATCTCAATAAATCTGGACATGAGCATCAGTCCCGTCTTCTAGCCCCAATCTTTATAGAAACTCCTTTATCCATACTGCCTGGAAAGCTGCAATGCTGCATGCGTAAAACTCAGCTTCCAACGTAGACTTAGAAACATTCCCCTATTTTTTGCTAGCCCACGATAGGTACCTTTTAGCTAATGACAAACTTTTCGCCTAATAGGTGAGTTTTAAACTCTTAGACCTAAAAGGTACCGAAATTCCCTCATCACCACTTTCTATTTCTGAAGACTACGGTCTGTGTGGTAATGGCTCAGCAAGCCTACCACAAAATTCAAATTAGGCCTCGTACAAGTTATGACATACATCAAGCTACCAATAGCCTATGCATATGGCACTGACTCCATTTGGAGTCGGTCTTCCTTAGTCCAAGAAGTCATATTCTTAGAGAACATTGTACCCTTGTAAATAAGGGATTTAATGGTTTTCCAACCAATAACATTGAAGCATTTGAGAACGCTCACTATGTATGAATCTTGAGATATACTAAGCTTTTTAGCCTTTCTATCTCAGTCAATTTTCATCCCGAGGATGTATAATGCCTCACCCATGCCTTTTATCTCAAACTGGGTTTTGAGCCATTCATTTAAACTAACAATCATACTTATGTCATTCCCCATCAGGAGTATGTTGTCTACATACAATGAGAACACCATATACCTAGCCCCATCCCTGAAGGTATAGACACAGTGATTGTGTTCATTCACTATGAACCCAAACTCACTAATCACCTTGTGAAAAGTAAAGTATCATTGCCTCGGAGATTGTTTTAAGCCATACAATCATTTTATTAGCTTGCACACATTGTGTTCCTCTCCAGGAACTACGAAACCCTCAAATTGTTCCATGTAAATCTCCTCCTCTAAATCTCCATTTAGGAAGGTTGTCTTTACATCCATTAGGTGTAGCTTTAAATCATAGTAAGCAATGCATGCCAAGAGACATCTAATCGAGTCAAATCTTGACACCAGTGAGTATGTCTCTTTAAAGTCTATCCCATACACTTCAGTGAACCCGTTGGCCACTAATCTCACTTTGTACTTATCTATAGACTCATCAGCCTTAAGCTTTTTTTTGAAGATCTATTTACACCCAATGGGTTTCCACCCTTCAGGTAGATCCCCTATCTCTGAGGCCTTGTTCTTAAGGTTATAGTCCATCTCTTCCAAAATCGCATTCTACCACTCATGAGCGTCTAAAAGAGTTAAAGCTTGCTCAAGGGTAATCGGGTCATCTAAAATGGGTTCATCTAACATGGCATTGTCTCCCATTGCATTTTGTAGAAGTCCCTCAACAGTGTTGAGGGTCTTCTTTCCCTAAATGACCTGGGTTCCAGTTTGGATTGTCTTTTATCTAATCAAATTACTTCCTCTAAGGAAGTGCTAGGATCAACCTCTTAAACAACTTTGAACAAATCGACTCTTTTGTTAGGTATTCTAGGTTTAATTTTTCTTCTAAGAAATAAGTGTCTCTAGACTTAATTACCTTCATTGTTCCATCCGTGTGGTGAACCACAAATCTATACCCCTTAGAGTAGTCACAGTAACCAATAAAGTACAACTTCATTGGTTACTGTGCACTTTATTGGTTACTGTGACTACTCTAAGGGGTATAGATTTGTGGTTCACCACACGGATGGGACAATGAAGGTAATTAAGTCTAGAGACGCTTATTTCTTAGAAGGAAAATTAAACCCTAGAATACCTAACAAAAGAGTCGATTTGTTCATGGGGTTTAGCTTAGACCTATGCTGGTCAGGCACCTTTACGTGTGCCCTAAACCCCTACACTCTAAGATGCCCTAAGTTTAGAGGTCGACCCATCCATAACTCATAAGGTGTCCATTGGACTACCTTTGTGGGTACGTGATTAAGGATGAACACAGTGGTGTCTAAAGCCTCAGCCCAGAAGTTAGTTCCTAACTCAAAGTGATTTAACATGGCCCTTACCATGTCCATAAGCATCGTGTTACACCTTTCAGCCAATTTATTTTGCTGTGGAGTGTACGGTAGGGTATATCAATGAACTATTCCTTGATCAGTACAATAATCTTTAAATAAGTCAGAGGTGTACTTGCCACCCCTGTCAGCCCTCAGAATTTTTACCTTCCTCCCTAACTGAGTCTCTACCTCATCATTAAATTCCTTGAATTTATCTACGGCCTCAGACTTCCTTTTTATTAGATACATGTACCCGTATCTTGAATAGTCATCTATAAATATGTTGAAGTAAGTCATCGCTCCGTGGGTCTAAACATTCATGGCTGATAGATATCAAAATGAACCACCCCTAACAGTTCATTTACCCTTTATCCCTTTTGGAAGGATTGCCTACTCATCTTTCTTGATAAGGAAACCTCACTCACACGTAGGTCTTTCGATATTTTGGGTAACAACCGAGCGTTGGACATCTTATGTAGTTTATCTACATTCACATGACACAAACGCATATGCCACAACAGGGCATCATCCATAGACAATACAATATACTCTGAAGCACTTATTTTATTAGATTTTGGAGAGTTCATTACATCTAAACAATATATACCATCTACCAAATAAGCAATAAAAAGTACAGTCCCACTCTTGCCCACAGTGGCCTCGCTCCCCTTGGACCTGACTTCAAACCCCTTCTTGGTAAGAATAGGGATTGAAATCAGGTTCCTCCTGACAAAGGGAGCTAAGAGCACATAAGTGAGCACTAAAGTAGACCCATCCTTCAAAGGGCTCCTGTAGTTCCCCATAGCCTACACCTTGCAGTATGTATTATTTCCCATGAAGACTTTGTTTTGACCTAGCATCAGATTAATCATCTCTCCCTAGTTCCCCTCAAATGAGAAAAATGAACTATAGCCCCTAAATCTAGCCACCAAGTCTTCTCCTTGATGTCAGCAATCATCACCTCTAAGACAACACACACAATCTCTTTGTTCTTGCCCTTGTTGTTTTTATTTGATTGGTCATCATTTTGGGGGCAATTAGCCTTGAAGTAGCCCACCTAGCTACACTTGAAGCATACACCCTGGGGTTTATTATTCCCCTTTCTAATGCCCTTGTTCTGAGGATTCTTCCTCTTCTTCTTGAAAGCTCTCTTGTTTGAAGGACAAGGCCCCTATCCACCCTTTTTGTCTCCACCATAGTTCTGTACTAGGTTGGCAGTAGCAGCACCACCATAAGCATTCACATGGTTCTTTCTTTCCTACTCAAGCCTAAGCTTAGTAGTCAGAGCCTCCATTGTGATCTTGTCGTTACTCATGTTGAGGTAGACCACCACATTCTCCTAAGACTTAGGGAGGCCGTTCAACACTGTAGACACTTGGACTCCCTCCGAGATGGGATCATCTAGTGTCTCCAAGCCAATAACAATGATGGACATGACACTAAGATGCTCATTCACATCATCTCCCTCCCTCATCCTGAAGTTCTAGTACTTGGAGTGTAACATCCTCTTATGAGCTTCTGAGCTTCTGTCTGCTCCCTGATATGCTCATAATATAACCATTTATATACCCTAGTTTTATGCATTGTAGGGTTAATTTTATATTAATATTGGCTTATTAGAGTTTAATTCTATTTTCCAGGGTTTGATGAGCTTAATTGTTGAAATTGCTATTTTGAAGCATTCATGATGAATTTTTGTGCAAGAACAAGTTCAAGTTGGAAAATTCCTTTACAAAAACAAAGTGGATGGTCAAGTGTTTAGAAGTAGTAAGGACAAAGAATGGAAAACACACAAAACAGAAAAGGGTAAGGACATGATAGAGTGAGAATAGAAAGATAAAGAAATAGCAGAAAAGAGGAATAAAGTAAAACAAAGGAAGGGAATCCAAATCGGAAGACCAAATTCAGAAGGCAATGAATCACTTAAGTTTGGAAGGAATCATGCTAATATGATAGTGGTAGGACCCATGTACAATAAAGAGATTGTTAGATGGAATGATGTTGAGAAGGAAAAGGAAAGTGAAAGCTTGCTCAATATGTAATCTCCATATTCAAAAAATCCGGCTAGTCAATTGATGGAAATAGAAAAGTTGGTTGTGGGGCATTAATTACACCAAAAATAAGACTTACTTAATGGAGGAGACTACTAAATGAAGTCATGATGCCTTAGATAGTGGAATTCTAGTTGGTAAGAAGTAGTCAATCGAACAAGCATGTGGGATTATATAAATGCCAGCATGGGATGAACAAGAGAGATGCAGCCAATTGTGGAGATGCACCAGCTGCCATCTTCTTTCCATGAGTAATCAGCAAGGGGCATGAAGGAAAAGTAACAAAAGGTGCAGCAGCCAGCGGGATCAATCTGAGAACAAATCAAAGAATAAGAAGAAGAAAAAAAAAAGAATGAAGTTGAGATTAAGTTGGCCAAGTTAGAGTTTTTATTTTCTTTATGATTAATTTTCTCTTAAGTTTCTTTTTTCCTATGGAGATTTCATTTCTTAGGTCAATGAGTAGCTAAAAATCTTTGCTAGGGCATACATGAAACTTCCTTAAATTATAAATTTTCATGATTATGAGACTTGATTAATTTTTCTTAATGATGGATATAATGTTATTTGTTTCTACCTCTTTAATTGATGAGATTGATTTGATATGAGTTTAGTCATGCTTCTCTCATGATTTAAATTATTTTTTATTAGTTGTATTACTTGGTCTTGTCTTGTTAGGAACAATTTTTTTTTTATTGTATATGAGAGCTTAATGATGATATTTTTCACAGTAACAATTTTTGAATTTTAGATTATTACGAGATGAATGTGAAAAAAATGATTAATGATCATACTTATGAGTTTTTATGATTTAATGAATGAGGGTTCCTATGCCCTAGTGTTTTGTTTTTTTCTTAGTGTTTTGTTTATTTGATAGTGTTTTGTTTATTTTGCTTTGTTTTCTCATTCTTCAATTAAAACTTTAGAATTTTAATTTGGAGAGTTTAATTGCCTTTAAATTCTTATTGCCTTTTGTTAATTACTTTAGTTAAGTCATTCTCTATATATTTGTTAACTAAATTAAGGTTTACTTTAGTTTGATTAAATTTTGTTTTTCGATTTCGAGTCTATGTGGGATCAACACTCAATTTAGCCGCTTAACTACTATAGATTCATGCGCTTACGAGTAAACAATTAAAATTTAACAACACTCCCTATACCTAACAGAAATAGCTTCAAGAATCTCTCTTGCAATCTTGTACTTCTCAAAGAACCTTTCCATCTTAGGCTCTATGAAAGTTAATATGGTGGACCTAGCCTTGTTGTAATCATCCCTCACCTTTTCATAAGATTTCTTCTGAGCAGTTAAAGAACCTTCTGGCAATGGCTCAATGATCTTCAATTATCTGTTCAATGACATAAGTAAGATCAGAAAAAGTTAGGATATGGTATCATTTTCTTCCACACCAGATAGTTGTCAACATTCAGCTTCTTAGTCTTTCCTACTTCTAATGTAACATCTTGGAAGCTATTATGCAACTACAAAGAAAAAGGCAGAGAAGAGAAAATTAATACTATGAAAGGCTAACAGCTTCTTAAGGAATAATTGCTAAGACTCTCTCAATCTAATAATAAGGCAAAGAGACAATTGAGGAAATTATGTTGAGTTACTTAATTTAGGTGCACCTTAATTAGGGTTTTAGTTACTTTCTAGTGTAAACCCTAACTACCTCAAGGAAGTTGCCCTAATTAAGCTATTTAGGAGTATATGATTTTTAGAATTCCCTAAACACCCAACTCATCACATAAAACATAATATAAAAAATATTGGAGGTTGCTGGAATTTATTTTTTCTGTCTAGAAAATTTTTTGTGCGAAATTTCAAAATAGCCCTAGGGCTATTTTAGTCTTTTCACTCTTAATTAACACACCAAACCTTTGCACCCAGCAACTTTTCAAAGATTATTCAACATAATGAAAAACAATTCAGGACAGAAAAATAGTAACACAGCCCATATAAATTTACAAAAATGCCCCTAGGGCTAAAACAGTCAATTCACGCATTGTTTAAACCAAAAAATTAATTAAATCTAATCAAGACAAATTAATTTCATCTTGATGACCAGTAAGTGAGTGTGTGGGAAGAATGTGATCAGAGAATAAAATTGGGCAAAATAACAGAAGGCCAAAATTACTGTTATGCCCTTACATGCATCCAAACGCACAAATCACCGTTAAACTCTTAATCACCAAATTTCCAGCATTCCAATCATTCATATCAGTCCAATATACATTCAATTTCAACTTTATATCAAAATCCTTATGGATGGTACTTATAGATTAATCAATTTTTGATTTCCCCTTTCCTAGCATACAAAACCCTAGATCGGGTAAATCAAAATGAATTTCAATCAAATCAGTGACCACCGACCCCAACCTAGGCTCTGATACAAATGCACGTGACATGCCATCAGCTTGCGGGATTCTCCTATAAATTGAAACTTCCATTCATTCTTCAAGATAAGTTTCTGGAGTCATTATGAGTCCATTTTCTCCATTCAAAAAGTGTTCTTACCTAATTCGAGGGTGTTCTATGCAACGGAAGCATCCATTTCTTGAGTTAGCAACCTTATATAAGATAAATGTCCCGGGGCAAGGGGAGGTTCTGCCCACTGCCTACGGGCACATGAAGGGTAAAGTGTCTCAAGTAAGGGAAGATTCTGACCGTCGCCTACGGGCGTGTTATGAGAAAAGTGTCTTGAGCCAAGGGAAGGGGAGGTTTTGTCGTAGCCTACGGGCACGAAAAGTGAAAGTGTTCCGGGTCAAGGGGAGGTTCAGTCCGTAGCCTATGTGCACAAAAAAAGAGTTTCTCGAGTAGATCTAAATTTGTTTTCTTCCATTTAATAGGCGTTCTGACCTAAATTGAGTGTGTCGGACATTGTAGCGGGGTTATTTTCTTGTTAGAGACCTCTAGAACCCTAGAATTGGCCATCCAATTTCGTGGTGTCCAGTTTATCGGCTTCAAACTCATGCGGAGAGTGAGGTAGAGGCTTTTATCCTTTCTTAAGGCATAATCATGAACTTTGGTTGCATTTTTAACTTATTATTTATATGAGTCTCTCATGTTATGCATTAGAGGTTACTTTCAAGTTATGATTTATGATTTCTGCACATATATTCGATCTGTCGAACGGTTAATCATTGTGATAGAATATGATTTATATATCATATGTTTATAATGCTATTATGAATATTCGATTAGTTGAATGATTATCCACTAGAAGCGGATATGTTTTATATGCTGTATACTTTACGATTGCCTCATATATTATAGATTAATTGAATATTTATTTGTGGTTTTTGATGATACATGTTGGAGCATGTGAGATAGAGACAAACTAGCTTCGCCACTATTTTCATTGTGAATGAATACATTATGTTTGAAAGACGGTTTTAGAGGACTCGACATTCTTGAAAGGATGATTCTCAAGATTATTTTTGAAAAGATGTATAAGTATGGTGATCAAGTCACTGAAGTGGGACAAAGAAGGGGTAACTGTCTCATTGGAATGTGCGACCAACCTTGCCTTTGTAGTCGTTGATAATAACTCTCTCATGGCTTGTAAAGGCGAAGCTAGTGTTTTTAAACGGGTAAACATTGGGATAGAATGTTTTAAAAGAAAATAGCCATTTTTGGAGTCTGAGAACTCTAGGATATTTTGATGGGAGTCTGGGACTGAAGATTATGAGTTTGGGACTCAAGAGTGTTTTGGTTGTCCAGATCTATTATTGGGTGCCCTAATAGAGCTCCGTTGACTAGTTAAGGGCATAATTAATCTGGTTCATAATCGGATGCACGGTACCTATTTTAGCCTAGTAAGCCCCTAACGAAGGGCAAAACCCATAATTAGCCCCTAACGAATGACACATATCAAGGCTACGCGCGCTACGGTAGAGAGTATCATGGGAAGACTCTCTACTCTCTAGATCCCGATGCCCCACGAGCACGGGTGGCTCTTCTATCCTCAAGCATGAAATGTTTTGAGATGATCTGTAGAGGAGTAAGAGGTCTCTGCTTTGTACCTGCAGTAAATTCCTATTAATATATATATATATATATATATATATATATATATATGTCTAGGACATTAGCAGTAAGCCATGAGAGCTTACAAACCCTATAAGCATCTTCGATACGTAGGAAGAAGCACTAGGGGTGGTTTAAGGTGAGTGGCACACCCTGTTTTCATGAAAAATACTATATATGATATGTGTTGTGAAACTGCCATGTGTTTATTCATGCATGATCATATAAACTCCCCTATTGAGTGTTTTAAAATACTTACCACCCCCAAGACTTTGCAGGACTCTATTGTGCGGGTAGAAGGGGCTACTCTAAGTTTTATCGATGTGATTTCAAGGATTTCAACCGCATCAAAACGAGTAAGAACTCTCCTTATTATTGCACTTCATGCCACAACCTTGACAAAAGGGCTCCTCGCCGAGATTGTGACGATATGTAGTGTGGCCTACATAAAGTTATTAGTTAATTAAAAAATTCTAATAATAAATAGAGAAGGGCTAGCCAAAACTAAGACTCATACACCTCTAGCAAATGGGTAATGACATCATAGTATGAGATCATGATCTGATGGCCCACTTCCAAGAGCTATAGTGAGTTGTAGCTCTAGGAAGGTTTTTCTAGTACATATAATACTCACAACAACTACATTGGGAGAATTATCAGAATACAAAGAGCTATTAAAATTATCTATCAACTATCTATCAAGGGGATAGATGATTATTACAATTATTCAGAATAATAAATTAACTAGAGTTTTCCTACTACATCTACCCATGTGTTTCTCACAAGCAGGTCTTTATTCATCCAAGCACTCATGGCTCCCTACACTACAAATATGCAAATTCCAAAGCATTCGTGCATATGAATTCGCATGGTGGATTTTTTTTTTGCTTCCTACAATAGGAAATAAGATTTCATTAGTTATCCCACAATCATAGTTTAGTATTTAATAACCCTAACTAATCCATTAGACTAACAGAGGCATCATATGTCAAATAGAGTAACACATCTGATAAACTACCCTTAATTGCTCGAACCAGCTCTAGGTTTAAAATGACAAAACCCATAATTCAACTATAAAGTGGTGAAGGTTACAATCATTATATAAGAAAATTGGTACATAATATAAGTATTCACCAATCTCATGTTAATTCAACTCTCTAAGAAATCCTCGAATAGCCATTTACAACTATCAAAAGTTTGATACAATGTCATCTTCACAAGTTATAACAACTATCCAACAAAAAACATGTCATTACCTGCACTTGCTTCATCATCAGAGTTTGAGATGATTACAATTTCACAAACTTCAATGTTTTAATCATCCACTCTTAGGGCATTAACCCCAACCATGTTCCAAACATCATAGTAACATTAATTGCTCATCTTAATAGGCATCGTAACCACTTTCAACTTCAAACAAAACGTCATTGATATTAGATGTATACGCAACATCTATCAGGAAATTCAAATCAAATTGACATTATGATGGCGTCTTTTTATGCACCATTTTCATTGTACATATCATGACCTATAGGAATTTAGGAAATGATAATTTACATATAATAATGAATGAAAATAAGAAAGTACATTGTACATGCAAAAAATTGAAGGATCCGCAAACATAGAGAAAATTACCAAATGAAAACCTTCAATATGTAAAAAACAGAAGTCAAATATAAAAAAGATAATAATGATATTTAAACAAAGCCAAATATATCTTTAAAGAAGTGACCTAAAATAATATTGATATGCGTCCCTACGTTGTATGTGAGAGCAAGAGAGAAAAAGGACCCGTATCATTCCATACCTAAGGCAGAAGATTTATAGGTGATAGAAACATGATATGCAGTACAAAAAGTCAAGGGTATGAATTTTACTTCTCCCAATAATCACCACATAATAAACAATGAATCTATCATTAACCTTTGCAAGCGTCCACCACGATTCACACACCATACATTAATAAATGATCATTCCAATTCCCTCTTTGGATAAGGCAAACTATGGATTGATCCAACATTGTAATAAGAATCCTATTAACCATAAATATACACAATCATGATCAAAATGCATAGATAAACGATTTTCAATTAAGAAAAAACTTTCCATATATGTTAACAATGCATAAATACAAATGCAGAAGTGCACAATAAACATAGTACATACTAAACAACTGACCCTTGAATAAGAATGGGATTTTTAGTAAATGTTGGCCATTGTAACTACTCCGCAATATAGAAGGTCCTTTTCCCATTTGAATGAGCACAAGTCCCCATGAACATCCATAGTATGATCTATAGCTACAACCAATTTACTATTGACGTAGATTGTCATTCAAATAACTTTTAAACATACTAGCTAACTTAACTATGCAAGGATTTAAATTTTTTCGTAACTTATTGACATGTTTCATTTTGGACATAAAAGTGTAGTTGTCGTAACTGATTTAAGGACTGCTGCTTAGTGTGATACCGATGAAGTGAGAGTTTAATATCCATCTAATTAACCAGATCACCACATTGCCCCTAGTTCGATTATCTAATGAAGATAAATACTATAAATTATGAACTCATTGGCACATGAATTTGTCTATGTAGCAGAAATAAAAACATAATCCTTAAGAATAATTTATGATAAATCTACCATGAAATTAAACAGAAGCATGCAAGGACACAATGATTTTTAACGTGAAAAACCTAAACTAAGGTAAAAAGCCACAAACAACCTTTCTCCGGGCTAAATTAATACCTAGAAAGCAAGACCTTTTTACAAGACCAAGAAAAAACTACCAACTTCTAGAGACTCAATAGAAACTAAACTCCTTTCATTGTTCTTCTCTCTTCCTTTTTGTTGTTGTCTTAAAGTTTCCCTCAAACCCTTAAAGCTTTTAAACTCATGTTCCATCTTCTTCTTCTAGTTCCTCAACTAAAACTCCCTTTCATTTTTTATTGACCTTGAGCTATTCTTCAATCCTCCTTAATTAAAAATCAGCTACTCCTCAAGCTCTCTTTTGTGTGTGAACATGTAATCGTCCAAACACTCTTTTCCATATTTATCACCTATAAGATTTTCTCTCAAAAACTATGGTGATGAAAGCAAAATATGTGTAAAGGCCTCTTTCCTTTTCTTCTCTCAAATATTCTCTCATCAATTTTTCCCATAGCTAGCCCTTTTATACTGTATTAAGTTGAGAAGGGTTAAAGGACCCAAGTTGGAAAGGACTCTATTTCTGAACCCTAAACTAGGTAAGTAAAATAAGAAGTTATTGATAGTTTCACTAAAACAATCAATCGATCACTATTTTTGGATGAATGAAGTACCCAATCAATTTATCTTTTGATCAAGCAATCGATTAGATGTACTCTCAGTTTAAAAATATTCATTTAAAGGATTGATCTCTGCAACTCCTATGTCCAAAGGTGATCGATATGTTATGAAGTTTTGACACTCAATGTAGTCTTCAAACTTAAACTTTTGAGAACGCGTCCACTCATATTTTCAAGTCTTTTAATTCCAAATCTAACTCGACTTTCACACTAATCTAATTATTGACTTTTAGATGAACATCATACATGAAGTTTCAACATAGTTTTTATTATCAAAATCAATCAATTACAATACACCCTCATATGTTCTAGCAGTCTCCCCATTTGGCTATTTCATGACAAAACACTACAAGTACGAAAATAAAAAAATTACAATGCTTGATATTTTAGTGTATTGACTTTCACTGGTGCAAAATTTATACTTTTACTCAATTATGACCATTTGGAATTGATCTTGAAAAAGTTTGCAAACATGTAGTTGTCATGCACACATAACAAAAATCATTTGCATATTACTGGTCCAATAAGTATGAGATAGTACATGAATTTCAATAATCTTTTCTCCCCCTTTTTGATAGAAATAGACAAAAAGTTTACTGAACAATTGAAAAAAAATTCAACAAAGCATAAGAGTCACGTAATAAACATCAAAGACATGAAAATAATAATCAATAATCACCACATGCCTCAAAGTAAGTTTCATAATATTTAAAATTAATGAAGAAAATAAATATCATGAATTATCAAAAGTTTTAACATGGCATACATCCAAAAGTAAATAAAGAAATCATCTAACAACAACATCATCCTCCTACCATCACCAGCAAAACCATCTGAAGCTGAGGACCCACCCACCTTAATCAATCAATGAAGATCGACAAAAGTCTAATGAACCATGTCTTTGATCTCTGATCGTTTATAATTAAACCCTTTGCAAGTGTACAAGGTAATTGTACTAGGATAAGTATTTAAGGGTTGTCGAACCTCAGGGGCGGATGAGTTATTACTAAATCTAAAGAGGAATTTGCTGATTTAAAAACTAAAAACAACTTCAACTTTAATTAAGTAAAGGAAAGAAATCAACTAGTTTAAAATAAGAGATTAATATGATGGAAATTACTTAGGAAATTGAATCCACTATAGAACCATAACAATTACTTAACTTTTAATCTAAATATAGTGTGAACATGAACAAGTATTCTCATCTACAAGCTAGAATTACTTCAAAAAGAATCATTAATTAACTTCCATGGCATGAACTATCTTCGACAATAGCACGAATCATCTACACTAAACTAGCTATAGGCATGACCCGTCTAATCTTAGTATAACTCATCCAAGTCATTAATTATCTGAACATTAAAACTATTGTATGACCATCTTATCTAAATCACAGAAATTAGAATCAATGAAAATATCAAAACCATATCAATCTATCATCTACAAGACAATAAATCAACATAGACTTGAATAAACATGAAAAGCTCTTCTATTAAAAAGGAAATCCATATCATACAATTGTCATCATTCACAACTGAGATCTAAATTAAAAAGAAAAGAAACTGAAACTTATCTATAGCTTCATCAACTCCTAAGTAAAAGAAAAGTCTAGCCTTCCATGGTAGAAGAAAGCACTTGAATCTCCATTGAAAGCTTTGAATTCTCTTCCATCTTCTTCTTCCTTTTTCTCCTCTTAAAATCTACTGGAATCCCTTAATTCTAAGCCAAATATGTCTTTTTATAGGCATAAGTTCCGTAGGAAGAAGTCCAATATGAAAAGGATTGGAATTTGGGTCAAACAAGGAAACTGCACGTTATGCCGATCGATCGCCCTGCATGCCCGATCGATTGGCTACACTGTATTTTCATCTGAATTCATGTTATCCCGATCGATCTCCATACATGCCCGATCGATCGGCTACAGTGTTTCTATTTTCCTGGACAGTTTATATTCTGTTCATTAAGCTTTCTTTTGTGTCCATATTAATTTTCAACTTGTTTATAACTCCGAAAAATTGTCCAAATCACTTTAAAACATGTGAAGACTATTTTTAATCATTTCAAACATCGTTCAAGTACTTCGATAAGCGCACTTTACCTACAAAACATAAAATATCATACTTTAGACATGTATAATGTAATTAAAATTCCAACTTGATTTAAATACATGTCTAAACAACTAATAACTACAAAATTATTAATAATTAAACTAAAATACTAATATCTATTTTAATCTAAATAAACTCTAAATAACACTAAATTAACCTAATCTATACTAGAAAATAAGGTAAAAAGGCATATAAAATAGATATATATTTCATACTTATCAAATACCCCCAAACCTATATTTTGCTAGTCCTCAAGCAAAACAAAAATAAAATAAAACAACTAATCTAAAAAAATAAAAATAAATAAAAGCCACTTTCGTAGGGAATCACGATTGCATTTAGCATATGCAACAAGCCTTTAAACCCCTAGGTGTCCCTAGTTGGACGAGTTGTGTCTCGTGAGGGTTTGTAGTAATGATACCCACAAACATCTAAACCTAAGAAAAATAAAACAAACAAACAAGAAAACAAAAATTTGAAAAACAATCTTCTCTTAAAAACACATAACTATTTTTAAAAAGAACCAACCACAAATACTTGAAACAAGTAAACAATTAAGATCTGATCACTTTCAAGTAAGGAATAATCCATTCTATAACCCCATCTTAGAAATAATTGTGCAACTACGTATATACATTTCAAAAACATAAAGTGTAGAAACTTTGTAGTCATAGAATTTCACTCTTTATTAACAAGCATATCTTATGTGACCCATTAACTAAGCTCATTAAAGTTCACTAACTCAAAAATATAACAATGACAATCTTTCATCTTTAACATCTCATAATAAACCTTCATGTAATAGCCTTCAAATTAAATTCAGGGAATAAGAGCATAATATACCTTAAAATATGACTTATGCAATACTTAGTTCTATTAAGCTTTCTAAATAGTCCATGTAACAAGCGTTAGGCCAGTGTCCCTAATCCAGTTGGCTCAAGGCACTAGGTGTTGAAACACCCCTCAGGCTTAATAACTCGAACAATAAAGGCTACAGAACCAAGTAAGTCATAAAAGAATTTATCTCAACTTTTCACCTTTTGACGCGATCCCTTATACTTTCCTAGGCACAAGGTCCGGTTACTCAGTAAAAAGAGAAACAAACCTTTATTCTTTTAATTTTTTTTTTTTCATCATCATTTTTTTTTCATTCAATCTTTTTTTTTATACACACTTATCCCATTTTTTTTTCAAATAAAAGCTAAGCATAAAAATCTATCATAAAATATTAAAAATTACTCAATTGCCAAGTTTTCAAAAATATATGCTTAGTTAAAGATATCCCACTAAGACTACAAGTAATAAATCATAAAATTATATTCCTACAAGTTTCAAGTGTGTGAAATGTGATTTAAAAATATAAGCACAATTATCCAAGATAATGAAAATAAAATAGAAATTACTCACTTAATCATTTTCATCACTTAATTAATTACTTGAACTTTCTTCATGAAATTGATCTCTTTAAAAACAGACATATACTTTTAAAAGAAAATAAGCTATAAAACCCACTTAAAAGTAAACAAAAGAGAAATAAAAAAATACTCTAAAACATCTAAAAGAAAAATAATAAAGAAAAATTATCTTTATACACCCTCAAACCTAAACTGAACATTGTCCTCAATGTTAAAGAAAATATATACTACAATGACAAGAATAAGTAAAAGAGGGAAAATAAATAAATATAAATGAAAGAATAACTAATCCACTAATCTGAAAATGAAGTACATTGGATTGGAGAAAATAAATAAATATAAGTGATGAGCATTCCCCCAAACCTAAAGTATTATATCTCGTAAAAAGAAGAAAAACTATAATGAGAAAAAAAAACTGAGAAAATAAGTAAATAAAGCCTAAATGACGCAAAGAAAATAAACTAAAGGAAGGAAAAAAAATATCAAAAACATGGGTTGCCTCCCAAGAAGCGCTAAGTTTATTGTCTTTAGCCAGACATTGCCAACATTCTCAAATATATCAGGGCGGCTGGTAGTTATTAGCATTGGCTCTTCTCTTAAGTCTCCAAAAAGATGATGTAGAAAAATTAGAAGGCATGACTTGATTATGGGCTGATGCTACAAAAGATGGACCTCTGTCATAAGCATCAAATCTAAAATTGTCTACAATAAAACATTCAGTATTAGAAGTTGCAGGCAAATGGTTAGACACATCAAAAATATTTAGGTGCACTTTCATGTTCTCAAAAGTCATCTCCATTACCCCCGTCCTACAATTTATGCATGCATTAGCTGTGGCTAGAAAAGGACGACCTAGAATGATAGGAATCTGATATGTGGGGTTAGCACCGGTTTCCATATCTAAGACAATAAAATCAACAGGGAAAAAGAACCGGTCAACCTTCACTAAGACATCCTCAATGACTCCACGAGGCTTACGCACAGAATGGTCGGCTAGCTGCAAAGTAACTGATGTAGGCTGCAATTCACCTAACCCTAGTTTCTCATACACCGAGTAAGGGAGTAAATTGACACTCGCACCAAGGTCAAGGAGGGCTCTATGGATGGAGTGATCACCTATGACACAAGAAATAGTGGGTACTCCAGGGTCCTTATACTTAGGTGGGGTGTCAAACTTTAAAAGAGAGCTAACTTGCTCGGTGAGAAAGACCTTCTTAGACACATGGGTCTTGGATTTACGCTTTTGAGTACATAGGTCTTTAAGGAACTTAGCATAAGCAGGGACTTGCTTAATGGCATCTAAGAGGAGGAGATTAATTTTGACTTGTTTAAAAGTCTCAAGAATATCATCCATCTTAGCTATGCTATTTCTAAATGGTGGGGCTAGGTCAAGACACTGAGGAAAGGGTGCCCTAGGGATATAAGATCCCTCGGAAGTGGTCTTAGATTGTGGCTCTAAGGAAGGGGAAGGAGATACAAACTCCTTCTCATGTGGTGCACTAACTTCTACTTGAGGCTCATTAGGGGTTGCATTCTCTAACTCCTCACTCCTATTATCTATCACTGGTGTCCCCCCAACACTTTTGTCAACAATCCTCCCACTCCTAAGGGTCATGATGGAATTAACTTGTTCATTAGAGGGAGGAGCTCCCTCTACCTGAAATTGACCTTTAGGGTTTGGTAGGGGTTGACTAGGCAACGTCCCCATCTCTCTCTTGTTAATAACATTAGCTAGTTGTCCAATTTGGGCTTCTAACTTTGCTATAGATTGTGTTTGAGAGTGGAGGAGTTGGGATTGAGATTGAAGGCCTTGCAAGGCACTCAAGACCTTTTCTTCAAAACTTGGACTCCTATTGGGTTGGACATATGGAGGTTGCACTTGAGGTTGGTGGATATGGGCTGGTGGGACTTGGAATGAGGGCCTAGGGGGTTGGTTACCCATAACCCCTTGGTTTTGTGTCCGCCAAGAAAAGTTAGGATGATTCCTCCACCCAGGGTTATATGTATTTGAAAATGGATTATTCTCAGCCCTAGGGAAGGATTGGGTGGCATTCACATGGTCTTGGACAAGCTCAGGAAATTGAGAAGCAGAGGGGCACTCAATGATAGAATGGGCTGGGCTAAGGCATATTGTGCATGCATCTTGAGTGAAGGGAGTGGGCTGATGGGTTGAAGTCATAAGGAGGTCAAGTTTCCTACTCAAAGTATCAACTTTGGAGGAGAGGTCTAATGGGTTTTTGACTTCATACAAGCCACCCCTAGAGGGGGCATTGTTTAAGGTAGATAATCCACTCACATTTCTATTCAACGCAGCATGTTGAAGAGAATTTTCACTCAAGTCCTCAAAAAGTTTCCATGCCTCATTTTCATTTTTTAGCAAAAAGGTACCCCCACAACTTGCATCAACAAGATGACGGTTTTGTTCAGTAAGACCCTCATAAAAACGTTGCACTAATTGCCACTTAGGGACAGCATGATGAGGACACCTCCTAAGAAGGTCCTTAAGTCTATCCTAACTCTCATGGAACTGTTCAGTAGGAAGTTGGGCAAAAGTGGTTATGGCCTTTCTCATTTGGTTGGTCTTACCTATGGGGAAGTACTTTTTAAGGAACTCTTGTTGCATTTGGGCCCATGTTGTGATAGTGTTTGGCTCTAATGAGTGAAGCCATTCCTTAGCCTTATCTTTCAATGTGAAAGGGAAAAGGCGAAGTTTAACAGCCTCATCGGTTAAATTTGAGAGCTTAAAAGTTGTGCATAGTTCTAAGAAGTCATCTAGGTGCCTATACGGGTTTTCATTATTAAGCCCATAAAAGGATGAAAGCATTTGAATGACATTGGGCTTAATCTCATAATTTTGGGCAGCAACCGCTGACAACCTAATGCATGAAGGAGAGGTGTACTCATTGGGAGTGTAATACTCCCTTAGAGCTTTAAGTGGTGTATCTACTAACTGATGTTCAGCCATGATGAGGGAAGAAGTAGTGTGGGTGGAGGAATTGGTGGGTGAGTTTGGGGGTGTAGGGATATAGGTCGAGTGCAACTCAGCTCTCCTAGATGTCCGCTCAGGCTCAGGGTCAAATGGTACTAATCGGGGGAGTAAGGAGCGACGACCACGTATACAGCACAAACACACCACACAATTTTAAGTATAAAAAGGGAAATAACAAGCAAAAACTAACTAAAAATAAATCAAAATAAAGAGATCTTGCAAACCGAAGAGAAGCACTATGATTGTCGATGTCTACTTGTGGCCACAAGTGTAGAGAGCACGATCTTTAACTCCGCCTACAAGATCAAATTAAAAGAAGGTAAGAAACTAAAAATTAACCTAAAAACTAAAGTAAACTGAATCTAAATTAGATAGAATTATCCTAATACTAATTTAGTAACAAATCAACACCGTCCCCGGCAACGGCGCCAAAAACTTGATCGTTTATAATTAAACCCTTTGCAAGTGTACAAGGTAATTGTACTAGGATAAGTATTTAAGGGTTGTCGAACCTCAGGGACGGATGAGTTATTACTAAATCTAAAGAGGAATTTGCTGATTTAAAAACTAAAAACAACTTAAACTTTAATTAAGTAAAGGAAAGAAATCAACTAGTTTAAAATAAGAGATTAATATGATGGAAATTACTTAGGAAATTGAATCCACTATAGAACCATAACAATTACTTAACTTTTAATCTAAATCTAGTGTGAACATGAACAAGTATTCTCAGCTACAAGCTAGAATTACTTCAAAAAGAATCATTAATTAACTTCCATGGCATGAACTATCTTCGACAATAGCACGAATCATCTACACTAAACTAGCTATAGGCATGACCCGTCTAATCTTAGTATAACTCATCCAAGTCATTAATTATCTGAACATTAAAACTATTGTATGACCATCTCATCTAAATCACAGAAATTAGAATCAATGAAAATATCAAAACCATATCAATCTATCATCTACAAGACAATAAATCAACATAGACTTGAATAAACATGAAAAGCTCTTCCATTAAAAAGGAAATCCATATCATACAATTGTCATCATTCACAACTGAGATCTAAATTAAAAAGAAAAGAAACTGAAACTTATCTATAGCTTCATCAACTCCTAAGTAAAAGAAAAGTCTAGCCTTCCATGGTAGAAGAAAGCACTTGAATCTCCATTGAAAGCTTTGAATTCTCTTCCATCTTCTTCTTCCTTTTTCTCCTCTTAAAATCTACTGGAATCCCTTAATTCTAAGCCAAATATGTCTTTTTATAGGCATAAGTTCCGTAGGAAGAAGTCCAATATGAAAAGGATTGGAATTTGGGTCAAACAAGGAAACTGCACGTTATGCCGATCGATCGCCCTGCATGCCCGATCGATTGGCTACACTGTATTTTCATCTGAATTCATGTTATCCCGATCGATCTCCATACATGCCCGATCGATCGGCTACAGTGTTTCTGTTTTCCTGAACAGTTTATATTCTGTTCATTAAGCTTTCTTTTGTGTCCATATTAATTTTCAACTTGTTTATAACTCCGAAAAATTGTCCAAATCACTTTAAAACATGTGAAGACTATTTTTAATCATTTCAAACATCGTTCAAGTACTTCGATAAGCACACTTTACCTACAAAACATAAAATATCATACTTTAGACATGTATAATGTAATTAAAATTCCAACTTGATTTAAATAAATGTCTAAACAACTAATAACTACAAAATTATTAATAATTAAACTAAAATACTAATATCTATTTTAATCTAAATAAACTCTAAATAACACTAAATTAACCTAATCTATACTAGCAAATAAGGTAAAAAGGCATATAAAATAGATATATATTTCATACTTATCAATCTCCCAATGAACTTGCATCAAATCCGCATAACTAGTAGGGAGTCTTGAATATCCAATCTACATCACTATGTAGATCTTCCTCCCTTGCCCATCCTCAGGAATCTCCTCATCACCTTGTGGCTTTAGGACTCTATCTCTTGTATGTTAGATCATTTAACGAACAACAGACTCAGCAATCGGTCCCATACCACCCATCGTAGACTTGGTCCTAGTGATCCTAACTGGTTGTGACACGAATATCTGACAAATGATGTATAGATATAAAAGCATCTTGTGAGTATGCCCTTCAATAACTGTTATCGTGTGTCTAAAGATGATGGAGGTCAAATCTAACTTGAGCTGGGTCTTGGAGAGTAGATAAATAATCTGAGCCATCGTTCGATCTACCCTCTCCTTGCGACTAATCCATATGTTGTGATATGCAATAACATGAATCAATATTATGTCTAGGGTCATAGAATGTGTTGGTACCTCTATATCAAGTGAGCGCCTTCGCTCTAGCACAGTGAGACAACTGATAATTGTGCTATCATTGGGGAAAATGTATGCATCATAGAGTGGATAATGCATTGGTCATTGCTCTACATTGATCGCAACTGCAATGATGTCTGGAGTCATCGAATTGTCATCCTGGTCACTACTATCAAGATCATCTCTCTCCTCCTATAATGACTCATACCACTTGTGAACAAAATGACCGTAGACAAGGTCATTGAAATAGAAATGATTTGAAAATACTGAGAAAATCAGCCTTACATGCTCTGGCTGTAGACGAACTCCAAGGATTCTCAAGGGAAAGGGGAGTCTTTCCCCTATGACACATATTTCTCCACCTTACTCATCTAAAAAATGTAAAATAAATCCTAGAGCTAAGGAAGAAGCCAGGTAATAAAGATAAATAGTAAATAACACATATAAAAATTTCAAAACATTGAAATTTAACAACAAATCCCCCATTTTTTTATAGATCTCAATTTTGAACATTTCTACATGAAATGAAAAATTCCAAATTTTGAGCTATTCAGGAAGAAATAAAGGTAAAATATTTGAAAATTAACAATTTAACCATTGAAATTGAGTGAAACTTGAAAGGATTGTAGATCTAGCTATTTAAATCATTCCAATATATTCAAAATCATTGATAGAATCTTGAATTTCAGTAAGAATCAAAATTTGATTTTAGGTCATACCTTCACCGAGATGAAAAACTATGAATTTGACGACAAAAACAAGATCAAATTCCTGTAGAAAGGGTCGTGCATTGCCTTTGGCATTCTCCAAGAGTTGAGAGCCGAAATGAGGGTTTTTGAGGCATTGATCATTTGTCAAACTAATGTTCGCATTTGTAATGGGCACCAACGATCGATTGCTAGGCTCCAGGGATCAATCACTTTTGTATTTGAGTTATTTATTTATTTCAAACATTCAAAAAAATTCAAAAATTCCCATTAAATTCCAAAATTTTAAAATAATTACTTCCAGTTAAAATCATTTCAAATCTACCTCTAGAACTCAAATAAAAAATGAAATAGTCCAAAAAGACACATGTTGAGCTCTCTTGTTAATTTTCATTACTCTTAGTGCATCCACATATTATGGTCAATTATACCAATCATTGGTTCATGATATTCCATCATTATTTCTTTATTTTAACATTTTAATTCTCTTTTATTACTTTTTTTGACAAACCACCAATGTTTAACTTTTTTTTCCTTCACTCATGAAACTTTCAAGGTCTTTCTTATTTGAAAGAGACAAATTTGTTCATACATGATGCACTCAAATAGTGTTCAATTAAATATTCTCATATTTCAAATTGCAATCATATTTTGTGTTAATTCATTGCTTATTTGGGCTATTTATGTTTTGAATAGGTTAGCTGGACCTTAATTAAGTTTACATGTCTAAACAAGCTTCAACACGATCCAACTAGAAGATGAAGTAAAGCCCAACTACCCAAAGTTATTTAAAAGTCAAAAATGGGCTCTTAATGGTCTAAACTATCAAACACAACCTTGTGGACCAGTTGGATTTGAGAGTTGCATTAAGAGAACTAAATTAGGAAAGAAGCTGATTCGGACATATTGACATACCTTAGTTTTTGACCATATCTCTCTATGTATAACTCATATTGATACAATTTTGGTGGCATTGGAAAGAAGACTTTCATAGCTACAATTATTATTTTAAGAAGAAATACCAAATTCTGAAGCTTTGTAAGTCGAATTTGGCATACAAAGGGACAACTAGTTAATTAACCCAAGACTTGCACATGGAGAATCTTTTCATTGATTATGATTGATACACGTGAGGAAAGACAATGATGTTGATTGGATAACTAAAGGAAGATTCAAAGATACTTATTTGCTAAATAAATCATTGATTTATTTAATTGATTTAGAATCTAATCATTGCCAAAGAAGTAACCAATCAGGCAATCATTCAGGATGCAATCTAGAGATATGATTTTACTTTCCCCTTTGAAGCAACCCTTTCTATTTCTATAAATAGAAGGGTAAACGTGATAGAGACATCATTCTCTCCTCTTTGGAGCTCTCTTCTCCTATTTTTCTTTTCTTCTTTTCTAATTTTATTTTTAGTTTTATTTTAATGGCTTTCTAAGCTCTCAAGCTAAGGCTAGAGGAGATTTGTAACAATCTAATAGAATTCTATTCATAAATTAACAATTATTTCAAGTAAGTATTATTTATTTGAAGTGATGTTTATTTAATATTATTCTTCTTCTTGTTTCTTTGTGATTTGGATACATAAGATGCTTGAAGGCTCTCCTTTTTGATCTTTTGTGATTTGGATACATAAAAATCTTTAAGAGACCATTATTTTTATCCTTCATCTATCCAAAATATTTTTTATCTTTAATTTCAATTTTAATGTTCATATCTTTTGGTTAGATAGAATCTTCATTCGATTCTAACTGAGATAACATGATGCATGAAGAACATCATTAGATGATGTTACAATGATCCTTAATGCCTTAGTGTTTTCTTATCTTGATTTATTGACTCCTTATTGCCTCAATACTCTTCTACACTTTCTTTCTTAATTTTTCCTTCCTCTATTTCTTTGTAACAATTTTCTTCGTTGCACAAGGCTTTCCCTATAGATCGATCTTGTCTACTACAATTGGTAAGTAAAACAAATCTGAATTGGACTTCTTCATAGTCTAGTTTGGACATAACAACAAATTGGAGCCGTTACCAAGGAAGATTCTAATGAATTTGAAAGTAGTAATAAGACCAAATCTAATGGAACAACTAAGGGGGGCATGTACCTTCTTAAAGAAGAGGATGATATAAAAGTAAAAATTACATGTTTAGCTAAAAAAGTTGAGGCTATAGAAATTAATAGGGAAAACATGTCTAAAGCTTCTTAAAAAGTATAAGATATTTGTAGTATATGTGAAAGTGATGGATATCAAACACAGGATTGTCCAACAATCTCTGCCTTTCAAGATGTGTTGCATACTCAAGCAAATGCTATGAATACCTACAAAAGGCCATTTTCTAAAACTTATACTCCTAATTTGAGAAATCATCCTAACTTTAGTTAGAGAAATGAGTCTAATGTGCAGGTATCCCCTTCGTCCCCAAATTATGTTCCAGCACATAAGAAGACTCTTGAAGACACATTGCAAGAATATATGCAAAGTCAAGCAACAATCAACAACCAAACAATGCAAGCCATCAATGACTTGAAGACTTCATTCACTTAATTGACCACAACTTTGAGCACTCAAGAAAAAAGGAAGTTTCCTTCTCAACCTCAACCAAATCTTAAAGGTTAATTTGTAATTAAAAATTTAAATTCTTCAAGTTCACAAGAAGAGCATGTTAAGTCCATCACCACTTTGAGAAATGGAAAAGTCATTAACAAAGACATTCTAATGAAGGTTGTTGAACCTAAGGAGTCTTTGAATTCTAAACATGGTGAAGAACTTGATAACTCTCATTATGTTTCTCCTATTCCTCCTCCTTTTCCACAAAGATTACAATCTTCTTCTAAATTGGTGCAAATTGGTGACATTCTTGAAATTTTTAAACAAGTGAAGATTAGCATTCCTCTCTTAGACGCTATTAAACAAATTCCATCTTATGCAAAATTTTTAAAAGACCTTTGTACAATTAAGCTTAAGTTAAATGTACAAAAGAAGGCATTTTTGACAGAACAAGTAAGTGCAATTTTACAACAAAACACCCCACCAAAATATAAAGATCCTGGTTGTCCAACCATATCTCATATAATTGGGAATTATAGAATTGCAAAAGCATTGGCTGATCTTGGGGCAAGTGTTAATATCTTACCTTATTCTATTTATGAGCAATTAGGTCTAGCAAATTTGAAACCCACCAACATAACACTTCAATTTGCTGACCTCTCAATCAAAAGGCCAAGAGGAATAGTAGAAGATGTCCTTGTTCAAGTGGACAAATTTTATTTTCCAGTGGATTTCATTATTTTAGACACAAAATCGATTTCAAATTCATATTCTCAAATCCCTGTGATTTTGGGTTGTTCATTCCTTACTACATCTAATGCTCTAATAAATTGTTAAAATGGAGTGATGAGGCTTTCTTTTGGTAACTTAACATTTGAGTTAAATGTATTTGATGCCAGTAGACAACCATCAAACTTTGATGATACTTTTGAGGTTGACACGGTTGAGAGTCTAGTAGAGGATGTTTTTCCTTTTATTTATTCTGATGATCCACGAAATATTTGCTTAACTCACTCTGATTTGATTAAAATTGATAAAAGAGAAGACAATTGCTTTAAAGCACCCTGGATGAGTTTTGATGGAGGTGTGTCTGGCTAAAGACAGTAAACTTAGCGCTTCTTGGAGGCAACCCACTATTGGTTTTGATAGTTAATTTTTGTTTAATAGTTTTTTGTATGTGTTTCGTTTGGTTAGTTTTTAGTTATTATCTTTGTCAATTGCTCTAATCATTATTAGGGTGTGCTTATATGATTCATTATTGATTTACCCTAATATGATTATGCTTGTGCTTTATTGACTATTTTTCTTTTGATAGCTATGTACATGAGCACATTAACTGATATATTATCTCTGCTTTCCTATTTTCTTATATTGCACCATTGAGGACAATGCTTAGTTTAGGTTTGGGGGGGTAGAAAGAGATTTTTCTTTTATGTTTTTAGTTTTACTTAAAAAATGAAAAATTGAAAAAACTTAATTAGATTTATGTTTTTGCTTATTACATTGATGCTTATTTTAGACATGTGACTATATTTAATTACATCATATTGTTCAGAATATGACTTGACATATTTAATAATTCTGAGTTCTGATTACGTCATATTGGTTTCTTGTGCTCCTCTTTTGAAAAAAATAAAGAAAGACATTGGCCTAAGTGAGAATTCGAGCCCTTGATTATGGTCTTACATCTTGGTGGATATCATTGAATCTAAGTAATTATTTTCTTATGAGAGTAAAACTTTGGCATGATCGAGTAATATTCATGTTATCATAATAGAGTTTTGAGCTTCACTATTCTTGGTTTGTGGAATAGTCGAGGTCTTTTTATCAACACAATTCAAGTTCATTGTATAATGTGCTCAAGAAAAAAATAGAGAAAAAATGTGGAAAAAAGAATAAAAAATTATAATGAATCAAAGTCACTCTATTGAGTAGTCTGGGACTCGGCGTGCCTCACTAAGCATAGGGTGTTCGAGTCAAAAGGTAGAGTTGAATAATTTATGACATGCATAACTTTGAAGTCTATTTGGTTCAAGTTATTAAGCCTAAGGGGTGTTTTAACACCTAGTGCCCTGAGCCAACTAGATTGGGAGTCACTGGTCTAACACTTGTTACATGGATCTTATAGAAAACTTAACAAGGCTAAGCCTTATACATGTCATGTGAGATGAGCATAAAATTCTAATAGGACATTATGTAATTATATCTTGAATGAGTTGTTAGGTGATCTTGGGTGTTTTACTTTTCAAGGAAGGTACTGCATGATTCTCTATTATGATCTCTTCAAGATGAATGGTTGTCAATGTCTATTTTTTAGTGTTAAAATTGAAATTGCTGAGTGGACATGAGACACATTGAGTCATGAGATTGGGATTATATAATTACTTAGCAATGTCTATTTTTCTAAAACTATTATGTATGTATGAGTACTTACCACTAATATGAAGTTGTCAGAATGAATTATTGTTTAAGAAGACAAGTTGTATTATGTATGATTGATTTTACTAAATGAAGTCACATGTTTAGGAGGAGTTGATTTGTAAATTTGACGTGGTTTTAATTTTAATTTTCTTCTATCATTTAAATTTTGAATTTTGTGGGTATATTCAATGCAAACCCTCACGAGACACAACTCGTCCACTAGTGTAAGCTAGGGGTTTAAAGGCTTGTTGCATATGCTAAATACAATTGAGATTTCCTGCGGAAGTGGAGTAGTTAGTTTTGTTTTCTATTGTTTTAATTTTTATTTTGCTCAAAGACTAGCAACACACTAGAAAGACATAGTTCTCAATCTACTCGTTTTATTTTGAAACTTTTTACATTATTTTCTAAAAAAATAGGATAATAAGCTCATAATCAATTTTTGCCCTTGCATTTTTCTGAGTTATGAGATTTCTCCTCAATTCATTTTTCTAAGGGTTGGTTTTGTCTAAATCTTGTCAACTTGCATCCTTTTTTAAAAAAAAATTTGCTACATTTTTTTATATTAAGCGGATGAGAGCTTCACAGTAGCTTAGGCCAACCTAAGTAGGTAGCCCTTCTCCATCATCTTTATAAGGACAAGTCCTTTATTCAAAAAGATAAAGTAATGAATTACACATTTGATGTTTTGTAATAAGGAGTTGTGAGTTTAATATCCAACTAGACAGCGATAGTAGATCACTAAATTTCTCTTTAAACGTGTACTTTGTAGAAGTAAGAATCAAAAGTTCTTGCTTCTACGCAAATGAATTAAAACTAAGGAAAACAATCTAACTACACATGAACTATTAAGCTAACAAGTATGAAATTCATCTAAGCATGCAAACAATACAACAAATTGGAGTATTAGCAGCACATGTAAGCGTCACTAATAGTGCCATAAATGTTGCTAATGGGTATTAGCGACATTTAAAAAGCATCGCAAAATGCGTCGCTAAAACTATCGTCGCTATTACATACTAGCAACGCTTATGATTAAGCATCGCTAATAGTCTTAACATTAGCGACGTTTAGGTAAACGTCACTAAAAAGTATTATTTGCGACGCAAAGATAAGCATCGCTAATACATTACTATTAGCGATGCTTATGATCAAGTGTTGCTAATAGTTACTTATTAGTGACACTTATATATGCCTCACTAATAATAAAAAAAATGAAAAATAAAATTTTGAATAAAATAATAAAAAAAGTTGCTAATTAAAAAAATGAAAAAAAAATTTCTGTTAGCGACAGATAAATATGAGTCGCTAATAAGAAAAAACATAAAGTCTTTAACAACGCTTCCATAAGTGTCGCTAATTACTTAAAAATTAAAAAAAAAATCTGCCACCATCAGGGGATACTGAAAAGGGGGGTAAACTGGGTAGAGAGAGTGGTGAAGAGGGAGAAGGGGTGGAGGGGGATCCGGAGGTGGCGGGGCAGAGCCAGCTTTGGGGGAATTATAGAGAAAAGAGGGGACTGGGGAGGATTAGGAAGGAGGGGAGAGGGGCTCGCGGTGGATGAGTCATGACGGGAGTGGCAGGCGGGGCCAGCTCTACGGGATTACACGTAAAAGAGGTGACCTAGGAGGGGGAGGGAGGAGGTGGATCCGGCATGGGGGAGCTTTGGAGGTGGATGCACCATGACGGCGTCGGTGAGGTGGAGCCGGAGGCTGCTGCGGGGAACTACACAGAAAAGAGGGGACTAAGGAGGGGGAGGGAGGAGGAAATAGGCAGATCCGGTAGGGGGGGGTTCTCTAGCGGTCGATGATCCGTGACAGCAATAGTGGGGTGGAGACGGAGGCGGCTCTGGGGGATTACAAAGAAAAGAGGGGAACGGGGAGGGGGAGGCCGAGCTAGCGCTGGTGGTGGATGATCAGTGACGACAGAGGCAGCTTTGGGGGGATTTTAGATTAAGGAGGGGACCTGGGAGGGAGGAGGGGAGGCGGAGCAGGCACGGGCGGCGGGGGGGGGCTATGGCTGTGGATGAGCTGGGACGGCGGCGGGGCGGAGCCGGTGGCACGTAAGCATCGCAAGTATAATTGCGACAATTGTTACTATACATCGCAAATAAGCCTTGTATTTACTCGTAAGCGTGGCGAATACTATTTTCATAAAAATAAAATCCTCTCCTTCCTCCTCAACCTCTCTCTCCTTTATCTCTCTCACTTTCCTCTCTCTCTCCACCTCTCTTTCTCCCCTCTCCCCTTTCTCTCTCTCTCTCTCTTTCCTCCCTCCCTCTCTCTTCTCTCTCACCCCCCTCTCTCCTCTCTCTTCCTCTCCTCTCTCTCTCCTCTCCTCTCTCTCTCCCTCTCCTCTCCTCTCCGTCTCCTCTCTCCTTCTCCTCTCTCTCCTCTTTCTCTCCCTCCTCTCTCCTCTCTCCCTCTCCTCTCTCTCCTCCCTCACCTCTCTATCCTCTCCCTCTCGCTCTCCTCTATCTCTCTCCCTCTCCTCTAATTTTAATTTTTTATTTTTAAAAATTAATTGTAAAAATAAATAAATAAACTGAAATAAATACCATAAGCGACGTATATATACATTGCTAATACATATACTATTAGCGACATATATTTTTAAAATTTTTTTAAACATAATAATATATAAAAAAATATTAAAAATTAATTAATCTCCCTCTCCTCTCTCTCTCTATCTCTCCTCTCTATCTCTCCTCTCTACCTCTCCTCTTCCTCTCCTCTCTCTACCTCTCCTCTTTTCTCTCCCTCTCCTCTCTTTCCTCTCTCTCTCTCCCTCTTTGTCTCTCCCTCTCCTCTCTTTCCTCTCTCTCCCTCTTTGTCTCTCCCTCTCCTCTCTCTCCTCTTTGTCTCTCCCTCTCCTCTCTCTCCTCTCCTCTCTCTCCTATAATTTCAATTTTTTATAATTTTTTACTTTTAAAAATTAATTATAAAAATAAATAAATAACATGAAAGAAATATTATTAGTGACGTATAGAAAAAATATACATTGCTAATAGTGTATGTATCTAATAGTATTTATTTTACTTTTTTTATTCTAATTTTTTATTTTCAATTAATAATTATTAGCGGCATATTGTTTTATGTGTCGCTAATAGCAGAGTGAAGCTTAAAAAAACGTCACTAATAGTTATAATTTTTTATTTAAAATATATATCTTTTGGCAATATTTGTAATAAAGCGTCGCAAATATGTTAACTAGTAGCGACATTCACAAGAAAGCGTCGCTAATATGATTAGTATTAGCGATGCTTTGAACTAAGCATCGCTAAATATCCGACTATTAGCGACGCGTATATATTTATGCATCGCTAATAGTTGATTTTATTGCCACGTTTCTCTATGCATCGCATATAGTTGTTTTTAGCGACGCTTAGTTTTGCATCGCTAATAAATGCATTGCTAATACTACATTTTTTTGTAGTGAAACCACACAATAATATATAGAGATTTAACATGGAAAACCCAAAAGGATGATAACCGATGACAACTTTACAAGGCCAAGTCAATGCACTTATAAGGAAGAACTTACAAAACACTAAGAACAATCAACCAGCTTCAAAACTCTCGACAAACGAAAACAATTTCTTTTTGTTTAGTCAACTTCATTGTTGGTTTTCAATTCTTCTTCCTTACAATCCTTGAATCTTTCCCTCTTCGTGCTCTGTCTTCATCTCCTTGTAGCAACTTAATCAAAGACTTGATATTCTTTGATTGTTGATCTTCCTTTGAGATTCTTCAACTCTTTTGAAGAATTTGCTGTGTTTTCTCTTTTATTAGTTGTGTAATACACTTCTCTTTTAGTTATGTGTCTTCATGAATCCACCATTAACATATATGCATGTGATTTGTTCAAATGAGGAATACAACGATACCTTGTCCAAGTATGGGAGTAAGGAAAGGAAGAAGAAGAAAGAAGGGAATAATAACTTCAATTTCCTAGTGATGATAATGGCCAAGACACCAAGTACAAACACGGGCTCCAAGAGCCTGGAATGCGCCACTAGGTGGGCTGGCCTGCCATCAGTGGGCCCCTAACCCCCCCAATACACAATCTATCCCAAAATACTTCTAATCCATCCCTCGATTACATCAGCAATTAATATTAAACATAAATACTGCCCCACAACTGTAACAATGAAAGATCTATGTACCATCTTAGCTTACTGATACAGAATAATAAACTTGTAGTGGTGGGATACTACATTTAACAATGCTCCGCTATCACCTTATCATGAAGGCGACTAAGAAGGATAGCAAAGGAACAATTCATCCTCAGACTCCCATGTAGCTTCCTCTAGCACCCAGTCACATCAAGTCATAAGTACCTCTGTAATAATTTCACCAGAGCGTGAACATGTTGTTTATCGATAACTTCTTCTAGAATCAAGGTAGGAGAGATGGCAATAGAGGTGGATACAGAGGGCACGACTGATGGATCATTGGTGTACTTACAAAGTCGAGATACAAGGAAGACTGGGTGGACCCAAGCATCAGCAGGGAGCACCAATCATTAGGCCACAGAGCCGACCTGCTCTTATTGAGGGAGGACAGTGACATAGACTTAGTCGCCCCCTTAAAACTCAAAATATGATCAGTGCTTGCATAAACATGCTATATATGGTTCTAAGCTGCTGCGAGGTTGGCCTTAAGCTGACAAAGAACCACATCACGGCTCTGGAGGAGATGGTTTACCTTTGCGATGATACTTTACTGAGGAACATAAGCTAGGATGGTCTAGGGTGGTTGACCATACAATACTCGAAATGGAATAAAACCGGTGGCCGGATGGAATGTTGTATTATAAGCTACTCTGCCCAAGGAAGGAGCTACAACCACCACCAACATGGCTAATCACATGCCAAATAGTGAAGATGCTGCTCCATGCAACAGTCAACCACTCATCCGTCTTCCATCCATTTTGCGGGTGGTACGCGGTACTCACGTGGAGAGAAGTGCCCTAGAGTGTGAAAAACTTTTGGCAAAACTGAGACATGAACATCGGATCCCTATTAGAGACACTTATCCTTGGCATGCCATGGAGCTTGGAAACCTCCTTGACATAGGGTTTTGCAACTTCTCAAGCATTGTAAGGATGTCCTAATGCACAAAAATCGGCATACTTGGATAGAATGTCTACCATGACCATGATGACCTTTATGCCTTGAATGGCAGGTAGGGCTTCCATGAAATCACATCCTCCCACACCTTGTCAGGAATGGGTAAGGGATAAAGGAGACCGATAAAAGATGAGGTGGCTCCCTTGGCGTGCTGGCATGTGTTACATGCAGCCGCAAAATGTTGGATGAGCTGCTTCATTCCCCACCATAAGAAGCTAGAACTCACCCGCTTGTAGTTCCGGAAGAACCCCTCTTGGCCTACAAAGGGCGTGTCATGGAAGTGAGAAATAATCTTTCACCGCATGTTAGAGTCACTCGGCAGCCAATATTGCCATTTCTAGAGAATCAAATCATCCTATAAAATGAAGTATGGTAAGTCTGACAGGGCTATCCGAAGATGGAGTGCGAGTCCTGGCCATCGAATCACCCACATAGGTCTGGCCCACCTCACCCAAGAAGGGACAGGTGGACAATGATAAAGAGAGGCAAGATCTATCCTTAAATTAGCAGGACAGTGTGTCTGCCACTGAAGTCATAACCAGGGAACTTGCTCACCCATTGCTGTTGCACCAGAGTTGAGACCTGCTGATCCAAGAAATATTTTAGCAGCTTGTGGTTCGCCTGAATCAAGAAACATCTGCCCAAGAGATAGGCCCGCCACCGAGTGACATCATGCACTGTGACCAACATGAGTCTCTCATAAGTAAAAAGGAGATGAGCCTAACCGGAAAGAACCATGCTAAAGAAAACTATGGTCTGCTCTTGCTGGAGGAGTATAGTGCGTGTTTCAATAATGAACAGCTGAGTAAAGTTAGGCATAAAGGCTCTGTCAGCCTCGTCTGACCATCGAAATGCCTCCTTCATCAATAAGGATGTCAAAGGGGCTGATAATCATGCCATAAGAAATGAAACAGCCGTAGTAGCTTGTCAGCCCCAGGAGACCCCTTGGCGCCTCTGGGTTGTCAGCTGACGCTAGGACAACATTACCTTCACCTTGGCATGGTCAGTCGACACCCTGTCCCCGGAATTAATGTGACCCAAGTACTCCACTAATTTACTTTTTAAACAGCATTTGGAACACTTTAGGAATAAGGAATGTGTGCAGTGTACGGTGAAGATGGACCTCAGGTGTGTTAGATGTTCCTCCCACTACAGCTGTAGACAAAGATGTCATCAAAGAAAACTAAAACTGACTGGGAGAGGAGAGACCGGAATAAATCATTCATTAAGCTCTTGAAGGTGGGGGTAGCATTGGTAACTCAAAGGACATCACGAGAAACTCATAATGCCCCCATCATGAGTATAGAAGGTGGTCCTGTAGACATCCTCAGGGTGCATCCCAATCTAATGATAGTAGGAGCAAAGATCCAACATAATATAGACACAGGCACCGTTCAACTCATCCCAGAGCTAGGAACAGAGATCCAACTTATCCTCAGGCTAGCCTTAGACGTAGGATGGGTTTTAAATGTTTATATGTTAGTTACAGTAGTTCGTTACTTTCTCTCATATTGAATGCTTGAAGGCTAATGAATGCAGTAGATTTTTCTGCATCCATTAGCAAAGACGGAGGATGGTTTGCATTTACAGTTTGTGACTTTCTTGCTTTGAAACTGGTTAGATCAAATGTTTAACAAAGGATGGCAACATTCAATCTCATAATAATGTCTTATACTCTGTTCTTCTTGAACGATCACCCTCTTGTTTCATGATCTCCCTGAATTTTGGACATTGTCTCTTCTTGATGGGCACATTGCAAAAATAAATAAATAATAAAATTTTCTAGGTAAACTGAACTTCTGGGATGTACGTGTTGATTCAATTATTTTACTACAAATGGGTTGCGCTGCTGACACCAAGACTTCCTTTATCAAAGTCTTCGGCGTTTGATGAGGGCTCTTGCGCCTGGCCTATTAACTGGAAGCTCCATCTAGGAGTTTTTTGACCTTAGTGTTTAGTTAAGGAAACTGAACTGGTTCTCCTCTTATTTAAATTCCAAATTTCTATATAGAGAATTAGTTTATTTGAAATGATTTTAATGGCTCGTGTCCTTTACTATGGTGGAATGAAAGGATGTGCAGTGTATGTTGTGTACCACTTGTGGGTTTGCTTCTTTCAGTATAAAAACAAATTCTTTAGCAGCTTCTCATTGATTGATCATTTGTTCTAAATATGCATACATGATCTACTCGTAGCGTGCTATTCACTATTGTTTTCTTCTGTATTGTTTTGTTCGAACCTTTTGTCATGTCATGTTTGTTAAAATTTATGTCTTGATAATAAACTTGATTGACCCACAAGTCAATCAACGAAACCATATCAGGCCACTTGTAGTTTGAAGAGAAAGTTCTTGCTGGAAAATGAGGTTGGTAGTTGTTTTAAATTGTTGGACTATGGTATGGGCTCGGGCTCGGTTTAGCACAATGTTGTCGCAGTCTGGGTGAATCAATACGGGCCACGGGGTCCAAAGGTGGAGGGGGCAATCACGCCGACCCTACATGTGCCTTCGTTATATTAATTCATTTATGACCCACCGATGTCACACACGTATACTAGGCATTCGACTAGGTTGTGCATTATTAACACGTTGTGGGGCCCAGACGCATAAATTATATATCGATGGTAGGACCCGAGGTTAGCGAGGGGTCGACTTTATCGCGGAGTTAGCCGTGTGCAAGGGGTCCAGGCCTCAGCAGGCTTTGAGAGACAAATCCCACTCCCGTTGCGTCTGACCTTCTTGATATAAGCATGTAAACTAAATAGAAATGACCCATTTGAGGAAAGCCCAAAAGCCCTACTTAGACCCAGCTTAATTAGGGGAAGGAGGAGGGGCATTTAAAGGGAAAGAAGAGGGAGAGGAGACCTAATCTGGCCACCCCACTCCTCTCTTCTCCCTTCTCCCAATCCGGCTCCCTCTCTCCATTGTGGTTCGGCCCCCGTCTAAGAAAACCTTGTTGGCTGCCTCCCATCTCCTCCTCCCCTTCCCCTTGGACGTGGTGTTGGTGCTTGAAGAAGAGGGCTTTGGGTAACCATCTTGCTGAATTTTGCTTCCAAGAGAGGGGGCTTTGAAGGATCAACACATAAGAAAGATCGATCAAGAAAGGTAATCCCCTTCCTCTACTTGTCATCTTGTCATTGTGGTGGGTGATTTGATTGAATTCAAGGGTGTGCAAGGGCTGGACAGCCCAAGGTTAATACGTTATCGCTTCCAATTCGATTTCATACATGCTTGATCTATGATTGGATGTGTTTTATTGCTTAATCAATTGAGTTTTATGCATGATTATTGTAGATTAAATCAAAAAACTGATTTTTGATTGGTGTGCCACCCCCATCCCACCTCACTTATGCTAGTCTGGCCACTCTTCATAAATCAGTGGTAACCAAATCAACTATTGTTTCGGTTGGTTATCAGACAGTCTTGGGGGCTATTTTAGGGAGAGTGGGCAATGTGGTTGCTGGTTGTTGTGCCAGTCAATCTCGGTCTTCTAAATTTGTTTATAATGGGGAGGTAGAAGAGGAGCTAGAGATGAAGAAGACTAGATTGGAGGAGGAGAATGCAGGTGGTATCAAAGGGTGAAAGTACTCAGTAGCTCAGGGATCTGAGCAAAACTTGGAGAAGATAATTAACTTTGACCACAGCTTGGATTCTGTGTACCAATTCATGCATGTGCAAAATATTTATCATGAAACTGAGCATTCAAAGTTAATGGAATCAAATTATGTTGATCATTGTGTTGATATTTGATTGGTAAGTAACACAAACGTGAAGAGGCAATGTGAATGAAAAAAATGTCGGTCTTTGCAAATGTAGAGCAGGATAGGAAGGCAAATAAGCCAAAGTTGAAGGAGCAATTTGAAGGGTTGAATGTGAAATCAAATAGGTTGATCTCAAATGAATATTTAATGTGTTAGGGGGAATCCATGTTTATGCAGTTTAGGCCGATTCCTCCATCTCAACTTACTGGGGAACACATTATGCATAGGGGAAATTTCCGTAACTCTTTTTATATACCATGTAATTGCTACTGATGCCCTTGTTTGAATGAAAAGACTATCATTAGATGAATGAAAGTTTTCCATGTTCCATATTTAACACCTGTATGTCAGTGAGCCATGATGCAGTTTTTAGGTTACTGATGCATCTCTTATCTAGCTGCCTTCAAATGTACTATATGCACAAGCATTCACTACAACAAATTGTAGTATTAGCGACGCATATAAGCTTCGCTAATAGTACCCTAAGCGTTGCTAATGCATATTAGCGACGTATAAAAATGTCACTAAATACGTCGTTAAAAGTTCCGTCGCTACTACTTATTATCGACGCTTATGGTAAGCGTCGCTAAAATATTATTATTAGCGACGTATGCTAAGCGTCGCTAATAGTAACTAAATAGGTTACTATTAGCGACGCATAGCAATAAGCGTCGCTAGTAGTTATGTATTACCGACGCTTAATATACGTGGTAATGATAAAAAAATTTAAAAAATAATAAACAAAATAATAAAAATAAATTTCTAAAACAATGTAATAAGAAATTTATTTTTCTATTAGCGACGCTTTGTAAGCATCGCTAATATAAAATAACAAAAACCATTAGCGACGCTTAAAAAACGTCGCTAATGTGAAATAAAAATAAAAACCATTAGCAACGCTTACAAAGCGTCGCTAATATGAAATAAAAAATAAAAATAAAAATAAAAATAAAAATAAAAAAGCATTAGTGATGCTTTGATAAGATCAAAGTGTCTCTAGTGACTTAATAAAGTAATAAAAAAAACCCACCGGCGGGGGATTAGAATCTAGTGGAGCGGGGAAGAACAGGAGAGGAGGAACAGGGGGAGGGGCCAACAGTGGGGGAGGGAGGGGGGACTGAGCAGGGGGAGAGGGGCCACGTGGGGGAGGGAGGGGCGACTAAGCCGGGGGGCATTAGGGGAGGAGGGGGGCGATAGTGGGGGGACTGGGCAATGGCTGAGGGGGGACTGAGCAGTGGGGGAGAGGGGCCAGGTGGGGGAGGGAGGGGCGACTGAGCAGCAGGGGAGGAGAGAGGGGGGGACTGGGCGGCAGCGGCGGACGGAGGCCGGGTGTGGAGGGAGGGACTGGTTGGCGGTGGACAGAGAAGGCGAGCCGGGGAGAGAGAGGGTGAGATGGAAGGAGGGGGAGCCGGATTCCGGATGGCAGCACCGTCGGAAGCCTGACGGTAGGGCGGTCAGAAGGGGGGCGGTGAGGCTGCAGGGCGGTGAAGTAAGGTGCGGGTGAAATTCTGCCCGCGTGGGGAAATTTCGCCCCCGCCTTTTTATTTGTTTTAAAATAAAACGTTTTAGCGACGCCCGGAAAGAGCATTGCTAATACTATTCAGTCGCGATGTCTTCCACGTCGCCAATGATCACTATTAGCGATGCTCTAAATCAATACTTATACCACTGTGATTTTTTTTAATTTAAGACATTTTAGCGATGCTCACCTTGAGCGTCGCTATTAGGCATCCAATAGCAACGTATTAATTCATACGTCGCTACTAATGCCTACTAGCGACGCTTGTGACAAGCGTCGCTAAAAGCTTTTTTATATAAACTTTTGTCTCTCTCTCCTCTCTCTCCCTTCCTCTCTCCTCCCTCTCTCCCTCCGCTCTCTCTCCCCTCTTTCTCATCTCTCTCCCTCCTCTCTCTCTCTACCCTCTCTCTCCTCCCTCTCTCTCTCCTTCCTCTCTCTCCTCATCCTTTCTCACTCTCCTCCCTCTCTCTCCCCTCTCCTCTCTTTGTACTCTCTCTCTCCTCCCTCTCACTCCTTCCTCTCTTTGTCCTCTCTCTCTCCTTCCTCTCTCTCTCTCTCTCTTCCAGCTCTCTCTCCTCTCCTCTCTCTCTTCCCACTCTCTCTCTTCTCTCTCTCTCTCTTCCCTCTCTCTCCTCTCCTCCCTCTCTTTGTCCTTTCTCTCTCCTCCCTCTCTCTCCCCTCTCTCTCTTTCCTCTCTCTCTTCCCTCTCTCTCTCTCTTCCCTCTCTCCACTTTCTCTCCTATAGTTTCAATTTTTTGAAATTTTTTATTCTTTTAAATTAATTTTTAAATTCAAAAAAATTAAAATACTAATAGCGACGTCTAAATATACATGTTGCTATTAGTACACATATTAGCGATGTATGTATACGTCACTAATACATATACTAATAGCGACGTATATACGTCGCTATTAGTGTTTTAATTAAATTTAATTTTTTATTTAAAAATAAAAAAATAATAAAAAATCAAAATACAATTCCACTTTCCCTCCCCTATTCTCTCCTCCCTCTCTCCTCTCTCTCTCTCCTCCCTATCTCTCTCTCCCTCTTCTCTCTCACCTCCCTCCCCTCCCTCTCTCCCTTCTCTCTCCTGTCTCTCTCTCCCCTCTCTCTCTTCTCTCTCTCTCCCCTTTCTCCCCCTCTCTCCTCTCTCTCTCTCCTCCCTCTTTCCTCCCTCTCTCCTCTCTCTCTTGTCCCTATCTCTCTCTTCCTCTTCTATCTCCCTCCCCCCCCCCCCCCTCTCCCCCCTCTCTCCCCCCTCTCTTTTTCATTTAATTTTTTATTTAATACATAGGTAGTAGCGACACATTTTTATGCATCGCTACTACCAAGGGTAATAGTGACGCTTATCCACATGCATCGCTATTACCGGTACCTAGTAGCGACGTAAACGCCTATGCGTCTCTACTACTCTAATGTAGTAGCGACGCAAACGCCTGTGTCGCTACTAATTTTTTAAAATATTTTTTCCCTCTCCTCCCTCCTCTCTCTCTCCTCCCTCTCTCCCTTCTCTCTCTCCTCCCTTTGTCTCTCCTCCCTCCTCTCTCTCTCCTCCCTCTCTTCCTTCTCTCTCCCCTCACTCCTCTCTTTCTCCCTCCCTCTCTCTCCTCCCTCTCTCCACCCTCCTCTCTTTCTCCTCCTTCTCTCTTCCTTCTCTCTCTCTCTCCCTCCCCTCTCCTCCTCTCTCTCTCCTCCCTCTCTCCCTTCTCCCTCCCTCCCCCCCTCTCCTCCCTCTCTCTCCTCCATCTATCCTCTCTCTCCCCTCCCCTATATGTATCCTTCCTTCTCTCTCTCTCTCCTCCCTCTCTCTCCCTCCTCTCTCTCTCCACCCTCCTCTCTCCTCTCTCTCTCCTCCCTCCCCTCTCCCTCCTCCTTCCCCTTTCTCCTCCCTCACACCCCCTCTCTCTCCTTCTCCCTTCTCTCCTCCCTCTCTCCCTCCCCTCTCTCTTCCCTCCCCTCTCTCTCTCTCCCTGCTCTATTCTATCCTCCCTCCTCTCTTCCCTCACTCTCTCTCTCCCTTTTCTCTCCTCCCTCCCCTCTCCCCTCACTCTCTCTCCCTTCTCTCTCCTCCCTCTCTCTCTTCCTCTTTCCTTCCTCCCCTCTCTCTCCTCCCTCTATCTATCTATCTCTCCCTCTCTCTCCCCTCCCTCCCTCACTCTCTTTGTCATTATATTTTTTATTTAAAAATAGGTATTAGCGACGCAACTAACTATGCGTCACTAATACCAAGGGTAATAAGCGACGCATAGTTAAATATGTCGCTAATACTATCCAGTAGTAGCGACGCATAACTATGCGTCACTATTAGTTCTTAATTTTTAATTTTTTTATTTAAAATAGATAATTATTAGCGACGTTTATTTATAAATATCGTTATTGTTTAAACTATTAGCGACGTTTGAAAAAATACGTCGTTAATGGTTTTAAAATTTTTTAATAAAAAAATTCATAGTATACCTTTTTGGGACGCTTACATAAGCGTTGCTAATAACCTAACAATTAGCAACGCATAAATTTAAGCGTCACCAAAAAGATAGGTATTAGCAACGTTTACTCTTAGGCGTCGCTAATAGACTACCGTTAGCGACGCTTAATATTATGTGTTGCTAATATTAGTTTTTTTTTGCGACATTTTTTGATATGTTGTTATTATCACTTTGTAGCGACGCATATTGTTGTGACGCTTACATAAACATCGCTAATACCCAATTTTGTTGTAGTGATTTCAAATAGCTTCTTCATTGGCCCAATTTCCTTTTATGTAGTCATGAGTTTGCCAATAAGGAAAGGGATTATAGAGGACCCTCTTACAACTCTTAAAATCAATGGTGTAAACGTTTTTCTTAAAGTTTGTACCGAACTCTATCACAACTCTTTAAATCAAGGGTGCAAACATTTTCCTTAAAATTTGAACTGAACCTATGGGTTGGCACTTTGAATCTCACAAGAAGGCAGGTTAGGGTTCTGACTCATCAATATGTAACTTAGTTACTCAGATCACATGTGAAAAGGTAATAATAGTTTTATGGAGGTTGCCATAGTAATCATAGTATAATAGCATGGATAATGAACTGAAATTCAAGGGGATGGAGGGGGGAGAATGGATGGAGCTGGGGGTAAAAATGGAATATAATAAAAATAGTGGTTTGAAGGTATTATTGTGTAAATGGACAACTGCGGCCAGCCCATGTTTGTGTCTTTTTGTTTACACCCATAATCACGCATCTTTGAAAAAAAAATATATACTAAATTTTAGAACAATAAACATACTCACATGGGAGTAGAAAATAAAAAATCTCTTCATCACTAGCATGTATAGAGATAATAGACAAAAAGGAGTTGAATGGAACACTCGAATGCACACATATGGAAAGTAGATTATCTTTGCTGCAATAAAGTTTCTTTAGTAGAAAATAAAAAAGAGTTCATTTTAAAATTTTAAAAAATTGAATATATTAAGATTCAGATTTAAATCTGATTTGATTTAGAGTGAAATTTCATATTCAGATTTATACTAAACAAACGAACCCTTAGCTTAAAAGAACCATGATTTGTGGTCAAATATATCTTAATGAAGAAAATAATACACCAAGGAAAGTGAAGATCAATTTGATTTTCTTTTGCTTGATGTTATGAATCTTTGTTTTTTAAAATTTGCACATATCATATTGAAACTTAAATCACTTTTATGTATAAAAATCAAGAGAGAAATTTTAAACACAATTCAACTTATGCGTTTGGATTCTAGTAGTCTTAGTGACCAAATTAGAAAATCTTATGCTAGATTTCTATTTAGAATTACAAAGAAAGAAGAAAATTCTATGTAATGTACATCAATGATTGAGTCTTATGTAGTTCAATACTTTTAATTAAAATGAAGTTGCCCTCATAAAGATGATGAGGAAGGTTTACCTACCTAGGCTAGTGTGAAGCCCCCATCCACTTAACATTAAGAAAAGTGAATGAAAAAGAAAGAAATGAATGAAATAAATAATTGATGCAAGTAGAGAAGATCAATAAAAAAGCCCAGTTCTAGAAAAATATCATAACTCAGAAAAAAGGCATGGGCATATACTTATGGAGTTTTTATTTATTTTACTTTTTAGAAGACTATGTATAGATTCTAGCTTAAGTGAGTTGAAAAATGAGAACTTTGTCTTTACTAGAGTTTGAACAAATTTATCTCAGTTTGAATAAGAGTGATTATGCAAGATTCAAGATTGAAAGAGACAAGGGTTAAAAACATTGTTGGTTTTTTAAAAACTAAATAAAAAGAGAGTTAAAGCATTAAAAAGAAGAAAATAAATTTGACATTCACATACTAATCGAGTTGACTAATATGCGGCAAGGTATTAATGAACATAATATGTGGTTGTATTTAAATTAAAGGAAAATAAATTAAGAAATCGTCAAAAGGAGCTCATCTATAGTTGTTTTTAATGTTTGATTTTTAATATGCATTCTATATGTAAAAAAAAAAGTTTGATCTATTTATAGAAAATGTCATGAGATATTTTTAGAAGTTTATTGGATTTTTTATGAATTTGTTTGTAATTTCCACTATTTTCTTCCTTTTTAAAAAACTAAAAATTTAAATTTTCACAAGATTAATCATTTGATGCCCAAAACGATCTTCCGTTTTCTCACCAAAGCATTATTTTAAAATGTGGCCGAAGCTCATAAGCTCCTCATTTTGCTCTAAACTCTTCTAAAGGGTACGAAAGTGAGACTAGGAAATTTTGCTTGGTTTTGTATAGAGAAAAAAGAGATTTCATTGTCATTTCCTTGATCTAGCATGTGTCCACGATATGTTCCGAAACCAAAATTTCATTTTAGTGGTTTTTCAATCAATTTCAATGATTTTTGAACCATGAAGATTGTTATCAAGAGCTTGATTTACATTTTTAACAAAATTTCATACGATTTGAACCATCTAATTTTGAGATTTCATGAAAAACCCAATTCGGTTTAAAGTTTTGACTTCAATTTGGGCATTTTTCGAAATTGAACATTTCTAATCAAAATTAGGTGTAGATCCCGTTATGACTTTTGTTCTAATAATTTATTTCTACCTTAAATAAAAATTTGAAGTCAATTGAACACATGAAATTTTTAGGGTTTTCATTAATTACAAAAATTTGATTTTAATTCTAGGACTTTATTTATGTCTATTGATTAGTTTCTAGTGTTATTCAGCCCTATGTTTGTTTCTTTGCAATGAATTTAGATGGGGAAAGAAAATAAGTAGAAGAAAACTAGTGATTAAGGTTGAGGTTACCCTCATACATCATCTAGTAGGGGAGATAAGGTTTAGGCCTATACTCTGTAAGTGTAGTGTCATCCATGTGCCCTTAGAGTCTACCATAGATTTGATAGAGGCTCGTCCATACTAGATGGATTACTTTAGGATGATACATCAAATAAGATAGGTTACCCACATCTGGTCAAATAGTGGTATTCATCCCTCAAATGATGATGATGAGGGTTTCGTTACAATTGTTTGAGGCATACAAGTTCGTGTCATGCGTTAGATCATAGCAGAGATCATTCAATTTGAGAGGAGGCCATTCACTTATCCACACTTTGCTGGATATGTTTTTCCATTGAATCATGAGTTGACTGTGACGTTGGCTAACTTAGGAGAGGCAAAGAGCTAGATGATTCACTTCTTGCACACTCTATTGAGAGTTTAATATCCTTTTAATCAACCTAGAGGATCACCACATTGCTTCTAGTCCAATTATCTAACAAAGGTAAATACCACGAGATTTTCCTTGTTTTGTAGAATTTCTTATAAAGCGGAAACAAGTAAAACTACTCTCTATGCGTATTGACGATAAATATATTTATCAAACCATAAAACATAAAGCATTCAAACCACACATGAACACACAAAACTTTAATGTGCAAAACCCAAACTTGGGTAAAAAAACATGGCAGTTCCAACAAGGAACCAAATCAATGCTATACTATAATTACATGAGATAAGAAAAACACCCACTTTATTTTAACTATAACACAAACTCTTTTTGTTTAGGTCTTCACAAATTCTTATTGTTGCTAGCCTTCAAGTTTTCTACCTCAAGCACTTTAAACATTAATATCTCTTTGTTTTGTCTTTTCCATCTCATAGCCTTTAACAAGCTTCTCTTGTTGTATTGACTTTGCCTTCTTGGATTCTTCAATCTCACATTTAAGAAATTCTATAACTCCCCCTTGAAACTTCTACGTAAAATCTCTTAATTTTGGAATGGCTTCATAAATTCACAATTGATTTTCTCTTCAAGCTCTATGTAAATTCCCAAGGAAAATAATATGTAAAGCTCTATGTAAATTCACAATTCTCCAATTTATTCTAGTTTTTTCTCTCTTCAATCTCGCCACATCTTATTATTTATATAGGTCTCCAAAATAATTTTAGTATTTGACTTCAACAAAGAATGAATTTCAATTCGTAGTAGATTATTCAGGACAACTAATGATGTCAGCAATCAATCATTTCAAATAGTGATCAATCATTCACTATTTTTTGAATACACGATACCTTGAGTCATAAATTGGACTACGAAGCAATTGATGGATAAACTCTTGGTTTAATTTTACATAGGGAGGATTCAGGTGCAAATCAATTGTTTCACTCATCGTTACGTCTAGTGATCGATCGATGGTACACTTCATTGACAATTTTGCCCTTTTTACCCTAAATCATTGTGAAACCCCTCGAATCACTTCTAAAACTTTTCCAAGTGATTTTAGTATGCAAATCTAATTGGAATAAGCTTAAAAAACCATTAACATTATTTAGTCTTCTATCTTGAGTCATAAGAACATATATGCTCCTATTTTTTAAGTCCATTAATTCCAAGTCTGACTCGATCAAAATTTTATGTAATTAGATTTGAAGACTAATTACTTACTCATGGTTTCTAACGTAATTTTGGCAAAGAAACTAGCCAATCAACCCAACATATTACACATATGTTCTAACAATCTCCCCATTTGGCAATTTCTTGTCATAATACTACATAATTAAAAATTAAAATAAAATCACAAATCTTGACATATTGCATTGACTTTCAAATTGTATAGATGACTTGACACATAAATATTTAACATAGATTCATTTGATATTGAGCTTGAAAAGCCATTTATTAACCTATACTTATCCTACAAACTTAAAATCAAAGTCATTTGCTTAGTACTATTCAATCAAGTAAATAAAGAACTTTGATTTTCATTAATCATTTCTCCCCCTTTTTGACGTAAATAGACAAAAAGTAAAGGCAATAATTAACAAAATGCATTCAATTAAGCATTCAAGGAACACATGTCACTAGAAGACATGAAAATAAATAAACTATAACGTAAACTAAGTTCATCACATATCCCATAAAAAAATCTATTTTAAAATACATCTCATAGTCATAATGAAACATAAATTAAACTGAAACAAGTCTAAACAAAGAAATACATGAAAAAGTGAGACATAAAAAATAAAAATAATTAAGTCAATTGTCAGTATTCTCCCCCTCACTGTTATCGCGTGGAAATCGAGCTCTAAGCATACATTTGATATCTATAAGACTCTGCACCACTACATCCTAATATGCTCATAAGTATGCAATAGTGACATATCTCTCCGGATCATCCTATGGTGTTGGTGCCTCTATATTTGCCTGTCTAGGACCCTGTTGTAAGGACCCTCATCTCTAAACCGGTTTTTGGTTTTCTTTAATTGTTGGTTATCGTGAGATTAATGTATTTTCTGATCTTATTTGGTAATTTTGTGAATAAATAGTGTTTGTGATGGTTTTAACCAAAATAAACTTTCATATTAGTGGTTTTAAGTAATTTTAAACCAAATGTGAATTTTTGGAATTTTTTCTATTTTCCCAAAAATTAGGGTTTTGGCGGGACCCCGTGGGCCCCACCGTCAGAATTTCGGTTTTTAGGTCAAATGAACCTAGACATCTACTTAAGGTCATACAAAAAATTTTCAAAATTTTATGAGGCTTAATTAGTGCTTAAATTTGTAAAATAGTCATTTTTAGCCTACTTTTTCTATTTACCCCCAAAACTTACCCATGCATACCCCAACCCTTACTATAAAAGGGCAAACCTGAGCCATTTCCATTTTTGGGAATAGTCTAAGGAAGGAGGTCTGGCCTAATCCCCAATTAGAAGCGGTTTAAGGTAAGCTTACTCTAATTAAGTACTAATCCATGACTTTTTTCTTAATCTCTTCTAAATCTACCCTTTTCCCCTTGTTTCAATTCATTTTTGGACATCGAAAGCTATTGATTTATATTTTACTACAAACCCTAACATTCAAAATTCGATTTTTACTACCAACAAGCCATAGATCTAAGATTTAATTAGGGATTTCTTGGGTAAATCAATTTCTATTGGAGTTTAATTCAAATTCAATATGTTTTTAAGGATTTCAAGAAGGGTGACTCTCCAATCCGAGCTTATTCAAGTGTTGAGGTAATGAGTCTTCAAAATCTTTGTTTATCCATGGTAAAACTCTTCATTTTTGGCTTATTTCAAAATAGGTTGCTTAATTTGGTGTGTTAATGGTAAGATTAGAAAATGGAAGGGCTTTGCATTATTATGATATGGATTGATGTTCTGGAAGTCAGAAGGACTTTTGATGATGATTAGGGTGTTAGATGTGGATTTGAAGTGTTATCAATGGTGTTTCGGTTTGGATTTGCGAAAGGAAGAAGATGGACTATTCTACCTTGTTGGCGTTCGAACGGCAACACTGTTGGAATGACAGTTTTCCAGTTCAGCCAATCGAATGGCCTGCTAGGTGTTCGAATGACAAAACTGTGAATTTCAAATTTTTGTGTTTAACAGATCGAACGACCCGAAGGGCATTCGAATGGCTACACAGCAGATTGGTGTTCTAATGCATGATGTTTATTTTGATGATTCCACTTTAGCTTGCCAATTTCATATGAATGTGGTGTGTTTTAAGCTAAGTTATACTATTGGAAAGGCATGTTATTGAGGTTATGGAGTTGAGATATATACTTAGAGATTGTAGAATGACTTATGTTTTGTGGCATGATGTAGGAATTGTCATCTTGAAATTATGAATGGTTGATTCCCTTTGATTAAACATATTTTTAGTAGAACTACAACCTATTAATGGACTGATGTGTCATGATAGAATGTAGTTAGTTGATGTGTGGGTGTTGGTGAATGCTATGACTCAAGGATGAAATGAATGATTTTATATGTGTTTAACCTTCGTGGTTGGGTTTTTAATTTGAGTTATGATTTCAACGTTTCTTCTCCTATGATTTCCACTGGAATTCATGTTTAGATGGTAATTCACATGTGTAGTGTGGTAGTGAGTTTAATTTCAAGCATATTGACATGCATTATGTGAAATGCTTCTACTAGTTACACACATGTGGGGGTTAAATGATGATATTGAAGCTTGATATTGTGGTTATGAATGATGCATTAGGGGCTGATGAGAGCACTTATCATGGATTAGGATTCATGTATGCTTTGCCCATGTATGTATCATGTTGCATGCATCATGAAAATGGATTTCCAATTGAGGCTTCATCGTGATTAATTGAATTTGACCGATTGGATGCAATGTGATAAAATTGTGTGCTGGATTGATCGGTCGTGGATTAATCGTAAGTTGATTGGTCCAAAAGGACATGTTTTGATTTGAGTTCTTGTGTGGAACGAGTGCACTCCCCGGGTTGAGTCTAGTTAAATGGAATGATGTGGGGACGAGTTGTGTACTTGTCTTGCGGATTTGTGAGAATGTTATTATGCGTGTCATCTGGACCCTAAGAATCCAGTGTGGTATGCCGTGTGCACCCCGCTACCACGTGTTCTAGGGTTCTCTGTGTGAGAACTCGGGCTCTTCCCTCCGCAGGAGATGTCCCTGGGCGAACACCCCTGCTCTAGATTCTCTGTGTGAGAATGAGACATCCTTGGCCAGGATCATCTAGGGCGAGCAGCATTAGGGATTGACAACCCCGATCTTTCTTGAATTCTTGTGTAGAATTTTTGGACCATGACACGCCTTTGTGGCCTTGTCTATGTCCCGTCTATGTGACACCGACATGTGATTACTCCTTGATGGAGGTTGTTATGATATGATGTATGATGGAATATGTATATTAGAGATATATTCATGCAGGTTGATTTTGATATAATGCATGTGGAATGTATATGTTAGAGATGCATCCATGCAGGTTGATTATGAGATGATGCATGATGGAAAATGTATGTTAGAGATACATTCATGCAGGTTGTATTGATATGATACATGTGGAATATGTATGTTAGAGATACATTCATGCAGGTTGAGTATGATGTGATGCATGTGGAATATGTATGTTAGAGATACATTCATGCAGTTTGATTATGACATGATGCATGTGGAATATGTATGTTAGAGATACATCCATGCAAGTTAAGTATGATGTGATGCATGTGGGAATATGTATGTTAGAAATACATCCATGCAAGTTGAATTTGATGTGATGCATGATGGAATGTGTATGTTAGAGATATATTCATGTAGGGTGTTATGATGAGAATAAATTATGTGGATTATGCACTATGATGCAGTTTTAGGTGATGCGTATGTGTGATCAGAAAATGATGCACCATGTTAATCTTCGATCTGAATGATATTATTGCTATGCTATCATATTTTCGATGTTGATAGTGATATTAAAAACCATTGCTGAGTTTGTTAAACTCACCCCTCTATCTTGTGTTTTGATTTGGGGCTGCGTGGTGCGACACACAGATGGACAGGATCTCCTCTTTGAGGAAAGGTCGAAGATGGCTTAGATGTGATCATGGAGATTGTTGTATGACTTATCTTCTTTAGTTTTATGCTTATGTTTAGAACCTTTGTGTAGGGTTTAGCCCTTTATCATAAAAGTGTTTGCATCGCCGGTCCTTACATCCTCCCCCTCTTAACCGGTTTAGAGAACTGGAAAACTATCGTTCACACAATTGGGATAATTTCACAGTTTTACGAGCCCTAGAGATGGCTCGTAAACCGGTTCTCCTCTTTGAGAAAAGGTCGGAGATGGCTTGGATGTGATCATGGAGATCGTTGTGTGACTTATCTTCTTTAGTTTTATGCTTTTGTTTAAAACCTTTGTGTAGGGTTCTTTGTTTTGGATTTACGTCACATTTTACAGTTGTGATGCTTATGACTTATTTGAGCCGGTGTGGGCTTTAGTTAACTAAGCTTGTGGGTTTGAGATTAGTTGTTTACTTTGTGATAAGTAACACTTTTTTTCTTCCCTTTTTATTTACTTTTGCTCAAAGGATTGTGTGTACTCCATAATTCTGTTAATCGCCCGTGGTTAGGGTTAAGTCTTCCGCTAGATCATTTCTCAATTTTACTTCGTCGCCCCCGTGCGGTTGACCAGCCCCTGGACCGGGTTCGGCTCGGGTCAGGCATCACCGGGGCATGACACTTGTGGCTTATCTACATCTCTATCTTGACCTCTGTGGTGAGAGAGCATCCTTTGAACCCTTACCACACCAATATGCCCCATACCAACCATCATAGGTGATCCTTGTGGAATCCAAACATGTGCCAATGTAACCTACACAATATGTAAGACTACGGAAACATCTCATTTGTGTGGCCTTGTAAAAATGTTATCATCCAACTGAATATGATGGAAGGCAAATCTAGCTGAAACTCAAGCTAGGCAAGGAGATGAATTATTCATTTCATCGTGCCATCTACTCTCTCCTTACATGCTTTCTAGATGTCATACCGAGCTATGACATGTAGTAGACAGTAATTATGTATCATGGAATGAGCATGCAATAATGCATCTAGCTCTAGACCTCTATGGAGACCAATCAAAGTCCCTGTCAACTCACTATCGGGTGGAAAGTCATATCTGGGGAACTATAGATAAATGAGTAGTCTCCACTCTCATCCAATGACATTAACAATCACATCAGGTGAAACTTTCACCTGTGCTCCTCGTGCTACACATCCTCCTCCAAATGGATAGATTAATACCACTTTGTAAATAGGCATGGAAAGACTAACTCACCTGAGGTGAAAATAGTCCTTAAGTAGTCCATCCAGTATAGATGTGCCTCAATCCATTCCATGGTAGTCTCCAGGGGAATATGTACTAAAATACGATTGCACAAGATAGGACTAACCCTATTAGCTACACAAGTTAAAGTACCTGGATCCCTTAACCCATGCTTAGCCAACTTCTACTTCTTTGCTCCCCATCTAAACAAATTGCAAATAAAAAACCTGGGGTTAGTAATAAACTAGGAATAAATAATAAAACAGTAATAATGTCCTAGAATTTTATAAATAAAAGAAATGTGCATTAAAAATCAAATGTTTAAAATTGAAATAAACCCTAAAATATTTTTGTGTTTGATTGATTCCAAATTTTGACACAAAGTAGATAATAATGAGTAGAACAAAAGTTATAATTAGATCTGAAGGAAATTTTGATCAGAAATGTCCAATTTTAAAAAATCCCCAATTTGAGAAGAAAATTTGAAACTGCATTGAATTTTTCATGAAACCTATGAATGTGACCGAGCAAATTGCATGAGACTTTAGAATAGTGTTCATAACAATCCTACTAGTTCCAAACTCATTGAAATCCATTGAAAAAATACTAAAAATCAAAATTTGGAATTTGGTACTCACCTTGGCAGTGATGAGAAACTTCAATTTGATGTGTAAAAGCATCTACTTTCATGCAAAAATGCCACAAATAGCCTATACTCTCTCACAGGTACTCTTTGAAAGAATTTGGAGTGAAATAGAGCGAAAGTGGGCTTTGCCCAAATTTAAAATAGTGCTTCGGCAAGAAAACCCATTGAGTGATTGATCGCAAGGCTATATTGACCGATCTTAAGAATTTTAAATTTTTGGTTTTATGAAAATAGGAAAAATTACAAATTATCCAAAAATTCAAGAAAAAAATTAATAAATTCCTAAAAATAGCTCAAAACATTTCCCATCAAAATAAAATATTTTGACTACCAAAAAATAAATGAAACAATTTAGTGAAAACTATAGTTGAGCATAGTTGAGCTCCTTTTGATGATTTTTTAATTAATTTTGCTTTAATCTAAGTACTTTCTAAGATGGGAAAATTATATAAATAATAAAAAAATATTTACCAAAATAAACCACTTTGGAAAATAAACCAAAGTGGTGTTCATTTTTGCCACTCAAGTGCCAGCAAAGCAGCTGACGCCTGCATGGCTTTTTTTTAATTTTTAAGTTGATTTTGTCGTTTAAAAGGACAAAATTGGTTTTAAGCTGATTTAGTTCTTCTAAATGATGAAACCGTTTTAAGTTGACCTAGTTTTGTCGTTTAGAATGACGAAATCAACTTAAGCTGATTTCGTTGTTCTGAATGACGAAACTGCAACACTTATCTCATTTCGTCCTTCGTTTCGACAACAATGCTAATTTCATCATTCTAAACGACAAAATCACCTTAAGTTGATTTTGTCATTCAGAATGACGAAATCGTCGTCGTTTTAACTTGCACATCCACTCCGCCTCCAGTCGGGTTTCCAGTGAGTTTTCCAATAAGTTCTACACTCCGCTGCCTCCAAGCTTCCGTCGTCCAGCCTGCCGCCAGTCTCGCCTCCTCCAGCCCACCGCAGGTCCTACCTCCTCTTCCCCACCGCCTTCACCGTCGGCCTCCATTCTAACTGCGCCAATTTTGCACCCATTCCATGGTACCCTAATTCCTTTATTTTTTTTAATAATTGCTTTAAAAGTGTGTTGATTGTTCAATATGTGCTTAAATTAAATATTTGCTACGTGTCTAGAGATTATGGTTTGTGACATTAATTTGGTATTTTGGTGTAACGTGTGATTTGGATGGTTTAGTTAAAAATGAGCATTTTTTGTTGAGTAGCTTTAGGTGCTTTTTTTTTACAGCTTATATGGTTTGTGACATTGCATGCTTGATTGCATCAATTGTGTAATTTTATTGATTAGGAAATTTGTTCATTAATTTAAAGTCTTCATGATATGCTTATATACTTGGTAAATCTATTGGAATATTGTTGTGGTATTTTATGTCTCTATTGATTGACATTTTTATTTAAAATCAAAGCTTATTTTAATGGAGAATATGAGTTGGCAATAGTTTGGTTAGGGTAGATGTTAGTATTAGTTTGCTTAATATAATATTAATTTAATTTATTGTTTATGAATTAATTGAATATAAATGGTAGAAGAATTGGTTAGTTTTTTACTTACCTATGACGGACACACGGAAGGATTATTAATTAAGAAACCATCGATGTATGATGAATTTGAGATGCAAGTAGCAAATAAGGTTGGGTGGGATCGAAGAAGATGGAAAATTACTATCAAATGTAATATTCCATCGTACGCATCAAGGATGACATTAATATGTATAAATGATGATGCATCAATGGGTTTTATGTTTCACCACTCACATCACGTAATTTCTTTAAAGTTATTTCTCGAAAAAGAGGCCCGAGTGCCCAGTGAAAGGTGAAGTAGTTCACATAGGAGCTCGTATAGGAGCTCACACAGGAGCTCGAATAGAAATGTGAACAATGAAAGGCATATGCAAATGCTTGTGGACGATGAAGAAGAAGGAAATTTATCTATGACAGTATCTTCAAATGAACGTCATAGGTCGTCTGCCCCTATTTACGATGGAAGTGGACCTAATTGGAGGTAAGGTTGATTTAGTTGTGAATACGTTTTGAATCTTATTATCCTTTAATGAAAATATGTTTAGCTAAATTTTGAGATTTTATGTGTAATACGGAAGGTTCACAACGCATGTACATGAGCCATTTAGCGTTCAAATGTCTCAAGGCGGTGCATGGTACGAAACTCAAAGTTCGATGGGCATTCATTACCCCTACACGTACGTTAGTCATGCTGATGCTGGACCATCCAATCAAAGGTGAAATATATATTTATAAATGAATATAACTTTTTTAGGCTTATGAAATTTAATGCATATGCGATGTTTATATGTAGGGGGGATATGTCCACGGTGAAGATATTGATGAAAATGAGGCTAATGAAGGTGAAGATAATATTGATGAAGTAAGTGAGAAGATTCTGACATGAATGTAGAGGGGTTAGAGGTGAAGAAAGTGCTCAACAGATGGTTGACGGCGAGGGGGATGATGCAGTAGACAATGCTATTGCTAGAAATGATATGAATGTAGATGATGAAGAGCCGTTGTACTATGAAGTGGAGCCACTTTATGCACACATCACAGATGATGAGATAGATGCGGCAGTTAATTCTACAATGGATATGGACCAACAAAATGAAGATGAGTTATATGTTGGCCGCATCTTTAAGAATAAGGAAGCATTTGTTATAGCCTTGCAAGAGTTTTTCATTCAAAATCATGTTGAATACAAGGTTGTACGAATAAATTTGTTAGAGTAAACAGTGAAGTGCATTGATAGCACTTGCCCTTAGAGAGTGTATGGCTCAATAAAAAGGGTGGTGGGTACTTTAAATTGAAGACGTACAAAGGTGACCACACATGTCGGAATGCCTAGCTTAGCACAGATCATAGGTAGTGCAGTGCCTCCTTTATTTTAAAGGTCATAATGCTTGCTATCCAAGCTGAATTAACTCTCACACCAGGGGATATTATTCAAAGAATGAAGGAGAAGTATTATGTTGACATATCTTATAAGAAAGCATGGGCAGCAAGAAATATGGCGATCAAGGCTATTTACAGAGATTGGGTAGAATTGTATAAATTGTTGCCAATGTACCTAAGGGCGGTGCAAGAAACGAATCCTGATACCTACTACCGCTTAGAGGTTGATGAAGTACATCATGCAGATGGTGGCATATGTAGAAGATTTAAGCGATTGTTTCGGGCATTTGGGTTGTCTATAGCAAGGTTTCGACATTGCATCCTCATAATTGGTGTTGATGTCGCTCACTTGTATGGCAAATACCTCAGTGTTCTTATGGCTACAACGGCTATAGATGGAAACAATGGGTTATTTTCCTCTTACATTTGTCGGGAAGGAAGATGGAGACAATTGGAAATAGTTTCTAATGAAATAAAGGGATCATGTACTGATGGGCATGACAAACATCATCATTATTTCAGATTGACATAAGGGGCTTCCGAAGGCCGTGCCTGAGGTTCTTCTCGAACCGGATTACCACCATTGTTATTACATCCATCACATAAAAGAATATTTTAAGGAGTTCAAAAATGATACACTGACGTACTTGATTGGGGTAGCAACTTGTGCACTTACAATAGAAAAGTTTGATGCTAAAATGGACTTGATTGGTCAAGAGAGTCCTAGGACAAAACATCTCCTCTTAGGAGGAGAATTGCATCTTGCATAGTGGTCCCTTGGCCACGGTGGTTTTATGACATTTGGCATGATGCCTATAAATATGGCTAAAAGTTTAAATAGTCTTAAAGGGGGCATGAGGTTTACCCATGCAGGCTTTAGTGTCAGTTATCTTTTATCGGCTCATAACATTTTTTGTTAAATGATCTTTTGCCGCCTCTGCCATGGCCACCCCATATACTCCAAGAGTGGAAGCTACATTGAGAGATCAAGCAAGAAAAATTGGGGAGTATATAGTTAATAGGATCAACAGGGGTTAGTACGAAGTGACATCAATTCATGCCCGAAAGGTTATGATAAATGCTATGATGCATACTTATACATACAACATCCCTCAGGTTTATGGTTATCCTTGTTCGCACCTTATCGCCTTGTGGGCAAAGCGGCAGGAGCCAATCTAGGCATCACTATTTTTCACATCTTCTACTTATAAAAATGTGTACTCCGTAGAATTTTATTCTCCTCGTGGTCAGGAGTATTGGGAGAGGGATATACCTTTTGTCTTACACCCTCCGATAGCAACAAGGCAACCTGGTCGCCCACAGTCTGTTCGCATTAGGAATACAATGGACCGTAGAACAATGGAGAGAGATGGTAGTGGAGGATATAAATGCGGGAGGTGTAAACAAAGTGGGGCATTATAGTAAATCATGCAGAAACCCTCCTGTTGATTGGTAAACATATAATCAACCTCTGTAATTATTTTATATTTTTAGTCATGTACCCATGTGTTCCTTTCAATTAATGATATGTTCTTAATTTTTTGCAGATAATATGGATATGTAGAGCCTTGTTACGGGCCAGGCCCGAGTGACACTTCCATACTCACACAGCAGGAGTCACATAGGTTTGCTACTATTTAGAGAGGAGAGGTATGATAATTTTTTTATAAAATTTATTTCAATTTTTGGACGATATAGTACGCTATGTTATAATTTTAAAATTTATTATAGGACCCTGGATGCCTTGAGTGCACCGAATATTTTAAATATCTCCGCCATTGGCCCATAGATGAGCGTATTTTACCTTATATCGAGCAAGCGGGTTTCAACCATTTCATTCATCTACAGTACGTTTGTCTCAATCGGCCCCTATTGACTACTCTCGTTGAGAGATGGAGGAGGGAGACTCAGACGTTTCATTTGTCATATGGAGAGATGTCCATCACACTCATGGATGTGGCCGTTCTATTAGGACTTCGTATCGATGGATGTCCTGTGACAGGCACGATAGGAGGAGATCATATGGATATATTAGTTAGACTTCTTCGTAGAGCTCCTCCTACTACATTGATGTGTGGTAGCTGAGTGAGCCTACAATGGCTCTTACAGGAGTTTCACAAGCTCCCAACCGATGCTACGGAGATAGTTATCGAGTAGCATGCACGAGCCTATCTATTACATTTGCTTGGAACCACGATATTTGCGGATACCACGAGCAGCCACGTGCATGTTTTGTATCTCTCCCTCCTTGCCAACTTTGACATGGCTGGTACTTATTCAGGGGCAGTGCTACTCTATCATTCTTATACCAAGAGTTAGGGAAAGCATGCTAGGCCATGACCTCGGGGATTGTGGGCTGTCTGACCCTTCTTCAAGTAATTTATTGTGTAACTTTACTTGGTGTTTTAGTCACGTATAATTCTTTAATTGTAATGTTTGTTATCACTATTTTTTGACATAGTTATGGTCGTGGGAGCACTTACACGTCAGACGACCAAGTGCTGAGATGGGTCACTTGGTCGAGGGTGCTCCATTAGGGGCGAGGTAGGTTGTATTTATGTTTACCACGTTACTTTTTTAGCAACGTTTTATATACATATGTTGAACTTATTTTTTTAATTTAACTCCTTAAGTTGGAATGTTCGGAAAAAGAGAACTGAAAATCCACAAGGAGTACTCTGACTATACAGAGGGGAGTTAGACCACCAGTGGCCATACCAGGTAATTTTATTGCCATGTTGAACTTTTTTATGTAATTATTTTAAAAAATTTTGTCATTATTTAAACTAAATTATCTTTATATATTGTATAGATTATTTGGCAGCCGTACTGAGAGGACATGTTAGATGCATTACATCCCCTATGCACGGACGGTCAAGAGGTGTGGCTTTCTCGAACTCCGTTAATATGTTACGAGATTATCAAGATGTATGTGCCGGATTGTGTAATGCTCCAGTTTAACCTGGAGCAAGGGATCCCACCTTCTATCGTCGAGTTTGTCCATCGCATCACTCGACAGGGCCGCTATATTACCGACTAGGCTATACATCATGCATCGTATATTGCTCGATGGGAGGATAGGAGAGCCACTGTTATTAGAGGGGAGATGGCTACGACATTGAGAGATGTTCGTAGTACTTATGTGCAGTGGTATTTACCGACTACACGACGATATATTTTACCACACGATGATGTAGAGGACATGACATATCAGCCTAGGGGAGCGTCTGAGGCAGCTCTAGTAAGTACAACTTTGTTAATTAAAGAATATATTTTTTTATTTTAATTGTTTATCTAATATTTAATTTATTTTTTATAGCTTTGTCTAGTTCGACGTATGCATGTGCATTTGACCGATGCACTTATCACCTATACTTCGCGCGAGGACTTATCAACAACATGTTAATCGGTGATTAGAGAGTCTATGATGTCCTTCGTTGCTTGCCACTGCCTCATTCAGTGATCACGGATGTTCATCGAGATTATCCTGTCAACAAGGCCGCTCAGACACAGCCGATGCACTCTTCATGCCCTGATATTCCATCAGCAGCGTATAGCTCTCCTCCAGGTTCATCATTTCCAGACACTGTACATGTAGCTCAGCCAGATCCGATTTAATATTATAGACGACATCGGCCAGCTCGTGTTGTACCATCCATTACTTATGCTGAGCCTGAGCACAAGTTGGAGCAGGAGCTGGACCTGGAGTCGCAGCCCGAGCCAAAGCCACATCTAGAGCCACATCCAGAGCCACAGACAGAGCTAGAGGCAAATCATGTGAAGATTGTACACCACCGTCAAGGACATGGTCGATGTCGAGGACGTAGGAGATTATGACATTACTTTTTTATATGTTTATTTTAAACTAACCATTTTTTTGACTTGTGATGTAATATATTTGATAATCGTCTATGATGTACTTTAATGTTATATTTGTTATGCATGAAATGGGTGGAATGAATGAAATTGTGTATGTTTTGAATAAATGAACAGGGACAGGTGATAAAATTAGTTTTAAATAGTATTTTAAAAAATATTTATTTTGATTTTGTCGTTTAGAACGATGAAATCAGCATTATTGCCGAGATTGTAGGACTTACGGACAAAATGGGATAAGTGTGGCAGTTTCGTCATTCAGAACAACGAAATCAGATTGATGTCGTCATTCTAAATGATGAAACCGAGTCAACTTAAAACGGTTTTGTCGTTTAGAAGGACGAAATCAGCTTAAAACCAATTTTGTCTTTCTAAACGACAAAATCAACTTAAAAATTTTAAAAAAAAGCCACGCAGGCACCAGTTGTTTGGCTGGCGCCTACGTGGCAAAAAGGAATACCACTTTGGGAAAGATTTCCCAAAGTGGTTTATTTTGGTAAATAATTTTTTTATTATTTATATAATTTTCCCTTCTAAGATTATGTTTATTAATACCTTGCCTTAGATTAGTCAACGCCATTAGTATGTCATTGTCACTTTTATTTTCTTCTTTTTGACCCATTAATCATATTTATTAAACTTTTAAGAAAACACTATTGTCTCTTTTAATCTTGAATCTCGCAAGATCACAATTAATTAAACTAAGACAAATTTGTTCAAACCCTAGTAAAGACTAAGTTCAAAATATTATAACTCACTTTAGCTAGAATCTATGTACATGATTTGCCTAAAAAGATAAAACAATCAAATGCTCATAAAATTATGCCCATACCTTTTTTATGAGTTGTAATATTTTTCATCAATTCATTCTTCTAGGGTTTGTCTTTTTCTTAATTCTCTCTATTTGCGTCATTTATTTATTCTTTTTTTAATATATTTTTTTCATGATGTTATGCAAATGGGAGCATCGCACTAGCCTAGGCTGACCTAAGTAGGTAGCCCATCATCTTTACTAGTACAATTCCATTAGCTAAAGATATTGAAATACATACAACTCATAAACATTGAAGTACTTAAATGATTTTATTTTTTCTTTTGAATTTTAGTTAGAAATCTATCCAAAGATTCTCTAATTTGATCACTAAGATTCTATTATAATCCAAATGCCTAAGTCTACTAATGTTTAAGAATTCTCTCTTAATGTTCATACAAAAAAGTGACTTGAGTCTTAACATAATGTGTACAAGTTTTTAAAATTAGAGAATTGCAACATCAATCAAAAGAAAATCAAATTTGTTTTCACTCTCCTAGGTGTATCATTCTCTTCGTTAAGGTATATTTCACCCCTAATCATGTTTCTTTCAGCTTAAAAGAAAATTAACTTTCATATATGTCTCAAGAGCTGGACTTATAAAAACTAAAATAAAGCCAATTGCAAAATCAAGCAAAAGCTACAGAATTATTTTTGTGTTTTTATCGTATTCTATTTTCCTTATAATTGAAAACCTATGAATTATAGACTTGTAAAAACAAAGTAAAATGTGATAAAACTAAAAACATAAATGTCCAAAAGATCGAAAGAATTAATTCAAGGATATAAATCAGAATCTCTTTACTTAGAGAAGACTAGCTCCTTAGCTTTCCCTAAAAAACCTACCCAAAGGCAACCTAAGGTGCTCTTTCTAATTGATCCTTTACTAAAAAGTAAGACTTTATAAAGACACAAGCAAACCACCATCCATATTTAGACTCTAACACAAGCTCCTCTTGTTTAGATAGTTGTTGTTGGCATTCAATTTTTCTCTCTCAAGCACTTGAAACTTTCTCTTGCTTGCCTTGTCTTCATCTCCTTCTAGTTTTCAACAAACACCTCTTATTGTCTTGACTTTGCCTTGTTGAAATCTTCAATCTCTCATTGAAGAAAAGCTACAACATATCTTTGAAATCATTGTATATAACCTCCATTAGTTGTGAATTCTCTTCTTTAATTCACCATAGATCTTCAACTCAAAGCGCAAGTGAATTCTCCTTTGGAAAACAATAAGCAAAAGTATAAACCCTTTTTTCTCTTTTCTCCTCTAGGCTTTCCTATCTCAAATTTTGTAATTTTATAATATTATACAGCTCATTAAGTTAGTTTAAGACTTGTACTTTAATAAGTAATGAAATTGAAATCAAAATGTCTTAATTAGGGTAACAAGTTCTTGGAATGATCGATCGATCACTATTTTTAATATGCACGATACTTCAAGTAATCAATTGATTATAAGAGCTATCAATCAAAAATGTTGGCCTTGTTTTATATAGGGCTGAATCAAGTTGCGATCAATCATTTGATAATCCTTGTTTTGCAACGATTGATCGGTCTAACCTAAATCCATCCGAAACCTCTAAAATCACTTTGGAAACTTCACAAGTGGTTTTTGTATGTTAATGTGACCTGAATAAGCTTCAAAACTTTTTAGCATTCTTCAGTCTTCTACCTTGATGAATAAGAACACATCTGCTCCTATTTTTTAAGTCTTTCAATTCCAAATTTAACTTGGCCATAACAACCTCAAATCAGATTCTAAGACATAACACATACACATAGTTTCTTCATAGAGTTGATTAAAAATCCAGTAAATAAACTAGATATATGACTTATATTTTCTTACAATCTCCCACTTTGGCTATTTCATGTCAAAGTACTACACATTTAAAAATAAAAATAAAATTATAACTCTTGACATAATTCATTCACTTTCAAATTATACAAAATAACTTGACACTATAAAGACTGAACATAAACTCTATTAACTTAAACTCATTAATTTGGAATTGCACTTTCAAAGACTTTGTAATCTTGCACTTATCTTTCACACTTAAATTCAAATTTATTTGCTTTACATTGTCTAATCAATTATAAAGATAACCACTTTTGTTTTCATCAATCACTTCTCCCCCTTTTTGACATATTTGGATAGAAAGTTAAAGTAACAAATAATGAAAAATGTTAATTGAGTAAATTAGTCTAGACACAATCATCAAGACATCATAATATAAACCATGTTCAACATCTTTTGACTATAACACTCATATCTAATGAGGTGTGGTGAACACAAACAAGAACATACCTATATAATTCAGTTCTAAGAAACTAGTAAACACAAATTTTAAATGTTCAACAATTCAAGCAACTACATCAAAATCTCATATTAAGAAGAATCATGTCAATTTGATGTTTAGGCATAAAAGAATATAAGCAATCAAACCTATGTCTAAAATAACTATTAATTATTGCTTTAACTTTGAAATACTCCTTTTCCCAAATGTTCTTTAAAATTTTTGAGGAATCAAAATTTTATTTTCAAAACATTCAAAAAAAAATAATGACAAATTCTAATGCTAAAAAACATTGAATTCCATTGAAAGCATATTTTTCTTAAAGATAGATCTCAAATTAAAAATCAAATACTCAAAATTAGCAAAGTTGAGCTCTTTTTTACGATTATTTAGTCAATTCTCTTTTAATCTAAGTGTCTCCATAGATTATGTTTATTAATACCTTGCCTAAGATACGTTAACCTCATTTGTATGTGATATTTATATTTATTCTATGATTTTGACACATTAATCCTCTATATTTAGTTTTGAAGAAAAACCACTAATGCAGCCAACTCTTGTGTCTTTTAATCTTGAATCGCGCAAGATCACTCTTAATTAGAGTGAGACCAATTTGTTTAGACACTAGTAAAGACTAAAAACTCTATGAGATAGTGAATCTGAAAAATATTATTGGAATCTGAGACCATCTTGGCTTCTCTTTGGCTTTCCAACACCCTAGGAGATAGTGTTTGTGCCAATGATGTTGATTTGGACCAGTCAAATAGTGATGCCTGACCCCGAAGTATTCAACTAAATTGTTCTTGAAATGCAAAAAACACTAGAAAGGGTCATTTGACCTGCAAACAAATCACTGACAAAATCATTTTAACCCTCTTTAAGTAGATTATGTGTCCGTGATTTTCCAAAAATGAGAAAAATAATAAAAAAAGCCATCATCAACATGCCCATGTTTTTTTCTAAGTTGTGATATTTTTTCTAAATTTATTTTTCTAGGGATTCACTTTTTTTGAATCCTCTATAATTGCATCATAATATTTTTTTCATTCTTTTCTTTCCTTTTCATTCATTTTTCCTTGATGTCAAATGGATGGGTGCTTCACACTAGCCTAGGCCGACCTAAGTAGGCAGGCCTTCTCCATAATCTTTTTAGGCACAATTCTAGTATTTAAAGAGATATTAAAAAGTACATAAGACTTATAAGCATTGAAGTACATTACATGAAATTTTCTTCTTTGAATTATAAATAGAAATCTAACCAAAGATCCTCTAATATGATAAGTAAGACCACTAAAATTCAAATGCCAAAGTTAACTTATATTTAAAAGTTCTCTCTTGATGTTTATACTTAAGTTAAAAATGACTTGAGTCTCAACATGATGTGTGCAAATATTTTAAAATCAGAAAATTGCAACATTAAGAAAAAAAATCAAATTGATCTTCACTCTCCTTAGTATAACCATCTCTTACTTAAGTACCTTTGACCACTACTTATCATTCTTTTTAGCTTAAAAGAAAATTAATCTCATAATATCTCAAGTGCTAAACTTTAACAAAAATCAATACATAGCTAATTGCAAAAGTTACACTATATTTTTGTTTGTGTTTTTTATCATATGATATTTTTTTGTTATTTTTTATCAATTTAAAACCTATGAATTAAAGTAATGTAAAAATAAAGCAAACAATGAGATAAAAGAACAAAAAAAACATGAATGTCCCAATGATAAAAAAGACTTAAATCATGGACACAAATCCCATGCTTTTCTTACATTGTGCTCATTGTTAGAGTGGAGCATAAAAAATGCTTTTCCTAATCGAGAACACTTTGAAAAAAAGATCCCCAAACATCACATAATATATAAAATAGTATAGTTGTCTTAAAATCAACAAAAAAAAATTAGGTTCTCAACTTCACACAACAAAGTCAGCAAAAACACAGTATAAACATTACATATTATTCCCTTCATTCCATATTAATTGTCTAAATTTAAAAACTAAAATAAATTGAATTTAATTTATTTTGGTTTTCTAATCTTAAAAATTAATATTTAAAAAGTACTAAAAGTTAAAATCATTAGACTCAAGTTATTGCCTTTAGCCTTTGTGCTGATGAAGTCTTTATGTACATGTATTCTCTACTAGGGGTGAAGCTAGGATTTTTGTTGAGAGAGGGCAAGTAATTTTGCTTCAAAAATTGTGCCAACACATATATTATAAATAGAAACGTTAACATGTTGTCACGAACATATTGAAGATATATGTCAAGGTGTGACACACATCATCAAATTGAGACAACAATATGTGTTATTTAAAAGGGTGTATAGGTGTTAAACTTGCATGGCTTAATGCTATGTGGGACCATGTGTGGGGCACACATTGCACACATGTGGCTGAGTGATACTAGTGGGACTTATTATAAAAATATAACTTATCATATTAAATAAATATTTTTTCTCCAAAAAATATATTTGTGCTCTTAGCATAACAAATAAATACTCTTTTTGTCCTAAAATAAATGTCTCATTTGGTTTTAAATTCATTTTGAAAAAATAAATGGGATAGTTAATTGGGACGGCATAATATTTTACTCAAAATAAAGACAAAATGATGCCAAAATTTAGGCTTAAGTTAAAAGAAACTAGATTAGCAATAGTGTATTTATTTATATTATTATTGCATATTTTTAAGACTAAATTGAATAATATTTTTAATAATGAGAAAAAATTGTTATAAACGAACAAATAAATAATCCATACTACAAGTATATGACAATTTCAAACAAATATATTTCTAAAATAATTGCAATATCCCAAAGTGCCAAGAACTTTTCATTCAAAATTCTACACAAAAGATTGCAAAAAACCTAAGTTTTTTACTACCATACCAAAAAGAAGTAACAAAAAATCACATGTCAAGGCAAAAATTAACAACATACATATATTAGTACAAAAAATCTCATTTATTTAAGTGGGGCAATTAATCTACCTTGGCTCCACCCTTGGTGCCAAGGACTTTCCACTAAGAATTAATTCTACATAAAACGATTGTGAAATATAACACTCCCACTTACAAAAGCATTTTGGCTTCTTATTCCAAACAGGATTTTGGTTATGTAAAAACCCAAGTTTTCTACTAACTATACCAAAAAGAGGTGACAAAAAAACACATGTACATGCATCGAGTTCTCATTTATTAAGGTGGGGCAATTGACCCACCTTGGCTCCACCCTTGGTGCCAAGGACTTTCCACTAAGAATTCCACATAAAATATTGTGAAATATGATACTCCTACTTACCAAAGCATTTTGGCTTCTATTTCCTAATAAGATTTGGTTTTGAAAGCATTGTATATCTAAAACCTAAATTTTATGCTACTCATACCAAAAATAGGTGACAAAAATCAACAAAGGTACATGGCGTCAAATTGGGTAAAATTTAGCAATATACTTATATTAGTTCAAAAGTTCTCATTTATTGAGCTAGGGCAAGTGCCCCACCTTGGCTCCACCCTTCCTCCCTCTATAACAAACAAGCTGGACTTCGTGCAAACATTGCAAAGATTCAACCCCATTGAACCTATCCAGCCTACTGTCACCTTGTACTCAATCTCCCCATGCATGGCAAACCTGGCTGCATGGGTATTCATTATCTCTATCCCCATTTGCCCGTTTGGCAGCGGGATCTCTGTCCAGTCGAGCTGACCTAGTTGGGGGAGCCACAGGTCGGCTGGTAGCCATGATGAACATTAACTTCCAAATCTTGTTGAAGAGTTGTAACATAGCTTCGTGCATAAAGAGCAGCTATTCCCTCTAAAGGACATTGGCCCAAAGTATTAAATAGTACAACTTGAAGCTGAGTGGGTTCATTTTTTATATAGGATTATTTGGATATTGAATTGAAATATAAATTTATTAAAATTAATGTTGGTGAAAGGCTATAGAATTCTATGATTCTACATAATAGAAAAGAATTGAATGGAATGCCACTTGACAACTTCCTAATGAGGGAAAAGGCAGTATTGGTGGAAATCGAAAAAGGAATTAGAAGCCAAACCCACAAAATTTATGGAATCGGAAGTGAAATAGACAAATTTTATGTACTCAAGAGGATATTGGCTGATTCCAGAAATCAAGGATGGAATTAGATGGAATTAGGTGGAATTGAGACAAAAATTGAGGTTAATTCGAGATCGAAAACAACCAATATGGCCTTCTATGCACTATAGCCTACCACATGATTGGACCTTGTTAAACTTATATGCATGAGGAGAAATAACTTTGTTTTCATTTCTTCTTGAATGTTAGATTTCTATGTTTAGTTAAGCCTATAGAGCAATGTTTTAAAACCAGGTCCGATCACCAACCTAGATTGATAGCAGGGCTAGTTCAACCGAAAATCAACACGGGTTGACCCAGTTGCTATAAAAAACCCTTCCCCCACCCCTCACTCCCCATCCCTAACCTTAACTCCCTGAGTCCAAAATGGTTACGATGACATCCTCCTCCCCCGCAACCATCTTGGGACCACCCCCTCTCCTCAATCTCGACGGTTCAACTCCAGCCACGAGCCACCCCCGTTGTCACACCCAATGTCTTCAAGAGGAAAATAAATTCTTTTTAAATTATTTAGAGGCAGACATTTGGATAGTTTATATATGGGTGTGATAGTGCTCGGTGAGACAAGTGTAATGAACCTAAGAATGCATAAAACGGAGGTTGGGAGTGAAAGTTATGTCCTTGGGAAGTGTGCCACACAGGCAGAACCCACTTTAAAAGTGCAAGATAACCAACCCATGTGGGGCCTAGTTTCGAAGGGCTCATTGATACGAGTCCATTGGTACGAAGAGCGTGCAATTCTGTCTACAGGATAAGAAGTTATTGCATTTTGGAGTTGGAATTGTATTTGATTGAAATATTTTTTTTAAAAAAGAAACAAACAACATAACTGGCTTCATTGATGATGCCAACAGCTTGGGCCGAGCCGAGCCACACGTTGGATGCAAGGTAGGTCTGCGCGAACTAGTGTGATGTGTTGATGGATGAGCGGCATTGCCGCACAGTTCGAGCGCACTGCATGCGTGTCATGCGTGGCGGTGCCACATTTTCTTCCAATTGTTGCATGATACATGTCACGCACACGTGCGCGCGACTCTCTGTCAGCCCGCAATTTCTCCTATAAATTCCCATTTCCATTCATTTTTTCAGAGAAGTTATAGAATTGTTCTAAGTCCGTTTTCTTCCATTCAAAAATCGTTTTTAGCTAATTAAAGGGTGTTCTACACAATGGAAGCATGAGGTTCTCTCCGCCACCAATTGGCACATGAAAGGTAAAATATTTCCGGGTAAGGGAAGGTTTTGTTCGTAGCCTACGGGCATGAAAAGAGAAAAATGTTTTGGGTCAAGGGGAGATTTTGTCCATAGCCTATGGGTAGAGAAAGAGAAAAGTGTTCCAGGTCAAGGGGAGGTTCTATCCATAGCCTATCGGTACGGAAAAAGAAAAGTGTCTCTGGGGAATGGGAGGTTCTATCCATAGCCTATAGGCTCAAAAAGAGTTTCTTGGGTCTTTATGAGTCAATTTTATTCAGTTCAAGAGGTTTTCTTACCTAAATCGAGTGTGCCAGACATCGTGGCGGGGTTAGTTTACTAGTTGGAGACCTCCAGAACCCTAGAATTGGACATTGAATTTTGTGGTGTCTGGTTTATCGACTTCAAACTCGCACAGAGAGAGTGAGGTTGGGGCTTTTATCCTTTCTTAAGGCATGATTATGAACTTTGGTTGTGTTTTTAACTTAGTAATTATATGACTCTCACATGTTATGTGTTAGAGGTTACTTTCAAGTTATGATTTATGATTTATGCACATATATTCGATCTATTGAATGGTTAATCGTTGAAATATAATATGATGTATATATCGTATGTTTATAATGCTTTTATGTAAAATCAATTAGTCAAATAACTACCCGCTGGAGAGCATATTTTTTATATACCGCATGATTTATGATTGCCTGATATATGATAGTTTAATCAAATGTTTATCCATGAATTTTTATATAAATTATACTCGTTGGAGCGTGTGAGATAGAGACAAACTAGCTTCACTACTATTTTCATTGTGAATGAATACAATATATTTGAAAGACGGTTTTAGAGGACTTGTCATTGTTAAAAGGAGGATTCTCAAGATTATTTTTGAAAAGATGTATAAGCATGGTGATGGAGTCATTGAAGCGGGACAAAGAAGGGGTAACTGTCTCATTGGAATGAGCGATCAGCCTTGCCTTTTTAGTAGTTGATAGTGATGCTCCCATGGCTTGTTAGAGGCGGAGCTAGGGTTTTCAAAAGGATATGTTTTAAAAGAAAATAACCCTTTTTGGAGTTTGGGAATTCTAGAAGATTTTGATGATGAGTCTAGGAACTTGCGCTAGTGGACAAGTTGTGTCTCGTGAGGGTTTGTAGTGAATATGCCCACAAAATTCAAAAACTCATAGGTTGCCTTTCAAGTATCACTGAGTTTTATGTCTTCAGCCACTTAAAACAAAGAAGAGGAGAAAAAAAATATGAGTGACAATGCTAACAAGTTGTGTTGAGGAAGTAAAGACTAAGATAATAATTGTAAAGCAAGATCAAAGAACGCCTTCATCGCCAGTTAGCAAACATACAAATTTACAATTAACTCTAAAATACTCAAGCACTAGTTTTCATAGATTAAGTAAAAAAATTCATGTAGTGCAAACCATTAAATTTCTATGTAGAGGGACTTTTAAACCAATGTGTTAGTGAGTCATTGTAAAATTTTGACAAGATAATTAAAGGATCAATCTCCTAAAGTATTATGCTCTTTTTACGCACCAAAAGATGTTTAGATAGCCAAAAGAACCAATTCAAAACTTAATAACCTATCCGTGATAACAAGCAGTTAGGATGTCCGCTTTAATACCTTGTGGGCTTTATTTGTGATATTCTAGCATGCTTGCGTTGTTAAGAAGATGGCTTCACCCTATCTTACTAAATGAAATATTATTTAGAAACTTAGTTTTTATTTCTTTTGTTTCATATGATCTCCATCACTTCTTTTTTACTCTCTTTCTTTCTGTTTTGTTTATTTTTTGCGGCAACCCTTTTCAAAGTACTCGGTCTAATTCATTGGTTGCTTTATATAATGATAATAATCTACTATTTTTTCTTCTTTCCCAGCCAACCAAGTGAACAAGGAGGTCAAAGTTTATTAGATTTGGTGTCTCTCGACTTTCCTAGCCAATCACATAATTTAACTTTAACTCTAAAAATTAGTCAAGTGTGAGTGAAATTTTGAAAATCAACATTAGTTTCTAAGATCTTCTTCATGAAATTAATTCAAAAGACTCATCACAAAAGGAAATTTTTATTAAAAAATATTTGTCATCATTATCTAGAGATCAAAGCAAAGAGGAAGAATACTAAGAAAGGATAAAGGTTATCACAAGTCAATACCTTAACAAATATTATCAAAACTCACCCCCCAACCCAAATGAAACATTATCCTCAATGTTTGAAAATAATTTTTTTGGTTTTTTATTTTTTATTTTTTGGGTAAAAATCATTGAAAGAAAATCAACACTCATACTTAGGATCATCAAGAGATGTATACTCAACGTCAGGGACAAAATGTTCTAAAAATGGTTCTACACGTCATCCATTAACTTTAAAAGTATTACTATTGTTTGGGTTTTAAATTTCAACAATTTTATAAGGATAAACAGTTTTTACAATGAAAGGACCTATCCAACGAGATCATAATTTCCCCGGCAAAAGTTGGAGGCTAGAATTATAAAAAAGTACTTTTTGAGATGGTTTAAAAGTCTTGCAAAGTATGTTTTTACCTTGAAATGCCTTCATTGTTTCCTTGTATATTCTAGAACTCTCATAAGCATCATGTCAAATCTCATCTAATTCATTTAGCTTTAATTTTCTATGCAACTCAGCCTTGTCATGATTGAAGTTAATAGCCTTGATTGCCCTATGTTCTAACTCAATAGGCAAGTGACAAGCCTTTCAAAAAATTAATTGATAAGGGGACATTCCAATTGGGGTTTTGAAAGCAGTACAATAAGCCCAAAGAGCATTAGTTAGTCTTAGTGGCCAATTCTTACCATTTGGATTAACCATTTTTTTAGAATATTTTTAATTTCCCTATTTGAAATTTCTACTTGTCCACTTATTTGTAGGTGATAAGGTGTAGCAACTTTATGTGTGATTCTATATTTTTTCATCAAGGCTTCGAAAGACCTATTGGAAAAGTTTGTACCCTGATCACTAATAATGGCTCGAGGTGTTCCAAATCTTGACAAAATATTTTCTTTCAATAACTTCACAACAACATTATGATCATTTGTTTTGCATGGAATAACCTCAATCCATTTAGACACATAATCTACAGCTGCCAAAATATAAAGATAGCCAAAAGAGGGAGGGAAATGTCCCATGAAATCAATGTTCCAACAATAAAAAATTTCAACAACCAAAATTAGGTTAAGAGGCATCATGTTCCTACGGGATATGGTTCCTAACTTTTGACAACATTTACATGCTTTGAAAATTTTATGAGTGTCTTAAGACAGTTTGCCAATAAAAACCACATTGTAAAATCTTGGCAATGGTCTTTTTAGCAAATAAATGACCACCACATCCTTCTAAATGGCTGAAGGAGATAACATTCATATGCCCAAAATCTGGCACACATCTCATAATTATTTGGTCCGGACAATATTTAAACAAATAACGATCATCTCAAAATAAGTATTTTACCTCTATGAGGAATTTGTTTCTATCCTGTTGAGTCAATTGAGTGGGAGTTTTACCTGTCACTAAATAGTTTGCAATGCTTGCATACCATGGAATGCGAGAGGTGCTAAACAATTGTTCATCAGGAAAGGAGTCTTTGATTGGTAATGGTTCGAAGGAGCCAGAAAACTCTAATCTTGACAAGTGATCGGCAACCACATTCTCTACTCCTTTCTTGTCTTTGGAAGTGAGATCAAATTCTTGCAGTAAGAGGATCTACCTGAGCAATTTGGGCTTTGCATCCTTCTTTCCTAGAAGATATGTGAGAATTACATGGTTAGTAAAAATAATAATTTGGGAACCAATCAAATATGGTCTAAATTTGTCAAGTGTAGATACTATAGCAAGAAGTTCCATTTTAGTAGTTGAGTAGTTCATTTGAGTGCTATTTAATGTTCTGCTTGCATAACAAATGACATAAGGTTTTTTATGTTTTGGCAAGCCAAGAACAACCTCAACAGCATAATCATTAGCATCACACATGATTACAAAAGGCAAACTCCACTTAGGTAGTTGCATAATAGGAGCAGAAATTAGCATGTTCTTTAGTTTTGTGAAGGCTTGTTCACATGCTTCACTCCATTCAAAGGAGTTTTCCTTTGATAGAAAGTTGCACAATGGTCTAGATATAACACTAAAATCTTTAATGAACCTTTGATTAAATCCTGCATGCCTCAAAAGAGATTTAACATCTTTAGTTGTTTTTGCACTAGACAAATTAGCAATCAATTCAATTTTGGCCTTGTCCACTTAAATTTCCTGCATAGAAACAATATGACCTAGTAAAATTCCCTTAGTGACCATGAAATGAGATTTTTCCCAATTTAAAACAAGGTTTTTCTCCTCACACTGACAGAAACTTTTTCCAAATTATTAAGACAATCATCAAAAGAATCTCCAATGACAGAAAAATCACCCATAAAAACTTCAAGAAAATGCTCCACCATATCACTAAATATACTCATCATGCATCTTTGAAATGTGGCAGGAGCATTACCCAATCCAAATGGCATTCTTGGATAAGGAAAGTTACCAAATGGACATGTAAAAGTTGTCTTTTCTTTATTCTCAATTGCAATATGAATTTATTTATACCTAGAATAACCATCAAGGAAACAATAAAAATAATGACCAACCACCCTTTCTTAGATTTGGTTCATGAATGGTAAGGGAAAATGATCTTTCCTAGTGACAAAGTTGAGTTTCCTATAGGTAATATACATAAGCCAACCCGTGGTGACCCTAGTTGAGATCAACTCATTTTTTTCATTTTTTACAATTGTCACACTGGATTTCTTGGGTATCACTTTGGTAGGACTTACCCACAGCCTATCAGAAATAGGGTATATGATCCCTACATCTAACAATTTTAGGACTTCTGCTCTCACCACCTCTTTCATGTTAGGGTTCAACCTACATTGCATTTTTCTAGAGGGTTTAGCATTATCTTCCAAGAAGAACCTATGAGTGCAAACTAAGGGACTAACTCACTTAATATAAACTATGGTCCAACAATTGCACTTTTATGCTCTCTAAGGACATGGAGCAACTTTTGCTCTTGTGTGTGGTCGAGGAAACAACTACAAGGTATGTCTCTCCTTCACCCAAAAATGCATATTTAAGCTCATTAGGAAAGGGTTTTAACTCAAGTTCGGGTATTTGGACACTTAAACGGAGGGCAGCTATTGGGAGGAGGTAATTCCTAAAAGCGTGCCTTTAACTTTCTAGTATCCAACAAGGGGGTCGACTCTAATAAAGAATTTACATCATTAATCACATATTCATAATCAAAATTAAAATGAGCAAGACGAGCCTCTAGAGGGTAAGAAAATGAAGATATAAGATACTTGTCATGTAGAAGATATTCAATTATATTCACTTCATGGACATCATCGTCATCTCCTTGTAGCCTACAAATATTAAAAAGGTTATGTTCCAAAGTCATATTTCCAAAAGAAAGCTTCATAACACCATTTCTACAATTAATAAGAGCAGTAGAAGTAGAAAAAAATGAGAAGCATAATATGATAGGAATTTGAGTACAAGTATTCAAAACTGGTCATGTGTCCAAAATAATAAAATTAAGAGGAAAATAAAACTTTTCTACTTATACTAGAACATCCTCAACAATTCCTCTTGGTGTTTTTACAGATCGATCTGCAAGTTGAAGTGTAAGGCTTGTGGGCTTCAATTCACCAAGTCCCAATTGTTTATGAAGAGTATTAGGTAAGAGATTAATATTTGCCCTAACATCAAGCAAAGCTTTTCAATTTTATAATTCTCAATTATACAAGATATGGTTGGACAACCAGGATCTTTATATTTTTGTGGGGTGTTTGATGCACTAAAATAATGTTCAATTAAATGTTCTCACATTTCAAATTGTAATCCTATTTTGTGTTAATTCATTACTTATTTGGACTATTTATATTTTGAATAAGTTAGTTGGACCTTAATTAAGTTTACACGTCTAAACAGGCTTCAACAGGATTTAAGTAGAAGAGGAAGTAAAGCTCATCTACCTAAAGTTATTTAAAAGTCAAGAATGGGCTCCTAATAGTTCAAATATGCATAGAATATTTGAAAATAACCTTTTTGTCCCATTGGATTTAATATTTGCATCAAGAGAACTAAATTAGGAAAGAAGCTGATTCAGACATATTGACACAACCTTAGCATTTCAGCCATATCTCTCTATGAATAATTCGGATTGATGCGATTTTGGTGGCATTGGAAAGAAGACTTCGGTGGTTACAATCCTTGTTTCAGGAAGAAATTTATAATTCCGAATATTTATAAGTTGAATTCGGCATGCAAAGGGACAACTAGTTAATTAAACTGAGGCTAGCACATGGAGAATCTTTTCATTGATTGTGATTTATATACATAAGAAAAGCAATGAGGTTGGATAACTAAAGGAAGATTCAAAGATACTTATTTGCTAAATAAATTATTGATTTATTTGACTGATTTAGAATCTAATCATTGCCAAAGAAGCAACCAATCAGGATGCAATCTAGATATATGATTTGACTTTCTCCTTTGAGCAACCCCTTCTACTCCTATAAATAGAAGGGTGGACGTGATAGATTATCATCGCCTTCTCTTTAGAGCTCTCTTCTCCTATTTTTTTTTCTTTTGTATTTTTATTTTTTCAAGCTAAGGCTGGAGGTGATTTGTAACATTCTAATGAAGTTCTATTCATGTTTCATCAATAGTTTAAAGTAAGTATTAGTTATTTGAAGTGATATTTATTTAATATTGTTCTTCTTCTTGTTTCTTTGTGATTTGGATACATAAGATGCTTGAACGCTCTCCTTCTTGATCTTTTATGATTTGGATACATAGAACTCTTGAAGAAACAACTGTTTTTATCCTTCATCTATCCAAAGTATTTTCTATCTTTATTTTTAATTTTAATGTTCATATCTTTTGGTTTGATAGCATTTTCATTTGATTCTAACTGAGATAACATGACACATGAAGAACATCATTAGATGTTATAATGACCCTAATGCCTTACTGTTTTCTCTTATTGATTTCTTAACTCGTTATTCCCTTAATACTCTTCTACTATTTCTTAGTTTTTCTTTCCTCTATTCTTTTCATAACCATTTTCTTTGTTGCATAAAGCTTTCCTTGTGGATTGACCTTATCTACTACAATTGACAAGTAAAACAAATCTGGATTTGACTTCTTCATAGTCTTGTTTCAGATGTAACAATAGTGTTTTGTTGCAAAATTGCACTTGTTTTGTCAAAAATGCCTTCTTATGTACATTTAGCTAATGTTTGATTGTACAAAGGTCTTTCAAAAATTTTGCATTAAATGGAATTTGTTTAATGACATCTAAGAGAGGAATGTTAATCTTAACTTCTTTTAAAATATCATGAACGCCACCATTTTGCACCAATTTAGAAGAATATTTTTATCTTTATGGAAAAGGAGGAGGAATAGGAGAAACACAATCAAAGTTGTTAAGTGCATCACCATGTTTAGAATTCAAAGACTCATTTGGTTCAACAATCTTATTTTTAATCTCTTTGTTAACTTTTCTGCTTCTCAAAGTGGTGATGGACTTAGCATGCTCATCTTGTAAACTTGAAGATTTAAATTTTTAATTACAAATTAACCTTCAAAATTTAGCTGAGGTTGAAAAGGAAACTTCCATTTTCCTTTAGTGCTCAGAGCTATGGTCAAATGAGTGATCGAAGTCTTCAAGTCATTGATGGCTTGCATTGTTTGGTCGTTGATTGTTGATTGACTCTTCATGAATGTTTGCAATGTGTCTTAAAGAGTCTTCTTATGTGGTGGAACATAAGTTTTAGAATAAGGGAAAGAGAAAGGTCTTTTGTAACTATTCATAGCATTTGCTTGAGTATGAAAACACCTCTTGAAAAGCTGGGATTGTTGGTCAATCCTATGTTTAGTATTCATTACTCTCACATTACTACAAATATCTTATATTTTTTGAGAAGTTTTAATCATGTTTTCCTTATTAATTTCCATTGCCTCAAAATTTCTAATTAAACTTGTAATTTTTGCTTCCACGACATCCTCTTCTTTGAGAAGGTATATGCCCCCTTTAGTTGTCACATTAGATTTTGTGTTATTAGTACTGTCAAATTTATTAGAATTTTCTCATGATTGGGCATTTTCAGCCAACACATTTAAATAATCTCATGCTTCCTCAGGTTCTTTACTCAAAAACTCTCAATTACACATCATTTTCACAAATTCTTTTATTTGAGAAGTTAGGCTATCATAAAAGAAACTAATTGTATGCCTTGTTTCATATCCATGATGTGGGCACATCAACAAAAGTTCTTTAAATCATTTCCAACATTAAAAGAAAGTTTTATTTCTTTTTGTGAAAAATAATGACATTCATTCTATGTATATTAGTTCTATGGGTACGGAAAAACATTTTCAAAAATTCTCTTTGCATTTCTTATTATGTTCCAATGGATCTTGGCTTCAAAGAATTTAACCATTTCTTTTTCCTTTTCTTTTAAAGAAAATAGAAAGAGTTTTAATCAAATAAAATCATTAGAAACATTTTAGTTTGGCAAAGTTGCGCAAACCTCTTTAAGCTCTTTTAAATCTAAGTATGGGCTTTTTGAAACTAAGTCATGAAATTTGGGTGATAATTGAATCACTCATGGCTTGAGATCAAAACCACCCATATTAGTTATAAAAATCATGTAAGAAGAAGAACTTGATCTAGTTGGTTACAAATAATCACTCAAGGTTTTAACTTGTTAATTATTTTGCACTACATTAAAACCATTATTACTTGTACCATCATCCATAGTAAAAGAGAAAACTTAGAAATATTAAGAGCAATATCAACACTTTTTAAGCAAGAACTTTGGTCACATTGCCATGAGTGCATTAAAAAATGAAAAACCTTTTTCTTCTTTGGAAGGAACTAAATCAGAAGAATCATATTAGTTATTTAACAAATCATTAATTTGTTACTTTTGTAATCATGCATCAAATCCAGAAAGTGGTACCCCAATTTGGCCATTGTTGCTTAACTTTTGTCCTTTCATCCGTTTAAGTAGTTTTAGAATGAAACACCCACACTCCACGAATTTGCACTTCAAACATTTAAATAAATATTCACTCATTTCCTAAGTTCATTAGCTTGAATCAAATGCTCTAAACGATGAATGAATCATACCAGTTTTTGTCAAGTTATGTTATTTTATTTAATTAAAACCTTGAGCTTGTTAGGAATATGAATAAATTATTATATAATTTAAATTTTAAAGAGACCTCCCACTAATTTGTTACATTTGTAACCATGCATTAACTGCACAAAATGATACCACAGTTTGACCACTCTTGCATAACTTAAGTCCTTTCACTCATTTAACTAGTTTTAGAATAAAGCACCCATGTTTGTCTCATATTTGTACCTCAATGTTTAAAATAAATAAGCACTCATTTGCGAAGTTTGTTAGCTTAAATTAAATGCAATAAACTATGAACTAATCGGGCTACTTTTGTGAAGTTATATTTTTTTATTCGATTAACAAACTAAGGAACAATGCATTGGAACTCATGAAGAATGTGCAAAAATTATTATATCATTTAAAGTTTAAAGAGATCTCTCATTAATCAATTATGTTTGTAATCATGCATCAAAAGCATAAAGTGATACACCAATTGGCCGCCCTTGCTAAACTTTGGTCATTTCATTCATTTAAGAAGTTTTAGAATAAAGCACCAACACTCGTCATGAATATGTATTTCAAAGTTTTAAATAAATATGAGTTCATTTCAAAAGTTCATAAACATGTATCAAATGCTCTAAATGATGAATCAATCATACCAATTTTTGTCAAGTTATATTTTTTTATTCTATTAAATCGGGGGCTTATTGAAAATATGTACAAATCATTATATCATTTAAAGGTAAAGAGACCTCCCATTAATTTGATGCATTGGTAATCATTCATCAAATGCACAAAAATGATACCTCAATTTTACCGCTCTTGCATAACTCAAGTCCTTTCATTCATCTAACTACTTTTAGAACAAAGCACCAAAGTTTGTCTCAAATGTGTACTTTAAAGTTTTAACTAAATACACACTCATTTGCTAAGTTTGTAAGCATGAATAAAACACACTAAAATACGAACCAATGAGACTACCTTTTGTAAAATTATATCCTTTTATTTAATTAAATCCGGATGCAGTTAGGAATGTACACAAATCATTATGTCTTTTAAAGTGTAAAGAGACCTTCCATAAAATTTTCATGTTTGTAATAATGATTCAAATGCACCAAGTGATATCGCAATTTGGCAGCTCTTGCTTAACTTAGGTCCTTTCATTCTTTTAACAAGTTTTAGAACCAAACATCTACGCTTGTTACGAATTTGAACTTCAATGTTTTAAATAAATATGCATGAAGCAAATGCACAAAATGGCGAACCAATTAAACCCCACTTTTGGTCATGTTATATTCATTTATTCGATTAATAGGTTAAAGAAGAAACCACCGGTACTTGTTAAGAATGTGCATAAATCATTGTATTACTTAAAGTTTATAGAGACTTGTAATTCATTTGTTACATTCTTAATCATGAATTAAATGCATAAAGTGATATTGCAATTTGATCGCTCTTGCTTAACTTCAATCCTTTTATTCATTTAACTTGTGTTTTGATAAAGCCAAGCTCTACATGAATATGTACTTCAAAGTTTTAAATAAATACACACTCATTTGCTAAGTTTGTAAACATAAATCAAATGCACTAAATAACAAACCAATCGAACCACTTTCTATCAAGTTATATCCTTTTATATAATTAACAATTTAAGGAACAAAGCACCAAAGCTCATTAAGAATGTGCATAAATTATTTGATCGATTAATGTTTAAAGAGTCTTCCCATTCATTTGCTATGTACGTAATAATAAAGCAAATACACACAGTATACTGCAATTGAACCGCTCTTGTTTAAGTTAAGTCCTTTAATTCATTTACCTTGTTTTAGAACAAAATACCAAAGCTCGTCATGAATGTATACTTCAATGTTTTAAAAAATACGCATTCATTCACTAAGTTCGTATGCATGAATTAAAACACTATAAAATGAACCAATCGGACAACTATCGATCGAGTTTTATCATTTAATTCAATAAAGTACAGAGCTTGTTAAAGATGTGTACAAATTATTATACCATTTAATGTTTATAAAAACCTCCTTTTAATTTGTTGTGTTCATAATCATGAATCCAATGCACAAAGCGATACGAAAATCGGGCCGATCTTTCTTAACTTATCATTTAATTTACTACTTTTAGAACAAAGAGCCAAAGCTTGTCTTGAATGTGTACTTCAAATTTTAAAATAAATAAATATTCTTTTGCTAAGTTTGTAAGTATGAATCGAAAGCACAAATTGTGCCACTTTTGGTCAATTTATATTTTTTATTTGATTAAATCTAGGGCTGGTTAAGAATGTACAAACATCATTATGTCATTTAAAGTGGAAAGAAACTCATTAAGTAATTTTTAACGTTTGTAAACATCAATCGAATACAACAAGTGGTACCACAATTCGGTAGCTCTTTCTTAACTTAAGTCATTTCATTTGTTGAACAAGTTTTAAAACAAAGTATCCACATTCATCACAAATGTTTACTTCATTGTTTTAAATAAATACATACTCATTTGCTATGTTCGTAAGCATATATCAAACACACTAAATAATGAACCAATCAAACCACTTTTGGACAAGTTATATTCTTTTATTCTATTAAATTTGGAGCATGTTAAGAATATGCACAAATTATTATATTATTTAAAATTTAAAGAGACTTCTTATTAATTTATTATGATCATAATCATCATCAAATGCACATGATTATGAATATAACAAATGAATAAGAAGTCTCTTTTAACTTTAAACAATACAAAGATTCGTACACATTCTTAACAAGCTCCGGTTCTTTTTTCTTTAACATTAAAATCAAATAAATAGATATAACTTAACCAAAAGGTGGTCTAATTAGTTTGTCATTTAGTATGTTTGTTTCATAATTACAAACTTAGCAAATGAGTTAGTATTTATTTAAAACTTTGAAGTACACATTCATGACGAACTTGTTTTGTTTTAAAATTAGTTAAATGAATAAGATGACTTAAGTTAAGAAAGAGAGGTCCAATTGTGGTATCACATTATTCATTTGATTTATTATTAAGCACTTAACAATGAATGGGGAAAAATTTTATTCTTTAAACCATATAATAATTAGTGGGCATTCTTAACGCACTCCAGTGCTTTCTTCCTTAACTTATTAACCGAATGTAAGGATATAACATGACCAAAAGTGGTCTAATTGAGTATTTGATTCATGTTTACGAATTTCACAAATGGGTATTTATTTATTTAAAATATAGAACTACACATTCATGTCAAGCTTGAGTGCTTTGTTCTAAAACTAGTTAAACGAATGAAAGGACTTAAGTAAAGCAAAAGTGGTCTAATTACATTATCACATTGTGTTTTTGATTCATGCTTACAAATGTAACAATTGAATAGAATGTCTCTTTATACATTAAATGATACAAATATTTGTATAAATTCTTAGCGAGCTTCAAATTTAATCAATGAAAACCAATATAACTTGACCAAAAGTGGTATGATTGGTATGTCCTTTAGTGCGTTTGAATCATGCTTACGAATTAGCAAATGAGATAGTATTTATTTAAATTTTTTAAGTACACATTAGAGAAAAGCTTACGTGCTTTGTTCTAAAACTAATTAAATGAATGGAATGACTTAAGTTAAGCAAGAGCGGTCCATTGTGGCATCGCCTTGTGCATTTTATGCATGATTATGGATGTAACAAATTAATGTGAGGTCTGTTTAAACTTTAAATGATATAACAATTTGTGAACATTCTTAACAAGCTTCAGATTTAATATAATAAAAGTATATGACTTAAATAAAATTAGTTTGATTGGTCCATTAGTAAGTGCATTTGATTTATGCTTACGAACTAAGCAAATGAGTGTATATTTATTTAAAACTTTTAGTGCACATTCGTGATGAGTGTGGGTGCTATATTCTAAAACTAGTTAAGCAAATGAAACCACTGAAGTTAAGTAACTGCAGTCTAATTGTAGTATAATTTTGTTCATTTTATCCATGGTTACAACAACAACAAATGAATAAGAAGTCTCTTTATACTTTAAATTATACAATGATTTGTGTGCACATTTTGAAATAGCTCCAGTTTTAATCGAATGAAAGCATATAACCTTATCAAAAGTTGTTGGATTGATTTGTCATTTAGTGCATTTGATTCATGCTTACAAACTTACCAAATGAATGTGTATTTATTTAGAACCTTAAGTTACATATTCATTATGAGCTTTGGTGGATTGTTCTAAAATTAAATGAATGAAAGGACTTAAGTTAAGTAAGAGCAGCCAAATTGCGGTATCAATTTGTGTATTTGATTCATGATTACAAACATAACAAATGAATGAGTCTCTTTAAACTTTAAACCATACAATGATTTTTGTGCACATTCTTAACTAGCTTCGGTTTTAATTAAAGAAATGATATAACTTAACCAAAAGTGGTCCCATTGGTTAGTTGTTTTGTATGTTTCATTCATGCTTGCAAACTTTATTAATGAGTGTGTATTTATTTAAAATATTAAATTAAAAATTAGTGATGAGCTTTAGTGCTTTGTTCTAAAAGAAATTAAATTAATGAGAGCAAACTCAAAGAAGATCTGCCCAATTGTGGTATCACTTTACACATTTGTTTCATAATTACAATTGTAACAAATGGATGAGAGGTCTATTTAAACTTTAAATGATACATAAATTTATTCACATTCTTAATCAAATAAAATAATATAACTTGACCAAAAGTTGTCTTATTGGTTTGTCGTTTAGTGTGTTTGATTCATGCTTATGAACTTAGCGAAAGAGTTTGTATTTATTGAAAAGTTTGAAGTACACATTCATGATGAGTTTGGGTTGTGCTTTGTTCTAAGACTTGTTAAATGAATGAATGCAGTGAAGTTAAGTAAGAGCGGTCCAATTGCGGTATCACTTTGTGCATTTGATTCATTACTATGGACGTTACAAATGAATAAGAGTTCACTTTAAACTTTAAATAATACAAAGATTTATGCACATTCTTAACGAGATATATTCTTTGTTCTTTAACTTGTTAATTTTATAAAATAATATAACTTGACAAAATGTAGTCTGATTGGTTCATCGTTTAATGCATCTTACTCGTGCTTGCGAATTTAGGAAATGAGTGTGAATTTATTCAAAATAATGAAGTACTCATTCTTGGCGAGCTTTGGTGCTTTATTCTAAAACTAGTTAAATGAATAAAGGTACTCATGTTAAGCAAGTGCAGTCCAATTGCAGTATCACTTTCTACATTTGTTTCATGATTAAGAATGTAAGAAATTAATAGGGCGCCTCTAAACACTTTAAACAATATCTTCTTAATGAACACCGGATTTAATCAAATAAAAGGATATAACTTGTCTGAAAATGGTCTAATTTCTTTGCCATTTAGTGCATTTGACTTATGCTTACTAACTTTGTAAATAAGGGTTTATTTATTTAAAACTATGAAGGACACGTTTGTGTCGAGATGGGTTGTTTTGTTCTAAAACTTGTTGAACGAATTAATGGACATAAGTTAGTCGTGAGCAGTCTAATTGCAGTTTCGTTTCCTACATTTTATTCATGATTATGAATTTAACAAATGAATGAGATGTTTATTTGAATTTGAAACCATAGAAAGATTTGTGCACATTCTTAATGAGCTCTTGTGCTTTGTTACTTAACATGTTCTTCATTTAGTTAGTTTGATTCATGCTTATGAACTTAAGAAATAAGTGCATATTTAATCAAAACTTTGAACTAGGCATTTCTCATGAGCTTGGGTGCTTTGTTGTAAACTAGTTAAATGAATGAAAAGACTTAAGTAAAAGCAATCCAATTTTTGTATCACATTATGTATTTGATTCATTATTACAAATGTAATGAATGAATGAGATGACTATTAAAACTTTCAATAACACAATGATCTGTGCACATTCTTAATGAGCTCCGGTGGTTTTTTCCTTAACTTGATAATTGATTTAAAAGATATAAATTGACAAAAAGTTATCCGATTGATTTATTATTTTGTGCATTTGATTCATGTTTACAAACTTAGCAAATGATTGTGTATTTATTCAAAACTTTAAAGTATATATTTGTGAGTAGCTTGGATGATTTATTCTAAAACTAGTGAAACAAATGAAAAGACTTAAGTAAGAACCATCCAATTGCTGTATCACATTGTGCATTTCATTCATTATTATGAACATAACATATAAATGGGAAGAATGTTTTAGCTTTCAATGATACAATGATTTGTGCACATTCTTAATGAACTCTAGTGCCTTGTTGCTTAACTTGGTAATAGAATAAAATTATATGACTTGATAAAAAGTGATCTTATTGGTTCATCCATTAGTTTATTTTACTCAAGTGTAAGAACTTAGTAAATGAGTGTGTATTTGTTGAAAACTTTAAAGTACACATTCGTGACGAGCTTATGTTTTTTGTTAAAAAACTAGTTATACAAAGGAAAGGACTTAAGTTAAACAAGAGCAGTCCAATTTTTTTAGCACTTCTTTGTGCTTTTGATTCATGATTACTAATGTAATGAATATATCGGGAGTCCAAATTTAATCGATGGAAAGGATCCAACTTGACCGAAAGTTGTCTGATTGGTGCATCGCTCAGTGCATTTGAATCATGCTTACGAATTAACAAATGAGTGAGTGAGTATTTCTTTGAAACAATGAATCACATATTTTAGAAAAGCTTTGGTGCTTTGTTCTAAAATTAGTTAAACAAATGAAAATACTCAAGTTAAGTAAGAGTGGTCCAATTTTGGTATCACTTTGTACATTTCAATCATGATTAGGAACATAACAAATGAATAAGAGGTCTCTTAAAAATTTAAATAATATAAAGATTTTGCACATTCTTCACATCTCTAGTGCATTGTTTCTTAACTTATTATTTGAATAAAAGTAGATAATTTAACCAAAAGTGGTCTGATTGGTATGCATTTACAAGGGGTTAGTCAATAAAGATTCTAAAATACTATATTTAAAATATAGGATTTTAAAATATAATCTAAATTCCTATATTTGAACTGTCAGATTTAAAAATATTTGGATGCCCCAATCCAGTAATGCTAGAATCCTTAGATTTGAGCGACCAGATTTCAAAATAATTATCTCCAAAAAAAAATTATGTACAATTTTTAAATGACTAAAGGTCCGGTTGTTTTGTCTAAATTTGAATATAAAATCCATATGAAATTTGTGAAAAGCCTACCATCTAAATTTAACTATGGATCTCAATTAATCAGATCTAAATATATTTAATTTTATAAAATTTTAAAATAAATTATTTTCCATTTTGTACTCATTTTTTTCAAAGGTTGATATATATGGCTCAACGTATCCTACTTAGATACAGGGGGCTATCTATCAAAAAAGAAAAGAAAAAGAAGATCCACGAGGGCGGGCTTATGCTTAGTTCCACTTCAACAATTTTACATGAATATCCAAACATTTAATTTTCAACGGTACACCACTCTTTGAAGAATCAATTTGAATATCAACAAAGCACAAATCACTTTGTATAGAACCCACAGGACCGTTATAGGCTTCACCTTCTACTGTTATATGGGTTCTTGGGTTTCCTTAAATTCTCCCAAATAAAAATTATTAACCTCATTACATAACAAAAAAGTGATATGATACATGACAAAATGAAATTCCTGGGCAAAGCAGCCGAAAAAATAGGTTTATAACATGTCGTGGATAGCGACCGACCTGCAACATTGGATAATTACAATTATATATCGGGTAAAGTGATCTCTTGTATTGGGAGAAGTTAAAGAAATCAGCAGACACCCAGCATTGCCCAATAACAAATACATTCATGGCCTCTTACAGTATGAAAGTCAAAAAGGCAAAAATATCAAGACAAAGGAATCCTCTAGTGAAGTAACACTCTTGCTGGATTTTGTTTCATATTTACTCCTAGCTCCTAGCAAACAGATTTGGATCTAACACCCAAGCATCCTAAGTGGTGAGCAATTGTCTAATGGCAACAAAAGTAGACAAAAACCTTGTGTTGGACATTGCAGAACACATTTCTGAATGTTGTTGATGCATTCTTTACCATGTCATCTCCTTATATTTCATGTAAAAGCCCAAAACTTAAAGTTAACTATAAACCCGTCTGAGACTTTCATCACAACCTTAATCATGTCTCAAATTTCTACACCTACTCCTGCATCCTACAAGGCCCTTTCTTTTAGGAAAAGAAGCTGCTCAACAATCTCGAAAGCAATCACCCTTACACTGAACCTACCAATCCTCACCATCTTAACTAACTTTTGATAAAGTTCGTTTTTAAGATAAAGAAAGACCAGCTAAGAAAGGAAAAACAGCATGTTCGAAGTTTTGATAAAGAAAGACCAGCTAGAAAGAAATAAATCACAAGAAAAAACAAGTCCAGTGCTCCCCAGGCCGCATGGCGAACAGCTCTTGTTGGATACATCAAACCACGTGGTGATGTGACTTTCAACTGTTTGCTTGTAGTCGTCCTTAACTCTAGCCCTACATAAAATACCCAGGGCAATAATCCCAATCAAATTTATAAGTGAATCAGCCTGGAGGAAAATTTTAATACCGTAAAGCTACCAGCGTAGAGGTTATGATTACCCTGGAGGACGCTTATATGAGACAGGTAATGGAGCAACACCGGCACAACCTTCAACTTCTGAAGCCAAATCGAATCTCCAAGAGGAAGTCGTACCTGCTCTGTAAGCTCAATAACCAATATATCCGCTAGGACACCAACAAATAACATATTTTGGAAAGTGGGAAATTACTTTAAAAAACTTTCCAACCTAAATTGTAGAAGAAAATGAATCTGGAAAGTAGAAGAAATAAATCTCTCTGGGCCTGAGTGTACATTAAAAAGTCCAATTACGTTTAACCTCAATCAATAAAAAACAATAACAAGTTACCAATGACCAGATTGTAATCAAACTAATTTATGAAGGAATATGACCAAGGATGAACCTGCACATCTATTTTGTTTGAGCGATCAGGGACCACGGCAACATCCTCAAGAAGGTACTGTATACAACATGGAACTATGATAAATACTTGGTCTCATGTGAAGGCACAAAACAAAAACGAATGACACAAGTTTTATTTACAGTAAATACTCAAACATTAAAAATTACATAAGTTCCTTACACGAAATAAAGAAAAGAAATGCCTTCTATTTGTTTGGATGTCCATCCTGAAAGAAGCATTTTAACATTTAAAAAAACTGTCATATTTATTAATTTATTTTAATTTAAAAAAACTGTCAATTTGTTCAAGATGAGCATACAAGAGAAAGAGATAATTTAACTAAAAATCAGTAATTAATGTCAATCTAAAAAGGTGTTACATTTAGCATTAATTATAGGTAACCTATCCATATTATTCTCAAATACTAAAGATGACCATTTCAGGTGTAAGCTTCTGATTGACTATAAATCAGCCTCTAATTTTAGAAAAAATTGCAGTTCGTATTGTGAATTCTTAGAATTATGGCAAAATTGCGAAAAAGCCTTTAGTATTCTCTCTCCAAATTATTTATATGCACACCACTAGAGCTATTATCTAAAAAGCATGCTTCAAGAAGTCATACCCATTTGTGGAAAAGAAAAGAAAATATATGTGATGCAAATGATTGGCTCTAGAGTTGAACGTTCAAATCAAGAACAAGTTTGCCAAGTTGTGGCACCTGAACATAGTAATCAGAAAGTACATTGTAAAAGCAAACACAATTCTCAATTCCATCCTTCTCTGTGTGTTCGTTCTTGCTCAAAATTATGTCTGTTCCAACAATAGTTTGACATTAATTAATTCTCAGTAGAATAATAAGAAAAAAGAACCTAACACTACAACCAGAAATCAACCTACCTTTCACCACCAAAATCAGCTAAAACCTGATCTATTTCTTCTCAAACAACGTCCCATAATTGATCTCATAACATATATAACAAAGAAAACCCATGTCACAACTTCATCCAAAAATCTCACCTTTTAGCCACCAAGAGCTCAGATTTCAGAGGCCGAGAGAGACTTTTGAGCTGTTTTCCCTTCTGCCCTTTTCTGTAGCACAAATCCTTTTGTGGCTTGAGAAATTGGTGGCTATCCCTCTTGGTGGTAGCCAATTCCGAGGAGTAGTGAAGACCAAGAGGAAAGGGAAAGGGGAGATGAAGAGAGCGAAAGCAGACAAAAGGAGTGGAGGAGGCTAACGGGAAGGAAAGGCCGGGGTCGGAGGAGAGAGGCAGAGGCTGAACGGGAAAGAGTGGAGGAGGCTGAAGGGAGAAGGTAGTTGGGACAAGGTTACGGCAAATGGGAGAGGAGGGCTGGCTATTGTTACGTTTGAAACATGACTATGAAGAAGTCAAATTCAGATTTATTTTACTTGATAATTATAGTAGACAAGGTCAATCCACAAGGAAAGCTTTGTGCAACAAAGAAAATGGTTACGAAAAAAAATAGAGGAAAGAAAAAATTAAGAAAGAAAGAGTAGAAGGATATTGAGGGAATAAAAAGTTAAGAAATCAAGAAGAGAAAATACTAAGACATTAAGGGTCATTGTAACATCTAATGATGTTCTTCATGTGTCATTTTATCTCAGTTAAAAACTTAACACTTGTGGGAGGCAACCCACTTTTGGTTTTAATAGTTATTTTTGTTTAATAGTTAGTTTTTAGTTTATTATATTTGTTGATTGCTCTAATTATTTTTAGGGTGTACTTATATGATTCATTATTGATTTACCCTAATTTGATTATGCTTGTGCTTTATTGATTATTTTTCTTTTAATAACTATGTACATAAACTGATATATTATCTCTTCTTTCCTCTTTTCTTATTTTAAGCATTATATTTCCTTTCTTTTATACATTGAGGACAATGTTTAGTATAGCTTTGAGGGTGTAGAAAGATATTTTTCTTTTATATTTTTTAGTTTTAATTAAAAATAAAAAATTTAAAAAATTAATTAGATTTATATTTTTGCTTATTACATTAATGCCTCTTTTAGACTCGTGACTTTGTTTAATAATATAAGACTATTAAGAATATGACTTGATATATTTAATAATTTTGAGTTCTGATTACTTCATATTGATTTCTTTTGCTCCTATTTTGAAAAACACTAAGAAAGACATTTGCCTAAATAAGAATCGAGCCCTTGATTATGGTCTTACAACTTGGTGGATATCATTGAATCTAAGTAATTATTTTCTCATAAGAGTAAAACTTTGGCATAATCTAGTAGTACTCATGTTATCATAATAGAGTTTTGGGCTTCACTATTCTTGGTTTGTAGAACAGTCGAGGACTTTTTGTCAACACAATTCAAGTTGATTGTATAATGTGCTCAAGAAATTAAAAAAAGAGAAAAAATGTGAAAAAAAGAATTTTAAAGAATTAAAGTCATTCTATTGAGTAGACTGAGACTCGGCATGTCTCACTAAGCATAGGGTTTTCGAGTCAAAAGGTAGAGTTGACTAATTTATGACATGCATAGCCTTGAAGCCTATTTGGTTCAAGTTATTAAGCCTGATGGGTGCTTTAACACCTAGTGCCTTGAGCCAACTAGATTGGGAGTCACTGGCCTAACACTTATTACATAGATCTTATAAAAAGCTTAAAAAGGCTAAGCCTTACACATGTCATGTGAGATGAGCATAAAATTCTAGTAGGACATTATGCAATTACATCCTGAGTGAGTTGTCAGGTGACCTAGGGCAGTTTTACTTTTCAAGGAAGGTTTTACATGATTCTCACTACAACAAAATTGGGCATTAGCAACGCTTATATAAGCGTCGCTACAAAGTGGTAATGACGACATATTAAAAAACGTCGCAAAAAAAATTAATATTAGCGATGCATAATATTATGCGTCGCTAATGGTAGCCCATTAGCGACGCATAAGTAAAAATGTCGCTAATACGTAACCTTTTAGCGACGCTTAAGTTCATGCGTCGCGCTTGCATAAGCGTCGCTAAAAGATATATCTATTAATTTTTTGAAAAAAATTTAAAACTATTAACGACGCATTTTTACTAACGTCGCTAATATGTTCAACAATAGCGACATTTATAAATAAGCGTCGCTAATATTTATCAATTTTAACTAAAAAAATAAAAATTATGAACTAATAGCGACGCATAGATATACGTCGTTAGTACCTGATAGTAGTAGCGACACATGTAACTATACGTCACTATTACCCTTGGTAGTAGCGACGCATAGTTACATGCGTCGCTAATACCTTATTTTTAAATAAAAAATAAAATGACAAAGAGACAGGGGGGAGGGAGAGAGGAGACGGAGGCGAGAGAGAGGAGTGAGGGGGAGGAGAGAGAGGGAGAGGGAGAGGGAGGAGAGAGAGAGGTGAGGAAGGAGAGAGAGAGGAGGGGAGAGAGTGAGAGAGAGAGGAGGAGGGGTGGGAGAAAAAATATTTAAAAAATAAAAAATTTAAAAAAATAAGAGAGAAAGGGAGGAGAGAGAGAGGGAGAGGGTTGAGAGAGAGAAGGAGGTGAGAGGGAAAGAGAGGGAGGAGGGGAGAGAGTGAGAGTGAGAGTGAGAGAGAGAGGAGAGGGAGGAAGGAAGGGAGGGAGGAGAGAGAGAGGGAGATGGGAGGAGTGAGAGATGGGAGAGAGGGGGAGGGAGGAGAGAGAGAGAAGGGAGAGAGAGGGGGAGGGAAGAGAGAGCGAGATTTTATTTTGATGTTGTTTTTAAGTTTTTATAAATTTTTTTATTTAAAAAAATAAAAAAATAAATTTAAAATAAAATACTAATAGCGACGTATAGGATTATACATCTCTATTAGTACCTATATTAGCGACGTATAATCATATACGTCGCTAATACAGGTACTAATAGCGATGTATAATCCTATACGTCGCTATTACTATTTTATTTTAAATTAATTTTTTATTTTAAATTAATTTTAAAAAATAAAAAATCTTAAAAATTTTTGAAATTAGAGAGAGGGGGGAGGGAAGAGAGAGAAAGGGTGGAGAGAGGGAGGAGAGAGAGGGAGAAGGGAGAGAGGGGGTCAGGGAGGAGAGATGGTGGAGAGAGGGAGGAGAGAGAGAGGGAGAAGGGAGGAGAGAGAGAGGGAGAAGGGAGGAGAGGGAGAGGGAGGAGAGAGAGAAGGGAGAGAGAGAGGGAGAAGGGAGAGAGGGGAGGGAGGAGAGAGAGAGAGGGAGAAGGGAGGAGAGAGAGGGAGAAGGGAGGAGAGAGAGGAGAGAGAGAAGGAAGAGAGAGGGAGAAGGGATAGAGGGGGGAGAGAGGAGAGAGAGAGGGAGAAGGGAGGAGAGAGAAAGGGAGGAGAGAGAAAGGGAGGAGAGAAAGAGGGAGGGGAGAGAGAGAGGGAGGAGAGAAAGAGGGAGGCGAGAGAGGGAGGGAGGAGAGAGAAAGGGAGAAGGGAGAGAGGGGGAGGGAAGAGAGATAGGGATTTTATTTTGATGTTGTTTTTAAATTTTTATAAATTTTTTTCTATAAAAAAATAAAAAAATTAATTTAAAATAAAATACTAATAGCAACGTATAGGATTATATGTCGCTATTAGTACCTGTATTAGCGACATATATGATTATACGTCGCTAAGACAGGTACTAATAGCTATGTATAATCCTATACGTCGCTATTAGTATTGTATTTTAAATTAATTTTTTATTTTTTTAAATTAATTTTAAAAAATAAAAAATCTTAAAAAAAGTTGAAATTAGTGGAGAGAGGGGGAGGGATGAGAGAGAAAGGGTAGAGAGAGAGAGGGTGGAGAGAGGGAGGAGAGAGAGGGGAGGAGAGAGGGGGAGAGAGAGGGGAGAGGGGGAGGGAGGAGAGAGAGGGTGGAGAGAGGGAGGAGAGTGAAAGAGGGGAGAGAGGGAGAAGGGAGAGAGGGGGAGAAGGGAGGAGAGAGAGGGAGGAGAGAAAGAGGGAGGAGAGAGAGGGGAGATATAGGGAGGAGAGAGAGAGGGAGAAGGGGGAGGGAAGAGAGAGAAGGGGGGAAGAGAGAGAGAGGGGATGGGAGAGAGAGGAGAGAGAGGGGGAGGATAGGGAGGAGAGAGAGAGGGAGAAGGGAGGATAGAGAGAGGGGGAGGGAAGAGAGAGAGGGAGAAGGGAGGAGAGAGAGGAGAAGGGAGGGAAGAGAGAGAGGGGAGGGAAGAGGAGGGAGGAGGGAGGAGATAGGGAGAGAGAGGGAGGGGAAGGGAAATGAATTTTTTTTTTAAAAAAAAGAGTAATGACGACATATAAATGATACGTCGCTAATATAATATGTATTAGCGACGTATATTCATATATGTCGAATATACGTCGCTAATACTATGTCATATTAGTGAAGTATATCCTATACGTCGCTAATATTTATGTAGTGTTAGCGACGTATAGATTGTATGTCGCTAATTTAGTATAGTAATAGCGATGTATTCGCTTATACGTCGTTAATTTAGTTGTATTAGTGATGTAGAGTGTATACGTCGTTATTATTTGATATTAGTGACGCTTGCTGTGAGCGTAACGCTTGCGCGGAAAAATTTCGCACGCGGGTGAAATTCCCTCGCGAGGCAAAATTTCGCGCGCGGGTGAACTCCCCCCGCGCGGTGAAATTTCGTTGTGGGCTTTCTTAAGCCCCCCCTCCCGAACCCCTCTGCGCCCCGCCGCCTCCTCCACTGCCGTGTCCGCCTCCGTCTCCTCCTCTACTCACTCGGCCTTGCCCCAGTTCCCCCCCTCTAGTTCCCCCTCCTCACTCCCGGCCCCCCTTTCCTCTCTATGACACACCCCGCTTCCGCCTCCGACGCCCCGCCTCCGACTCCCCTCGCCCGGCCTTGCCCCGCACCCCACCCCCTAGTTCCCCCTCCTTCCTCCTGGTCCCTCTTTCCCCTCTATGTTGCACCCCCGCCTCCGCCACCTCGCCTCTTCCGCCTCCGCCGCCACCCCCTCCCCTCGCCGCGCTTCTACCGCCTCATCATCCCCTTGCCCCGGACCCCACCCCTCCGGTTCCCCCTTTCCCATTTGTGACGCAGATGCGCCTCTGCCGCCCCGTGGCTTCCGCCGCCTCTGCCTTCCCTCCACCGCCTCTGCCTGTTCCCCTCCCGTCCCACCTACAACCCCACCTCCTCAACCCCTGCTCCCCCCTCTTCTCTCCCTCTGATTTTTAGAGGGGAAATCAGAAGGTGGGGAGGAGGAGGGGCGGAGCTGGGGAGCAAGGGGCTGCCGGAGGAAGGCACCCCTCCCCCCCCCTTCTCTCCCTCTGATTCCCCCCCGAGAGTGGGGGGCTGCCAGAGGAAGGCGGCCCTCCCCCTGCTCCGCCCCTCTCCCCCTTCTCTCCCTCCGATTCCCCCCTTCCCTACTCCCCGGCTCCAAACCCCTGCTCCCCTCTCTCCCCCTCCCCATCTCCGCATCCCCCTGTTCCCCTCTCTCTACCCCCTCCCCGGCTCGGGACCCCCCGCTCCCCTCTCTCTCCTCCCCTCTCCGGCTTGGGAACCCCCGCTCCCGTCTCCCCCCACCCCACCTCCCCGGCTCCGAACCCCCGTTCCCATCTCTCCCCCACCACCCCAGCTCCGGACCCACCCTCTCCCCCTCCCTATTCTCCCACCCCTCTCATCTGGTTGATAGACTGTATTCCAATCCCCCGCCGGCAACTTCATGCTGCCGACGGGTTTTTTTATTAATTAATTAAGTCATTAGCGACGCTTTTCTAAGCATCGCTAATGGATTTTTTATTTTTATTGTTTGTTTTTATTTCATAATAGTGACACTTACAAATGCGTCGCTAATAGAAAAATAAATCTTTTTATTTTGTTTTTTGTAAAAAAAATTATTTTATTTATTATTTTATAAAATTTTTTATTATTAGCGATGTTTTTGTAAGCATCGCTAATATAAAAATATTTTTTTATTTTATTTTTTTAGAAATTTATTTTCATTATTTTATTTATTATTTTTTAAATATTTCTTTATAATTAGCGACGTATATTAAGTGTCGCTAATAACTAACTATTAGCGACACTTACGGTAAACGTTGATAATAAGCAATAACAACTGTACTTTTATCGACGTATTTAGCGACGTTTGTTATGCTTATGATACTATTAGTGACGTTTATATGTGTCGCTAATACTGTAATTTGTTGTAGTGTCTCTATTATGATCTCTTGAAGATGAATGGATGTCATTGTCTATTTTTTAGTGTTAAAATTAAAATTGCTGAGTGGATATGAGACACATTGAGTTGTTTGATTCATAAGGTTGGGATTGTACAATTACTTGGCAATGTCTATTTTTTTTAAACTATTATGTATGAATACTTGCCACCAATATGAAGTTGTCAGAATAAATTATTGTTTAAGAAGACAAGTTGTATTATGCATAATTGATTTTACTAAATAAAGTCACATATTTAGGAGGAGTTAATTTATAAATTTTATGTGGTTTTAATTTTAATTTTCTTTTATCATTTAAATTTTGAATTTTGTGGGTATATTGTAATGTCTAGGATTTTTTTAAATTCCCAAAGTCGACTACTTGGAGATTAGGAGTTGGATGTCCTACTCGTGCTTGGGGTTGGATATCCTACTATTGCTTGGAGTTGGATGTCCTAATCGTGCTTGGAGTTGGATGTCTTACTTGTGGTTGGAGTTGAAAGTCCTACTTGTGCTAGGTGTTAAGTGTCCTAAACATACTAGGGGTTATAAGTCCTAAACGTACTAAGAATTAGAAGTTCTAAAAGAACTAGGAATTGAAAAAGGGAGAGAGTCCTAGCAGGACAAGGACTCCAAGCAAGAAGAGGACACAACTAGAACTTTGTTCAGATGAGATAGGATATGAGCATAGCACTTCTAGCTTGAGTATGAAGAGTGCTAGGAGTGGTGGAAAACATTGGAGAAGGGATCAGCTATACATAGGGTTTGGGTTAGAACTCTTTTGGGACTGCTTTGAGCATGTATGTAGGTTGGTTTCCTATTGGTAATGGGGTAGGGATTGTTATTCCAGGATTGTAATTAAGGTAGAGTCCTATAGGGGGAGGGCACCCAAGAGTTTGAAGAGGGGAAGCCTTATATAAGAAAAAAGGGGGGTATTGATTTTAGTTTAGCCTCCCTCTTCTCCATCTCTTCCGTCCTCTTCCTTCTCTCAGCAAGGACCTCCATAGCTAGTAGCTTTAGAAGGCTCAAAGTAGCCATCTTTGGATTGAATTCAAGGCTTAGAAGCGTAGGAGCAAAGGCTAGGAGATTTGGGGACAAGTTGGTACAAACAGGTGCTTCTCCTTACACCCTTAAGCATGAGGTCTTGATAGATGCAATTCAGTCATAGTTCAACCTAATTGAAAGTGGGTTTTTGATGTCATGAATTAGCCCTACTTGTTTTGAAATATTGTGATTTTATCTCATGTTTATATGGCTGAATTGTGCATGTATGATTCTGATTTTTGTCAAGTAGATTATCCTTAATTCATGCAAGCATGTTACTGATTTTTGTTATCTATCTTAGTCCTATGTTAGGAATGAATGATTTTGTTTCTAGCCATGTTTATTATCCATAATTTTGGCATAAACTCTGCTAAATTTAATCTCTAATTCGTGGCCTTACTTTAGGTCATACTTTGGCCAATTTAATCCCTAATTCATGGCCTAACTTTAGGTCATACTTTGGCCAATTTAATCCCTGATTTGTGGCCTTTGTTTAGGCCATACTTTAGCTAATGAAATCCCTAATTGAAGCATTGGATTAGGCTCTGTTTTTGCTTACTTAGATCCCTATTTTGCAACCTTATTTTAAGCTCTATTTTACCCAAAGTAATACCAAATTCTCAGCCTTGATTTATGTTATAATCATGCTGAGAGAATATCTACGTTACAGCCCTAGTTTAGGTTGCATTATTGCCTACCTAATACTTGATTCTTAGCATTGATTTAGACTATAATCTTGCTGATTGGATCCCTGACTTTTGAGCCTTTGTTCATGATATATTCATGTTTATTAAGTCTCCGAATTTCAGCCTAAAATGCCTTTGAAATTCAGCACAATTTGTCCCTGAATTTTAGCCTTGATTGTGATATACATTAGGGTGAATGTTCATGGTTGTTTCAGCATGACCTTATCATGTTAGGTGGCTAACTTGAGTTATGCATCTCAGCCCCAAATCTTTTTATTATAATGTTGAATTGTTCAGTTCATCTCAGCATGAGTCTCAATCCTTATCATGTTGATTATTCTGATGCTTACATTTATTATTGTTGTGTTAAGTTATATCAATAAATTATGGTTAATAAAGACTAATCAAGAGATTTTGGTTGTCTTTAGGGTTGGGACCAGTTCATAGAGTGAATGGGGCCCTGACATAGAATTTTACCTTAGTTAATAAACTGAGGGTGGTTATGGGATGTTCTTGAAGTCAAAGTTTAAGCTCACGATAATAGCCATGGCGGGATATTTAGGCCTTCGTGGTCTCCATTTCTTCGGGATGATAGATCCCTACAAAAGCGCAAACCAAATTTTTGAGCATCATGGAATGCTCATATACCTCCGGCCAATGTGTCCATGAGCAAAGCTGGTACCTACATCTCTAGGCCCATGGCTGATCGAAGTAGATCTCTAGAGATGCTAGGATTTTTATTAACATGCAATTACTCCTTTGAGTGGGAGTCGGTAGTTTTTAGGTAACAATGAGTGCATTGTTTCCTGAACGATGTCCATTGTTTTGTGAATTGTGTTGGTCTTTATTGGTTAAAAATCAGCCCATGTTTCTAAGCTATGTTATATTCAGTGTTCTATATATTACTTTGCATGTGTCACTTTATATCGATGTTCGGCATGTATAGTCGATGTCTGGAGATTTCTTGATGGAAGATTTCTCAATGGGTGAGTTCTCTCTAATTGAATACAGATTTGTTAGTATTAATTATCAAACAATGGTTCGAGAGATAATTAATAACATTGTTTGATATTGCTTGTTAATTAGACAAGTGGAACTATTAAATGACTTGCATAAAATGTAGGTTGCTTTAAAAATACTTAAACATTGCATGTGTGACGCTATGCTTCTTAGTATAGTGTAGTTTTAGGTAAAATGACGTCTGTATCCGATCTTGTTGGAAATATTAGAGATGTTGACTGATGAGTATGTAGGCAACTAATATCGGGTGATGTTGGCCCAATCCGAAAAATATTAATAAAATCTTTTATCCTTATGGAAACTCTTCTCTTGGAGGTGGAGAGATTCCATTGTTGTTGTTGTGGTTGTTTGGTTTGGTTAGTTGCAGATTCTCCAAGCAACGACAGGACAAAACAAGCAAGCACAAGAAGAAGTTTTTGTGTTTCTGTAACTCTGGGACGTAAGTGTTTCATTAGCGTGAGAGTCAACTTAGTTATTTATTTTTAGATGGTTGATGAACTTATACTTAGATGGATGAGCTATTCTTAGTGAATTTTGAGATGTGTAATAATATTATATAATTTGATATTCGTATTTATGAACCCCAGTTACCATGACCTAGATATTTAATCGAATAGTTTGTTTCGTATAAAAAAGAAATTTGTGACTACCGTTCATGCAATTTTAGAAAGGCTTCTAAAAATTCAGGTCATTACATATATTCACTACAAACCCTCACGAGACACAACTCGTCCACTAGTATAAGCTAGGGTTTTAAAGGCTTGTTGCATATGCTAAATGCAATCGAGATTTCCTGTGAAAGTGGAGTAGTTAGTTTTGTTTTCTATTATTTTAACTTTTATTTTGCTCAAGAACTAGCAAAAAGTAGGTTTGAGGGTATTTAATGCACTAAAATAATGTTCAATTATATGTTCTCACATTTCGAATTGCAATCATATTTTATGTTAATTTATTACTTATTTGGGCTATTTATGTTTTAAATAAGTTAGTTGGACCTTAATTGAGTTTACATGTCTAAATAGGCTTCAACACGATCCAACTGGAAGAGGAAGTAAAGCCTAACTACCCAAAGCTATTTAAAAGTTAATAATGGGTTCATAATGGTCTAAACATGCATGGAATGGTCCAACACAACCTTGCGGACCTGTTGGATTTCAGATTTGTATCAAGAGAACTAAATTTGGAAAGAAGCTAATTTGGGCAAATTGACATAGGCTTAGATTTCGACTATATCTTTGTATGTGTATTTCAGATTGATTCAATTCAGATGGAATTAAAAAGAAAACGTATGTGGCTACAATCTCTATTTTAGGAAGAAATTCATAATTCTGAATCTACTAGGTCAAATCTAGCATGAAAACAGACAGTTAGTAAACTAACCCGAGGCCAGCACATGAAGAATATTTTCATTAGTTATGATTGATACATATAAGGAAAGACAATGAGGTTGATTAGATATCTAAAGGAAGATTCAAAGATACTTATTTTCTAAATAAATCATTGATTTATTTGATTAATTTATAATCTAATCATTGTAAAAGAAGCAACCAATCAGGCAATCATCCCCTCCTCTTGGAGCACTCTTCTCCTATTTTTCTTCTCTTCTTTTGTATTTTGTTTTAGTTTTATTGTAATAGATTTCTAAACTCTAAAGCTAAGGCAAGATGTGATTTATAACAATCTAATGGAGTTCTATTCATATTTTATCAATGATTTTAAGTAAGCATTGGTTATTTGAAGTGATGCTCATTTAATATTGTTCTTCTTGTTGTTTCTTTGTAGTTTGGATATATAAGATGCTTAAAGTCTCTCCTTCTTGATCTTTTGTAATTTCGATACATAGAACTCTTGAAGAAATAACTGTTTTTATCCTTCATCTATCAAAAATATTTTCTATCTTTATTTATAACATTAATGTTCATATCTTCTGGTTAGATAGAATTTTCATTCTATCTTTAGCCAGGCACACCTCCTTCTAAACGGATCCAGGGTCCTTCAAAGCAATTATCTTCTCTTTATAAATTCTAATCAAATCAGAGTGAGTTAAGCAAATATTTAGTGGATCATTAGAATAAATAAAAGGAAAAGCATCCTCCACTAGATTCTCAACCATGTCAACCTCAAAAATATCATCAAAGTTTGATGGTTGTCTACTGGCATCAAATACATTTAACTCACACGTCAAGTTCACAAAAGAAAGCCTCATCACTCCATTCTGACAACTTATTAGAGCATTAGATGTTGGAAGGAATGGACAATACAAAATCACAGGGATTTGAGAAGATGCATTTGAAACCGGTTGTGTGTCTAAAACAATGAAGTCTACTAGGAAATAGAATTTGTCCACTTGAACAAGGACATCTTCCACTATTCCTCTTGGCCTTTTGATTGAGCAGTTTAGCAAGTTAAAGTGTTATGTTGGTGGGTTTCAATTCCACTAATCATAATTGCTCATAAAGAGAATAAGGTAAGAAATTAACAGTTGCCCCAAGATCAAGCAAGACTTTTTTAATTCTATAATTCCCAATTATACAAGATATGGTTGGACAACTAGGATCTTTATATTTGGGTGGGGTATTTTGTTGCAAAATTGCACTTGTTATGTCAAAAATGTCTTCTTTTGAACATTTAGTTTATGCTTGATTGTACAAAGGCCTTTCAAAAATTTTACATAAGATAGAATTTATTTAATAGCATCTAGGAGAGGAATGTTAATTTTCACTTGTTTAAAAATTTCAAGAATGTCACCATTTTGCAACAATTTAGAAGAAGATTGTAATCTTTGAGGAAAAGGAGGAGGAATAAGAGCAACACAATCAAAGTTGTCAAGTTCATTACCATGTTTAGAATTTAAAAAGTCCTTAGTTACAACAATCTTCATTGGAATATCTTTGTTAATGACTTTTCTATTTCTCAAAGTTATGATGGACTTAGTATGCTCTTCTTGTGAACTTGAAGAATTTAAAATTTTAAGTACAAATTGACCTTTAGGATTTGGTTGAGGTTGAGAAGGAAACTTCCCTTTTTCTTGAGTGCTCAAAGTTGTGGTCAATTGAATGATAGAAGTCTTCAAGTCATTGATGGCTTGCATTGTTTGGTTGTTGCTTTACTTAGCATGAATGTTTGCAATGTGTCTTAAAGAGTCTTCTTATGTGGTGGAACATAATTTGAGGAAGAAGGGGGTACCTGCACATTAGACTTATTTTTTAAACTAAAGTTAAGATGATTTCTCCAATTAGGAGTATAAGTTTCAGAATAAGGAGAAGAAAATAGCCTTTTGTAGGTATTCATAGCATTTGCTTTAAAATGCAACACCTCTTGAAAAGCAAAGACTGTTGGATAATCCTGCGTTTAGTGTTCATCACTCTCACATATACTACAAATATCTTATGCTTTTTGAGAAGCTTTAGACATATTTTCCCTATTAATTTTCATAGCCTCAACTTTTCTAGTTAAACTTGTAATTTCTGCTTTTACATCATCCTCTTCTTTAAGAAGGTACATGCCCCCCTTAGTTGTCCCATTAGATTTGGTTTTATTATTACTTTTAAATTTATTAGAATCTTCTCATGATTGAGCATTATCAGCTAACACATCAAAATAGTCTCATGCTTCCTCAGGTTCTTTACTCAAAAATTCTCCATTAAACATCATTTCAACAAATTGCCTCATTTTAGAAGTCAAGTCATTAAAAAAGAAGCTAATTGTACATCATGTTTCATATCCATGATGTAGGCGCAATAATAAAAGTTCTTTAAATCTTTCCCAACATTGAAAGAAAGTCTTATTTTCTTTTTGTAAAAAATTCATGATGTTCTTTCTAAGTATATTAGTTCTAGGGGTGGGAAAAAACTTTTTCAAAAATTCTCTTTACATTTCTTGTCATGTTCCAATGGATCTTGACTTCAAAGAATTAAACTAATTTTTTGCTTTTTCCTTTAAAGAAAATAGAAAGAGTTTTAATCTAATCACATCATTTAAAATGTTTTGGTTTGGCAAAGTTGCACAAACATCTTTAAACTCTTTTAAATGCAAATATGGGCTTTCCGAATTTAAGCCATAAAATTTGGGTAGTAATTGAATTACACCTGGCTTGAGTTCAAAACCACCCACATTAGTTGGAAAAATCATGCATGAAGGAGAACTTGATCTGGTTGGTTGCAAATAATCATATAAGGTTTTAACTTGAACATTTTGTGCATTATTACTTCTTTTTTCCACATTAATTCTTAGATCCTCCATTGTATTAAAAGAAAGAGAATTTCAAAAGATTTTTTCACTCTTCTCAATCATCTAGAATTATCACGCACCCATGTGAACATGCAACAACATTGTTTTTTGTAACAAATAAAAGTAAAATATATAAATTAAATGATGAAATATAAAAAGTTAGAGAGCTAGATGTTAATAGAAAAAAGTTAAATTGCAAAATAAGGGCAAAGGCACTATTGAGGTACACATTTGAACCGAAAGATTTCTGGTTATACGTGGGTAGTGCCTTTAGTATGAAAAAAAAAGAACATTACAGAATTTATATACTAAAATTAAATGACTGAATTTAAAGAGTTAGTGTGCAAAAATAAAAGTTAGAGAATTAATAAAGTTAGAATGAGTTTTTTTTCGTAACGGAAGAAAAAAAACGACGCCAATTTAAAGAGTCACACGTTGCAATCCCCGGCAACGGCGCCAATTTGTTGTTACGTCTGAAATAAGACTATGAAGAAGTCAAATTTAAATTTATTTTACTTGCCAATTGTAGTAGATAAGGTTGATCTACAGGGAAAGCCTTGTGCAACAAAGAAAATAGTTACAAAAAAATAGAGGAAAGAAAAATTAAGAAAGAAAGAGTAGAAGACTATAGAGGGATTAAAGAGTTAAGAAATTAAAAAGAGAAAACACTAAGGCATTAAGGGTCATTGTATTATCTAATGATATTCTTCATATGTCATATTATCTAATTAGAATCAAATGAAAATTCTATCTAGCCACATGAGATATGAACATTAAAATTAAAAATAAAGATAAAAAATATTTTGAATCGATGAAAGATAAAAATAGTTGTTTCTTTAAGAGTTCTATGTATCTAAATCACAAAAGATTAAGAAAGAGAGCCTTCAAGCATCTTATATACCAAATCAGAAAGAAACAAGAATAAGAACAATATTAAATGAATATCACTTCAAATAACCAATACTTACTTGAAATCATTGATAAAACATGAATAGAACTCCATTAGATTATAACAAATCACCTCTAGCCTTAGCTTGGGAGCTTAGAAAGCCATTACAAAAAAACTACAAACAAAAATACAAAAGAAGAGAAGAAAAATAGGAGAAGAGTGGTCCAAAGAGGAGGGGATGATGCCTCTATCACATCTACCCTCGTATTTATAGGAGTAGAAGGGGTTGCTTCAAAAAGGAAAGTCAAATCATATCTCTAGATTATATCCCGACTGATTGCCTGAGTGGTTGCTTCTTTGGCAATGATTAGATTATAAATTAATCAAATAAATCGATAATTTATTTAGCAAATAAGTTTCTTTGAATCTTCCTTTAGTTATCTAATCAGCCTCATTGTCTTTCCTTATGTGTATTAATCACAACTAATAAAAATATTATTCATGTGCTAACCTTGGGTTAGTTTGCTAATTGTCTGTTTGCATGCCAGATTTGACCCATGTAGATTCGGATTTATGAATTTCTTCATGAAATAGAGATTATATCCACAAAAGTCTTCTTTCCAATACCATCAGAATCATATCAATCCAAAATATACATAGAAATGTATAGTTAAAATACTAAGTTTGTGTCAATCTATCCAAATTAGCTTCTTCCCAAATTTAGTTCTTTTGATGTAAATCTAAAATCCAATGGGTCCATAAGGTTGTGTTTAACCATTATATACATGTTTAGACCATTAAGAGCCCATTCTTGACTTTTAAATAGCTTTGGATAGTTAGGATTCACTTCCTCTTCCAGTTGGATCCTGTTGAAGTCTGTATTTAGACATGTAAACTCAATTAAGGTCCAACTAACTTATTCAAAACATTAATAACCCAAATAAGTAATGAATTAACAAAAAATAGGATTGCAATTCGAAATGTGAGAACATATAATTAAACATTATTTCAGTGCAACACTGGCACTTCACTGGAAAGATGTAGTAGCTCGTCCAAAGTTTACTGGACGACAAGCACAGTCATTTTAAAAGATCACATGGCAAGGTGGTGTTCTAAAATGACCTGAATACGTTATTACTCAATGCTCCAAATCCAAATGAGGGAAAGCTCGTTGATTTACGACTAACTCTATATTCTAAATTGGAATTTTGTTGCTCGATCCACTAACGCCATATCTATAATATTGTATTTTAAATCTGTATAAACTAACGTTGTATTTAAAATGTAGTGTAAAATATTCAAAGTACAAATTTATTTAAAACTTGTGACTATCATGGGTGCTTTGTTCTAAAACTAGTTAAGCTAATAAAATGAGTTAAGTTAAACAACAGTAGCCCACTGTGGCATCATTATGTATATTTGATGCATGATTACGGACGTAACAAATTAATGAGAGGTCTCTTTAAACTTTTGACGATACAAATACTTGTTCACATTCTTAACGAGCTATGTGCTTTGTTCCTTCACTTTTTAAGCTAATAAAATGATATAACTGGACAAAAAGTGGTCTGATTTGTTTGTTGTTTACTATGTTTGGTTCATTCTTATGAACATAGTAGATGAGTGTGTATTTATTCAAAAATTTGAAGTACACATACCTGGCAAGCTTGGGCGTTAGTGCTTTGTTCTAAAACTAGTTAAACGAATGAACTGACTTAAGTAAGAGTAGTTTGATTATTGTATCACATTGACCATTTGATTCATTATTACGAACGTAAAAAATGAATGAGATAACTTTTCAAACTTTCAACAATATAATGATTTGAGCACATTCTTAGCCAGCTCTAGTGTCTTGTTCCTTAACTTGATAATCGAATAACACTTAGCAAATGAGTGTGGATTGGTTTAAAACTTCAAACTACACCTTCGTGATGAGCTTGGGAGCATTGTGCTACAACTAGTTAACTGAATGAAAGTATTCATGTTAAGCAAGAGCTGTCCAATTGCGGTATCACTATCTACATTTTTTTCATGATCACGAACGTAAGAAATTAATAGGTCTCTCAAAACTTTAAATGATTTAAACATTTGTGCACATTCTTAACGAGCACCAGATTTAAATAAATAAAAGGCTATAACTTGACCAAAAGTAGAATGATTGGTTTTTAAGTGTGTTTGATTTATGCTTACTAACTTTGTAAATAAGTATGCATTTATTTAAAACTATGAAGTTCACATTTGTGTCGAGATTGGATGTTTTGTTCTGAAACTTGTTAAACGAATGAAAGGACATAAGTTAAGGATGAGTGGTCTAATTGGGGTTTCATTTTGTGCATTTATTCATGATTATGAATGTAACAAATAAATTGGAGGTCTATTTAAACTTTAAATGATACAAAGATTTGTTCACATTATTAACAAGCTTTTGTCATTTGTTCCATAGCTTATAGAACGAAAAATGCATATAACTTGACCAAAAGTGGTCTAAGTGGTTCATCATTTAGTGCGTTTGATTCATGATTATAAACTTAGCAAACAAGTTCATATTTATTTGAAACTTTGAAGTGTACATTCGTGACGAGCTTGTGTGCACTATTCTAAAACTAGTTAAACTAATAAAATGACTTAAGAGAGGTCTAATTGCGATATCACTTTTTATATTTTATTCATCATTACGCATGAAACAAATGAATGGGGAAACTATTTAAACTTTAAACTATACAAAGACCTGTGCGCATTTTTTACAAGCTCCAGAGCCTTGTTCTTTAACTTATTAATCAATTATAGGGATATAACTTGACCAAAAGTGATTTGATTGGGCATTTAAATAATTAAAATAATTTATGCACATTCTTAACGATTTCTAGTGTTTTTTTTCTTAACTTGTTAATCGAATAAAAGGATATAACATGACCAAAAATGGTCCAATTTGTACATCCTTTTGTGCATTTGATTCATGTTTTCGAACTTAACAAATGAGTGCATATTTATTTAAAACTTTGAAGTACACAATTGTGATGAGTGTGAGCACTTTGTTCTAAAACTAGTTAAACAAATAAAATGACTTAAGTTACGTAAGAGCAGCACATTGTGGTATAACCTTGTGCATTTGATGCATGATTACGGACATAACAAATTGATTGTATTGATTTGGGCACATTCTTAAGTTGCTCTAGATTTAATCGAATAAAATGATATAACTTGAACAAAAGTGGCCTAAGTGGTTCATTGTTTAATTCATTTGATTCATGCTGACAAACTTAGCAAATTAGTGCATATTTATTTAAAACTTTTAAGTACACATTTGTGACGAGCGTCGGTGATATGTCCTAAAATTAGTTAACCAAATGAAAAGACCTAAGTTAAACAAGAGTAGTCCAATTATGGTATTGCTTTGTGCGTTTGATTACAAACATACCATTGAATGAGAGGTCTCTTTATACTTTAGTCTATACTATTCTTTGTTTGCACATTTTGAAATAGCTTTGGTTTTAATCAAATCAAAGAATATAACTTGATCAAAAGTTATCCAATTGATTTGTCATTTAGTGTATTTGATTCATTCTTACGAAATTAGCGAATGAGTGTGTATTTATTTAAAACTTTGAAGTACACTTTTGTGATGAGCTTTAGTACTTTGTTCTAAAACAAGTTAAATGAATGAAAAGATTTAAATTAAGCAAGAGCAGCCCAATTGTGGTATCACTTTGTTCAATTTATTCCTAATTACAAATTTAACAAATGAATGAGAGGACTTGTTAAATTTTAATTGTCACTCTCAAGCGCACGAATGAAAGGTAGAAAATGGCTAAATGATGTTGATCCCATTGAGACTTTAAATCAGAAAACATAATTTAATCTAGCTCAAGTAAACCCTAATCTATTTAACAAATATAAAGAGAACAAATTGACTAAAGTAAGAAACAAATGATCATAAGAATTTAAAATCAATTAAACTATTCAAATAAAAATTCTAATAACTTGACTAAAGTAAGAAATAAATGTGCATAAGAATTCAAAGGCAATTAAACTATTCAAATAAAAATTGTAAAGCTTTAAACTATGATTACGAAAATAATGTAAAATAACTAAAATATCAAGTAAAATAAACATTAGGGCATAGAAATCCACATTCATTAAATCATAAAAACTAGTAAGGATAATCATTAATTATTTTTTCATATTTATCTCATAATAATCTAGAAATCAATCTTTGTTATTATGAAAAATATCATTATTAAGCTCTCATCCACAAAGAAAAAAATGTATTGTTCCTCCTCACTCTAGTGGATTCAAACCAAGTCATTAGTTGTATCCATAATTTATAAATCACAATTAATACCCAATTTCAATATTAAATAAGACAAAATAAAATAATAAAGTAATAAGAACCAACTTAAATTATGAGAGAAGCATGACTAACTCATATCCAATTCAATCTGATCAGTTAAAGAGGTAGAAACAATTAACATTACTATTACAATTATGAAAAATTAATCAAGTCTCATAATCATGAAGTTCAACAATTTAATAAAGATTCATACAACCCCTAGTAACAACTTTAGCCACTCATTAACCTAAAAAATAAAATTTCCATTATTATAATTGAAATGACACTTAGAAGAGGCAAAGGTAGGACCAAAATTCAAAATCACTATATTGCTACAGTACCAATGAACAGTAACTACAAATTACTATTTATCATCTTCACCTATCGTTATAAACATTATTGCTACAGTAACCACAGCCTTCAAAATTTTTTCTTGCTGATTCATTATTTTTCCGGCTTTGGGCTTCAATTCTTTAGCTTTCAAATGATTTTTTGAAGGTTTTTGTAAAGTGGAATAGAGTGGTTTCATCTTTGATTCGTTCTTCTCCTCTTTTCTCTCAAATATGAACTTTGGACTGATATACACGACTATTCTTTTGTGTTTTCTATGTTTAGAAATCTGTTGACTAAATTTTGACCTTCATTCTCATTGGCAATGTCATAATCTTTCCTTATGCTGCTTCTCTATCTTAAGACTCCACCTGTTGTCTCTTGCTTCATTTGTGTCTTCTACTAAGTCCATCATTTATTCATTTCCAACTTCAACAACTTAGGGAAAATTTGCAAAAACATTCATACCTAACACTCTAAAATAGCCTCTTCATGAATTAAACTCGTTAATACCTATAAAACACAATTAAACCCTAATAATCCAATATTCATATAAAATTCATCCAAAAATGAATAAAAATAGGGTACACAAGTTGTTATATTACACATATATTAGGACTCTTTAAACTTTACATGATACAATGATTTGTTTGCACATTCTTAACTAGCTTCGATTTAATCAAATGAAAGGATTAAACTTTAGAAAAAATGGTATGATTGGTTAGTAATTTTATATATTTTATTTATGCTTAAGAACTTAGTGAATGAGTGTATATTTATTTAAAATATTGAATTAAAAATTACTGACAAGCTTGAGTGCTTTGTTTTAAAACTAATTAAAAAAATGAAAGTACTCAAGTTATGGAAGAGTTGTCCAACTGTGGTATCACTTTATGCATTTATTTCATGAGTACAAATATAACAAATGAATAAGAGGTCTCTTTAAACTTTGAATGATACAAAGATTTATGCACAATCTTAATGAACACTGATGCTTTGTTCCCTAACTTATTAATCAAATAATAGGATATAATTGATCTAAAAGTGATTTGATTGTTCGTTGTTTAGCGCTTGTATTCATGTTTACGAACTCAGTAAATGATTGGGTATTTAATTAAACTTTTAAGTAGACATTTGTGATAAATTTGTGTGTTTTGTTCTAAAACTAGTTAAAGAAATAAAAGTACTCAAGTTAAACAAAAGCGGTCTAATTGTGGTATCACTTTGTGATTTTGTTTCAAGATTATGTAAATCATAAATGAATAACAGGTCACTTTAAACTTTATATAATAGAAAGAATTGTGCACATTCTTGCTTTGGTGCTTTGTTTTTTAATTTGTTAATTGAATAAAAAGATATAACTTGATGAAAAGTAGTAAGAATTGTTCGTCTTCTAGTATGTTTGATTCATACTTACAAACTTAGGAGAAGAGTATATATTTATTTAAAACATTGAAGTACATATTTGTGGCAAGCTTGGGTGCTTTGTTCTAAAACTGTAAATGAATAAAAAAACCTTAAGTAAGAGCAGTCCAATTGACGTATCACATTATATATTTAATTCATTATTACAAATATAACAAATAAATAGGAAAACTATTCAAACTTTCAACTATACAATGATTTGTGTACATTCTCAATGAGTTATGGTGCATTGTTCCTTAACTAGTTAATCAAATAAAAAAATATAACATGAGAAATGGTAGTTTGATTGGTTTGTCCTTTAGTGCATTTGATTCATACTCATGAGCTTAGAAAATGAGTAATTATTTATTTTAAAGTTCGAAGTACACATTCATGGCAAGCTTGGGAGCTTTGTTCTAAAATAGTTAAATGAATGAAAGTATTCATGTTAAGCATGAGCGATCCAATTGCAATAACTTTCTACAATTGTTTTATGATTACAAATGTAAGAAATTAATAAGTCACTTAAATTTTAAACGATACAAAGATTTGTGCACAATTTGAACAAGATCTAATGCTTTATTATTTAAATTGCTAATCAAATAAATGGATATAACTTTACCAAAAGTGGTCGAATTATTCATCATTTAGTGTATTTGATTCATGATTATGAACTTAGCAAATGCATGCATATTTATTTAAACCTTTGAAGTGTACATTCATGTCTAGCTTGGCTACTTTGCTCTAGAACTAGTTAAATGAATGAAATAACTTAAATTAGGCAAGATTGGTTAAATTATGGTATCAATTTGTGAATTTGATTCATGGTCTCTTTAAACTTTAAATAACACAATGATTTGTGTGCACATTCTTAATGAGCTTTGATTTTAATTGAACATAAAGATATAACTTGACCAAATGTGGTCTGATTGGCTCATCATTTGAATCATTTGATTAATGTTTATGAACTTAGCAAATATGTATATATTTAATTTAAACTTTAAATTACACAATCATGATGTGTGTGGGTGCTTTGCTCTAAAACTAGTTAAATGAATTAAAAGACTTAAGTTAAGTTAAGTGCAGCCCAATTGCAATATCACTTTGTGCATTTGGTTCATGATTATGAATGTAACATATTAATGGGAGGTCTCCTTAAACGATATAATGATTTATACACATTCTTACCAAGCACCGGATTTAATTGAACAAAAAGATACACTAGACCAAAAGTTATCCAATTACTTCATCGTTTAGTGTGTTTGACTTATACTTACTAAATTTTTAAATAAGTGTGTATTTATTTAAAACTATGAAGTGCACATTTGTGTCGAGATTGGATGTTTTATTATAAAACTAGTTAAACAAATAAAAGGAATTAAGTTAAGCATGAGTAGTCTAATTGTAGTATCATTTTGTACATTTTATTTATGATTATGAATGTAACAAATAAATACTAGGTCTATTTAAACTTTAAATGATAAACAAAGATTTGTACACGTTCTTAACGAGCTCTGGTGTTTTGTTCCTTAACTTGTAAGTCAAATAACTAGATATAACTTTACCAAAAATGGTTAGATTTGTTCATTGTTTAGGTTGTTTTGTTCATGCTTACAAACTTAGCAAATGAGTTCATATGCTTACACATCATGACGAGCTTAGGTACTTTGTTATAAAACTAGTTATACAAATGAAAATACACAAGCTATGCATGAGCGGTCGAATTGCAATATCACTTTGTCTATTTGATTCATGATAACAAATGAATAAGAGGTCATTTTAAACGTTAAACGATATAAAGATTTATACACATTCTTAACGAGCTATGGTACTGTGTTCCTTAACTTGTTAATTGAATAAAAGTATTTAAGTTGACCAAAAGAGTTATGATTGGTTCGTCGTTTTGTAAATTTGATTTATGCTTATGAAATTAGCAAATTAGTATATATATATATATATATAAATAAATTTATTTAAAACAATGAAGTATACATTTGTGATGAGTGTAGGTGGTTTATTCTAAAACCTGCTAAATGAATAAAAAGACTTTAGCGACAATAGTCGAAGTATTGTATCACTTTTAACATTTGATTCATCATTATCAATGAACAAACTAATGGGAGGTCTCTTTAAAATTTAAATAATATAATGATTTGTTCATTCTTAACGAGCTCCAAATTTAATTGAATAAAATAATATAACTTGACTGAAAGTAGGCTGATTGGTTTGTCATTTTGTTTATTTGATTCATGTTTTCGAACTTATTGATTGAGTACATATTTATTTAATACTTTCAAGTATGCATTCGTGACGAGCTTGGGTGCTTTGTTATAAAACAAGCTAAATGAATAAAAGGACTTAAGTTAAGCAGGAATTGCCCAATTATAGTATCACCTTGTGTATTTTATTCATGATTATAAATGTAACAAATGAAAGAGAAGACATTTTAAACTTTAAAAGATACAATGATTTGTGTGCACATTCTTAACTAGATTTGGTATTAATAAAAAAAGGATATAACTTGACCAGAAGATATATAATTGGTTCGTCATAGAGTGTGTTCGATTCATGCCTATGAGCTTAGCAAATGAGTTCGAATTTATTTAAAACTTTCTACTAAATGTTTGCAACAAGCTTGGGTGCCTTGTTCTAAAACTAGTTATACAAATGACATCACACAAGTTAAGCAAGAGCGGTCCAATTGCGGTATCACTTTGTCAATGTAATTCTTGATAACAAATGAATAAGAGGTCTCACTAGAATATAAATGATGTAGAGATTTATACAAATTCTAATCGAACTCTTATGTTGTCTTCCTTAACTTGTTAATCAAATAAAATGATATAATTTGACCAAAAGTAGTTTGTTTGGTTTGTCATTTTGTATATTGAATTTTTCCTTATGAAATTAGCAAATGAGTATGTATTAATTTAAAACATTCAAGTACACATTTGTGATGAGCAAAGGAGCTTTGTTCTAAAATTTGTTAAACAAATGAAAAGACTTAAGCGAGAGTGGTCCAATTGGTGTATCACTTTGTGCATTTGATTCATTATTACGAAAGATCAAAATTATTGAGACGTCTCTTTAAAATTTAAAAGACTTAATGATTTGTGTATTTTTAACTAGCTTCAAATTTAATCGAATAAAAAGATATAATTTGACCAAATGTGGTCCAAATGGTTCGTCATTTTGTGTATTTTTTCATGCTTACAAACTTACCAAATAAGTGTGTATTTATTTAATACTTTCAAGTACATATTCGTAATGAGCTTGGGTCCTTTGTTGTAAAATAAGTTAAACTAATTAAAGGAATTAAGTTATGCAAGAGTGGCCAAACTACGGTATCACTTTGTGCATTTAATTAATTATTATGAATGAAAAAATTATTGGGAGGTCTCTTTATAATTTAAGCAATATAGTGATTTGTGCATTCTTAACGATTGCTAGTTTTGATCGAATAAAAGGATATAACTTGACCGAAAGTAGTCCGATTGGTTCGTCATTTTTTATTTGAATCATCCTACACCATTCACTTAGGGCAAACAAAAATGTATCAAGATTTAAAAAAAGGGTTTTAATGGCATGGCGTGAAGAAGGATATCAGAAAATTTGTGGTAAAATGTTTAACTTGTGAGCAATTATAGATGGAATTTCAACAACCTAAGGACCTCTTAATCCTCTTAAGATTTTGGAGTGGAAGTTGGAGGATATAGCTATAGCTTTTGTGGTAGACTTTCCTAAAACTCAAAGAAAGAATAATGTTATATGGGTAATGGTGGATAGATTGACAAAGTATGCCAACTTCTTACCTATTAGATGGACTCAAACTCTTGAGAGTTCAGTGAGATCGTATATTCTAGAGATTGTGATACTTCATAAAGTATCATTATCCATTGTGTCGGATAGAGATCCTAGATTCACGTCTAAGTAGAACAATATTCAAAATGTATTGGGGACAAAATTGCAATTTAGTAATGCACTTCACTCTCAAATGGAAGGCAAATCTAATCGGACTATCCAAACTTTCGAACATATGCTTAAATTTTGCCACTTATTAATTTTTCCTACAATAATGTTATAATTCGAGTATTGGTATGGCTCCTTTTGAAGCACTCTATAGTCGATGATGTCATTCCCCCACAAGTACGAATGAAGTTGGTGAGAGACAATTATTCAAGGAGGAATTAATAAGTCAATGTGTTGAGAAAATACAAGAAATAAAGAAAAAGCTTCTTACCACCTAAAATTGTCAAAAGAAATATGTCGATTGAAATGGATTTCGAAATTGAAGTGGGAGATCTTGTGTTCTTGAAAGTTTTGTCCACTAAAGGAGTAATGAGATTTCGTAAGAAAGGGAAGCTAAGCCCACAACATGTTGGACCATTTCAGATTTTGCAAAGGATTGGTCCAGTGGCCTACAAACTAGCCTTGCCCCACTAACCTTGTGAAGTACACGAAGTATTTCATGTATCTATGTTGAAAAAGTATATATTCGATCCTAATCATGTGATTTTATGTAACAAGTGTGGAGCTTCAATCTAATCTTACCTATGAGGAGAAACTTGTAAAAATATTGTTTAGGAAGATCCAAACTTATAGGAATAAGGAAATAACTATGGTAAAAGTTATTTGGTAAAGCCAAGCTTGGCAGAAAACAACTTGGGAAGCTGAAGCTGAGTTCAAGAAAGCCTATCCCTAACTTTTTACTAGTAAGTGAACAAATTTTGAGGATAAATTCTTTCTTCAAGGAGGGAAGGATGCGACATTTTTGTTTTTTGTGGAATATTTTGTGTATTTAATTAATATAAATATTCTATGTTTGATTATTTTGATTCTTGTGTTTTGAATCAGCCAACATCAACTTCAACATATCAACAAACTCTTTGATAGAGATTATGCTACTAAGTAATAAATTAAGTAGCAGTAATGATAAATATTGAGTAGGAAAAGAGAAGTTGCTTCTTTGCTTTTTTGGAACAAAAAGTTTTTGTCAGGAAGCATCATCATGTCAATGCATACATCAGCAAATTTCTAGGAACTATTGGTAGGCTCCAACACATCAATGCACACATTGACGAAGTGCTGACTTCATTGTCGGTAGACCATAGATGGTGATTTTGGATGCAACTTATGGATGGGTACAAAACTATTGCACTTGTAGTTGTGTGTGGTTTCTGATGCGGTTATGCACTAGAATTCAGCTATTTTCTCTTCAATATAAGCACCATTGATGCCCCTTGACCCAAAATTTTCAAAATCCTTGACTTTAAGTCGAAGAGGAAGGATGAGGGCCCATCAAAGTCTAGAGGAGGAGGATGAGAGGGTGGATTCTAGATACCTTGCTTGAAAAGGTTGGATGCTAACGTTGTTATTGACAAATGGTTTCAAATGATGATTTGAAGTGTTTATGTGAGTGCTCATGAGTATGAAAGCATGTTATAGTGGCCTTTTGAAATATATGCAATGTTTATGATGTGAGATCATATTCCTCCATTCATGATAATTATATGTAGTATAATTTTAGTTTTTCATGATGGGAGGTTATAGGTCGGAAGCAATAAACTAGAGCAATCTCTGTCATCTTCTTCCCGTTCACTAGTATGACCATCGACACATCGATGATGGCATTGGTGGAAGCAGGAAGATGACAGTACTGACATTAACGCACTATCGTGCATTGGTATTCATTTGGCCACTGGCTGTGTGGTTTGAGAGTTTAATATCCATCTAATCGACCTAGAGGATCTCTAGATTGCTTCTAAAACTAGTACTTCGATAAGTAAGAATTAAGAGTATTATCCATAACTCCCTAGACTCAAATTCATGCATTTTTTGTATCATTGGGCTCATATCAACGAGCCCTACTAAACATGACCACACAAGGGTATGTCATCTCATAATCTTAAACTGGGGCCCACCCTCATCACACTTCTCAACGCTATAGCCTTCGATTCCTACATGCAATTTATGCGTTCTTGTAATTTATATGTTTATCTCTCCAAACCCTATCAAAGACCATAAGGCTCCTTCAAATAAATCAAGCTCAAAATTGTTTGAATTTAAGAAAATCCATTATAAGGCCCAAAACTCATTATGGGTACAAAAGATATAATTTTCAAAACTTGGAAATTTTGGGTTGTTAAGATCTTCCCCTCTTAAAAGGAATTGTGTCCTTGCAATGTTCAATTAATTCAATATTAGAAAATTAACTACTAGGCAACATATCATAAATTGTGCTAGTAATGATGCCACTAATTCATCACTAGTACTCATGTCCCATACTATGAGTATTTTGTAATGCCCCATAAGCAACTTTATAATGCACTAGTGCAAAAAAACCTTAAACTAACCACTAACAGCTCTTGTTGCATATCACGAGTGTTGGATAGTTTCTCATTGAAAGTTGCACACATTCAAGACATGTTAAGCAAAAAACATTAAAATAAAAATTTTAAATGCTTGAAGATTTGAAATCAAATTTTGTATATAATCAATTTATTAAATTATGTGAGATTGATACCCTATTTCCTTGCTTTGATACCGTTTGTAATGCCCTAGGTCTTCATGCCCCTCTGACGCAAGGGTGATTAAAAATTATCGTCATAAAATTCTTATATTGATCACTAGGATCCTCATTCATCTGCAAGAGCTTTAACAATCCTAGGGCACTAGTTTTGAAATGAATAAAAGATCAATTATTACCATTTTTAGCATTGGTCCAAAATGATCGGATGTTAGTTGCCTATGAACTTATTAGATAACATATCTAATGTTATTCCATTAAGATCCGATTTAGACATAATTCTGCTTAAAAACATAGGCCTTTTACCAAGCATAGCATCATATATGCAATGCTTACATATTTTTAATTAAATATGCATTCATATGACAAAGAACTTAAAAAATTAAAAGCCATAATAAATCATTCACAGAATTTGATAAATCCTTCTCAAAATTGGATAAATCATTTATTCACAAAATGCAGCTAATACCAAAGCTACATCCACCCATGCTGGTGTGTTAACAAGATTAGAATGAAAGGGATCTTCCCACGATATCCCAATTCATGAGTATGTCGTATGCCTCAATAGGAAGGTATCTAAGAATCATAACTTCAATAGCTTTTGGGTTTTATACCAATAACTACTATTCAAATCGAACCATTCAAAACCGTTTGATATATCATTCAAATAATTTATTAACATTTTGAACTCCATTTATAGAAAAGTGAAAGTCTCAAAGCCAATGTAGAACTCATCAAATAATCCTAAGTTACTCAACATCTTTTTCAACATAACATGCATTTGTGAATAATTTCAAAACCATACAAGTCACCTACTTAAAGAAAATACGCATTTATAAACATAAGTGTCTTTATGTCATGTATTAGCTTATTTTTGCCATAAAAAAATGTCATTGATGTATAATTTAGAGTTAGTTTAGGCCTGAAGATTTTTTTTTATGATGAAGTGAAATGAAGAATCAAATCTATTTTTCGCTGAGGACAAATGCACACACGTATCACATTCACACACTTTAGGGTAAAAGAGACCTTAAGTAAAAGAATTTGGAGAGTTAGAAATTTTTTAAATGAAAAATAAAAAATATTTTTAGAATGATCAATTGATGAATAGATTTGACCAATTAGATTCAAACTATAGCGAAATCTACATAACATTGTTGATTGATCGATTGCTTGTGTAAACAATCAATTGCCACCTATAAACACCTTTGTTACACAAAGCCAAGAGTCTATCAATCGATTGCATGGTCAAGAGATCTATTGATGGAAGATTTGTATGCTTTAGGAATGGCGATCGATCGATGGAGCACAGAGTTTCCTAATTTATACTTTTTTGGCTTGGTTTAGATTCCTAGTTGGAGTCATATTCATTTTGAGACTATGGAGCTTGTAAAAAGGGCTTGCCATGTGTTAAAATGGAGAGAGAAGTCTTAAACAAATTAGAGACTTTGTGCGGAGTTGCTCTAATGGAGTTTTCAGAGAATTAGCATTCTAGAGTGAGAAAGTATCCACCTTAATCAAAAGAGTGATTAGAGATGAGATGAGAACACACAAACACATGTGAGACATATTGTTTGATAAAGATTGTCATTGAGAAGGTCAAGGAGAAGAGAAGATTGAATATAAAGAAGGAGATGAAAAGATTTACATTGATTTAAGAGCACAAAGAGAAGATTGCACCAGTAAATAACAAAGTAGTAGTTAATTCAGAATTGAAGAGTGGTATAAAGAACCATCCATTCGAAGGAAAAAAAGGAGTCTTTGTTCTTTGTAATAGGTAATTCTGTAATATTAAGTCTACATAGTACATAATTGATCAAGACATAGTGTCCCATGGTTTTTCCCTAGTTGGGTTTCACGTAAAAAATTCTTTTGTGTTTATTGGTGATTCGATGGCAAATTCTCGTTACAACAAATTAAAATTAGGCATGTTGAATTATACCAAATCTATTATTATTTTGTTTAAGAAGAGAAGATAAATCTTGTAACTTAATTGTGAGTTAGAGGCATTTTGTTTTCTCGGTTTATCTATGCCACCACATAGATCACAAACAACAATGCATTCATTTAAATAAGCATGCATCAAAACTATAAAACAATAAACACTTACTCCCTTGGAAATTTTGGAGGTGGTGGCAGTTGGAGCTTTCCTTTCCGTAAGGAAGCTCTCCTTTTCAGCCTAGATTGGCAAGCAAAACTACCCCTTACCCTTTGAAAATTTTCTCTTTGCCGCCCAAAGGTTGTGGCTAGAACCTCCCCTTACCTCAAGACTTTTCTCTCTTTTTGCAGGCCAAAGGTAGTGGACATAACCTCTGCTTACCCGAAGACATTTCAGCCCAAAGGCGGCAGACAAAACCCTCCTTACCCCAGGACATATTTCTCTTTGCGGCCAGAAGGCAGCAAACACAATCTCCCCTTATCCTAAGACCTTTCTCTCTTCGCAACCCAAAGGTGCCAGAAACTATAAGGGTTATCTTAAGAAACAAACACTCACACAGCGTAGATCACCCATGATTTAGCTAAGTTCACCTTTTAATGTCTTAAATCATGTTAGAAACAACTCTAGAATATAGAATAACCTTTTAAGGTTAGGAAATGGGGAAACTAGAGATCAGAAAGGAAACCTATTCCAAACCAAAAAACCCTGCCCATAATTATAGGGGACGGGGGTGCCAGATGTGCACCACGTGGTGTACATCAGCATGCCTAGCATGGTTGGCCATGTCGCACCATGCAGGCATGGCGTGGTCTACCACGCTGCACAACGCACAACTGATGCAGTGCGTAGCACACCAAGAGGTGTGTCATGCGGCTCGCATGCTAGTGCATAGTGCTTGCAAGAGGGATCCATCAGGGCAGTGTTTGATCTGGCACTAACACAATAAACCCTTTTTTTCTTTGTTTGAATTTTTAAAATAAAACTTATTTTAAAACTTTAAAGGGTCGTAACTCTCTAACCAAAATTCAGATTCAAAAGATCTTGGTACCATTGGGCTTGTATCGACGAGCCCTATGAAACAAGACCACTCAAATGTATGTCATCTCGTATTTTAAAGTGGGGCTCACCCACAACATACTTCTAGAGGCCATAGCCTATGATTCTTGCTTTAGGTTTAAGTGTTTTTAGGCTCGATACATTCGTCACTTTGAACCTTATAAAAAAACCTTAGGTTTCTTTTAAAGAATCGAGCTCAAAATGGTTTGAAGTTAAGAAAAACAGTTATCGGATCCAAAACTCTTATCAACCCTAAAGTTATATTTTTTGAAACATGGAAATTTTGTGTTGTTACAATTTTACAATGAGTTTCTTTCCTATCTACAATTTATAAGGAGTTTGGATTGTGCCTAGTCTCAAGTAGACTCTATTAAGGGTGTATCTGACGATAATTACTACTTTTGCCCAAAAGTGTTTAGCTATGTATTTTTCATTCAACATCACTCTAGTTATTTCCTTAATAGTCCTAATCTTCATCTCAACAACTCTATTTTGTTGTAGTGTTTTAAGATGAGAAAAGTCATGGTGAATCCCAAATTTATCACAAAACTTTTTGAACTTATAGTTAGAGAATTCATCTCCTCTATCACTTTTAATGGTCTTCATTACATTACTCATAGTTTTTGGTTAGTCAGAGCAATAGTTTCAATGATTAAAAACATCTGATTTCTCTCTAAGAAAATCTACCCATGTAAATCTTAATAGGTCATCCATCATCACCAAGATGTTCCTACCTTAAGCTAGTTGTTGACATAGGTACCATGAGGTGCATGTGAAACAATCTAAGGGTTGTTCGGTCCTTACATACTTCGAATTCTTATGAAGGGATTTAGACCCTTTTGACAATCACCACATACAAGATTTTGAAGGGTTTTCTAGACTATGGCACCATAATGACTCCATTTTTTGTTATCTTGGTGAAATCTCTAAAATTAATATGTTCTTATCTTTGATGCCACAAATGTGTTAGCAAGGAAGGACAAGCTAGCAAAATAGATAGGATCAAGAAGATAATAATTATCATGAGCTATAATACATTGAACACATATCATTCAAGATTTATTAATAATAAAACAAGTTTTCTTTTTTAATTTAACAAAAAATCTAGAATCATAAACTTGACTAATGCTTAGTAAATTAACTTTCAAACCACTCACATATAAAGCATTCTCAAAATCATGCAAGCCATGAACTCTTAGAGTACAAATTCGAACACTTTTGATTGTGATGCCATCATCGAAGTTAACTCTCCCTTCCTGTTTCTCTATCAAGTGTGTGACTATTGTGAATGTCCTAGCAGTCTTCCATCAGAGCCCACATGCTAGTGGAATAGGTTTTAATTACGTTATCATCTAATAAGGGTGCTTAGGCAATAATGTTGCTTAGGGTTTATTAGTTGTTTCTTAATTATTATAGAGTTTATTTTTATTTTCATTTGATAATGTTTAGTGGGCTTTTAAGCATTTGTTAGTGAGACTATTATGATATTTAAGTGTAAGGGTTACGCCCTAAGTTGAGTAGTGAATGAATTATTGAGTTATCTTTCTTGTCTTCTCCCCTTTCCTATTCCTCCTTCATGGTGCTCATGCCACTTCGTCTCCCTTTTCATGGCCATCTTGCGCCACCCCCTTCTCCTACCCTGGCTACTAGGCCGTTGTGGTCACTGGTCCACAAATTTTGTATCAAAGCCCAAACGTCCATTGGGCAATGGGTGAAGTTGCTTCAGACAGCTCTTCTATCCTCTCATGTGATTGCCATCTTGGATATATGTGCACAGCTTTCAGCTTTGGTCAAGCAACTTCAAAGAGGTATGATAGCGTCCACACCAGCCAAGGTGCTACCTCTGGCTGACCCAACACCTCCACCATCATTTACATGGAAAATGAAGATGGACCACTTCAAGCAGGTGGCCTTTTGCTGCAAAGGGAACCCATTCCATAGGAATGGGCAGCTCCGTAGCCAGGCACCCCTATCATTGTGTGCTGGCCAAAGACAATTCCGGCTGCCTCATCTGGTCATTGAACCCAAATGTTTGTTGCCCCTGATGTTTGATAGGACCATAGACGAACCTCTCCATGTGCTCTCTCCAACCTCAATGGGCCACAACAAGCAGACGGCTTGCAAGTCTAATAGCGGGAAGGCCCCCTAGAAGCAACTGGCCACCAAGGCCATCAGGAAGTCCGCACCGGCCTCTGTCGGCATGAAGATATCCTGCTCAACCGTCCAAATGAAGCTCCCTTCTGCCTGTGCTAAGCCATCGACTAGATCATGAGTCTTTGCTCCACCACTAACCTCAAAGCTGACTCCCAATGGTCTGTGGGGGTGATCACCTCAAGCCGCCGAGGTGAGCTCTACTACCGCCTGAATCTGAAACTCACCACTGCGACTTCTTCAATGGGCTGCTGCATGAACAGATCCAACCTAAAGCGTGCTGAAGATTTCAGCCTCAATGTTTCTTCTGCTTTGCCCCACCATTGCAACCCTCTTCTCCTTCAAAATTTGTAGCAAGCATATACCTTTTTTGCAGGTTGTAACGAATGTGGGTAATCAATTCCTCCTCCACCGTTGTTGCCAAACATGATGAAGAGCTCGCAACTCCAGCCCATCTCGGTTGCACTTTTTAGTAGAAATCATGGTCATTCTCCTTGCCAATGAACAAGTTTCCTTGCTAGTCTCATAAAGGACTTGTCAGCCAACCTCCATGGAGATAATCTACCTTATTCGGGTCCTATAATTTTGCCAATAAATCATAGAAGAATCCTTACAAAATTGGAGCAACTCATCAAATCAGGCTCATGCTTGGGCTTGTCCTCGATCCTTCCCCCCATAGCAGATGGCCAGATTGATTCTCCTTTCATAGGCCAAAATCACGGCTCCCTCATAGACAGCCATTGTCCCTGCCATGCCAATTCTCCACACATTGCAAGTCTCAGAAATGGCTGGCCAACCATGGTAACAATCATCTTTGCCAAGAATATAGCCAAGATTGATGCTCCTACCAATTGCAGCCATAATTCCTTCCCAAATTCCGTTTTCATTTATGCTTGCATGCAGTTTTTGCTGGCTGGTGATCCAATCAAGAATATCCAGACTAATCTCTTACTCTATGGTGGAAATCATAGCTGGACAGAAGATCAATATTGGCCTTCCGAGAATCATGGCCAGATCTTCCTATGGAGGGCTCTCCTTGGATTTTTTCCAACATCCATGGCAAATTTCTTCATGCAATATGTCAACTCGATAAAGGAAATCTGAAGTTGATTTTCTGGAGATTGCTATTGTGCACGTTCACCCGGGCCCTAATTAGTCTTTATTTGATTGCATTAGGGTACTTTGTTCAGTATTTGCTTATGCAATAGGTTGGTAGTATGACAGTTATGTGTAACAGATTAGCTAGTGGCCCCACTGATTAGCCGGGTCCACTAGTTGGCACAACTCACAAGGAGAAGGTGTGGCTCCCTATATGGGTCGACGCTCTCCTCACTTGTTTGGTTATGCAATAGAAAAACTCAGTTCTTCTTCCCCTTTCTTCTTCCTTCTTTCCTCCTTGTGTGATTGTGCGAGGTACCACTTGTGCCCAAACTGGGCACAACACTGGTATTAGAGCCATCATGATCTCCAGCCATGGCACAAGGAAAATAGCTAGCTGCGGCCATTGAAGTTCAACCCGAGAAGGAGGCCGAAGTCTCAGCGGACAGCCGAAAAACCACTCCTCAGACCCTCAACGCTTCTGCACTTGCGCAAATCCTTGCCAAGATCGAATCCTTGACTTTGGCAGTCACTCAGCTGCAAGAAGCGCCCTTAGTGCCATTGTTGCCCAAGATGCAGCCCGTGTAAAGCCCCGATCCAGAAAACCCAACCCGGACCGGGGGTTAGATCAGAAGATGAAATCGGAGTGTATTAAATTAAGTAGAAAAAATAAAACCGATTGACCAGGAGTTGCAGACTCTGAGTGCGAGAGTCATAACGTTCATCCATGCACTGTGGAGCTTTAACGTTCCATTGTGCGTAGATAAGAACAAACCTAATTTTATAACTAATTTTGATCGGGCCAACGTTATCATTCCGTTGGTTGCCTACATATGTATTGGATACCATTTTTGACGTTATTCCAATATAATCAGATCCAAACGTAGTTCTGCCTAACGACTAATACATTCATTAGGCGTCACAAAATCAAATACCTTAAAATACATATATCCTTATATCCGAATAATTATTTGGAATCAGACAAAAATCTTATAAATCATTGGAGTCAAATGGAAGTTAATAAATAAGCAGAATACACATCTCACATAGGTGAGCATAATAATAACAAAACCACACATCCCACTCTATCATAGAGTGGAGCAAAACACACAAAAAAGCATGTTGGATCATATCAGATCCTATAAGATAATATCATATTTCATCCAACCATACTGATCATATCAGATCATATCAGAGTATCTCATATCACAATAGAGCATTTTAGTATAATTCAGATCACCACAGAATATATCAAAGTAGATTGAATAGGAACATATCAGCATATATCATATCATAGCAATTTATATATATATCTTAATTAATATTTTACTAATTAAGATGTACATTCATATAAATCATATTAAATTAGAAGGTTAGAAAAGTGTACTCCCCTATAGTTTTAGAAGTGGAAATATTTGGAGTTGCTCGTTTTCTTTGGGCGTCTTCCCTTTCAGGTCCGGAGGCATAACCTCTGCTAACTTTGAATACTTTTCTCTTTCCGTGCCCGTAGGCTACAGACATAACCTCCCCCTAACTCAGGATCACTTTACCCTTCATGCACCTGTAGGCTGTCGACAGAACCTCCCCTTACTCAGAGACACTTTACCCTTTTCACGCTCGTAGGTGGCAGACAGAACCTCCCCTTACCTGGAGACATTTTACCTTTTCCACGCCCATAGGCAATAGACAAAACCTCCCCTTGCCCCAGGATATTTCCCCTAAATAGGATTGCTAATTCAAGGACAGGACGCTTCCATTGTGTAGATCACCCTCAAATTAGCTAGGAACGCCTCTTGAATGACTCGAATCGGACTAAAAATAAGTGAGAAATAAAGAACAAAAGTTTCTGAATGTAGGAGAGAAATGAGAAAATGTGGGAGAGTCCCCCCTTCCCCCAAACTGGATGTTGTGGATGCTATTTGTAAAAAAATTGGATAGATGTGAGGTTGACACATGTCATCAGTCCTATCTGCTTCGTCAGCAATCCGATCTCCTTTGTCGGCAATCCTATCCACTTTTTTAACTACCCTATCCGCTTCATCGTCAACCCTATCCACTTGCATCATCAATCTTATCCGCTTTGTCAGCATCCTATCCGATATAATATTATTTTATTCAAATAATATCTCAACTTCAAAATGCGATAGCTTCCTACCCTAAAGTCAAAATGGCACACTCGTGGCACCAATGGACTTGTATTGACGAGCCCTTCAAAACAAGACCACACATGAGTAGGTTATCCCAACTTTTCAAGTTGGTCTGCTCATGTAGCATGCTTCCCAAGGTCATAATTATCTCTCCTGACCTCTGTTTAACATGTTCTTTGAACCACTGGACTAGTATCAATGAGCCCTTCGATACTAACCCCCCTAAACCAAAATATCGTGCTCTTTCCATGTGGGTCCTGCCTATTTTCCATGCTTTTCGAATGTCATAACTTTCTGTCCTGAGCTCCATTTTGCATGATCTTTGATTCATTGTGCTCGTTATTTCAAGCTTTAACTAAATATGGGAATTTCATCCCTTACAAACCTTTTAAAATTTAACTAAAATTATAGCATTACCCTAACCCTCTTGGTTAAGCGTAATCGGTACACGGGGTGCCACATTCTTCCCCCCTTAAACGAATTGTGTCCTCGCAATTCTCCTAAAAATACTTGTCAAAATAAAAATGAGAAGAAAATCCAACCGTTAGTCGGATAACAAACATGAATACTATTGATAAATAATCGGGTACAATAGTTATAAGAACTATTCAGACATAACACTGAAAACTTAATTTAGATTTGGAATTTACAGTAGGTTATTATTCGGAGTCAAAACATAATGTAGCAAAATAGGGTTAATGAACTCTTTAGGCATAATTCCAAAACAAACCTTTTAGAAGCATAACCCGAAAATTTTATGATTGGAACAAAATTCAACTAATTGAAATTTGGATAACTCATATCAGAATGGACTTATAACATCAGATAAGTCATTTTTTGGAAATAAAGAAAATCAAATTATAACAGACAGATCAATCCAGAATTTATCGAAATTAAACCACCCGATAAATTGCACAATCAAAATCTGATAATTTATATCAGATAACAAAATAGGAATATTATTTTTAAAGTCAGATAAATTTTTAGGATAAAAAAATAACAAATAGATTAGATAGAATGAACACTACTGATAGAATAGACAAATCTAACAGATTAGAAAGAACGGACAGATTAGATAGAACAGATAGATCATACACATCAGACACAACAGACACATTGGATAAAATAGACAGAACATACTGATTAGATGATGTGCCCAATGTAGGCACGATCAGTACCTAGGAGAATTGCGCAGGGAAAGGGGAGAAGCAATGAAGAAAGGGGAGAAACTAAAATTCTGTAATTGCATAAAAACCAACCAAAAAAAGGCCGCTCCATATAGGAGACGATCACCTAGGGAACCAGGCCACCTGAACCAAACTAGTCCGATTCTTACAATATAACCCAGTTAGTGGGTCGGCTAGCCCAGGCCACTAACTGAACCTACACAGTACGACCATAAAGTATTACAATAATGAATAAATAGTTCAATGCAATAAAATAATAAAAGAGAGTATGATCATCGTGCACAACACTCCACCATGCTTCCGCTATTCGCCTTGTCCGCAAGGTGACCATGCCGGATAACGAGCCAAAAAGTCATCCTCGGACATCCACATAGCATCCTCCAATGGCTGACCCTGCCATGAAATCAGAACCTCAGTAACAATGCGACCTGAACGACAGACCCGCCTTTTCTCATGCATAGACGCAGGAGCCAGGTCGGATGGTGGAATAGGACCCATCAATGGCGAAGGAGGGGCACCCATAGCCAACGACTTGTCACCCACAAACCTGCGAAGACGGGACACATGAAACACAGGGTGAACCAAGGAGTCAGGCGGCAACCAACTGGACCAACGCGCGCCTCCACAAGATAGGGACGGTGGAACGGGGGGGCGAGCTTGGAGTGCTCGGGCTGAAACAAAGAAGTCTGGCGCTGTGGTAAAATAGAAACATAAACCAAGTCACCCACTTGGAACTCCCGATTAGTATGGCGGCCATCATAGAGCTGTTTCATCCGGTTTTGAGCTGCAGCCAGATTCATCTTTAGCTAATGCAAAACCTCATCGAGAGTTTGGAGCATATAGTCCACCTCAGCCACCGAAGAGCGATGAGGAACATAAGACAAGATCGTAGGTGGGGGGCGGCCATACAGCACCTCAAAAGGAGTGAAGCCCGCACGCGTGTGGTATGCGGTGTTATAGGACCATTCCGCCCATGGAAGAAGCTGAAGTCAGCGGCGAGGCTGCGTCATCGTAAAACACCGTAGGTACTGCTCTAGACAACGATTAACCACCTCAGTCTGCCCATCTGTCTGCAGGTGATAAGCAATGCTCATATGAAGCAAAGTACCCTGTAAAGCAAAGAACTCCTGCCAAAACTGAGAAATGAATATACGATCACGATTAGAAACAATAGTGCGAGGTATACCATGAAGCTTCGCCACCTCCCGGACATAGAGGTCAGCCACGATCTTAGCAGTGAAAGGATGGCCCAACACACAGAAATGAGCATACTTCAAAAGATGGTCAACCACCACCATTATCACCGACTTGTCGTACACCAATGGCAAGGCCTCGACAAAGTCCATCGCAATATCCTCCCAGACCTTATTAGGAATTGGCAGAGGTTGGAGCAACCCGGCGGGAGAAGTCGTGGCTGCCTTGGCGTGCTGACAAATATCACAAGCGGTCACATACTCATGCATGGCCCGACGAACCCCCAACCATCAGAAACTCTAGCTGACCCTCTTATAGGTACGAAAAGTCCCCTCGTGACCGGCCACTGGAGAGTCATGGAAATGAGAGATAATGCGGTGACGAAGATCAGCGACATCGGGAAGCCACAATCGGTCCTTCCAAAACAAGAGGTCATCCCGCCAAGCATAAAATGGACGGGCAGCAGGATCAGTCTGGAGGGCAGCGATTAGAGCCTGCGTCGAAGCATCATCAATATAGGCCTGCTTTAACTCTGCAATAAATGGACAAGATAATGTGGAGAAAGTCAAGCAAGACCCCAGGAAGGTATGCGAGAGAGAGCGTCCGCTACTGTGTTCTCCGACCCCTTCTTATAAACAACCTCATAATCATAGCCTATAAGTTTATTGACCCACCGCTGCTAAGATGGAGTGGACACCCGCTGTTCCAAGAAGTACTTCGGTGGCTGATGGTCTGTACGAAGCAACAACCGGCAACCCAACAAGTAAGGCTGCCACTTGGTAACTGCATGGATGATGGCCAACATTTCCTTCTCATACACAGACAAGGAGTGGCCCGCCAGAGCCTTGCTAAAATAGGCGATGGGATGCTCATCCTGTAAGAGAACTGCCCCCAGCCCCGCATCCAATGCGTCTATCTCGACCACAAAAGGGCGGCTAAAATTAGGCAGGATCAAGACTGGGGCAAAGGCCATGGCCTGCTTCAGCCCATCGAAGGACTCCTGGGCAGCCACAGTCCAAGCGGCCCCCCTTTTGAGCAGCGCTGTCAGAGGTCGAGTCAACTTCCCATATCTACTAATGAACTGCCTATAGTACCCTGTGAGGCCTAGAAAACCACGGAGCGCCCGAACACATTGGGGGGTAGGCCAAGACAGCATGGTGGCCACCTTGGCTGGATTGGTGGCAACACCATTCCCCGAAATAATATGGCCTAAATAATCGACCTGCTGGCTGCCAAAAGAGCACTTCAAACGTTTAAGAAATAAAGAGTTGTCACGTAGAATAGAGAAGACAGACCTGAGGTGTGTCAAGTTGTAATGACCCGACCCGAGCCGGGCCCACAAATCACTAATAGAGAATTTTCCTTTTTCTTTGAGCCAGGAATCATCGTCTGAGTGCGAGAGGTATAACGTTCATCTACGCACTACGGAGCTTTAAGGCTTCCTCATACGTAGACTTAGGTTGTAACAAACACATACACACGACGAAGCTTCATAGTTCGTCGTGTGTAAAACAAGATAAAACATATTATTATAATGATTTGGATCAGGCCAACGTTGCCTTGCCGTTGGTTGCCTATGTACGTATTGGATATTATCCCAATACGATCGGATCCGAACGTAGTTCTGCCTAATGGCTACTACATACAACAAACATCACAAAATCATACGTATAAAATACATATCTCCAAATATCTAATCGGAGTATACAAAAACTCGTCATATATCGGAGTGAAGCAGAAGTTAATAAACCAAAAAAAGTCCATCTCGCTCTACCACCGAGCGGGATCAAAATTACACATACATGTCTCGCTCTATCACTGAGCTGAGACCGAGAACACAAATTACACGTCTCGCTCTACCCTAGAGCGAGACCACACACGTCATATAAGTATACATCATGGCATCTAGGCACATAGCATAGTATGTAAGCACATAGCATGGCATAGAGGCACATAGCATAGTATATAGGTACATAGCATGACATGTAGGTACATAGCATGGCATATAGGTACATAGCATGGCATATAGGCACATAGCATGGCACATAGGTACATAGCATAGTATATAGGCACATAGCATCGTATATAGGCACATAGCATGGCATATAGGCACATAGCATAGTATATAGGCACAAAGCATAGTATACAGGCACATAGCATGGCATACAGGCACATAGCATAGTATATAAGTACATAGCATAGTATATAGGCACATAGCATGGCATATAGGTACATAGCATAGTATATAGGCACATAGCATGGCATATAGGCACATAGCATAGTATATAGGCACATAGCATGGCATATAGGCACATAGCATAGTATATAGGTACATAGCATAGTATATAGGCACATAGCATGACATATATAAATCGTAGCATAACACACATCATAACTTAGCACATGCTATACGGAAGATCAGAAATGCTTACTTCCATCATAACCCATACAGTATTGGTATCTACGGATAGAACCCCGTCTTACTTCGGGTGTCTTTTTCTTGTTTCGGTGTTCGGGCAGAGCCTTGCTTAATCTCGGGGCATTTCCTCCTTATAAGATTGTCAGCTCAGAAAATGGAACCCACCATTACGTAGAACACCTTCGATTTAGTCAAGAACGGCTCTTGAATCGACTAAATCGGAGTTGGGATGGCCAGAAACAGAGAAAACAAAGTTGGTCGGTACGGGTAGAACTTCTCCTTGTCTTGGGGCATTTCCTCTTCATACGATTGCTAACTCAGAAAATAGAACCCTCCATCGCGTAGAACATACTCGATTTAGTCAAGAACGCCTCTTGAATTGACTAAATCGGAGTTGGGATGGCCAGAAACAGAGAAAACGAAGTTCGTCGGTGCATGAAGATAACGGGCAGGACCTCCTCTTGTCTTGGGATGTTTCCTCATCATACGGTTTCCAACTCGAAGAACGGACAGCTCCAATGCGTAGAGCATACTCAATTTAGTAGGAAACGAGTCTTGAACGGCCTTAATCGGCCTCAGAACGGTCAGAAACGGGGGTGGAGAAGTTCTGCTCGAAACACAGGAGAAATGGGGTTTATATAGACCCCCCGAGCCGTCGAAACTGCGGCGCCGCGCCGCCAGAAATGGCGGCACCGCAGTTTTCGGGCGGCGGCTACCGCGGTAACGCGCGGCTCGCGTCCGCATTATGCGGCTCGTGCCACCACGCAGAACCGCGGCGCCCGCGGCGCCCACGGTAACACGGGCGTGCACGTCGCGCCGGCCCGCGCGCCGTTTTAAATAATTATATATATATATATTTTCTTTTTCTCCTTTCTTCAAACACGCGTAACTTCGTACCCCGGATTCGGATTTGCGCGTTCTAGGTACCGTTGGACTCGTATCGACGAGCCCTTTGATACCAACCCACTTAAAGTAATAAATCATGCTCTTTCTAAGTGGGTCCCACCTATATTACACATTTCCCGAGGTCATCACTTCCGGTTTCGACCTCTGTTTTGCACATTCTTCAAATCATTATGCCAAGCTCTACCTGGCTACGGGTATTTCATCTAATGAAAACCCTTAATATTAATATCAAATTACCAAATTACCCTTAACCCTCCCAGGTTAAGCATAACCGAAAAATGGGTTGTTAGACAAGTGCTCTGTCTAGGACCGGCTGTACACCAGGATATCATCAAAGAATACCAATATATAACGGCACAGGAAGGGTCGGAAGAGGTCGTTCATAAGGCACTAGAATGTGGAGGGGGCATTAGTCAATCCAAACGGCATAAACAAGAACTGGAAATGGCCATCGTGAGTCTAGAAGGCAGTCTTGTGCACATCATTGGCCTTCATTCGGATTTGATGATAACCCGAACAAAGGTCGAGCTTACTAAATACTGTGGCACCTGTCAACTCATCTAGCAACTCCTCAATCACCGGAATGGGATATTTGTCTTTAACAGTGATGGCATTCAGGGCACAGTAGTCAACATAGAAACGCCAGGTACCATCCTTCTTCCGTACGAGTAACACTAGCAATGAGTAGGAACTCGTACTGGGCCTGATAATCTGTTGTGTACACCACGAGACATCTCCCCCACCATGCACTACTTTCCATTTTAGGACCTACTATATTATGGCTTACTTTACTTTTTGGTAATTTCCTTTTGTGATGTAATAAAGCGTAATCAAGGGGATTTAGTTAATGATTGTAACAGACCATTAATTATTGTAACGGACCCTTAATGATTGTAACAACCATTAATGATTGTAACAGTCCGTTAATGATTGTAACGGACCAGATGGTGGTCCGTAATTAAGGGGATTGTAACAGACCAGCTGGTCCCTAATTAGGGGGAGGACTAGCTGGCCGCCTCCTATAAAAGGGGTTGTCTTCCTCCTTGGACGTTTATGCAATTCAGAATTATTTCTCTTCTTCCTTCGTCCAAACTTCTTCCCTTTCCCCTTCGTGAAGCTAGGTACCGTTTGTGTCCGACCTGGACACAACATTGGTATCAAAGCCTCATCGATCTGCCATGGCACGAGGCAAACAGCCGGCAATGGCTCCCGAGACACAGCCCAAGAAGGGACAAGAGGACATGGCGAGCAGCCCCAAACCAGCAACCAAACAGGCTGATCCCTCTTTGCTCTCGCTGATCCTTGCACAACTCGGGCACCTCACCACGGCGGTTTCCCAAATTCAAGCAGCCCCCACAGCGTCACTTTTTCCCAAGCCGCAGCCAGTCCAGGCTGAGTTGGGTGAACCTTCGCAGCCCATTGAATCTCACGCCCCCGGCCTCCAAGCTTCGTCTGAGAGAGAGGTGCACCATCCCGGACATTCAGTCCGCTTTGGCACCTTTAATCAGCACAAAGAAGGAGGACGTGCAGGTTGGAATATGCGAGGCCCTCCAGATGTTCAAGGAAATGCCTCAATGGTGCCGCCCCACAAAAATCTTGCCCACGAGTTTGAGGATGATGGGGAGGAGTACTCTGCCTTCCGCGGAGGACTTCGGGGTGGGGCTGAGCCACGTTTGGCTCGTCTTCAATTCCCATGGTACAATGGAGATGAAGACCCGGTGGAATGGCTATATAAGGTGGATAAATTTTTTTCCTACCAGGGAACTCACTCCGAGGCTGAACGGTTACGCATAGCCGCTTTCCATCTAGACGGCGATGCTTCAATTTGGTTTCAGAGCTTCGAGAAGGAGGTCCGCTTCCCAACTTGGACTTCATTCGCTGATGAGCTTTGTGTCCAATTCGGCCCCAATGAGTTCCAAGATTTCAATGAGATGCTGTCCACACTGCGCCAAACCACTACCGTGCGAGCATACTACACCGAGTTCATGAAGATTGTGAATCGCCTCCCTGATTGGCCAATGGCAGCCTTCGTTGGAACCTTTAAAAGGGGGCTCAAACCAGAAATTTTAGATGAGATGCGTCATTTCCCTTGTACATCGATGCGTGAAGTTGTGCGTCATGCATGAATTGAAGAGGAGAAGCTGGCCCGACAACGACGAGGAGGCCGGCTAGGCTCTTCTCTTTGACCCCCAACTAGCCCAGCGCCCTTCCCTACCGCAGAGACCAGCATTCCCACCAGCCGCCCCAGCCAGCCCTCCGGCCCTGCTGGTGCTCCTATACGCCGCCTCACTCCGGCCCAAATGGAAGAGCGGTGATCGAAAGGCTTGTGCTTCAAGTGTGATGAGAAGTTCGTACCCGGCCATCGATGTTCTGTCCGAGGCAGCCTACTAGTCGAGGAGGCCGATGAGGAGGATTATGATCCACCCCCGGATGCACCACCCCCTTATGACAGCGTGTTGCCTGAGATTTTGGTGCATGCTTTTTCAAGGGCCTTCACTCCTCGCACCATGCGCGTCCAAGGCCACCTCAAGCGGCAACAAGTGGCCATCCTTATTGACAGTAGCTCCACCCATAACTTCATCAATGATAAGGTGGCACAACGGTTGGGGTGCTTTGTGTCAGACTCGAAGCCATTCGACGTCTTGATCGGCGATGGCAAACACCTTCGGAGCACTGGGGTGTGTGTGCAGGCTTCATTATCCATCCAGGGCCATACTTTCAAAACTGATTTGTTCTTGCTGCCCACAAAAGGGGCTGACGTGGTGTTGGGAGTCCAATGGCTTCAGGAGTTGGGTGACGTTGTATGGAACTTCCGTGACATGATCATGGACTTTGAGGTACACGGGCAGCGGGTTCGCATCCAAGGTTCTCAGCCAGGCACCTTGCAGTCCGCCCAATCAGTAAGCTCTCTCTTTCGATTTGCACCTCAAGGAATTTTCCTTCAGCAGCGTGCCACTGTTGATGTGAGCCAAGGCAGCCTTCTGGAGGATCTACTTGCTCTCTTGGGGGAGCATGAAGATGTCTTCGCCGAACCTAAGGGGCTACCTCCGGTGCGACCCCATGATCACCACATTCCTATCATCCCTGGTGCTTCACCCGCAAATGTCCGGCCATACCGATACCCTCACATCCAAAAGGCGGAGATTGAGCGCTTGGTGGCTGACATGCTCCAGTCAGGTATCATCCAACCAAGCAATAGTTCCTTCTCTTCACCAGTGTTACTTGTCCAAAAGAAGGATGGCACTTGGCGGTTTTGTGAGACTACCAGGCACTGAATGCTATCACCGTCAAGGATAAGTATCCTATTCCGGTGATTGAAGAGCTCCTCGATGAGTTGTCCGGGGTGACCGTCTTCAGCAAGCTTGATCTTCGCTCGGGCTATCATCAAATCCGTGTGCACCCAAATGATGCCCACAAGACAGCCTTCCGCACCCATGATGGCCATTTTGAATTCTTGGTCATGCCATTTGGATTGACCAATGCACCAGCTACCTTCCAGAGCCTCATGAATGACTTGTTCCGCCCTTTCCTTCGCCAATTTGTCTTGGTCTTCTTCGATGATATATTGATCTATAGCACATCATGGGCGGATCACTTGGAGCATCTCAGAACTGTCCTCTCCATTTTGCGAGCTAATTCATTATTCCTTAAGCGCTCGAAGTGCTCTTTTGGCAGTAAACAGGTGGAGTACCTTGGCCATGTCATCTCTCATGAAGGGGTTGCCACTAACCCTTCAAAGGTAGCCGCTATGCTCTCCTGGCCGACCCCCACATGTGTCCGGGCACTCCGTGGATTTCTAGGCCTTACAGGGTACTATCGACGTTTCATCAGCCACTACGGGATGATTGCTAGTTCCCTCACTGCCCTCCTCAAGAAGGGGGCCTTTACTTGGACAGAGGCAGCCCAAGAGGCCTTTGAGAGGATGAAGCAGGCCATGGCGACTGCCCCAGTCTTGGTTCTTCCAGATTTCAGTCGTTCCTTTGTGGTGGAGACAGATGCTTCGGATAAGGGTCTTGGTGCCGTTCTACTTCAAGATGAGTGGCCAATTGCTTTTTTTAGCAAAACTCTTGCTGGCCGCTCCTTATCACTTTCAGCCTATGAGAAAGAGATGCTCGCCATAATACATGCAGTCACCAAATGGTGCCCTTACCTGCTCGGCCGCCGCTTCCTCATCCGCACAGACCATCAGCCCTTGAAGTACTTTCTTGAGCAGCGGGTGTCAACTCCGGCACAGCAACGATGGGTCAGCAAGCTTTTGGGCTATGATTATGAGGTGGTATATAAGAAGGGGGCAGAAAATACGGTGGCAGATGCTCTCTCTCGCCGACCTTATGAGGAATCTTATCTTGCATTGTCTATGCCCTCTTGCCCCTTCCTACCGGAGCTGCGGCGAGCTTACTTGGAGGACTCATCCACACATGAGCTAGTTACTCGTATACAAGGTGACCCTGCTGCCCTTCTTTTATTTGTGTGGCAAGATGAACTTCTCTTTTGGAAGGGACGACTGTGGGTGCCTGATGCATATGATCTCCGACAACGTATTCTCTCTCATTTCCATGACACACCATTGGCTGGCCATGAGGGTTCCTTCCGAACATATAAGCGGGTCAGTCAAAGCTTCTTGTGGCAGGGTCTTCGAAGGGCAGTTCAAAACTATGTGGCTGCGTGCGATGTCTGTCAGCGGGCGAAAGCTGCTACTACATCACCTGCTGGGTTACTTCAGCCCCTCCCCATTCCCGACAAAGTTTGGGAAGATGTGTCTATGGATTTCGTGGAGGCCTTGCCCATTGTACAGGGCAAATCAGTGATTTTGGTGGTTGTGGATCGCTTGTCCAAGTATGCACATTTCTGTGCCTTGGGCCATCCATTCACCACCAAAACAGTGGCTGAGATGTATGTTCGTGAGGTAGCTAAGTTGCATGGCATGCCTCGTACCATTGTTTCCGATCGAGACCGGATCTTCCTCTCTCAGTTTTGGCGTGAGTTCTTTGCACTTCAGGGCACCAAACTTCATATGAGTACCACCTATCACCCACAGACAGACGGGCAGACAAAGGTTGTTAACCGCTGCTTAGAACAGTACTTGCACTGTTTCGTTGGGGATCAGCCCCGCCTATGGCTCCAGCTCCTTCCTTGGGCAGAATGGTCGTATAATATGGCCTATCATACTAGGGCTGGATTCACTCCCTTTGAGGTAGTTTATGGGCGCCCTCCTCCTACCGTGTTGTCCTATGTGCCTCACCGCTCTTCTGTAGCTGAGGTTGATTATATGCTCCAGACATGAGACAAGGTTATCCGACAGCTTAAACTCAATTTAGGATCTGCTCAGAACCGTATGAAGCAGGTATATGATAAGAAGCATGCTGATCGGGAGTTCCATGTGGGCGATCTTGTTTATGTCTCAGTGATTCCTCAGTGTCAGACCAGCTTAATCCAAGCTGACAATGCTAAGTTGGCTCAACGTTACCACGGCCCTTATTCCATTATCGAGCGCATCAGACCCGTGGCTTACCGCTTGGCATTGCCCACCGGATCGTTGGTGCACCCGGTCTTCCATGTCTCTCGCCTTCGCCGTTTTGTTGGGGACCCGACCCTTGTCTCTAGTGCCCCCGCCTCCACCACTGATGGGGCCCCCCGAGCCTGACTTACCCACACCTGCCTTTGTGCTTGACAAACAACGGGTGCGTCGTTCGGGCCGTATTGTCACTGAGGTACTCGTGTCTTGGCAGGGTCAACCTCTTGAGGATGCTACTTGGATGCTTGAGGATGAGTTCATGGAGCGCTACCCTACTTGGTCGCCTTGAGGACAAGGCGAAAGCAGAAGTGTGGTGGAGTGTTGTGTACACCACGAGACATCTCCCCCACCATGCACTACTTTCCATTTTAGGACCTACTATATTATGGCTTACTTTACTTTTTGGTAATTTCCTTTTGTGATGTAATAAAGCGTAATCAAGGGGATTTAGTTAATGATTGTAACAGACCATTAATTATTGTAATGGACCCTTAATGATTGTAACGGACCATTAATGATTGTAATGGTCCGTTAATGATTGTAACGGACCAGATGGTGGTCCTTAATTAAGGGGATTGTAACAGACCAGCTGGTCCCTAATTAGGGGGAGGACTAGCTGCCGCCTCCTATAAAAGGGGTTGTCTTCCTCCTTGGACGTTTATGCAATTCAGAATTATTTCTCTTCTTCCTTCGTCCAAACTTCTTCCCTTTCCCCTTCGTGAAGCTAGGTACCGTTTGTGTCCGACCTGGACACAACATAATCCCCGCCTGAAGCATATCTGCCACCAATCGCTCGATCTCAGATTTTTGTATGTGTGGGTACCGATAAAGACGCACATTGGTCGGGGCTATTCCAAGTGTGATAGTAATCTGATGGTCATGAGAGCGGGCAGGAGGAAGACCTTGCAGCTCAGCGAATAAGTCCTGGTGGTTGGTCAATAACTCCTGGAGATCGGCCGGCATGCTGTCCTGAGACACCTCAAGGGCTACACACTGCTGCAACAGGAGCCCTTGGGGGGTGAACCAGAACAAAGTGCTCAAAGGAAGGGCAGAGAGGAGAGTGCCCGGCCTTGAGCTTTCCAACCAGACGCGCTGCCCCTGGAGCTCAAAATCCATCCACATCTCACGAAAGTTCCAAACGACATCACCGAGCTCCTGTAGCCACTGTACGCCCAACATGACGTCCGCCGCTTTGGTAGGTAATAGGAAGAGATCGGTGACAAATGAGTGGCCCTGGACAGACAAAGTGACCTGTGCACACACCCCATTGCTCCTGAGGTGCTTTCCATCTCCAATTAGCACGTCAAAGGGCTTTGAATCTGATACAAAATAACGAAGCCGATGGGCAACCTATCATTAATAAAATTATGAATAGAACCACTGTCGATCAAGATAGTACCTGTTGGTGCTTGAGGTACCCCTATACGCGCATCGTGTGAGGAGTAAATGCCCCTGAAAAAGCATGCACTGAGATCTCAGGTAAGACCTCTTCAATCACTGACGGTGACAAGCCATCGTAACCCTTGTCCACATCGTCAATCTCCTCCACCAGAAGACTGCCCTTAACAGAACAGCGGTGCCTGGGGACAAATTTCTCATCACATCGGAAGCATAACCCAGGGTGAGGCATCATACAATCAGACCTGCTTGAGCGGGCTACTGGTTGGGGCGGCTGGTTTCAGAACTGTTGGGGGACGTGGTCAAGGGATTGGCGCTGAGAGTAGACCGAGCCAAGGGTCCAAGTTGCCCTCCCCTGCGCTGTCTGGCCAGTTTTTTCTCTTCGATGCGAGCGTGGTGCACCACGTCCTGCATGTTGACACACAGGAAATGCCGCATCTCCTCCAAAATTTCAGGCTTGAGGCCGCGCTTGAAGGTGCCCACCAAGGCGGCCATCGGACACTCTGGCAGCCAGTTGGCCACCTTCATGAATTATGTATAGTATGCACGAACAGTGGTAATCTGACACAGGGATGACAGCATCTCATTAAAATCCTGGAACTCATTAGGCCCAAACTAAATGCAGAGTTCGTCGAAAAAGGCCGTCCATGTAGGGTAGTGCACCTCCTTCTCAAAGCTCTAGAACCAAACAGATGTGTCTCCATCAAGGTGAAAGGTTGCGATGCACAAGCGCTCAGCCTCTGAATTTATTCCTTGGTAGGCGGAAAACTTTTCCGCCTTATACAACCATTCCACCGGATCATCATCCCCATTGTAGCGAGGAAATTGAAGGCGAGCAAGGCAAGGTTTAGCACCCCCTCGTTGCCCCCCACCATGCCTAGGATACTCGTCCCACTCCTCAGCGTCTTGGAACTGATTGGGAGGGGGTGGCATATTGGGAGCATTTTCACAAACATCGGGCATGCCTCAGGCCTAGCATCTTCCTCCCAACGCTGGCTGGCCAGCGCCATAGCGTGCAGGGTATGGCAACACCCCCACGTTGACGCCAGCCAGAACTGGGGGTCAAGAAGGGTATGCTTTGGAGGCTGCGAGGGCCCACCCTTCTCCTGAGTAGCAACGACTGGTCCAGGCAGAATGGGAGGGACGCGCGTTGCCAGGTGTTGTGCATGGGCGGCCTGCTGTACCTTCACGCTGGCTATGTCTGCAGTAAGAGCTTGCACCGCCATGATGAGTTCTGATAGCTTGGCGTCGATTGTCATGGAATTGGCCTTCGGGCTATCGGCTGACGTTGGCTCAGGTGGCTCCTTCTCTAAAGGCACTTCTTGCACAACAAGTTGTTTGCCACGAGCCATGGCCAGGGATCGCAAGAGCTCCGATACCAATGATGTGCCAGATGTAGGCACGATCACTACCTAAGAGAATTGCGAAGGGAAAGGGGAGAAGTAATGAAGAAAGGGGAGAAACTAGAACTCTGTAATTGCATAAAAACCAACCAAAAGCCAAGGCCGCCCCATATAGGAGATGACCACCTAGGGAACTGGGCCACCTGAACCAGACCGGTCCGGTTCTTACAATATAACCCAGTTAGTGGGTCGGCTAGCCCGGGCCACTAATTGAACCAACACAGTATGACCATAAAGTATTACAATAATGAATAAATAGTTCAATGCAATAAAATAATAAAAGAGAGTATGATCATCGTGCACAATCATGCACAACATTAGATAGAATGGCAGATCAGAAATAACAAACAGATCAGATAAATCAGATTGAACAAACAAATCAAACAGATCAGACAAAACAAATAGATTTAATAGAATAGACAGATTAGATAAATAAGACGGATCAAACAGATCAAAATAGATAGATTCGAACAGATAGATCATACAGATTATACAAAACAGACATAACTAACATATCAAATAGAACAGACATAACAAATAGAATAGACAGATCTGATGGATTAGACAGATCAAACAAATGAAACAGAATGGATAGATCAGACAGAGCACACAGATTGGACAGATCAGATAGATCAAACAGAATGGACAGAATTGATGGATCAAACAGATTAAACAGATCAAATGGACAGACAGATAAGATAGATCGGACAAAGTGGAGCCGTGATACCGAACGGCGTTCCCCTCGACACTCATGGGGTAGTGAGAGGCTCAGAAGGATAGGAGCTTTCCCAGATGCTCCACACCTATATGCGTGAGCCAAAACCAATTTTTTGGTGGGTATATAGACAGAGAGTGCACTGATACATTTAGGTTTTACCCCAGAACTATCCAGAAAGTGCACATATGCAAAATATAATGTAGCATATGTAAATCATTTCCAAGATATGATAATTTTCATAAAAACATGGATAATAAGCATAAATTTAGAATTTAAAACCCCCTACACTGTAGGTTGAGTTAAAATCTAAAATAATGCTAAGCAAAAATATAAGAAAAAAATTATAATCATAAAATCGTTTATCAAAAAAGAATTATTCAGAAACAATTTGATCCAGAAACATATGCACAAATTATCAGTTCATCCGAGTGATGAGAAAACAAATAGACTTGTATTGATGAGCCCTTCGAAACAAGACCACACATGAGTAGGTTATCCCGCACTTTTCAAGTGGGTCCGCCCATGTAGCATGCTTCCTAAGGTCATAATTCTCCCTCTCAACCTCTGCTTCGCATGTTCTTTGAACCATTGGACTCGTATCGATGAGCCCTTTGATACTAACCTACTTAAAGCAAAATATCGTGCTCTTTCCATGTGGGTCTTGCCTATTTTCCATGCTTCTCGAAGGTTGTAACTTTCAATCCTAACCTCTATTTTGTGTGAACTTTGATTTGTTGTGCTCGTTACTTCAAGCTTTAACTAAATATGGGAATTTCATCCCTTAAAACCCTTTAAAATTTAACTAAAATTACAGCATTACCCCTAACCTTCTTGGTTAAGCATAATCAGTACATAGGGTGCCATCCTAAGCCCCCGAACTGCACTGCCCCGGTCCTTAGGTGTTAGTGGACAAGGACGCATGCTGTCCCTAGGCCCCCATGCGCTTTTGGCACAATTGACCAGGCTGTAGATGGGAAACGCCAGGCCTGGGATATGCAAGGCCCGCAGGTGATCGGGAAAATGCCCCATTGATGCTACCACCCAGAAACTTATTTTAGAAGATGGAGGATGATTCGGAGGAGTACTTGGGTTCTCGCAAAGGGCAACAAGGAGGAGCTGAGCCCGGTTTGGCCCACCTATAGTTCTCATGCTACAATGGGGACAAAGATCTAGTGGAGTGGTTGTACAAGGCGGAGAAGTTCTTCGCCTATCAGGGGACACACTTAGAGGCTGAACGGTTGTGTATAGCCGCATTTAACTTGGATGACAATGCTTCTGTTTGGTTTTATAGCTTCAAGAAGGAGGTTTGCTGTCCTACTTGGCATGCCATCTCTGATGAACTATGCATTCAATAAGCCCCAATGAATTCTAGTTCTTCAATGAGATGCTCTCCTCCCTGCGCCAAACCACCACCGTTTGGGCCTATTATATAGAATTCATTAAGGTTGCCAACCGCCTTCCAGATTGGCCAGTGGCAGCCTTGGTTGGGATTGCTCAAACCGGAGATTTCAGTGGAGATGCACCATTTTCCATGTTCCAATATGTGGGATGTTGTGCGGCATGCATAAATTGAGGAGGAGAAATTGGCTACACACCAGAGAGGGGGTGGCTAGGACCCTTCCCATGATCTACACTTGGCACTAGCCCCCTTTCCACCATGGCAAACAGCTCAGTAGCAGGCTGACTTGGCCAATAGCCCCCTCCACCAAGTTAGCTTGTTCGTCGTCTCACACTAGCACAAATGGAGGAACGCCTGTCGAAGGGGATGTGACAAGAAGTTTGTTCCTGGGCATCGTTGTTCCGTCAAAGGCAGCCTCCTCGTAGAGGAGGCCGATGAAGAGGAGAATGTGGCAGACAACGCTGATTCCTCTCACTATGACGACGTGCTGCTCAAGATCTCATCCATGCCTTCTTGGGGGCATTCACTGCTTGCATGATGCCTGTCCAAGGCCACCTCAAGTGTCAGCAAGTGGCCATCTTTATCGATAGTGGCTCTACCCGCAACTTTATCAACGATAAGGTGGCTTAGAGATTAGGCTACTTTATGTCTGATTTGAAGCCGCTTGATGTCTTGATTGGTGATGGGAAGCATCTAAGGAGCTCCAGAGTATGTGCACAGGTCACCCTCTTGATCATTTATAATTAAACCATTTGTAAGTGTATAAGGTAATTGTACTAGGATAAGTATTTAAGGGTTATTGAACCTCAGGGACGTATGAATTATTACTAAATCTAAGAAAGTAATTTGTTTCTTAAAAATGAAAACAACCTAAACTTTTAATTAAGCAAAGGAAGTGATCACTAAAGTAAAAGGTAGAGATCAATATGATGAAAATTACTTAGAAAATTGAATCCACAAACCATAACTATTTCTTAACCATTAATCTAAATGTAGTGTGAATATGAACAAGTATTCTCAGCTACAAGCTAGAATTACTTCAAAAAGAACCATTAATTAAATCTATGGTATGAACTATCTTTGACAATAGCACGAATTATCTACACTAAATTAAACTATAGGCATGACTTGTCTCATCTTAGTATAACTCATCCAATTCATTAATTATATGAACATTTAAACTATCGCATGACCATCTCATCTAAATCACAGAAATTAGAATCAATGAAAATATCAAAACCACATCACTCTATCATCTACAAGACAATAAATCAACATAGAATTTAATAAACATCAAAAGCTCTTCCATTAGATCTAAATTAATAAGAAAAAGAAACCAAAACTTATCTATTGCTTCATCAACTACTAAGTAAATGAAAATCTAGCCTTCCATGACAAAATAAAGCTCTTATTCTCCATTAAACTCTTTGATTTATCTTTCATCTTCTTCTTCCTTTTTCTCTTCAGAAAATGTACTAAAAAAACCTTGAATTTTGAGCCAAATATGTCTTTATATAGGCATAGAAATCATAGGAGGAAGTATAATATGAAAATGACTCAAAATTGGCTCAAAATAGGAAACTGCGCATTATCCCAATCGATCGCCCTGCATGCGTGTTTCATCGCCTATACTGTCGTTTTCTTCAACATCATGTTTGCCTGATTGATTTCAAAATGCCCCATTCGATCAGCTATACTATTTTTGCAATCTAGACAGTTCTGTTTAGTTTCATGTCCAATGTCTCTTCATTAAGCTATTTCTTTCATGTCCATATATTAGTTTCCAACTTGTTTGTAACTCTTAAAAGTTGTCCAAATCATTTTCAAGTGTGTCATGACTATTTTGAATTATTCCAAACATCGTCCAAGGGCCTTAATAAGTGCACTTTACCTATAAAACATAAAAACTTCATATTTTAGACATGTAGAATATAATTAAAATCTCAGCTTGATTTAAATACATACCTAACTACTAATACCTCCCAAAATTAATTAATAATCAAACTAAAATATTAATATCTATCTTAATCTAAATAAACCATAACTAACTCTAAATTAACCTAATCTATATTAGCAAATAAGATAAAAAGGTATATAAAATAGATATATATTTTATACTTATCACCTCTCTATCCAAGGCCACACTTTCATTATTGAACTCTTCTTGCTACCCACAAAAGGAGTGGGCATGGTGTTAGGGGTTTAGTGGCTACAGGAGCTTGGGGATGTGGTATAGAACTTTAGAGAGATGATTATGGATTTTGAGGTACAAGGATACCGGGTACGAATTTAGGGGTCTCAGTTGGGCACCGGTCTTTCTGCCCAATCAATGAGCTCCTTCTTCTGGTTTGCACCCCACGGGTTCCTCCTGCAACAAAGGGCAATGGTCGAGGTACACCAAGACAAGCTACCCCTGGATCTTCTTGATGGGCCATCATGATTTGTTTGTCGAGCCCAAGGGCCTTCCACCAGTGCGGCCTCATGACCACCACATTCCCATCATTCCTGGGGCCTCTCTAACAAACGTCCTCCCTGACCACTATCCGCATATCCAGAAGGCAGAGATAGAGTGCCTCATCGATGATATGCTTCAATTCGGCATCATCCACCCTAGCACGAGCTCCTACTCCTCCCCGGTGCTACTAGTTCGTAAGAAGGATGGCACTTGGCACTTCTGTGTCAACTATTGGGCCTTGAACGCTATCACAGTCAAAGACAAGTACCCCATTCTCATGATTGAGGAGTTTCTGGACGAGTTAGCCGACACCACAATCTTCAATAAACTCAATCTATGATCGGGTTACCATCAGATTTGGGTGCAGCCAGCCGATGTGCACAAGACCACCTTTCGCACTCACGACAGCCATTTTGCTCCCCTCACAAAACTCCTGAAGAAGGGAGGATCCAGTTGGATAGAGGCTGCCCAAGCTACTTTTGATGAGCTAAAGCATTCTATGTCCTCCGCACCCATCCTCACTCTACTAGATTTCAGCCGCCCTTTTGTGGTTGAAACAAATGCTTCAGAGGTGGGCCTGGGAGCGGTGCCCTTACAGGGCGAGCAACCCATTGCCTACTTCAGCAAGGCTTTGGCCGACAATTCCTTGTCCCTATCCATTTATGAGAAGGAGATGTTGGTCATCATTCTTAACGTCGAGAAATGGAGACCCTACTTGCTTTGCCACCATTTCCTCATCTGTACTGACCACCAGCCCTTGAATTACTTCCTTGAGCAGTGGGTGTCCACTCTAGCACAACAAAGGTAGGTTAGTAAATTGCTCAGTTATGACTATGAGGTGGTGTATAAGAAAGGGTCAAACAACATTGTGCCTGACACCCTTTCTCATAGCTCTCCCTCTGGTTCGTGCATGGCCGTCTCTACCCCATCCAGCCCCTTTATTGCTGAGATACAAAGAGCATACTGTGAGGATCCTTCCACATAGACATTTCTTGCATCTCTCTAGGCAGACCTGGCTGGCCGGCCTTTCTATGTGTGGCGAGATGACCTTTTATTTTAGGACAGCCTTTGTGCCTGATGTTGACGACCTTCATAGGCGCATTCTCTCCCACTTCCACGACACCCCCTTGGCCAGTCACAAAGGAGCATTCTACACCTATAAGAGAGTCAGCCAGAGCTTTCTGTGGCTAGGTATTCAATGAGCTATTCAAGACTATGTTGCTGTCTGTGATGTATGTCAGCGTGCCAAGGCTACCATAGCATCCCCTGCCGGATTACTCCAGCCCTTACCCATTCCTGACAAGATTTGGGCAGATGTTTTGATGAACTTCATGCAGGCCTTGCCCTTGGTGCAAGGAAAATCAGTGATCCTTGTGGTGGTGGATCAGCTATCCAAGTACACACACTTTTGTGCCCTGGGGCACCCCTTCACCGCCAAGACGGTGGTAGAAATATATGTTCGGGAGGTGTCTAAGCTCCATGACATGCCTCATACAATTGTGTCCGATCATGACAGGATACTTATATCCTAGTTTTGGCAAGAATTCTTTGCATTACAAGGGACTACTCTCCACATGAGCATAGCCTATCATTCGCAGACAAACAACCAGATCGAGTTAGTGAACCTCTGCTTGGAACAATACCTTCTCTGTTTCACCATGTCCTAGCCCCACCGGTACCTCCAACTTCTTCTTTGGGTGGAATGGTCATATAATACCGCCTACCACATTTGCACAGGGTTCACTCCTTTTGAGGTAGTGTATGACTTCCCACCTCTGACCATGTTATCATATGTTCCTTACCGTACTTCTGTTACCGAAGTCGATTACATGCTATAGACACGAGATGTGGTTCTTCGACAGCTTAAGCTGAACCTCGCCTTCTGTTACCAAAGTCGATTGCATGCCGATCGAGAGTTTTCTATGGGTGACTTGGTTTAAAACTCTGTCCTTACACCATCAAACCACCTTATTCCAGCCATAGCATACCAAGCTCGTCCCCCGTTACCATGGGTCGTATGATGTTATCGAGCGCATTCATCCAGTGGCCTACCATCTCACCCTAACACCTGGCTCATTGGTCCACCCTGTCTTCTATATCTACAGATTCCGCCGATGTGTGGGTGACACTTCCCTTGCTACTGATGCTCCACTACCCCCGTTGATTGGACCGGCCCCACTGTAGGGAAAAATATTAGGTACCGATAAGGTACCAACATGGCATGCCTATCACCAATTAGGATTCAAGATATTACCATGTTTCCTATTAAGTAGGCTATTTTTAAAGAGTTAACCAAAAAAAGTGTGAACAAGTCAATTTTTGATTGGAGATAGGCACTACCACGTTAGTACCCTATCCGTACCTAATATTTTCTCCCCCTGTAGACTCCATTCTAGCTGCGGTGCTTGATAAGCATCGGGTCTGCCATCCTGGCCGTATCAGTACTGAGGTACTCATTTCCTGCCAAGGCCAGCCCACACGGATGTCAGAGGACGAGTTCATGGCCCGCTATCCAGCATGGCTGCTTTGAGGTCAAGGCGAATAGCGAAAGTGTGGTGGAGTGTTGTGTATGTTCACCCGAGCTCTAATTACTCTTCATTTGATTGCATTACAATACTTTATTGAGTATTTGTTTATGTAATAGGTTACTAGTATGACAATTATGTGTAACGGATCAGCTAATGGCCCCATGGATTAGCCGGGCCCACTATCTAGTGCAACTCCCAAGGAGAAGGCATGGCTCCCTATATGGGTCGACCCTCTCATCACTTGTTTGGTTATGCAATAGAAAACTCAGTTCTTCTTCCCCTTTCTTCTTCTTTCTTTCCCCCTTCTTGCGTGATTGTACGAGGTATTGCTTGTGCCCAAACTGGGCACAACAATTGCATGTGAGCCACCTTAGTACTTGCTATAATTTCTCCATTCATTTTCCTTCCATGATATGCCCCCCTGAATTGGATACTTTAACAAGTTATGTGCATTTGGCAAGCAACGGTGGGCACATCCCATTAATAAGCATGTCCTAGACCATTTGGATGCAAGTCCTCATGCCCAATTGCTTATGTTCCAACACGCGCCTCTTCTTGTGTCATGGGCTTGAATCGGGTATGAGCAGACCCAACATTCGGCCTGCCCCTCTATTAAGTTCCAACAATGTTAGCAAGTGAAAATGGTTCTCTTGGGGTCCACCCAGTTGCCGTCTAGTGCTGCCAAGTAAACCCAAACACCCTACACCTCCCCGGATCATTCCTTTAGAGCACTTGAGCATCCTTCCTTCGTTACAAGTTCCAGACTGGTTGTTCTTTGTTTTCACTATGGTGGCCTGATGCTATGAGTTTTAAGTTACCTTGGGGATGAGGTGATGTGCAAACAAAGCATGGTGGAATGTTGTGAACATCCTAGAGGTCTACCATCGGGGCCCACATGCTACTGGAATAAGTTTTAATTATGTCATTGCCTAATAAGTGCACTTAGGCCGTAATGTAACTTAGGGTTTATTAGTTGTTTCTTAAATATTATGAACTTTATTGTTATTTCCATTTATTAATGTTTAGTGGGCTTTTAGGCATTTGTTAGTGAGCCCATTATGATTCTCTATCTAAGTGTAAGGGCTATGCCCTAAGTTGATAGTGAATAAATTATTGAGTTATTTTTCTTGTCTTCTCCCCTTTCCTCTTTCTCCTTCATGGTGGCCATGCTGCTTCCTCTCCCCTTTCCCAGCCATCTTGCGCTGCTCCCTTCTCCTACCTCAGCTCCTAGGCCGTTGTGGACACCGGTCCACAATAGTGACCTAGTCTGTACATTGAACAACCACTACCTAGGTGCCACATGTTAGAGTGTTAAGTTTTCATGACAGTGTGTACAACATTGCATTTTAGATCTTCTTTCTTAACCCAAATTATTTTAGTTTTTAAAAACTCTTGAAGAATACATGATTTTATTACTAGGCCATCCTTTTTAAGTTGTTTTCCATTCAACTTTTGTTCCTTATTGTGATGATTGCTTTAAGCAATTGACTTATGAGTAGTTCTTAGGGATTTTTTTGTGTGAGCCCTATGTCTTCGGTTTTGAACCTTTTTACTAAGTTCTATTAGGTTTCTACTCATCCTCATTATTTGTTTCAACAAGTTGAATGTTATCTATCACAATTGGGGTCTTCTTTACCAATTTATATTTACTAGGTTCAAATTTGGCCACTAGTTCCTCTAAAGGCATTAGAGTTTGAACCAAGGGTTTAGAATTTGAAGAACTAGTACCATTCACATTTAATTTACTAGCCTTAACAAATTTAGTCCACCCTTGGGAATTGGAATTCTTGTGTTCATCATCATATCCTAACCCACTCTTGTCATTCGCAAATATGCTAATTTTTCCTTGCCTTTAACAAACATTTCATTTTTCCATTAGAAAACTTCAATTTTTCTTCTACCTTCTCAATTTTCAAGAGTAACTCATGGTTCTTATCATCACACATAGATTTTGCAAAAGTTTAGAATTCTCATTTTCTAAAGCACAAAACTTTGATCTAAGCATCTTCATTTCATCAAAAATATGATTGTTCTAGTCACAACAAAATTTCACACCAATAGTGACAAAGTAAGCATGTTTTTGAATTCCATGATAACACAATAAAAATCAAACCACATAAAAATTAAAAGCATGTTGATTTGTATTGGGAAGCACAACAAGCAAACTAAGAAGGACAAATTCTTCTAACTCGTATTTAAGTTACAAGATATATTCTCCCAGTTAAACAAAAATCAAAATTTGATTTTTCTAAAGCTAGTGCACCATATTCCTGTGTTCTAACAAAAATATACAAAGCAATCACTAAGCAAAACACAATAATTTTTTACGTGGAAACCTTCTATGGGAAAAATCATAAGACACTCTGTCTAAATCAACTATGCACTATGTAAACTTAAGATTACATAGTTACTGGTTTACAAAGATAAGAAGAATCTTTTTTCTTTATTTGGTTGGCTCTTCACACAACTCTAAACTCGAAATCAACCACTCCTTGGTCTTAGAGTCTCATTGAGTTTCCAACAAATCCATATTTTCATGTCTACTCCTTTGCATGAATCTCATTTTAATATGATCTTCTCTGCAACAATCTTTAGCAAACACTTTGTCTCAACAAGTGTTTTGTACTCTTTACTCACCACTAATCACTCTTTTTTATTTTGAGAAAAAAAAACATGAGCAAGAAGACTAATTCTCCATAAAAACCAGTAGAGAATGTTTGCCCTTTTTCTCTAAGTTTTCTAGGCTTCCTCTCTACTCCTCATATTATCAACCCCCCTATATAGAACTTCCAAGTCCAATAAGGAAGTTTAGTCCACCTAGGTGTCTAAATCAAACCAAAATGGTCCAAGTTAATAAACCATAGGTTGAAGAGATGGATCATTTGACAAGGCTATTGATCATTTCCTTGTTATGTCTAACATGGACTCTTCAATCGATTGATCCATCGACCAAGCAATTGATCAATTCACCTCTTCGTTGAAATTTTCAATCAAATGTTCATTGACCAGTCGATCTATCTGATAGGCAATCATTCACTTATGAAACATGGAGAACCTTGTGCACTGTATTCAAGGACGATCAATCCCTATACCTAGCAATTGATCTCTTTGATGAAAAAAAGGAATTTTCAATCAAAAAGTCTTCATCATTCAAACTACACTCTCCATTAAGGTTCCCTTTACCCCAAGGTGTTGTGGGGTTGTGGGCTATGTGTTCGGCATAGACAAACCGAGAAAAATAAAGTGCCTCTAACTCGTAATTATGTTACAAGATTTATCTTCCCATTCCAAACAAAATAAGCACAGATTTTGTTCAAATTAGCATGCTTAATTGCAATGTGTTCTAACAAAAATTTTGTAATAAAAAAGTAAACAAACACACAACAATTTTTTACATGGAAACCTACCGAGGGACAAACCATGAGACACTATGTCCAAATCAACTATTCACTATGTAAACCTAAGATTACTGAATTACCAATTACAAAGACAAAAGACCCATTTTTCTTCAAATGGTTGGTTCTTCACACCACTCTTGAATTCTTAATTAACCACTCCTTGGTTGTTTATGTAACGCCCGAGATTTTTCACACATTTTCCTTAAAATTCACGGAAAATTTTTGCAATATAACGTCTGTAAATCGGAGGAAAAATGACGAAACCAAAACCTGATAAAACAGTTTATAATTTAAAACATTAAACATCCACATACGGTCAATCATCGTACGGCCAAAGCAAATATCATCAGGCGCTACTCGAAAACACACATACGAATAAATTTGCTATGATCATAGACTTTTAAATACAAATCACTCCCGGGCATCCCTGAGTACAAGTCCCCTAACAGTCCACTAACTGATCCAAATGAAAGTCCAGAAAAACATCTTATGTTCTCATCTCACCCAATACAGGAGATCGTGGCACAAATAAACCCACAGAGAGTCAAGCTGATACCTGAGTCAACGGGAATCAATCCACCGCTGAAACGAGCGTCCAACTCCAGGAGCTCTCCGCACAACCTGCAAAAGCCTCCCGTACAACGGGGCTAAAAATAGTAGGGTGAGTATTTTCATACTCAGTAGGAAAATACCCAGTAGGGGAAACCCCAAACGGTGAACTCATAAGTTCAAAAACACATGCGTCATGCAACTCAAACATGAAGCAAAAGCATATCAATATCATGCTCAAATTCATACAAACATGCCAAATGCACCAACGTGCCACAGACATACCGAAGGCACCATCGTGCCAAAATCATACCAAAGGCACCAACGTGCCAAAATCATACTATCCAAACAACTTACACAAACACCCTTATCCAGGGTCATACAATTTACTCGTACCACCGTACGCATACTCATACAACATACGCATACTTGTACGATCTTACTCGTACAATCGTATGCTCACTCATACAGCTTACCCATACATGTACGACCTTACTCATACAATCAGACTCGTACGACCTTACTCGTACAGTCTGCACAAAATCATACTTACTGTCTTACTCAGAACCATATTCTCACAATCGTACTCATACTCTTACAGTCGTGCTCATACTCATACGCTTACAGTCTTACTCATACTCATACGCTTACAGTCTTACTCATACTCATACACTTACAGTCCTGCTCATACTCATACGCTTACAGTCTTACTCATACTCATACACTTACAGTCCTGCTCATAATCGTACACATATCAACGACCACTGAAGCTCATTACAACTAATAAGCTCCAGCGTCGAAATGGAAAAGAATGCCACTGGGCAACACCTTAACCTCCGGGGAGTGACTAGACGCCATGGACTTTTCCGAAGGTAAGGCACACCAATGCTCATGGGGCCTTTGGATCAAACAGGTAAGAGTAGATCCATGATACTACTTACCTGAGCGCGCAAACATAAACACCCACACATAAGGGGTCATACAGTTGCCCACCATAATGGGTCTTATAGTGCCAGAGAATTGCCCACCATAATGGGTCTTATAGTGCCATAGAATTGCCCACCATAATGGGTCTTATAGTGCCATTGCCACTCTTGGGCAGAAAACATACAGTGCCACTTGGGCAGAAACGTACAGTGCCACTCTTGGGCGGAAACATACTACGCTCTCAACAGAGCATCAAACGTCTGGGCTTACACAGCACACAGACCAAATCAGAAACGTACATCGCTCTCAGCAGAGCATCAGACGTCTGGGCTTCATACAGCACGCAGACAAAGTCAGAAACATACATCGCTCTCAACAGAGCATCAAACGTCTGGGCTTATACAGCACGCAGACCAAATCAGAAACAACGTCGCTCTCAGCAGAGCATCAGACGTCCGGTGCTCTACATAGCACACAAACAACATCCCGCAGGATAACACCATGGCAAGACATGATAAATGCTCGGCCAACTCATCAGCGGCCAGCTCAAACACGGAACTTAATCCGTCGAACCCTCAGGTCTCAAACTCACAACGCTATCATTAGCTGTGCTTATAATTCAAGTTTGAATTAAATATATTATGCGGTACAATTATGCCACACAACTCACAGTCCTCGACTGGTCAAACCGAAGCTGAGCCCGATCCGAAACCCAAGTTCGTTAGGGCAGCAGACTTCACTTACCCGTCCACATCATGGACAAAACTCATCGTACAACAAACCCTTACAGTCTTACACTTCGCCATCCATCTTATGGCCAAAACCTCTTACACTGACATCTTCAAATAACGCTCCTCAGAGCCAACCCAGTTGTCGCCCTCTTACTTATATCTCACTTATTATACTTATTTTTCACTTCATAATCTGTACGTTATGCTTGTACAATTATGAACACTCTTACTGTCTGACAAATGCCCAACATACAATCCACCCCAAACTGATCCATTCTAATCCTTGCCCGTCATACTCTTATCCTCTGTCATACGCTTACACAACCGCATCCAAATTCAGACAGAGCTTAATCACCTCTTACTGTCCATCGCCCATACTTTTGCCCACATACTCTTACACCTACCCAAAGCATAGGCAAATGCCATCATACATACGTATGTCTCACACATACGTAGAACATACACATACGGTCATACATACATAACTTACAAACATGCACGCTAGCCATCACTAGCACATGCATACATCAAACGTACACGCTAGTCATCTCTAGCACGTGCACACACACATTCATACATACTTCAAACATGCACGCTAGCCATCACTAGCACGTGCATAACCCATACATAGCATACTGACATATTTGCTAGCCATCGCCAGCGCATACATAATCCACATCCGTAAAACATGCATACATCTCATGCATATCAATCATACAATACAATCATGCTTACACGCACATCATGCAATCGGATCGTTACTTAACATCCAAGCATGGAATCATACAATCCTAGCATGCTGCTACTCATTCAAAGCATGCTTCATGAATTTACGAGTTCAAAGCTCCCCTACCTCGTAATCATGACGTTCAATGGCGAGCACACGACGGTGGCAGCGTCGGCGGCGGAGTTGGCGGTCAAAACCGTTGCCTGGCTGAGAGAGCTGTTGTCCCGAGGGTTTTAGGATGCGCCGGAACTATCACGGCCAAACAGAGTGTCAGAACTCAAAGCGGTAAAACCCGCGATCCACGGCGGAACACCAGGGCGGCCGGGAGAAAAGTCAAGCCAACATATGTGGCGGTGCGACCCGAAGTCGATGGTGTACACTGAAAATCGGCCGCTGGCTAAAACGTGCTCAGCCGGCCACAAGGCGTCGAAATCGGCCGTGGACAGCACCCAACGGCGACGATTTCGGTCAACAAAGGCCCACATAAGGGCGGAGAGCGTGGGGCAACGCTCGAGAATCAAAGAAGAGGTGGAGGACGGCTCTAGTGGTCAGCTCCACTCGGTGGCAACGCCAACCGATGGTTAGGCGGCACGAATGCGGCGCCTGAACCCAGAAGTACACGCGTGGCTACATGCGCACGCGGCCCAAAGGGCGGGGGAAATGGCTGAAATGAGGCGACTCATGGCCCACAAAAGTCAACAGGGCTAAGGCCCTAGCGGTGGCCAATCTAAGTGGCGACATCGCCGATCGCCACCCACAACTAATACCCATGGTGCGGGCGGCTGTGCATCTCGCACGACAGAGAGCAGGGGGAGGGTTCACGGTCGAGCAAAGGCCACGAGGCCGTCACTGGCCAAGGCCTGAGCAGGTGAACTCGTCCACCTTCTGTCAAGGTAAGACATACAATCTCTTGCCCGAGGCCGTCCGGTACCGACGGCGTAAAATGGGCAAGAGGGGTCAACGGCACACATGCTGGTAAGGCGGACTAGCTGCGGCTACGGGCCGCAAGGCTGAACAAGACCCAGAGGGCGGCCCACTCGTGTCACCGGGCTGGGGCGGAGCCGAACTACGGTCCGCTAAATCAAATCCGGCGTCCGACTGATAACGTCAGTCACCGCGTCCAAAACGGACGTAGGCCAAAAATAGGGGACGACCGGAGAAAACCCGTAAGGGCGGAGCGGCCATGGGGGCGGCGGCTGAATCGGGCATGGAGGTGTAGCCCACTGCCTTCGCCGGAGCAAGGCGGGGCTGGGGGAAGGCCGAATCGGCCGTAGATCACCGCCTGCGGCCACTGTTTGCCCAAACAGTCCGTCGGCGGAACAGTGAACAGAGGGGGAAAGAGGGTGGGGCGGCGGTGCCGAGGCCCACCGGGCCGGGAGGAGGGGCTCCTCACCGTCGCCGGAGCAAGGCGGTGCCGGACGGAGGTCCGATCGGCCGCAGCTCGCCGCCGGCGGCCCCAAATCGCCCAAACAGTTCGCCGGCGGAAAAACAGGGCAGAGAGGGGGATGAGGACGGGCGGCGGAACGGAGGCCCACCGGGCCGGGAGGAGTGGCTCCTCACCGTCGCCGGCCCGGGGGGGAGCCGTGGCCCGCCGGTCGGGCCGTGCCGGCCCGTGGCGGCGGCGGAACGGCGAAAAGCAGTCGGGCGGCGAAACAGGGCAGCAGAAAGAGGGAGCGGGACGGCGGAGCTGGGGCCGTCCGGGGCCGGGGGGAGTGGCCCCCCGCCGTCGCCGGCCCATGGCGGAGCCATGGGCGGCCGGCCGGCCCTCGCCGGCCTACGGCGGCGGCGGAATCAAAATACACAGAAAAGGGGCTCACCGGAAAAGTGGGGGCGGAGCGGCCGTGGGGCCGGGACGGCGGCTCCCCTGCCGTCGCACGGCCAGGGCGGAGCCGGCGCGGCGGTCCACTGGCCCACCGGCGGCCGGCGGCGGCCGGGCACAATGAACAGGCGGAAATGGGGGGGCGGCCACTGTTCACAATTTCCTTCTGGATCGGGCCGAGCCCGATGTTTTAACTGTGATTCTTTTTTTTTTCCACGTACGTCCCCAACGCGCGTTAACCCACTGGTTACGCGTCGAACCTCCAAAATTTGCGCCGTAAGCGCGCAGCGAGGCCCGTGGCCCGCGACTAAGCCCCACACCCGACTCTACGGGTATAAATACGGGGAAAAGACACAAATACCCATACGCTGAAACGTCACATTTTCCTGCCGAAAATGACCAGAAAAATGGCAGAAAAATCCCAGAAAATCGTAGAAAAATCAGGGACCTTACAGTTTACTAGCCATAGCTTCATATTCTCGTCCTTTGCACTCTTTGAACAAAGTAGATCTTTCATCTCCTCTTAGAATGAATCTTCTATTCTCTAGATCTTCGCAGCAACAATTTTTAACATACACCATGTCACACATGTGTTTTTATGCTCTCATCTCACCTATAATCACACTTTTTAATTTATGGTTGGGATTTTTGCATTCTAGAAAACAACTCTCTCAAATCTTCAATAGACCATCTGTCGTGCCCCAAGATTTTGGAAGCATATAAAATTTCTTTTCACAAAAATATCGGAATTTACCTAGGCCCGCAACTTGAGCCACTCGCCTTATGCGATCATATAATAATAATTTCCCTAGGAGCCACGGTCCGTGCATAAACACATAAGAGAAAAATAATAAGGAGTTCTTACTCGTTTCAATACTGTTGAAATCCTAGAAATTGCATCAATAAAATTTGGAGTAGGTTATTCTACCCGCACACTAAGCTTCGTCGAGTCCTACAAAGTTTGGGGGGTAGTCAGTATTTTAAAATACTCAGTAGGGGAGTTTATACTATCAAACTTGAATAAACACATCGTCGAGTCCTACAAAGTTTGGGGGATGGTGAGTATTTTAAAATACTCGGTAGGAGAGTTTATACTATCAAACATGAACAAACACATGGCAGTTTCATAGCACATATTATATATAATATTTTTAATAAAAATAGGGTGTGCCTCTCACCCAAAACCACTTATAGTGCTTCTTCCTACGTATCAAAGATGCTTCTATGGTTTGTAAGCTCTCACAGCTTACTACTAATGTCCTATATATATATATATATATATTAATAGAAATTTGTTACGGGTATAAAGAGGTGACCTTTTACTCCACAGATCATCTCAAAACATTTTGTGTTTGTGGATAGAAGAGCTACCCATGCTCATGGGGTGCCGGGATCTAGAGAATAGAGAGTTTTCCCATGATATTCTCTACTCTAGCACACATAGCCTTGATATGCGCCCTTCATTAGGGGCTCACTAGGCTAAAATAGGTATTGTGCATCGTATTCCAAACTGGATTAATTGTACCCTTAACTAGTCAACGAAGCTCTATTCGGGCACCCAACAATAGCTCCGGACAACAAAAACACTCTTGAGTCCTAGACTCATAATCTTTGACCCAAAATATTTTTCTCTTTCCGTGCATGTAGGCGACGGATGATGCACTCAAATAATGTTCAATTAAATGTTCTCAAATTTCAAATTCCAATCCTATTTTGTGTTAAGTCATTGCTTATTTGGGCTTTTTATGTTTTGGATAGGTTAGCTGGACCTTAATTAACTTTACATGTCTAAACAGGCTTCAATAGGATCCAATTGGAAGCGGAAGTGAAGCCCAACTACCCAAAGCTATTTAAAAGTCAAGAATGGGCTCTTAATGGTCTAAACATGTATAGAATGGTAGAACACAACCTTATGGACCCATTGGATTTGAGATTTACATCAAGAGAACTAAATTAGGAAAGAAGCTGATTCAGACAGATTCACACAGTTATAGTATTTTGACCAATCTTTCTCTATATAATTCAGATTGATACTATTCTGGTGGCATTGGAGAGAAGACTTCTGTGGCTACATTTGGTATTTCAGGAAGAAAATCCAAATTCCTAAGATTTGTAGGTCGAATCCGGCATGAAATCGGACAGCTAGTTAACTAACGCGAGGCTAGTACATTGAGAATCTTTTTATTGATTGTGACTAATACACAGAAGAAAAGATAATGAGGCTGATTAGATATCTAAAGGAAGATTTAAAGATACTTATTTTTTAAATAAACCATTGATTTATTTGATTGATTTAGAATCTAATCATTTCCAAAGATGCGACCAATCCAGCAATCAATCAGGATGCAATCCAGAGATATGATTTTACTTTCCACTTTGAAGCAACCCCTTCTATTCCTATAAATAGAGAGGTAGACGTGATAAAAGCATTATCCCCTCCTCTTTAGAGTTCTCTTCTCCTATTTTTCTTCTCTTCTCTTGTATTTTTGTTTTTAGTTTTATTGTAATGGCTTTCTAAGCTCTCAAGCTAAGGCTAGAGGCGATTTGTAGCAATCTAATGGAGTTCTATTCATGTTTCATCAATTGTTTCAAGTAAGTATTATTTATTTGAAGTGATGTTTATTTAATATTGTTCTTCTTCTTGTTTCTTTGTGATTTGGATACATAAGATGCTTGAAGGCTCTCCTTTTTTATCTTTTGTGATTTGGATACATAGAAATCTTTAAGAGACAATTATTTTTATCCTTCATCTATCTAAAATATTTTCTATCTTTATTTTTAATTTTAATGTCCATATCTTCTTGTTAAATAGAATTTTTATTCGATTCTAATTGAGATAACATGACGCAAGAAGAACATCATTAGATGTTACAATGATCCTTATTGTCTTAGTGTTTTCTCATCTTGATTTCTTAACTCTTTATTGCCTCAATATTCTTCTACTCTTTTTTAGTTTTTCTTTCCTCTACTTTTTTGTAACAATTTTCTTTGTTGCACAAGGCTTTGCCTGTGGATCAACCTTATCTACTAAAATTTGCAAGTAAAATAAATCTGAATTTGACTTATTTATAGTCTTGTTTCATATGTATCAACAAATTGGCGTCGTTGCCGGGGATTGAAACGTGTGACGAGAATCCATTACGAAAATAAAAACTCACTCTAACTTTACTAATTCTCTAACTTTTTATTTTTTTCACACTAACTCTTTAAATTCAGTCATTTACTTTATGTCATTTACTTTTAGTATTTAAATTCTATAATTTTTCTTTTTTTTAAGACTAGAAGCACTACCCACGTTATTACCGAAAATTTTTCGGGATCAAACATGCACCTTGATAGTGCTTTGGCCTTATTTTACAATTTTAATTTTTGTTTATTAACTTCTAACTCTCTAACTTTTTATATTTTGTCATTTAATTTCTACACTTTCACTTTTGTTTGTTACCAAAAAAAAAAATTTGTTGTTGCATGTTTACATGGGTGCATGATAATTATGGTCGATTGAGAAGAGTGAACAAATCTTCTGAAAATTCTCTTTATTTTGATACAATGGATGATTTAAGAACTAATGAGGAACTAAGAAGTGATAATGGGGATAATGATGCACAAAATATTCAAATTAAAACCTTGCGTGATTATTTGCAGCCAACTTGATCAAGTTCTCCTTCTTACATGATTTTTCCAACTAATATGGGTGGTTTTGAAATCAAGCCGGGTGTAATTTAATTACTACCCAAATTTCAATGGTTTAAATTCAGAAAGTCCATATTTGCATTTAAAAGAGTTTGAAGAGGTTTGTGCAACAAATGATGTTATTAAATTAAAACTCTTTCCATTTTCTTTAAAGAAAAAAACAAAAAATTGGTTGAATTCTATCATGCCAAGATTGGAACATGGCAAGAAATACAAAGAGAATTTTTGAAAAAGTTTTTCCCTACCTATAGAATTAATTGTTGTTACGTTTGAACCAAGACTATGAAGAAGTCAAATTCAGATTTATTTTACTTGCCAATTATAGTAGACAAGGTCGATCCATAAGGAAAGCCTTGTGCAACAATGAAAATTATTACGAAAAATATAAAAGATAGAAAAACTAAGAGAGAAAGAGTTGAGAAGTATTCAGACAATAAAGAGTTGAGAAATCAAGATGAGAAAACACTAAGGCATTAAGGATCATTGTAACATCTAATGATGTTCTTCATGTATCATGTTATCTCAGTTAGAATCGAATGAAGATTTTATCTAACTGGAAGATATGAACATTAAAATTAAAACTAAAGATAGAAAATATTTGGATAGATGAAGGATAAAAACAATTGTCTCTTCAAGATTTCTATGTATCCAAATCACAAAAGATCAAGAAGGAGAGCCTTCAAGCATCTTATATATCCAAATCACAAAGAAATAAGAAAAAGAATAATATTAAATAAACATTACTTCAAATAAACAATACTTACTTGAAACCATTGATGAAACATGAATATAACTCCATTAGATTGTTACAAATCACCTCTAGCCTTAGCTTAAGAGCTTAGAAAGTCATTACAATAAAACTAAAAACAAAAAAATACAAAGGAAGAGAAGAAAATAGGACAAGAGAGCTCCAAAGAGGAGGGGATCATTCATCTATCACATCTACCCCTCTATTTATAAGAATAGAAGGGGTTGCTTTAAAGGGAAAAGTCAAATCATATCTCAAGATTGCATCCTGATTGATTGCCTAATTGGTTGCTTCTTTGATAATGATTAGATTCTAAATAAATCATATAAATCAATAATTTATTTAGCAAATAAGTATATTTGAATCTTCCTTTAGATATCAAATCAGCCTCATTATCTTTCCTTATGTGTATCAATCATAATCAATGAAAATATTCTCCATGTGCTGGTCTCGGGTTAGTTTACTAGCTATCTAATTGCATGTCGGATTCGACCTATATATCTTCGGAATTTGGAATTTCTTCCAGAAATAACAAATGTAGCCACAGATGGCTGCTTTCCAATGCCACCAGAATCATATCAATCCTAATTATACAGAGAAAGATATGGTCAAAATACTATGGCTCTATTAATCTATCCGAATCAACTTCTTTCCTAATTTAGTTCTCTTAATGTAAATATCAAATCAAACGGGTTCATAAGGTTGTGTTTGACCATTCCATGCATGTTTAGACCATTAAGAGCCTATTCTAGACATTTAAATAGCTTTGGGTAGTTGGACTTCACTTCTTCTTCCAGTTGGATCCTATTGAAGCCTGTTTAGACATATAAACTCAATTAAGGTCCAGCTAACCTATTCAAAACATAAATAGCCCAAATAAGCAATGACTTAACACAAAATAGATTTGCAATTTGAAATTTGAAAATATTGTATTGAACATTATTTCAGTGCATCACTAATACACTTAGAAAGAACATCATGAATTTTTCACAAAAAGAAAATAAGGCTTTTTTTCAATGTTAGGAAATATTTAAAGATCTTTTGTTGTTATGCCCACATCATAGATATGAAACATGGCGTACAATTAGTTTATTTTATACTGGCTTGACTTCTCAAATGAGGCAATTTGTTGAAATGATGTTTAATAGAGTATTTTTTAGAAAAAGAACCTCAGGAAGCATGGGACTATTTTGATGTGTTAGCTGAAAATGCTCAATCATGGGAAGATTTTAATAAATTTAAAAGTAATAATAAGACAAAATCTAATGGGACAACAAGGGGGGCATGTACCTTCTTAAAGAAGAGGATGATGTAAAAGTAAAAATTACAAGTCTAACTAGAAAGGCTGAGGCTATGAGAATTAATAGGGAAAACATGTCTAAAGCTTCGCAAAAAGCACAAGATATTTGTAGTATATGTGAGAGTGATGGACACCAAACACAGGATTATCCAACAATCCCTGCTTTTTAAAAGGTGTTGTATACTCAAGCAAATGCTATGAATACCTATAAAATACCTCTTTCTTCTCCTTATTCTGAAACTTATACTCCTAATTGGAGAAATTATCTTAACTTTAGTTGGAGAAATGAGTCGAATGTGCAGGTACCATTTTCTTCAAATTATGTTCCACCACATAAGAAAACTCTTGACAAAACATCGCAATAATTCATGCAAAGTCAAGTAACAATCAACAACTAAACAATGCAAGTCATCAATGACTTGAAGTCTTCTATCACTCAATTGACTACAACTTTGAGCATTCAAGAAAAAGGGAAGTTTCCTTCTCAACCTCAACCAAATTGTAAAAGTCAATTTGTCATTGAAAATTTAAATTCTTCAAGTTCACAAGAAGATGTTAAGTCCATCACCACTTTGAGAAGTGAAAAAGTTATTAACAAAGACATTCCAATGAATGTTGTTGAACCTAAGGAGTCTTCAAATTTTAAACATGGTGATGAACTTGACAACTCTAATTGTGTTTCTCCTATTCCTCCTCCTTTTCCTCAAAGATTACAATCTTCTTCTAAATTGGTGCAAAATGGTGATATTCTTGAAATTTTCAAACAAGTGAAGATTCACATTCTTCACTTAGATGTCATTAAACAAATTCCATCTTATGCAAAATTTTTGACAGACCTTTGTATAACTAAGCGTAAGTTAAATGTATAAAAAAATGCATTTTTGACAGAACAAGTAAGTGCAATTTTACAATAAAACACCCCACCAAAATATAAAGATTCTGGTTGTCCAACCATATCTTGTATAATTGGGAATTATAGAATTGAAAAAATTTTGCTTGATCTTGGGGCAAGTGTTAATCTCTTACCTTATTTTATTTATGAGCAATTAGGTCTAAGATTTGAAACCCACCAACATAACACTTCAACTTGTTGACCGCTCAATCAAAAGGCCAAGAGGAATAGTTGAAGATGTCCTTGTTCAAGTGGATAAATTTTATTTTCCAGTGGATTTCATTGTTTTAGAGACACAACCGATTTTAAATGCATCTTCTCAAATTCCTGTGATTTTGGGTCATCCATTTCTTTCTACATCTAATGCCTTAATAAATTTTTGGAATGGAGTGATGAGGCTTTCTTTTGGGAACTTGACATGTGAGTTAAATGTATTTAATGCCAGTAGACAACCATCAGACTTCGATGATATTTTTGAGGTTGAAATGGTTGAAAGTTTAGTGGATGATGTTTTTCCTTTTATTTATTCTGATGATCTACTAAATATTTGTTTAACTCACTCTGATTTGATTATAATTGATAAAGAGAAGATAATTACTTTGAAGGACCCTGGATGAGTTTAGATGGAGGTGTGTCTCGCTGAAGACAGTAAAACTCAGTGCTCCTGGGAGGCAACCTACTTTTGGTTTTGATAGTTATTTTTTGTTTAATAGTTTATTTTTTTGTGTTTTGTTTAGTTAGTTTTTAGTTATTATATTTATCGATTGCTCTAATCATTATTAGGGTGTGCTTATATGATTCATTATTGATTTACCCTAATGTGATTATGCTTATGCTTAATTGACTATTTCTCTTTTGATAGCTATGTACATAAGCACATCAACTGATATATTATCTCTTATATCCACTTTTCTTATATTAAGCATTGGATTTGCTTTCTTTTATACATTCAAAACAATGTTTAGTTTAGGTTTGGGGGTGTAGAAAGACATTTTTCTTTTATATTTTTTTAGTTTTGCTTAAAAAATAAAAAATTAAAAAAATTAGTTAGATTTATGTTTTTGCTTATTACATTGATGCTTCTTTTAGACATGTGACTTTGTTTAATGATATCAGACTATTCAGAATATGACTTAATATATTTAATAATTTTGAGTTCTGATTACTTCATATTGGTTTCTTGTGCACTTATTTCCAAAAAAACTAAGAAAGACATTTGCCTAAGTAAGAATTCGAGCCCTTGATTATGGTTTTACATCTTGGTGGATATCATTGAATCTAAGTAATTATTTTCTTATGAGAGTAAAACTTTAGCATCATCTAGTAGTACTCATGTTATCATAATAGAGTTTTGAGCTTCACTATTCTTGGTTTGTTGAACTATCGAAAACTTTTTGTCAATACAATTTAAGTTGATTATATAATGTGCTCAAGAAAAAAAAAGAAAAAAAATATGAAAAAAAAGAATGACAATTTGTAATGAATTAAAGTCACTCTATTGAATAGTCCGGGACTCGGCGTGCCTCACTAAGCATAGGGTGTTCGAGTCAAAAGGTAGAGTTGACTACTTTATTACATGCATGACCTTAAAGCTTATTTGGTTCAAGTTATTAAGCCTGAGGGGTGTTTTAACACCTAGTGCCCTGAGCCAACTAGATTGGGAGTCACTCGCCTAACACTTATTATGTGAGATGAGCATAAAACGGCTAAGCCTTACACATGTCATGTGAGATGAGTATAAAATTCTAGTAGGACATTATGCAATTATATCTTTAATGAGTTATCAGGTGATCTAGAGTGTTTTACTTTTTAATAAAAGTTTTGCATGACTCTCTATTATGATCTCTTGAAGATGATTGGATGCCAATGTCTATTTTTTAGTGTTGAAATTGAAATTGCTGAGTGGACATGAGACACATTGAGTTGTTCGATCCATGACATTGGGATTGTATAATTACTTAGCAATGTCTGTTTTTCTAAAACTATTATGTATGTATGAGTACTTGCCACCAATATGAAGTTGTCAAAATGAATTATTGTTTAAGAAGATAGGTTGCATTATGTATGATTGATTTTACTAAATGAAATCACATGTTTAGGAGGAGTTGATTTGTAAATTTGACGTGGTTTTAATTTTAATTTTTTCTATTATTTAAAATTTGAATTTTGTGGGTATATTCACTACAAACCCTCATAAGACACAACTCGTCCACTAGTGTAAGCTAGGGGTTTAAAGGCTTGTTGTATATGCTAAATGTAATCGAGATTTTCTGTAAAAGTGGAGTAATTAGTTTTGTTTTTAGTTATTTTTTAATATTTGTTTTGCTCGAGGAGCAGCAAAAAGTAAGTTTGGGGGTATTTGATGCATTGAAATAATGTTTAATAAAATATTTTTAAATTTCAAATTGCAATCCTATTTTGTGTTAAGACAATTGTAGTAGACATTTTCATGTGCTTCCAAAGTACGGACACCTGAAACACATCTTAGTAGGCTAAGGGGGTAGGGCCAGTTTTTAAGCCATCATCAGCCCCATCTTGTCCAAGCTTACAAAGATCCTACCACACTTTCACTATCGACTCTAATGAACATCAACGAATCTAGTCAAAGCTGCAATCACTCAGGTTTCACTAACCTACCCTTCACATGTTTGTGCTCTTTCTAATCCATCACATGAGCACACAATACATCTTTTTTGTTTGAATTGTCCTATTTAAATAACTATCCATCTATGAAAGAAAGGTCATACTGATCCTTAGTCCGGTACTGAATTCTTCTTGAAATCCCTCATTACTTGAAATTTGAAGAAGCCATCATTTTCAGAGGTAGAAGAAGTAAAATCATACTTATTCTTTCCAAAATGGTTCACAACTTTGCGTCGGCCTCTGCTACCACATCTTGATACTACTAGTACTCCGACACCAAGCCTTCCTCCACGAATTCCTCGTCATCCTCGATAAACCTGAAATCAAATCCAAAGCAGTGTGCTCTTGCTTCCATTCTGAAATTTGCATTGATTGAATAGTACCCAATCATTCCTACCATGTGACATTGACCTGTTGACAATTAGACACTCCGAAACAAGCTCTCCTATATATCCCCTTTCATTTCTTTCCACTCAACCGAAAATTCCTGTTCAGGTCTTGGTACCTCTTCGCTCCTCCCGACTGGATAACGTATTGAGATTTATACACTTCACACTATTCTTTATTTCAAGTATTGAATCTTGCATCCTTCATAAAGTCCAACACTTCAACTAGAGCCTTACTAAAGTTACTCTTTTCACATAATTCTTGCACTTCCTCTCCTTCTTCCTGTGGCTTCAAGATGAACTCATCAATGCCAACTTCACCTCTAATTTGTTTGCAAAAATCTCTCATTTCTAGGCCACACATCAAATTTAAACCTTAATGTCTTATCCCAATAACTTCAGCTCCTTCCAAGCACTTAAGCAATCCCTTCTTTGGTCTTGTGACTCAATGCATCTACTACTACTTTCTCAACCCTCATTTACACACAAAATCTAAAGCACAAATCAACACTATCAAGAAAACCACCCCAACCAATCATCCACAAACACTAACTACCCTTCGATCATTTTTCACCAAGTCTTGATTCATAAATGATGAAATAGTTCCATGCCTAGTTGATTCAATAGACAACCATCCATCCGACGCTTCATAAGTGATACTTCTTTATTTTGAACTATCATGTCCCAGAAAACATAACTTACTAGAGCTAAAATTCATACTCAATGTATTTATCATTTAGCTGATGAGCTTCCCAAGATTGTAAAACTATCTGTTAAATGTTCTTGTTCAAAATGAAGCCCTTGAGATATCTCTTCTCACATCCTTAGTTGACGACATCGAGATCTTGAATGCTCCAAAAGAACATCTTTGTTGTTGTAACTAATCGAAGAGATTTGTCTTCCTTCTTCACAAAGTCCCTCACACTCCTCTAGGAAAACACATGGATAGTCTTTGACCAACTAATCCTAAAGTTGTTCCATTAATCCTCTAAGATCTTCTATGCCTATTCTTTAAGGTGTATTTAAAAAGTACTGGTAGCATGTCTAACTCCTCCAAACTTATCTCCTTTCATAGGAAATAATTGCAGCGAGGCATATCAAACACCCTTGGCTGAGCTATTTCTGTACATAGTGGCGAATACAACACATTGACTTGATGTATCTTGAATTTCCTTGAAACACTAAGCTCTCTTTTTCAAAAGTTTTTCTCTTTTCCATAATTTACTCTCTTGTCATAAGAGAAACCCTCTTTTGTTGATGGTCCCCACAAGGCTGTCTTCCTCATCCTGTCAAAAGATATCTCATCTTTTTGTCTATTGGAACTTTCATCACCATAAAACTCTTTCTACTTCAACCGTCTACTTCTCGACCGCCTTAGAATCGCCCTATCCTATAAAGCTGGAGGAATCTTCTTCACTTACTCTATCGGATGATCCTTCTCACGGCGATTATTCTCAACAGAATAATTAAAGTCACTTCAACAACTAGAGTTAGGCTTAGGCTTGAACCACTACACTTGATTCAACATCTAGGATCTTTAACCAATCATTTTTCACATCATCAAAACAAAGAATTTGTCCAAAGGTCCTCTACATCACTAATTCTTGAACTGATACTTTAATAGAAGTCGAGTCATCTTACCATACCTACCTCCTCTACAATTAGAAGCATCCTTGGGGTACTACTTGATTGTAACCACCTTGAATTAATAGTTTGTTTCACACACACAAATAAGTTTTTCTTCTACTCTTTTCTAAAAACAAGACGTGTGTTTACAACACCCATTCACCCATTTCCAAAACCAAAACACACAAAATCCTTCCCACAATATCAATTATTATCGGGAAACAAACCATAAAAACAGGAAAGTAATTGTTGGTTTTAACATATCTGGAAGTATATGCATAATGGTGCTTTTGATTAACTATTTCAAAAATAATATTACGCTATAGCAGGGCAACCAACCTTGGAGCTACTCACTAACACCGCATGTCACATACCATGGGTGTTTGGTGGTTTCTCTGCGGCAGTTCCACAACCCTTCTAGACATGTTACCTAATTATCTGCGTTGACATATCTTGAAGTGTAACCATAACTGCGCTTTTGAGTGGCCACTAGTACTCACGTCCCATACCATGAGTATTTTGCGATACCTCAAATACAACTTTACACTAAACAAGCGCAACAAACCTTGGAGCTATCCACTAACACTACATGTGCCATGCCACGGGTGTTTGATGAATTTCTCCTTAGCAGTTCCAGTGGCAAATCATTCAACTAATCAAATTTACAAATTGCATTATAAATATGCAATATATAAATCATATTCTATCTCAACGATTAACCATTCGACATATCAAATATATGTGCAAAAATCATAAATCATAACTTGAAAGGAATCTCTAATGCATAGCATGCATAAGTCATATAAATAATAAGTTAAAAACACAACAAAAGTTTATAACCATGTCTTAAGAAAGGATAAAAGCCCCTACCTGCTCTCTCCGTGAGTTTGAAGTCGATAAATCAGACACCACGAAATTGGATGTCCAGTTCTTGGGTTCTGCAAGTCTCCAACTAGAAAAATAAACCTGCCACAACATCCAGGATGCTTGATTTAGGTAGGAATGCATCTTAAACGGAAGAAAACACTTAGATCGACTCAAAAAACTCTTTTTTCGTGCCCGTATGCTATGGACAAAACCTCCCCTTAGCTCAGAACACTTTTCTCTTTTCATGCCCATAGGCTATGAATAAAACCTCCCTTTGACCTGGAACACTTTTCTCTTTTCATGCCCGTAGGCTACGACAAAACCTCCCTTGACTCGGAACACTTTTCTCTTTTCGTGCTAGTAGGCTATGGACAGAACCTCCCTTTGATTAGGAATACTTTTCTCTTTCCGTGCCCGTAGGCCATGGACAAAACCTCCCCTTAGCCTGGGACACTTTTTTGACAACATGTCCATAGGCAATAGATAGAATCTCCCCTAACCCAGAGACACTTTACCCTTCACACAACCATAGGCGGCGGACAGAACCTCCCCATGCCCCAAGACGTTTCCCCCATATAGGGTTGTTAACTCAAAGAATGAATGTTTCTATTGCATAGAACACCCTCAAATTAGCTAAGAACACTTTATGAAAAGAAGAAAATTGACTCAGAATGACTCCATAAACTTATACGGAAGAATGAATGGAAATGTGAATTTATAAGAGAAGGACTTTATATAGATTCCCAAGTCCTAAAAAGAATAAGACTCAACTAGGAATCAAAATCAAACTAGAAAAGTTTAATTTAGGCAACTAATCACTCAATGGATTGATCATTTCCACAGGGTGATCAATCCATCTCTATTCCTTTCCCTCGTGACTCTTCCATCAATCGATTGCTCAACTATGTGATCAATCACTAAACTCTCAACTTCGTTTAACAAAGTGTCTTTTTGGGTGACAATCAATTGTTCATAGAAGCAATCAATTGCTTGTATAGTTTTCGGGGATTTTTTTACAATTTATCAACAATCAATTGTTCCAACCCGTGATGAATCATCTTGATCAAATTTTTAATATTTCAATATTCAAATCTCCAATCTTCACCATTTTTTCATGTAAGGTCTTTTTTACTCTGAAGTGTGTGAATATGAAATGTGTACGTGTTTTTACTTGACAAAAACGTGGATTCGAGTCCTCCTATTGTTCCACCTTTAGAAATCAATCTTTAGACTATAAACTTACTCAAAATACATATTAATGATATTGTTTTAATTATGAAAATAAGACAATGCATGACATAAGAAGACTTATGTTCTTAGAAGTGTGTGTGTGATGTGTATACATGTTTTTACCGGTCAATGCACTTATTTCATATGCTTCTTTACTTCATCTTTCGATATCTAATCTTTAGTCATAGTTTGACTCAAAATAACACACATATGACATTGTTTTGATCATATAAATGAGCGAACACATGACATAATACACATAGGTTCATAAAAAGAATTTCTTAGGAGTTCTTCATCAAGGAATGCTGATGAAGCTCAAAGGTGGATCAACAATTAAAGGAGTTTTTGATTGAGCACCCAAAAGAAGACAAAGACAAAACTTGAAGAGGGAATGCTTCGAGAGGTCGAGGCGAAACTTGAAGTCCAACGGATTGAACAAAGAATAGGGGTTTTCTCGCACATCAAGTTTAGGTTGGTTATTTTGGTCTTCTATGATCTTGGTTCTAGTGCATTGATTTTAGCTAGTGGTGGCTAGCCATGGTATTTTACCTGCTTTAGATTTTTTATGTTAAATCCTAGTGGGATGGTGCACGCTTTTTAAGTAATTGATTGATTGATAGCATTTTTAATCTATAGATTCTAAGTACTTGAGGCCGCATCTCTTAGTCAGACAAGAGGCACTGTGGTGATCCACCAATTAGGAGACGTATATTAAATTCTCAGTCGTAGCTCACCTAAGGATCAACGTTCAACAGCCGCACCTTTCCTCCAACACACTCGCCATGATATCTTATCTCTCTATTGTAATGAACACAAATCGAAACTCAATCCATTATGTGAGAGAAGTGCCATTTTTTTTACTGACCAATAGAAGAGGAAGAAAATGGTGGGTTTTGGTTCTCTGGTGTCTCGCTGGTAGTGTTTTGCAGGAGGTTTGCCACCACCAGGACCTCCTACCAATGCTACCTTCCCACAAGAACAGTGCCACCCCCACTCCCCTTCCAGTTTTTTTAATGCTACTTTGATATGGAGATTGAGTTTATTTATGACCTAAGGTTAATTTTTTCCTCAAATGGGTCATATGGGATTAGGTATTAAAAAAATCGGGAATATGGATAATATATGTATTGGGCCAGTAAATATGGAAAAATATCCAAAAAATGAACTGATTTTAAAAAATATCTATTGAAAGGTGAGAATAGGAAACAAGAAATAGATAGCAGTGTGCAAAACAAAGGACAAGAAGGACATAAGAGAGATGCACTCTAGTAGGTGGGTAATCAGGAGCAAAGACATAATAGAGCAGGGCTTGGGACAAGGTGATGCAAGACTGGACAGTAGGGAAGCAATAAAAATAGATGATAGAAGCTGAAGGCGGTATAGGCATGGCCAGTGCAAAATTTTAAAATGGGAAAGGGCATGACTAATCCTCCACCCTAAAAGAGCCGCGACCAATTTGACTTTTGAAATAGGTGATTTACAGTTTAAGCCACAAAGAAATGGCTATTTACGTGTTCTTGTGATTCAAATTTTATGTAATTATATGTATTATGTAGGGGTATACCGGGAAGTTAGGCCCAAAATTGATGGTGTCCGAGACACTTTGCCACTTGTGGATGAAAATACCCTCCCCTCTCCAAGAGCCGCGGCCAGTTTGACTTTTGAAAACTGGAGTATGACGGTGTAGTCCATGAATGAGTGAGTATTTACGTGTTTGTATAGTTATTTTCCATGTAATTATACGTATTCTATAGGGGTATCTCAGGAATTTGGGGTTAAAATTAATGGCATCCGAGACACTTTGCTACAGACGGACGAAAATGCCCTCTATTCATATCCCCCCTTTTACTATGCCTTTGGATGTAATTTTGGTTACTTTCCTGGGTATATCAAGGTATGGGGTATTAGTAATTAATGATATGATTTATCACACTGAGTATAAATATATTTATCATGCTGGACAAAAATGTCCTTGATACTTATGTTTTGGTTTTGTACAATGATGTTCGTAAATCGGATTTCTTTTTGGGGAAAATTTTGGTATTGTCATTGTTACTGGTTGTCAATAATTATTGCGATCGTTATGCGTACTGATTTATTTGGTAGGTTCATTGAATTATTTTATGGCATGTTAATAGATGCAACGGTTATACAATCATATTTGACTGCCCGTAATTATTGTGACACTAATATGGGCTGTTTTTATTTGGTAGGTGGATGTTTTCATGCCTAATTAAGATGGTTACGCTGTCAAATTTATTTAAATCCATTCTCATTGGTAGGTGTGTGGCGGTTTTTAATTGTTTACGAATAGTTTCCTGTCTTTTTTATCTTCATTCAAATTTATTGCGATTACATTGTCCTGTCTTTTTGGTTCCCTCCGTCGTGCCCTTTCGGTTTCCTTCTCGCCATTGTCTTTGTCTTCCCTATTTCATGGATTTATTTGGGAGCCGCTATGGTTTGAACCATGCTAAATAGTTTCTTTTAATTTGATTTGTGACACTTACAAACATATGTATTTGCTTTTAGGTAGATGGAAAGTTTAGCTTCAATATTTGACAGGCTATACTTTTTTAGGTTTCCTTTCTTTATGTCGGATCAAGGCTTTCATTTCTGAATTCAGTTTCCTTTTTTATAAGGAAATTCTTTTGGTTTTGGCAGCCTGAGATTTAGGTAAATTAAATCTCCAGATTTAACTTAGATGTCCTTACTTTTCTTGATTAGATATATTTTCATGTTATTTTATTGGTGTTTACCATAATTTTTTATGGTAGTGCAAAGGAAAGATTGTGTCTTATTTTAGTGCTTCCCTGTTATATTCATTTGATGTTGTATATATGAGATTTATGCCTTAAATTGTTTTCTCCCTTTGGTATCATATTTTATATTTGTAGACAAAGGTTGTGTGCAATATCAAATTTATCTCATTAATTGATTGTTTGTAATGAATATCTATGCACAATATAGTTGTTGCGCATGCTATGCAATATACTTTATTTATTCAAACTTGTTTTCTTTGAACGTTTTAGCATGACATGATTCTTGAAATTTGGCTTTGAGTTCCATATTTAATATGTTACTTTAATTTCATTTTTGGTGGGTTCATAGAAATGTTGAAGACTTTATTTTGAGTTTTTATGCCTTATTTAATTATTTTGTGTCTTTAGAATATAATTGGTATGTGCGGTGATTTTTTTCTTGTCTAATTATTTAACTAAGTGCCAACTTATGCACTAATTTTTCTTTTCCTTTTTTAAAAGTTTCAGTAAGCACCTACGGATAGATTGCCCATGGGTCGTTGCTTCTGTTGGGCATTGGAATACTTACAAAAGAAGGCTAAGACATGCAAGTGGTATAAAAAGAAGTAGCGTTTGAATAGGTATTTCCATGTCCTTCAAAATTTTTAAATATGGATATTTAATACATAAAGTACATGGATGATTTACTCTCCATTTAGAGTGAAATTCCATATGCAACACATTCTAAAAACAAGGATCAAAATATTTGGTAGCCAATATGTCCAAGTCCAAAAATTCATTCATCCTGAGTAAGAACAATTACTTTAATAGTCTTCTCGAGCCAATTCTTTAGTTAATTTTAAAAAAAAAATTGTCTTGGTCTACATAATAATAATTTAATATATCTTTGTATTGTTTTATTGGTTCGTTGATAGCTTTTGCAACATTTTAAATAGGCCTCTGCTACATTTACTTATTAGGGAAGAATGATACAGCAGTGCATAAGAAAGCCTGTACTTTTTTTGGGAGCATTCCTGGTACATTCATTTGGTGTTCTATATTTGAGGTTTCTGCTATAAATTGTTTTCTCCCTTTTGTATTGTACTTTATATTTGTATAGGTTGTATGCAATATCAAATTTCTCTCATTAATTGATTGTTTCTGCTACAAATTGGTTGTTGCACATGGTATGTAATATATTTTATTTCTTCTATCTCATTTTATTTGAACGTTTTTAGCTTGGCATGGTTGTTGAAATTTGGATATGAGTTCCAGATTTTATATGTTATTTTAATTCATTACTTGTGGGTTCATAGGAATATTTGAAGCTTTATTTCGAGTTTACGTGTCTTATTTAATTCTTCTATGTCTTTAGAATGTAATTGGTATGGGTGATGTTTTCTTTCTTGTGTAATTATTTATTTACGTGCCAAGTTCGTTGGAATACTTATAGAAGAAGACTTAAGACCTCGAAGTGCTGTATAAAGAGCTAGGTTACAAATAGGTATTTCCGTGCCCTTCAATATTTCAAAATATAAAGATTTAATACATAAAGTAGAAGGATGATTTTCTCTCCATTTAAATTCAAACTCCAGTTGCAATGCCTTCTGAAGACAAGAATAAATATATTTGTCAACCAAGATGTCCAAGACGCAAAATTTGTTCACCATGGGTAGCAATGATTACTCTAATAGTCTTCTCAAGCCAATTCTTTAGATTAATTTTTAAAAAAAATTGTCTTGATTTGCGTAATAATTATTTAACATAAGGTGTTGTTTTATTGCTTCACTAATATTTTTTGCAACATTTTTATCAGTCTATGCTATATTTACGTAATTTACTTATTAAGGAAAAGTGATTCTAGCTCATCTATGTTTATGAACCCAGTGGTTTCTAAATTGGAATGTGTATGTTAATCTCTCTTTCTCTCTCTCCCCCTTTCACACTCTGCGATTATACTAGGTCTGTGCTGATTCTAGCATTTATGTTTTTCAGGCTAATTGTTATTTATATTTATTGGATAATTTAAAATTGGAAGAATAGGAAGATTAACAATTGCTGGGGCATCATTTATGTTTCCCACTTGGACGTTTGCATTTATAAGTATGTTTTTGCTCCTGTGGATAAATTAGTGGGACTGATTTTTACTTGAAAACCTATTATAGAATGGTGCATTTATTATATGCTGATTTTGCTAATCTTATCATTGCAAATCAAATTTTAGGATAATGGCGATGTTAAATTTTTTATTTTTGGTCTTATGCTATTGTAGAATTACAATTAGGGCTCTCTCATAGGATTTTTTCCTGGTGTTTTTCGAGTTGGGTTTTACTTGAAAACCAATTATAGAAAGGTGCATTTATAATATGTCTGATTTTGGTAATCTTATAATTGCAAATCATATTTTAGGATAGGGATGATGTTAAATTTCCTTTTTTGACCATATGTTATGGTAGATTTGCAATCAGAACTCTATTATAGGATTTTTTCCTGATATTATTCATTAACTCAGTTTTTTTATGAAATTGAAGATTAATATAGTTGGTTTCTCAAGTATGGGTGCACACATGATTGAAACCCTAACGACTAGAGGACTATTATGGCCTTAACATGTCAGGTATGGTATACTTTGGAGCTTAGTACAAGTACTTTGCATAAAGATGGCCTGTAGCATGTCTACTTTGTACTAAACCTTTTACACTGTCGCATGTCCTTTGTTATTAATCATGATTATTGTTTTGTACACTATTCTTAAAATTAACATGATTATTAACAAAATCCTAGTACACTATTCTTCCTTGCAACTATTTGTACACTATTAGAATAAATTACCATTGTTAGGTTTTATTTTTTGCAGTAAGCAATCTTATATAGCATACAACGTTGTTAGTGTACAAGGGCGGGCTTTGCGAATGGGATGTGTGGAAGAGACTGCATAGTAATAGCCATTTGTCATAGATGATTGATATTATGAATTTCTGTTTCGATGATGCAGATTGGCTTTTGACATAATTTTTTGTTTTTTGTATGGTTTTTTTTTGTGAGTGTTGTTTAGCAGATATAGGTCCTCTCCCTGAAATTGAAGATTGATATAGTTGGTTTCTCAAGTATGGGTGCACGCATGATTGAAACCTTGATGACTAGCGGACTCTTATGGCCTTAACATGTCAAGTATGATGGTCAATATCGTATTGGCTTGAATCTTTGTTTTAAATTTGTCCATATATACCAACCACTTATAAGAATTGATATTAGTGAGCTGGATCTCTCACTGATTTTATGTATGTATACATATGTGTATATGTTCTTGTATTAAATCAATTTTCCTTCCTTAGGGTAGTAGTGTTATAGTATGTTCAACAATTATGTATTGCTCACTTATATATATATATATGGAAAAAGTTTATATGCATCCAGTGGCCCATAATACTCATGGGTTTAACCAATGAGTATAACCCATGAATATTATGAGCCGCCGGATGTAAATCTGATGGCCCATAAAGCTCGGGCTTACGTAGGTTTATATAAGCCCAGGCTCATATAAACGGGTCTCATATGTGTGTGTGCGCGCGCGCGCGTGTGCTCTTGGATTAAATCATATTTTCTTTAATAGTGTATTGGTAATATATTATGTTGAACACAAATTGAGTATTGAAGTCTAATATTTGTCATGAAAAGAGCCTTTTATATATGAATCTTATTTTTACTTCGGTTCCATGTCTTGAAGGTACATGTTTGTTGGTCGCTATTTTGATTTTATATGGTAGTTGTGAGGTAGGGTTTTTGGCCTAATGTGATTGATCAAGCACTGGAGCTATTTTCGTCGGCCCATGGGATAGCATGTTTGGGTTTAGATAAAAAATTGTCAAACTATTATATTGTGCATGTAATTTTATGTGGCTAGAAGGTTCAATTCTGTTCATTTATTTACCATGTATAGTCTCGTTCTTCTGTTACAAATAATAAATGTTCTTTATTAGAATATTAATGGAATCCGATCTGATGTGTATGGTATGAAAGAAAATTTGTATGGGCCAACGTTAGAGTAAGCTGTTTCTTTTGATTATGAATATTGTAGGTGAATGTGGATATGGTGGATTTGTAAAGCACTAGTTTTATCATGCCCAACATAACATATTCGTGTATTTAACTTTAGGTGGGCGCTACCTTTCTTTTTTGATTTGTCATTGCATAGGCATGGAAGTGCCAACAGCCAATGGATGTATGACTATGGTTTGGTATGTAGTGAACAGTAGAATGTTGAACAAAGTATTATACTTTGCGGTCCAGATTTGTAATATTTTAAAGTTTGTTTTATTTGTTGACCCAGAGTAATGACATTTTGGTTATGTTTTGATTCAACGTAAGTTGCTGCACTTATCATGCTTACAAAGTTGATTTATACATTGTTCACTATATGGTTCATGCATGCACCTTCGATCCTTGGTGTAAATGCAAGGATGAGTAATGCTATGGCGATGTCAATTTTCATACGTCAAAAGCCCACTTCATCATTTTCAAACCATTGATGAGTGGGACCCATTAAAGTGAGTCCCACTCATCAATGGTTTGAAAAGGATGAAGTGGGTTTTTAACGTGTGAAAGTTGACATCGCAAAAGCATTTTTCTGCAAGGATTAGATAATGTTTGTCGGTGGCAGCATCTTATTCCAATTCATTGGGGCCTAGTGACACACATTTCAGTTCATGATTTCCCTCAGAACAAGCGTAGGTTTATTTTCACAAGTTGAAGCTAAATTTAGTTGATTTATCAGACGTACATACATACACAAATGGAACTTGTCCACCAAGTCATGGTTTTCATAGTGTTGTGGCAGCTATCTGTGTTAAATTTGTAGTTAGCGGGACCTCTGTTAAATGTTTTCCTATATATGTGACCACCTCTTCTTTAGGGCTGGAGTGAGTGAGATATATCTTTGATGAATTTTATGTATTTATGTATACATGTATATACTTTTTGAATTACATCACATTTTGCTTCATTAGTATAGGAGTATTATAGTATCCTCAACAACCGTATATAGCTCGTTTATCTTAGTTTATAAATTGATAGATTATTTTAAAAATGGTTTCAAATTTGCTCTGATTGCCGTGGCACAAGGCTAATTTTGAGTGTCCGGGGATTAGTTTTATCTGGTGGCTGTAAACTTAAGAAGATCATCATTCATTTAAATGACAAGGTTAGATTGCTCGCATTGATGATTTGAATGATGGTTATGATAAAGGATTCAAGTTGACGTTCTCCACGTTAACAAGAAAAAATGGATAGTTCATTTCTTATTGAGTCCAACTTGTCATGATTATTCTAACTTTTAAATTATTATAGTGTCAACAAGGGGAATGGGTATTTACGTGTTTACTTAATTGAAGTTTGATGCAATAATATATATTATGCAGGGGTATACTGAGTATCTAGACCCAAAATTAATGGTGTCTGAGACACTTTGCCACTTTTGGATGAAAATACCCTCATCTCTCCCTAAAAATAGCTGCAGCTAGTTTGACTTTTTCCAACTAGCGAATGATAGTTTAGGCCATGAAGGAGTGAGTATTTACGTGCTTATGTAGTTCATTTTCCATAAAATTATAGGATTTCTATAGGGGTATCTTGGGAATTTGGGGTCAAAATTAATGGTGTCCGAGACACTTTGCCACAGGTGGATAAAAATGCCCTCTATTCATATCCCTCCTTTTCCTATGTGTTTAGATGTAATTTTGATTAGTTTTTGGGGTATATTTAAGGGATGGGGTCGTAGTAATTAACGATAATTAATGAGGATAAATAAATTTTTCACGTTGGACAAAAATGTCCTTCATACTTATGTTTTAGTTTTTTAGGATGATGTTTGTAATTCAGATTTATTTTTGGGGATAGTTTTGGTATTGGCATTGTTATCGGTTGTTAATAATTAATGTGATATTTATGGGGTAGTGATTTATTTGGTAGGTTATGACATTTTTGGCTGGACATTGGATTCAATTTGAGATGGGGCATTTCTTGCCTTTTAAGGTGGATTAAATTTAATAAAAAAATGTTAATGTATTATTTATGGATAGTAATTTTTTTGATAGGTTCCTCTAATTTGCTTTGGCAAGTTAATACATGCCACATTTGGGTTAAATGGGATGTTAAATTTAATTTAAAAAGAAAATATTACTTGCCTTTTAAAATTCTTTTGTTTCCTATACCAAAATACTATGCCTTTTGAACTTCTTTTATTTTAATTGGGTGTTTCTTGCCTTTGTAACTTCGGTCAAACTTTTTATTACTTTTTACCATTTTCGTATACCTGTCATGCCTTTTCGGTTTTCTTTAGGCCATTCTCCTCCCAATGATCGGTCTCCCCTCCTTCTTATCCAATCCCATCCTCCATTGCTCCTCCCTTTTAGTGCCGCTCCCACCTCCTTTTTGTACCATTGAAGCTCACCCAGCCAATATCTACAATACCCCATTATCCCTCGGTGGTGGTCATTTTCACTATTTCTTGTCATATGAGACTATACTCTATTTTTGAATTCTGATTATGTAGAGGACCAGTGACTATGGATAGCGACAGGGAGAAGCAGCAAAGAGGAAAATCACATTGACAAGGCCATTTATTGATGATGCTTCTCACTAGCTCCTCGCCACTATAAAAAACCTTAATAAGCAAACTACAAGAGACTCACAGTAGCTTGCCGAGGTACTGCTCCAAACCTCCACCTCCTTGCCTTTACTTGATCCCTCCACCTCCTTGCTTTTGCTTGATCTTTGCATCAGATGTTTTAATATGGTATTATTGTGCATTGAGATTTTTATCTTTTCGATTGGCGGTGAATCATGACTCTGTCTCTATTAAGGTTTTGAGACCGATTATTCCTTGTATTGACTATCTGTGGACTTTATCTATTTCTTTGATCTGTTGGCAGCTTTGATCATTGGCCAAGGCCTTAACTTTTTGGCTCTCCTTTTGGATTTACAGGTTTCAACTGCAATCAAATGTATGTTCCCGCAAGTGGATATTCCAGTTCCCATGACAACCTAGACAAGTAGATTTTGAAGCTCATGCAATGCAAGCCCCTCTCCGAGTAGGAGGCTAGGTTTTTCTTTTGCACTCTTTTTTCCTCTCTTATTTTTTCTGGCATATTTTCCTTATTCGGCTCCTATGCCGGTTGGATTTGGGATGGCAGATGCTTATATTTTTCAATCGGTTGATTGGTGGTTTTCCTATTTGTACCATTGAAAGATGTCCCATTTCTTCCTGAATTTATTATGATTCATTTCCATGTGGATGCCATTTAGATTTTTGTAGATTGCATGTTGTCAATGTAAATTATAATAATTTTTTCCTACACAGTCTAGTTTTGTAAAAGGTATAACTTGGTTGTAACGCCCTGCCAAATGGGTTGATGGTATGTTCATAATTTACTTCAATGTTACTTTGGAAATGGTTCATTTTTCTTGATGTACAGTTTTTTTTTATACTTGCAAAATTGACTGTGCAAAAGGAAGTCCCCTGGTAAAATATTTATAGCCCCGGCTATGGTTACATCTTGATGACTTTGCAAAAAAAATTTGTTGAATGATTGTATGACAGTTTGACCTTGATGTTAATTGTCTAAAATTTGGCTTTCTTTTTAAAGCTACTGATCTTTATTTTCAGATCTTTGACTTTTTTTAGTATTAAAAATCTACATGGTATTGGAACTTGGGTATTTTGGAGTTCATAATCTTGCTAATCATTGTACACATTGTTTTTCACCATTATCCTTTTATTGGATGTATGAAGGAACATCTATGATGATGAGTCCATTTGTTTGTAATTTGTGTAGGCTATGGAGTATTTCCCAGCCTACTAAAATAAGTGAAGTTTTGTCTTTAAGAAGATATCAAGAAAGAGTCAATGAACCAGTACCCAACAAAGGTTAGTTTAGAATTATATTAGTGACATAGTAATATTATTAAGTTTATTGTGTTTGTGCAATCATCATATTCTCTTGTCTGTTTACAAAGAGACTGGCATTGCACTTGCACAGTTCTAATGTGTAGCTCTTTTATTTTAGGAGTTGTCAGTCACAGCAGGGGATATTCTTAATCTGTTTCACAAACACATGAAATGTTTATATAAACTTTAATCAATCTACATAGGAACTCATTTCTCACATTCATATGTGGGATGTGGCTGCATGTTATGATCAAACATAAGCTTTCTGATAATTTTAGGTTTCTAGATAAAACAATCTCCAATCTTGAAATGTAGATGGCCACTTGCTAGAGCTGCACAAGCAAGCAATTGGGACGCATCTCCTGTAGCTTCTAAAGTGGGAATTGATCAATTGAAACAACAATATAAAGTCTTCATAGTGATGGGAATTATAATAGCATTTACTAGCAGAAAGAGAAGAGATTCAGTTCGAGAAACATAGATGCCTCAAGGTCTATTTATCAATGAATTACTGCCGATAAGTAGCAGTTTTAAAGATAGTGCATTTCTGATATGATTGTGCATAGTAACAGGAGAAAACTAAAAGTGGTTAGAGAAAAAAAAGGGTATTGGTATGCATTTTGTAATTGGCCACATGTATGTAGGTTCCTCTAATCACATGTATGTAGCATGATCAAACTTCCATGTTATATCAAATTATTCATGTTAAGATACACTTGTTCCTCACAACTAATTAGACACGGTCAATAATCAGTCTTGCCATATACTCTACTGTTTAGGCTGGAGCATGATGATACATTTCTGTGATTGGTTGAATTACATCTATCTTTGTAGTTTGAATAATATCACAATAGGACCATATAGAAGGGCATCATGAGTTGTCTTCTGAAACTCAAATATACTTCTCAATAGCTATTGCAAAGTGGGATGCTGACTTTTATGTCAAAGTGGATGATGATATACATGTCAATCCTCGTCAATGGAAGCACATCCTATCTGAGCTCTTGTCATGAACACATGCTTGAATCTTTCACTTTTGAGCTTAACAATAATTTTAACAGGCATGGTTGCTTCTATTATGGCACTTCTATTATGGCAAGCCACGGGTTTATATTGGTTGCATGAAATCAGGGCCTGTCTTGACCTAGAAGTAAGATAACAGCTTTTAGTGAAGTTCCTGTGAACATTGTGTCTTAATTTGCTAACAGAAATTAACAAGTTGTATTGACAGAGGAGCAAAGTGCCATGAACCAGAATACTTGAAGTTTGGTGAGGAAGGGAACAAGTATTTTAGACATGCTACAGGTTAGCTTTATGCAATTTCTAAAGGTTTGGCAACTTATATATCATTCAATCAGTGAGCTGAGCTCCTATAGCTAACGAAGACACTCATTTGAATCCAAATTCCTTTTTGATAGTGTCATTTGTTTTGCAGGCATTTACTTCACATATATGCTTACTTCACATATATGCAAATAAAGATGTTTCTTTGGGTTCATGGTTTATCGGTCTTGATGTGGAGCATATTGATGAGAGAAATCTCTATTGTAGTAGTCCTCTAGGTATTGCTATGAGGAATATTTTGTATACCATAGAAAATTAGTGTCCTTTGAGATTCAAAGCTGTGGCAGAGGAGGATAGTCATGGTCTTTAAATCTTTTGATTCTACTGCTAAACCCCCAAGGTTTGACTTGCTCCTTAGTCAGACTTGGCTCTACTACACCTTACTCGTTCAGTTTAGATGGGCTTGGTAACAAATATTCGTCTGTCATATCCATTTGTCCCGATGTTTGCTTATTCATTTTTGGGGGCGAAAATTGGACTCTGGTGCCACTACTAATTTGATTACAAGTTCTCATGCAATCCTTTTGTAGTTCTGTTTTATTAATCTTTAATAAGATAAAAACAACTTTCTGAATCCGAAGTTGAATTTCTTTTTGATGTTGGATGTGTTATCTTTCTCTACTATATGTTTGATTAATTGTTTTTGTCATGACCCAGATTTTTAAAAGCATTTTTAAATAGCATGAACAGTAAGTAGCGAGAAAAAAAAATTTAAATACAAAACAAACCATTTGATTAAATATACAGGTGATAATAACTAGGGTTCACAAATATGAATATCAAATCATACGATATTATTTAACGTCTAAAAATTCATAAAGACCAGCTCATCCATCTAAATACAAGTCCATCGTCTGTCTGAAAATAAATAATAAATTGACTCTCACGCTTAAGGTACACTTACGACAGAAACGCGGAAACCTCTTGTGCACACCTACCTTGGTTTCACTTTTCGTCGCCTGGCGAATTTGCAGCAAACCAAACCAAACAACAACCACAACCACAATGGAGCATCTCCGCCTATAGGAGAAGAGCTTCCACATGACAAAAGGTTTTATTAATATTTTTTGGATCGGGCCAATGTTAGTTGCCTACGTACTCATCAGACAACATCTCCAATATTTTCAACAAGATTGGATCCAAATGTGGTTCTGCCTAGAAACTACTCTATCCTAAGAAGCACACATGCAATGCTTAGATATTTTTACCCTACATTTTAGTAAGTCCTTTAACCGTTCCACTTGTCTAGTTAACAAGCAATATCAAACATTGTTATTAATTATCAAATCTGCAGCTCGGAGATGACTCACCCCTCGAGAAATCCCCAAACAAAGTACTCTAGCCTTAGATTGGACTGCTTAACAGCAGCTTAACCCAAATCCCCAGGGCTCTCAATAGCCTGCCATGAATTTGGAGAAGAGGATCCCAACTGCGCTCATGGACACAGATTGGCGAGAAGCACAAGCCTTCCATGATACTCATACACTCTACTTTTCGTACGTACTAACTAGTCCTGGGAAGACCTGCGGGAGACCCGTAGTAAAGACCCTCTGGTCTATACCCAAACCGTTGTGGTGATGAAGAAGCATATCACAATCACCAGCATCCCAACTCTGGGAGAAAATGTCTTATAAGACATTACTAATATATCCATAGAAGCCTCAGGTCCTTATGACCATTGACTCCCCCAAACATCTAAAACTTAGACCAGATTATTTTCATCCAGTCAAGTAACCACTCAACCATGTGGGTCCTCTTCACCTTATGAATCAGCCCACAAAATAGCTCATCCACTGAGCTATAACTCAAAGAGCATCCCATAACCATCCTTGGTTCATTAACTAAGGTAAAATTCTATGTCAAGGCCCCGTTCAATTCATGAACCGGTCCCAAACCCTAATAAGGGTATTTTAGTCTTTATCTTGATTAGATGTTCTCCCTCCAAACCAACAGTAACCCATGTCTCTTGATTAATCTTCATTAATCTTAAGTTACTGATATGAATCAATGCATCAATATCAAAAACATGCATCATCATAAATAATATGTAATCATACAAATGTATAAACAATAAACGGAGGCCCATTGCATTCATTTGCAAGGCCAGGGCTCAGAGAATTCAAGGCCGATATGTAAATTAACATATTCCACGAGTGACGTATATAAAGCCCTAGTGGATTTCTGCGTTGTGTTACAAACACGTGCAATACACTGCCCTAAACCCTGAGAATTAGGGTTTTCCATTAGTTTTCCATGACACTATGACCTGTCAAGGTCTTCGTGTCACCTACCAGTCACACCCTTCCTTTTTGAAGTCATTTATAGGGTACCTTAACTCATGATTAACTAGGTTATTCGTTTCGACGGAAACAGAATATATTGCCCCTAAAGGGCATTAGGGTAATTCTACCACTTAGGGGTATGCTACCCTCCCTTAGGTCATTAGGTCATCTCCCAACCCTTTTTTTAATTTTAGGTCATTAACCTCTCAAAAGGCTTCACTCTCAAATTGACTCGCACTTCCATTCACATGAATGTGGGTGGTCTGCTCAAAGGGTATTTCTGTTATTTAGTTTAAGGCATTGATGACATCCAATGGGTCCAAAATTAGGTTCAAGGGTACTACTTGACTTTATGGACTCTATGTAATTTTCCTCGCGTGTAACGGGTTTGTGAACCCCTTGAACCGACCCAGGTTTTGACTAACAGTTTACTATAAACCCTAAGGGTAAAAGGGTCAATTAACCACTTATTGGTATTTTTTCTCACCAAACAGTTTGGTATATAATTAGGTTACCCATTAAACTCTCACTGAGAATTTTCCCGATTTTTAAATCAACTCTAAGCCCTTGAACCGGGGCCCCGAAGTCGGGCAAATGGTTCTCACATGATGATTTAACTACCAAGGGTAAAAAGGTCATTTTAGAGACTCTGGGATTTTTACCGGTCCTAAAACTTGGTCAAGATACTCGTAACCCTCTCAAAGTCCATGCGTAATTTTTCTAAATTTTTAGAATAAGTAAAGGCCCTTGAATAGGACACGGTTCGATCCCCCCCTTTTCTCTATTTTTTTTTAATAAAAATCCAACCCGGGCCAGGTAGGTTTGGGTTGACGACCCGTAACGCGGGTCGTCTTCCCCACGTCTGGCCAGAGGTGGAAACGCCTCTGGTGACGCTGCCCCTAGCCACCATAGTCGGGCGGCGGGCTGGGGTCCACTGGATCACCGCAACATGGCGGCCGGCAAGGGCCAAAGTCGCCCCTTTTTCTATATATATATATATATATATATATATATATATATATATATATATATTAAAATAGACGGTGGCGTCGTGATGGCAGGCCGCCATGGCCGGCCGATGGGCTGGGTTTTGATCGGATCACCATTGTTCGGCGATTCCGGCAGCCCTGGTCAATCCACCGGCTGCAGGTTGCATTGCGCCGCCGCAGTCCTCATCAATCAATTTTTTTAACAAACAACGGCCAGCATAGCAGCAGCGATTCCGCTTCCACTAAAGATGCCGGAGCCAGGGCCTCTATGGCCATGGCCGCCACAGCCATGGTTGCCATAGCCAGGGCCTCTGCAGCTAGGGCCAGCGCAGCCCCAATCCAAGGGCTGATCCGACGACTGCAAATCAATTAATGTTCACTAAATTACGTAAATAGTAATTGCAGAGATCAATAGAGATTTTAATAAAATTAATTAACAACATCTCTACGGTTCTCCATTTGAAATCTTACCTCCCAGGTCGAGTTGTTATTGATCCACTGCAGCCAACACTTCGCCGGAATCTTGCCGGAAAATTCCATCATCGCTTCGCCGTCCCAAAAACTCCTCTTCTATTAGCCATAATTCGCCTTTTATAGGTATGGGATTAGAGCTCCTAATCTCATGAGAAATTAGGCCTCAAAAACCCAATTTCGGAACAGTAATTGATCGGGCCCTTGACGTAGCTTAAACGGACAATTCGCGCGTTCAATCGGGCTAAACGGGTCCTGCATATTAAAGTCAACTTCAAACAATAGTATCTTCCTCATCCGGACTCCGATTCGCGCGTTCTTAGTGGCATTTTGAAGCTCTTTCTGTCTACTTTCCATCCATATATATATATATTAGCTACCACTTCCAACTAATGATTAAGTTAGTCCCATGGGAAGATCAAGGGGTCCTACACCTTAATTTCCACGTGTACGACTTCAGAAATTTAGAAAATTCTCGGACGTTACAGTTTTTTTAGTTTGCCTTCAAATTTCTTTATTGTAGTATGAGGCTCTTGTGGGTTTAACTTACAAGATTAATCATCTTAAGAAGCAAATTCAAGCTGCTAGAGCTTCTTTGATTAGAGTAAGCTTTTGTATATATTTGGCAATTCATTTGTATTCTATGAACTTCTTTTTTCTTGATTCAGGCCACTTTATTGTGCTTTTTCCCATTTGTATTGTCGTGTGCAGGAAAGGATTGAAAAGAATTGGATGAACTTATGCACTCACACATTCTGACTAAGTGTGTTTTGGCATTGTCAAATAGAGAGAGTTTTATGCAAACAAGTGAGGCAACATACATGTTTTTGATTAGAATGGGAAATGTTCTTCAATTGGTGAGCCAGATCCAGGCTTAGAGGAGCTATGAATCTAACTAAATTATCACATGCAATTTGACTTTCCAAATGGTATTTTATTATGAATATTATGCATAAGCATCACTGCTCTCTTATTATAATTTCCGCTCTCCTATAATCACTTTTAATAAAGTTATGCTCTATTTGTGCCAGGGACTTGAGTTTCAACAAGCTAATTTGTCAAATCCCCCAATAATTCCAGAATTTTTAAATTAGAATAATTAATATAAAATAAGAAGTATACATATCATCATATAATTATATCATTTAATATAATTATTATATTATTTAATAAAATTTATTAATAATTATTTATTATATTATATAATAATTTATTTTTAGTGTAAAAAATAACTATTTGCTAGTAATATTCAATAATATAAATATAATAAAAAAACATTTCTAATATGGTAATTAATATTTAGTCTTGCAACTTATTCTATTTATGACTATAGTGAAACTAATTTGTCGTTCGTTATATCCTTTCAACGAGTCATGTGTTATAACATGTTACTAAAGACTAATTTTTTACAAAATTGCTTAGACAATTGCCTCAAAGTCTAGACTCCCATCAGAGGAATATCATGTCCCGCTTGACAATGAATTTTAAAAAGCTATGATGATCATATGTACATTTGATATTCTTTCTCTTTCTTCAAAACATAATAACTAGTAATAAACAATACGAATTATTAAAAGCCACCAAGATGTATTCCAATTTATCTGTTAATATTATATTAAATAGTATATTAAAATCTAAAATATATATTTTTTCCTAAACAGGCTACATTGGGTCGAGGTAGGAACTAAGCTATTAGTCATATTCGGTCTAAGTTTTAATACTTACAAGACTAGGGCTACATCTTGGGTCGGGTTAGGTCGAGTTTCGCAGGACCTAACTTGAGATATGAGCCGAGTCTGTTGGACCTAACCCAGCCTGACATATATCGGGTCTTCGAGCTGGGGTTGGGTTATCTGAAGCCTGAATATGTTTTCATTTAGATTTAATAACTTCAGCAAGATCCATGCATCATTTAGATTTAATAACTTCAGCATGATCCATGCATACCTAAACATGACCTAATTTAAATATTTAAAAAACTTAAAAAATAACCTTATTATAGAAATAAATACAAAAAAAGATTAAATAATTTTTTAATTTTACCTGTTAACTTGTAAAAAGTTTGTGAGTAAATATAATTATCAAAATAAAACGTTGGTAACGTCTGAGACCCTAGTCATGTTAGGACTGCACTTAATAGGATATTCGCTGAGAGGTTTAAAGACTTTAGATATCATATGAACAAATACTTCAAAACACATAGAGATTTAGCTACAGTGAAAGCCAATCCATATGATACTATTACCTCAGACAAATGGGAAAGAATTTGTGATACGCATCAAAGGAATTTGAGGTATGGACTATGACTCTTTTATATATGCATATTTTTCTTGTTTATTTTGCTAATATGATGTTACATTATTCTTAGCATGAGTTTAACTTTCAATGTAGGATATTAGTTCTGCAGCTAAGAAGAACCGCCAGGAATTGAAAATCCGACATACTGGAGGTTCAAAACCATTTGTATATTATTTGGAGGAGCTGGTTCAAAACCATTTGTTGCACTTATCTTTTTGACTTACCCTTGAATAATACAGAATAAGCGGACTGAGAATGAGGATAATCAATTTAGTATGATTGATTTTTACAAAGAAACCCACTTTTCAAGAAGAAAAGGTGATTGGATAAGCAATGAGGCTCATGATTTGCATGTAAGACTTAGAGATTAGTTTGCATTTATTAATATAACTTTAATTGTTTATATTTTTTATTGATTTCATTAGACATAATTACAGAATAAAATGATTAAAGCACGCGATGATCCATCAAGTTCAGACGAGTAGGCACATGGACTAACTGAAGATCAAATAACATTTCATATTATAGGGGAACAAAAGAATTATGTGCATGGTCTTGGAAAAGGTGAGGTGGCCCTAGTGTCTCCATCAAGACAAGAGATGTCTTTGCAGCTTGAAAATGCCACTCAGAGAGCCGAAATGGCAAAAAGGTCAGCTTCTGAAGCGCGTGCGATGATTGAAGAATATAAAGAATGTCTTGAACAACAACAAAGTCAAATTTAGGAATAACAAACTCAAATTGACACGCTTATGGAATTCATGAGGGAGCAATGATGCAAGTGTCGCTAATGCTAACATAATGCTTATTACTAATCTAAGCTGTCATTCAAGTTAATATATTTTAGAAACTATTCGTTGGCTCAGCCTTACGTAAAATAATAAATGTTATGCCTATGCCTACTAGTACTTTACTTTTACATTGTTATGCAGAAATTCTAAAATTATTGCAGTTTTTATTGCAGATTTAATAGTAGCTGCTAGAAGGTCGTCAAGCTCGAGACAAACTTGTTATCTAGTTTTTGATACAATGGAATTATAACTGTTTCTCTTGATCTATGTAACTTCTGCATGCTTTCTAATCCAGGTTTTGGTATGCAGATGCTATTGAAAAATTTTCAATGGATTAATGTCATACAGTTTTTCATAACTAAGATATGCATGTGTTGGAAATCTTGTTTATTTTTTTTTGGAAATGGAAATATTTAAAAGAAAGTCATATGCTATTGATTTGGTATCTGACTGTTTCTTTTTTATAAGTTGCACAGAGGTATTATATCATATAAACTTAGCTTGAGATAATTATTGTTGGTTCATCTTTCTAGACACATGTTTCCTTTTGGATCTATGCTCAATTGCTCGCAGGAAAACAACTCATTGAAGCAGTCTTTTACAACTCTAAAATGCACACAGGAAGGACTGGCCAGTTTATATTCCAGTTTTGCATAGCATTGTGTTGTTCTGGGACAATATATCAGTCATGGAGTCAAAGAAAGATGAAATTTACATGTGCAAGGGGTCCACACATAAGACGCACACATTGGGTTGTTTGATGCTACATACTGTTTTTATATATCCAATTGTAAGTTATTCTCTCATGGCTGATTTCATTTTTTGTATGCTGCAGCATGGTCCATTACCATGTTATTTCGAATTTTTACATTGTGATCTTAACTTTGTTAGTTTTTAAACTGAAATGGGGTATTTGACATGTTTTCATATACCTTTTCCGATTGTTAACCAGCAATATATTCAGCCATACATCGAAAGCATAACAAGTATGGAATCACATCATGTTTTTGAAACTGCGAAAGATGCAGGAGGTGGGCGGGTGATTGAGGTTTTTCTTTGCTCAGATGCTTCATCCAAACAGAAACGCAAGATAATTGCCAAGTATGCTACTGCAGCAAATTGTGATGCTTTTAGAGTTTTCCTAACCACCATCTTTCTTCAACTTCTTCAAATTTTTTTTGAGTGTATGCTTCCTTAACAGGTTAAGAGGTCATTTTGGGGAGCTCTCATTGCATCCTTCAGGGTCGTTTGCAGTTGAAAAATGCTTTGCAGCCAGTAATATGTTCACGTGCAATATGTTTTTGGATTTCAGCATGTGCTTATGCTAGCTAGGTACTTAAGGCATTGTCTTCTTCTATTTCTCTAATTTCCAGGTTTGACTGAGAAGATTCCTAAAGGAGGCATATTGAAGCACACATTATTTAACATCCCATATGCTTAGTAAGTTTGATTGGCTATAGTTTTTAACTATACTGGTAGCAGTCATTAATTTTCAGCCCAGTGCATACTTAATCCTTTTCAGGAACGAAGAACAAAAAGAATTTGATCATGGTCATTCATCTTTATGGTAATAAGCATTTGTTTCATTTTGACAGGTCTACAGGGGAGCTCTTCCTGATGGGCAGCTAATTGCTATTAAAAGAGCTCAGCAGGGATCCATGCAAGGAGTTCTTCCTGAGGAACAGTTGATGATTTATGAATTTTTTCCAATTTTTACATCTTACGCAGCTGATCATGTGGAAAGGTTCTGATTGCTACTGGAGAAGTGGTGTCTCGGATGGGGGCATGTTTAGTGGCTTGGCCCAGAGCCCTAATTTTGTATCATACATGACCATGGTAGCTAACGACCAAGAGCCCTAATTTTGTATCATATATGACAATTACTCTATCGGACGATCCGATCCAGGCCAGGTTTGTGATAACTGATTCCGGTCAAATTCAGCAGCTTTCATGGCATAAGGATTCTCAGAGATGTGATCTTGGGTGGTGGTTGCCTAGTAACAATTGTGATCGGTATAACTCTTGTGGACCATTTGGTTACTGTATAGCAAGGGGGTCAGAATGGGATTGTTCGTGCTTGTAAGGGCATGTGCCCAAGAATCAGGAGCAATGGGACAAAGGGAATTGGTCTGCTGGCTGTGTGAGGAAAAGGGTGTTGGATTGTGAAAAGGGAGGAGATGGATTTTTCTAGATGGAGGGGATGGTACTGCCTGATCAGCCAATATCATTAATGGAATCAAGTATGGGAGAATGTGAAGCTCGTTGCCAAAGCAATTGTTCTTTTGTTGCATATGCGTTTGCCAATGTGAGTGGCACTACTAACTCAACGTGCTTGGTTTGGGATAGAGAAGTGATCGATATGCGAGACAATTCTACTCGTGGTCAGTCTCTCTACTTACGCGTAGACAGCTCTAAACTGGGTACACTTTCAAACTCATACCTCTAAATTTAGTTTAAATTATCATGTATGTAACTTCTAAGAGGTTAAGCTTATAATATATGGTGGTTTCCTGAAACAAATAATGTTGAAATGGGCAACATTTGCAGGGAAAGGATCTTTCAACTGGTTTGCCTTGTGAAAGGGAGATTTGTACCTCTACCCTTGTGGTTCCACCTATGGAGTCCGTGCCTGACAATGTATCTTCAATGGAAGCCAATGCTGATGTTGATTGTATGACAAGCTTGTCAAGTCCACTTAAAATGGATGAAGTTCATGAGGTTGTTGCCAGTGTGACTGCTGGTTCATTGTCCTGTCACGAGATGCAGACTGGTCATAACTATGTTGCTTTAATGGCCAATGAAAATGTAGTTTTTAGTTGATCAATGAGGAGGTAGTTAGATTCTCTTCATGTGCTTCATATCTTTTTTACTGGTCTTGCAAGATTATGGATTTTAGGCTATTAGTTAGACTTCTTTTTTTGCTACGAATTTTTATGTGATTAGTCCTGCCACTGCGATTTGGACTGTCAAGAGTCTAAAGATGAATGTTAGGCCCCTTATTAATTTTTAAGATGTTACTCATAAAGTAAAGTGCTCAAAATTATATCTATGTGTAAAATGATGGACACACCCATTTCCTATATCTATGTGCAACTGTGGGAAGATTACAATTTCAGTTTCAAAATCAGAATTACTCGATAAATCTTCTTCAACTTTTGTTGACTTTTCCACCACTGGGTCTTGTAAAACCTGGGATATGTCCTATGGCTCAAAAATGTTCTACTTTTCTCCTTCCCAAGGGTGTTATATATTAGTGGCATTAATTAATGTACAAGTTGGGAAGGATCTTTCTTAATTTGCTACAGTTGACTCTAAAGTCTGATCTATTATTAGATCTTACCATTCGAAGTCTTCTATGTTGTCACAGTAGCAGTTGCTGTATCTTTCATTTTGCTGGGACTATTAAAATTGTTTCAGAGCTTTTTTTACATTTTGTACATCTTCTATGTGCTCTTCCTTTTTTTGTCAGTTTCACTATTTTTAATCTGTATATCACTGTACTGTTTTATTGTACTTGGATTTTCAGCAAGTTCCACAGAACTGTTTGCTCTTCAGCTGAGCGGCTTGGTGTACAAAATTGATATGGTAGAATTAATGTTAGCAATATCAGATCATGATTCCAACCCCTATATGTTTCAAGTATTTGTCAGGTACAATTGAAAACCCTGTTTTATTAATTCAAAATTCTTTCTACTAATAATCAGATCCAATCCAGAAGGCACTGCTAGACTGGAAGATGTGTTGCAGCATTATTGAAGGAATTGCTCAAGGCCTTCATAGATACTCAAAGATTAAAAATAATCTACCGAGACCTGAAAGCAAGCAACATATTGTTAGATGGTGAAATGAACCCAAAACTTTCAGACTTTAGCATGGCAAGGATTTTTGGAGGCAAGCACACAGAGGCTAATACAAACAGAGTTGTTGCTCAAGACTTATTTGAGTGTCATGAAACTGATCATGTACATGTTGATGCTCCCAGCTCATATGACTCTGATTTGTAGGAAGAACAACCCTTCAAGTATCCTAACATAGTTATGTTTTAAATATGCCATTAATAGCAAATAACTCAACTTGTATTGTAAGTAGAGATTTTTTAATTGTATTCAAGATATGATTGTATGGATATAATTAGAAATGAAAAAAGAAATCTTTATTTCTATTTAACATCTTATTATTTATTTATTTTTAAATTTTTTGTTCATTAGCCACGCTCCCAAACTGTCGCTATGTTTTTGTAAGAATGAATTAAACAAACTCGAAGAACATAAGCTCATCAAGAATGTGTATTTCAAAGTTTTAAATAATTATGCACCCATTTGCTAAGTTCGTCAAATTGAAGCAATCGAACTAAATGATGAACCAATTGGATATCTTTTGGTCAAGTTACATCCATTTATTAGATTAATACATGAGCTCGTTAAGAATGTCCTCAAATTGTTATATTTTTTAAAGTTTAAAGAGACCTCCCATTTATTTGTTACGTTCATAATCCTAAATAAAATGCACTAAGTGTTTGATTAACTAGTTTTTGGACGAAGAACCCCAACTAGTTAAAAATGTGTATTTTAATATTTTAAAAATATGCACTCATTCGCTAAGTTAGTAAGAACGAATGAAGTGAACTATACGACGAACCGATCAGACCACTTTTCATGATGTTATATTCTATTATTCGATTAAAACAAGTGCTCGTTAAGAATGTGCTCAACTCATTATATCGTTGAAATTTTAAAGAGACCTCCCATTCATTTCTAATTTTTGTAATGACAAATGAAATATTCAAAGTGATACCCCAATTAGAACACATTTTCTTATGTTAAGTTTAACTAGTTTTAGGATAAAGAAACAAAGCTCATCAAGAATATGTACTCTAATATTTTAAATAAGTAAGCATTGATTTGCTATGTTCATAAGAATGAATAAATTGAACTAATAATAAACTAATTGAACTACTTAAAGTCATCTTATACCCTTTTATTCAATTAAAACAAGTGCTCGTTAAGAATGTGCTTAAGTCATTATATCGTTTAAAACTTAAAAAGTCCTTCCATCCATTTCTTCCATTCTTAATCATTAATTAAATGAGCACAGTGAAACCATAATAGGCCGACTCTTTCTTATATTAAGTGCTTTCATTTGATAAACTAGTTTTAGGACAAAGAACCTAAGATCGTGAAGAAAGTGTACCCAATGTTATAAAAAAATATGTTCCCATTCGCTAAGTTCATATGAATATATATCTAAAGAACTAAACTACAAACCAATTGGACAAATTTTGGTCGAGTTATTTCCTTTCATTCGATTGGAACAAGTGCTTGTTATGAAAGTGCTCAAATCATTACATCCTTTAAAAATTAAAGATACCTCACATTCATTTGTAACATTTGTAATCATTAATCAAATACACAAAGCGATACAACAATTAAACTACTTTTTCTTAAATTAAGTTCTATCATTCATTTAACTAGTTTTAGGACAAAGAACCCAAGTTTATCAAGAATGTCTACTTCAATGTTTTAAATAAATACACACTAATTTGGTAAGTTTGTAAGAGTGAATAAACTAACTAAACAACGTACAAATTAGACAACTTTTTGTTAAGTTATATCATTTTATTCAACTAAAACAAGAGCTCATTAAGAATATCCTCTAATCATTATATTGATTTAAGTTGAAAGACTTTGTCTGTTCATTTATTATGTTAGTAATCAAGAACTAAATGACTGGAGTGAAACTATAATTGATCCTTTCTTCCATAAGTTAAGAGCATTACTTCACATAAGCTTGTCAAGAATGTGAACTTGTAACATCTGTAGCTTTTAAATAATCTTTTTATAATTTTCTATGGAAAATGTAAAGTATATTGAATAGAGTTCAGTGAGATGAAAATAACGAACCCAAGAATATGAGTACATCAGTACCAAGAACGTGTAATTCCGACTTCGTGATTAAGATATGATGATTTTTAGTTTTAAAAACAAAAATATATACTTATATATATAAAAGGCCACGTGGCAGCATTAGAAGATGATGCGTGTCAGATAGCTGATGCACATCAGAGACGCGTGTCAGAAAGCTAATGCATGTCAAAGACATGTCAAAATTTTGACACATGTCTGACGCATGTCGATGACACATTAGATGCGTATCTAACACACATTAGACCTGTTCTCTTATAAATAGGTGTCGGCATTTTGTTTCAAATCATTCAGAAACTTCTTTCACTCATTTCTTCCTTGTTTTAAGTCCGATTTAAGTCATTTAAGAGGCGTTTCTAACCTAAATCGAGCGTGCTGAATGTTGAAAGATATAAATACTTACATTGGTTGTCTTTGAAAGCTTATATGGATAATTCTAGTTAATTTCTGTGTATGTTTTAGAATTGCCTCATATACTTAATTTACTAAGTGTTTATCTATTGAATTTAATTAGGAACTATGCTTTATGCAATATGTAATATAAAGAAAATCTAGCTTTGCCATTATTTTAATTATACTTGAGTATGGTAAGATTCAAAGATGGTTTTTATGGAATTGTTGCTCTATCAAAATGATTTTATAAAATACATACAATCATGACCACCGAGTTCCTAAGATGAGATAGAGAAGGGGTGACTATCTCGTTGGAACAAGGGACTAACCCTACCTTTATAATCGTTGTTAGTAACACAACCATGACTTGTAAAGGTGAGGCTAGGATTTTGAAAGGTTGATCTTTGTAGAAGATTATTTAAAAGTAAAGCAAAAATAAAGAGAAGGAAATTCCTATTTGAGTTGGGCATATAAGAGATTTAATTTGTTTAGAGCTCAAATTGGTAGACGTACCGATAGAGTTCTATAATTGAGAGTACATAGGTAAATCCGGTTTGGAATCGGATACACGGTATGTATATTAGCCTAGTTTGCCCCTAACGAAGGGCAACTATCAAGGCTACACGATCTAGAGTAGAGAGTATCATGGGAAAATTCTCTGCTCTCTAGATCCTGGCACCCCACGAGCATGGGTGGCTCTTCCCTCTACAAGCATAGAGTGTTTATGGAGAATCTGTAGAGGAGTATGAGGCTGCTGTTTTGTACCCACAGTAAATTATTTATAATACAATAAAATATCTGGGACACTCATAAGGCATGAGAGCTTACAAATCATAGAAGCATCTTTGATACATAGGAAGAAGCCCTAGGGAAGTTTTTGGGTGAGAGACATACCCTTAATGCTTCTTCGAAAAGTATTATCTATTTACTTGATTATGTGATTTACAAACTGCCAAATGTTATATTTATGTCTGATAGGATAAGTACTCCTACTGAGTATTTTAAAATACTAACCACCCCCTAGACCTTGCAGGGCTCAGTGTGGAATAGATGCAGTAAAGATACTTTTTGGGAGCTTCAAGTGGTGACCATAGAGTCTACAATTACACCAGTAGTTTTCTAAGTATATTTTCATATTTTTTGGCTTAAGAAGACTTGTTTATATCTTTAGTTATGTGTTTGTACATAGATAATATATTTCCTAGGGTAAAAAATATTTCAAGTTACGTTTATGGTTATATGTTTCTAGGTTGCAACCAGTGCAAGCTCTAATTTTACTTTGTAACTCTTTATATGCTTTATAAAATTCCGGGTCGTGACAGTTGGTACCAGAGCCCAGGAAATTCTATCTACAAATGTATAAAGTGAAGAAAGAAATAAATGATTTCTATCTCTAAAATTCAGTTAGATAAGTAGACGTAATGTACTTTAGACCATCTTTTAAATTTAGATGTCGTCATCACCACACCTGGTCAAGAGCCGCAAACTCCAAATAATGATTTGGTTGGACCAACCCCGTCTGAATCGGGAGGAGTAGCACCCAAAGCTATGAATATGTTGCTATAAAATCATGCTCAATGCTTAGTTGAGCAAGGTTATCACCCTACTCTTTCTTTGCCACCAGCACAACCTTCTCCGATAATGTTGTTGTGGTTGTTTGGTTTGGTTAGTTACAGATTTTTTAGGCAACAACAAGTAAAACCAAAACAAGAGAACACAAGAAGAATTTTCTATTTTTCTACAACTCTAGAAGTGTTTTATTTGCGTGAGAGTCAAATTAGTTATTTATTTTCAAATAGTTGACGAACTTGTACTTAGATGGATGAGCTATTCTTAGTAAATTTTGAGACGTGTAATAATAATATCATATGATTTGATATTCGTATTTGTCAACTCTAGTTATAATGACTTGGATTTTTAATCAAATAGTTTGTTTTGTATTTAAGAAAAAAAAATTTCCACGGCGACCACTCATGCAATTTTAGAAAGGTTTATAAAAATCCAGCAGGGAAAACCTTGTATGACATAGAAAAATATTACAAAGAAAATAGAATAGAGAAGGAAGGTAAAATAGAAAATAAGAGACAATCAAAGAGAAAGTGCTAAGGCATCAGAAATCCACTAATAATAAATCTACAATGTATATTTGATTCAAATGATAGCTCAATTAAGATCAAATAAAAATTCATCTCAATCAGAAAATTTATCTCTTAAAGAACTTTGAAATAGAATAATAGTAATTGATTGTTTACTATGTGAAATCATTAAGTATATAACCACAGGGAATGATAAGCATTCAGTGCCTTTTGTCAACACTGAATTAAATAATTATATAGATTATAAACTTTTTAAATATGATACATCAATTTAAAATAATAAAAAGCTTACATGAATCAAAGTAGCCATTAAACATCAAGTACAAGCTTTCCTTAGCCTTAGCTTGAGAGCTTAAAAAGCCATTACAAGAAAACTAAAAAAAAATATAAAAGAAGAGAAAAAAAATAGGAGAAGAGAACTTCGAAGAGGAGGGAATGATGCCTCTATCATGTCTACCCCTCTATTTATAAGAGGAGATGGGGTTGCTTCAAAGGGGAAAGTCTAATCATATCTCTAAATTGCATCTTGATTGATTGTTTGATTGGTTACTTCTTTGGAAATGATTAGATTCTAAATCAATCAAATAAATTAATAATTTATTTAGAAAATAAGTATCTTTTAGTCTTTCTTTAGTTATCTAATCAACCTCATTGTCTTTCCCTTTGTATATCAATCACAACCAATGAAAAGATTCTCCATGTGCTGGCCTTGGGTTAGTTAACTTGTTGTTCTTTTACATGCCAGATTTGACCCATATAGCTTCAAAATTATGAATTTTTTCCTTAAATAATGATTGTAGTGACAGATGTTTTCTTTCCAATGCCACCTGAATTGTAGTAATCCGAATTATACATGGAAAGATATAGTTAAAATACTAAGGCTATATCAATCTCTCCAAATCAGCTTCTTCCTAAATTTATTTCTCTTGATACAAATCTCAAATCCAACAGGAACAAAAGGTTGTGTTCAACCATTCTATGTATGTTTAGACCATTATGAGCCTATTCTTGACTTTTAAATAGTTTTAAGTAGTTGGGCTTTACTTCTTCTTCTACGTAAAACCTGTTAAATCCTATTTAAACATATACAAGGTCCAACTAACCTCTTTAAAATATAAATAGCCTAAATAAGTAATAAATTAACACAAAATAGGATTACAATTTTAAATATAAAAATATTTAATTGAACATTATTTTAGTGCATCAAATACCCCCCAACCAGCATATTGTTAGTCTTTAGCAATTTATGCATTAAAAAAAAAAGAAAACAAGAAAACATGCCACTTTTGTAGGCCATCATGACTATATTTAGCACATGTAGCAAGTCGTTAAACCCCTAACTTGCTCTAGTAGACTAGTTGTGTCTCGTGAGGGTTTGCAGTGAATATACCCACAAAATTTAAAAAAAACTCATGAGCTGCCTGCCAAGTAGCGCTAAGTTTTATGTCTTCAGTTAGACAAAGCAAAGAAGAAAAAAAAATGAGTTACAGTGCTAACAAGTTGTGTTGAGGAAGTAAAGAGTAAGATAATAATTGTAAAACAAGACTAAGGAACCCTTTCATCCCCACTAAGAAAATAACAAACTTTACAATTATCTCCAAAATACTCATGCACTAGTTTTCATAAATTAAATATAAAAGTCTCAACCATTAAATTTCTATGTAGAGGAACTTTTGAAACAATGTGTAAGTAAGTCTAAGTAAAATTTGATAAGATAATTAGAGGATCAGCCTCCTAAAGTAGATAGCTCACCAAGAAATGTTTAGATAGCCAAAAGAACAAATTCAAAACTGAGTAACCTGTCCAAGATAACAAGCGGTTTGGATGTTCACTTTTAAACCTCATGGGCTTTATTTGTGATATTCCAGCATGCTTGCATTGTTACAATGATGGCTTTGCCCTATCTTACAAAATGAAACATTATTTGACAACTTTATTTTTTTTCCTTTTTCTTTTTTTTTATTTTAACTTCTTTCTATTCTTTTTCATAGGCAGCCCTTTTTAAAGTACTCAGTTTAATTCATTGGTTGCTTTCCATAATGATAATAATCCCAAAGTTTTTCTTCTTTCCCAGCCAAACAAGTGAACAAGGAGGTTAAAGTTCATTGGATTTGGTGTCTCTTGACATTCCAGGTGAGTATTAGAGCAACACTACATAATTCGACTTCAACTCTAAAAATTAGTCGTGAGAGTGAAATTTTGAAAACCAACATTAGTTTCAATGATCCTCTTCATGAAAGTTAATTAGAAAGACTCATCACAAAAGGAATGTTATAATAAAAATATCTAAGTACCATCATTATCTAGATATCAAAGTAAAGAAGAATTATACCAAGAAAGGATGAAGGTTATCATAGTCAATACTATTAATATAAATTATCCAAACTCACCCCCCAACCCAAATGAGACATTGTCCTCAATGTTTGAAAAAAAATGTTTTATGATTTTTTTATTTTTTTGGGTAAAAATCATGAAAAGAAAATTAACCCTCATAATTTGCATTTTCAAGAGATGTAGACTCAACTTCAGGGGCAAAATGGTCTATAAATGGTTTCAAATATTGTCCAATAACTTTAAAAACATTACCATTTTTTGGGTTTTTAATATCAACAATTCCATAAGGAAAAACAATTTTTACAAGGAAAGAGACCAGTCCAACGTTATCTTAACTTTCCTAGAAAGAAATGAAGCCTAGAGTTGTACAATAAAATTTTTTGAAATGGCTTAAAAGTTTTTTGTAAAATATTTTTATCAGGAAAAGCATTCATTCTTTCTTTGTTAGGTTTTGATCTCTCATAAGCATCATGTCTAATTTTCTCTAACTCATTGATTTGCAATTTTCTATTTAAGCTAGCCTTGTCAAAATTAAAATTCAAAACTTTGATTGTCCAACATGCCCTATATTCCAACTCCATAGGCAAGTGGCAAGATTTTCCAAAATCAAGTGGTAAGGAGGCATTCCAATTGGTTAAAAAAGGTATGGTAAGCCCAAAGAGCATCGATTAGCCATAAAGACCAATCTTTACCATTTGGATTTACCATTTTTTGTAAAATATATTTAATTTCACAATCAGAAATCTTAACTTGTCCACTTATTTATGGGTGATAGGGGGTGGCTACTTTATGGGTTATCCCATACTTTCTCATCAAAGCCTCAAAAGGCTTGTTACAAAAATGTGACCCCCCGTTATTTATGATGGCTTGAGGTGTTCCAAACCTTGAAAATATATTTTTTTTAAAAGCGCACAATGACTTTGTGGTCATTGATTTTTCTTGGAACTACCTCAATCCACTTGGAAACATAATCGACGGTAACTAAAATGTTAACATAGTCAAAGGTCCCGAGAAATCAATGCCCCAACAAGAAAAAATCTCAATAACCAAATGGGATTAAGAGGCATCATATTTCGACGAGATATGACTCCTAACTTTTAACACCGTTCATAAGTTTTGCAAAATTCATGAACATCTTTTAAAAGAGTTGGCCAATAAAAACTACATTGCAAAATTTTAGTGGTGGTCTTTTTAGAGGAAAAGTGCCACCACATGCTTCAGAATGACAAAAAGATATGATACTTGTTCCAAATCAGACACATATCTCGTTATTATTTGATCTGGACAATAGTACATAAGGAGATAGGGGTCATCCCAAAAGAAATACTTTACCTCGGTGTAGAATCTATTTTTATCTTTATGAGATCAATGATGGGGAACATTACCTATCATGAAGTAGTTGGCAAGGTCGGCATACTATGGAGGATGTGAGATGGCAAAAAGTTGTTCATCGGGGAATGTGTCCTGGATTGGAATGTTTTCTGAAGAATCAGAAAATTTCAATCTTGAATGCTGGTCCGCCACCACATTCTCTACTCCCTTCTTGTTTTTGATTGTGAGATCAAACTCTTAGAGCAAGAGTATCCACTGGAGCAATCTAGGCTTTGTATCTTGTTTGCTCAAAAGGTACTTCAAAGCTGCATGGTCAGTAAAAATGATAATATGAGAGCCAATCAATTAGGATCTAAATTTGTCAATTAAAAATTATACAGTAAGAAGTTCTTTTTCAGTGGTGGAGTAGTTAATTTGGGCATTATTTAAAGTTCTACTTGCATAATGAATTACATAAGGTTTCTTATCTTTTCTTATCCCTAAAACTGCCCCAATGACATGCATAATCACTTGTATCACACATAATTTCAAAAGAAAGGGTCCAATCTTCTAAAAAAACCGGCATGTCCTAGAAAGGATCTAACATCTTTTATGGACTTTGGACTAGGCAAATTACTAATCAATTCAATTTTTGCCTTATCCACTTAAATTCTCTGCACATAAATAATATGACTAAGTACTATTCTAGTAGTAACTATAAAAATGACACTTTTCTCACCAAAACTTTTTCTAAGTTATCAAGACAGTCATCAAAAGAATCATAAAAAACAGAGAAGTCATCCATAAAAACTTCTAAAAACCGCTCCACCAAGTCACTAAAGATGATCATCATGCACCTTTGGAATGTGGGAGGAGCATTACATAATCCAAACAACATCCTTCGATATGCAAAGGTACTAAATGGACATATAAAGGTTATTTTTTCTTGATCTTCAAGTGCAATCTCAATTTAATTATATCTTGAATAACCATCTAAAAATAATAAATTTATGACCGGCTACCCTCTCTAAGATTTGGTCTATGAATGGTAAGGGGAAGTGGTCTTTCCTAGTGACGGATTTCAATTTAGCTTGATTCGTTGCTTCTTTGGTAATGATTAATTTTTAAATTAATCAAATTAATCAATGATTTATTTAGAAAATAAGTATATTTAAGTCTTCCTTTAGTTATCTAATCAACCTCATTTTCTTTCCTTATGTATATCACCAATGAAAACACTTAATGAAGAAATAGCTAACTTTGGTTTCACTTTGTGCATTTAGTTCATGATTGTAAATGTAACAAATGAATGAAAGGTCTCTTTAAGTTTTAAACAACTTAATGATTTAAGCACATTCTTAACAAACTCTTATTTTAATCAAATAAAAGGATATAATATAACCAAAAGTGGTCTAATTGGTTCATCGTTTAGTTTGTTTAATTACTTCTTAAGAACTTAGCGAATGAGTGTGCATTTATTTAAAACATAAAGGTACACATTCGTAATGAGTTTGCATTATTTGTCCTAAAACTAGTTAATCAAATGCAATTACTTAACTTAAAGAAGATATGGTCAATTACAATTTTACTTTATACATTTAATTCATTATTACAAATATAACAAATGAATGAGAGGTCTCTTTATACTTTAAACGATACAATGATTTAAGTACATTCTAAGTGAGCTCTTGTTTTAATCGAATAAAAGAATATAACTTGACAGAAGAAAAAGCGGTCAAATTGTGCTATCACTTTGTGTATTTGATTTAAGATTGCAAAGGATACAATTGAATCTAAAGTCTCTTTAAACTTTAAATTATATAATAATTTAAGCACATTCTTGACAAGCATAGGTTCATTGTCCTAAAACTAATTAATCAAATAAAAGCACTTAAGGAAGAGTAGGCCAATTACGGTTTCACTTTAAGCATTTAATTCTTGATTACAAACATAAATGAATGGGAGGTCTCTTTAAACTTAAACTGATATAATGACTTGAGTACATTGTTAACGATCAGCTATTTCAATGGAATAAAAGGATATAACTTGACCAAAAGTAGTTCAATTGGTTTATAGTTTAGTTTATTTTTTTCATTCATATGAACTTAGTGAATGAGTGTGTATTCATTTTAAACTTTAAAGTACACATTCTTGACGAGCTTTAGGTCTTCGTTTTAAACCTAGTTAATCAAATGGAAGCACCTAACTTAAGGGAGTGTGGGTGAATTGAGGTTATACTTTGTGCATTTAGTTCATGTTACAAACGTAGTAAATGAATGGGATGTCTGTTTAAACATTAAATGATATAATGCTTTAAACACATTCTTAGTGAGTTCTTATTTTAATTAAATAAATAGATATAACTTAATCAAAAGTTTTTTGAACAATTCTTCATTCAGTTTTTAATTCATTCTTATAAGCTCTGCAAATGAGTGCTTATTTAAACAAAAAACATTGAATTACACATTCCAAACGAGCTTGGGTTCTTTGTATTAAACTAGTTAATGAAATGAAAATAATTAACTTAAGGAAGAGAGGGACAATTACGGTTTCACATTATACATTTAATATATGATTACAAACCTAACAAATGAATGTGAATTCCGTTTAAACTTTAAATGATATAATATTTTGAACACATTATTTACAGCCTCCTTGACAAAAAATGGTCCCTTTAGTTCATTATTCAGTTTATTTAATTCATTCTTGCCGACTAAGCGAATGAGTATATATTTAAAAACTTTAATGTACACATTCATTATGAGTGTGGGTTCTTTATCGTAAAACAAGTTAATCGAATAAAAGCACTTAACTTAAGGAAAAGAGGTCAAATTGTGGTTTAACTTTGTGCATTTATTTAGTTCATGATTACTAACATAACAAATTATGTGTGGTCTTTTTAAACTTTAAACAATATAATGATTTGAGCACATTCTCAACGAGCTCCTGTTTCAATATAATAAAAGGATATAGCTGGACTAAAAGATGTCCAATTGGTTAATCGTTTATTTTGTTGTATTTATTCTTACATACTTAGAGAATAAGTGAATATTTATTTAGAACTAGAAGTGCGCATTCTTGACGAAATTAGGTTCTTTGTGTTAAAACTAGTTAATCAAATTAAAGCAATTAACAAAAGCGAGAGCGGGCTAGTTACGGTTTCACATTGTGCATTTAATCATGATTACAAATACAACAATTGAATGAGAGGTCTCTTTACACTTTAAATGGTATAATAATTTTAGCAGGTTCTTAATGAGCACATGTTTAAATAAAATAAAATAAAATAAATTGACCAAAAGTTGTTAGATTGGTTTATCATTTAGTTCATTTGATTCATTTTTACGAACTAAATAAATAAGTGTGTATTTATTTAAAGATATGAAGTACACATTCTTAAAGGTCTTGGGTTTGTTTTCCTAAAACTAGTTAATCAAATGAAGGTACTTAAGGAAGACCGGCCAATTACCGTTTCACTTTGTGTAATTAATTTATTATTATGAACATAATAAATGAATGAGAGGTCTCTTTAAACTTTAAATGATATAATGATTTGAGAACATTCTTAAAGAGAACCTATTTTAATCTTCTAAAAGGATATAACTTGACCAAAGGTGGTCCAATCGGTTCTTCGTTTAGTTCTTTCCATTCATTCTTACTAACTTAGCAAATAAATGGGTCTTTATTTAAAAAAATTATGTACATATTCTTGACAAGCTTCGGCTCTTTATCCTAAAATTAGTTAATCGAATAAAAGCACTTAACATAAGCAAAAGTGGGCAAATTGCAGTTTCAACTTGAATGGGAGGCCTGTTTAAAGTTTAAACAATATAATGATTTGAGCAAATTCTTAGTGACCTCATTTTTTATTCGAATAAAAGGATAAAACTTTACCAGGAGTGGTCTAACTGAATCGCCATTTTATTCATTTGATTTATTCTTAGGAACTTCACGAATGAGTAATTTATTAAAAATTTTAAAGTATACATTCTTAACAAGTTTGGGTTCTGTCATGACTTGGATTTTTAAAAGCCTTTTTAAAATAAGATGAACAAGTCACAAATTTTTTTTCTTTCTTAAATCCAAAACAAATCATCTAATTAAATATCAATGTCACGATAATTGGGGTTCACAAATATGAATATCAAATCATATGATATTATTACACATCTCAAAATTCAATAAGAACAACTCATCCATTTAAGTACAAGTCCGTCATACATATAAAAATAAATAAAAAATTGACCCTTACTCTAAAGATACACTACGTACTATAATTGCATAAACGAGGGACTTCATCTTGTGCATGCCTCCTAATCTCACTTGTCATGGTTTGAAAAATTTGCAACTAACCAAATTAAACAACCACAACAACAACAATGGAATTTCTCTGCCTTTAAGAATAAGAGCTTCTAAAGGACAAAAGATTTTATTAATATTTTTTGGATCGGACCAACATCACTTGATGTTAGTTTCCTACGTACTCATTAGACAACATCTCCAATATTTCAAACAAGATCAGATCTAGATGTAGTTCTTCCTAAAAACTACCATATCCTAAGAAGCATAGCATCACATATGCAATTCTTAAGTATTGTCAATCAACCTACATTTTTATGCAAGTCCTTTAATTGTTCCACTTGTCTAATTAACAAGTAATATCAAACAATGTTATTAATTATCTCACATCCCTTGTTTAATAATTAATACTATTAAATCTGTATTCACTTAGAGATAATTCACCCCTCGAGAAATCTCCAGACAACGGACTCCAACACAATACACAAAACAATGAACACCGTTTAGGAAACAGTGCACCAATTGTTACCTAAAAATGCCAACTCCCTCTCAAAGGAGTGACTGTATGCTAACAATAGTAATCTTAGCATCTCTATAGATCCACTTGGATCAGCTATGGGCCTAGAGACATAGGTACCCGCTGTACTCATAGACACACTGGCCGGAGGTAAATTAGCCTTCCATAATGCTCAAAAACATGGGTGCGCAGTAATGCTCAAAGAGCTTAAACTTTGACTCAACATGTGATATAATGCAGCCACATAAGGCAAAAAGGATTTAGAATAATCACAACATATCATGGACGAACTCAGCATGATAGCATACAAAATAAGGCTAAGACAAGAGTATCAGATGCATCAAAACAACTAATTAGGCATATGCTGAAATAAACTCAACCTATCAACAACTTAATGACATGAATTGGCGCTGAAGTACTTTAATCAATTCAGCAACCTATAACATCAAATCAGGTTAAAATAACTAGCAACAACTAATATGATTTGACAAAGAAGCAAGGCTATTACAATATACATCATTCCACATGATCATAACTCAAGTAAGGCTGCCATGACCAAATCCATTTAGCATGACATACCCTAAACATGGCTCAGATAAAAATACTAATTTCAGCATAAAACAAGCATGAATTTAAGCAAAACATAAAAAATTAATGGGAGGTCTATTTAAACTTTAAAGGATATAATGATTTTAACACATTCTTAATGAACACCTGTTTCTATCAAATAAAAGGACATAACTTGAATAAAAGTGGTCAATTAGTTCTTCGATTAGTTAGTTTGATTGATTCTAACAAACATAGAGAATAAGTGTGTATTTATTTAATATTATGAAGTTCACATTCTTGACACTCTTGGATTCATTGTCTTAAAACTAGTCAATCGAATATAAAGCACTTAACCTAAGGAAGAGTGGCCAAATACGGTTTCACTTTGGATATTTAATCCATTATTACGAGCATAATAAATGAATGAGATGTTTCTTTAAACTTTAAAAGATATAATAATTTGAGCTTAACGAATAAAAGGATATTACTTTACGTAAACATGTCTGATTATTTCATTGTTTAGTTATTTAGATGCCTTCTTAAAAGCTTAGCGAATCAGTGTATATTTATTTAGAACATTGAAGTACACTTTCTTGATGAGTTTGGCTTCTTTGTTATAAACTTAGTTAAAAGAATGAAGGGACATAGCATAAGAAAGAGCAGTCCAATTGTGGTATGATATTTCATATTTGAATTGTGATTACAAAAGTTAAAAATAAATGGGAGGTCACTTCATACGCTATACAACAATATAATGATTTGAGTATATTCTTCACAAGCACTTATTTTAATCAAATAAAAGTATATAACTTAACCAAAAGTAGTCCGATTGGTTTATCCTTTAGTTCATTTGATTCAATCTTAAGAATATAGTGAATGAGTTTAGGTTCTTGATCCTAAAACTAGTTGATTGAATAAAAGCACTTAACTTAATGAAGAGCAGGCAAATTGTGGTTTTACTTTGTGCATTAATTCATAATTAAGAACATTACTAATTAATGGGAGGTTTATTTAAACTTTAAAGAATATAATGATTTGATCATATTCTTAAGTAGTTTCTGTCTTAAATCAAATAAAAGGATATCACTTGACCAAAGTGGTCTGATTGGATCATCATTTACTTTATTTGATTCATTCTTATAAACATAGAGAATTAGTTAGCATTTATTTAAAACATTGAATTGCACATTCTTGAGAAGCTTGGATTCTTTGTCTTTCAAATAAATATAATGGTCTATTTAAACTTTAAATGATATAATTATTTGATCACATTCTTAATGACCTCCTATTTTAATCGAATAAAAAAGGATCTACCTTGACTAAAAGCCATCTGTTTAGCTCATAGTTCAGTTCATTCTTATGGACATAGTGAATGAGTGCATATTTAATTAAAATATTAAAGTACACATTCCTAATAAGCTTGAGTTATTTGTCCTAAAACTTTTTAATCAAATAAAAGTACTTAAAATAAGGAAGAGAGGGCAAATTGCAGTTTTACTTTTTACATTTAATTCATTATTACAAATGTAATAAATGAATAAAAATTCTCTTAAAATTTAAACAATATAATGATTTGAGAACATTCTTAACAAGCTCCTATTTTAATTCAATAGAAGGATATAACTTGACTAAAAGTTGTCCGATTAGTTTGTCATTTAATTCATTTGATTCATTCTTACGAGCGTAATGAATCAGTGCCTAGTTATTTAAAACATTGAAGTGCACATTCGTGACAAGCTTGGGTTCATTGTCCTAAAATTAGTTAAACAAATAAAAGGACATCACATAAGAAAGTGCGGTCTAATTGTTGTATCACTTTGTATATTTGATTTAAGATTTCAAAAAAATAAAATAAATGGGAGGTCTTTTTAAACTTTAAAATATATAATGATCTAAGCATATTCTTAACGAGCACTTGTTTTAATTGAACAAATGGATATAACTTGTCCGAAAGTCATCTAATTAGTTCATTGTCTAGCTCGTTTGATTCATTCTTTCAAAATTAGAGAATGAGTGCGTATTTATTTCAAACTTAGAAGTACACATTCTTGACAAGCTTAGGTTCTTTGTTTATTTGATTTATAATTACAAACATTAAAAATAAATGTGAAGTCTCTTTAAAATTTAAACAATATTATGATTTGAGCTCATTCTAAATGAGCACTTATTTTAATCGAAAAAAAGTAACTTGACAAAAAGTTTTTAAATTAGTTCATCGTTTAGTTCATTTGATTCATCCTAACGAACTTCACGAATGAGTGCATATTTATCTAAAACATTGAAGTGCACATTCTTGACGAGCTTAGGTTATTTGTCCTAACTATATAATCTAATAAAAGCACTTAACGTAAGTTAGAGAGGGCTAATTACAGTTTTACTTTGTGTACTTAATTATTCATGATTTCAAATGTCACAGTTGAATGGGAGCCGTCTTTAAATTTTAAACGATATAATAATTTTTGTAGATTGTTGATGAGCACCTATTTTAATCGATCAAATGATATAACTTGACCAAGAGTGGTCCAATTGGATTATTGTTTAGTTTTTTTATTCATTTTTTAGGACTTAGAGAATTAGTTCATATTTATTTAAAGCTATGAAGTACTTATTCTTGATGAGCTTTGGTCCTTTGACCTAAAACTAGTTGATCAAATTAAGGCACTTAAATTAAGGAAGTGCAAGAAGATTATGGTTTTACTTTGTGCATTTATTTCATGATTACGAACATAATAAATCAATGGGAGGTCTCTTGAAACTTTAAACGATATAACGATTTAAGTGGATTCTTAATGAGAACTTGTTTTAATCAAATAAATGGATATAACTTGGCCAAAAATGGTCTGATAGGTTTATCGTTTAATTTGTTTGATTCATTCTTACGAACATAGAAAATGAGTTCGTATTTATTTATAACTTTGAAGTACACATTATTGACAAGATTGGGTCCTTTTGTCCTAAAACTAGTTAATCGAGTACAAGCACATAAATTAAGGAAGTGCGGGCAAATAACGGTTTCACTTTGTGGATTTAATTCATCATTAAGAACATAAAAAATATATGGGAGGTCTCTTTAAACTTTTATTTATATAATGATTTGAGCACATTCATTTTTTTAAATTGAATAAAAGGATATTACTTGACCTAAACAGGTCTGATTATTTCGTTGTTTAGTTATTTTGATTCATTCTTACGAGCTTAGTAAATTAGTCCATATTTATTTTAAACATATGAGTACTGCTTATCACCCTTAGACGGATGGTCAAACCGAGGTGGTTAATTGTTGTTTGGAGTAGTATCTTTGATGCTTCACTATGATGCAACCCTACAGATGGCTTCAACTTCTTCCATCAGCAAAGTGGTCTTATAACACTGCCTATCATACTCGTGCCGGCTTTACTCCTTTTGAAGTGTTGTATGGCCGCCCGCCACCGATCATGTTATTGTATGTGCCTCACCATTCCTCTATGGCTGAGGTGGACTATATGCTCTAAACACGAGACGAGGTCTTACATCAGCTCAAGGGGAATTTGTTCTCCGCTCAAAACAAGATGAAGCAGATTTATGATGGACATCACATTGACCAGGAGTTCGCGATGAGTGACTTGGTTTATGTTTCTATTATGCCTCAGCACCAAACATCTTTATTTCAACTTGAGCACTCCAACCTCACCCCCCGTTTCCATGGTCCATATGTTGTCGAGGTGTGTATTGGTCTGGTGGTTTCCTGCCTTACTTTGCCCCCTAAGTCCTTAGTTCACCCCGTCTTTCATATATCCAGGCTGCGCTGCTTTGTGGGTGACACGCCCTTGGTTGCTACTGCTCCGCCACCCCCCTTGTTGGGCCCTATTCTGCCGTCTGACCCAGTTCCTGCCTTGCTGCTTAATAAGAGCACATTATTATAGAAGTTCTAATTTCTTGGCAGGGCCAGTCACTTGACGATTCCACATGGATGCCTAAGGAGGAGTTTATGGCTCGATATCCGACTTGGTTGCCTTGAAGACAAGGCGAATAGCAAAAGCGTGGTGGAGTGTTGTGCACGATCACTCAGACTCTTAGACTTTACTTTACTTCTTTGTATTGGACTATTTCTTTTTATAATAGCTTAGTATTTGCTTTGGTATTCTTATGTAAGTTGTTATTGGTTTAGTTAGTGGCCCTGGACTCGCCTGGCCCACTAACTGGCATGTCTGCCTAGGGAAATGGGTTGGCCAGTATGTGGCTTGGTGCAACACCCTAGGGGACTGGTCTTCCCATATATGGGACGATCTCTTTCCTTGTTTCTAGTTTATGCAATTGAGACTATTTTGAACTTCTTCCCTTTCTTCCTTGTTTCTCCCCTTTCCCCGCATAAATCTCTTTGATATCAATTGTGCCTACACTAGGCACATCACTATTCTTTAAGTTAAGTTCTTTTATTCGATTAACTAGTTTTAGGGCAAAGAACCCAAAGCTTGACATGAATGTATATTTCAAAATTTTGAATAAATGCATGCTTGTTCGCTACATTCTTAACATTGAATCAATTGCACTAAAAGATGAATTAATTAGAATACTTTTGGTCAAGGTATATCCTTTTATTTGATAAAAAATAAGTGCTCTCTAAGAATGTGCACAAATCATTATATCGTTTAATGTTTGAAGAGACATCTCATTTATTTTTAATGTTTGTAATCATCAATCATATGTACAAAGTGATACAACAATTGGAACGTTGTTTCTTATGCTAAGTCCTTTCATTCATTTAACTAAGTGATTAACAAAGAAGCCAAGCTCATCTAGAAGGAGTACTTCGATGTTTTAAATAGATATACATTGATTCGCTAAGCTCATAAGAATGAATCAAAATAGCTAAACAATGAAATAATTGGACCTGTTTAGATCAAGTAATATCCTTTTATTTTATTAAAAAATGTCTTTAGGAATGTGCTCAAATCATTATAACATTTAAAGTTTAAAGAGACCTCCCATATATTTGTTACGTTCATAATAATAAATTAAATCCACAAAGTGAAACCATAATTTGCCCACACACCCTTAATTTGAGTGCTTTTATTTGATTAACAAGTTTTAGGACAAAGAACCTAAGCTCGTCAAGAATGTGTACATAGTATTAGACAAACACACAATCATTCTCTAAGTATATAAGAATAAATTAAAATGAATAAAATGACGAACCAATCAGACCACTTTTGGTCAAGTTATATTCTTTTATTCGATTAAAATAAGTGCTCGTTAAGAATTTACTTAAATTATTATATTATTTAAAGTTTAAAGGCACCTCCCATTAAGTTGTTACTTTGTATTCATAAATTAAATGCATAAAATGAAACCATAATTGGCTTCCTCTTCCTTAAGTTAAATGCTTTCATTCGATTAACTAGTTTTAGGACAATGAACCCATGCCTGTCAAGAATGGATACTTTTAAATTTTTATATAAATGCATACTCAATCTTTATGTTCATAAGAATCTAGAAAATGAACTAAACGATAAACTAATCAGACCCCTTTTTGTGAAGTTATAACTTTTTATTTAATTAAAACAAGTGCTCGATAAGGATGTGCTCAAATAATTATATTGTTGAATATTTGAAGAGCCCTCCCATTCATTTATAGCATTTGTAATCATAAATTGAAGATACACAATTGGACCACTCTTTCATATGTTATGTCCTTTCATTCGTTTAATTAATTTTAAGACAAAGAACACAATCTCGTTAAGAATGTGTACTTCAATGTTTTAAATAAATATGTACTAATTTACTAAGCTTGCTACACATAAACTATTAATTCATTAATTTGATCAAAAGCTTAGGCTTATTTACTTACGAATGCACAAGTGGATGTGGTCTTGCAAGGTCGAATCCACAAGGATTACATTTGTGTGACTATTATAATGATTACAAAATAAGAGTAGTGAAGAAATATTAAGATAGAAAGTAAAAGAGTATTGAGGTAATAAGAGTTAAGGAATCAATAAGATAAAAAAACTAAGGCATAGAGGGTCATTGTAACATTTATTGATGTTCTTTATGTATCATGTTATTTCAGTTAGAATCAAATAAATATTCTATCTAACTAGAAGATATGAACATTAAAAGCAAAAATAAAGCACAAAAGATCTAAAAGGAGAGCCTTGAAGCATCTTATATATTAAGATCACAAAAAAATAAGAAGAAAAAAAATTTAAATAAACATCACTTCAAATAGCCAATACTTATTTCAAATCATTGATGAAATATAAAAAGAACTCCAATAGATTATTACAAATCACCTCTAGCCTTGTTAGAATGCTTAGAAAGCCACTACAATAAAACTAAAATTCAAAAACAATAAAAGAAGAGAAAGTAGGGGAAGAAAGCTCTAAAGAGGAGGAGATGATTCCTCTCCCACGTCCACCCCCTATTTATAGGAGTAGAAGCAGTTGTTTAAAAGAAGAAGGTCAAATTATATCCCTTGATTGCTTCTTTGGTAATGATTAGAATCTAAATCAATCAAATAAATTAATTATTTATTTAGAAAATAAGTATCATTTAGTCTTCCTTTTTTTATCCAATCAGCCTCATATCTTTCCTTATGTGTATCGATCATCACAACAAGTGAAAAGATCTTTTATGTGTTGGCCTCTGGTTAAATGACTAGTTGTCAATTTGCATGTCCAATTTGACCCATATATCTTTGGAGGTATGCATTTCTTCAAAAAATAGTGATTGCAACCACGGAAGTGTTCTTTCTAATGCTACCACGATCACATCTATCAAAATTTTTACATAGAAAGATTTGATTGAAATACTAAGTCTAAGTAAATCTGTCTAAATTAGCTTCTTCCCGAATTTGATTCTCTTGATACAAATATGAAATCTAATGGGTCCACAAGGTATTGTTCAACCAATCTATGCACGTTTTGACCATTAGGAGCTCATTCTTGCCACTTGAATAGATTTAGGTAGTTAGGCTTCACTTCCTCTTCCACTTGGATCCTGTTAAAGCCCATTTGGACATGCCACTTTCGTAGGCCGTTATGACTATATTTAGCACATGTAGTAAGCTGTTAAACCCCTAACTTGAACTAGTAAACATAAGGAAATATATGAGGCTAACTAAGGGCACTAGGTGTCAAAGCACCCCTTAGGCTTAATAACTTAAACTACATAGGCTTCAAGGCTATGCATGTCATATATTAGTCAACTCTACCTTTTGACTCGAACACCCTATGCTTAGTGAGGCACGCCAAGTCCCGGTCTACTCAATAGAGAGACTTTAATTTTTTAGTTACAAATTTTTTTATTTTTTTATACAAACTAACAATAGTTAAGCCCAAAACTTTATACACCCCCAAACCTAAATAAAACATTATCTTCAATCTATAAAAGAATATAAATGCAAAGCTTAAGATTAGAAAAGAGGAAAAAATAGATAATATATCAGTTGATATGCTTATGTACATAGCTATCAAAAGAAAAATGGTCAATAAAGAACAAGGATAGTCGCATCAGGGTAAATCAATAATGAATCATATAAGCACACCCTAATAATGATTAGAGCAATCGACAAAGATAATACATTGAAAACTAACTAACGAAAATGAAAACACTAACTATTAAAATATCTATCAAAACCTAAAGTTGGGTTGCCTTCCTAGAGGGCTAAGTTTACAATCTTCAGCAAGACACACCTCCATTTAAAACCATCTTGGGTCCTTTAAAGCAATTCTCTCCTCTTTATCAATTCTACTTATCAAATCAGAGTGAACTAACAAATATTTAGTGGATCATCAAAATAAATGAAAGGAAAAACATCCTCCACCAGACTCTCAATCATTTCAACCCCAAAAGTATCATCGAAGTCTGAAGGTTATCTACTTGCATCAAATACATTTAACTAACATGTCAAGTTCCCAAGAGAAAGCTTCATCACTCCATTTTGATAATTTATTAGAACATTGGACGTTGAAAGGAATGGGCTACCTAAAATCACAAGGATTTGAGAAGATGAATTTGGAACAGGTGTGTGTCTAAAACAATGAAGTCCACTAGAAAATAGAAATTGTCCACTTGAATAGGACATCATCCACTATTCCTCTTGGCTTTTTGATTCAGCAGTTAACAAGTTGAAGTGTTATGTTAGTGAGTTTCAAATCAACTAGACCTAATTGCTCAAAAACAGAAAAACCTGCACATTAGACTCATTTTTCCAATTAAAGTTGGGATAATTTCTCCATTTTGGATTATATATTTTTAAATAGAGAGAAGAAAATGGCTTGGCTGTGTAACATTTCCTAAAAGGCAGGGATTGTTGGACAATCGTGCGTCAAGCATCTACTTGTTTCACAATTGCCACAAATACTTCATGACTTTGCATCAATTTGTTTGCATTGTAAACCTTCAATTTTTTTGGTTTGACTAGAAATTTTGGTGTTAATATCCTCTTCTTCCCTAAGAACGTACATTGTACCCTTGTTTGGTATCGGCTTGGACTTTTCGATTTACTCTGGTTGACTAGAATTAGATCATGACTGGTCTTTGTCTGCCAACCAATCAAAGTAGTCCCAAGTTTCCTCTGGGTCTTTTTCTAAAAATTTACCATTACACATCATTTCTAATGATTTAGCACATTCTTAACGAGCTCCTGTTGTGATTGAATATAACTAAAAGTGATCCAATTAGTTTCTTATTTAGTTTGTTTGATTCAATCTTATGAGCTTTGTGAATTAGTATATACTTATTTAAAATATTGATGTACACGTTCTTGACGAGCTTGAGTTCTTGGTCCTAAAGCTAGTTAAATGAATAAAAGGAGTTAACATAAGAAAGAGCGGTCTAAGTCCAGTATCACTTTTTATATTTTATTTATGATGATAAAGATTACCAAACAATGGGAGGTCTTTTTAAACATTAAAAAATATAATGATCTAAGCAAATTCCATATGAGAACTTGTTTTAATCGAATAAAGGGATATAACTTGTACAAAAGTAATCTAATCAGTTTGTCGTCTTGTTTGTTTGATTCATTCTTTTGAATGTAGTGAATGAATACGTATTTATTTAAAACTTAGAAGTACACATTCTTGACAAGCTTAGGGTCTTTGTCCTAAAAATAGTTAATCGAATTATAGTACTTAACTAAAGTAATAGTGGGGAAAATACAGTTTCACTAGGTGCATTTAAGACATGATTATAAATGTAATAAATAAATAAGAGGTCTCTTTAAACTTTAAATGATATAAGGATTTGACCACATTCTTCATGAGCACCTCTTTTTATAGAATAAAAGGATATATCTTGCCCGAAAGTGGTCAGATATGTTTGTCAATTAGTTTATTTGATTCATTCTTACGAAGTTAGAAAATCAGTGCTTATTTATTTCAAACACTAAGGTACACATTTTTTATGAGCTTAGGTTTTTTGTCCTAAAATTAGTTAAATGAATAAAAACTTAACATAAAAAAGAGCAGTCTAATTGTGGTATCACTTCATGTCACAAATCTTTGATTACAAATGTTACAAATAAATTGGAGGTCTCTTTAAACATTAAACGACATAATGATTTGAGCACATTCTTAACGACCACTATTTTAATCGAATAAAATGATATAACTTGACCAAAGTGGTCTTATCATTTCATCGTTTAGTTTGTTTGCTTAATTCTTACAAACTTAGTGAATTAGGGCGTATTTATTTATAAATTTGAAGTACACATTCTTAATGAGTTTGGATTCTTTATCCTAACACTTGATAATCAAATTAAAGCACTAAACTTAAGCTTGAGTGGGCCAATTATGGTTTCACTTAGTGCATTTAACTCAAGATTACAATATAATAATTTGAGCACATTCTTCATGAGCACTTGTTTTAATCGAATAAAAGGCTATAACTTAACCAAAAGTTGTCTGATTGATTCTCATTAAGTTTGTTTGATTCATTCTTATGAACATAGTGGATTAAAACATATTTATTTAAAACTTTGATGTACACATTCTTAACAAACTAGCGTTCTTTGTCCAAAAACTATTTAAATGAATGAAAGGACTTAACATTAGAAAGAACAGTCCAATTGTGGTATCTCTTTATATATTTGCTTTATGATTACAAATGTTATAAATGAATATGTGGTCTCTTTAAAAATTAAATGATATAATGATTTTAGCACATTCTTAACGTGTAACCCTAATTGTAGGTAAATTTTTTTTTTACTTATGTGTGTGCTTGTTTCCTTTAGTTGTTTAATTTGGAATCGTTTGATTGGCATGTTATGTTAACCATATAGGGTTTTAGGCATCTAGCCTTTGTTAGAGGGGGCCAATTTGCCAATTAAGGGGTTTGGCCCTGCTAGGATTTAATGGGGAGAGAGGAGTCCTAGTCTAGTTTGAGTATAAAAGTCTTAGAGGAACTAGGAATTGGATGGGGAGGTGGTGAGGGGGAGGCCAGAGAAGAAAGGGGACGACCCTAGAAAATAGGGGATAGCCCTTGAAAGTAGAGGGCAGCCTAGAATATAGGGAGGGTGGTTAAGGACTCTATGGAGCCCTCTAGTCTGGTGCTCTTGATGTGTTTCAACCCCTAGAAATTAGGGATTGGGTGTATAAAGAGATTAGGAGGTGGGGGGAGGGGAGACACAATTTTTGCTCTGGTCTTTTCTTTTCCTCTTTCTCCCCTTTCTTTTCTTCTCCTCTTTATCCCACCAAAAGGCACCATGACCAGCAACTTGTAGAGGGGGAAAGTTAGCACCTTTCGACTCAATTTTTAAGCGGAAGCGTAGGATCAAGGGGTATAGGGCTTTGGATGCGGGCTGGTTGAGGTATCAATTTTTATACCCATAATAATCATGTTGATTTGGATGTTCTGTTTCAGCCTAGTTCGACCCCTATTGTGCTAGCAGGGTAGATGTCTGAACTTATTAAGGTATTATAATTTATTTCGATGCTGATTTGTAATAAGGCACTGTGTTGCCAAGAATATTAGTTCATGTTATTTCATTATTTTAATGTACTTGCAGATGGTTGACCTATGATCCTTGATTTATGTATCATATTTCATTTGGTAATTATTTAATATTATGTGATTCTTGGCTATATTAGATGACACCCTGAGTTAGCATTGCTTCTATGTTCATGAGAATTAAAACCCAGTGTGTTACATAATGAACACTTATTTTAATTGAATAAAAGGACATAACTTGACAAAAAATAGTTTGAATTGTTCGTCGTTTAGTTTGTTTAATTAATTCTTATGAACTTAGAAAATGAGCAAGTACTTATTTAAAACTTTGAAGTATACATTCTTGATGAGCTAAGTAAGGTTCTTTGTTATAAAAGTCGTTAATTGAACGAAAGCACATAACTTAAGGAAGAGCGGGCAAATTGAGGTTTCACTTTGCATATTTAGTTCATGATTATGAATTTAACAAATAAATAAAAGGCCTTTTTAAACTTTAAATAATTTAATGATTTTAGTACATTCTTAATGAACTACTGCATTAATCGAATAAAATGACATAACTTTACCTAAATTGGTCCGATTGGTTCGTTGTTTACTTTGTTCGATTCATTCTTACAAACTTAGTGAATTAATATCATTTTATTTAAAACTTTTAATTACACAATCTTGATGAGCTTGGATTTTTTGTCCTAAAACTAGTGAAACAAATTAAAAGACATAACATAAGGAAGCGTGGTCTAATTTTGTATTTTTTTGTGATTTGATTTATAATTACAAATGTTACAATTGACTAAGAGGTCTCTTTAAACTTTAAATAATATAACGATTTAAGCACATACTTAATGTGCACTTGTTTTAATCAAAGAAAATGATATAACTTGACCATAAGTGGTCCAATCAGTTTGTTGTTTAGTTTATATGATTCATTATTATGAACTTATTTAATGAGTATGTATTTATTTTAAAATGTGAAGTACACTTTTTTGATGAGTTTGGGCTCTTTGTCCTCAAACAAGTTAACTAAATTGAAGGATGTAGCATATGAAAAACCGTCTAATTGTAGTATCACTTCATGTAATTAATTTATCTTTACAAATGTCACAAATGAATGGGAGGACTCTTTAAACTTTAAATGATATAATGATTTGAATATATTCTTAATGAACACTTATTTTAACCAAATAAAAGGATATAACTTGACTCAAAGTGGTCAAATCAGCTAGTCGTTTAGTTAGTTTTATTCACTCTTATGAACATAGCAAATCAGCGTGTATTTATTTAAAACATTGAATATACATTCTTCACGAGCTTGGGTTCTTTGTCCTAAAACTTGTTAAGCGAATGAAAGAGTGTAACAAAAGAAAGAATGATCTAATTTCGGTATTACTTTGTGTATTTGATTTATAATAATAAATATTACAAAGGACTGGGAGGTCTCTTTAAACTTTAAATAATATAATGATATAAACTGATTCTTAATGTGCACTTGTTTTAATCAAATAAAGGGAATGATTTGAGCACATTCTTCATGAGTACTTGTTTTAATTGAATGAAGAGATATAAATTGACAAAAGTTGTCTGATTAATTCTTCATTAAGTTTATTTGATTCAATCTTACGAACATAGCAAATCATGAACCCAACGAGCATGTTTGAAAGATTGAAGTATAAATTTTTGACAAACTTGAATTCTTTGATCTAAAACTAATTAAAACAATGAAAGGACTTAATAAATGTGGTCTCTTTAAACTTTGAATAATATAATAATTTGAGCATATTCTTAACGAGCACATCTTCTAATCAAATAAAATGATATAACTTGACCAAAAGGTTTCCGATTACTTAGTCATTTAGTTTGTTTCATTAATTCATATGAACATAGCAACTATGTGTGCTTTTTTAACATTGAAACACCCATTCTTGACGAGCTTGGGTTCTTTATCCTAGAAATTAGTTAAACAAATGAAAGGACATAGCATAAGAAAGAGCAGTCCACTTGTCCTATCACTTTGTATATTTAATTTATGATTAATTACATCACAAATGAATTAGAGGTCTCTTCAAAGATTAAACGATATAATGATATGAGCACATTCTTAACAAGCACTTGTTTTAATTGAATAAAAGGATACAAATTCACCAAAAATGGTCCAATCGGTTTGTCGATTAGTTTGTTTGACGCATTCTTTTGAATTTAGAGAATGGGTACGTATTTATTTAAAACTTTAAAGTACGCATTCTTAACCAGCTTTGAATCTTTGTCCTAAAACTAGTTAATAGAATGAAAGCATTTAACGTAAGGAAGAGCAAGCAAATCACGGTTTCACTTTTTGCATTTAATTCATTATTACAAAATTAACAAATAAATGGGCGATCTCTTTAAACATAAAGTGTTATAATGATTTGTGCACATTCTTAATGAGCACCTCTTTTAATTTAATAAAAGGATATAACTTAACAAAATGTTATACGATTTGTTCATCCTTTAATTCATTTTATTCATTCTTACGAACTTAGTAAATGTGTATTTATTGAAAACTTTAAAGTACACATTCTTAACAAGCTTGGGTTCTTTGTCCTAAAATTAGTTAATTGAATTAAAGCATTTAACTTAAGGAAGAGTGGGTAAATTGTTGCTTCACTTTATGCATTCGATTCATTTTTATGAGCGTAACAAATAAATAGGAGGTCTCTTTAAACTTTAAACGATATAATAATTTGAGCACATTATTAACGAGCAACTATTTTAATCAAATAAAAGGATACCACTTAGCTAAAAGTAGTCCGATTGTTTTGTTCTTTGTCCTAAAACTAGTTAAATGAATGAAAGAACTTTAACAAAAGAAAGTATGGTCCAATTGTGGTATCACTTTGTGTATTTAATTTATGATTAATTATGTTATAAATAAATCAGAGGTCTCTTTAAACATTAAACAATATAATGATTTGAGCGAATTCTTAATGATCACTTGTTTTAAATTATAAAAGGATATGACTCAACAAAAAATGGTCCGATCGGTTCATAACTTAATTCACTTAATTCATTCCTACGAACTTAGCGAATAAGTGCATATTTATTTAAAACTTTGAAGTACACAATCTTAACGTGCTTGGGTTCTTTGTCATAAACTAGTAATCAAATGAAAGTACTTAATTGAAGCAAATGCAAACCAATTACGGTTTCACTTTGTGCATTTAATTCATGATTACAAATTTAACAAATGAATGGGAGGTCTATTTAAACTTTAAATGACATAGCGAGTTGAGGATGTTCTTAACGAGAACTTATTTTAATTTAATAATAGGATATAACTTGACCATAAGTAGTCCGATTAGTTCATAGTTTGGTTCATTTGATTCATTCATACAAACATAGAGATTGAGTGCATATTTATTAATAAATTTGAAGTACATAGTTTTTACGGCCTCAGGTTCTTTATTCTTAGACCAGTTAAATGAATGAAAGGACTTAACAGAATAAAGAGTGGAACAATTGTGGTATCACTTTCTATATTTTATTTATGATTACAACCGTTATAAATAAATGAGAGGTCTTCTTAAAAGTTAAACGATATAATGATTTGAGCACATTGTTAACGAGCATCTATTTTCATCGAATAAAAGGATAGAACCTTACCAAAACTTGTTTGATTAGTTCATCTTTAGGCTTGTTTTTAATTCATTCTTACAAAATTTGTGAATGAATGTGAATTTATTTAGAACTTTGAAGTACACATTCTTGATGAGCTTGGGTTCTTTATCCTAAAACTAGTTAATCGAATGAAAGGATTTAACTTAAGAATGGGTGGTCTAATTACGATTTCACTTTGTGTAATTGATTTGTGATTACGAATGTAACAAATAAATGTGAGGTCTCTTTAAACAATAAATGATATAATGATTGAGCACATTTTTAATGAGAACTTGTTTTATAGAAAAGAATGATATAACTTGATTAAAAGTTGTCCGATCGGTTTGTTATTTAGTTTATTTGATTCATTCTTACGAACTTAGCGAATGAGTGTATATTTATTTAAATTTTTGAAGTACACATTATTGATGAGCTTGGTTTTTTGTCATAAAACTAGTTAAACAAATGATATGACATAATATAAGAAAGAGCAGTCCATTGCAATATCACTTTGTGTATTTGATTTATGATTAAAAATGTTAAAAATTAATGGGAGGTCTATATACATTAAATGATATAATTCTTCGAGCACATTCTTCACGAGCACCTGTTTTAATCGAATAAAGGAATGTCACTTTACCAAAAATGGTTCGATTGGTTCATCCTTTGGTTTGTATGATTTATTCTTATAAACTTAGCAAATTAGTGTGTATTTATTTAAATGTTTAAAGTACACATTCTTAACGAGCATTGGGTTCTTTATCCTAAAATTAGTTAAACGAATGAAAGAGTTAACATAAGAAAGTGAGGTCCAATTTTGGTATTACTTTTTGTATTTGATTTATGATTAAACACTTTACAAATAAACAATAGGTCTCTTTAAACATTAAATGGTATAATGATTTGAGTAACTTCTTAATGTGCAGTTGTTTTATTCGAATGAAGGATGTAACTTGACTAAAAGATATCCGATCGGATCATCAATTAGTAAATGAGTGCGTATTTATTTAACACTTTGAATCAAGATGGAATAGTTTTTGTGGTTCAATTCCAACAATGTATCCTTCTAAGCATAATTGGTTATGAAGGTCCACTTGTGCATGAGGTATGAAAATCTTATGTGGGATCCAGGAACATGGCATAGAAGAAATGCCAATAGAAAATCAAGCCCATGAAGTTAAAGATGAAGGCCCATAAAGCACATGGAAGGAAAACTTAAAGAAAGCCCATGGAACAAAGTGAAATCCGTCACATTTATTTATTATACAGAAATCAGGGCAAACCAAGCATTAAATGTGGCCTAGTAATCTGTTTTGACTTTGTACCGTCCCTAGGAATGGTTGGGAGTAATTATTTTACCTTTTATGACACCTAGAATGTTGTTTATGAACATTTATTTTGTATTGCCCTCTCAACTCCGAATTTGAATGTTGTAAGCCTAAAAATAGGCCTTTGCTATATTATAATGAAAGCTTTGCTTTGAATCAAAAAAATATGGTGATTGTTTATTGAGTGTGTGCCACTCCAAAAATCAAGTTTTGTTGAAGGTGTGCCCTTCCAAACCACTTATCCCTGGCTCATCTCTTCACTCTTGTGGGAGGTAGTTTCAGATGCCCATTTGCTTGTGAGCGCATCACTTACATTTGCAGGTCTCAGATAGTTCGTGAGCTGCAGTTCCTCGTGGAATCAGATTCTGTTCGTTTATTCTCTCTTGCTGCAACCCGCTGCGTCTCTTTTCCATTTTTATCATTTGGTATCAGAGCTTAAGATTCTTAACAAACTCCCATTCTAATCGAATAAAAGGATATAACATGACTAAAAGTTGTTTGATAGTTCGTCGTTTAGTAAGTTTAATTCATTTTTACAAACTTAGAGAATGGGTGAGTATTTATTTCTAACATTCAGGTACACATTCTTGATGAGCTTGGGCTCTTTGCCAAAGAGCGGTCCAATTGTGGTATCGCTTTACGTATTTCATTGATGATTATAAATGTTACGAATAAATGAGAGGACTTTTTAAATATTAAATAATATAATGATTTGAACAGATTCTTAATGAGCACTTGTTTTAATCATATTAAAGGACATAACTTGACGAAAGTGTTTGATCCATTTGTCATTTAGTTAATTTAATTCATTCTTACAAACTTTGGGAATGGGTGAGTATTTATTTAAAACTTAAAGTGCACATTCTTAATGAGCTTGGGTTCTTTGTCCTAAAACTATTAAATTGAATAAAAGCACTTAACTTTACAAGGAGCGGTCAAATTTTTGTTTCACTTTTTGTATTTAATTCATTATTACAAACATAAAAAATAAATAAGAGCATTTTTTAAACTTTAAACAATATAATGATTTTAGCACATTCTTAATAAACTACAGTTTTAATTAAATAAAATGATATAACTTGACAAAAAGTGGTTTATTTCCTTCGTTTTTTAGTTCATTTAATTTATTTATATGAATGTAGCGAATCAGTGTGTAATCATTTAAAACTTTAAAGTACACATTCTTTAGGTGCTAGAGTTCTTTATCCTAAAACTAGTTAAATGAATAAAACGACGTAAAATAAGAAAGTGCAGTCTAATTGTTGTATCACTTTGTCTATTTGTTTTATTATTACAAATATTACAAATTAATAGGATGTCTCTTTTAACTTTAAATGAAATAATGATTTGAGAACATTCTTAATTAGCACTTGTTTAAATTGAATAAAAGGAATTAACTTGACAGTAAGTGGTCCTATCATTTCGTCCTTTAGTTCGTTTGATTTATTATTACAAATGTAGTGAATCAGTGCGTACTTATTTAAAATATTGAAGTATTTATTTAGAACTTTTAAATACACAAATCTTTACAAACTTCGATTCTTTATGCTAAAACTAGTTAATCAAATGAGAGCACTAATGGAAGAGAATGCAAATTGCAATTTCACTGTATGCATTTAATTAAAAATTGCAAACATAACAAATAAATGAGAGGTCTCTTTAAACTTTATGCGATATAATGATTTGAATAAATTCCTAACAAGAACTTACTTTAATCGAATAAAAGGATATAACTTTAACAAAAGTGGTCCAATCTATTTATCATTTAGTTTATTTAAATTCATTCTTACGAATATAGCGAATCAATACCCTATTTTTATCATTGAAGTACCCATTCTTGACAAGCTTAGGTTCTTTATCTTAAAATTAGTTAAACGAATAAAAAGACTTTACAGAAGAAAGAGCGGTCCAATTGTAGTGTCACTTTTGGTATTTGACTTATGATTACAAATGTTATAAATAATTATGAGGTCTCTTTAAATATTAAATAATATAATGATTAGAGCACATTCCTAACGAGCACTTATTTTAATCCAATAAAAGGATATAACTTGACTAAAAGTGGTTTGATCAGTTCATCATTTAGTTCATCATATTCATTTGTATGATCTTAGTGAATGAGTGGTATTTATTTAAAACTTTAAATTACACATTCCTATCGAACTTTTGTTCTTGGTACTCAAACTAGTTAAACGAATAAAAGGACTCAATATAGGAAAGATCGGTCAAATTGTGGTATCACTTTGTGTATTTAATTTATAATTATAAATATTACAAATGAATGAAAGGTCTCTTTAAACATTAAATGTTATATAATGATTTGAGCACATTCTTAACAAGCACTTGTTTCAATTAAACAAAAAAATATAGCTTGACCAAAGATGGTCCAATTGGTTAGATATTTGGTTCCTTTGATTCATTCTTACAAACATAGTGAATTAGTGCGTATTTATTTAAAACATTGAAGTACACATTCTTAATGAACTTAAGTTATTTGTCCTAAAACAAGTTAAGCGAATGAAATGACTTAACTTAAGGAAAAGCGAACAAATTATTATTTTACTTTGTGCTTTCAATTCATAATTATAAACATAACAAATGAATGAGAGGCCTCTTTAAACATGAAACATTATAATGATTTAAGCACATTCTTAGCAATTACTTTTTTGAGTCGAATAAAATGATATAACTTGATCAAAAATGGTCTAATAAGTTTGTCGTTTAATTCATTTAATTCATTCTTACGAGCTTTGTGAATCAGTGTGTATTTACTTAAAACTTTAATGTATACATTCTTTATGAGCTTGAGTTCTTTGTATTAAGACTAGTTAATCAAAAGAAAGCATTTAAGGAAGAGCAAGCCAATTTTAATTTTTCTTTGTGCAATTAACTAATGATTATGATGGTAACAAATGAATGAAAGGACTTTTTAAACTTTAAAAGATATAATAGTTTAAGTACATTCTTAATGAGCATTTGTTTTAATCGAATAAAAGGATATATAACTTGACCAAAAGTAGTCCGATAAGTTTGTTGTTTAGTTTGTTTAAATCGTTCTTATGAGCTTAGCAAATTAGTGGGTATTTGCTTAAAACTTTATAGTACACATTCTTGACAAGCTTGAGTTCTTTGTATTAAACTAGTTAATCAAAAGTAAGCGCATAAGGAAGAGTGAGCCAATTATGATTTCACTTTGTGCATTTAAAATGATTATGAATATAACAAATAAATGGAATGTATCTTTAAACTTTAATAGATAAAATAGTTTAAGCACATTCTTATTGAGCACAAATGTAAAATTTAACAATTTAATAATTTGTTCACATTCTTAACGTACTTTAGTTTTAATCGATTAAATAATGAGCTTGGGTTTATTATCCTAAAACTACTTAAATGGATAAATAGACATAACAGAAGAAAGTGCGATCCAATTTTAGTATCACTTTGTGTATTTGATTTACAATTACAAACATTACAAATGAATACGAGGTCTCTTCAAACATTAGACAATATAATGATTTGAGAACATTTCTAACAAGCATTTGTTTTAATAAAAAAAAGATTAACTTAACCAAAAGTGGTATGATCAGTTCATCGTTTACTTCATCTGATTCATTCTTATGAACTTTTTTTATGAGTGCGTATTTATTTTAAACATTGAAGTACACATTCTTCATGAGCTTGGGTTCTTTGTTTCAAAACTAGTTAATTGAATGAAGGTAAGTTCTCAAAGAAGAGCGGACCAATTACGGTTTCACTTTGTGTACTTAATTCATGATTACAAATGTATCGAATGAATAGAAGGTGTCTTTAAACTTTAAACGATATAATGATTTGAGCACAATCTTAACGATTTGTTATTTTAATTGAATTAAAGAATATAACTTGACAAAAAGTGGGTTGATAAGATCATCATTTAGATCATTAAATTCATTCTTACGAACATGGCAAATCAGTGCATATTTGTTTAAAACATTGAAGTACCCATTATTGACGAGCTTGGGTCTTTGTCCTCAAAATACTTAAATAAATAAAAAAAACTTAACATTAAAAAAGTGGTCCAATTGTAGTATCACATTGTTTATCTAATTTATTATTAGAAACACCACAAATAAATGAGAGGTCTCTTTAAACATTAAATGATACAATGTTATGAGCACATTCTTAACGAGCACTTGGTTTGAGCAAATAAAATGATATAACTTGACCAAAAATGGTCCGTTTAGTCCATCATTTAGTTCATTTAATTTATGTTTACAAACATAGTGAATCAGTGCTTACTTATTGAAAACATTGAAGTACACATTCTTAACAATCTTTGGTTCTTTGTGCTAAAATTAGTTAAACGAATGAATGGTTTTAACATAAGAAAGAGTAGTCCAATTGCAGTATTACCTTGTGTATTTTATTTATGATAATAAATATTACAAATAAATGGGAGGTCTTTTTAAACTTTAAATGATAGAATAATTTGAAAACATTGTTAACGAGCACTTATTTTAATCAAATAAATAGATATAATGCTAAGACCTGATTTTTTTAGGATTTTTATTATTTTATTTCTTAATGTGTGCTACTGAAATTATAAGTTTTAATTGATATGGTTTCAAGGGGAGAATGCAATTTGGGCCACCATGTTTATTTATTGTTGGTTTTGGGGCTCAACTTGATCTTTTGTTTATGCAAGGAGAGTAAGATTAGGATTTCAATTCAATGTTTTGGAAGTCATTTTCCCTTAAGTATAAATTGCTCGGGTGAGCAAGGTATGACCATAGTGCACCGAATGATGTAGGTCTAATGGATTAAGTCATGTGAGAAGATATGTGTCCAGTGGACAATTTCAATGAGTATATGATCAAAATAGAAACCCTAGAGAGGGCAGATGAGTTTTTGAGTTGAAGGCCAAGCTTGTCAATGATTAGCTAGTGAATTGCCAGGATGCAATTCTTTTAAGGGGGAAGAAGGTTAATATCTCGGATTTTTCTAGGTTTCAAAAATTAAACACGTGGAAAATAAGGTGTTTAACCCATTGACCTTCTTAGTAGAATAACTTCTGAAATAGATTGAATTTGTAGTCGAACTAATGTGGTTAGAAAATAGACAAAAAGAGATTCGAAACTCTACCAAGAACACTAGAATTGGAGTTTGTATGAGTGAGATATGACTGTTTTAAGTCCTTTTTTAAGTCCGGTTAATTAAAGTGATGGAAATTAATAAAAATTAGCCCAATTCACCTAGTTGGCCCAACTTCTAGGCTGATTGGGGTTCCTAATCCCCATGTCTATAAATAGGGCTTCTTAGGGCTTAATTAAGGGGGGGGGGGGGGTTTAGCCGAGAGGAAAAGGGGAGGAGCCACTGGAGGAGCGTTCGAACGAGCTTGGCGAGAGGCATGGAGAGGAGCATGCATGAAGACCAGAAGACAAAGTGGTAGGATCACCATCTTAGTCCTTCAATCATGATTGGTGAAGGTGTTGCTGATAAATTGATACATAATTTTTATGAATAGTAAGACAATCCTATTAATGTACTTTTATAAATTAAAAAGGGGGGAGATTTGGTGCAGATGAGTTGTCGGATGGCTGGTCATCAGGCAGCCAATCTGTAGCCTATGTTCTCGCTTCCCTGTCAGTCCCCAGACTACAACCCACAACTCTGGAACTGGGTCTGTGGACCCGGCTCTGGCTCACCCACAAAAAAATGAAAACTGAACCAGGTCCGGTTCAATGGTTTAATAAACTATAAAAAATTCGTAAAAATTATCAAATAACTGAGATAGTATGTCAAGTTCCCTCACCAAGTATCAGACTGGGTAAAAATCCAAGAGGCCATAAAATGACTATTTTACCCTTATAGCTAATAGCAGTTTACTTACACGACTTAGGGGCTCTGGGTCAGAGGCCTATGAGTCAATTTAAAAATTAATAAAAATCCCTGTGATAGGAACGTGTGTACCCTAAATTTATGTCTAGCCACAAGATAGGGAAAAATCTCATTAAGTGGATAAGTGACTATTTTACCCCTAAGGTTAGGGTAAAACTATTAATTGATTCGGGGCTAGTTCAAGGGGTTTACGACCCCGTTAAATGGTAAGAAAATTAACTCTGGTCCATAACGTTAAGGATTACCCCAAGATTAGTTTTTGACTCATTAGGGTCCAAGAAAGTCCTCAATAAAATAATAAGAATACCCCTATGAGCAGACTGGCTTGCAATTACGAGAAAGGAATTAACTGGCAAATTTGATAATGGAACCTCTTAAGAGGTCAAAGACATTCCCATAATATAGAGGACCATTTCCAATGCCAAATAATTACCTTGATGCCCTTAGGTACAGGGTCACCTATTTTCATAAAATTTTAATCACCTAACCCAAGGAGGGTTAGGGCACGGGAGCGCAAACATTTCTAATATCATTATTGAGTTTGGTTCATGATATTACAATCTACTTGGACCTGTGTTGGTCCATATCATTTTTGTTGTTCTATGTTTTAATATTTACTATTGATGTTGTGATAGTAATTTATCACTAGCTTAAGATTAATGAAAGATTAATTAATGAGGTTAGATGACTTTGGAATAGGCGAGAACACCTAATCAAGATAAATGCTAGAATACCCTCAGAGAAGTCTGAGACAGTTCACATAAAAGCACATAAGAAAGAGTGGTTCAATTGTTGTATCACACTGTGTATTTGATTTATGATTATGAATCTAACAAATGAATGGGAGGTCTCTTTAAATTTTAATCGATATAATGATTAGAGTACATTCCTAACGAACTCTTGTTTTAAACGAATAAAAGGATATAAGTAGACCGAAAGTGGTATTATTGGTTAGTTATTTAGTTCGTTTGATTCATTCTTATGAACTTAGAAAATTAGTGTATATGTATTTAATAAATATTAGTATACACTCTTAGCGAGCTTGTCTTGTTTGTCCTAAAACTTGTTAAACGAATTAAAGAACATAACATAAGAATGAGCAGTCCTATTTCAGTTTCGGTTTGTGCATTTAATCAATAATTATGAATATAACAAATGATTGAGAGGTCTCTTTAAACATTAACCGATATAATGATTTGAGCACATTCTTAACGAGCAGTTATTTTAAATATATAAAAAGGATATAACTTGAATAAAAGTTGTCCGATTAGTATAGTGTTTAGTTTGCTTAATTCATTCTTAGGAACATAGCGAATCAGTGAGTATTTATTTGTAACTTTTATGTACATATTCTGGTCGATCTTGGGTTCTATCTCTTAAAACTAGTTAAGCAAATTAATGGACTTAACAAAAGAAAGAGCGGTCCTATTTTAGTTTTACTTCGTGCATTTAATTAATAATTACGAACATAACAAATGATTAGAAGGTCTCTTTAAACATTAAATAATATTATTATTTTAGCACATTCTTAATTAGCACTTATTTTAATAGAAAAAAAGAATATAACTTGACCAAAAGTCATCCGATTAGTACGCAATTTAGTTTGTTTAATTCATTCTTAGAAACTTAGCAAATTAGTGCATTATTTATAACATTGATGGACACATTCTTGACGAGCATGAGTTCTTTCTCTTAAAACTAGTTGAATGTATTAAAGAACATAACATAAGAAAGAGCAATCCAATTAGAGTGTCTCTTATCCATTTAATTTATAATTATGAATGTAATAGATGAATGAGAGGTCTCCTTAAACATTAAACAATATAATCTTAAATATTAAATAATATAATAATTTAAGCACATTCTTAACAAACACTTTTTAATCGAATAAAAAGGATTTAACTTGACCAAAGTGATCCAATCAGTTTATCATTTAGTTCCCTTAATTCATTCTTATGAACTTAGCGAATCAATGCATATATATATTTAAAACTTTCTAGTAGACGTTCTTGACGAGCTGGGTTCTTTGTCCTCAAACAAGATAACATAATGAAAGCACTTGACTTAAGGAAGAGCGGGCAAATTATGGTTTCACTTTGTGAATTTAATTCATGATTATGAACATAATTAATTAATGAAAGTTCTCTTTAAAATTTAAATTATATAATGAATGGAAGTTAGCTTTATATATTTGATCTATGATTACAGTCAATACAAATAAATGGAATGTCTTTGAACATTAAATGATATAATGATTTAAGCACATTCTTAACGAGCACTAGTTTTAATCGAATAAAAGGATATACCTTGATCAAATAAGGTCCGATCAGTTCATCGTTTAGTTTGTTTAATCCGTACTTACAAAGTTTCACATTCTTAACGAGCTTCAGTTCTTTGTCTAAAACTTGTTGAATAAATAAAAAGATTTAACATAAGAATTATGAATGTGAGGTCGATTGAAGCTTTAAATGATATATTGACTTGAGCACATTCTTAACGAGCACTTGTTTTAATAAAAAAGGAAGATATAACTTGACCAAAAGGCATCTAATTGGTATGTAATTTAGTTTGTTTAATTCATTCTTTGAAACTTAGCAAATCAGTGTGTATTTATTTATAACATTAATGGACACATTCTTGATGAGCTTTGGTTTATTCTCTTAAAACTAGTTAAACAAATTAAAGAACTTAACATAAGAAAGAGCAATCCTATTAGTGTTTCTTGTCCATTTAATTTACAATTACGAATGTAATAGATGAATGAGATGTCTCCTTAAACATTAAACGATATAATAATTTAAGTACACTCTTAATGAACACTTTTTAATGGAATAAAAAAGGATTTAACTTGACCAAAAGTGGTCCAATCAGTTAGTCATTTAGTTCCCTTAATTTATTCTTATAAACTTAGCAAATCTGTGCATATATATTTAAAACTTTCTTGACGAGCTGGGTTCTTTGTCTTCAAACAAGATAATATAATGAAAGCACTTGACTTAAGGAAGAGCAGGCAAATTATGATTTCACTATGTGAATTTAATTCATAATTATGAACATAATAATTTAATGGAAGTTCTCTTTAAAATTTAAATTATACAATGAATGGAAGATAGCTTTATGTATTTGATCTATGATTACAGTCAATACAAATGATTGAGATGTCTTCGAACATTAAATGATATAATGATTTGAGCACATTCTTAACGAGCACTAGTTTTAATCGAATAAAATGATATACCTTGATCAAATGAGGTCCAATCGGTTCGTTGTTTAGTTTGTTTGATCCATACTTACGAAGTTTCACATTCTTGACGAGCCTCGGTTCTTTGTCCTAAAACTAGTTGAATAAATAAAAAGACTTAACATAATAATTATGAACACGAGGTCAATTGAATCTTTAAATGATATATTGACTTGAGCACATTCTTAATGAGCACTTGTTTTAATATAGAAAAAGATATAGCATGACCAAAAGTCATCCAATTGGTATGTAATTTAGTTTGTTTAATTCATTCTTTGAAACTTAGCAAATCAGTGTGTATTTGTTTATAACATTGATGGACACATTCTTAATGAGCTTGGGTTTATTCTCTTAAAACTAGTTAAACAAATTAAAGAATTTAACATAAGAAAGAGCAATCCTATTAGTGTTTCTTATTTATTTAATTTATAATTATGAATGTAATAGATGAATGAGAGGTCTCCTTAAACATTAAACAATATAATGATTTGAGCACATTCTTAACAAGCACTTTTTAATGGAATAAAAAAGGATTTAACTTAACCAAAAGTGGTCCAATCAATTTGTCATTTAGTTCCCTTAATTCATTCTTATGAACTTAGCAAATCAGTGCATATATATTTAAAACTTTCCAGTAGACGTTCTTGACGAGATGTGTTTTTTGTCTTTAAACAAGATAATATAATAAAAGCACTTGAATTAAGGAAGAGCGGGCAAATTATGGTTTCACTTTGTGAATTTAATTCATGATTTTGAACATAATAAATGAACGGAAGTTCTCTTTAAAATTTAAATTATATAATGAATGGAAGATAGCTTTATGTATTTGATCTATGATTACAGTCAATACAAATAAATTGGATATATTCGAATATTAAATGATATAATGATTGAGCACATTCTTAACGAGCACTAGTTTTAATCGAATAAAAAGATATACCTTGATCAAATGAGGTCCGATCGGTTTGTCGTTTAGTTTGTTTGATCCATACTTACGAAGTTTCACATTCTTGACGAGCTTCGGTTCTTTGTCCTAAAACTAGTTGAATAAATAAAAAGACTTAACATAATAATTATGAATGCGAGGTCGATTGAAACTTTAAATGATATATTGACTTGAACACATTTTTAACATGCACTTGTTTTAATCGAATAACAGGATATAGTTTGTCAAAAAGTTGTTTAATTGGTTCATCATTTAATTTGTTTAATTCTTTCTTATGAATTTCTGGATTGAGGTTGTATTTATTTAAACTTTGAAGTACACATTCTTAACGAGCTTGGGTTTTTTGTTCAAAAACTAATTAAATGATTAAAAGGACTTAACACAAGAAATAGGGGTCCAATTATGGTATCACTTTGTGTATTTAATTTTTTATTACAAGCATCACAATTAAAAGGGATATCTCAATAAACATTAAATAATAGAATAATTTGAGCACATTCTTAATGAGCACTTATTTTAATAGAATAAAAAAATATAATTTGACTACAAGTAGTCCAATGAGTTCATTGTTAGGTTCATTTGATTCATTCTTACGAACTTAGTTAATGAGTATGTATTTATTTAAATCTTTGAAGTACACATTCTTGATGAGTTTAGGTTTTTTTCCTGAAACTAGTTAATCATATGTGTAAGTATTTATAAAAATAAAGTACACATTTTTAATGAGTATGGGTTCTTTGTCCTAAAACTTGTTAAATGAATTAACATAAGAAAGAACTATTTCAGTTTCAATTTGTGCATTTAATTAATAATTACAAACATTACAACTGATTGGGAGGTCTCTATAAATATTAAAAGATATAATGATTTGAGCACATTCTTCACGAGCACTTATTTAAATCGAATAAAATAATATAACTCGACCAAAAGTGGTCCAACCAGTTCGTTATTTAGTTTGTTTAATTCATTCTTATGAACTTTGTTAATTAGTGCATATTTATTAAAAGTTTGAAGTACACATTCTTGATGAGGTTGGGCTCTTTGTCTTAAAACTAGTTAATCTAATAAATGCACTTAACTTAAGGAAGAGCAGGCTAATTACAGTTTTACTTTGTACATTTAATTAATGATTACGAACATAATAAATGAATAGAAGGTCTCTTTAAACGTTAAGCAATTCAATGATTATAGCACATTCTTAACAAGCACTTGTTTTAAGCAAATAAAAAGATATAACTTAACAAAAAGTAGTCCAATTGGTTTGCTATTTAGTTCATTTGATTCATTTTTATGAACATAGCGATTCATTGCGTATTTATTTGAAAGCATTCAAGAACACATTCTTGATGAACTTTAGTTCTTTGTCCAAAAATAAGTTAAACAAATGAAAGAACTTAACATAAGAAAGAGCAGTCCAATTGTAGTAACACTTTATATATTTGATTTATGATTACAAACAATACAAATGAATGGGTGGTCTTTAAACATTAAATGATATAATGATTTGAGCAGATTCTTAACGAGCACTTGTTTTAATTGAATAAAATGATATAACTATTCTGTACACTACCTAGGGGCTAGGACATCTCCCACCATGCACTACATTCATTTTAGGACAAACTGATGGTTTATTTTAATTTTTGATAATTTCTTTTTGCGATGTAATAATCCGTAATCGGGGGATTTGATTCATGATTGTAACGGACAAGCTGATGGTTCGTAATCAGGGGGATTGATTGTAATGGACCAGCTGGTCCGTAATCAGGGGTATTTGATTGTAGTGAACCAGATGGTCCATAATCAAGGTGATTTGATTGTAATGGACCAGCTAGCGTGCCTCCCATAAAGGGGGTTGTCTTCCTCCTTGGATGTTTATGCAAAATTTAGAATTACTTCTCTTCTTCCTTCATCCGAACTTCTCTCCTTTCCCTTTCGTAAAGCTAGGTACTGTTTGTGTCCAATCTGGACACAACATTGGTATTAAATCCTCAATGGTCTACCATGCTGCGAGGCAAGCAGCCGGCGACTTTCCCAAGGCGCAGCCCAAGAATGAAGGAGAGAACATGGCGGACAACCCAAAACTAGTTACGGAACCAGCTGATCCCTCCATGCTCTCCCAGATTATGGCTAAACTCAAGCATCTCCGCGGTAGTTGTCCAACTTCAAAAATCCCCTACATCGTCACTTTTTGCCAAGCCACAGCCAGCGCCTTGAATCTTGCACCCCCTGCCTCCAAGCATTGTCCGCAAAGAGGTGCAACAGCCTGGGCATTCAGTCCGCTTTGGCACCTTCAATTAGCACAAAGAAGGTGGACATGCAGGCCGGGACATTCAGTCCTCTTCCCAACTTGGACTTCATTCATCAATAAGCTTTGTGCCTCAACGCACCCGGTGTCAAACTACTACCATGTGAGCATACTACACCGAGTTCATGAAGATCGCCAATCGCCTCCCTGATTGGAAGATGGAAGCCCTCCTGGGAATTTTTAAAAGGGGACTTAATCGAGAAATTTTGGATGAGATGCACCATTTTCCTTGCACTACGATGCGTGAGGTTATGCATCATGCGTGAATTGAAGAAGAGAACTTTGTCCAACAGTTATGATGAGGCCAACTGGACTCTTCTAGTTGGCCCCTAACCAGCCCAGAGCCCTTCACTACAACAGCGACCAGCCTTCCCAACCAGCTGTCTGTTTCGGCTGCTCCTCCTATACAGTGAAGGGCTCTGGCCCAGATGGAAAAGTGGCAATCGCAAGGCTTGTGCTTCATGTACGATGAGAAATTTGTACCAGTCCATCGATGTTCCATCCGAGGCAGCTTACTAGTCGATGAGGCCGATGAGGGGGATTATGAGCCAGGCCTGGATGCACTGCCCCTTTATGACAGTGTGCTGCCTGAGATTTCAGTCAATGCTTTTTCAGATGCCTTCACTCCTCGCACCATGTGTGTCCAAGGCCACCTCAAATAGCAGCAAGTGCCCATCCTTATCGACAGCGGCTCCACCTATAACTTCATCAAAGATATGGTTGCACAATGATTGGGGTGTTTCGTGTCACTCGAAGCCGTTTGACGTCTTGATCGGTGATGGCAAACACCTTCAGAGTGCAGGGGAGTGTGCACAGGCTTCATTATCTATCTAAGGCCATACCTTCACCACCAATTTGTTCTTTTTGCCCACAAAAGGGACGGACGTGGTGTTGGGAGTTCAGTGGCTTGAAGATCTTGGTGACATCGTATGGAACTTCTGCAACATGATCATGGACTTTGAGATGCATGGGGAGCGGGTGCACATCCAAGGTTCTCAACCAAATACTTTGCAGTCTGTCCAATTGGTGAGTTCCCTCTTTCGGTTTGCACCTCATGGAATATTCATTCAGTAATGTGCCACTATGGATGCGCACCAAGATAGCCTTTCGGAGGAACTACTTGCTCGATTGGTGGAGCATGAGGATGTCTTCGCTGAGCCTAAGAGACTACTGCCGGTGCGACCCCATGATCACCACATCCCTATCATTCCTAATGCATCACCCGTAAATGTCCGACCATACCGATACCCTCACATCTAGAAGGCAGAGATTGAATGCTTGGTAGCCGACATGCTCAAGTCAGGTATCATCCAACCGAGCACTAGTTCCTTCTCATCCCTGGTGTTACTTGTCTAGAAGAAAGAAAGGACTTGGCTGTTCTGTGTAGACTACCAGGCACTTAATGCCATCACCGTCAAGGATACGTATCCTATAATGGTGATTGAGGAGCTCCTTGATGAGCTGACCGGAGTGACCATCTTTAGCAAGCTTGATCCCTGTTCGAGGTATCATCAAATCCGAGTGTGGCCAGCCGATTTCCACAATACAGTCTTCTACACCCACAATGGCCACTTTGAGTTCTTGGTCATGCCATTCGGGTTGACCGATGCACCAACCACCTTCCAGAGCCTCATGAATGACTTATTCTGCACCTTCCTCTACCGATTTGTCTTGATCTTCTTCAATGATATAATTAATCTATAGCACATCATGGGTGGATAATTTGGAGCATCTCAGGTCTATCTTCTCTATTTTATGAGCTAATTCATTATTCCTTAAGTACTCGAAGTGCTCCTTTGGTAGTAACTAGGTGGAGTACCTTGGCCACATCATCTCTTGTGAAGGGGTTCCCACTCACCATTCAAAAAGTGACCTCTATGCTCTCATGGCCGACCCCCACTTGTGTCTGGGCACTCCGTGGATTCTTAGGCCTTACAGGGTATTACCGACACTTCATCAAATAGTATGGATTGATTGCTAGATCCCTCAGTGCCCTTCTCAAGAAGGGGAACCTTTAGATGGAAAGAGGTGGCCCAAGAAGATTTTGAGAGGCTCAAGCAGGCCATGGTGACTGCCCAAGTCTTGATTCTTCCAGATTTCAATCGCTCCTTTGTGGTGGAGGCAAATGCTTCTTATGCCAGTCTTGGTGTTGTTCTTCTTCAGGATGAGTGGCCTATTGCCTTTTTCAGCAAAAATCTTGCTGGATGCTCTTTGTCACTATCAGCCTATGAGACGGAGATGCTCTCTATAGTGCATGTAGTCACCAAATGGTGTCCTTACTTGCTTGGCCACCGATTCCTCATCTACAAAGACCATCAGCCTTTGAAGTATTTTCTTGAGCAACGGGTTTCAACTCCGGCATAGAAACGGTGGGTCATCAAGCTTCTTGGCTATGATTATGAAGTAGTATACAAGATGGGGGCGGAAAACACACTGCAGGATGCTCTCTCTCACCGACCTTCTAAGGGGTCTTCTATTGTGGTGTATATATACCCTCCTCTCCTTTCATACCGAAGTAGGGTGAGCTTACTTGGAGGACTCACCCACTCATGAGATCGTTACTCGTCTACAAGGCGACCTCGCTGCCCTTCCTTTCTTAGTGTGGCAAGATAAACTTCTATTTTGTAAGGGCCGATTATGGGTGCCGAATGCATATGACCTCCGATGGCGCATTCTCTCTCATTTCCATAACACACCATTGGCTGGCCATGAGTGTTCCTTCTAAACATACAAGTGGGTCCGTCAGAGCTTCTTATGTTAGGGTCTTCTGTGGGTGGTTCAGGACTATGTTGCTTCTTGCGATATATGTTAGTTGGCAAAGGCTGCCACCACATCACCTGCTAGGTTACTTCAGCCCGTTCTCAATTCCAACAAGGTTTGGGAAGATGTGTCTATGGACTTCATGGAGGCCTTTCCTATAGTATAGGGAAAATTGGTAATTTTGATGGTTGTGGATCGCTTGTCTAAGTATGCACATTTCTATGCCTTGGGCCACCCATTCACGGCCAAAATGGTGGCTGAGATCTATGTTTGTAAGATGGCAAGACTGCATGGCATGCCTTGTACCATTATTTTTGATTAAAACCGGATCTTCCTGTGTCAATTTTTGTGCGAGTTCTTTGCACTTCAGGGCACCAAAATTCATATGAGCACCACTTATCACCCTTAGATAGACAAACAGACTAAGGTGGTTAACCACTACATAGAGCAGTAGTTGCAGTGTTTCATGGGGCATTAGCCCCGCCGATGGCTTTAGCTCCTTCTTTGGGTAGAATGGTCATACAACACGGCTTATCATACGAGTGTGGGATTCACTCCTTTTGAAGGGGTTTATGGATGCCCTCTTCCTACTGTGTTGTCCTATATGCCTCACCGCACTTTCATGGCTGCAGTTTCTTATATGCTCTAAACATGGGACAAGGTTATCCGGTAGCTTAAACTCAATTTGACATTTGCTCAAAACAATATGAAGTAGGTGTATGATAAAAAGCATGCTGATTGGGAGTTCCATGTGGGCAATCTTGTTTATGTCTCAATGATTCCTCAGTGTTAGACCAGCTTATTCCAAGCTGACCATGCTAAGTTGGCTCCACATTACCATGACCCTTATTCCATTATCAAGTGCACCAGACCCGTGGCTTACCGCTTGGCATTGCCCATTGGATCATTGGTGCACCCGGTCTTCCATGTATCTCACCTCTGCCATTTTGATGGGGACCCTACCTATGTCTCTAGCACCCCGCATCAACCATTGATGGGGCTTCTAGAGTGCAACATACCCACACCCGACTCTATGTTTAACAATGGGTGCATCGTTTGTGTCGCATTGTCACTGAGGTACTCGAGGCTTAACAGGGTCAGCTGATGTACTAAAATAATGTTCAATTAAATATTTTTAAATCTTGAGTTGCAATCCTATATTGTGTTAATTTGTTACTTATTTGGGTTATTTATATCTTGAATAAATTAGTTGGGCCTCTGTTGTGCTTACATGTCCAAATTGGCTTCGATAGGATCTAACTAGAAGAGGAAATGAAGCCCAACTACCTAAAGTTATCTAAAATCAAGAATGGGATCCTAATGGTCTAAACATCTATTGAATAGTCGAACACAAACTTGTGGACTCATTGTATTTCAGATTTGCATCAAGAGAACCAAATTTGGTAAGAAGTAGATTTAGACAGATTGACAAAGCCATAGTATTTCGATTATATTTTTTTATATAAAATTTAGATTGATATGATTCTTGTGGTGTAGAAAGATGACTTCCGTGGATACAATCATTATTGCTAGAAGAAATTCATAATTCTGAAGATATATTGGTCAAATCTGACATGTAAAAGGACATCTAATTATTATCTGAGGCCAACATATGGAGGATCTTTTCACTAGTTGTGATTAATATGCACAAGGAAAGATAATGAGGCTAAATAGATAACTATAGGAAGACTAAAAGATACTTATTTGCTAAATAAATTATTAATTTAGAATCTAATCATTGTCAAAGAAGCAACCAATCAAGCGATTACTCAAGATGCAATCAAGGGATATAATTGGACCTTCCCCTTTAAAGCATCCCCATCTACTCCTATAAATAGGGGTGGACATGGTAGAGGCATCATGTCCTCCTCTTTGGATCTCTCTATCCTATTTTTCTTCTCATCTTTTGTACTTTTAATTTTTATTTTATTATAATGGCTTTCTAAGCTCTCTAGCTAAGGCTAAAAGTGATTTGTAATAATCTAATAAAGTTCTATTCATATTTCATTATTAGTTTCAAGTAAGTATTAGTTATTTGAAGTGATAGTTATTTAATATTTTTTATCTTTTTGTTTCTTTGTGATCTTAACACATAAGATGCTTGAAGGCTCTCCTTAATCTTGTTTGATTTTGATACACTACACTCTTAAAGAAATAAATTTTTTTATCCTTATCTATCTAAAGTATTTTTTATTTTTATTTTTATTTTTAATGTTCATATTATCTGGTTAGATACAATCTTTATTCAATTATAACTAAGATAACATGATAAATGAAGAACATCAGTAGATGTTACAATGACTTTTAATGTCTTAGTGTTTTATCTTATTATTTTTTTAACTCTTTATTACCTGAATACTCTCCTACTTTTTCTTTTCTAATCTTTCTTTACTCGTCTTATTTTGTAATTAATGTGATAGTCACACAAAGGCAATCCTTGTGGATTCAACCTTTCAAGACTACATCCACTTGTGCCCTTGCAAATAACTTTGGCTCAATTTGATGAATCAATAGTTTAGATATAACATCAGCCTCTTTAGGATGCCACTTGGATTCTTGAGGATGAATTCATAGAGTGCTACCCTACTTGGTCGCCTTGAGGACAAGGCAAAAGCGGACCATGGTGGAGTGTTGAGTATGCTATTTAGGGGTGGGACATCTTCCACCATGCACTACTTTCCATTTTAGGAACCTACTATATGAGGGTTTACTTTACTTTTTAGTAATTTCCTTTTGTGATGTAATAAGTCGTAATCAGGGGGATTTCATTGTAATGGAGTAGCTCATGGTCCGCAATTAGGGGGATTGATTGTAATGGGCTAGCTCGCCTGTAATCAAGGGGATTTGATTGTAACGGACCAGCTCGTCTGTAATCAGGGGGATTTGATTGTAACGAACCAGTAAGAGCGCCTCCCATAAAGGGGGGTTGTCTTCCTCCTTTTGTGTTTATGTAGAATTCAAAATTATTTGTCTTCTTCCTTTGTCCACACTTCTCCCCTTTTCCCTTGGTGAAGCTAGGTATCATTTGTGTCCGATCTAGACACAATAATAACTTGACCAAATGAGGTTCAATCGGTTTGTTGTTTAGCTCGTTTGATTCATTCTTACGAAGTAGACATTCTTAATAAGCTTGAGTTCTTTGTCCTAAAACAAGTTAAATGAATGAAAAGACAACATAATAAAGAGTGGTCTTATTGTGGTATCACTTTGTGTATTTAATTTATTATTACAAACGATATAAATGAATGGGAGGTTGCTTGAATGAAAGCACTTAACTTAAGGAAGAGTGGGAAAATTGTGGTTTCACTTCTTGCATATAATTCATTACTACGAACGTAACAAATGAATGAGAGGTCACTTTAAAAAATATAATAATTTAGGAACATTCATTACAAACACTTGTTTTAATCGAATGAAAGGTGGTCTGATTGGTTCATTGTCTAGTTCGTTTTAATACATTCTTATGAACTTAGCGAATGAAGGCATATTAATTCAAAACTTTGAAACACACATTCTTGACAAGCTTGATTCCATGGCCTAAATAAAGTTAATCAAATGAAATGGTCAGCCTAGAATAAGCTGTCGAATAACCTCATCCTGCATTTGGAGCATATAATCAACCTCAGCCACAGAATAGCAGTAAGGCACATTGGACAACACGGTAGGAAGAGGGCACCCATAAACTACCTCAAAGGGAGTGAATCCAGCCTTGGTATGATAGGCCGTATTATATGACCATTCCACCAATAGAAGGAGCTGCAGCCAACAGGGGGGCTGATCCCTGATAAAACAACACAAGTATTGTTCCAAGCAGCAGTTAACCACCTCTATCTGCCCATCTGTTTGTGGGTGATAGGTGGTACTCATAAGAAGCTTGGTACCCTGAAGTGCAAAGAACTTACACCAAAACTAAGAGAGGAAGATCCGGTCTTGATCAGAAACAATAGTGTGAGGCATGCCATGCAATTTAGCTATCTCGCAAACATATTTTTGAGCAACTGTTTTGGCATGAATGGATGGCCCAAAGCATAGAAATGCACATACTTGGACAAGTGATCCACAACCACCAAAATCACTGATTTGCCCTGCACTATGGTCAAGGCTTCTACAAAATCCATAGACACATCTTCCCAAACTTTGTCGGGAATGGAAAGGGGCTGCATTAGCCCAACAAGTGATGTAGTGGCAGCGACGTTACATGCAGTAACATAGTCCTGAACCGTCCTCCGAAGGCCCTGCAACAAGAAGCTCTGATTGACCGGCTTATATGTTTGGAAGGAACCCTCATGGCCAGCTAATGGTGTGTCATGAAAATGAGAGAGAATGCTCCATCGGAAGTCATCTTACCACACAAAGAAAGGAAGGGCAGCAGGGTCACCTTGTAGATGAGTAACCAACTCATGTGTGGGTGGGTCCTCCAAGGAAGCTCACTGTAACTATGGTAGGAAGGGGCAAGAGGGTATAGACAATGCAAGACAAGATCCCTTAGAAGGTCTAGGGAGAGAGAGCATCTAACATCATGTTTTCTACCACCTTGTATACTAGCTTATAATCATAGCTGAAAAGCTTATTGACCCATCGTTGTTGTGTTTGAGATGATACCCACTACTAAAGAAAGTTCTTCAAGTGCTGATGATCTGTGTGGATGAGGAAGTTGCGGCCAAGCAAGTAGGGCCCATTTAGTGACTCCATGTATTATGGCGAGCATTTCTTTCTCATAGGCTGATAATGATAAAGAGTGGCCAGCAAGAGTTTTGTGGAAAAAGGCAATCGGCCACTCATCCTAAAGCAGAACGGCACCATGACCCACATCTGAAGCATCCATCTCCACCACAATGGAACAACTGAAAACTGGAAGAACCAAGTCTGGGACAGTCATCATAGCCGCTTCAGCCTCTCAAAGGCCTCTTGAGCCGCCTCTATCCAAGTAAAGGGCCTCCTTCTTGAGGAGGGCAGTGTGGGGACTAGCAATTGTCCCATAGTGACTGATGAAATGCCGATAATGCCCTATAAGGCCTAAAAAGTTATGGAGTGCCTGGACATAGGTGGGGGTCGGCCATGAGACCATAGCAGCCACCTTTGATGGGTCAGTGACAACCACTTCATGAGAGATGATGTGGCCGAGGTACTCCACCTGTTTACTGCCAAAAGAGTACTTTGAGCGCTTAAGGAATAATGAATTAGCTTGTAAAATGGAGAGGACAGACCTAAGATACTCCAAGTGATCCACCCATGATGTGCTATAGATCAAAATATAATTGAAGAAGACCAAAGACGAATCAGTAGAGGAATAGGTGGAATAAGCCATTCATGAGGCTTTGGAAGGTGGCTGGTACATTGATCAGCACAAACAACATGACCAAGAACTCAAAATGTCCATTATGGGTGTGGTAGTCATCTTGTGGACATCGGCTGGCTGCACACAGATTTGATGATAACCTGATCGAAGATCAAGCTTGCTGAAGACGGTCGCTCCAGCCAGTTTATTGAGGAGCTCCTCAATCATTGGAATAGGATACTTATCGATGATAGTAATGACATTTAGTGCCTCGTAATCCGCATAGAACCGGCAAGTGTCATCCTTCTTTTGGACAAGTAACACTGGTGAAGAGAAGGAACTAGTGCATAGTTGGATGATACCTAACTGGAGCATGTCAGCCACCAAGCGCTCAATCTCCGCCTTTTGGATGTGAGGGTATCGATATCGTCTAACATTTGTGGGTGAAGTACTAGGGATGATAAGAATGTGGTGATCATGGGGTTGCACTGGAGGTAGCCCATTAGGCTTAGCAATGACATCCTCATGCTCTGTCAAGAGAGCAAGTACTCCAAAAGGATTCCATGGTGCGAGCTGCATGCTGTTGAAGGAAAATTCCCTGAGGTGCAAACCGATAGAGGGAGCTCACCAATTGGTAGACTGCAAAGTGCCCTGTTGAGAACCATGGATGCACATCCGCTGCCCATGCACCTCAAAGTCCATGACCATGTCGCAGAAGTTCCATACGACATCGCCCAGCTCCTGAACCCATTGGACTCTAAACATCATGTCTATCCCTTTTGTGGGCAGCAAGAACAAATTGGTGGTGAAGGTATGGTGCACACACCCCAGTGCTCCAAAGGTGTTTGCCATGGCCAATCAAGATGTTGAACAGCTTCCAATCTGATATGAAGCACCCCAATCATTGGGCGACCTTATTATTGATGAAGTTATGGGTGGAGCCACTGTCGATAAAAATTGCCACTTCCTGCTACTTGAGGTGGCCTTGGAGGCACATAGTGCGAGGAGTGAAGGCCCTTGAGAAGGCATGCACCAAAATCTCAGGTAGCACACTGTCATAAGGGGGCAATGCATCCTGGTCTGGATCATAATCCTCCTCATCTGCCTCCTCGACAAGAAGGCTGCCTCCGATGGAACATCGGTGGCTGGATACAAACTTCTCATTGCACTTGAAGCACAAGCCCTTTGATCGCTGCTCTTCCATAGAGGCCAGAGTGAGGCAGTGTATAGGAGGACCAGTTGAGATGGATGGCTTGTTGGGGCGGTTGGTGGGAGGGCTGGTTGCTGCGGTAGGAAACAGCGCTGGGCTTTTTGGGGGCCAAGAGAAGAGCCCAATTGGCCTCCTCGTCACTGTTGGACTAGCTTCTCTTCCTCAATTTGTGCATGACACATGACTTCATGCATCGACATACAAGGAAAATGACGCATCTCATCTGAAATTTCTGATTTGAGCCCCCTTTCAAAAGTTCTAATGATGGATGCTATTGGCCAATCAGGGAGGTGATTTGCAATCTTTATGAACTAAGTGTAGTATGCTTGCACAGTAGTGGCGCAGGGTGGACTGCATCTCATTGAAATCTTAGAATTCATTGGGTCCAAATTGGACATAAAGCTCATCAGCAAATGAAGTCCAAGTTGGGAAGGGGACCTCCTTCTCGAAGCTCTAAAACTAAACGGAAGTATCGCCATCTAGATGGAACGTGGCTATGCGCAACCATTCAGCCTCAGAGTGAGTTCACTGGTAGGTGAAGAATTTCTCCACCTTGTAAACTATCCACCGGTTCTTCATCTCCATTGTAGCATGGGAACTGAAGATGAGCCAAACGTGGGTTCATTGCCCTATAATAGTTAATCAAATGAAATCACTTAATTTAAGGTAGAATGGGCAAATTTTGTTTTCACATTGTGCATTTCATTCATGAATAAATGTACATAAGAAATAAATGTGTGGTTTCATGTTGTGTCCGAATTGGACACAAACAATACCTAGCTTCACGAAGGGGTTAGGGGAGAAGATTGGATGAAGGAAGAAGAGAAATAAATCTGAAATCTGCCATAAACGTACAAGGAGGAAGACAACCCCTTTTATGGGAGGCAGCTAGCTGGTCCATTGCAATCATGAACAAAATCCCCCTGATTACACTTTATTACATCACAAAAGGAAATTACCCAAATGTAAAGTAAACCTTGATATAGAAGGTCCTAAAATGGAAAGTAGTGCATGGTAGGGGAGATGTCCTACAGCATACACAACATCTTATTAAAATTTCAACAATATAAGTATTTTAGTACATTCTTAATGAGCACTTATTTGAATCGAATAAAGGATATTACTAGACAAAAAGTGGTCCAATCAGTTTGTTGTTTAGTTTGTCTGATTTATTCTTACAAACTTAACGAGTGAGTGTGTATTTATTTAAAACGTTGTAGTACACATTCTTAGCGAGCCTGGGTTCTTTGCCCAAAAACTAGTTAATCGAATAAAATTTCTTACCATAAGGAACAGCGGGCTAATTATGGTTTCACTTTCTACCTTTTATTCTTGATTATGAACATGACAAATAAATGAGAGGTCTTTTCAAACTTTAAATGATATATTAATTTGACTATCTTGTTAATGAGCCCCTGTTTTGATTAACTATAAGGATATAACCTGACAAAAAGTAGTCCAATTGGTTCATTGTTTAGATCGTTTTATTCATTCTTATGAACTTAACGGATGATTACGTATTTATTTAAAACTTAGAAGTGCACATTCTTGACGGCTTGTTATCTTTTCCCTAAAACTAGTTAATCGAATGAAAGCACTTAACTTAAGGAAAGCGGGCAAATTGGTGTTGCACTTGGTAATTCATGATTGGGAATGTAGGAAATGAATGTGAGGTGTCTTTAAACGATATAATAATTTGAGCACATTTTCAATGAGCTCCTACATTAAACATATAAAAGGATATAACTTTATGAAAGTTGTCTAATTGTTTCATCATTTAGTTCATTTAATTAATTCTTACAACCTTAGCGATTCAATGCATATTAATTTTAATTTTTGAAGTACACATTTGTGACAAGTTTGAGTTCTTTGTTCTAAAACTAGTTAATCGAATTGAAGCACTTAACCAAAGGAACAATGACCAATTGCGGTATCACTTTGTGTATTTAATTTATGATTACCAATGTAACAAATAAATGAGAGGTCTCTTTAAAGTTTGAACGATATAATGATTTAGGCACATTCTTAACGAGCACTTGTTTTAATCGAATAGAAGGATATAATAACCTGACTAAAAGTGGTTTTATCGGTTCATCTTTTAATTTGTTTGATTCATTCTTACATACTTATCAAATGAGTACATATTTATTTAGAATATTTAAGTGCATATTCTTGACGAGCTTAGTTCTTTGTTCTATAACTATTTGATTAAATATGGGCACTTCCCTAAGGAAGAGTGGGCTAATTACAGTTTCACTTTGTGCATTTAAGTCATGATGATGAATGTATGAAATGAATGAGAGGTTTGTTTAAACTTAATATGATATAATGATTTGACCACATTTTTAACGAGCACCTGAAATCAAATCAAAGGATCTAACTTAACAGTCTGATTAGTTCGTTTGTTTGATTCATTCTTACAAACTTAGCGAATTGGTTCGTATTTATTTTTAACTTTGTACTACATATTCTTAACGAGCTTGGGTTATTTGTCCTATAATTCGTTAATCGAATGAAAGCACTTAACTGAAGGAAGAGTGGGCAAATTGCAGTTTCACTTTGTGCTTTTCATTCATGATTAGGAACGTAATGAATAAATGCAAGGAATCTTTACACATTATATGATATAATGATTTAAGAACATTCTTAACTACTACTTGTTTTAATTAAATTGAGCAATAGTGGTCCGATTCATTCATTTTCTAGTTCGTTCAATTTATTCTTACAAACTTCGTGAATGAGGCATAATAATTTAAAACTTTGAAGCACACATTCTTGACGAGCATAGTTCCTTCTCATAGAACTAGTTAAATAAATAAAAGCACTTAACTTAAAGATGAACGGGCAAATTGCTATTTAATTATGTACATTTAATTCTAGATTCTAAATGTAACAAATAAATAGGTGATCACTTTAAACCTTAAATGATATAATGATTTGAGAACATTCTTAACGAACACCTATTTTGATCGAATAAAACGATATAACTTGATAGAAAATGGTCCATTCAGTTCATTGGTTTAGTTCGTTTGATTCATTGTTACGAACATCGAGTGAGTGTGCATTCATTTAAAACATTGTAGTGCACATTCTTGACGAGCCTGGGTTCTTTGCCTTAAAACTAGTTAATCAAATGAAATCACCTAATTTAAGGAAGGGTGAGCCAATTACAGTTTCACATTGTGTATTTTATTCATGATTACAAATGTAAAAGTAAATATAAGGTCTCATTAAACTGTAAATAATATAATGATTTTAACACATTCTTAATGTGCTCCTATTTTAATTGAATAAAAGGACATAACTACACCAAAAGTGGTCCAATGGGTTTGTCATTTAGTTTGTTTGATTCAATATTACAAACTTAGGAATGAGTGCCTATTTATTTAAAACATAGGTACACGTTCTTGATGAGCTTGGGTTCTTTACGCTAAAACATGTTCATCGAATGAAAGCAATTAAGGAAGAACAGCAAAATTGTGGTTGCACTTAGTGTATATAATGCATGATTACCAATGTAGGAAATGCATAGTTGGTCTCTTTAAACTTTAAACGATATAATAATTTAAGCACATTCTTTATAAGCTCCTACTTTAATTATATAAAAAGGTTATAACATGACTAAAGTTATCAGATTGGTTTGTCATTTAATTTATTTAATTAATTCTTATGACCTTAGTGAATCAGTGCGCATTAATTTTTAACATTGTAAGTACACATTCGTGACGAGCTTGAGTTCTTTGTTAAAAAACTAGTTAATCGAATGAAAGCACTTAACTTAAGGAAGAGCTCCTAATTGCGGTATCATTTTGTTTATTTAATTTATGATTACTAATGTGACTAATGAATAGGAGGTCTGATGTGAATCGAGATGGTATAGTTTTTGTGGTGAAATCAGCTGATGAAGAAGAAAAGTTCAACTTCATGGTTCAATTCCAACAATGTATCCTTTTAAGCATAATTGGTTCTCAAGGTCCACTTGTTCATGCACTCTTAAGGGATGAAAATCTTATGTGGGATCCGAGCATGGCATAAAAGAAAGGCAAATAGAAAATATAGCCTGAGAAATTAAAGATGAAGGCCCATAAAGCACATGGAAGGAAAAGTTAAAGAAAGCCCATGGAACAAAGTAAAATTCGTCATATTTATTTATGGTACAGAAATTAGGGTCAACCAAGCATTAAATGTAGGCTAGTAATCTGTTTTGACCTCCTACCTTCCCTAGGAATGGTTGAGAGTAGTTATTTCACCTTTTATTACACCTAGAATGTTGTTTATGTGCATTTATTATGTATTGCCCTCTCAGTTCCGTATTTGAATATTGTAAACCTATAAAATAGGCATTTGTTATATTGTAATAGAAGCTTTGTTTTGAATCCATTGTTTGTTGAGTGTGTGCCACTCCAAAAATCAGGTTTTGTTGAAGGTGTGCCCTTCCAAATTACTTGTCCCCTGGCTTATCTCTTCACTCTTGTGGGAGGTAGATTCATATGCCCATTTTCTTGTGAGTGCATCACTTGCATTTGGAGGTCTCTGACAGTTCCTGAGCTGCAGTTCCTCGTGGAATCGGATTCCGTTTATTTGTTCTCTCTTACTGCAACCTACTGCGCCTCTTTTCCTTGTCCATCATTTGGTATCGGAGCTTGAAATTCGCTTCCTGACTCCATATATGTTGACAAAGAGACCCATTGCAGTTGAAGATTTGAACATCGATAATATCTGAGAGGATGTTGCCGAACTGCGTAGAGCTGTGGAGTCTTTATCTCAAAAGTTCTCCCAACAGTTTATCTTTCTTTCTCATGATGAAGAATATCCATTTAACGATCATTCTAATGAAGAGGTATGTAAACCGGTTCTCATTAAGCAAGACGGAGTAGATTTTGATCTTCCTCCCATCTATAACGATGAGTTTTCCCCTACAATATTTCCTCCCTCTATCCTTTCTTTTCATTTTTCTACACAATCCTTCATTGGTCTTCCATTCACTGAACCTACTGTCACATGTATGTTATTTGACATTCCAATTTACACTCCATATGTTCCTCTTATTCAGTCAATGCTGGAAGACATATATGTTGTTCTAATCTATACATCTTTACTCTCTTGTCTTCTTGAAAAAATTCCACCTTCTCATTTAGAACTTGGATATGTTGTCACTGCCTCCAATAGTTGTGTTTATGCCCTCACTTTAAACTCAAGGTTGAGTTTTTTCTAACCAGAGAAGAATGATATGAATCGAGATGGAATAGTTTTTGTGGTGAAATCAGCTGATGAAGAAGAAAAGTTCAATTTCATGATTCAATTCTAACAATGTATCCTTTTAAGCATAATTGGTTCTGAAGGTCCACTTATTTATACACTCTTAAGGGATGAAAATCTTATGTAAGATCCAGGAGCATGGCATAGAAGAAAGGCTAATAGAAAATATAGCCTGAGAAGTTAAAGATGAAAGCCCATAAAGCACATGGAAGGAAAATTAAAGAAAGCCCATGTAACAAAGTGAAATTCGTCACATTTATTTATGGTACAGAAATTAGGGCCAACCAAGCATTAATGTAGGCTAGTAATCTATTTTGACCTCCTACCTTCCCTAGAAATGGTTAAGAATAGTTATTTCACCTTTTATTACACCTAGAATGTTGTTTATGTGCATTTATTTTGTATTGCCCTCTCAATTCCGAATTTCAATGTTGTAAGCCTATAAATATACATTTGCTATATTATAATAGAAGCTTTGTTTTGACCTCCTACCTTCCCTAGAAATTAGGGCCAACCAAGTATTAAATATAGCCTAGTGATCTATTTTGACCTCCTACCTTCCCTAGGAATGGTTGAGAGTAGTTATTTCACCTTTTATTACACCTAAAATATTGTTTATGCGCATTTATTTTGTATTGCCCTCTCAATTCCGAATTTGAATATTGTAAGCCTATAAATAGGCATTTGTTATATTCTAAGAGAAGCTTTGTTTTGAATCCACTATTTATTGAGTGTGTGCCTCCAAAAATCAGGTTTTGTTGAAGGTGTGCCCTTCCAAACCAAGTCCCTGGCTCATCTCTTAACTCTTGTGGGAGGTAGATTCAGATGCCCATTTGCTTGTGAGCGCATCACTTACATACCTCTTCATTAGAAGGATCATTAAATTGATATTCTTCATCATGAGAAAGAAAGATAAACTGCTAGGAGAACTTTTGAGATAAAGACTCCACAGCCTTACGCAGTTCGGCAACTTCCTCTCAGATATTATCGATGTTCAAATCTTCAACTGCAATGGGTCTCTTTGTCAACATCTATGGAGTCAGGAAGCGAATTTCAATCTCCGATACCAAATGATGGAAAAGGAAAAGAGGCACAGTAGGTTGTAGCAAAAGAGAACAAACGAATGGAATCCAAATCCATGAGGAACTGTAGCTCACGAACTGTTGGAGACTTCCAAATGCAAATATGCGCTCACAAGCAAATGGGCATCTGAAACTACCTCCCACAAGAGTGAAGAGATGATGAGCCAGGGATAAGTGGTTTGGAAGGGCACACCTTCAACAAACAATCATCATATTTTTTGATTCAAAACAAAGCTTCTATTACAATATAGCAAATGCCTATTTATAGGCTTACATCATTCAAATTCGGAATTGAGAGGGCAATACAAAATAAATGCGCATAAACAATATTCTAGGTGTAATAAAACGTGAAATAACTACTCCCAACCATTCCTAGGGAAGGTAGGAGGTCAAAACAGATTACTAGCCTATATTTAATGCTTGGTTGGCCCTAATTTTTGTACCATAAATAAATGTGACAAATTTCACTTTGTTTCATGGGCTTTCTTTAACATTTCCTTCCATGTGCTTTATGGGCCTTCATCTTTAACTTCTCATGGTATATTTTTTATTGACCTTTCTTCTATGCCATGCTCCTGGATCCCACATAAGATTTTCATCCCTTAAGAGTGCATGAACAAGTGGACCTTGAGAACCAATTATGATTAAAAGGATAAATTGTTGGAATTGAACCATGAAGTTGAACTTTTCTTCTAAATCAGTTGATTTCACTACAAAAACTATTTCATCTCAATTCACATTAAGGTCTCTTTAAACATTAAACGATAAAATAATTTGAGCACATTCTTAACAAATACTTGCTTTAATTGAATAAAAAGATATAACCTGACCAAAAATGGTCCGATCTCTTTGTCCTTTAGTTTGCTTGATTCATTCTTACAAAGTTCATGAATGAGTACATAATTATTTAGAACATTTAAGTACACATTATTGGCGAGCTTGGGTTCTTTTGTTCCATAACTAGTTAACTGAATGTGGGCTCTTAATAGTGGGCCAAATAGGGTTTCACTTTGTGTATTTAAGTCATGATGACGAATACAAGAAATGAATGAAAGGTCTCTTGCAACTTTAAACGATATAGTGATTTGAGCACATTAATCATAAACACCTATTTTAATCAAATAAAAATATATAACTCGACCAAAATTGATCCGATTGGTTTGTTGTTTAGTCCATTTATTTAATTCTTACACCCTTAGTAAATTAGTGTGTTTTAATTTTTAACTTTGAAGTACACATTTGTGATGAGCTTGGGTTCTTTATCGTAAAACTAGTTAATCGAATGAAACAACCTATCTTAAGGAAGAGCGGAAAATTGTGGTATCACTTTATTTATGTAATTTATGTTTGCGGAAAATTGTTGTATCACTTTATTAATGTAATTTATGATTACCAATGTAAAAAACGAATGAGAGGACTCTTTAAACTAAAGGATATAATGATTTGACCACGTTTAAATCCAATCAAATGATAACTTGACAAAAAAATTGGTCCAATTGGTTCATTGTTCTTTTCATTTAATTCATTTATTACGAACTAAGCAAATGAGTATGTACTTATTTAAAACTTTGACATACAGATTCTTGGCAAGCTCAAGTTCTTTGTCATAAAATTAGTTAATCGAATGAAAGCATTTAACATATGCAAGAGAGGGCAAATTGGTGATTCACTTTGTCTATTTCGTTCATGATTAGGAATGTAGTAAATGAATGAGAGAACTCTTTAAACTATATAATGATTTGAGCACATTTTCAACGAGCTCCTCATTAAATCAAATAAAAGGATATAACTTGACCAAAAAGGGTCCAATTGGTTTTTTGTTTATTTTATTTATTTAATTCTTACAACTATAGTGAATCAATCTGTATTAAATTTTAACTTTAAAACCACATAACTTATGGAAGTGCAGTGAATCAGTGTGTATTTATTTAATTCTTACGTCACGAGTTGGGGTTCATTGTCCTAAAACTTGTTAAACTTATGAAACCACATAACATATGGAAGTGCGGCAAATTGCGGAATCACTTGTTTAATTCATTTACCAATGTAAAAAATGAAGTGGAGGTTTTTTTAAATTTTAAATGATATAATAATTTCACCACATTCTTAATAGGCACTTTTTTCATTGAATAAAAGGATATAACATGACCAAAAGTAGTCTAATTGGTTTGTCGTTTAGTTCCTTTGATTAATTTATGACGAACTTAGCAAATGAATATATATTTATTTAAATGTAGGCATACACATACTTCACGAGCTTAGGTTCTTTGTCCTAAAACTAGTTAATCGAATAACAATACTAAACTTAAGGTAGAGTAGGCTTATTACAGTTTCACTTTGTGCATTTTATTCTTGATTCCGAATGTAACAAATAAGTGTCATGTCTTATTAAACTTTAAACGATCTAATGATTTGAGCACATTCTTAATAAGCACTTGTTTTAATCAAATAAATGGATATAAGTTGACCAAAAGTGGACTGATCAGTTTTTTGTTTAGTTCATTTGATTGATTCTTACGAACATACCTAATGAGTATGCATTTACATAAAACTTTGAAGCAGAGATTATTAACGAGCTTAGGTTCTTTGTCATAAAACTAGTTGATCGAATAAAAGCTCTTAATAAATAAAAGCGGGCAACTTGTGGTTTCACTTTGTACATTAAATTAAACATTACAAATGTAACAAATAAATTGGAGGTCTCTTTGTATTTTAAACAATATAATGATTTGAGCATATTTTTAACGAGATCCTATTTAAATTGAACAAAAGTATATATCTTGACCAAAAGTGGTCTTATTGGTTTGTTGTTTAGTTCGTTTAATTAATTCTTACGACCTTAGCGATTCAATGTGTACTAATTTGCTACTTTGAAGTACACATTCTTGACGAGCTTGAGTTCTTCTTCTTAAAATAAGTTAATTGAATGAAAGCGCATAACTTGAGGAAGAGTGGCTTATTCCAGTATCACTTTATGTATTTAATTTATTATTACAAACATAACAAATAAATTGGAAGTCTCTTTAAACTTTAAACGATATAATAATTTGAGCATATTCTTAACAAGCTCTTATTTTAATCCAACAGAAGGATATAACTTGACTATAAGTTGTATGCTCAGTTCATCGTTTAGTTCATTTGATTCATTCTTACAAACTTAGCAAATGAGTTTGTATTAATTTTAAGCTTTGAAGAATTTATTATCGATAAGGTTGAGTTCCTTGTCCTAAAACTAGTTAATCGAATGAAAGTACTTAATGTAAGGAAGAGTGGGCAAATTGCAGTTTCACTTTAAACAATAGATTGTTTTAAGCACATTCTAAACGACCTCCTATTTTAATTAACTATAAGAATATAACTTGAGAAAAAGTGGTTTGATCAAGTTGTCATTTAGGTCGTTTAATTCATTCTTATGAACTTAGCGAATGAGTATTTAAAACTTTGAAGCATGTATTCTTGACAAGCATATGTTTTATGCCCTAAAATTAGTTAATCAAATAAATGCACTTAACTTGAGGAAGTGCAGGTAAATTACGATTTCACTATGTGTATTTAATGCATGATTACAAACATAAGACATAAATGGGAAGTCTCTATAAACTTTAAACGATATAATAATTTGAGTCCATTCTTAATATGCTCTTATTTTAATAAATTAAAAAGTGGTTTGATTAATTTGTCCTTTACTTCATTGAATTAATTCTTACGACCTTTCCAAATCAATGTATATTAATTTTTTACTTTGGAAGTATACATTTGTGACGAGCTGGAGTTCTTTATCCTAAAACTAGTTAATTGCTTGAAAGCACTTAACTTAAGTAAGAGTGGACAATTGTGGTATCACTTTGTATATTTAATTTATGATTACAAATGTAACAAATAAATGGGAGGTATATTTAAACATTAATCTATATATATTAATTGGTGTACATTCTTAATGAGCACTAGTTTTAATCGAATATAAGAATATACCTTGACCAAAAGTGGTCTGATTGGTTTCCTGTTTAGTTTGTTTGATTTATTCTTATGAACTTAGTGAGTGAGTGTGTATTTATGTAAAATATTGAAGTACACATTTCTAACAAGCCTAGGTTCTTTTCCATAAAACTAGTAAATTGAATGAAATTTCTTATGGAATAGTGGCCTACTTATGGTTTCACTGTGTGCATTTCGTTCATGATTACCGACATAGCATATGAATGAGAGGTCTCTTTAAACATTAAATGATAAAATGATTTGAGCGTATTCTTCACAACTTCCTATGTGAACAACTTCATGTTATTATCGACGAGGTTGAGTTCCTGGTCCTAAACTAGTTAATCAAATGATAGCACATAACTTAAGGAATAGCAAGCAAATTGCGGTTTCACTTTGTACATTTAATTCAATATTTTGAACATAACAAATAAATGAGAGGTGTCTTTAAACTTTAATTGATATATTGATTTGCTCACATTCATAACGATCTCCAATTTTAAGTGAATAAAAGGATATAAATGAACCTAAAGTGGTCTGATCGGTTCATCATTTAGTTCGTTTGATTAATTATTAAGTACTTAACAAATGGGTGCATAGACATTTAAAACTTCTAAGTACATATTCCTCACGAGCTTAGGTTTTTTGTCCTAAAACTATTTGAATGAAAGCACTTAATGTCAGGATGATTGGGCCAATTACAGTTTCACTTTGAGCATTTCATTCTTGATTAAGAACGTAACAAGTAAATGCAAGGTCTCTCCACACTTTAAACTATATATGGATTTGAGAATATTCTTAATGGGCTCATGTCTTAATAAAAAAAAATGATATATCTTGACCAAAATTTGTCTAATTAGTTAGTCATTTAGTTTGTTTTATTCATTTATTATGAACTTAGAAAATGTGTCCGAATTTATTTAAAACTTTGGAGTACACATTCTTGACTAGCTTGGGTATTTTGTCCTAAAACTAGTTAATCAAGTCAAAACACTTAACTTAAGGAAGAGTGGGCAAATATCGGTTTCACTTTGTGTATTTAATTAATGATTATGAATGTAACAAATGAATGGGAGGTATCTTTAAACTTTAAATGATTTATTGATTTGATCACATTACTAATGTGCAACTATTTTGATCAAATAAAAAGATATGACTTAACCAAAATTGGTCTGATTGGTTCGTTATTTAGTTCATTTGATTTATTTATTACAAACTTAGCAAAAATGTGCATACTTATTTAAAACGTAAATATACCTTCTTGATGAGATTGGGTTCTTTGCCCTAAAAATAGTTAATCGAATGAAAGCACTTCTTATTGAAGGAAGGGCAGGCAAATTATGGTTTCACTTTGTACATTTAATTCATAATTACAAATATTACAAATGATTAATAGGTCTCTTTAAACTTTAAATAATATAATAATTTGAACACATTTTTAACAAGCACTAGTTTCAATTGAATAAAATGATATAACTTGACAAAAAGTGGTTTGATTAGTTCATCAGTTAGTTCATTTGATTTATTCTTACAAACCTAGCGAACTAGTGAGTATCTATTTAAAACTTTGAATGACACATTCTTGATGAGCTTGGGTTCTTTGGCTTAAATCTAGTTAATTGATTGAGAACTGGCAAATTGAGGTTTCACTTGGTCTATTTAATTCATGACTACTAACTTAACAAATGAATGAGAGGTCTTTACAAGCTTTAAATAATAGAATGATTTGTCCACATTCTTAATAAACATTTGAGTAAATCGAATAAAAAGATGTAACTTGTCTAAAAGTGGTCTAATCAGTTCATCATTTAGTTTATTTTAATCATTCTTATGAATTTAGTAAATGAGTGTGTATTTATTTAAAACATTGAAGTACATGTTCTTGACGTGCTTGGGTTCTTTGTCCTAAAACTAGTTAAATGAATGAAAAGACTTAACAGAAGAAAGAGCTGTCTAATTATGGTATCACCTTGGGTATTCAATTTATCATTAAAAATGTTACAAATGAAAGGGGGGTCACTTTAAACTTTAAAAAATATAATGATTTGTAAATGTTCTTAATTTAGCACTTGTATTAATCGAATAAAAAGATATTACTTGACCAAAAGTGGTCTGATCAGTTCATCATTTAGTTAAATTATTTTAATCTTTTGAACATAACAAATGAGTGCGTATTTATTTAAAACATTTAAGTACACATTCTTAACTAGTTAGTTGAATGCAAGCACCTTACGTAAGGAAGTGCGGGCTAATTACTATTTCACTTTTTTGCATTTAATTCATGTTGATGAAGGTAAGAAATGAATAGAAGGTCTCTTGAAACGTTGAATGATGATGCTTTGAGCACATTCTTAAGAGGCACTTGTTTTAATCGAATAAAAGGATATAACTTGACTTAAAGTTGTTCGATCAATTTGTTATTTAGCTCACTTGGTTTACTCTTACGAACATAGCGAATAAGTGCGTATTTATTTAAAATATTGAAGTACACATTTATGATGATCCTGGATAATCTTCCCTAAAGCTAGTTAATCAAATGAAATCACTTAACTAAAAGGAAGAGAGGGCAAATTGCAGTTTCATTTTTTGTATTTAATGCTTTAATATGAATGTAACAAATAAATGAGTTTTTTTAAACTTTAAATAATATAATAATTTGAGCACATTCTTAATTATTTAATAGAATAAAAAGATATCTTGACAAAAAGTGCTTCGATTAGTTTGCCGCTTTTTTCGTTTGATCTATGAGCTTAGAAAATTAGTGCGTATTTATTTAAGATTTAAAAGTACACATTCTTGATAAGGAAGAGCATGCAAATTATAGTTTCACTTTGTGCATTAATTTCGTTATTATGAATATAACATATGAATTGGACTCTTGAAACATTAAACGATGCAATGATTCGAGCACATTATTAATCAGCTCCTGTTTTAATTGAATAAAATGAAATAACTTGACATAATATGGTCCGATCTATTTGTTTTTTAGTTCATTTTATTAATTATCACAAACTCAGAGAATGAGTGCGTATTAAATTAAAATTTTGAAGTACACATTCCTGATGAGCTTGGGTTCTTTCTCAAAAGCAAGTTAATCGAATGAATGCACTTACCATAAGGAAGAGCGGGCCAATTACGGTTTCACTTTGTGCATTTTATTTGTAATTAGGAATGTAATAAATAAATGCGAGGTTTCTTTAAACTTTAAACAAAATAATGATTTGAACATATTCTTAACAAACACTTGTTTTAATCGAATAAAAGGATATGCCTTGACCAAAAGTAGTCCGATTGGTACATCATTTCATTTGTTTGATTTATTCTTACAAACTTAGTTATAATGAGTGCGTATTTATAAAAACTTTAAAGTAAATATTCTCAACAAGCTTAGGTTCTTTGTCCAAAAACTAGTTAATCGAATAAAAGCACTTAACTTAAAGTAGAGTGGGCAAATTGTGGTTTCACTTTGTACATTTCATTTATTGTTACAAATGTAACAAATGAATGGGAGGACACTTTAAACTCTAAATGATATGGTTTGATCACATTCTTGACAAGCACTTATTTTAATTGAATAAAAAGATATAAGTTGACCAAAAGTAGTCCGAATAGTTCGTCATTTAGTTCAATTGATTCATTCTTATGTACTTTGCAAATGATATTGTATTTATTTAAAACTTTTAAGTACACATTATTTAGAAGCTTGGATTCTTTGTCCTAAAACTAGTTAATCGAATGAAAGCACTTAACTTAAGAAGAAGCAAGATAATTGTGGTTTTACTTTGTAGATTTAATTAATGACTATAAATGTAATAAACAAATGAGAGGTCTCTCTAAACTTTAAAAAATAAATTAATTTAAGCACATTTTTAACGAGCTCCTATTTTAATCGAATAAAAAGATATAACTTAACCAAAAGTAAACCTGTTGGTTCATCGTTCACTTCCTTTGATTCATTCATAGGAACTTAATAAATGAGTGTATTTTTATTTAAAACTTATGTACATAGTCTTTTTGAGCTTCAGTTCTTTGTCCTAAACATAGTTCATTGAATGAAAGAGCTTAACTTAAGGAAAAGCAAGCCAATTATGGTTTCACTTTTACATTTCATTCATGATTACGAACATTACACATGTGTGAGAAGTCTTTTTAAACTTTAAATAATATAATCATTTGAGCACATTCTTAACGAGCACTTGCTTAATTCGAATAAAAAGATATAACTTGACCGAAAGTAGTTTGATCGATTCCTCATTTAGTTCATTTGATTCATTCTTATGAACCTAGCTAATGAGTACGTACTAATTTAAAACATTGAAGTACAGATTCTTGATGAGCTTGGGTTCTTCATCTTAGAACTAGTTAATGAAAGTGTGGGCAAATTGTGGTTTTATTTTGTGCATATTTAATTCATGATTACAAATGTAACAAATAAATAGGAGGTGTCTTTTAACTTTGAACAATATATTGATTTAACGAGTACCTGTTTTAATCGAATAATAGGATATAACTTAACCAAAAGTAATCTAATAAATTCATCATTTAGTTCATTTGATTTATTCTTACGAACTTAGCGAATAAGAGTGTATTTATTTAAAACATTGAAGTACACATTCTTAACGAAAGAACCCTAAAACTCTATAATCGACTAAAAGCACTTGACTTAACGAAAGGCATGCAAATTGCGGTTTCACTTTTTGCATTTAATTCATGATTACAAATTTAACAAATGAATGTGAGCACTATTAAAATATTAAATAATATAATAATTTGAGCACATTCTTAATAAGCACTTGTGTTATGATCGAATAAGAATATGCAACTTGACCAAAAGTTATTCGATTGCTTTGTCGTTTAGTTTGCTTAATTTATTCCTACAAATTTAGCGAATTAGTGTGTATTTTTTTAAAATTTTGAAGTGCAAATACTTGATGAGATTGGGTTCTTTGGCCTAAAACTAGTCAATCGAATGAAAGAACTTAAATTAATGAAGTCCAGGCAAATAACGGTTTCTCTTTATGTATTTAATTTATGATTACAAATGTAACAAATGGATGAGAGGTCTATTCAAACTTTAAGCGCTATAATAATTTGAGCACATTCTTAACATGCTCTTGTTTTAATCGAATAAAAAGATACTTGACCAAAAGCTCTTCAATTGCTTCATCATTTTGCTTGTTTGATTTATCCCTACAAACTTAGCGATTTGGTGCTTATTTTCTTAAAAAAATTTGAAGTGCACATTCTTAATGAGTTCGGGTTCTTTGTCCTAAAACTAGTTAATTGAATAAAAGCTCATACATTAAGGAAGAGCAGACAAATATCGGTTTCTCCAGTTTAAACGATGTAATAATTTCAGCACATTCTTAACATGCTTCAATTTTAATTGAATAATATATAACTTAACTAAAAGTGGTTGGATCGGTTTATCATTTTGTTTGTTTTATTCATTCTTACAAACATAGCAAATGAGTGAATATAAATTTAAAACTTTAAAGTACTTATTCTTGATGTGCTTGGGTTCTTTGTCTTAAAACTAGTTAATCAAATAAAAGCACTTAACTAAAGGAATAGTGGACCAATTATGGTTTAACTTTTTTCTTTTCATTCATGATTGCAAACGTCACAAATCAATGCAAGGTTTCTTTGAACTTTAAATGATATATTGACTTAAGCACATTCTTAATGAGTACCTATTTTAATCGAATAAAAAGATATAACTTGACCAAATGTGTTTCAATCGGTTCATCATTTTGTTTATTTCATTAATTCTTTCAAACTTTGTGAATGGATTCATTTTTATTTAAAACTATTAAGTACACATTCTTTACGAGCTTAGGTTCTTTGCTAAAAAACTACTTAATCTAATGAGAACAGTTAACTTAATGAAGAGCAAGCCAATTATGGTTTCACTAGGTGCATTTCATTCATGATTAGGAAAGTAACAAATAAATACTATCAAGTAAAATAAATGTGAGGTCTCTTTATGCTTTAAAAGATATATTGATTTAAGCACATTCTTAGCAAATAAAAGAATATAACTTGACCAAAGGTGGTCTAGTTGGCTAGTCATTTATTACGTTTGATTAAGTTATTACGAACTTAGTAAATGAGTACATACTAATTTCAAACTTTGAAGTACACAATATTGACGATCTTAGGTTTTTTGTCCTAAAACTAGTTAATCAAATGAAAGCATTTAACTTAAGAAAGAGTTGACAAATTGGGGTTTCATTTTATGTATTTAATTAATAATTATAAACATAATAAATGAAAGGAAGGTCTCATTAAATTTTAAATGATATAATGATTTCAGTATATTCTTAACGAGCTCCTCTTTTAATTGAATAAAAGGATATTACTTTACCAAAAATGGTATGCTCGGTTCATCATTCAGTTCCTTTAATTTAGTTTTACACACTTAGCAAATGATTGCATACAAATTTACAACTTTGAAGAACATATTTTAGACGTGCTTGGGTTCTTCATCGTAAAACTTCTTAATCGAATGAATAGAAGGTCTATTTAAACTTTAAACAAAATGTTAATTTGAGCACATTCTTAATGAGCTCATGTTTTAGTTGAATAAAAGGATATAACTTAACCAAAAGTTGTCCAATCGGTTAGTTGATTAGTTTATGTGATTAAGTATTACAAGCATATTAAATGAGTACGTATTTATTTAAAACTTTGAAGTACATATTCTTGATGAGCTTCGGTTCTTTGTCCTAAAACTAGTTAATCGAATGAAAGTATTTAACATAAGAAAGAGCTAGAAAACTGCAGTTTTGCTTTATGTATTTTATTCATGATTACTAAGGTAAGAAATGAATTAGAGGTAAACTTTAAAGGATGTATTTATTTGAGCAAATTCTTAACGAGCTCTTATTTAAGTAGAATAATAAAAGGATATAACTTAACCAAAAATTGTCTGATTGCTTAGTCATATACTTCATTTTATTCATTTATTATGAACTTAGTAAAAGAGTCTATATTTATTTAAAACTTTTAAGTACACATTCTTGACGAGCTTTAGTTCTTTATCCTAAAACTAGTTAATTGAATAAAAGCACGAAACATAAGAAAGAGCGGGCAAATTGCAGTTTCAATTTCTGCATTTAATCCATGATTATGAACATAAGAAATAAATGGGGGGGGTCTCTTTAAACATAAAATGATATAATAATTTGAGCACATTTTTAACGAGCTCCTGTTCTTATCGAATATAAGGATATAACTTGACAAAATGTGGTATGATCAGTTCGTCAATGAGTTTATTTGATTCATTCTTATGAACATTGCAAATGAGTGTGCATTTATTTAAAACTTTTAAGGACACATTCTTTACAAGCTTGGGTTCTTTGGCCTAAAACTAGTTAATTGAATGAAAGCACTTAACTTAAGGAAGAGCGGGCCAATTACGAATTCACTGTGCATTTCATTAATGATTACAAACCTAACTAATAAATACAAGGTCTTTCAACTTTAAAAAATCTATTGATTTTTGTACATTCTCCATGAGCCCCTATTTAATTGAATAAAAGGATATAACTTGACCAAAAGTTGTTCGATTGGTTCGTCATTTAGTTTGTATGATTAATTCTTATGAACTTAGTAAATGAGTATTTTTTTATTGAAAAAAATTAAGTACACATTCTTTATGAGCTTCAGTTCTTTGTCCTAAAATTAGTTAATCGAATCAAAGCACTTAACGTAAGGAAGAGTGGGCCGATTACGGTTTTACTTTGTGCATTTCATTCATGATTAGGAAGAAAACAAATAAATACGAGGTCACTATATACTTTTAAACGATATATTTCTTTAAGCACATTCTTAACGAGCTCCTGCTTTAATCGAATAAAAGGATATAAGTTGACTAAAAGGGGTCCGATTAGTTACTTATTTAATTTGTATGATTAAGTTATTATGAACTTAGTAAATGAGTGCATATTTTTTTAAAACTTTGAAGTACACATTCTTGATGAGCTTGGGTTCTTTGTCCTAAAACTTGTTAATCAAATGTAAGCATTTAACTTAAGAAAGAGAAGGTGAATTGCTATTTCGCTTTATGTATTTAATTAATGATTACAAAAGTAACAAAGGAATGGTAGTTTTTTTAAAACTTTAAACGATATAATGATTTGAAGCACATTCTTAACGAGCTGCTGTTTCAATGGACTAAAATGATAAAACTTTACAAAAGTGGTCTGACCGGTTCATCATTCAATTCTTTTAACTCATTCTAACGAGCTTAGTGAATGAGTGTGTGCAAATTTTAAAATTTGATGTGCTTGGGTTCTTAATCCTAAAACTTGTTAATTGAATTAACGCACTTAACTTATCGATAGGCAGGCCAATTATGGTTTCACTTTGTGCATTTCATTCATGATTGCAAACGTATTAAATGAATATGAGGTCTCTTGAAACTTTAAACAATATATTAATTTGAGCTCATTCTTAACCAAAAATTATTGGATTGGTTCATCATTTAGTTTGTTTCATTCATTCTTACGAATTTAGTGAATGAGTGTGTATTTTTTACAAGCTTGGCTTCATTGTCCTGAATCTAGTTAATCAAATGAAAACATTTAACCTGAAGAAGAGCGGGCAAATTGTACTTTCACTTTGTGCATTTTATTCATGATTACGGACATAACAAATGAATGAGAGGTCTCTTTGGACATCAAATGATATATTTATTTGAGCACATTCTTAAAGAGCTTTATTTTTAATAGAATAAAAGGATATAACTTAACCAAGATTGCTATGATGTGTTCATCATTTAGTTCATTTGATTCATTCTTACGAACTTAGTAGATGAGTATATATTTATTTAAAACTTGGAGGCACACATTCTTGACAAGCTTGTATTTAATGTAAGGAAGATGTGGCAAATTGTAGTTGCACTTTTTGTATTTAATTCATTATTACAAATGTAACAAATGAATTAGAGGTTTTTTTAAACTTTAAATGATATAATGATTTGAGCACATTCTTAATTAGCACTTTTTTTAATCGATTAAAAGGATATAAACTTGACCAAAAGTTGTTGAATTAGTTCGTTGTTATGTTCATTTGAGTTATTCTGACGAACTTTGTGAATCAATGAATATTTATTGAAAACTTTATACATTCTTGACGAGCATAGGTTCATTAGCCAAAAACTAGTCAATCGAATAAATTCACTTAACTTAAGGAAGCCTGGGCAAATTACAATTTTACTTTGTGTATTTAATTCATAATTATAAATTTAAGAAATAAATAGGTGGTCTCTTTAAAATTTAAAAAATATAATTATTTATGCACATTTTTAATGAGCACTTATTTCAATCGAATTAAAGGATTTGACGTGACCAAAAGTACTTAGATTGGTTCATCATTTAGTTTGATTGATTTATTCTTACTAACTCTGCGAATGAATGCACTTAACTAAGCATTTATTTAAAGCTTTAAAGTACACATTGTAGTCAAACTTTGGTTCATTGTTCCAAAACAAGTTAATCAAATGAATGTGAAGAACATTTAACATGGCGGGTTTTCATTCTCAAGAACATAGAGGTAATGCGAAACTCAGGGTAATAAATTACCCAATGCAATATGATAATAATCTAGGATCATAGCTCTACCATGTACAATGCAATAACATAAGGAAATAACATAAACTAATGTTTTGGGCAACACAGTGCTTTATTACAAAACCGAATGAAAATAAACCTATAGTCCTAATAATTGTAGATGCCTAACCTGCTAGCAACTATGTATCGCCCGCTAATGGAAATTGCAACTCTGAGTCTGGAACTGTACCTTCATTGCAGAGATGCATGAATGTTTCCACTAATACTCAATAAAATGCAAGAAAAACTGCTCATAGTCATACCAAGGAGATGGATATAGAAAGAAAAGGGGCCATTTAGAAAATGATCTGCAAGACACCAAGTACACTATGACACAAGTACACCACTGCATATGACACTCTAAATGTCAATTTACAACATAACTCATAGGGACTGATCTCTAACTAATTAAGGATAAGAGAAACCCAATTGAAAGTAGACTCTGCTAAGGAAGCAATTTACTTTTTTCTACCCAAATATGGACTCTTGCTCAAAGGAGTATTTATATGCTAAGAGTAAATCCTAGCATCCTTAGAGATCCATATGGATCAACCATGGGCCTAGAGATGTATGTACAAAATGTGCTCATGGACATGCTGGCCCTACACTACAACAAAATCTAGTATTAACGATTCATTTATTAGTGATGCAAAACCAAGTGTTGCTAAAAATACTATTTGCGACGCATAGAGAAGCGTCACAATAAAATCAACCATTAGCGACGCATAAATATATACGTCGCTAATAGTCGGCTATTAGTGATGCTTTATTATGATCGTCGCTAATAGTTGACCTATTTCCAATACTTTACTTATTAGTGATACTTGACTTAAGCGTCGCTAATAACTCGCATAAAAATAAGTATCGCTAATAGTTATTAATTATAATAAAAATAAAAAATAAATTAAAATGTTTATCAACGTATAGAAATAAACATCGCTAATAGTATAGGTATTAATGACGTATATTTATATACATCGCTAAAAGGATTTATTTCATTTTATATTTTTATTTTTACAAATAATAAATCATAAAAAAAGAAATGAGAGGAGAGAGGAGAGGGAGAGAGAGAGAGGAGAGGGAGAGAGAGGAGAGACAAGAGAGGGAGAGAGAGAGGAGAGACAAAAGAGGGAGAGAGAGGAGATATAGGAGAGGGAGAGAGAGAAGAGAGATAGGAGAGGGAGAGAGAGACAGGAGAGACAGGAGAGGGAGAGAGACAGGAGAGGGAGGAGAGAGAAGAGAGGAAGATTAAGTAATTCATAAATTTTTTATATATTATTAAATAAATTAATTTTTATTTTTTATTTTTTAAAATAAAAAAAATTAAAATTAGTGAAGAGATAGTGTGTAGAGAGAGGAGGGAGGGAGAGAGGAGAGGGAGAGAGAGAGAGGAGAGGGAGAGAGAGGAGAGGGAGGAGACGGAGAGAGAGAGAGTAGAGGGAGGGAGGAGAGAGAGGAGAGGGGAGAGAAGAGAGGGAGAGAGAGAGGAGAGGGAGGAGTGGGAGAGAGAGAGGAGAGCGAGGAGAGAGAGAAGAGAGGGAGATTAAGTAATTTTTAAATTTTTTATATATTATTAAATAAATTAATTTTAAATTTTTATTTTTTAAATAAACAATTAAAATTAGAGGAGAGATAATGTGTAGAGGAGAGGAGGGAGAGAGAGAGGAGAGAGGAGGGAGAGAGAGGAGTGGGAGAGAGAGAGGAGAGAGAGGAAAGGGGGGAGAGAGAGAGAGAGAGAGGAGAGAGAGATGAGAGAGAGTAGAAGAGAGAGGAAAGGGAGAGTAATTTTATTTTAATTTTTAAAAATTATTTTAAAAATTTTATAATTTAAAATAAAAATTAAAAATAAAATAAATTCTAATAGCGACATATATGCATATACGTTGCTATTAGTATATGTGCTAGTGACATATTAACGACATATAATATATCATTAATATGATTTCTTTTAATTATTTTTTATTTTTTAAAATTAATTTTAAAGAATAAAAAATACTAAAAAATTAAAATTAGAGGAGAGATAGTGTGAGGGGAGAGAGGAAGGGAGGAAAGAGAGAGGAGAGGAAGCAGAGAGGGAGGAGAGAGAGGAGAGATGAAAAGGAGAGAGGGGAGAGAGGAGAGGGAGAGGGAGAGTAATTCTATTATAAATTTTTTATTAATTTTGATATTTTTTTAAAAATAAATTAAAATTAAAATAAATACTAATAACGACGTTTAATCATATACATCGCTAATGGTATACATATTAGCAATGTATAAAATTATATGTTGCTAACACATGTAATATCAGCTATGTATAATTATATACGTCGCTAATTATGATTTTTTTAAATTTTTTTTAAATTTTTTATGTTATAAAATTAAATTTAAATAATAAAAATCTATAAAAAATGAAATTAGAGGAGAGAGCGTGTAGGGAGAGGGAAAGAGAGAAGGGGGAGGAGAGGGGAGAGAGAAGGAGGGGAAAGAGAGAAGAGGGAGGAGAGAGAGGAGAGGGAGAATATTTTGTTTTAATTTTTTTAAAATTTTTTTATTAATTTTTATATTTTTAAAATTAAAATAAATACTAATAGCGATGTTTAGTCATATATGTTGCTATTAGTATATGTATTAGCGATATATAAAATTATACGTTATTAATACATAAAATATTAGTAACGTATAATTATATATGTCGCTAATATGATTTCTTTTAATATTTTTTATTTCTTAAAATTAATTTTAAAGAATAAAAAATCTAAACAAATTGAAATTAGAGGAGAGATATTGTGTAGGAGAGAGAGGGAGAGGGAGAGTGAGAGAGAGGAGAGGGAAGAAGGAGAGAGGAGAGGGAAGAGAGAGAAAGAGAGAGGGGAGGGAATAGAGAGAGAGAGGAGAGGCAGGAGAGAGAGAGGAGAGAGAGGAGACGAAGAGTAAATTTATTTTAATTTTATTAGAATTATTTTAGTATAACTATTCGCAACGTATAATATTATACGACACTAATATGTGAAATATTAGCGATATTATATTATATACGTCACTAATATGATTTCTTTTTATACTTTTTTTATTTTTTAGAGAATAAAAAATCTAGAAAACCCACCCCGGTCCACCCAGCCGACCTCCTAGTTCTCGTCTGCCGCCCCGCCTCCCCACCGCCTCCGGTGCCTCCTCCCCCCTCATCCATCCCCACTTACTCCAGATCCCTCTCTCTACTTCGCTGGAGAGAGGAGGGCCAAAGGACGGCACCGCCGACGCTACCATCGACTTCTCCCCTCCCCCTCTTATTTTCAGAGGAGGGGTAGAGCCGGGGAGAGGGGGGACCAGGAGGGGGGTGGGGGCCAGGAGGACGGCGCCGCCACAATCTTCCTCCCGCTCCCCCTGCTCCACCCCCTCTTCCCTCCAATTTTTAGAGGAGTGTTTTGGGAGGAAGGAGGGGGCGGAGCCTGGGAGAAGGGGGACAAGGAGTGGGGTGGGGTGCCAGAGGATGGCGGCGCGCCTTAGCTGTCTGCACGGTTCCCCCTTGCTCCGGACCCCCTTCCCCGGTGAAATTCATCTGTATGCGTCGCTATTTTTTTTAATATTGTAAAATGAATTAGAGACACTTTATGTAACGTCTGGGATTTTTCTAAATTCTTGAAGTCGACCACGTGGAGATTAAGGTGTTGGACTCCTTGACTTTCTTATGAGAATAACTTGATCATAAGTTAGTAATGATAGCTGACACCTATATAGTTGGAAAGTATACTAAAAGAGCTTCGAAACGGCACCAAGAATGAGCAAATCGGAGTTCGAATGAGGGAGATGCGACCATTTGAAGTTGAGCTTATCGCACAGGGCTTATTTACCAGTATTAGATGTCATACTTATGCTTGGAGTTGGATTTTCTACTCATACTTGGAGTTTGATATCCTACTCATGCTTAGAGTTAGATATCCTAGTCATGCTTGGAGTTGGATGTCCTAATCGTACTTGGAGTTGGATGTCCTACTTGTGCTAGGAGTTGGGAGTCCTAGATGTACTAAAATTTAGGAGTCCTAAACATATTAGGAATTAGAAGTCCTAAAAGAACTAGAAATTAAAAAAGGGAGAGAGTCCTAGCAGGACAAGGACTCCAAGCAAAAAAAGGACGCAACTAGAACTTTGTTGAGACGAGATAGCATGAGACCCTAGGACTTCTAGCCCAAGTAGGAGTCCGAGGAGTGCTAGGAGTGGTGGAAAAAGTTGGAGGAGGGATCAACTATATATCTAGTTGGGTTAGAACTCTTTTGAGACTGTTTTGAGCATGTATGTGGGTTGGTTTCCTATTGGTAATAGGGCAAAGAATGTGATTGCAGTATTGTAATTAAGGGAGAGTCCTAGAGGGGGAGGGCACCTAATAGTTTGAAGAGGGGAAGCCTTATATAAGAAAAAAAAAAGGGGATTAATAGGAGTTCAGCCTCCCTCTTCTCCATCTCTTCTCTCCTCTTCCCTCTCTTAGCCAGGACCTCCATAGGTAGCAGCTTTAGAAGACACAAAGCAACTATCTTTGGCTTGATTTCAAGGCTTAGAAGCGTAGGAGCAAGGGCTAGGAGCTTTAAGGACAAGTTGGTACAAGTAGGTGCTTCTCTTTATATCCTTAAGCATGAGGTTTTGATAGATATAATTCAGCCATAGTTCAACCTAGTTCAAAGGGGGTTTTAATGTCATGAATTAGCCTCTACTTGTTTTGAATGATTGTGATTTTATTTCATGTTTATATGGCTGAATTGTGTTTGCATGATTATGATTTTTGTAAAGTAGATTAGCCTTAATTTATGCAAGCATGTTGCTAAGTTTTGTCATCTAGCTTAACCCTATGTTAGGCATGAATGATTCTGATTCTAGCAATATTTATCATCCATATTTTGGGCATAAACTCTGCTAAATTTTATCCTTGGTTCATGGACTTAGTTTAGGCCATGCTTTTGTTTATTTAATCTCTGATACGTGGCCTGGCTTTAAGGCCATATATTGGCCAACTTAATCCCTGATTTCGTGGCCTTACTTTAGTCCATACTTTGGCCAACTTAATCTCTAATTCGTGGCCTGACTTTAGGCCACACTTTGGCTAACTTAATCCCTGATTCATGGCCTTACTTCAGGCCATACTTTGGCCAACTTAATCCCTGATTTGTGGCCTTACTTTAGGACACACTTTAGCCAATTTAATCCCTGATTCGTGGCCCTAGTTTAGGCCATACTTTGGTCAATTAAGTCCCTGATTTAAAGCCCTAGTTTAGGCCATACTTTGGTCAATTAAATCCCAGATTTGGAGCTTTGGTTTAGGCTCCATTTTGGCCAAAGTAATACCAAATTCTCAGCCTTAATTTATGTTATAATCATGCTAAAAGAATATCTAAATTTCAGCCCTAGTTTAGGTTGCATTATTGTCTAGCTAATATTTGATTCTTAGCTTTGATTTAGATTATAATCTTGCTGATTGAATCCCTAACTTTTGAGCCTTAGTTCGTAATATATTCATGTTTATTTAAGTCTCTAAATTTGAGCCTAAGATGCTTTTGAAATTCAGCATAATTTGTCCTTGAATTTTAGCCTTGATTGTGATATATATTAGGGTGAATGTTGATAGTTGTTTTAGCCTGACCTTTGTCATGTTAGGTGACTGACTTGTGTTATTCATTTCAGCCCCAAATCCTTTTCATTATAATGTTGAATTGGTCAGTTCATCTCAGCATGAGTCTGAGTCCTTGTCATGTTGATAATTCTGATGATTACATTTATCATTGCTGCGTTAAGTTATATCAATAAATTAAAGTTAATAAAGAATAATAATGAGATTTTGGTTGTCTTTGGATTTAGGGGAAGAACACCTAATTAAGATAGTGACTAAAATACCCTCTTTAGGGTTGGGACCAGTTCATAGAGTAAACGGGGCCCTGACATAGAATTTTACCTTGGTTAACGAACCAAGGGTGGTTATGGGATGTTCTTGGAGTCAAAGTTTAAGCTCTTCTTGGTCTCTGTTTCTTCGGGGCAAATGCACAAACCAAGTTTTTGAGCATCATGGAAGGCTCATCTACCTCCAGCCAGTGTGTCCATGAGCACAGTTGATACCTACATCTCTAGGCCCATAGTTGATCCAAGTGGATCTCTAGAGATGTTAGGATTTCTGATAATAGCCATGACGGTAATCTTGTAGACCTTCATGGTCTCTGTTTCTTTAAGATGATGGATCCCTGCAAATACACAAACCACTTTTTGAGCATCATGGAAGGATCATCTACCTCCGGGCAGTGTGTCCATGAGCACAGCTAGTACCTACATCTCTAGGCCCATGGCTGATCTAAGTGGATTTTCAGGTAACAATTAGTGCATTGTTTCCTAAACGGTGTCCATTGTCTTGTACATTGTGTTGGTCAACCCATGTTTCCGAGCTATGTTATATTCAGTGCTCTGTATATTACTTTACATGTGTCGCGCTGTATATTGATGTTCTGCATGTTGGAGTCTTATGTCTGGAGATTTCTTGACGGGCGAGTTGTCTCTAAGTAAATACAGATTTGTTAGTGTTAATTATCGAACAATGGTTCAAGAGATAATTAATAACATCATTTAATATTATTTGTTAATTAGACAAGTGGAACGATTAAAAGACTTGCATAAAAGGTAGGTTTCTTTAAAATACTTAAGCATTACATGGGTGATGCTACGTCTAGATCCGATCTTGTTGGAAACATTGGAGATGTTGTCTAATGAGTAAGTAGGCAACTAACATCGGGTGATGTTGGCCCAATCCAAAAAATATTAATAAAACTTTTTATCCTTTGGGAGCTCTTCTCTTGAAGGTGGAGAGATTCTATTGTTGCTGTTGTGGTTGTTTCATTTGATTGGGTGCATACTCTCTAGGAGATGACAAGACAAAATAGGCAAGCACAAGAAAAAGTTTCTGCGTTTCTGTAACTCCAGTACGTAAGTGTTTCTTTGACATGAGAGAGTCAACTTGTTATTTATTTTCATACAAATGATGAACTTGTACTTAGATGGATGAGCTGTTCTTTATGAATTTTTAGATATGTAGTAATATCATATGATTTGATATTCGTATTTGTGAACCCCAGTTATCATGACCTGGATATTTAATCGAATGGTTTGTTTTGTATTTAAGAAAAAAAAATTGTGACTTAGCGTTCATCCTATTTTAAAAAGGGTTTTAAAAATTCGGGTTGTGACATTTTAAAAGTGCAGTTATTACATTTTTTTTTCAAATTATAATATTAATGATGCATTGAATTTTTTAAAAAAACTTTATTCCATTAGCGACGTATAGAAAAGCATCGCTAATAACTGCTTTTTTTAGTGACACTTTTGTATATATCGTTAATAAGTTATTTTCATTTTTTTTCAAATAAGCATCATTAATGATAAATTATTAGTGATGCTTTTATATATGTCACTAATAGAATAACCAATTTAAAAAAAATTAAAAATAAACTTATTAACGACGTATACAGAAGCGTCGCAAAAAAAAAGTAGTTATTAGTGACATATATATATGTAGCTAATAATCAAGTATTAGCTACGTACATTTGTATGTCGCATATATACAATAGCGACGACACTTTTTTCAATGTTTATGGACACGTTTATTATGCATCACTAATAGTCATTAGCGATGTTTAGTGGACTATTAGCTCTAATAGTTTTTTTGTTGTAGTGGTACATAAGCCTTCTATGATGCTCAAAAATGTAGATGCACACGAAGTGCTTAAAATAGCTTGGAACCAAACTCCTGAAAGTGGGGAGACCACATAGGCCTAAAGTACCATCATGGCTATTACGGTGAGCTTACTTAAACTCTGACTCAAACATATGATACAATTCATCCATATGATGAAATTCAGCCATAAAATAATATTCTTACATCAACTTATATGGATCAACAAGTATAGGCCTAATAAACCTCATGGTGGTATAGAAAGATGCAACCAGATCAAAGATCAATCACTGCATATAACCATGAAACCCATTGGCATAATCAACATAATAACATGATGAATCACGTCTGAAACATGTGAACCTTATCTGCATGGTGACATGACGAAGTAGGGCTGAAATAAATTAATAAACTAAGCATGACAATGAATCAAATTGGGACTAAAATGACTTAACTTCATCAGCAAGATAATGAATCAAATTGAGACTGAGATAGAATAACCTAATTCTGCATGATAATAAATTAAATTGAGGCTCAGACAGAATGACCTAATTAAAAAACTAGACAATAAATCAAATTGAGACTGAAATGACTAACAAAATTAGCATGTCAATAAATTGAATTGGGGCTGAAGAATATTGATATAATTAGCAAGAGAATGGCACGAATTAGGGCTGAAACTTACAATCAAATTTTGCAAGGTAATAGCACAAAAGAGGGCTAAAACTTATAATTAAATTCAGAAAGGTAACGACATGAATTAGGACTAAAACTCATAATCAAATTCAGCAAGGTAATGGCTCGAATTAGGGCTAAAACTTATAAACAAATTTAGCAAGGTAATAGATTGAATTAGGGCTAAAATATGTAATCAAAATCAAAATCATAAGAGGTTGAATTAGGGCTAACATATAAAATCAACATCACCATAATCATAAGAGGTTGAATTAGGGCTAACATATAAAATCAACATCACCATAATCATAAGAGGTTGAATTAGGGCTAACATATAAAATCAACATCACCATCATGTGTAACGCCCGAGATTTTTCATCCCTTTTTCTTAAAACTCATAGAATTTTTTTTTCTTTCCCTAAATCGGAGTCAAAACGATAAAATCAAAACCTGTATAAACAGTTTATAATTTTAAACATCATACGGTTAAACATCGTACTGTCAAATCAAATATCATCAGGCGCTACTAAAAAACACACGTACGAATAAATTTGCTATGATCATAGACTTTTAAATACAAATCACTCTCCCAGGCATCCCTGAATACAAGTCCCATAACAGTCCACAAACTCATCTAAATGAAAGTCCAGAATAAACATCATAATGTCTCGTCTCACCCAATACAGGAGATCGTGGCACAAATGAACTCGCAGAGAGTCAAGAAGATACCTGAGTCAACGGGAATCAATCTACCGCTGAAACGAGCGTCCATCACCAGGAGCTCTCCGCACAACCTGCAAAACCTCCCGTACAACAGGGCTAATAATAGTAGGGTGAATAATTTCATACTCAATAGGAAAATACCCAGTAGGGGAAAACCCAAACGGTGAACTCCATAAGTTCATAATCACATGCGTCATGCAACCCAAATATGAAGCAGTCAACATAATATAATCATATCGTGCACATACACATACGATCATATCAAAGGCACCATCGTGCCACAAACATACCGAAGGCACCATCGTGCCAAAATCATAATATCCAATCAACTTACACAAACACCCTTATCCAGGGTCATACAAACTTACTCGGATACCCTTATCCAGGGTCATACAAACTTACTCGTACCACCGTACGCATACCTGTACGATCTTACTCTTACAATCGTATGCTCACTCATACAGCTTACCCATACATGTACGACCTTACTCGTACAATTAGACTCGTACGACCTCACTCGTACAGTCTGCACAAAATCATACTTACTGTCTTACTCAGAAACATATTCTCACAATTGTACCCATACTCTTACAGTCGTGCTCATACTCATACACTTACAGTCCTGCTCATACACACTCTTATAGTCCTGCTCATACACACTCTTACAGTCTTACTCATACTCATACACTTACAGTCCTGCTCATACACATACAGTCGTACTCACACTCATACAGTCGTACTCACACACATAATCGTACACATATCAACGACCACTGAAGCTCATTACAACTAATAAGCTCCAGCGTCAAAATGGAAAAGAATGCCACTGGGGCAACACCTTAACCTCCGGGGAGTGACTAAACGCCATTGACTTTTCTGAAGGTAAGGCACACCAATGCTCATGGGGCACTGGTTCAAACAGGTAAGAGTAGATCCATGATACTACTTACCAGAGCGCGCAAACATAAACACCCACACATAAGGGGTCATACAGTTGCCCACCATAATGGGTCTTATAGTGCCATAGAATCGCCCACCATAATGGGTCTTATAGTGCCAGAGAATTGCCCACCATAATGGGTCTTATAGTGCCAGAGAATTGCCCACCATAATGGGTCTTATAGTACCATTGCCACTCTTGGGTAGAAAACATACAGTGCCACTTGGGCAGAAACGTACAATGCCACTCTTGGGTGGAAACATACAACGCTCTCAACAGAGCATCAAACGTCTGGGCTTAGACAGCACACAGACCAAATCAGAAACATACATCGCTCTCAGCAGAGCATCAGACGTCTGGGCTTCATACAACACACAGACAAAATCAAAAACGTACATCGCTCTCAACAGAGCATCAAATGTCTGGGCTTATACAGCACGCAGACCAAATCAGAAACAACATCGCTCTCAGCAGAGCATCAGACGTCCGGTGCTCTATACAGCACATAGACAACATCCCGCAGGATAAACACCATGGCAAGACATGAGAATGCTCGGCCGACTCATTAGCGGCCAGCTCAAACACGGAACTTAATCCATCGAACCCTCAAGTCTCAAACTCACAACGCTATCATTAGCTGTGCTTATAATTCAAGTTTGAATTAAGTACATTATGAGGTACAATTATGCCACACAACTCACCGTCCTTGACTGGTCAAACTGAAGCTGTGCCCAATCCAAAACCCAAGTTCGTTAGGGCAGTAGACTTCACTTACCCGTCCACATCATGGACAAAACTCATCGTACAACCAACCCTTACAATCTTACACTTCGCCATCCATCTTATGGCCAAAACCTCTTACACTGACATCCTCAAATAACGCTCCTCAGAGCCAACCCAGTTATTGCCCTCTTACTTATGTCTCACTTATTATACTTATTTTTCACTTCATAATCTGTACGTTATGCTTGTACAATTATGAACACTCTTATTGTCTGACAAATGCCCAACACACAATCCACCCCAAACTGATCCATTCTAATCCTTGCCCATCATACTCTTATCCTCTGTCATACGCTTACACAACCGCATCCAAATTCAGACAGAGTTTCTGTCACCTCTTACTGTCCATCGCCCATACCTCTACCCACATACACTTACACATAACCATATCATTGGCAAAAGCCATCATACATACGTATATCTCACACATACGTACAACATACACATACGGTCATACATACATAACTTACAAACATGCACGCTAGCCATCACTAGCACATGCATACACACGTCAAACATGCACGCTAGCCATCACTAGCACATGCATACATTCACATATACATCAAACATGCACGCTAGCCATCACTAGCACATGCATACATCAAACGTACACGCTAGTCATCTCTAGCACGTGCACACACACATTCATACATACTTCAAACATGCACGCTAGCCATCACTAGCACATGCATAACCCATACATAGCATACTGACATATTTGCTAGCCATCGCCAGCGCATACATAATCCACATCCATAAAACATGCATACATCTCATGCATATCAATCATACCATACAATCATGCTTACACGCACATCATGCAATCGGATCGTTACTTAACATCTAAGCATGGAATCATACAATCCTAGCATGCTGCTACTCATTCAAAGCATGCTTCATGAATTTACGAGTTCAAAGCTCCCCTACCTCGTAATCATGACGTTCGATGGCGAGCACACGACGGTGGCGGCGTCGGCGGCGGAGTTGGCAGTCAAAACCGTTGCATGGCTGAGAGAGCTGCTGTCCCGAGGATTTTAGGATGCGCCGGAACTATCACGGCCAAACAGAGTGTCAGACCTCAATGCGGTAAAACCCGCGAACCATGACGGCACACTAGGGCGGCCGGGAGAAATATCGTGCCAACATATGTGGCGGTACGATCAGATGTCAAGGGTGTACACTCTGAAGATCAGCCTGTGACTAAGATGTGCACAGCCGGCCACAAGACATCGAAATCGGCCGTGGACAACACCCAACGGCGACGATTTCGGTCAACAAAGGCCCACATACGGGCGGAGAGCGTGGGGCAACGCTCGATAACCAAAGGAGAGGTGGAGGACAGCTCTAGTGATCAACTTCACTCGGTGGCAAAGCCAACCGATGGTTAGGCGGCACGAATGTGGCACCTAAACCCAGAAGTACACGCATGGCTACATGCGCACGCAGCCCAAAGGGCGGGGGAGAGGGCTGAAATGAGACGACCCAAGGCCCACAAAAGTCAACAGGGCTAAGGCCCTAGCGGTGGCCAATCTAATCGGCGACATCGCCGATCGCCACCCACAACCAAAACCCATGGTGCGGGCAGCTGTACATCTTGTACGGTATAGGGCAAATGGCAAGCGGCCCATTCTGAGTGGTAATATAATTAGGCCAAGTGGGGCTGACCCTCACTGTCACCGAGCAGGGGCAGAGCCCATAATGGCCAAACAGCATACGGCTCGCCGATGACCACAGCCCGAGATGCACCCAAAGCGTCTAATCAGGCGGAGCAAGGCAATAGGGGCGAGGCGGGGTCGGAAACGGCAACCCCCTACCGACATTAAGTCGAGGTAGGCTGGACAGAGTCCATCCGGTGGCCGGACGACGACCGAAAACACACCGGCATCCAAAACATCCCACGGACAGTGAGATGCAAATAGTAACAAAAACCCGACCAAAAGATCGGTAGCTCACCACGGAGCGAAAAAAGCATGGCGGCGGCTCCAGCCAGTGTCTATGGGTTCCTAGCAGCCAACTAAACATAAGTCTAGTTGAGAGCGGCCGCAAATGATGTCAAAATCATACACCCACAGTGCAAAAACGGGATTAAAGGAGAGAAAAACCCGAAAAAAGTTCGGTACCTCGTGGAGGAGCGAAGAGGCTGTGGCGGCGGTCATGGCCGGTACCTACGGACTCGTGGCAATGAGGCAAAGCGGATCCTGACAAGAACCACCGGAATCCGATGACGGAGGAGGGAGAACGGAGCGACCGGAATCAAGCTCGGGTTTTCTCCTTTCTCTCTGGACGTCGTCGTTTTTCTGGAATGTCGGTTCCGTAAGTTTCTGGAAAAACTTACTGCATATGGCTTTTTAAGCCGTGATTTTACTATTCACTTTTTTTATTTTTACATCCATGTCCCCAATGCGCGTTAACTCACTAGTTACGCGCTATAGCTCCAAACTTCGCGCCGTAAGCGCGTAGCGAGGCCTGTGGCCCTCGACCAAGCCCCACACCCAACTCTACTGGTATAAATACGAAGGAAATATACAAATATCCATACGCTGAAACGTCACATTTTCCTGCCAAAAATGACCAAAAAAATGGGAGAAAAATCCCAAAAAATCGTAGAAAAATCAGGGACCTTACATCATGAGAGGTCAAATTAGGGCTGACATATAAAATCAAACTAGCATCAAAAGGGATCATATTAGGGTTTAAAAGAATGACCAAATCCAGCATGATAAAAGGTCGAATCAGGGCTAAAATAAATGATCAAATTCATCATGATAAAAGATCATATTAGGGCTAAGATAAATAATAAAAGCCAGAATCATAAGAGATTGAATTAGGTTGAAATATGAAATTAAAATCGAGCAAAATAAGAGGTTGATCTAGGGCTGAAATATATCATAAATATAGCAAGATTATGGGTCTAAAAACTACATCCTACCTCTACTAGCAAACCTCCAAGGCTTTGTTCCTTCACTCCTATGCCTCTTCTTCTTAATTGAGTTCGAAGGTGTTGAAGTACCTCTCCTCAAGCTTTTGGTCAGAGGTGTCTTTTTGATAGAGGAAAGCTAGGAAAGAAGAGGTTGGAACAAAAATTGTGCCTCCCCCCCAAGCCTTCTTATAACCAACCTCTTATTTTCTACGGGATCAAACCCATGAGGAGGGGCCAGACTAAGGGGCTGGTGCGTCCCCACCTAGAGTCCTACTCACCCTCCATAACTTCTAGGATCCGCCCCCTAGAGTCATTGCTAAGCCTCCCCTACATTCTAGGAGCTGCCCCCTATAATCTAGGAGTTGCTCTAATTACAACACCACTACCCTATTCCTTATTCCATTGGACTCTATCTCTCTCACAAATTATTTCCTAGAGGGCCGAGCCCCCTAATTAACAAAATAGTCTCCTCAAACCTAGGTCAGACCACTTAATTTTTATGTGGCCCCCTTCACTCCAAGGTCAGACCCCTTACCCTTTATGGCTATCGAAATCATGTAATCGAATGATTTCAATCAACTAAGCAATGAAACAGACACACACAAGTAAAACAAAAATTTTACCTACGATTAGGGATATTACATCCTTTCCCCTTAATGGATATTTCATCCTCGAAATGAAGAAAGTTTGTAACACCCTAGGTTTTCATTCTCTCTCATATAGAGGCAATGAGAAACTCAAGGTGTTATCAACAATGCCAAGCATCACATAACAGAAAAATAATTCACCTAATGAAATATATTAATCATAATCCAAGATCATAGCACAACCATGTACAAGTGCAATAACATAAGGAAATAACATGAATTAATGTTTTGGCCAACACAAAACTGCATGAAAATAGACCTATAGTCCTAGTAATTTCAGATGTCTACCCTGCTAAGCAACTATGTATCACCTGCTAATGGAAACTGCTACTTTGAGTATGAAGTTGTACTGACATTGCAAAGATGCATGAGTATTTCCACTAATACTCAGTAAGATGCATGAAACCCACTTAGTCATACCAAGGAGATGACTAAAAGGGGTCATTTAGATAATGAGCTGCATAGGACACTCTAAACATCCATTTAAAACATGACTCATGGGGTCTGACCTCTAACTAATAAAGGACAATGGCAATCCAATTGAAAGTGGACTCTGCTCAGGAAGCAATTTACTAATTGTTGCATGAATATGAACTCCTGCTCAAAGGAGTAACTGTATACTAACAGTAAATCCTAACATTCCTAGAGATCTACTTAGATCAGCCATGAGCCTAGAGATGCAGGTACCAACTATGCACTTGCCGGAGGTAGCTGAGCTTTCCATGATACTAAAAAACCTCGATGCGCATGATGTACTCAAAGAGTTGGGAACCAACGTCCCAAAGGTGCAGAGGCCGCATATGCCTAAAGTGCTGCCATGACTATTAACGGTGAGCTTACTTAAACTCTGACTCAAACACATGATGCCAATGGAATAAAGATTAATCACAACATATGACAACTTATGGTTGCAGCAAGACCATGGATAAAACCCATAGATTTATATCAATGCAAACAGTGTTTGATCTCAGTATGAACATATAAAACCAATTGACATACTCAACATGACAACTTGACGAATTAGGAGTGAAATACATTAATAAACTCAGCATGACAAGGAATCAAATTGGGGCTGAGATAAAATAACCTAATTCAGCAAGACCTAAACCAAATTGAAGCTTAGATAGAGTAGTAACCTGATTTGGCAAGACATAATTCAAATTGAGGCTGAGATAGAGTAACCTAATTCAGCATGTTATTGGACAAAATTTTGGGCTGAAGCAAATTGATATAATCAGTAATAGAATGACACTAATAAAGATTAGAACTTTCAATCATATCTAGCAAGGTAATGGCGCGAATTAGGGCTAAATCTTACAATCAAATTTAGCAGAATAGATTGAATTAAGGCTAAAACTCAAAATCAATTCAGAAAGGTAATAGACTGAATTAGGGCTAAAACTATTCATCAATTCAGCAAGGTAATAGTTTCAATTATGGTTAAAACTCATAACCAATTTAGCAATGTAATAGATTAAATCAGGGCTACAACTCATAATTCAATTCAACAAAGTAATACCTTGAATTAGGGCTAAAACTCAATTAAATTTAGCAAAGTAATAGATTGAATTAAGGCTAAAATATATAATGAAAATCAGAATGATAAGAGGTCAACTTAGGGCTAACATATAAAATCAAAATTAGCTTCATGAGAGATCGAATTAGGGCTTCAATGAATGACCAAATTGAGCAAGATAAAAGATTAGATTAGGGCTGAGACAAATATTCAAAATCAGAATAATAAGAGATTGAATTAGGCTGAAATGTGAAATAAAAAATCCAGTATCATAGGAGTCGAATTAGGGCTGAAATATATCATTCAAATCTGTATGATAATGGGTGTAAAAACTGCACCTACCTCTACCAACCCGCATCCAAAGCTCTGCACCCTCGCTCCTATGCCTCTACTTCTAAACTGAGTCCAAATGTGCTAAACTTTCCCCTCCTTGAGCTGCTGGCTGAAGGCATTGTTTTGATGGGAGTAAGAGAGGAAAGAAACCCCCCCCCCCCCCCCCCCCCCAACAAATCTTTTAGAACTAATTTCCTATTTTCTAGTGGCAGTCAATTAGGATTGGCCTGACTTAGGAATGATGTGCCTCCCCAAATTCCTTGCTAAGCACTCCCCTATAATATAGCCCTTTAGGTGGCTGGCCAAGGACTCTTGTGTCCACCCCTTTAGGGACTGCGCCATCACTACTTCCCCATCCAATTCCTAGCTCCCTTAGGAATTTTATACCCCAACCCAACTAGGGCTCCTCTCTCAAGCATAATCCTAACGGGGCTAAACCCTTTACTTGCTAAAATGACCCCCTCTAATTGAGGCCAACTTTAGTTGCCAAGTGGCCCCCTTCACACCATGGTTGGGCCCCTTATATCCTATATGGTTCTCAAAATTATAATAATCATACGATTTCAATCAACCAAGCAAAAAGAAATTTTGTTTACCTATGATAAGGGATTATGGGTATTACACCCTTCCCCCCCTTAATGGGCATTTCATCCTCGAAATGCAGAGAGTTAGTCAAAGTTAGCTCTGTTGGGGTGATCTTGAGCAATATGCCCCTTCTCTTAACACACATAACACTTCCTATCTTCTGGTTGGCAAGACTTGCCATGATGATATTCCTTGCAGCATGATCAACATTTTCTACTGTTCTTTGTGAATGTTGTGTTGGCTTGCTCTACTGGTCTGCTAGATTCTGTTGGAATGGTTTCTGCTGTTTGCTATGGCAATTGTTATCATCCTCGCTAAAACATTTGTTGTCTCCTTGCTTTGAGTTGTTTCCTTGACCCTTGCTCAAGCTTTTGTTCCTCTCCTGCACCAGCTTATTGTTACGACCCAAATTTTTAAAAGCCATTTTAAAATAATTATGAACGGTAGTCACGAGATTTTTTTTATACAAAATAAACCATTCAATTAAATATTTCGGTCATGATAACTGGTGTTCACAAATTCAAATATAAAATTGTATGATATTATTACCCATTTCAAAATTCACTATAATTGCTCATCCATCTAAGTACTAGTCCGTCATCTGTCTAAAAAAAACAAGTTGACTCTCGCACTAAAGATGCACTACGTACCACAATTGCATAAACGAGGAACTTTATCTTGTGCTTGCTCCTGGTTTCACTTGTCGTCACCTAGAAAATCTACAACCAACCAAACCAAACAACAACAACAATGGAACATCTCCGCCTTTAAGAGAAGAGCTTCCAATAGACAAAAAGTTTTATTAATATTTTTTGAATCGGACCAACATCACCCGATGTTAGTTGCCTACGTACTCATTAGACAACATCTCCAATGTTTCCAATAAGATTGGATTGAGATAGTACGCATGCAATGCTTAAGTATTTTTAAGCAACATACATTTTATGCAAGTCCTTTAATTATTTCACTTGTCTAATTAACAAGCAATATCAAACAATGTTATTAATTATCTAACAACCCTTATTCAATAATTATTTCTAACAAATCTGTATTCACTGAGAGATAACTCGCCCCTCAAGAAATCTTGAGACATAGGACTCCAACCTGCAGAACATCAATATGCAGTGACACATGTAAAGTAATATACAGTGTACTAAATATAACATAAATTAGAAACATAGGCTGACATTTAACCAATAAAGACCAACACAATGCACAAAACAATGGACACCATTCAGGAAAAATGCACAATGCTAATTATTCCCTAAAAATGCCGATTCCCGCTCAAAGGAGTAACTGTATGCTAAGAGAAATCCTATCATATCTAGAGATCCACTTGGATCAGCCATAGGTCTAGAGACATCTGTACCAGTTGTGCTCATAGACACATTGGCCAGAGGTAGATGAGCCTTCCATGATACTAAAAAACCTAGGTGTGCGCGAATGCTCAATGAGTTGGGTGCCAAAGTCCCAAAGGTGCCGAGGCCACACAGGCCTAAATTTCTGCCGTGGCTATTATAGTGAGCTTACTTAACTCTTACTCAACATATGATACAATGCATCCATATAAGGCAAAGAGATTAAAGACTATTCATTGCATATCATGCATACAATAAACTTTCATAATCAGCAAGTTAACATGCTGATTTTAGACTGAGACATGTAAGCCTATCAACAAGACTACAAATTAGAATTGAAGCTTATGTGAAATGATCAAATCCACATAACTATGAATTTAATTGGGGTTGAAATGAACTAATCAAATCAGCAAACTAACATGACTACTCATGCTGAAGTAACTAGCAACATTTAGCATGAGAACAAATATTATTTAGGATGAAAGACTAACAATATTCAGCAAGGTAACAAATCAAATCAAGGCTGAAACGACTCAGCATGATACTAACTCAAAATGAGGCTGACACAACCAACAACAGGCTGAGATAGCATGATTAAAACAGGAAGGCTTGAATCAGGTTGATGGCTAATATAAAATAATTTAATTCAACAAGACATGAATAAGATTGAAGGCTGAAATAAGATGTTCTAATTCAGCAAAGTAATGACACTAATTAAGGCTAAAACCTGAAATAAAATTTCAACAAAGAGAGGCACTAATTAGAGCTAAATTATTTGATGAAATCAATAATATAATCACACAAAGTAGGGGTGAAAATTATGGCTTCAAATCTGACTAAAAATATGTCAAATTAGGCGAACATGTGTAATCAAAATCAGCAAGGCATGGGTACAAATTATGGCTAAAACTTGTGATCAAAAACAGCAAAGTATGGGCACAAATTAGAGCTAATACTTGTGATCAAAATCAGCAATATATGGGCACAAATTAGGGCTAATACTTGTGATCAAAATCAGCAAGGTATGGGCATTAATTTGGCCTAACAACCTGAAATCAAACTCAGAACAATAGGGCACTAATTAGACCAAATAACCATGATTAAAGTATGCAAGGTTCATGCACAACTCAGGGTTAAACCCTATGTTTATACTTAGCAAGGTTCATGCACAAATTAGGGCCAAAAACATATGATTACACTCAGCAATGTTCAAGCATGAATCAGGGCTGAAGTACAACATCAAAATTAGAAAGGTATGAGCACAAATCAGGGCACAAACCTGTAATTTAACATGTACAATTTAGGGCTAAAACCCATTATTAAACTCAGCAATGTTCATACATAAATCAGGGCTAAAACGAATGATTAAACTCAGCAAAGTTCATAAATGAATTAGGGCTAAAACTAATGATTAAACTCAGTAAAGTTCATGCATAAATCAGGGTGAAAACCAACGATTAAACTTAGTAAAGTTTATGCATGAATAAGGGAAAATATATGCATTTCAAACCATTCCATTATAATCGACCTAGGGCTGAAACACAACATCCAAATTAGCATGATTATGGGTGTAAAAACTGCACCTACCTCAATCAGCCCACCTCCAAAGCATCAAGCCCTTGTCCCTATGCCTTTTGCCTTCAATTTACTCCAAAATGGTTGTAGCTTTCCCCGTTAATGGCTGCTGGTTGTGGAAGACCTTGATGGGAGAAGGAAGAGGACAGAAAAGTGGGGAGAGAGAAGGTCGAACTAGCCAAAAGATATTAAGGTCGCCTGCCTCTTTCCTTTTTATAAGAGCCCTCTCCAGATTTTTAGTTCTTTTAAGACTTCTATCCAATTCCTAGTTCTTCTATGACTTATAATTCCTAGTTCTTTTAGGACATCAAATTCCTAGTTCTTTTAGAACTTCCAATTCAAGTAAACAAGCCCTATGCGATATATTAAACTTTGAACTGTCGTATCTCCCTCATCCGAGATCCGATTCTCACATTCTTGGTGGCATTTCGAAGTTCTTTCTATCTACTTTCCATCCAACTACTAATCACAACTGATGATCAAGTTATTCTCATGAGAAGTTCAAGGGGTCTAATATCCTAATTTCTACATGGTCGACATCGGGAATTTAGAAAAATCCCCGACGTTACACTTATAGTCCTCTTCAATCATGGATGCTAACTCAATTGCCTTTTTCATTGTAGTTGGTTGGGAAGGAAGTACTTTTGCACGCAATCCATCCTTTAGGCCCCACATAAACTTCTCTGCCCTTTTAGGGTAGGGAATATCACAACCTAGATTTTTAAAAGCCTTTTCAAAATAGCATGAATGGTAGTCATGAGAAATTTATTTTTTTCTTCTCAAATACAAAATAAACCATTTGATTAAATATTTAAGTCATGATAACTGGGGTTCACAAATACGGATATCAAATCATATGATATTATTACACATCTCAAAATTCAATAAGAATAACTCATCCATCTAAGTACAAGTTTATCATCCGTCTGAAAATAAATAACAATTTGACTCTCATGCTAATGATATGCTTATGTATCGAAGTTGCAGACATGAAAAACTTCATCTTGCGCTCACCTCCTCCTAGTCTCACTTGTCATCGCGTGGAGAATTTGTAACCAACCAAAACAAACAACCACAACAACAACAATGAAACCTCTCCGCCTTCAAGAGAAGAGCTTCCATTAAGACAAAATATTTTATTAATGTTTTTTGGATTGGGCCAACATCACCTAATGTTAGTTGCGTGCATACTCATTAGATAATATCTCCATTGTTTCCAACAAGATTGGATCCAGATGTAATTATGCCTAAAACTACACTATACTAAGAAGCATAACATCACACATGCAATGCTTAAGTATTTATACAAGTCCTTTAATTGTTCCACTTGTCTAATTAACAAGTAATAACAAACAATGTTATTAATTATCTCACAACCCTTATTAAATAGTTAATACAAACAAATCTGTATTTACTTAGAGACAATTTGCTTGTTGAGAAATCTCTAGCTATAGGACTCCAACATGCAGAACATCAATATACAGTGACACATGTAAAGTAATATACAGAGCATTGAAAATAACACAGCTCAGAAACATGGGCTGATCTTTATCCAATATAGACTAACACAATGCACAAAATAATGGACACCATTCAAAAAATAATGCACTAATTGTTACCTGAAAATAACAACTACCTAGCATCTCTAGAGATCCACTTGGATCAGCCATGGACTTAGAGATATAGGTACCAGCTGTGCTCATGGACACACTAGCCAGAGGTAGATGAGCCTTCCATGATGCACAAAAACCTCGTTTGCACATTTGCAGGGATCCATCATCCCAACGAAGCAGAGACCACAAAGGTCTATAAGATTACCACCATGGCTATTACCGTGAGCTTAAACTTTGACTCAGCATGTGATACAATGCATCCACTTAAGGCAAAGGGATTAAAGACTATTCACAACATATCATTCATGCAACAAACTTACACAATCAACAAGTTAACATGCTGATTTTTTACTAAGAGATGTAAGCCTATCAACAAGACTACGAATTAGAATTGATGCTCAGATAAACTGATCAAATCCACATAACCATGAATTTGATTAAGGTTGAAACAAACTAATCAAATCAGCAAACTAAAAAATGAATTAGGCTTAAGTAACTAGCAACATATAGTATGATAACAAATCAAATCATGGCTGAATGACTAACAATAATCAACATAACCAATCAGAACTACACTGGTCAAAGCATATCATCATATCAATAACCGAATTCAATACTGATATTAGATTGTTCGAGCTCACGTCCCTAACCTTCCTTGGGATAGCTGATCAAGTTTTAATAAAATAGTTCATAATACACATAAGGGCATTAAAGTAATTATTTAACATTGGATAAGGTCCTCTCTACTCTTGGGCAAGTCATTAAGCTCTCAAAAGGTTTCTGTATCACTTTGATTCATTAATTTCATTCACACGAATGTGGGCCGGTCTACACATAAGGGTATTTTTGTCTTTTTGTTTAGGGACTTCCAAAATCTTGATGGGTCCAAAATTAATCCTAGGGTTACACCTTGATGTTATAAAGCCTAGGTAATTTTCTTACCATTTAACGGGGTCGTAAACCCCTTGAACCAACCTCGGTTCACATAACTGTCTTATTGTAACGCTAGGGATAGAACAAATAATTATCTACTTACTGGTATTTTTACCTAACTTATGGCTTTGTCCAAATTCAGGATACATATTAATTATACTATCACTTAGATTTTTTTCAATTTTTAAAACCACTCATAGACCTCTGAACTGGAGCCTCGAAGTCTGATTATTAATTCATTATGCTACGCGTCAACTCAAAAGGGTAAATTAGTCATTTAAAGATTTTGGGATTTTCTTTTTTTTGGGTCAAAACTTAGTCAGAATGATCTCACACCTCTCAAGGTACCTCTGAGTAATTTTTTAGGATTTTTTTCCACATCTAAACTTCACTAACCGAACGCGGTTCAGTAGGTATTATTATTATTATAGTTAACCGGACCGGGTCTAAATAATTCGGCTTGGACCATCGTCTTCTACCCACTGCCTGTGCAAAATAGATGATTTGATGCTCTGTTTGTGGGCAAAATAGGAAGAGATTCATATGCCTCCCATAAATTTTATAATCAATCAGGTTATCATCAACTAATTCAAATTAGTTTTAAGATAACTATTGCAACAAAGAAGTCCAAGAGTTAACTGCATATTCGTGAAAGTAAGATACCCACATTGAAATATAATCATCAATGCAGAGAGTTTGTCTACCTCACAACTCTTCAAAACCTGGGCAGTTCTACCACAATTCCAATAGATACTTTTCAATGTAATATCAATAGTTTACAAACTAGATTATGCCAAAGTAAGCCCTTGATTTCTCTCAGAATATTGAAGTAGTTTCAGCCCACCAATGGCAATTGAAGACAGAGCCTAAAAGAAAACGAACCTCCAGTACGACTTTCACAATCAGACCCAGAATTTAGCATGAAAGAGCATGAAACAAATTATAGCATTACATGGTCATGACTAGATAGAATTGTATGTCAAATAACGACAACCTAACTAATCAACTTGAACAGAGACATAAGCATTTTGCTCTAACTATTCAGTAGAACGAAATAGTAGACAAAAATTAGGATCACGGTAAAACCTGATTTTGGGAACATAAAAAATCACATATAGCCATATTCCTAATCTTTCGATGCATGGACTGCCAATTCCCCGGAGTGCAGCACCTCCATGCCTTCTCTTCTCTCTCGAGTGAGACAGGTTGGCCACCATGCTCACCGGGTTCTATCCCCTTTTATTTTTCTGTGTTCTCCTCTCGTCTGCACGCTTCTGACTAGCCTTAATCAATTTTGGCTCTCTCCTTTTTATAGCATCTAATTCCCTATTAAGCTTCGGCTTCGAAAACCTTAGTCTCATTGAAATCCCTCTCCCCATGAACTTTTTAATTACACTAATTTCTAATTAAATTAGGTCAACTAACGAAATTAAAATTTGTAATTAATAATTAAGCTCCTATTATAAGTGGGTCCCACAAGTGCACGTTATTAGCTCACAATTCAAAATTTGATATAAATTAAAAATAAATCTATAAAAACTTATATCTCCCGTATCCGAACTCCTAATCAAGCATTCTTGGTGGCGTTTCAAAGCTCTGTCTGTTTATTTTCTAACTACATGAGTTTCAGTCATCACTTCTAACTTATGATCAAGTTATTCTCACAAGAAAGTTAAGAGGGTCGAACACTCTACTCCCCACATGGTCGACTTCGGGAATTTAGAAAAATCTTGGAGGTTACAGGGAATGAGTGGTTGGCAAGCCTCAGCAGTTGTACGAACTTGGTCTCGTTCTATAGAATTGTCATTGAGCCCTGTTCCTTGTCAAGAAACTCCTTTTGCCACTAGACATGAAGAGGAAAGTACTTGAAATAGAGAACCTCCTTAATCTCTTCCCATGAGATCTCCTCTCTGCCTGGAAAGTCCTTCCTCTCGACAGATTCCCACCAAAAGATGGCTTCTCCTACCAATGCAAAGGTGGCAAAAGTTACCTTCTCGTTATCAAACACTTTTAGCCCCTCAAAAAATCCTTTCCACCTCTATTATCCATCTTTCAGCGACCTTTGGATCGATTCCTCCTGTGATGGTAGGTCCAACCCTTCTAAACTGCTCTAACGTGGGTGGCTTCATGTTAGAACTAACAACTCCCTTCCCATGCCACTCCTAGGATCGAATGGCCTTGGAGAGCTCTTGAACCAACGTCCTCATATCAGGATGTTCTCTTGTAAAAGAGGCACAAGCAGCAGATTTCCCTCTCAGACTTCTAGGGTTGGTTGCCATCTATTTTAGTGCATAGAACAAAACAGGGTTAATTGAACTAGCCTAGTTCTACCCCACCTAAGTAGTGTAATTAAATATATTACTCATATTATTTCATGTAGCCATGCACTAAACTCGGGATGTTACAATCGGTATCAGATCTAGTTAAAGCTATCTTAGGGTGTTATCAAACATAGCCAAGCATCACATAACATAAAAATAAATCACCTAATGACATATGCTAATCATAATCTAGGATAATAGCTCCGCCATGTACAAGTGCAATAACATATGGCAATAGCATGAACTAATATTTTCGGCAAGACATTTCCTTATTACAAAATAGCATAAAAATAAACCTATAGTCAGTCCTAGTAATTGCAGATGGCTGCCCTGCTAGCAACTATGTATCGCTCTCTAATGGAAACTGCTACTCTGAGTTTGGAACTATACCTACATCACAGAGATGCATGAGTATTTCTACAAATACTTAGTAAGATGTAAGAGAAACCACTTATAGTCATACCAAGGGCATGGATGTAGAAACAAAAGGGGTCATTTAGAAATTGAGCTGCAAGGCACCAGTTAAACGATGGCACAAATACACCACTGCATATGACACTCTAAATGTCATTGTAAAACATAACTCATAGAGTGTATATAAATAATTAAGGACAGTAGCAACCCAATTGAAATTAGATTCAACTCAGGAAGCAATTTACTTATTGCTGCCTGAAAATGGACTCCTGCAAAAAGAAGTAAACTATATGCAAACAGTAAACCCTAGCATCCCTAGAGATCCACTTGGATTAGCTATGGGCCTAGAGATGTAGGTACCAACTGTGTTCATGGACATGCTAGCCAGAGGTAGATGAGCCTTCCATGATGCTCAAAAACCTCGATGCACGAGCAACCAAAGTTTAAAAAGTGAGGAGGCCACATGGGCATAAAGTGCTGCAATGGCTATTACAGTGAGCTTACTTTAAACTCTTACTCAAACACATGATACAATTCATCCATATGATGTAATTCAGACATTTAATTCTATTCTTACATGGACTCATATGGATTAGCAAGTATAGGCCTAATCAACCTCACAATGGTAGTATTGTAGACTAGTCACAACAAGGTATAAAAATATGTAATCGGATTAAAGATTAATCACAGTATATAACACATGAAACTTACTGGCATAATCAACATAATAACATGATGAATCTGGGCTGAAACATGAGAACCTATCAGCATGGTAACATGATGAAGTAGTACTGAAATAAATTAATAAACATAGTATTAAAACGAATCAAATTGGCACTAAAATGACAACCTAATCAGCAAGACAATGAATTAAATTAAGGTTGAGATAGAATAACCTAATTCAACAAGACATTAAATCAAATTGAGGCCGAGATAGAATCAAGACAATAAATCAAATTGAGGATGAGATAGAATAACCTAATACGGCAAGACAATAAATCAAATTCAAGCTGAAATGACTAACAAAATAAGCATATCAGTGGATCGAATTGGTACTGAAGTAAATTGATATAATCAGTAATAGAATGGCACAAATTAGGGCTGAAACTTACAATAAAATTCAGCATGGTAATGGCATGAATTCAGGCTAAAACATATAATCAAATTCAGCAAGGTATTCACACGAATTAGAGCTAAATTTTATAATAAAATTCAGCAATGTAATGGAACAAATTAGGGCTAAAATTTATAATCAAATTCAGCAAGGTTGGCATGAATTACGGCTAAAACTTATAATCAAATTCAGCAAGGTAATGACATGAATCAGGGCTAAAACTTATAATCAAATACAGCAAGGGAATGACATGAATTAGGACTAAAACTTATAATCAAATTCAGCAAGGTAATATGATTAGGGCTTGAATAAGGGCTAAAATATGTAATCAAAATTAGAATCATAAGAGGTCGAATTAGGCCTAACATATAAAATCAAAATTTGCATCATGAGAGGTCGAATTAGGGCTAACATATAAAATCAAATCAGCATCATAAGGGATCAGATTAAGGTTTAAATGAATGACCTAATCCAGCATCATAAAATGTTGAATCAGGGCTAAAATAAATAATCAAATCCAGCATGATAAAAGATCAGATTAGGCCTGAGATAAATAATCAATGCCTGAATCTTAAGAGTTTGAATTAGGCGGAAATATGAAATAAAAATCCAGCATAATAAGAGCTCGAACTTGGGCTGAAATATATCATCCAAATCAGCATGATTATGGGTATAAAAACTACATCCTACCTCTACCAGCCAGCTTCAAAGCTTTGTTCCCTTGCTTCTATGCCTTTGATTCTAAACTGAGTTTGAAGGTGCTGATATTGCCCCTCCTCAATCTGTTGGCCAGAGCTATCTTTTCTGTGGAAGAAAGAGAGGAAAGAAGAGGCCAGAGCAAAAAATTGTGCCTTTGCCCCCTCCTAAGCCTTCTTATAACCAACCTTCTATTTTTTAGGGAATCAAACCAATCAGGAGAACCAGACTAAGGGGCTGGTGCGTCCCCACCTAGAGTACACATCACTCCCTAACTTCTAGGATCTACCCTTTAGAGTCTTTGCCAAGCCTCCCCTACTTTGTAGGAGCTGCTCCATATAATCTAGGAATTGCTCAAATTGCAACACCCTCAACCCATTCCTTGTTCTATTGGACTTTCCCTCTCTCAAATTCTATCCTAGAGGGCCAAACCCCTAATTAACTAAATGGTCTTTGCTAACCTTGGCCGAACAACTTAATTATTAATTGGCACCCTTCACTCCAAAGCCAAACCCATATGGCTATCAAAATCATGCCAATCAAATGATTTCAATCAACCAAACAATGAAACAAACAACACACACAAGTAAATTTTTTTTGCCAATGATTAGGGATTATGAATGTTATAGAGCATGCAAAATAAGGTTTCACTTTGTACATTTAATTCTTGAATGCAAATGTAAAAACTAAATGTGAGGTCTCTTTATGTTTTAAATGATAAATTGATTTGAGCACATTATTAACGAGCTCCTATATTATCCGAATAAAAGGATATAACTTGACAAAATGTGGTCCGAATTGTTCATCATTTAGTTCATTTGATTAATTTATTAAGATCTTAGTAAATGAGTATTTATTCAAAACTTTGAACTACAGATTCTTGACAAGCTTGGGTTCTTTGCCCTAATACTAGTTAATTGAATTGAAGCACTAATGTTTAGGAAGAGCAGGCAAATTATGGTTTCACTTTGAGTATTTAATTCATGATTATGAACACAACAAATGAATAAGAGGCCTCTTTAAACTATGAAATATATTGATTTGTGCCCATTCTTAAATATCTCATGTTTTAATCGAATGTAACAAATGAATAGGAGGTCATTTTAAACTTTAAATGAAATAATAATTTGAGTAGATTCTGAACATGCATTGGTTTAAAGGAATCAAAGGATATAACACGACCAAAACTGGTCCAATTAGTTCATTGCTTAGTACATTTAATTTATTATTACAAACTTAGCGAATTAGTGCATATTTACTTAAAACTAGTAGTACACATTATTAATGACGTTTGGTTCTCTGTCCCAAAAGTAGCTAATTGAGTGAAAGCACTTAACTTAAGAAAAAGCGGGCCAATTGCAGTTTCACTTTGTGCATTTAATTCATGATTACGAGCATGACACATGATTGAGAGATTTTTTAAACTTAAGTGATCTAATAATTTGAGCACATTCTTAATGAACTCTTGTTTTAATCAAATAAAATAATATAACTTAACCAAAAATGGCCCGATGGGTTTATTGTTCAGTTTATTTAAATCATTCTAATGAGCTAAGCAATTAGTACATATTTATTTAAAACATCGAAGTACATATTTTTGACAAGGTTGGGTTCTTTGTCTTAAAATTAGTTAATCGACTGAAAGTACTTAAATTTTGGAAGAGTGGGCCAATTGTGGTATCAATTTGTGTATTTAATTTTTGATTATAAATGTTACAAATGAATATGAGGTCCTTTCAAACTTTGGCCAAAATAATGACTTGACCACATTCTCAACAAGCACTTGTTTTAAACCATAACTTGACTAATAGTGGTCCGATCGGTTTGTCATTTAGTTTGTTTGATTTGTTCTTCTGAACTTTTTAGATTAGTACGTATTTAATTAGAACATTTTAGTACACATTCTTAACAAGCTTAGATTCATTGTTCGAAAACTAGTTAATAAATTAAAGGACTTCATATAAGAAAGAGCGATCCAATTGCACTATCACCTTGTGTATTTGATTTATAACTACAAATGTTACAAATGAATAGGAGGTCTCTTTAAATTTTAAATAATATAATTATTTAAGCACATTCATAATGAGCACTTGTTTTAATCAAATAGAAGAATATAACTTGATATAAAGTGGTCCGATTGATTCATTGTTTAGTTCATTTGATTGATTCTTATGAACTTAGCGAATGAGTGTGTATATATTTAAAATATTCAAGTACACATTCTTGATGAGCTAGGGTTCTTTGTTCTTGTAACATGCCACTTTTTTTTTTTACGTCTAACCTGAGAGGTTAGGGGTAATTAGATAATTCTTTTCATAAGACTAAGAAGGTTATAGAGGTTTAAACCTTCGTACATGTGTAGAGCTCAATGAAACTAGCGTAACAAATCGAAGAACGCATGAAATGGAGGTTGGGAACGAAAGTTACAACCTCAGAAAGCATGCAATTTAGGTGGGACTTACTTAAAAAGAGTGGGATAAAGTGATTTAAGTAGTTGTATCAAAGGGCTCATTAAAAGGAGTCCAACGGTACCAATAATGCTTGAATCCGTGTCCAGGGAAGAAAGTTATGCATGTTTGAAGATAAATATTTGAAAAAACAGAAAAGAAAAAGTAAAAGCAAATGGCGCACACACATGACACGCAGTGAATTGCGCGTCGTATGGCAGAAGCACATTGTCAAAGGGGCGCCCGGTGAACACCCTCCGTGTGGCACTCGCAAGGCCAAACAACCAAGCGAGTAACCCGTGACAGCGTGCCATAGCATGGGTACCCATCACGGTAGTAAAAGATGGGCACCACCACAAAAACCGAGGCACTACCGCAAAAACTGCAGTGCCACCGAAATTGGTGGCGCAGCACCGTGGTTTTGGCTCACCGTGACCCTATCAATAGGGCTTTTTAGGAAGTTTTGAAGCACGAACTTCATTTTTTCCATGTCTCAGCGTTATGAGACCGATTTAGCCTGTTCAAGAGGTGTTCTTAAGTAAATTGAGTGTGCTCTATGCAATGCAGGGGTCCTTTCTTCGAGTTGGAGACCGTATAAGGAAGAAATGTCCCAAGACAAGAAGAGACTTTGCATGTCATCCTTGAGCACTAGATAACTTCATTTTCTCTGTTTCTAACCATTCTGAGTCTGATTGAGTTCGTTCAAGAGATGTTCTTGACTAATCGAGCGTGTTCTACACAATGAAGGGCTCTATTCTTTGAGTGGATGACTACATAAGAGAGAATCCTACCGAAGCAAGAAGTGGCCCTGCCCGTTGTCTTCGAACATGGGAGAAAGAAAAATGGGCCAAGAACAAGAAGGGATTTTGCCTGCAATTGCCAAGCCACAATGAGAGAAGTGACCCGGAGTAGGGAGGATCTATCCTCCACCGAAGAGCCACCCTGTAAGAGAGGCATCCCCAAGCTAAGGGGAGGCTCCGTCCACAGTTCATAAGCATGGAAGGAGAAAAATGTCTCCGAAAGTGGGATATTTTGTCTGTCACTTCTGAGCACAGAAAGTAAGCAACATCTCCAAGTGAAAGGATGCTATCTATGTCCACCACTTCCGGTGTCTCCTATGAGTAAGTATTTTTGATCTTCTATTTTAATATGAGTATAAAAATACATATTCATCCTAAGTTGTTAACTTAGGATGTATGATTTGCTCTAATCTGATGTATGCTGAGATGTTCTGTTTTGAATTGTATGTTATGCTTTATCCGATATAATTTAAGGTGTCTTGATATGCTTTGATATGATATACTCTGCTATAATCTGTTAGGATTCTATGTGATCCAATCTACTTTATTGTATTATGCTCCATTCTAGGATAGGGTGAGGTGTGTAATCCCGATAGTGTGTTAGCTTCCGTTAACTCTGATAATTTATGAGATTTCTATCTGATTTCTATACTTTATAAGATCTCTATTTGATTCCAATGATTACAAGATTTAAATCTAATTCCAAATTATATGTTTAAATGTAAGGATAAACCTATTTTAACGTATATGATTTTGTGGTGTCTGACGTATGTAATAGTTATTAGGCAAAACTACATTTGGATCTAATCATATTTGAATAATATTGTATATGTTATCCAATATGTACGTAGGCAACCAACTACAAGGCAATGGTAGCCCAGTCCAAAATAATTATAATTATAAGTTTAATTCTAATTTACACAATGAACTTTGGAGCTTCATTGGGTATATATGATTGTTACAACTCAAGTCTACTTAAAAGGAATATTTGAAGCTCTATATAGTGCGTGTATGAACGTTGTACCTCTTGCACTAGATGATGATTAATGTTTTAAGGAAGAAAATTTCAACTCAAGATTTCAGGACCCGGATCATGTCGGGGAGTTACAAATGGTATCGGATCTGAGAGTATAATCTTTTATTTATTAATTTAGTATGAATTTTGATACTAAGTTGAAATAATATGAAATTGTTGTTTTGTATATGTTGCCATTATTTTGAAAATAATGTTGAATTTAAATTTTAAATAAAATTTTGTTTTGAATGTGTTGTTGTTGATTTGATATAAATTTTGATTCTGGAATTTTGGTTATGCATGTGTGATATCGGATTTAACACAAACTCCATTTTTGGACTATTCATTCTATGTTTGTGATATTGAATTTAATATGGACTCCGATTTTAAGAACTTCAATTTGCAAGCAGATTTTAATTTGAAATTTTTTGTTTCAAATGTGAAATTAAAATAATTTGAAATTTATGTTATATATATGTTGTCATTAATTTGAATTGAATTCCAATTTTGAACTTTTGGTTTTGCATGTATGATATCAGATTTAATCCAAACACTAATTTTGAACTTTTTTTCCTGCACATGTGACATGGGAATTATTGCATACTCCAAAGTTAAGAACTCCACTTTTCAAGTGAATTTTAATTTGTAATTTTTGTTAGCATGTTTTCCAATGGATTTGATAGAAACTTAAATTTTGATCTTAAATAAAAAATGATCTGAAAATGCCTTTATTAGATTTTGAATTATAATTCTATTTTGTTGGTGTTATATTAAAATTGCATCCAACTCTAATGTTGAATACTTCTGATTTGTTTAATTGGGACTAATTTTAAATTTTTATCCTACATGTGTGTAACATATTAAAGGTAAACTTTGACTTTGCAAATGTCTATTTTAAATTAGGATTGATTTGAAAATTCTGCTTTGAATGTGTTACATATATTTAATGCGAATCAAAAAATCATTCGAGATTCTTGTTTGAAATGTGTTCCATGGGATTTGATGTAAACATCATTGTGATGAATTTTTTTAATTTAATTTCCAATCAGAACATCCTTAGAAATTTCTCAATGAATATATTTCATCAGGTCTAATATTTTTTTAAATAAGAGTAATTTGAAATTTTGTTTTGACCTAGAAATTGGATTTAATAAGGACTTTGATTTTGAACTTTTCATCCTCTATTTGTGACATCGGATTTTATACAAATTCCAATTTTATGAATTTCAATTTCTAATCGTAAGTTATTTGAAATTTTTTTTCTAAATATGCTTATTTAGATATAATTTAGAATTCCATTCCGTATTTTTTATATCTAATTTAAGACGGATTCTAATTTCTCCAAATTCAATTCTTTTTATCAGGAATGAGCTGAAGTTTTTTGTTTTGTATGTGTAGCTTTAGATTTAATTTAAACCTTTGATTTTTATGAATTTTGAATTTGAATTTGACTCAATAAAAAAAGTTTGTTTTAAATTTATTACATGATTTTTTAAATATTTTAACAACTTTGATTTCAAATGTGATTTAAACTATGGTAGAATTACCACTGGGCAACTACCAACTGCTCATGGTATGAGACATGTGATGCTAGTGGAAAACTCTATGGTCAATTCTACTAGGGTGTTGAAATAAAATTTTGAATTTTTAAATTTTTTGTTTCAAAAAATGCTTTGATTCTCATATGAACTCATTTTAAAAGGTGGTGGACTACCTAAGAGTAACTACTAAACACCTACGGTATAAGGGGTAAGGTGTTAATGATGCACTTAAATAATGGTCAATTAAATGTTTTCAAATTTTGAATTATAATCTTATTTTGTATTAATTCATTGCTTATTTAGGCTATTTATAATTTGAATAGGTTAATTAGACCTTAGTTGTGTTTACATGTTTAATAGGCTTGAAAAGGATTTAGGCTGAAGAAGTGAAGCCCAACTACTTAATGCTATTTAAAAGTCAAGAATGTGCTCTTAATAGTTTAAACATGCATAGATTGATCGAACACAACCTTTTGGAGCTGTTAGATTTGAGATTTGCATCAAAAGAACTAAATTCAAGAAGTTGTTTTGGACAGATTAATACAATCTTAGTATTTTGACCATATCTTTCTATGTATAATTCAGATTAATATGATTCTAGTGGCATTAAAAAGAAAACTTTCATGGCTACAATCGCAGTTTTAGGAAGAAATTTGTGATTCCGAATATTTATGGGTAAAAATTGGCTTAGAAAGGGATAGCTAGTTAACTAACTCGAGGCCAGCACATGAACAATCTTTTCATTGGTCGTGATTGATATACATAAAAGAAGATAATGAGGCTGATTGGATAACTAAAGGAAGACTCAATGATTGTTGTTACGTCTAAACAAGACTATGAAGCAAGACTATGAAGTAGTCTAGTTTAGATTTCTTTTTTTCACTTGTTAACTATAGTAAACAAGGTCGATCCACAGGGAAAGCCTTTTGTGACAAAGAAAACTATTATGAAGAAAATATAATAGAGAAGAAAGGTAAAATAAAGAATAAAAGACAATTAAAGAGAAAGTGTTAAGGCATTAGAAATCCACTTGTAATAAATTTCTAATGTATATTTCATTCAAATGATAACTCAATAAAGATTAAATGAAAATTTGTCTCAATCGGAAAATTTATATTTTAAAGAACTTTGAAGCAGAACAATAGTAATTGATTGTTTACTAAGTGAAGCATTAAGTATATAATCAATGGGAATTATAAGCATTCGACATGTCTTTCGTCAACGCCGAATCAAATAATTATATATATTATAAACTCTTAAAATATGAAACATCAATTTAAAATGATAAAGAACTTACTTGAATCATCATAGCCATTAAACATTAAGTATAAGCTTTATTCCTAGCCTTAGCTTTAGAGTTTAGAAAGCCATTACAATAAAACTGAAAACAAAAATACAAAAGAAGAGAAGAAAAGAGGGAGAAGAGAGCACCAAAGAGGAGGAGATTGCATCCTGATTGATTTTATGATTGGTTGCTTATTTAGCAATGATTAGATTCTAAATCAATCAAATAAATCAATAATTTATTTAGCAAATAAGTATCTTTAAATCTTCCTTTAGTTATCCAATCAGCCTCATTATCTTTCCTTATGTATATCAATCACAATCAATGAAAATATTCTTCATGTGCTAGCCTCGGGTTAATTAACTAGTTATCCCTTTGTATACTAAATTTGACCCATAAATCTTCAGAATTGTAAATTTCTTCCTTAAATACTGATTGTTGCCACGAAAATCTTCTTTCCGATGCCACCAGAATCTTATCAATCCAAATTATACATATAAAGATATGGTTGAAATACTAAAGCTGTATCATTTTGTTCGAATAAGCTTCTTTCCTAATTTAGTTCTCTTGATGCAAATCTTAAATTCAATGGGTCCAAAAGGTTGTGTTCGACTATTCCATGTATATTTAGACCATTATGAGCCCATTCTTGACTATTAAATAGCTTTAGTAGTTGAGCTTCATTTCCTCTTCCAGTTGGTTAAAGCCTATTTAGACATGTAAACTCTCAATTAAATAGACCAAATAAGTAATAAATTAGCACAAAATAAGAGTTGTAATTCAAAATTTAAAAATGTTTAATTAAACATTATTTTAGTGCATCAAATAATACCCCCAAATCTATTTTAGTCTAGTACTTGAGCAAAAAAAAATTAAAATAATAGAAAACAAAACTAACTATTCCCCTTCCACAGGAAATCTCGATTGCATTTAGAATATGCAACAAGCCTTTAAACCTTTAGCTTATACTAGTGGATGAGTTATAGTCTCGTGAGGGTTTGTAGTGAATCTACCCACAAAATTCAAAACTGAAAAAAAAACTCATGGGTTGCCTGCCAAGTAGCACTAAGTTTTATGTCTTAAGCCAGACAAAACAAAGAAGAAGAGAAAAATAAAAAATAAAATAATGAGCTACAGTGCTAACAAGTTGTGTTGAGGAAGTAAAGACTTAGATAATAATTGTAAAGCAAGACGAAGGAACCCGTTCATCCCCACTAAGCAAACAACAAACTTTACAATTATCTCCCAAATACTCAAGCACTAGTTTTTGTAACTTAAATATTAGAAAAATATTCATTAGAGTCTAAACTATTAAATTTCTATGTAGAGGAACTTTTGAAACAATGTGTATGTGTGTCCAAGTAAAATTTTGACAAGATAATTAGATAATCAATCTCCTAAAGTAATATGCTCTTTTACTCACAAAGAGATGTTTAGATAGCCAAAAGAACCATTCAAAAACTTAGCAACCTGTCCTAGATAACAAGCGGTTTGGATATTCACTTTAATACCTCATGGGCTTTATTTGTGATATTCCAACATGCTTGCATTGTTACAACGATGGCTTTGCCCTATCTTACAAAAATGAAACATTATTTGGCAACTTCATTTTTTTTTGTGATGTCCTTTTTTTTTACTTCTTTCTATTTTTTTTTCATAGGCAGCCCTTTTCGATGTACTCGATCTAATTCATTGGTTGCTTTCCATAATGATAATAATCCCAAAATTTATCTTCTTTCCCAACCAACCAAGTGAACAAGGAGATCAAAGTTTGTTGGCTTTGGTGTCTCTCGACATTCCGGGTGAGTAATATAGCAACACCACATAATTCAACTTCAACTCTAAAAATTAGTCATAAGAGTAAAATTTTGAAAACCAACAATAGTTTCAATGATCCTCTTTATGAAAGTCAATTGTAAAGACTCATCACAAAAGGAATGTTTTAATAAAAATATCCAAATGCCATCATTATCAAGAGATCAAAGTAAATAGGAATTATACCAAGAAAGGATGAAGGTTATCATTGTCAGCACTGTTAACAAAAATTATCCAAACTCAACCCCCAACCCAAAAGTGACATTGTCCTCAATGTGTGAAAAGGAGAAAAAAAAATTTGGTTTTTATGATTTTTTTTGGGTAAAAATCATGAAAAGAAAATCAACCCTCATAATTTGGATTTTTAAGAGACGTAAACTCAACTTCAGGTCAAAATGGTCTAAAAATAGTTTCAAACTTTGTCCATTAACTTTGAAAATATCACCATTTTTTAGGTTTTTAATTTCAACAGTTCCATAAGGAAAAACAGTTGTTACAAGGAAAGGACTTGCCCAATGTGATCTTCATTTTCTTAGAAAAAGATGAAGCCTAGAGTTGTACAATATATTTTTTTGAAATGGCTCAAATGTTTTTCATAAAATATTTTTATCATGAAAAGCCGTCATTCTCTCTTTGTAAAGTTTTGAACTCTCATAAGCATCACATCGAATTTCTTATAGCTCATTAATTTGTAACTTTCTATTTAAGCCAGCCTTATCAAAATTAAAATTCAATGTTTTGATTGCCCAATAAGCCTTATATTCCAATTCCACGGAGATGTGGCAAGTTTTTCAAAAACTTAAACGGTAAAGAGATATTCCAATTGGGGTCTTAAAAGTGGTACGATTAGCCCAAAGAGCATCGATTAGCCGTAAAGACAAATCTTTACCATTTATATTTACCCTTTTTTTAAAAATATATTTAATTCACGATTAGAAATCTCAACTTGTCTATTTATTTGTGGGTGATAGGGGGTGGCTACTTTATGGGTAATCCCATACTTTCTCATCAAAGCCTCAAAAGGCTTGTTGCAAAAATGTGACCCCTTGTCACTTATGATGGCTCATGGTGTTCCAAACCTTTAAAATATATTTTCTTTTAAAAAGCGCATAACGACTTTGTAGTCATTCATTTTGCTTGGAACCGCCTCAATCCACTAGGACTTGCCCAACCTTAGTTACAAATTCTGAATCCCAATCCTTGCCCCATTACAAATAGGAAACAAGCCCACATACATGTTTAAAACAATCCCAAAAATGTCATAACCCAACTGAAGTATAGTTGATCCCTCCTTGAAGTTTCTCACCCCTCCTAGTACTCTTCAGACTCCTACTTCAGCTAGAAGTTCTTTGCTTGCATGCCATCTCATCTCAGCAAAGCTCTAGCTACGTCCTCTTCATGCTTGGAATCCTTGTCCTGCTAGGACTCTCTCTCTCTTTCAATTCCTAGTTCTTTTAGGACTTCTAACTCTTAGTTCATTTAGGACTTCTAATTACTAGTTCATTTAGGATTTTCAATTCTTAATTCATTTAGGACATTCATCCACTTTGGGTAAATAGGCCCTGTGCGATATGTTCAACTTTGAACGGTTGTATCTCCCTCATCTGAACTCTGATTCACATATTCTTAGTGGCGTTTCAAAGCTCTTTTTGTCTACTTTCCATCCATAAAAGGTCCACTCACTAATTCCAACCATTGACGATGTTTTTCTGACAAGAAATTCAAGGAGTCCAACACCCTAATCCCCACGTGGTTGACTTCGGGAATTTAGAAAAATCCCGGATGTTACAACTACTCTTCCTTAAGTTATGTCTTTTCATTTAATTAACTAGTTTTAGGAAAAAGAACCCAATCTCATCAAGAATGTAAGCTTCAAATTCTTAAATGTACTCATTCGCTAAGTTCATCAGAATAAATCATGTGAACTAAACAACGAGCAAATCAGACCACTTTTAGTCAAGTTATTTTCTTTTATTCGATTAAAACAGAAGCTTCTAAAAAATGTGCACAAATCATTATGAAGTTTAAAGTTTAAAGAGACCTCTCATTCATTTATTATATTCATAATCTTGAATCAAATATACGAAGTGATGCCACAATTGGTTCGCTCTTCCTTAACTTATATCCTCTCATTCAATTAAATAGTTTTTGGACAAACAACCCAAGCTCGTCAATAATGTGTACTTAAAAGTTTAAAATAAATATGCACTCATTCACAAACTTCATAAGCATTAATCAAACGTAATAAGCGATGAACCAATTAGACCACTTTTGGTCTAGTTATTTCTTTTTGTTTGATTAAGACCGGATCATATTAAGAATGTGAACAAATCATTTTATCATTTAAAGTGTAAAGAGACCTTTTATTTATTTATTACATAAGTGCATAAAGTGATATTGTAATTTGACCGCACTTCCTTAACTTAAGTCCTTTCATTCGTTTAACTAGTTTTAGGACAAAGAACCAAAACTCATCATAAATATGTATAGTTTTTAAATAATTGCGTACTCATTCGCTATGTTAGTAAGAACATATTAAATGATAAACTAATTAGACAACTTTGGGTCAAGTTATATCCTTTAATTCAATTAAAATTGGACCTTGTTAAAATTGTGCACAAATCATTATATCATTTAAAGTTTAAAGAAACCATCCAATTGTTTGTTACGCTCTTAATCATGAATCGAATGCATAAAGAGATACCACATTTAGACTACTCTTCCTTAACATAAGTCCTTTCATTCATTTACATAGTTTGAGGACAATGAAATGAAGCTCATCAAGAATGTGTCCTCCAAAGTTTGAAATAAATACACAGTCATTTGCTATGTTTGTAAGAATGAACTAAATGTACTAAATGATGAATATTTCGGAGGAATTTATTTTATGTAATGTCCTTTATTATATTAAAACAGGAGGTCTTTAAGTATGTGCTCAAATCATTATATTGTTTCTCAATTTTTAATTCGTAATCATTAATCAAATGCACAAAGTGAAATTGCAATTTGATGACTCTTCCTTAAGTTAAGTCCTATAATTCAATTAAATAGTCTTAGGACAAAGAACCTAAGCTTTTAAAGAATGTGTGCTTCGAAGTTTTAAATAAATACAAACTCATTTGATAGGTTCATAAGAATAAATCAAACAAACTAAAGATGAACTACTCAGACCACTTTTGGTCAACTTATATCCTTTCATTCGATTCAAATAAGAGCTAGTTAAGATTGTGCTCAAATTATTATATTATTTAAAATTCTTTAAGAGGCCTCTCATTCATTCATTATGTTCATAATCTTTAATCAAATCACAAAGTGATACCCCTATTAGACAACACATCCTTACCTTATGTCATTCCATTCGATTAACTAATTTAAGACCAAGAACCTAAGTACATCAAGAATGTATACTTCAAAGTTTTAAATAAATATGGACTCATTTGCTAAGCTCATACAAATCAATTGAATGAAATAAATGATGAACCAATAAAACTACTTTTGGTCATGTTATATCCTTTTATGAGATTAAAACATAAGCTCGTTACGAACGTTCTCAAAACACTTTACCATTTAAAGTTTAAAGAGACCTCAAATTTATTTATTCTATTTATAATAATTAATTAAATATAAAAAGTGATGCCGCAATTGGACCGCTCTTTCATAATGTTAAGTCATTTCGTACTATTAAATAACTTTAGAACGTACAACCCAAGCTCGTCAAGATTGTGAACTTGAAAGTTCTAAATAAATATGGACTCATTTGCTATGTTCATAAGAATAAATTAAATAAATTAAGCGATGGACTGATCCGACCACATTTGGTCAAGTTATATCCTTTTATTAGATTAAAATTGGTGCTCATTAAGAATATGCTCAAAATTATTACATCATTTAAAGTTTAAAGAACCTGCCATTCTTGTTTTACATTTATGATTCAAAATCAAGTACACAAAGTGATACCATAATTGGACCACTCTTCATTGAGTTTGTTGACATAAAAAAATTCAAAATTCAAAGACAAAGTTGGAGCATAATTAGTTCTGTATGAGACTAAATTTTCAAAATGGACAAAGTCTCCAAAGTGGACAAAGACCAAGGAAAAATAGAGAAGAAGAATATAATGCTACATAGAAATGTGTTAACATAAAAAAAACAAAATTAAAATTCAAAGGCCAAGATTTCAGTAATGTCCGAGATTTTTTTAAATTCCCAATGTCGACCACGTGCAAATTAGGATATTTGACCTTTTAAACTTCTCATGAGAATAACTTGATTATCAATTGAGGTTAATGGTTGGAACTTATATTAATAGAAAGTAGACAGAAAGAACTTCAAAACACCACGAAGAATGTGCGAATCAGAGTTCGGATGAGGAAGATACAACTGTTCGAAGTTTAACATATCACACAGGGCCTGTTTACCCTAATTGGAAGTTCTAAAAGAACTAAGAATTAGATGTCCAAAAATAACTAGGAATTAGATAGATGTTCTAAAAGAACTAGAAATTAGGAGAGAGATCTTATAAAAGGGAAAGAGGGGGGGCGACCCTAATATATCTTATGGCTAGTTCAACCTTCTCTCTCCCGACTTTTCCCTCTTCCTTCTCTTATCAAGGTCTTCCACAACCAGAAACCATTAAGGGGGAAAGCTACAACCATTTTGAAGTAAATTGAAGGGAAAAAGGCATAGTAACAAGGGCTTGAAGCTTTGGAAGTGGGATGATTGAGGTAGGTGTAGTGTTTACACCCATAATTATGCGGATTTGGATGTTGTGTTTCAGCCCTAGGTCAACCTTAATGGAATGGTTTTCAATGCATCTATTTTCCCTTATTCATGCATGAACTTTACTAAGTTTAATCATTGGTTTTAGCCCTAATTTATGTATGAGATTTGTTGAGTTTAATCGTTTGTTTTAGCCCTAATTCATACATGAACTTTACTGAGTTTAATCATTGGTTTTAGCCCTGATTCATGTATGAACTTTGCTGAGTTTAATCGTTGGTTTTAGCCCTTATTCATCATGAACTTTGCTAAGATTAATCGTGGGTTGTTGCCTAATTCATACATGAACTTTTCTGCATTTAAATTACATGTTTGTTCCCTGATTTGTGCTTATACTTTTCTGATTTTGATATCATACTTCAGCCCTAATTCATGCTTGAACTTTGCTTAGTGCAATCGTAAGTTTTGGCCCTGATTTGTGCATCAACCTTGCTGAGTATAAACATATGGCTTATCCCTGAGTTGTGCATGAACCTTTCCGACTTTAATCATGGTTATTAGGTCTAATTATGCCATATTTTTCTGAGTTTGATATCAGGTTGTTAGGCCAAATTAATGTCTATATCTTCCTGATTTTGATCACAAGTATTAGCTCAAATTTGTGCCCATACAATGCTGATTTTGATCACAAGTATTAGCTCAAATTTGTGCCCATACAATGCTGATTTTGATCACAAGTATTAGCTCTAATTTGTTCCTATACTTCGCTGATTTTGATCACAAGTTTTAGCCATAATTGTGCCCATGCCTTGCTGATTTTGATTACACATGTTAGCCGTATTTGACATCTTTTAAGTCATATTTGAATCCATATTTTTCAGCCCTAGTTTGTGTGATTATATTATTGATTTCATCACATAATTTAGCTCTAATTAGTGCCTCTCTTTGCTGAAAGTTGATTCAAGGTTTTAGCCTTAATTGTATCATATAATGAGTCTGAGTTAAGTAAGCTCACCATAATAGCCATGGCAAAAATTTAGGCCTATGTGGCCTTGGCACCATTAGGACTTTGGCTCCTAGCTCTTTGAGCATTTACGTGCACCAAGGTTTTTTAGCATTATGGAAGGCTCATCTACCTCCGGCCAGTATATCTATGAGCACAACTGATACCTATGTTTCTTGGCCATGGCCGATCCAAATGGATCTCTAGAGATAATAAGATTTCTCTTAGCATATAGTTACTCCTTTGAGCAGGAGTCGGTATTTTAAAGTAACAATTAGTGCATTGTTTCCTGAATGGTGTCCATTGTTTTGTGCATTTTGTTGGTCTTTATTAGTAAAAGGTCAGCTCATGTTTATGAATTATGTAATATTAAGTGCTATATGTATTACTTTACATGTGTCACTGTATATTGATGTTCTGCATGTTTGAGTCCTATGTCTCGATATTTCTCGAGGGGTGAATTGTCTATGAGTGAATACAGATTTGTTAGTATTGATTATTGAACAAGGGTTATGAGATAATTAATAACATTGTTTGATATTGCTTGTTAATTATACAAATAAAACGATTAAAGGACTTGCATAAAATGTAGGTTGATTGAAAATACGCATTGTATGTGTGATGTTACACTTCTTAGGATAGGGTGGTTTTAGGCAGAACTACGTCTAGCCGATCTTGTTCGCAACGTTAGAGATGTTGTCTGATGAGTACGTAAGAAACTAACATGGGGTGATGTTGGTCCGATCTAAAAAATATTAATATAATCTTTTGTCCTTTGGAAGCTCTTCTTCTAAAGGCAGAGAGGTTCCATTATTGTTGTAGTGGTTGTTTGGTTTAGTTGGTTGCAGATTTTTTAAGCAACGATAAGTGAGACTAGGAGGCGTGCACATGATGAAGTCCCTCGTTTCTACAATTATGGTACGTAGTGTATCTTTTGCCTGAGAGTCAACTTGTTATTTATTTTTAGATGGATGATGAACTTGTACTTAGATAGATGAGCTATTCTTATTGAATTTTGAGACGTGTAATAATATCTTATGATTTGATATTTGTATTTGTAAACCCATTTATCATGACCTGGATATTTTATCAAATAGTTTGTTTTGTATATAAAAAAAATCTTGTGACTACTGGTAATGCTATTTTAAAATTGCTTTTAAAAATTTGGGTCGTGATAATTTCAGAGCTTGACTAGCTCTGATTGAGACCAAATTTTAAAAATGGACAAAGTCTCCAAAGTGGACAAAGTCCAATGAAAAAAAAAGTAAAATCTAATCCTACACACGTAGAGATGAGTTTCCACTTCTAACAAAAAAACTTTTGTGAGGACCTCATGAGACCACCTTACACTTAAAGATATCTACAATAGCTAAATTGGCTATATAAGACCCCATAAATCTCACATCAAAATTGCCATGAGACTAAATTAAAGAAGAATACAAAAAGTTAAATTTCAAAAAGTCAAAGTTAAATTAAATAAAAAAAATAAAGTAAACAGATTATGTGGAAAACCCCCTTGGCCCCACATAGAGAGTAGGATGACTAAGTTAGAGCCCTAAGGCTCACTCCCCACTTTCCACTAACTTACTCCTCACTAATCAATTCGGTTCCCACCAACCATCCCACTAACTCATTATCCACCTCCTACTAACCCATTCTCTGCTTCCCACTAATCCATTATCCATCTCCCACTAACTCACTCTCCACTTCCCATGAACTACCCTTCCAACTCACCCCAACTATTTTGCTTCACCGTACAACCCTTAAAGCAATAAATACCCTTTGTTTTCATGAGGAGGGGCTTTTGGCTTTCAAGTCCATCACCTACCAAAAGATGTCCAGAAATCCTAAAAGCCTCGACCTTTTAAAATGTCAAAGAAGTTCAAGAAGGACAATATAAAAAAAGTATATGAATGTTTTCAAGAAGGAAGATAAATTTGTACAAAGGAGCTCTCATCTTCCATAAGAAGTTTCTTTGTTTCGTTTTTTCTTTCTTTCTAAACTTGAAAGTTGTAGCCACTTCGCCTTTCTTTTCATTTTTAATAAATTCCAAGATAGTTTTTTCATTTTACCATCTAATTGAAGGGTTTTGAAAATTTATTAATAACCACTACTCACTCTAAATTGTAAAGAGTATTCTTGATTAATAAGGACAAGGTCATCCCACATAAAAAAAGGTTCTTCTCTATCTCTTGCAATGAAGGATAATCTGATTCATTCTCTTGACTTGTGCATGTGGAATTATTGAAATCCGCCAACAGATTTCTTGGACACCCGGTGGGACCTTCTCCCCCTTCCATCTTTTTGGCAAAAATGGAGGCTACTTGAAATTTCATGCTCATCATGTATTTTGATGAGGCTAAGTTTCAAGCCTTTTTGGCAAAATAAAACATGAAGAAAAAATAGTGATCCCAATTGACACCAATAGAGATGGTACATTTAGTTATAAGAAGAAGGCTAAAGTGAATGTTCCATTGCCTAACACCAATCACTCCCCTCACTTTGCCTAATGTTTTGAGCGGTGACAACGTGTTTTCAAGGCTAAGGCGTAATACTCCTAAAGATTTTGTAAACCAAGCTTATTCAGAGCCTAAGACCACTCACTCCCCTCACTTTGCCCATGGATAACTTTTGAGCAATGATAGTGTGTTTTCAAGGCTAAGGCACAACACTTTTGAAGACTTTGTGAACAAAGCTCATATGGAGCCTAAGACCACTCACTCCCCCCACTTTGCGTATGGCAAAGTTTTGAGTGGTAACAGTGTGTTTTCAAGGCTAAGTCACAATACTCATGAAGACCTATTAAACCAACTTCATCCAAAGCCTAAGACTACTCACTCGCCTCACTTTACTTTTGGCAAAAATTTGAGTGGTGAAAGCGTATTCTCAAGGTTAGAGAACAAAGTTCTGGATGGAAAGTGGACAATATCAAAAAAGTTTAAATGTTTCAAGACTTATGAAAAAGACAAAAGTTGTAGTTCAAGGGGCTAAAATAAATGCGAATGATAGTCTCATTGATGTTTGTGTATTGGATTCTTTGGGTCATTTTTCAACCTTCTCCAAAGAACTACGACAAAACAATCGGTTTGTGCCTAGAGGAGTTAAATGGGGAAATGACAAAATGGACCTATGATTGTGACATTCCCCATTAATGGAGAATTTTTTTAGACTAGAAAGAAGAAAATATCATTTGCTTTTAAAGCAAAGTCAAAGAAAATTTCTTGCATGATAGTGGAAACTCCATGTGACAAAAAGATTGGGCAAAAAGAAAACCACATACCAAAAAGTGATGTTATTGAAAATGAGTCACTTGTAATGAAGAATGAAGTTTCACAAAAATGGTTCTCCTACTTTGGGTGGTAATTCAATAAGTTTGAGTGGGGAAACCATGAACTTTATTCAAAAATGACTCAACAAAGTGTGTTACTTGCATGCCGTACGTGTGGCAATGGCAAGATGGTACCTTTCTTCGAAGAAAAGGACTGCCTAGGGAACGACTTTGAAAAACCATACTTTCCTAAAAAGAGTTCATCCAAGTTCATTCCCTTTCCTACCATTGACAAATCAAAATCTGTTGGAGGCGAGAAGATTTTAAGAATAATAACATCAACAAGTCTTCACGAGATGAGGAAAATGAACACCCTACTCTTGAGAAGAGTATGGTGCAAGACAGATCTAAAATGCTATTTTTTCCTAGTGGAAAAATTGTCCTTAGATAATGAAATTAAGAATTTGAGCTCAAGTTTTCCTAAAATCTTGAAAAACAACCCAAAGGTGGATGCATAAGGAGAAGGAGCCTCATGTTGGAATTGACAATATAGTTGGCTCAAAGAGTGAAGAAGAAAAAACTATGAAAACAACTCAATACTACACAAGGAGTAAAAATAAAATTTCCTTGAAAGATGGGGGTGTACGGACTTCTTCAGCATCCCCTAAATTCACTTTACAACAAGTGAATTCCCTTCAATCACTCCTCATGGACAAGACGATGATGATGAAGAGGAGGTAGTAGAGGATAGTTCTACATCTTCCAACACTTATCTCATAACTTTGTCTTCTTTGGAATCCAAAAAGTTGAAGAGCATATGGCAACATGAGAAAAAGATAACATAGAGATAGGGCAAGTCCTTACTCATTTGATTACATTCATTGCAGATCAAGAGAAGCAAATAGAAGAATTGAAAGCCATAATTGAAGCATAAGCCACAAGTCACTTCTAATCATTAGGTGACTTTCATAAAGTTAATTCTTATGGAAATGAAAGAATGGATAGGGAATGTCCTCAAGCACTTGTATTAAGAAAATAGATGCAAGACCTCTTCAACACATCCAAGAATAGTCTAAGTTGAGAAACGTGGGAGTAAATTCCCCTTACTCAGCTAGGATAGATAAGGTACCTTTCTCACTCAAATTCAAGTAGCCAAACTTACAAACCTATAATTGTCAAACTTCTCCAAAGAAACATCTTTGCCACCTCAAAGCTTTAACTGGAAACCTTGTTGACAATGATGCTCTACTAATTAGACTATTTGTCATTACACTGAAGGGAAACAGTATTTGACTGGTATATGACTTTTCTAGAAGAATCAGTACAAACATGGGCAAACTTGGAGGCTAAATTCTTCAATCATTTGTTTGAAGAAGAAGCCACTACTTCCATGGCCCAACTTTATCCGACAAAGCAGGGGCATGTTGTGCACAATCACCCAGAGTCTTAGACTTTACTTTACTTCTTTGCATTGGACTATTTCTTTTTGTAATAGCTTAGTATTTACTTTCGTCTTATTATGTAAGTTGTTATTGGTTCAGTTAGTGGCCCTAGACTTGCCTAGCCAACTAACTAGCGTGTTTGCCTAAGGGACTGGGCTAGCCGGGCAAGACTTGGCATGACTCCCTAGGGGACTGGCTGTCCCCTCTATGGGGCTATCTCTTTCCTTGTTTCTAGTTTATGCAATTGAGGCTATTCTAAGCATCTCCCCTTTCTTCCTTCATCCTCCCCTTTTGCTGCGTGAATCTCCTTGATATCGATTGTGCCTACACCGGGCATATCATTAGTATCAGAGCTTTTATGATCCCCGGTCATGGCACGAGGCAAGCAAACTGTCGTGACCCCTGAGGTCTTTCAGAGAAGGAGGCTCTCACCACAGTAGATAGTCCGAAGGCAGTTACCATGACAGCCAGTGTTGTTATGTCTGAAACAAGACTATGAAGAAATCAAATTCAGATTTATTTTATTTGCCAATTGTAGTAGACAAGGTCGATCCACAGAGAAAGCCTTGTGCAACAAAGAAAATGGTTATGAAAAAAATAGAGGAAAGAAAAACTAAGAAAAAGTAGAAGAGTATTGAGGGAATAACAAGTTAAGAAATCAAGAAGAGAAAACACGAAGGCATTAAGGGTTATTATAACATCTAATGATGTTCTTCATGTGTCATGTTATCTCAGTTAGAATTGAATGAAAATTCTATTTAACTAGAAGATATGAACATTAACATTAAAAATAAAGATAAAAAATATTTTGGATAGATGAAGGATAAAAACAATTGTTTCTTCAAGAGTTATATTATCCAAATCACAAAAGATTAAGTAGGAGAGCCTTCAAGCATCTTATATATCAAAATCACAAAGAAACAAGAAGAAAAATAATATTAAATAAATATCACTTCAAATAACCAATACTTTAAACCATTGATGAAACATGAAAGAACTCAATTAGATTGTTACATATCACCTCTAGCCTTAGCTTGAGAGCTTAGAAAACTATTATAAAACTAAAAATAAAAATACAAAAAAAGAAGAAAAATAGGAGAAGAGAGCTTTAAAGAGGAGGGGATATTGCCTCTATCATGTCCACCCCTCTATTTATAAGATTATAAACAGTTGCTTCAAAGGGGAAAGTCAAATCATATCTCTAGATTGCTCTTGATTGATTATTTAATTATTTTTTTATTTGGCAATGATTAGATTCTAAATCAATCAAATAAATTAATAATTTATTTAGCAAATAAGTATATTTGAATCTTCCTTTACTTATCCAATTAGCCTCATTACTTTCCTTATGTATATTAATCACAATCAATAAAAAGATTCTCCATCTGCTAGCCTCGGGTTAATTAACTAGTTGTCCCTTTGCATGCTAAATTCAACCTATTATTTCTAAAAGTTCTTCCTGAACTAATGATTGTAGCCACATAAGTCTTCTTTCCAATGCCACCAAAATTATATCAATCTAAATTATACATAGAGAGATATGGTATGAATACTAAGGTTATGTCAATCTATCCAAATCAGCTTCTTTCCTAATTTAGTTCTCTTAATGCAAATCTTAAATCCAATGGGTTCAAAAGGTTGTGTTCGACCACTCTATGCATGTTTAGACCATTACGAGCCCATTCTTGACTTTCAAATAGCTTTGGGTAGATGGGCTTTACTTCCTCTTCTACTTTGATCCTGTTGAAGCTTGTTTAGACACGTAAACTTAATTAAAGTCCAACTAACTTATTCAAAACATAGATAGCCCAAATAAGCAATAAATTAACACAAAATAGGATTGCATTTTGAAATGTGAAAATATTTAACTAAACATTATTTCAGTGCATCAAATGCCCCCAAACCTACTTTTTGCTAGTCCTCATGCAAAAAATAAAAATTAAAATAATAGAAAACAAAACCTACTCCACTTCCGTAGGAAATCTCGATTGCATTTATCATATGCAACAAGCCTTTAAACCCCTAGCTTACACTAGTGGATGAGTTATATAGTCTCGTGAGGGTTTGGAGTGAATGTACCCACAAAATTCAAATTTTTAATGATAAAAGAAAATTTAAAATTAAAACTATATAAAATTTATAAATCAACTCCTCCTAAACATATGACTTTATTTAGTAAAATCAATCATGCATAATACAACTTGTCTTCTTAAAAAATAATTTATTCTGACAACATATTCGTGACAAGTACTCATACATACATATTGTTTTAAAAAAATAGACATTGCCAAGTAATTATACAATCCCAATCTCATTAATCGAACAACTCAATGTGTCTCATGTCCACTCAACAATTTTAATTTTAACACTAAAAAATAGACATTGACATCCATTTATATTCAAGAGATCATAATAGAGAATCATGCAAGACCTTCATTAAAAAGTAAAAACACCCTAGATCACTTGACAACTCATTCAGGATATAATTGTATAATGTCCTACTAGAATTTTTTGCTCATCTCACATAACATGTGTAAGGCTTAGCCCTTTTAAGCTTTTATAAGCAAGTGTTAGGCCAGTGACTCCCAATCCAGTTGGCTCAGGGCACTAGGTGTTAAAACACCCCTAAGGCTTAATAACTTGAACCCAATAGGCTTCATGACTATACATGTCATAAATTAGTCAATTCTACCTTTTGACTAAAACATCCTATGCTTAGTGAGGCATACTAAGTCCTAGTCTACTCAATAGAGTGACTTTAATTAACAATTCTTTTTTTCACATTTTTTTATTTCTTGAGCACATTATACAATCAACATGAATTGTATTGACAAAAAGTTCTCAATTGTTCTACAAACTAAGAATAGTGAAACCCAAAACTCTATTTTGATAACATAAGTACTACTAAATCATGCCAAAGTTTTACTCTTATAAGAAAATAGTTACTTAGATTCAATGATATCCACCTAGATGTAAGACTATAATCAAGAGCTCAAATTCTTGCTTAGGCAAATGTCTTTCTTAGTTTTTTTTTTTAAATAAGAACATAAGAAACCAATAAGAAGTAATTAAAACTCAAAATTATTAAATATGTCAAGTCATATGCTGAATAGTATGATATCATTAAACAAAGTCACATGTCTAAAAGAAGCATCAATGTGATAAGCAAAAACATATATCTAATTAATTTTTTTAATTTTTTATTTTTTAATTAAACTAAAAAACATAAAAGAGAAATCTTTTTCTACACCCCCAAACCTAAACTAAACATTGTTCTTAATGTATAAAAGAAAGTAAATGCAATGCTTAATATAAGAAAAGAGGAAAGAAGATATAATATATCGGTTGACATGCTCATGTACATAGCTATCAAAAGACAAATAGCCAATAAAGCACAAACATAATCACATTAGGGAAAATCAATAATGAATCATATAAGCACACCCTAATGATTAGAGCAATCAACAAAGATAATAAATTAAAAACTAACTAAAGAAAATAAATAAATAAACTAACTATTAAACAAAAATAACTATTAAAATTAAAAGTGGGTTGCCTCCCAAGAGCGCTAAGTTTACTATCTTCAGCCAGACACACCTCCATCTAAACTCATCCAGGGTGCTTTAAAGTAATTATCTTCTCTTTCTCAATTTTAATCAAATCAGAGTGAGTTAAGTAAATATTTAGTGGATCATCAGAATAATTAAAAGGAAAAACATCCTCCACTAGATTCTCAACCATATAAACCTCAAAAGTATCATTAAAGTCTGATGGTTGTCTACTGGCATCAAATACATTTAACTCACATGTCAAGTTCCCAAAAGAAAGCCCCATCACTCCATTATGACAATTTATTAAAGCATTACATGTAGCAAGGAATGGATGACCGAAAATCACAAGGATTTGAGAAGATTCATTTGAAACAGGTTGTGTGTCTAAAACAATGAAATCTACTGGAAAGTAGAATTTGTCTATTTGAACAAGGACATCTTCCACTATTCCTCTTGGCCTTTTGATTGAGTGGTCAGCAAGTTGAAGTGTTATTTTGGTGGGTTTCAAATCTGCTAGACCTAATTGCTCATAAACAGAATAAGGTAAGAGATTAAAACTTGCCCCAAGATCAAGCATAACTTTTTCAATTATATACTTCCTAATTATACAAGATATGGTTGGCCAACCAAGATCTTTATATTTGGGTGAGGTATTTTATTGTAAAATTGCACTTACTTATTCTGTCAAAAATGTATTCTTTTGTACATTTAGCTTAGGCTTGATTGTATAAAGGTCTTTCAAAAATTTTTATAAGATGAAATTTGTTTAATGACATCTAAAAGAGGAATGTTAATCTTCACTTGTTTAAAAATTTTAAGAATGTCATCATTTTGCACCAATTTAGAAGAAGATTGTAATCTTTAAGGAAAAGGAAGAATAGGAGAAATATAATCGGAGTTGTCAAGTTCATCACTATGTTTAGAATTTGAAGACTCCTTAGGTTCAACAACCTTTATTGGAATGTTTTTGTTAATGATTTTTTCACTTCTCAAAGTGGTGATGGACTTGGCATGTTCATCTTGTGAACTTGAAGAATTTAAACTTTCAATTACAAATTGACCTTTAGGATTTGGTTAAGGTTGAGAAGGAAACCTCCCTATTTCTTCAGTGTTTAAAGTTGTGGTCAATTGAGTGAATGAAGTCTTCAAATCATTGATGACTTGCATTGTTTGGTAGTTGATTTTTGCTTGACTTTGCATGAATTTTAGCAATGTGTCTTTAAGAGTCTTCTTATGTGGTGGAACATAATTTGAATAAGAAGGTACCTGCACATTGGACTCATTTCTCCAAATAATGTTAGGATGATATAAGGAGAAGAGAAAAGCCTTTTGTAAGTATTAATAGTACTTACTTGAGTATGTAATACCTCTTCAAAAGCAAGGATTGTTGGACAATCCTGTATTTGTTGTCCATTACTCTCAAATGTATTACAAATATCTTGTGCTTTTTGAGAAGCTTTAGACATATTTTCCCTATTAATTTTCATAGCCTCAACTTTTCTAGTTAAACTTGTAATTTTTACTTTTATATCATCCTCTTATTTAATATGATACATGCCCCCCTTAGTTGTCCCATTAGATTTGGTCTTATTACTACTTTCAAATTCATTAGAATCTTCCAATGATTGAGCATTTTTAGCCAATACATCAAAATAGTCTCATGCTTCCTTAGGATATTTACTCCAAAACTTTTCATTACACATCGTTTCAACAAATTGCCTCATTTGAGAAGTCAAGCTATTATGAAAGAAAGTAATTGTATGCCATGTTTAAAACAACAAAAGTTCTTTAAATAATTCTCAACATTAAAAGAAAGTCTCATTCTCTTTTGTGAAAAATTCATGATGTTCTTTCTAAGTATATTAGTTCTCTTTGCATTTCATGTCATGTTCTAATGGATCTTTGCTTCAAAGAATAGAACCAATTTTTTGCTTTTTCCTTCAAAGAAAAAAGAAAGAGTTTAATCTAATAACATCATTTGAAACATTTTAGTTTGGAAAAATTGTACAAACTTCTTCAAACTCTTTTAAATGCAAATATGGGCTTTCCGAATCTAAGCTATGAAATTTGGGTAGTAATTGAATTACACACAGCTTGAGTTCAAAACTACCCACATTAGTTAGAAAAATCATGCAAGAAGGAGAACTTGATCTAGTTGGTTGCAAATAATCATGCAAGGTTTTAACTTAAACATTTTGTGCATTATTATCCCCATTATCACTTTTTAGTTCCTCATTAGTTCTTAAATCCTCCATTATATTAAAAGAAAGAGAATTTTTAAAAGATTTGTTCACTCTTCTCAATCATTCAGAATTATCACACACCCATGTAAACATGCAACAAATTTTTTTTTTCGTAACAAAGGAAAGTAAAAGTGCAAAAATTAAATAACAATATAGAAAGTTAGAAGTTAATAGATAAATTTTAAATTTCAAAATAAGGCCAAAGACACTATCGAGGTACATGTTTTATACCTAATTTTATTTATAATAACATGGGATTGCCTCCGGTCTCAAGAAAAAAAAATTACAAAATTTAAGTACTAAAAGTAAATGACTAAATTTAAAGAGTTAGTGTGCAGAAATAAAAGTTAGAGAATTAGTAACGTTAGAGTGAGTTCTTTTTTTCGTAACAAATTCTTGTCACATGTTCCAATCCCTGGCAACGGCTCCAATTTGTTGTTACGTCTGAAATAAGACTATGAAAAATTTAAATTTAGATTTATTTTACTTGCCAATTGTAGTAGACGAGGTCGATCCACAGGGAAAGCCTTGTGCAACAAAGAAAATGGTTATGAAAAAAATAGAGGAAAGAAAAACTAAGAAAGAGTAGAAGAGTATTGTGGGAGTAACGAGTTAAGAAATCAAGAAGACAAAACACTAATGCATTAAGGGTCATTATAACATTTAATGATATTCTTCATATGTTATGTTATCTCAGTTAGAATCGAATAAAAATTCTATCTAACCGGACAATATGAACATTAAAATTAAAAATAAATATAGAAAATGTTTTGGATAGATGAAGGATAAAAATAATTGTTTCTTCAAGAGTTCTATGTATCCAAAACAAAAGATCAAGAAGAAGAGCCTTTAAGCATCTTATGTATCCAAATTACAAAAAAACAACAAAAAGAAAAATATTAAATAAATATCACTTCAAATAACCAATACCTACTTGAAACCATTGATGAAACATAAATAGAACTCCATTAGATTGTTATAAATCACCTCTAGCCTTAGCTTGAGAGCTTAGAAAGACATTATAATAAAACTAAAAACAAAAATACACAAGAAGAGAAGAAAAATAGGAGAAGAGAGCTCCAAAAAGGAGGGGATGATGCCTCTATCACTTCAACCTCTCTATTTATAGGAGTAGAAGGGGTTGTTTTAAAGGAGAAAGTCAAATCATATCTCTAGATTGCATTCTAATTGATTGCCTAATTGGTTGCTTCTTTGACAATAATTAGATTCTAAATTAATCAAATAAATCAATAATTTATTCAGCAAATTAGTATCTTTGAATCTTCCTTTAGTTATCTAATCAGCTTCATTGTTTACTTATGTGTATCAATCACAATCAATGAAAAGATTCTCCATGTGCTAGCCTCGAGTTAATTAACTCTTGTCCCTTTGCTTGCCGAATTCGCCCCATAAATCTTCGGAATTGTGAATTTCTTCCTGAACTAATGATTGTAGCCACGAAAGTATTCTTTCTAATACCACCAGAATCATATCAATCTAAATTATACATAGAGATATATGGTCTAATACTAAGGCTGTGTCAATCTGTCCGAATCAGCTTATTTTCTAATTTAGTTCTCTTGATGCAAATCTCAAATCCAACGGGTTCAAAAGGTTGTGTTCGACCACTCCATGCATGTTTAGACCATTAAGAGCCCATTCTTGACTTTCAAATAACTTTAGGTAGATATGCTTTACTTCCTCATCTACTTGGATTGTAATTTATTGAAGCCTGTTTAAACATGTAAACTTAAATAAGGTCCAACTAACTTATTTAAAACATAAATAGCCTAAATAAGCAACGAATTAACATAAAATAGGATTGTAATTCAAAATGTGAGAACATGGTATCGTGCAAATCCTTGAGCATGGGCATGGCCAAGGTGGAGGTGCTGGGCTTGGCGGTTGCACATTTGCAGGCTGAGTGTACAACGCCTTTCCTGCTCGGGCCGCCCCCTGCTGTCTTAGAGAAGGGAGGCCTGTCATGGCCCCCCAAAACCGGCCGTCCCTGACCCTCCACTGTGGAAAGTGACACGAGAGTTCCCCAGGGTCCGGTCCAGTTTGGCACTACCGACCATGCACTGGATGGGAGGCACCAGACATGGGACATGCAAGGCACAGCAAGTGTTCGGGAAAATGCCCCTATGATGCCGCCCCCACAAAATCTATTCCAGGACATGGAGGATGAGTGGGAGGCATACCCCGGGCAGCGTGGAGGACCATGAGGGGGGGCTGAGCCCCGTCTGGCCCGCCTGCTGTTTCCTCGCTACAACAATGGAGACGACAACCCTGTGGCATGGCTGTACAAGGCGGAAAAGTATTTTGCCTACCAAGGGATGCACTCCGAGGCTAAATGACTGCACATAGCAGCCTTCCACCTCGACGGGGATGCTTCTATCTGGTTCTAGAGTTTTGAAAAAGAGGTGCGCTACCCCACCTGGGCCGCCTTCTGAGACGAGCTACGCATTCAGTTTGGGGCTAATGAGTTTCAAGACTTCAATGAGATGTTCTCCACACTGCTCCAAACCACCACTATTCATGCTTATTACACAGAGTTCATGAAGGTGGCCAACCACCTCCCTAACTGGCTGGTGGCCGCCTGTTGGGCACATTTAAGCGAGGCCTCAAGCCTGAGATTTCTGAGGAGATGCGCTACTTTCCTTGTGGCAACATGAGGGACGTCGTGCACCATGCTCGCATTGAGGAGGAGAAGCTGATTAGGCAGTGTAGAGGGGGGTGGCTTGGGCCTTTGCCATGGCCTGCTTCCAACGCCAGCCCCCTTGTCGTGCAACCATCAGGCTGCTCTGGCCAGCAGCCCGCTCAGGTAGGCCATATTGTTCGTTGCCTCACCCCTGCCTAGATGGAGGAATGCCGGTCTAAGGGGCTATGTTTTCGATGCAACGAGAAGTTCATTTCAAGGCACCGTTGTTCTGTCAAGGGCAGCCTTTTCATGGAGGAGATTGATGATGAGGGAGAGGGGGCGGACGGGGCTGACTCGCTTTCCCCTAATGATGTGCTGCCAGAAATTTATGTGCATACTTTCTCGGGGGACATTCACTCCACACACGATGCAAGTCCAGGGCTACCTCAAACGACAACAAATGGCTATTCTGATCGACAACCGGTCCACCCATAATTTTATTAACGACAAGGTAGCCCATTGGCTAGGCTGTTCTGTCTCCAATTCAAAGCCGTTTGACATACTGATTGGCGATGGAAAACACCTCAGGAGCACCGGGGTGTGTGCTCAGGTTACGTACTTTGTCCAAGGCCACACATTTGTCACTGCCTCTTCTTGCTGCCTACGAAAGGGGGTAGACGTTGTGTTAGGAGTGAAGTGGCTTTAGGAGCTCGGGAATGTGGTCTGAAACTTCAGAAATATGGTGATGGACTTCGAGCTTTAGGGGCAGCAAATTAGGATTGAAGGCTCCAGGCCGAGCACCCTCCTCTCCACCCAAACTTCAAGTTCATTCTTCCGGTTCATCCCCCAAGGGCTCCTCTTGCAGCAGCAAGCCACCATCGAGGTGACTCAAGACGAGATGCCCCCGGATCTCCAAGAGTTATTGGCAGCACATCAGGACTTGTTTGCTAAGCCGCAGGGTCTCCCTCCCATCTAGCCTCACGACCACTAGATTCCCATCATCCCTAGAGTGGACCCAGCTAATGTCTGCCCTTACCGTTACCCTCATATATAGAAATCAGTGATTGAGCATCTCGTGGAAGACATGCTCTAGTCCAGGATCATCTACCCTAGCACGAGTTCCTACTTGTCTCCGGTGCTGCAGGTTTAGAAGAAGGATGATACATGATGGTTCTGTGTCGACTACCGCACCCTAAATGCAATCATTGTCAAAGACAAGCATATACCAGTGATTGAGGAATTGTTGGATGAGCTGACTGGTGCCATGGTTACCATCAGATTCGTTTGGATAAACTCGACCTTTGTTTGGGTTACCATCAGATTCGGTTGCAGCCGGCCGATGTGCACAAGACCGCCTTCCGGACTCAAGACAGCCATTTTGAGTTCCTCGTCATGCAAAGATGACTGCCATGCTGTCTTGGCCGCCACCTAGTCAGTGCGGAGAGCTCGTTTGGCCTCTTACAGAGCTACTCAAGAAGGGGGCTTTTGCTTGGAATGCAGCTGCCCAAGAGGCATTTGAGGGGCTGTAGTGGGCTATGGCCATGGCGCCATTCTTCATCTTGCCTGATTTCAGGCTGCCTTTTGTGGTGGAGAGAGATGCTTCAGAGGTGGGGCTTGGGGTGGTTCTACTGCAGGACGAGCACCCCATTGCTTACTTCAGCAAAGCTTTGGCTAGCAACTCTTTGTCCCTATTCGTGTATGAGAAAGAAATGTTGGCAATCATCCTCATTGTTGATAAGTGGCAGCCTTACTTACTTGGTCACCGGTTCCTGATTCGCATAGACCACCAGCCCCTAAAGTATTTTTTAGCACAATGAGTGTCCACACCATCCCAGTAGCAATGGGTCAGCAAGTTACTCGGCTATGATTATGAGGTCGTGTACAAGAAAAGGTCTGAGAATACCGTGGCTGACGCTCTCTCTCGCAGCTCTTCCCCGGGCTCTTGTTTGGCTTTCTCTACTCTATCTTGTCCATTCATTGATGAATTGATGCAGACATACTTTGCTAATTTGTCAACGCAGGCTGTGATTGCAGCCCTCAAGGCCGACCTTGCTCCTAGCCCTTCTTTGTGTAGAGGGATGACCTTCTCTTTTGGAAGGACCGCCTATGGGTACCCGATGTCGCTGACCTTCGTTGCCGCATTATCTCCCACTTCCATGACTCTCCTGTGGCTGGTCATGAAGGGGCTTTTTTTACCTATAAGCGGGTCAGCCAGAGCTTCCTGTGGAAGGGTATTCACCGGGGTGTCCAAGAGTATGTGGCCACTTGTGATGTTTGTCAGAGAGCTAAGGCCACCACAACATCTCCCACCCGTTTTTTGCAGCCCTTGCCTATTCTAGATAAGGCATGGGAGGATGTTTGATGGACTTTGTGGAGTCCTTGCCCATGGTGCAAGGTAAGTCAGTTATTATGGTGGTGGTGGACCGGCTGTCCAAGTACACTCATTTTTATGCGCTGGGGCATCCCTTCACTGCCAAGATAGTGGCTGAGCGGTATGTTTGGGAGGTGGCCAAACTCCACGGTATGCCCCGCACTATTATTTCTGATTGTGACTAGATATTCATTTCTTAGTTTTGGCAAGAGTTCACTTTACAGCGTACTTCCCTCCATATAAGTACTGCTTATCACCCTCAGACTGATGGTCAGACTGAGGTGGTTAATCGTTGTTTGGAGCAGTATCTTCGATGCTTCACTATGACGCAAAACCACAAGTGGCTTCAACTTCTTCCATGGGCAGAGTGGTCTTACAATATCGCCTATCATAGTCATGTCGGCTTTTCTCCTTTTGAGGTGCTATATGGCCACCCGCCACCCACCGTGTTATCGTATGTACCTCACCGTTCCTCTGTGGCTGAGGTGGACTATATGCTCCAGACACGAGATGAGGTCCTACATCAGCTCAATGAGAATTTGTCTTCCACTGAGAGCCCGATGAAGTAGATTTATAATGGATGTCACATTGAACGGGAGTTCACGGTGGGTGACTTAGTTTATGTTTCAGTTCTGCCTCAATGCGAAACATCTTTGTTTCAGCCGAAGCACTCCAAGCTCACCCCCCGTTTCCATGGTCCATATGCTGTCGAGGCGCGTATTGGTCTAGTGGCTTACTGCCTTGCTTTGCCACCTGACTCCTTAGTTCACCCTGTCTTTCATCTATCCCGGTTGTGCCTCTTTGTGGGTGACACGTCCTTCGCTCCTGCTGCTCCATTGCCCCCCTTGTTGGGACCTGTTCCACCGTCTGACCCTATTCCTGCCTCACTGCTTGATAAGTGTCGGGTCCGTCACTTTGGGTGCATTATTACAAAGGTTCTCATTTCTTGGCAGGGCCAGTCACTTGATGATTCCACATGGATGCCTGAGGAGGAATTTATGGCTCAATATCTGACTTGTTTGCCTTGAGGACAAGGCAAATAGTGGAAGCATGGTGGAGTGTTGTGCATGATCACCCAGACTCTTCGACTTTTCTTTACTTCTTTGCATAGGACTATTTCCTTTTGTAATAGTTTAGTATTTGCTTTGGTAGTCTTATGTAAGTTGTTATTGGTTCAGTTAGTGGCCCTGGACTTCTCCGGCCCACTAACTAGTGTGTCTGCCTAGGGGATTAGGCCAGCCGGGCAAAGCTTGGCACGACTTCCTAGGGGCTGGTCATCCCCTATATGGGGCGATCTCTTTCCTTGTTTCTAGTTTATGCAATTGAGACTATTCTGAACTTCTCCCATTTCTTCCTTGATCCATTTCCCTGTGTGAATCTCCTTGATATCGATTGTGCCTACACCAGTACATCAAGACAAAATGAGGCAATTGAAACTTCATAAAAAGATGGAGGGCTCTTTCACTAAAGTGTCTAGATGAAACTACTCAGAAAAATCTTATTGAAATATGTCATCCAAATCTTCACGTAAAGATTCAATCAAAGATGGGATCTATAAAGCCAGAATCTTTTAACGATATCATGGAAAGTGCTATTTGAGGCAGAGCGTTTAGTGTTATAACGTGAAACTAAATAATGTAGTGAAAAAAAAGAGTATGCAAAACCCACTAAGAAGAAAGAAGTATTATTAGTTCAAACTTCAGAAGCAACATCTCAAGAAAAGAAAGACAAGATGAATGAGGTGAAGAAAAGAACGTTAAAAGAATGAATAGAGAATATTCTTTTGATGTGAATAAAACTAAAAACCTCTTTCATGATTTGATGAAGAAAGGGAAGATCAAGCTTCTGGAGTGCAAGAGACTAAATGAAGAAAAACAAACGAATGATCTCTCATTTTGTTTGTTCCATTGGACCCTAGGCCATAACATCAAACAATGTTATGTTTTCAAAGAACAAGTGTAGTCTCTTATCGATGAGGGAGTTATTAAGTTAACTCAACAAGGGAAGAAAGTATCTGCAATTTTGGTGTCATTCCAATATGGGGCTTTTGACCCAATTTCATTAAATATTCCTTACAAAGAAGAGGATGTGGAGTTTAAATATGTAAAAGTTTCTCTAGAAAACTATTACTCACTTACCCCTCTTCAAATATCAAATGACACCTTCATATTGGTGCATCCAGTTCTTTTGAATTATATTGGGAGATCATTCAGAAAAAGTCTTGCACACCCAAGCATATGATATCACTAGAACGAGGGCATTCCTTCCCTCACCCTAGTTACGTGGAGTAACTAAGTCAAAAACTAAAAGCAAAAAGAAAAAGAAGGTAAAAAGGAAGGGTGAATACTTGAGAAAGAACCAAGAGTTCTATGTACTTTGGCAGAGTTCATGCCATCGGAACCTTGGAAAAAGGAGGAGAGGTTAAATAACATGATGGTCCAAATTATTAAAGAGAAAGATGTAATTGAAGAATTTTTGGAATGCAATAATGTCACTATAATCTCGTGCTCAAAAAGTGAAAATGACCATTTAGAAGTTGAAGATAATCTTGTCATTGTGTTGGATTATGAGTCAGATGAGTCAATTGAAATCCAACAATGAACCATAGTCAACTTTTGAATATGGAAAATACTTTGTTCTAATGGATGGAGGGCTTGGCCAGAAGATGAAGTAAGAACTATCCTTTGGGAGAACACAAACATAGAAACTAAAACAGATAAGTCTTGGCTTGTGTTTGAAATTCAAAATGAGAAACTTTTACCTAATGGATACAAGCTAGAATTAAACCTCTTGCAAGGGTACAAGGTAATTGTACTAGGATACATAGATAAGGGTTGTCAAACCTCACGGAAGGAAGAATTATTGTAAAATCTAAACGGGAATTTGTTAATTAAAAACTAAAAGAACTTAAAACTAAAATTAACCAAAAGAAATAACCACCAAACTAAAAGAAAGAGATTAATATAATGGAATTTACTTGGAAAATTGAATCCACTATAGAACCATAACAATTCCTTAACTTTTAATCTAAATCTAGTTTGAATATGAATAAGTATTCTCAGCTACAAGCTAGAATTACTTCAGAAAAAATTATTAATTAAATTATGGCATGAACTATCTTCGACAATAGCACAAATCATCTAGACTAAACTAACTATAGGCATGACTCATCTCATCTTAGTATAACTCATCAAATTCATTAATTATATGAATATTAAAACTATTGCATGACCATCTTATCTAAATCACATAAATTAGAATCGATGTAAATATTAAAACCACATCAATCTATCATCTATAAGACAATAAATCAACATAGAATTGAACAAACATTAAAAACTCTTCCATTAAAAAGGAAATCCTTATCATATAATTATCATTATTCACAACTAAGATCTAAATTAAAAGAAAAGAAATTGAAACTTATCTATAGCTTCATCAACTTATAAGTAAAAGAAAAATCTATCCTTTCATGGTAGAAGGAAGCACTGGAATCTCCATTGAAAGCTTTGAATTCTCTTTCATCTTCTTCTTCCCTTTTCTCTTCAAAAAATCTACCAGAATCCTTCAATTTCAAGCCAAATATGTCTTTGTAAAAGTATAAGAACCGTAGGAAGAAGTCTAATATGAAAAAGATTCAAAATTGGCTGAAACTAGAAAATTGCGCATTATCCCGATCAATCGCCCTACATGCCCGATCGATTGCCTATACTGTATTTGTCTTCAAAATCACATGTAGCCGATCGAACGCTGTGAGATCCCGATCGAACATCAATGAAGAATCTGAACAAAATTAATATAAGTAGGCCAATGTACTTCAAAACATCATAGAAGCATTTTCTATCCTAATTAAATTTAATTTTTAATTATTTAAACTATATTAACTCTTAAATGAGACTATACAATAGAATAATTAAGGGTAAAATAGCGTAGAAATTATACTTATCAAATACCCTTAAACCTATGTTTTGCTAGTCCTCAAGCAAAACAAAAACAAAACAAAACAACAAATCTAGAAAATTAAATAAATGTCATTTTTGCAGGGAATCACGATTGCATTTAGCGTATGTAGTAAGCCTTTAAACCCATAGGTATCCCTAGTTGGACAAGTTGTGTCTCGTGAGGGTTTGCAGAAATGATAACCACAAATATCTAAACCTAAAAAAAGAAATAAAATAAAACGAGAAAATAAAAATTCCAAAAATAATCTCCTCTTAAAAACAAATATCTATTTTTAAAAAGAACCAACTATAAATACTTGAAACAAGTAAATAATTTTGATTTGATCACTTTCAAGTAAGGAATCATCCATTCTATAACCTTATCTTAGAAATAATTATGCAACTACATATATATATATATATATATATATATATATTTCAAAAACATAAAGTATAGAAACTTTTGTAGTCATACAATCTCTTTCTTTATTAACAAACATATCTTATGTGATCAATTAACCAAGCTCATTAAAGTTTACTAACTTAAACATATAATAAGAATAATATTTCATCCTTAAAATCTTATAATAAAACCTCATGTAATGGCCTTCAAACTTTAATTAAATTTAAGGAATAAGAGCATAATATACCTCAAAATATGACTTGTGCAATACTTAGTTTAATTAAGCTTTCTAAATAGTCCATGTAGTAAGCATTAGGCCAGTGTCCCTAATCCAGTTGGCTCAAGGCACTAAGTGTTAAAACACCCCTCAGGTTTAATAACTCGAACTATCAAGGCTACAGAACAAAGTAGGTCATATAAGAATTTATCTCAACTTTTCACCTTTGATGTGATCCCTTATACTTGCTTAGGCACAAGACTCGGTTACTCAGTGAAAAGAGAAACAAACCTTTACTCTCTTTTTTTCATAATTTCTTTTCAATGAATCTATTTTTTTCCTTTTTTTAACTCTTTTTTTTCTCTCTTTTTTCACCAATTTTTTTTCATTATACACTTATCCAAATTTTTTTTCAAATAATAGTTAAGCATAAAGATCTATCATAAAACATTAAACATTACTAAATTGTCACGTTTTAAAAAAAATGCCTAGTTAAATATATCCCACTAAGATTATGTAATAAATCATACAATTATATTCCTACAAGTTTCAAGTGTGTGAAATGTGATTTAAAAATATAAGCACAATTATCTAGATAAAGAAAATAAAATAAAAATTACTCACTTAATCGCTTTTATCACTTAAGTAATTACTTGAACTTTCTTCATGAAATTGGTCTCTTTAAAATTAGACATATGCTTTAAAAGAAAATTAGCAATAAAAACCACATAAAAGAAAAAAATGAAAGTAATAATGTAAAATTCTGTAAGCCATCCTAAAAGAAAAATAAGAAAGAAAAGTATCTTTCTACACCCCCAAACCTTAACTGAACATTGTTCTCAATGTTAAAGAAAATATATACTACAATGACAAAAATAAGTAAGAGAGGGAAAGAAATGTATCACTTGAATGCAGAACTAATCTACTAATCTGAAACTGAAGTACATAGGATTGAGAAAGCATGAGAAACATACATATAAAGCGCAATTTCCCAAACCTTAAAAAACAAGCTCCCAGGAAAGAGATAACAACAATAAACCTAAAAAAAGATAAGAAAAGAGAAAAGTAGCCCCTGCATAGCTAAGTATCAGCATCATCAGAATCATCTGCATCAGTAGAACTTTAGTCACTATCATCTACATTTATCGAAGCGGATTGGCTAATACTTTCGGTTGGATTCTCCTTCATATGCACCCATGAGGAAATGACCCCTAAACCTCGGCTCATGGGTGCATATGAAGGAGAATCCAACCGAAAGTGAACAAAAATCTGCTCCAAAAGGAAAGGAAAAGTTAATCCAGTGTCCATTGGTTTAGAGACTATATTTGCCATCCGTGCAAAGACAAATGAGGGGAAATCAATGTGAATCCGCTCCTCACGACCCAAAACATACAAAAGGCAAGCTAAGATGTAGTCAACCTTCTCATGATGGTGGAACCATAGGTCATACTCCAATATCAGATGTGCAAAACGATAGTCCTATAAGAGTTCCCGTGATAGTATACTTATCAGGAAAAGCAAAGTCAGCAAAAGAGGGATAGGTGAAGTTGGAGCATGTGAGACCCATCACTGTAGCTATGAGATCTGGGGTGATAATGATCGCAACATATCCAATGGTGCTAACAATATATCCCCTATCATTAAGAAAAGCGGATGCATAAAAAGATCGAATCTGCTCATGATGTATGTGAGTGTCAAAGGCTACAATCTTTGATAAAAAGGAGCACCAATCCTCTCGCTCCATGAGCCATGATTGGGTGAGAGTAATGGTGGGCAAACTCCACCTATCGCTCATAAACAATAGCACAAAGAGGTAGATCTGTAGTGGCAGTAGTAGAAGATGAAGCACGCGAAGTAGAAGGGGCACCCTTCCTCTTCTTCGGGGCTTTAGAATGAGAATTGTGCGCCATAGATCTACAAAAAAGTAAAAAAATGCTAAAAGTGATAGGAAAGCGACTGAAAAGCAAATAAAAAATTCTGTACACGCCCACTAATGTCAAATTATGAGAATACACCTAGAAAAAAAGGAGCAGAATGTCCCAAATCAGTGTATAATATGTACAAGTAAAAACTAAGTATCTTTAGTAAAGTAAGTGCATATAAACTGATTCATTAAACCCTCAAAAATTAGAATTTTTGACAAAACAATGCGGAATGAAAAATCCAAAATCCAACTTACACAATGCATCATTCATTCAATCAAACTATACCAAAGCATCAATATAAAGTATACAAGTATATTTCAATGAATTTTCACAAAAAAATGCATCTGATTTATCCAAAACTTGAAAGAGAAATTGGAAAAAATGAATTTGGGGCTTACAGGGTAAAGAGAGGAACAACGTGAAATAGATGCTGATTCAGCTAAAATTGACACCGGAAATGGATTCTACACGAAAAATCAGAGGGGAGGGACAATTTTTGGACCAAAAAGTTTGTTGGATAACATACAGATGATGACCAAAAACAGAGATGATGCGACAGAGGAAAAACACAGCGGCAGCCAAACTAGCATATTGGCTGATCGATTCGCTCGACCGATCAGTTGCCTAATCGAACGGTTGAATAGTTTTTTTTTCTTTTTTTAACATGAAAAAAAAATTAAAATCAGTTAATCAACTAAAACCACTAAGTCAAATAAATCACTACATGGATCAAATAAATTAAAATTAACTAAAACTAGAAAAAAAACAAACCGAATAAAACAAGGGTTGCCTCCCTAGAAGCACTAAGTTTATTTTCTTTAGCCAGACAATGCCAACATTCTCAAATATGTTAGGGTGGATGGTAGATATTGGCATTAGCTCTTCTCTTAAATCACCAAAAAAATGACTTAGAAAAATTACAAAGCACAACTTGATTATGGGCTTATGCTACAAAAGATGGACCTCTATCATAAGCATCGAATCTAAAATTTATCTGCCATAAAATATTCAGCAGCACAAGTTAAAGGTAAATTGTTAAGACACATCAAAAATATTTAGTTGCACTTTCATGTTCCCAAAGGTCATCTCCATTACCCCCGTCCTATAATTTATGCATGCATTAGCTATGGCAAGGAAAGGACGACCTAGAATGATAGGAATCTGATGTGTGGGATTGGCAACGGTTTTCATATCTAAGACAATAAAATCAAGACGGAAAAAGAACCGATCAACCTTCACTAGACATCCTTAATGACTCCTCGAGGCTTATGCACAAAACGGTTGGCTAGCTACAAGGTAACTGATGTAGGCTGTAATTTACTTGACCCTAGTTTCTCATACACTAAGTAAGGGAGTAGATTGACACTCGCACCAAGGTCAAGGAGGGCTCTTGAATGGAGTGATCGCCCATGACATAAGAAATAGTTGGTGCTCCAGGGTCCTTATACTTTGGTGGGGTGTCAAACTTTAAAAGAGAGCTTACTTGCTCTGTGAGGAAGACCTTTATAGACACATGGGTTTTAGATTTACTCTTTTCAGTGAATAGGTATTTGAGGAACTTAGCATAAGCAAAGACTTACTTAATGGCATCTAAAAGGGGAAGCTTAATTTTTACTTGCTTTGAAAGTCTCAAGAATCTCATGAGTCCTAGCCATGCTCTTTATAAATGGTGGGGCCATGTCTTGACACTGCGGAAGAAGGTATCCTAGGGATATAAGATCCATTGGAAGTGGTCTTAGACTGTAGCTTTGAGGAACGGGAAGGAGGTATAAACTCCTTCTCATGTGGTGCACTCACTTCTATTTGAGGCTCATTAGGGGCAGCCCTCTCTAACTCCTCACTTCTATCATTTGTCACTGGTGTCCCCCTAACCTTATTGTCAACAATCCTCCCACTCCTAAGGGTCATTATGGGATGAACTTGTTCATTAGGACCCAATGGATAGATCACGCTCAAAGAACATATTTGTAGAAAACAACTTGGCCATATATTTGAAAATTCTAGTTTGGCTCCTTGGGAATCCATAAGTAAAGGAACCACCTTCTCCACCATCTCCACATATGTATGCAAGCTTTGGAAATACCCAGTCCCTATTTGTTATTAGAGTTATTTCTAGATCTGGAACCATCTTTTTAAAAAAAGAAGTCCACTTGTGTTGGTTGTCAGTGCTCAAATCATTTATTGTTTGGGAGATAATTTGTCCATCCAAATGAAAAACCAAGAATATACAACCACTTGTCATCTCTTCCTCATACGCTTGGCTTTGATTGCTCGTACAAGAACAAGAAGCCAATTCTTTGAAGAAGTCTTTAAAAAAGAAACACTTGAAAAAAAGAATGAGAGAATGAGTTAGTACCAAAAACAACCATTTGCTATAAAAAAATATATATTCAAAATCAAAGTGAGCAAGCCTAAGGTTCTCAATCCCCTCGAAAAGAGACATGATGAGACTTGCATCACCCTTTGCAAAATCAAAGTGGGCAAGTCTAAAGTTCTCAATCCCCTCAAAAAGAGACATTAGAAACTTACAAAAATAAAATAAAATCAAAGTGAGCATGTCAGGACTCGGATTTTTAAAAGCCTTTCTAAAATTGCATGAATAGCAGTCACAATTTTTTTTTCTTAAATACAAAACAAACCGTTCGATTAAATATCCAAGTCATGATAACTAGGGTCCACAAATATGAATATCAAATTATGTGATATTATTACACGTCTCAAAATACACTAAGAATAGCTCATCCATCTAAGTACATATTCGTCAACTGTCTGAATATAAATAACTAAGTTAACTCTCACGCTAATGAAACACTTGCATACCGGAGTTGTAGAAAATCAAAAACTTCTTCTTTTGCTCGCATGTTTTGGTCTTACTTGTCGCCTAGAGAATTTGCAAATAACCAAACCAAACAACTACAACAACAATAATAGAATCTCTCTACCATCAAGAAAAGAATTTCAATAAGGACAAAAGATTTTATTATTGATTTTTGGATCAGGCCAACATCACCGGATGTTAGTTGTCGACATACTCATCAGATAACATCTGTAATGTTTCCAACAAGATCAGATCCAGATGTAGTTCTACCTAAAAACTACACTATACTAAGAAGCATATCATGACCTATGCAATGCTTAAGTATTTTAAAGAAACCTACCTTTTATGCAAGTTCTTTAATCGTTCCACTTGTCTAATTAATAAGAAATATCAAACAACATTATTAATTATCTCTCAAACCATTATTTGATAATTAATACAAACAAATTTGTATTCACTCAGAGAGAACTCACCCGTCAAAAAATCTCCAAACATAGGACTCCAACATGCAGAGTAATGAATATAACATAGCTAAGAAACATGGACTAACCTTCAAACAATAAAGACCAACACAATGTACAAAATAATGGACACCATTCAGGAAACAATGCACTAATTATTAGCTAAAAATACTAACTCCCTCTCAAAGAAGTAATTGTATGCTAATAGAAATCCTAGCATCTCTAGAGAACTACTTGGATCAGCCATGGGCCTAGAGATGTAGGTACCAACTGTGCTCATGGACACACTGGCCAGAGGTAGGTGAGCCTTCCATGACGCTCAAAAAACTTGTTTGCGCATTTGTAAGGATCCATCGTCCCAAAGGAGAAGAGACCACAAAGGTCTGAAAGATTACCGCCATGGCTATTATCAGAAATCCTAGCATCTCTAGAGATCTACATGGATCAGTCATGGGCCTAGAGATGTAGATACCAGCTCTGCTCATGGACACACCGGCCAAAGATAGATGAGTCTTCCATGATGGTCAAAAACTTGGTTTGCCCATTTATAGGGATCTATCGTCCCACAGGTGTCAAGGCCACGAAGGCCTAAATATCTACCACGGCTATTACCGTGAGCTTAAACTTTGACTCAGAAAACATCCTACAACCACCCTCGGTTCATTAACCAAGGTAAAATTCTATGTTAAGGCCTCATTCACTCCATGAACTGATCCCAACCCTAAAGAGGGTATTTTAGTCATTATCTTGATTAGGTGTTCTTCCCCCAATCCAACTACAACCAAAATCTCTTGATTAGTCTTTATTAACCTTAATTTACTTATATAACTTAACACAACAATAATAAATAGAAGCATTAGAATAATCAACATACATAATATGTGGTCACACAAGTACATAAATAATAAACGAAGGCCCATTGCATTCATTCATATTGCCAGGGCCTAGTGAATCCAATATTGAGAGTGTAAACAACTCTAATGCATCATATGAATTACGTATATAATACTCTAGTTTATTGATGTACACAGTTGCAAACACATGTAATTCACTGCCACAAACCCTGAGAATTAGTGTTCTTCCCCTTATTTCCTATGACATTGTGACTTGTTAAGGTCTTCATGGCACTTGCTGGTCACACCTCTTCCTTTTAAAGTCATTTAACATCACTAGAGCATACCCTAATACTTGGTAGTTAGGTTATTAGTTTTGCCATAAACGGAACATACCGCCCTTAAGGGCATTAGGCAAATTCTGCCACCTAGGGTATGGTACTCTCCCTTAGGTCATTTGGTCATCTCACTAGCCTTTTCTTTATTTTAAGTCATTGTCTTCTCAGGAGGCTCCACTCTCAAACTGTCCCCCACTTCCAATTACACGAAACATGGATGGTCCACTCAAAGGAGCATTTCTGTTATTTGGTTTAAATAAAACCTTATTGACATCCAATGAGTCCAAAATTGAACTCAAGGGCACTACTAGACTTTATGGACTCTGTGTAATTTTCCTAGTGTGTGACGGGGTCGTGAACCCCGTAAACCGACATTAGTTGACTTATTGGTTTATGATTAACCCTAGGGAAAGAAAGTCAATTAACCACTCACTAGGATTTTTCCTCACCAAGTAGTTTGGGATGTATTTTGGTTACTCATTAAAATCTCACTAAGAATTTTCCCAATTTTTAAGATCACACTTAGATCACTGAACAGGAGCCCCGAAGTCGGGTAAGTAGTTTTCACACTATAATTTTACTATAAAGGGTAAAAGGGTAATTTTATAATCACTGGAATTTTTCCCACATTTGAAACTTGGTCAGAATACTCCCACACCTCTTGGGATCATTGAGTTATTTTCTAGAATTTTTTTGACACTTTTAGCCCCCTGAACAAGGACATGCTTCGCTACATTCTTTCATCTCTTTTCTTATCAAACCTAACTAGTTTGGTTCGGGTCGACGACCCGCTACGCGGATCATCTTCCCCATGTCTGGCCAGAGGCAGAAATGCCTCTAGCGGTGCCATCCCTGGCCACCTTATCAGGGAGGCAGCCTGGGCTCCGTTGTATTGCCGCTAGGCGGCGATCCTGTTAAGCCTAGGCCGGCTGCTTCTCTGTGGCTGTCCGATGGCCACAAAACGTTTCCTTTTTTTTGTCTTTGAACAAACGATGATGTCGCTGCATCCTGGGCCAATGCGGCCAGGCCAGCAGGTCTGGGCCCTTCGTGGCCGGGACCAATGTGGCCACTGCTCACTTGGCCTCGGCCAATGCGGCTCACGCTTGAATCTCTCTTCCTTTTTTATTTTAATCTACTGAGATGATCTAGCGGCTGCATCAGCAATTCCGTTGTCACCAAGGCAGCCGGATCCAAGCCTTTGCTACCAAGGCCTGGACCACCATGGCCAGGGCTAGGGCTAGGGCTAGGGCCACTATCGCCAGGGCTAGTGTGGCCCCTTTCTAAAGGCTATTCCGGCGATTGAAAATCAAAGTACTATTTACGTAATTATGTGAACAGTATTTGCAAAAAACACTATTATTTGTCAAAATCACTATAATTTTCATTCATTCAATTAAAAAAATCAATAATCATCTAAACTTGAAATCCTACCTCCATGGCCGAGTTGATGTCGATCCACCACCGCTAAATCCTCACCGAAAAATTCCCTCGGCAGCCTTCTCAGCCTTCTCTGCCCTCTCTCCTTCTTCAACCAAAAACAATCCCCCTTAATTGTGCCGTAATAAAAAGCCTTTTTTTAAGTTTGGCAATCCTCTTAGAAGTTTGGCAATCCTCCCCAATTAGGCCACCTAATTAGGACCTTCAAAAATAATTTTGAAATTATAAACAACCGGGCCAGCAAAACAACTTAAAAGGGCCAAATACAGCATAATTGGGTAAAAGGGCCTTATGCGATATGCTCAACTTTGAACAGTCGTATCTCCCTCATCCAAACTCCAATCCATACGTTCTTAGTGACCTTTCGTAGCTCTGTCTATCTACTTTCTAACTACATAGGTTTTAGTTATCATTTCTAACTAATGATGAAGTTATTCTCATAATAATGTCAAGGTCTCCAACACCCTAAGCCCCACGTAGTTGACTTTGGGAATTTAGAAAAATCCCGGATGTTACATTCATCCCTCCTTACAAGGAATTGCATCCCTACAATTCTCCAAGGCCAATATTGCACAAGTTTGGCCCTGAAGGGCACACTTGCCCCTTCTAGGGTTTCACATTATTCCCACTCGAGTGTCAGCTTCCGCTGTGCACTCAAGTTAAAAGAATCATCACTAGGTAACATAACTCAGTGTGCACACGTAAAAGTACCTCTATGTTGACCCTAGTACCCACATCCCATACTATGAGTATTCGTGATGCACATAAGTAAATCTAACTAATCACTAGTTCAACGAACCTTGGAGCTATCCATCGACATAATGTGTCCCATACCACTAGTGTCAAATAGTTTATCCTCGGCTGTTCCACAGCTCTTCTGCCATGAACACCTTGGGGTGCTTGTTACCCAAAACCCATCTGCCTCAACTAGATCATAGATTTTCAGACAACTTTAGACCTGCAGTTAGATAAATGGCTCCGATACCAACTGTCATGACTTGAACTTTTAAAAGCGTTCCTAAAATCGCATTAACGGTAGTCAAGAATTTTTTTCTTAAATACAAAACAAACCATTCGATTATATATCCAGGTCATGATAACTGGGGTTCACAAATACGAATATCAAATTTTGTGATATATTATTACACATCTCAAAATTAACTAAGAATAGCTTATCCATCTAAGTACAAGTTCGTCAACTATCTGAAAATAAATAACTAAGTTGACTCTCACGCTAATGAAACACTTACGTACCGGAGTTGCAGAAACTTCTTGTCGTCGCCTAGAGAATTCGCAACTAACTAAACCAAACAACCACAACAACAGCAATGGAATCTCTCCACCTTCAAGAGAAGAGTTTCCATAAGGACAAAAGATTTTATTAATATTTTTCGGATTGCGCTAACATCACCCGCTATTAGTTGCCTACATACTCATCCGACAACATCTTCAATGTTTCCAACAAGATCGGATCCAGACATAGTTTTGCCTAAAAACTATACTATACTAAGAAGCATAGCATCACCCATGCAATGCTTAAGTATTTTAAAGAAAACTACCTTTTATGCAAGTCCTTTAATCGTTCCACTTGTCTAATTAACAAGAAATATCAAATAATATTATTAATTATTTCTCAAAGCATTGTTCGATAATTAATACTAACAAATCTGTATTCACTCCAAAAGGACTCACCCGTCGAGAAATCTACAGACATAGGACTCCAACAAGCAGAACATCAATATACAGTGACACATGTAAAGTAATATATAGAGTACTAAATATAACATAGCTCAAAAACATGGGTTGACCTTTAAACTATAAAGACCAATACAATGCACAAAACAATGGACATCGTTCAGGAAACAATGCACTAATTGTTACCTGAAAGTACTGACTCCTGCTCAAAGGAGTAATTGTATGCAAACAAAAATCCAATCATCTCTATAGATCCACTTGGATCAGTCATGGGCTTAGAGATGTAGGTACCAGTTGTGCTCATGGACACACTGGTCGGAGGTAGATGAGCCTTCCATGATGCTCAAAAACATGGTTTGCGCATTTGCAGGGATCCATCGTCCCAAAGGAGTGGAGACCACAATGGTCTGAAAGATTACTGCCATGGCTATGATAAAAAATCCTAGCATCTCTAGAGATCCACTTGGATCAGCCATAAACACACTGGTCGGAGGTAGATGCGCCTTCCATGATGCTCAAAAACCAAGTTTGCACATTTGTAGGGATCCATCCTCCCAAAGGTGCCAAGGCCACGAAGGCCTAAATATCCGCCATGGCTATTACTGTGAGCATAAACTTTGACTCAGAGAACATCCTATAACCACCCTTAGTTCATTAACCTAAGTAAAATTTTATGTCAGGGCCCCGTTCACTCCATGAACTGCTCCCAACCCTAAGGAGGGTATTTTAGTCATTATCTTGATTAGTTGTTCTTCCCCCAATCCGACGACAACCAAAATCTCTTGATTAGTCTTTATTAACCTTAATTTACTTATATAACATAACACAACAATAATAAATGGAAGCATCAAAATAATCAACATATATAATATGTGGTCACACAAATGCATAAATAATAAATGAAGGCCCGTTTCACTCATTCACAAAGCCATGGCTCAATGAATCCAATCCCGAGAGTGTAAACAACTCTAACCCATCATGCGAATTACGTATATAATACTCTAGTTGTTCAAAGTACATGGTTGTAAACATGTGTAATTTGCTGCCTTAAACGCTGAGAATCAGGGTTCTTCTCATTATTTCCCATAACATTGTGACCTGTCAAGGTCTTCGTGTCACTTGCTGGTCACAACCCTTCCTTTTGAAGCCATTTAACATCACTAGAGCATACCCTAACGCTTGGTAGTTAGGTTATTAGTTTTGGCATAAACAAAACATACTTCCCTTAAGGGCATTAGGATAATTCTGCCACCTAGGGTATGGTACTCTCCCTTAGGTCATTTGGTCATCTCACTAACCTTTTATTTATTTTAAGTCATTATCCTCTCAAGAGGCTCCACTCTCAAACTATCCCGCGCTTCCATTTACACGAAACGTGGGCAGGTCCACTCAAAGGAGTATTTCTATCATTTGGTTGAAGGGCTTATTGATATCCAATGGGTTCAAAATTGAACTCAAAGGTACTACTTAACTTTATGGACTCTGTGTAATTTTCCTAGCATGTGACGGGTTCGTGAATCCCTTGACCCGACTTTGGTTGTCTTAACGGTTTATGATTAACCCTAGGGGTAAGAAAGTTAATTAACCACTCACTGGGATTTTTCTTCACTAGGTAGTTTCGTCCATATTTATGTTACTCCTTAGACTCTCAATGAGAATTTTTCCAATTTTGAAGATCACACATAGGACATTGAACCAGAGCCCCAAAGTCGGGTAAGTAGTTTTTACATGACAATTTTACTACAAAGGGTAAAAGGGTAATTTTATAATCATTGAGATTTTTTCCTAATTTAAAACTTGGTCAGAATACTCCAACACCTCTTGGGGTCCTTAAATATTTTTATAGAATTTTGTTGACACTTTTATCCCTCTAAACCGGACCCGGTTCACTCCATTCTTTTGTCTTTTTTTTCAAAATGAACCGGTTTGGTTTGGTTCGGTTCGATGACTTGCTGCATGGATTATGTTCCCCGCGTCTCGAGGCACTGTCCTAGCATACACAACATGGTGGCAGCTTGGGCTCCACCGTATCATCGCTAGGCGGCGATCCTGTTAAGCCTAGGCCTGTTGCCTCTTCGTGGTCGTCCAATGGCCACCAAAAACGTCCCCTTTTTTATTTACCAGACGATAGTGTAGCCACGGTCGGGCCTAGCGCGGCCAAGGATGGCGTGTCTGAGGACATCAAGGCCGGGACCGGTGCAGCCACTGCCCGCACCTAAATCTTTCTTCCTTTGTTTTTTTTAATCTACTGAGATGATCTAGTGGCTGCAACAGCCAATCTGCAGCCGCCAAGGCAGCCAAATCCAAGTTGCTACGGCCAGGGCTAGGACCACCGTGGCTAGGGTTAGGTCTGCAATGGCCAGGGCTAGTGCAACCCCTTTCCTATGGCTATTCCGGCGAGTAAAAATCAAAGTACTGTTCACATAATTACATGAACAATATTTGTAAAAAAACACTATTATTTGCAGAAATCACTATAATTTTCATTCAATGAGTTAACAAAACCGATAATAATCTAAACATGAAATCCTACCTCTATGGCCGAGTTAACATTGATCCACTGCCGCTGAATCCTCGCCAGAAAATTCCCTTGGTAGCCTTCTCTGCCCTCTCTCCTTCCTCAGGCAAAAATAATCCCCCTTAATTGTGCCCTCAAAAGCCTTTTTATAAGCATGGGGATTACGACTCCTAATCCCCTTAGAAGTTGGGCAAGCTTCCTCAATTAGGCCACCTAATTTGAACCTTAAAAAATAATTTCAGAATTATAAACAACCTGCCCGTAAAATGACTTAAACGGGCCAAATACAGTATAAATCAGGTAAATGGGCCTTATGTGATATACTCAACTTCGAACATTCATATCTCCCTCATCCGAACTCTAATTCATGCGTTCTTGGTGGCTTTTCGAAGCTCTGTCTGTCTACTTTCTAACTACGTAGGTTTTAGATATAATTTCTAACTGATGACCATGTTACACTCATAAGAAATTTAAGGGGTCCAACACCCTAATCCCCACATGGTCGACTTCGAAAATTTAGAAAAATCCCGGATGTTACAGATTAAGCCTAAAGTTCTCAATTACCTCAAAAAGAGACATGATAAGACTTGCATCACTCTTTACCCAAAAAAAATACAAAATGAGTAAGTATAACTTTCTCATTCTCTAAGGAAAAAGACATGATGAGAGTTGCATCACTCTTTGAAAAAGAAATCAAAGAGAGTAAGTCTAAGGTTGTCAATCGCCTCTGAAAGAGAAATGATGAGACTTGCAAAATGAAAACAAAACATTAAAATCAAAGTGAGAAAGTCTAAAAGTTCACAATCCCCTTAGAAAGAGACATAATGAGACTTACAAAATAAAAATAAAAAATAAAGTGAGCAAATTTAAAGTTCTCATTCATCTTAAAAAGAGACATAATAAGACTTGCAAAGTAAAAAAAAATTAAATTAAATTGAGTAAGCCTAATGTTCCTAATCCTCTTGGGAAGAGACATGACGAGACTTGCAACACTTTACTAAAAAAAACACTAAAGTGAGTAAGTGTAAGGTTCTCAATCCCCACGGAAAGAGACATGAGACTTGCATCACTCTTTGTAAAATAAAACAAAAAAAAGTCAAAGTTAGCAAGCCTAAGGTTCTCAATCCCATCAAAAAGAGACATGATAAGACTTTTAGGAAAAAAATTTAAAGTTAGCAAACCTAAGGTTTTCAATCCCTTTCGAAAGAGACATGATAAGACTTATAGAAAAAAAAAATCAAAATTAGCTTGCCTAAAAAGTTCTCAATCATCTCGAAATGATAAGCAATGAGACTTGAAAAAAAAATTAAAATTAGCTAGTCTAAAGTTTTCCATCTCTGATGAGATTTTCATAGTATTATTTCTTTTTATGTGAAGTTGTAAAATTAAATTTTAAGTCTTCTTGGATGTCCATAAATAATAAGTGTATAATGGATAAAAAGGAAATGGGCTTGCTCAAATCCCAAAATAGTATGAACATTTACAAAGAAATAAAATACATATTATTAAGCATTAAGTGTAAAAAAAAAAAAGAATTGGCAACGGCTTTAGCTGAACCTAGCTGAACTAATCCATAGCCAAGCTCAGCCGGGGTAAAGCCAAGCTGACCTAAAATTAAAAAAAATCATTAAAAAATCACAGTCGTTGATTTTCCTAACTGAATCATGGCCATCGAAAAAAAACTCTGCTTTCCCTTCGTTCCCCATCTCCTCCATTGCCATTTCCTTAAAAACTTCCACCATTACCGATCTAAAATCTCCCCGGCGATTTGTGCTCTGCTCCAACGGTTGGCAAACAACAGACCCCTCCTTCTGATGGGATTCATCTGTCGTCTTCCTCTAAGATGCGCCACCCATGTCTCAATTCTGCCATCTCCAACCACCGCCTCCTTGCCTGCCTCTTGACTCCAGTTTCATCCCTCTGTCACTATCTCTGCCCCGCTTACACCTCGCTCTGCCGCTCTCCTTTCCCTCTCTTCCTAGCCTTCTCTCACCACCCACAGCCACTCCAGTCATTGTCATCACTCCCTCATCACCGCCGGATCTGTTCCCCTCCAACTTTCTCTCCGTCTTGTGCCACCATCAGCCTCCACCTCGCATCGTCGGTGCCACGACCATCTCATCTCATCACCCCACTGACAATTCACCGACTCCCACCTCTCCACTCTGTCCCAATCTCCCATTCGCTGCCCTCTACTCACCTACATTGTTCGATACCCATTCTGCCGCTCTCGTCTTTCCGTTCATCTCTATCTTCAGCACCCTCCTCCTTCTACCTACTGTTACACCCTTGGTTTGTGGTATACGGGAGGAGCTCATGCGCGGACGACGGAAGCAGCCTAGCGCACATGCAAAGGTATGGAGGGCGCGTGGAGGACATGCTAAGGGCGTGGCCATGTCTTCTCCTTCTCATTGGCACATGGGCGGCGTGCCAAGACTGGCGGTTGCATAACCGACCAGCACGATCTCCACTAAGACCTGAGTGCATCATGGCGAAGAACATGGGAGTAGTGACTGACGGTTGCTGCCCACTACCCGAGCGGTTGCTGCACACTCTCGTGCATAACCGCAAGACGGTTACGGACGGTTACGGACGAACTAGTGGGCTGAGTCATGGGGGTCATGTTGTAACCGCTTGGCTGCGACCAGCGGGTATAAAAGGGTGGGGAATACATTGTAAAAGAGAGGATGAAGAGAGGGACGAGAAGAGTGCAAGTGGGTTTGGGTTTTGGCACTAAGATTCAAACCAAGTGCTTGTGTACATCAAGTGCGAAAGGGTTATTTCAGGCTGGGCCTTTTTCCCTTCACTTTCGTTGTTCTTTATAGTGTGTGTGCGTTTCCTTATGATCGTGTGTGCGCTAATAGAGTGAGAAGGCTGCTGATTGCCGAGGGCAGTCAGGCCGCACAAGGGGTGTGAAATCATAGCGAATTTCGGGCCTTGTGACAGTTGGTATCATAGACGAAGCACTGGTGGGTACAACTCTTGGAAGGGCTCGATTCAAAAAAGCTTAAGGATTTTACCGAGGTCCTAAAGACATGGCGGGTTGCTGAAGGCAGAGAGTTTGCTTGTCGATGGTAGGCTCAATGCTAGCTCGTGTCTCAAAACTTGAGGTGAAGGTGGATGTGATGTCTACGGGGAATGGGATGCTGGCTGAAGTCCAAACCTCCTTGCATGAAATTCAGGAGCATTTGGGGGCGTTTGACCAGCGTGTGTCCATTCTAGAGGTCGCTCCCCATCGGGTCGAGTCTCCGAAAGGTAGTTCGGCTGAAGAGGCAGTTCGGATCACGACGTTGTCCGCTGAAATGGCTGAAACGATGGACTTCCTCAGGCAGCGAATGAATCAAGTTGAGGATGATGCAGCGGCAAAATTCAAGGAGCTGATGGACGAAGTGTTGATGCTGAAGAGGGCAGTCATCAACACCGCTCTAAGAGATGGGGGCGAAGGGACATCTCAACAAATGTCGAAGAAGACAAAGGTGCCCGAGCCGAAGGCATACTCGGGAATGCGAGGTGCTAAAGAGATTGGCAACTATCTTTGGGATATGGAAAGCTATTTCAGGCTGATCCATACTCCAGAGGAGGAAAAAGTCTCGGTGGCTGTGATGTATCTTGAGGGAGACGCAAAGCTTTGGTGGCGGACACGGTTGGACGATGACGTAGCAGCAGGTCGGCCAAGGATTGAAGCATGGCACACGTTCAAGAAGGAGTTGCAGGAGCAGTTTCTTCCCAAAAATGTTACTTGGCTGGCAAGAGAGGCATTGCGAAAGCTCAAACATACGGGGGCAGTTCGGGACTATGTGAAGGAATTTCAGTCACTTATGCTGGGAGTGACTAACATGTCGAAGGATGACAAGTTGTTCTACTTCATGTTAGGCTTGCAAATATGGGCGCAAAACGAGTTGCGTAGAAGGGAAGTAGAGGATCTTCCCGCGGCCATTGCAGCGGCGGACAGTTTGGCAGATTTCAAGGAGAATTTTGTCGGGCATGGGAAGCAGAGCAACAAGTCAACAAACACAAGCGGCATAAAGGGTGGTAACGGTGGCAAGGACAAGGGCAGTGAACAGCCAGGCAGGCCAAACAAAGGTGGTGGTTGTTTCCTATGCAACGGGCCACACCGTGCCAAGGAATGTCCGAAGAGAGAAAGGTTGAATGCGTTAGTTGCTGCGGAATAGGATCAAGCTGAGTCGGACCATGAGGACTTAGTTCGGTTGATGCCTTTGCAACGTTTGGGGTGCATTCAAGTGTTGGAGTCCTCGGGAGAGGGGGCTGATGCGGATCATTGAGGAGACTCACACTTGGGGGATCAGTTCTCCCAAGGACTTGGCTGATCGGAGCAGTCAAGTGGGGCAAGGAGGAGTCTTTGGACAAAATTTTAACTTAGCTGTGGTGTGATGGGAGGAGTTGGCGACGAGAGGCCAAGCTTTTCAATCGGGGCACCTGGGAAGTATGAGGTTTTCACTTAGCCGTGGTGTGATGGGAGGAGTTGGCTACGAGAGGCCAAGCTTTTCAATTGGGGCACCTGGGAAGTATAAGGTTTTCACTTAGCCGTGGTGTGATAGGGAGAGTTGGCGATGAGAAGCCAAGCTTTTCAATCGGGGCACCTGGGAAGTATAAGGTATTCACTTAGCCGTGGTGCGATGGGAGGAGTTGGCTATGAGAGGTCAAGCTTTTCAATCGGGGCACCTGGGAAGTACGGGATTCGACGAGGAAGTCGACTGTTTCAGCCGGGGAGGGTCTGTTACACCCTTGGTTTGTGGTATACGGGAGGAGCTCATGCGCGGAAGACAGAAGCAGCCTAGCGCACATGCAAAGGTATGGAGGGTGCGTGGAGGACATGCTAAGGGCGTGGCCATGTCTTCTCCTTCTCATTGGCACATGGGCGACGTGCCAAGACTGGCGGTTGCATAACCGACCAGCACGATCTCTACTAAGACCCGAGTGCATCATGGCGAAAAACATGGGAGTAGTGACTGACGGATGCTGCCCACTACCCGAGTGGTTGCTGCACACTCTCGTGCATAACCTCAAGACGGTTACGGACGAACTAGTGGGCTGAGTCATGGGGGTCATGTTGTAACCGCTTGGCTGCGACCAGCGGGTATAAAAGGGTGGGGAATACTTGTAAAAGAGAGGATGAAGAGAGGGACGAGAAGAGTGCAAGTGGGTTTGGGTTTTGGCACTAAGATTCAAACCAAGTGCTTGTGTAACATCAAGTGAGAAAGGGTTATTTCAGGCTGGGCCTTTTTCCCTTCACTTTCGTTGTTCTTTATAGCGTGCGTGTGTTTCCTTGTGATCGTGTGTGCGCTAATAGAGTGAGAAGGCTGCTGATTGCCAAGGGCAGTCAGGCCGCACAAGGCGTGTGAAATCATAGCGAATTTCGGGCCTTGTGACAGTACCCTCATCATCATCCTCAGTCTTCCTTAGCCCTCCAACTCCAAGTCCCCATATCCCTCTCTCTGTCATCTGTCAGGGACTTTGATGATGAACCTTGGGATAATGGACACCGTCTACTTCACCAGATAGTTAGGAGATTCTTGCCTCGGTCAACTTTACCCTCAACTCTTCCCTCTCCATTCAATTCCTCTCCTCCAACACTCCTCCATGCGCCGCCAGCCATATAAGTGGTAAAAAAATTCATTCTTTAGCCATGGTGAGCAGCCATGGTCGAAACGTGCCATGGCGCGCGGCTACAGGGAGTGCCTTCAAGTTCTAGAAGAAAAGGCAATGGTGGTTGTCAAGCCCATTGAGATTGAAGGTTTCAAAAAAAGGCGATCACCACGAGGAAGACAAACCCGTTGATGTGCTGATTGCCAAGCACATCCTCGCAAATCAATAGTGAAAGCACGAAGGAACACCAATCCAAAGGAGGAAGAACAGCATGCCCACACTCGAGAAAGAAGAGTCTTGACCAAGCGATGGAGGATGAACATAGTAAATTAACGGAGAACCATGGTGATTAAATAGGGAATGATCCTAGTTCAATCTATATTCTCATCACAACGAGTTTAATTGATATGAGCAGTCCTATTGATCAAGGAATGAGGAGTCCTGTTGATCAAGGAATGAGGAAGCTTAGGCCAAACATAATTAATGGGATAGAGCAAATACATAACCGAGTTCTTTTCTTAAGATGATGACTTCGGTTAAATGTTAAAATTCAATCCTATGATAGATTTATCTTCTTAAGATGATTTATTTTCCTTATTGGGATATAGTCTAATCCCATGAAAGATTTGTTGAGACTCATTACATGAGATTTTATTGTATCTTAGTTTAACAAATTTTCAAATATGAAAGGCCGGTGAGAAAGAACCCTTGGGAGTGAGTCTGGACATGCATCAACAACAATATCAAATGTTTTTATTTTAATTATTGGGTAGAACAATGGAATGGGAAGTCCTCACAAATTAGCATAGAATGAATATATCCAATTAGGGAAGAAGACTTAACAAAACAAAAAGAATTAAAAAAATAGAAATTGGGATTTGAATTTAGTTGGGATTTAAGAAGATTAAGATAAATCAGTTAGGGATTTGATAAGATAACCCTAGAAACTAAGTCACCTATGTCTTTTATTTGAATACATGTGAAATTTTTTGGCAGAGGATTGTTGCAATGTCTGTTATTTGAACACTTGTCAAATTTGTACTATTTATAAAATGATGAGTTAGAAGTTTAAACGTGTTGGTCATCATTTGGGTTGAGCACCTGACATAATAATCCACGAAGAAAAAGATAGTGATGATCAGAAGGAAATTTATGAGTGACACCTCTTCGAGCTCTTATTATTATCTCCACAGCTCTATCTTTTATAACTTCAGCATTCCCATCAAAATTCGAATGGCTTTATTGTGCACGATGACCAGACTCGACTAATTAGCAAAGGATTAGTACTTAGCCTTACCTTTATTATTTCCATAATTGTTGTGGACGATTTGCTATTGTAATAGTTAGTATTATGGATATTTAGATGTATTTTGGGTTGGTTCAGTCAGTGGCCCGGGTTAGCCGAACCACTGTCTGCCATGTGTCCCTAGGGAAGTGGGCCGGCCCTGGGTTGGATTGGCGCGACTCCCTAGGGGACTGGTCGTCCCCTATATGGGGCAATCTCCTTTCTTTTCAGAGTTATGCAAGTATTGAATCCCAGTTTCTCCCCTTTCTCCATTACTTCTCCCCTTTCCCTGCTTAATTCTCCTAGATATCAATCGTGCCTACATCGGGCACATCATTGGTATCGGAGCAATTATGATCCTTAGCCATGGCCAAAGGTAAGCAAGCTGCAGCGGTTCCTGAGGTTCCCTCGGAGAAGGAAGTTTCGGTGTCAGCGCCCACAGACAATTCGAAGGAATCTCCTGCCGCAGCCAGCGCACCCACCATGTCCGAGCTCATGGCATTACTGCAAGCCATGAACGTTTGTTTGATGAATGTGGAAACTGCGCGAACAAGGGCTGTCCTACCAGGTCCGCCCCACGCTGCTCCAGAGCGGGGAGGGCCATCTCAGCCTTTCGAGCCAGCCGTTCCCTGTCCTCCAGTGCCACAGACATGGACGCGCGAGGCTTTCCAGGTCCCGTGCACCTGGGCGTTGGAAATCAAGTGCTGGAAGGGAGACGCCAGGCCTAAGGCATGCGAGGCGCACTAGGTGTTCGGGAAAATGTCCCTGTGATGCCGCCCCCTCCAAACCAGTTCCAGGACGCTGAGAAAGAGTGGGACAAGTATCTCGGACATCGTGGCGGGCAAAGAGGTGGGGCTAAACCCTGTTCGGCCAGCCTACAGTTTCCTCGCTACAATGGGGATGACGATCTGGTGGAATGGCTGTACAAAGCGGAGAAGTTCTTCTCCTACCATAGAACACACTCTGAGATAGAGCGTCTGCGCATCGCAGCCTTTCACTTGGATGGCGATGCATCAGTTTGGTTCCAGAACTTTGAGAAAGAAGTGTGTTGTCCTACCTAGGCAGCGTTCTCCGATGAGCTCTGCATCCAGTTCGGCCTGAATGAATTTCAGGACTTCAATGAGATGTTGTCCGCCCTGCACCAGACCACCACTGTGCGTGCCTACTATACAGAATTCATGAAGATTGCCAACCGACTCCCTGAATGGCCGATGGCCACCCTGGTGGGCACATTCAAACGGGGGTTAAAACCAGAAATCTCAGAGGAGATGCGCCACTTCCCTTACACAAGTATGTGGGATGTGGTGCGTCATGCCCGCATTGAGGAGGAAAAGTTGAACCGGCAGCGCAGGGGCGGACGCCTGGGACTTCACCCCGGTCTATACTGAGCTCTAATCCTATGGCAGCTTCTTCTAGCAGTCCAGCCAATGGCCGCCCTGGCCAACAGGGCGAACACCGGGCCAAGGGGCTGTGCTTTCGTTGTGATGAAAAATTTGTGCCCGGACACCGCTGTACTGTTAAGGGCAGCTTGCTCGTGGAGGAGGTAAATGACGACTTGGACAGCAAGGCTGACACTAAACCCTTGATATCAGAGGATGTGCTGCCTGAAATTTCAGTTCATGCATTTTCTGGCACTTTCACTCCACGCATTATGCGGGTGCAGGGATTCCTGAAGCTGGAATAGGTAGCTATCTTGATCGACAATGGTTCAACTCATAATTTTATTAATGATAAGGTAGCTCATCGCCTCGGGTGTTTGGTGTCGGACTCAAAACTATTTGATGTGTTGATTGGCGATGGTAAGCATCTTTGGAGCGCCAGTGTATGCACTCAGATTACCCTCTCGATTCAGGGTAACACATTTTGTCACTGATCTTTTCTTGTTGCCCACAAAAGGGGCGGATGTCCTCTTGGGAGTACAGTGGCTATAGGAATTGGGTGATGTGGTGTGGAATATTTGGGATATGGTGATGGAATTCGAGCTTCATGGCCAGAAGGTTCGGTTGGAGGGGTCACGGCTGGCACTCTTCTTTCGGCATAGGACATGAGCTCCTTCTTCCGGTTCACCCCTCAAGGACTTCTTTTGCAACAGTGGGCTATTATGGGCATCACACAGGATTGGATCCCATCTGATTTGCAGGTGCTACTAACAGAACATGAGGATTTGTTTGCAGAGCCGCAGGGGCTTCCTCCCGTTCGGCCTCATGACCACCGGATTTCCATTATTCCAGGGGCAGCACTAGCCAATGTTCGCCCATACCGTTACCCCACATCCAGGAATCCGAGATAGAACGGCTGGTGGCGGACATGCTACAGTTCGGCATCATTCATCCTAGTACGAGCTCTTATTCGTCTCCTGTGCTATTGGTTAGCAAGAAAGATGGCTCATGGCGGTTTTGTGTGGACTACCGTGCCTTGAACTCTATCACCGTCAAAGATAAGTATCCCATCCCTATGATTGAAGAGCTGCTGGATGAATTGACAGGTGCCAGCGTCTTTAGTAAGCTAGATCTTCGTTCCGGGTATCACCAGATTCGTGTGCAACCTCCTAATGTACACAAGACAGCATTCCGGACTCATGATGGCCATTTCGAGTTTTTGGTCATGCCTTTTGGTTTGACCAACGCTCCCTCCACGTTCCAGTCTCTCATGAATGATATTGTTTGGCCCTTTCTTCGTCGCCACATATTGGTCTTCTTTGACAATATCTTGGTGTACAGTTGATCATGGGAAGAACACTTGACGCATCTCAGGTCGGTTTTTTCTATATTGCATGATAATTCCTTATTTCTGAAGCATTCGAAGTGTTCCTTTGGCAGCCCGCGGGTTGAGTATTTGGGTCACATTATCTCCCAGAACAGTTTCACTACTGATCCGGCCAAAGTCGCCGCTATGCTCTCTTGGCCGACTCATTCATGTGTCCGGGCGCTCAGGGGTTTTCTTGGCCTAACAGGTTATTATCTCGGTTAATCCCTTGGTACGGCGAGTTGGCTCGTCCTCTTATAGAACTGTTGAAGAAGGGGGCATTCATATGGTCGCCAGAGGCCCAAACAGCCTTCGAAGGACTCAAGAAGGCCATGGCGTCTACCCCGGTCTTGCTCTTACCAAATTTTAGTCGGCCATTTGTGGTGGAGACGGATGCATCCGAGAAAGGCTTGGGCGCTGTCCTCTTGCAGGATGGCTGCCCTCTAGCTTATTACAGTAAAGCTCTCACTGGTCGTTCCTTGTCTATGTCAGTGTATGAGAAGGAAATGTTGGCTATCATCCTCGCCGTTGGCAAATGATGTCTGTATTTGTTGGGTCGTTGCTTTCAGATCTGCACCGACCACCAATTGCTGAAATATTTTTTGGATCAACGAGTGTTTACTCCGGCTTAGTAGCGGTGGGTGAGCAAGTTGCTTGGCTATGACTACGAGTTAGTGTACAAAAAGGGGTCCAAAAATATCGTTGCTAATGCGCTCTCTCGTGGTCCAGCCCCAGGCTCCTGCTTCACCATCTCCACCCTTTCTTGCCCGTTTATTGAGGAGCTACAGCAGGCTTATGGTATGGATTCATGGACACAGGAGGTTATTGCCGCCATTCAGGCCAACCCAGCAGCCCAACCTTTCTTTGTGTGGCGGGATGGTCTTCTCTTCTGGAAAGACCATTTGTGGGTTCCAGATGTTCCTGATCTGTGTAGCTGTATCATTTTGCATTCCCATGACACTCCTGTGGCTGGTCACGAGGGGTCCTTCCGTACGTATAAGAGGGTTAGCTAGAGTTTCTTATGGAGGGGCGTCCGTCGTGCAGTCCATGATTACGTCGTTGCTTGTGATGTTTGTCAGCGGGCTAAAGCCACGACCACCTCCCTAGCTGGGTTGCTACAACCCTTGCCTATTCTAGAGAAGGTTTGGGATGACATTTCGATGGATTTCGTGGAGGCTTTACCGGTGTTGCAGGGTAAGTCCGTCATCATGGTTGTGGTGGACAGATTGTCGAAGTATGCTCATTTTTGCGCGCTAGGCCTTCCCTTCACCGCTAAGACTGTTGCTGAGCTCTTTGTTCTCTAGGTGGCGCACCTGCATGATATGTTGGGCATGATTGTCTCTAACCTGGACCGGGTATTTCTCTCACAGTTTTGGCAGGAGTTTTTCATGTTGCAGGGATCTTCTTTACATATGAGCACCGCTTTGGTATTAGTTTAATGCATGTATCTTGTAGATCTTTCGTAAAGATTTGATTCTTGTGGTGCGCCACCTCTCCCACCATTATTTCCGCTACTGGCCGGCCACTCTACAGTGGTATCAGAGCCTTTTGGGGGAGGTTTGGTTGCTGAGTTGAACAAAAATCAATTGGATTTACCCGATCTAGTCTTATAATGCTAGAATTGGGATTTTGTGTTTAAATCGTATGATCTACTTTTCAATTCAAGGGGCTTTTCATATTGGCTTGAATTTAACTGTATTTAGCATGTTGCTAAATGTTATGTATGCTGGTAGCATGTGATTAGAGTTTAAATTGAGTTTTTTGTGCACGATTGTATGCATAAGGGCATAGTGGTAATTTTGCCACATGTTCTTGTGCAAATTTTTTCTCTGATCACGAATTAGGCACACACGTCCCTGCTGGACAGAAAGGGTCTTTTGAATTATTTTATTGTGATAATAAATTTAATTTAATTGGTTAAGGGTATAAATTGACCAAAATAACCCTAGGGGCATTTTGGACAATTCACATGTGCATTGTGTGTGCTTAATATAGTTCTGTCCAGATCTGTTATTCTCTGTGTTGATAATATGCTTTACTTGCTGTGTTAATTTTTTTTGGTGTGCCTTTGAGGGCGAAAAAGACCAAAATAGCCCTAGGGGCATTTTGGTAATTTTACACCAAAAAGTTTGTGGACAGAATCTAAGTTTCCAGCAGTGTTCAGAATTGTAAATTTTCTAGAATGTAACTTTGAAAAGTTTATGTGATTAATTTTGGTGTGGCCTTAAGGGTAGAAATAACCAAAATAGCCCAGGCATTTTGGTAAATATACACCAAAATTTTTTGGATTGAATTTTTTTTTTAAAATTCCAGTAGCCTCTAATTAAGTTTATTTGTTGTTTTGATCAGCCTAGAGAGCTGTAATCAGGGTCTTTGTCAGAGAATCATCAATGTAGGCCCGCCTCAACTATGCAATGAAGGGGTAGGACAGAGAAGAAAGGACCAAGCATGATCCCGGTGGAGAGCTGCGAGAAAGGGCTTCAGCCACATTATTTTTTGACCTTTTCTTGTACATGACCTCATAATCATAGCCAAGTATGTAAGGCTGTTACTTGTTGATGGTGAGGACGATAGCCAACATCTCCTTCTCGTAAACGGAGAGGGACAAATAGCGGCCAGCCAAAGTCTTGCTAAAGTAGGCAATGGGGTGCTCATCATGCAGCAGCACTGCCCCAGGCCAGTCTCTAAGGCATCCATTTCAATTGCAAAAGTGCGGCTGAAATCCGGTAGAATAAGAACAGGGGCTGATGCAATAGACTTCTTCAGCGCATCAAATGCCCCTTTCTTCAAAAGTTCTGTAAGTGGCTGAGCAATCTCTCCATACCAGCTGATGAACCTCTTATAGTAGCCAGGGAGGCCCAAGAAACCCCACAGTGCACAGACACAAGTTGGAGGCGGCCAAGAGAGCATGGATGCCACCTTCGACAGCTCAGTGGTAATTCCGTCCCGAGAGATGATATGTCCTAAATAATCCACCTGTGGGCTACCAAAGGAACACTTCAAACACTTAAGAAATAATGAGTTATCTCTTAGAACAGTGAAGATAGACTTGAGATGCTCCAAGTGCTCCACCCACTACTGGCTGTAGACAAGGATGTCGTCAAAGAAGACTAATATGTATCGGCAAAGGAAGGGCTTGAAGAGATAGTTCATGAGGCTTTGAAAGGTGAAGGGGACGTTGGTCAGCCCGAATGGCATGAAGGGAAACTTGAAGTAGCCATCATGAGTCCAGAATGTGGACTTGTGCACATCGGCCGGCTATACCCAAATCTGATGGTAACCCAAGCAGAGGTCTAGTTTACTAAAGACCATCGCACCAGCCAACTCATCCAACAGATCCTCTATCATGGGTATGGGATATTTGTCCTTGACGGTGATGGCATTCAAGGTTCGGTAGTTCACACAAAACCGCCAAGTGCCATCCTTCTTACGAACCAGCAACATTGGAGAGGAGTAGGAGCTAGTGGTAGGGTGGATGATACCAAACTGAAGCATGGCAGCCACAAGGCGCTCGATCTCCGACTTCTGAATGTGAGCATAATGGTAATGGCGGACATGGGAATGTGGTGGTCGTGAGGCCACACTGGTAGAAGACCCTTTGGTTAAGCAAACACATCTCAATGCTCCTCCAATAAATCAAGAAGATCTGGATGTGGCTCGTCATGAGGTACCTCCACCGTTGACTGCTGCTACAAGAGGAAGCCTTGGGGTGTGAACCAAAAGAAAGAACTCGTCAACTGGGCTGAGAGAAGGAAGCCTGGCCAAGATCCTTCAATCAGAACCCATTGCCCCTGGACTTCAAAGTCCATAACCATATCTCTGAAGTTCCAGTTCATGTCACCTTGTGGTCTCACTTGTCATCCCCTTGAAAATCTGGAACCAACAAAACCAAACATCTACAACAACAACAATGGAACCTCTCCGCCTTCAAGAGAAGAGCTTCGGAAGGACAAAAAGATTGTATTAATGTTTTTCGAATCAAGCCAACATCACACGATGTTAGTTGCCTACGTACTCATCAATCAACATCTCCAATGTTTCCAAAAAGATCGGATCCAGATGTAGTTTTGCCTAAAAACTACCATATCCTAAGAAACATAGCATCACACATGTAATGCTTAAGTATTTTCAATCAACCTACATTTAATACAAGTCCTTCAATCGTTCCACTTGTCTAATTAACATGCAATATCAAATAATGTTATTATTATCTCACAACCCTTATTCAATAATTAATACTATCAAATTTGTATTCACTCAGAGATAGCTTGCCCCTCGAGAAATCTCTAGACATAGGAATCCAACATAATGCACAAAATAATGGACAATGTTTAGGAAACAATGCACTAATTATTATCTAAAAATACCGACTCCTGCTCAAAGGAGTAACTGTATGCTAATAGTAATCTTAGCATCTCTAGAGATCCACTTGGATTCGCCATGGGCCTAGAGACATAGGTACCAGTTGTGCTAATAGACACATTGGCCGGAGGTAGATGAGCCTTTCATGATACTCAAAAACTGGGGTGCACACGAATGCTCAAAGAGTTGGGAACCAAAGTCCCAAAGGTGATAAGGCCACACGGGCCTAAGTTTCCTCCATGGCTATTATTGGTGAGCTTACTTAACTCTGACTCAGCATGTGATATGATGCAGCCACATGAGGGAAAAAGGATTTAAAATAATCACAACATATCATAGATGAACTCAGCTGACAAACTCAACATAATAACATACAAGATTAAGGCTGAGACAAGAGTATCAGATGCATCAAAACAACTAATTAGGCATATGCTGAAATGAACTCAACATATCAACAACTTAATGACTTGAATTGGGGTTGCAGTGTTTTAATCAATTTAGCAACCTATCACATCAAATCAGGTTGAAATAACACAAAGAAGCAAGGCAATCACAACCGCCATCTCCACATGATCATAACTCAAGTAAGGCTCACATGACCAAGTCCATTCAGCATGGCATAACCCTAAACAGGGTTGAAATAAGAATACTAATTTCAGCATGAAATAAGCATGAATTAAGGAAAACTTTCATGGTTAAACTCAGCATGGTTCAAGCATAGAATAGGGAAAACCTAGATAGTTAAACTCATCATAGTTCAAGCATAAATCTGGGTACATATAAGTGATTAAACTCAACATGGACCAAGCATAAATCAGGGTACATATGTGTGATTTAAACTTAGCATGGATCAATCTTAAATCAGGGTACATATGTGTGATTAAACTCAGCATGGATCAAGTATAAATCACGGTACATATGAGTGGTTAAACTCAGCATGAATCAGGGTAAAAATAAGAAATAATACTTAGCATGAATCATATATGAATCAGGGCACAAATAAGAGATAATACTCAGCATTAATCTATTGTGACCTTTAGCCTTCCCATGTCATTAATTGGATTATTATTGTAACATTTAGCCTTCCTATGTCATTAACTGGATTATATTGGGACTATAGGTATCCCTTGGTTTTTTGATGTGACCTTTAGCTTTCCCATGTCATTAATTAGATTGTATTGGGACTATGTTGTGTCCCTTGGTTTTCTCTAGGATAGTAATTAGCATTTATGTTTCCTCTCCTATAAACTATGTAATTTTGGGGCTGGAATGGCAATCCATCAGAAGTTATCTTCCTTACTATTTCCCTAATCCCTCTCTTTCCCTCTTTGCCCCTTTTTGGTTCACATCATTGGTATCGGAGCAACGATCCTGCACCATCATAACACGGTCCAAAGCCAAGGTCGATGTCCAGCATGCCAACCCCATTTTACCATTTTCCTCCAACACCCAAGAACATACCTCAATTGGGTCCGGAGAATAATCCAACACGCTAATGGTGCTAATATTCCCAACCTCCATGACGAGTTGTGTGCCATCTCTCACGCCCACCACAATTGTCTCTTTCTTCTTGAGCGTGGCTTGGAGGAATCACGCCACGAAGTCGAAGAGACTCACTGTGAACAGCAAACCCAATTCACTGCCCACATGGAGCAACTCCAGCATTTGACAGCTTCCGCCGTTGTTGGCTCCTCTCCACTTCTCAGTTTTACCCTTTCCCCAAAGAATGTGACTTGCCCCGGCTGCGATGCACTCACAACAGCTCAATTGCCAAGCCACAACTATGGCGGCACAGGTGATAGACAGCCGTTGAGTTTTGCTGACCTGCCGCTTGTTCTACCGCTGCTATCTCCGCATGCTTCTGTTCCCCCACCGCTTGCTGAGATTTCTATCAGTCATCCAGTGCCAAAAAGCTCTCGACTTTTACATCCCTGCACTAGACCAGCAACCCAGAGTTCCTTGGTAAGCATGACGCTGCTAAACGCCCCATTACTCTCTACCTTAGGTACTGCCACCGGATCCCAAGCCATGGCCAGCCCAAGCACTATTCTACTGATGCACTGAAATAATGTTCAATAAAATATTTTTAAATTTCAAATTATAATCCTATTTTATGTTATGTCATTGCTGATTTGGGCTATTTATGTTTTGAATAAGTTAATTGGACCTTAATTGAGTTTATCTGTCTAAACAGGCTTCAACAGGATCCAACTGAAAGAGGAAGTGAAGCCCAACTACCCAAAGCTATTTAAAAGTCAAGAATGGGCTTCTAATGGTCTAAACATACATGGAATGGTCGAACACAACCTTCTGGACCCGTTGGATTTGAGTTTGCATCAAGAGAACTAAATTAGGAAAGAAGTTGATTCGGACAGATTGACACAGCCGTAGTATTTTGACTATATCTTTCTCTGTTTAATTCGGATTGATACGATTCTGGTGGCATTGGAAAGAAGAATTCCGTGGCGACAAGTGTTATTTCAATAAGAAATTCTAAATTCTGAAGATATATGGGTCAAATTCGGCATATAATCAAATAACTAGTAAACTAACCCAAGGCCAGCACATGGAGAATATTTTCATTGATTATGATTGATACACATAAGGAAAGACAATGAGGCTGATTAGATATCTAAAGGAAGATTTAAAGATACTTATTTGCTAAATAAATCATAGATTTATATGATTTATTTAACATCTAATCATTGCCAAAGAAGCAACCAATTAGGCAATCAATCAGGATGCAATCTAGAGATATGATTTCACTTTCCTCTTTGAAGCAACCCCTTCTATTTTTATAAATAGAGGGGTGGACGTGATAGATGGATAATCTCCTCCTCTTTGGAGCTCTCTTCTCCTATTTTATTCTCTTATTTTGTATTTTTGTTTTTAGTTTTATTGTAATGGCTTTCTAAGCTCTCAAGCTAAGGCTAGAGGTGATTTGTAACAATCTAATGAAGTTCAATTCATGTTTCATCAATGGTTTCAAGTAAGTATTATTTATTTGAAGTGATGTTTATTTAATATTGTTCTTCTTCTTGTTTCTTTGTGATTTGGATACATAAGATGCTTAAAGGTTCTTCTTCTTGATCTTTTATGATTTGGATACATAGAAATTTTTAAGAGATAATTATTTTTATCCTTCATCTATCCAAAATATTTTCTATCTTTCATTTTAATTTTAATGTTCATATCTTCCGGTTAGATAGAATTTTTATTTGATTCTAACTGAGATAACATGATACATGAAGAACATCATTAGATGTTACAATGATCCTTAATGCCTTAGTGTTTTCTCATCTTGATTTCTTAACTCTATATTGCCTCAATACTCTTCTACTCTTTCTTTCTTAATTTTTTCTTCTTGTATTTCTTCGTAACTATTTTCTTTGTTGCACAAGGATTTCCCAATGGATCGACCTTGTCTACTACAATTGGCAAGTAAAAAAATCTGAATTTGACTTCTTCATAGTCTTGGTTTAGACGTAACAACATCTACCAACCACTTCTTACTGGTCTTCCACTCCTATGCTTCTGTCGGCAAAGGAAAATGGCCACCTCTGGTTTTCTTCCTCTGGGCATGGGCAACAAGGGCACCCACAGGCCCTGATCAGTTCTCCTCCTGTACTAGGCAGAATATCCACTGACCCTAGATCAGAGAACCTACAGGATTATTCCATCATAACCACAACCCAAGATGGCCATTTTGGGACGGGTGCTCGGCGTAACTCTTTTGAGGACCAACTAGAGTTTGAGAAAGATTTTCTTGCTATCCCTATGCTGCTCAAGGAGTTCCTTGTCGTGAACAAAGGAGCATACCTCGCGATCATCATAGAACCATCCATGGAAAACCAGTTTGTGTCTCTTGCCCCATTTTTCAGGGCGATGAGCCTGACGAATGGTTGTCACACATAAACTTATTTTTTCGGTTTCATCAGACGCCTATGTATGAATGAGTCGAGGTAGCCTCCTTTCATATGGAGGGTCGTGCCATGCGCTGGGTCAATCAATATTTGAATCAGCATCCCACTGCCTCTTGGGATGACTTTTCCAGAGCTCTCCTCACAATCAGACATTTGACACTCTTTTTTCTGATGCTCGCCAATGTGGCACCCTTCAAGAGTACGTCGGTGAATTTGAGACCTTGTCATATCGGGTTCATGGGTGGCCCCAACTTGTGCTTGTTGCCACATTTATCAAAGGTCTCAAACCTGATTTAAAGGCGGAGATCCAATTCTTTCCTTGAAACACTTTGGAGTATACCATCCGCTTGGCGTTTGTTTGTGCCGAACGGTTGACTCAGTTGCATCGTCCCACTTTTTCGCGGCCAGCTTCTCCACCATTATTCCTCGGTCCTTGCCCTCTTTAGGACCATCCTGTGGGAACCCACCAGTCTCTGCTCCTGTGACATGACTCACCAATGCCCAAATGGCGGAGCAGCGCTCCAAGGGGTTATGCTATACATGTGATGAAAAGTATGCCCCTGGACACTGCTGCAAAACATTGCACTGTTATATTGTAGAGCCAAACCCACCAACGGATGAGGAGCCCATTTTGGTCAGTACTACAGATATGGAGATCACATTGCGTTCTTTTTCAGGAGCCTATACTCCTCGAACTAGGCGAGTTCAACGAATGATTAAAAAGTAATTTGTCTCAGTGTTAATTGACAGTGGAAGCACCCACAATTTTGTGACTGACAGGGTTGCACGGCGCTTGGGATATACTATCCAAGATTCTGCCACCTTTGATGTGTTGATTGGAGATGGAACACGCCTCAAGAGTTGTGGGATGTGCTCCCAAGTTGAGTTGTAGATTCAGGGCCACACATACTCTATAGACTTATATCTTCTCCCTACTCAAGGAGCTGATGTGGTCCTTGGGGTACAGTGGCTAGCGGAGCTGGGTCCAGTCAATTAGGACTTTTGGCAAATGACGATGGACTTTTCTTATGCTGGCAAGAAAATCCACCTTGTTGCACATCCACCTGGACATTTGTTGGGAGCCGTCTCTGTGGAAAGTCTATCTCACTACCACTGCCATGGGTATATGGTTCAACAATGACCCACAACCGATATGGTCTCCATGCAGGAGCTTCCTTCTTATTTGAGTTCCTTGCTGGTAGACTATAATGTTCCTTTCCAAGAGCCTAACAGGCTTCCTCCTGTCCGTCCATATGACCCCCACATACCCATTCAGCCAGGAGCTTCTCCGACAAATGTTCGGCCATATCGCTACCCACACATCCAAAAGATGGAGATTGAGCGCCTGGTGAGAGAAATGCTTTAAGCTGGCATCATTCAGCCCAGCCAGTCTTACTATTCTTCCCTTGTTCTCTTGGTTCATAAGAAGGATGGTAGTTGGCGATTCTGTGTGGATTACAGAGCCCTCAATCTCATCACATTGAAGGATAAGTATCCCATTCCCGTGATTGAGGAGTTATTAGATGAGTTGATAGGAGATCGGGTTTTCACCAAGCTTGATCTCCGATCCGGTTATCATCAAATCTATATGCTTCCTTCAGATGTGCCCAAGATGGCCTTTTAGACGCATGATGGCCATTATGAATTTTTGGTCATGTCATTCGGCTTGACCAATGCTCCTGCCACCTTCCAGTGCCTCATGAATGACATTTTTTGGCCTCATTTATTGCAATTTGTGCTCGTCTTCTTTGACGATATTGTAATATATAGCCCTACTTGGGAGGACCATATGGAACATTTGCAGATCATCTTTGATATTCTTCAAAAGCATTCTCTTTACTTAAAAAAATCTAAGTGTTCCTTCGGTTGCCACCAAATTGAATATTTGGGCCATATTATCTCAGTAGACGGTGTGGCAATAGATCCGAATAAAATTGTTGTTGTTCTTGATTGGCCTCCTTCCACAATTCGGGCTCTACGTGGCTTTCTTAGGCTTGTTGGGTATTACCAATGATTTATATCTTCTTATGGGGTGATCGCTGCACCCCTAACTAATTTATTAAAGAAAGGTGCTTTTATTTGGTCCCCTGATGCCCAACAAGCCTTCGAGGCTCTTAAGACAGCCCTAATTTCTGCACTAGTTCTTGTCTTGCCTGATTTCTCTAAAGCTTTTGTCGTAGAAAGTGATGCTTCTGATGTGGGCCTTGGCGCCGTTCTTATGCAAGAAGACCGGCCCATCGCTTTTTACAGCAAAGCATTGTCTGACGGTTCTCGTCGATTGTCCACTTACGAATGGGAAATTAATGCTATCATCCAGGCAGTTGGCAAGTGGCGTCCATATCTTCTAGGGCATTACTTCATCATCCGGACCGACCACCAGCTTCTCAAGTATTTTTTGGAGTAGAGAATTGTTACCCCTGCTCAACAGAGATGGGTCACTAAGCTTTTGGGCTATGACTATAAGTTGATCTATAAACGTGGGTGTGAGAATCATGCTGCTGATGCATTGTCTCAACATTTTGAAGAGGGTCCTTACATGCTCTTTCCGGTCCCGTTTTTCCTTTCCTTCAGAACTTACAAGCTGCTTACCGCTCCGACCCTGAGTGTGTTCGCCTTATCGAATGCCACCATGCCAATCCATCTTTCTCCCCTGATTTTGTTTTGTAGGATGGTTTTCTTTTTTGCCAAGCGATATTCTCCATCTTCACCATAGTACTCCTATTGCTGGACATGAGGGGGTCTTCCGGACATATAGACGGGTCTCCCAGAGTTTTACTTGGCGAGGGCTCAAGAGAGATGTTCAATGCTTTGTTGCTGCCTGTGATATATGCCAGTGTGCCAAAGGTGATACCACCACCCTTGCAGGCCTGCTTCAACCACTTCCAATTCCTGACCGCGTATGGGAAGATATCAACATGGATTTCATCGAGGCCTTGCCCAAGGTTGAGGGCAAATTGGTCATTCTCATAGTAGTTGATCGTCTTTCCAAGTATACACATTTCTCTGTTCTCCCCCACCCCTACACTGCCAAGAGTGTTGCTGAAATCTTTATTTGTGATGTTGTTCCCTTGCATGGGATGCCCAAGACTATTACATGTGACCGTGATCGGGTTTTAACTTCCCCCTTTTGGCAAGACTTATGGTAAATGCATGGTACCACCTTTTGTATGAGTTCCACTTACCACCCCCCAACCGATGGTCAAACTGAGGTGGTCAACCGATGTTTAGAGCAATACTTATGGTGTTTCGCTGGGGACTGACCACAAACTTGGTTGTCCTTCCTTCCGTGGGCTGAGTACTCCTACAACACTGCCTATCATACGGCTACTAGTTTCACTCCATTTCAGGTGCTCTACAGTCATCTTCCACCCACTGTCCTTCATTATATTCCATTTCACTCCATGGTGGGTGCTGTGGATAACACTTTACAGACCCGAGATGAGGTCTTGCACCAGCTTCATCATAATCTGATAGCCACCTAGAATCGAATGCATCAGGTCTATGATCGCCGTCATGTGGATCGGGAATTTGCAGTTGGTGATCTTGTTTATCTACACTGACAACCCTATCGGCAGACCTCTATCCAGCAACCTACTTCCGAAAAACTTCCCCATCGCTTCCATGGCCCCTATCCAATTCTTGCACATATCAATAAGGTGGCTTATCACTTACAATTGCAGCCTAATGCCCAGATTCACCCAGTGTTTCACATTTTCCATCTCCAAAAATTTGTGGGTGACCTAATGCCTCTTCCCAGACCAGTTGTGCCACCCCTACCACCTGCTGCCCCTCCTTTGATTCCAGACACCAATTCTGGAGGAGCGTCGCATTCGGCATAATGGTCATCTCGTTTATGAGGTTCTGGTTGCATGGCTTCACTATCCTCCTTGGCTACCCATTAACGAATTCAAAGAGTGTTTCCTTGATTGGTCGGCTTGAGGCCAAGCCCCAACTGAGCGTGGTGGAATATTGTGACCTTTAGCCTTCCCATGCCATTAATTGGATTATTATTGTGACCTTTAGCCTTCTATCTCATTAACTGGATTATATTGGGAATATAGGTGTCCCTTTTTTTATGTGACCTTTAGCTTTCCCATGTCATTAATTAGATTGTATTGGGACTATGTTGTGTCCCTTGGTTTTTTTCTCTAGGATAGTAAATAGCATTTATGTTTCCTCTCGTATAAAAACCATGTAATTTGGGGCTAGAATGGCAATCAATCAGAAGTTATCTTCCTTACTATTTCTCTAATCCCTCCCTTTCCCTCTCTTCCCCTTTCGGTTCACATAAGAATCATATATGAATCAAGGTACAAATAAGAGATAATACTCAGCATGAATCATACATGAATCAAGGTATAAATAAGAGATAATACTTAACATGAATCATATATGAATCAAGGTACAAATAGAAAATAATACTCAGCATAAATCATATATGAATTAGGGTACAAATAAGAGATAATTTATAGCATAAATAAACCATGAATCAAATATGAATAAGGGCAAATAGAGATGATTGATCTCAGCATGAGGCGGACATGAAATAGGGCAAATAAAGATGATTAATCTCTGCATGAATCAAATTTGAATTAGGGTAAATAGAGATGATTAATCTCTGCATGAATCAAATTTGAATTAGGGTAAATAGAGATGATTAATCTCAGCATGAATCAAACATAAATTAGGGAAAATAGTGGTTATTAAATTCAGGTTCAATCAAGCATTAAACCAGGTTGAAATATGAATTCAAAACCAACAAATTGAGGGGTTGACCTAGGGCTGAAATATATTATAAAAACCATGATGACTATGGATGAAAATTTTGTACCTACCTCAATCAACCCACCTCCAAAGCTTCAAGCCCTTGTTCCTAAGACTTCTGCCCTTCAATTTACTCTAAAAAGGTGGTAGCTTTCCCTTTAATGAATGCTGGTTGAAGAGGACCTTAATGGGAGAAAAAAAAGAAGGGAAAAGTGGGGAGAGAGAGGAGGTCAAACTAGCCCAAAGATATTAGGGTCGCCGCCTCTTTCCCCTTTATAAGAGCCCTCTCCTATTTTCTAGTTCTTTTAGAACTTTTATCTAATTCTTAGTTATTTTAGGACTTCAAATTTCTAGTTCTTTTAGAACTTCTAATTCATAATTCTTTTAGGTCTTCCAATTCTTAGTTCTTTTAGGACTTCTATACCCCAACTCAACTAGGACTTTAAAGCATAATTCTAGAAGGGCTGAACCTCTTCCTTGACAAATGGCTTTCCCTTGCCAATGTCAGATCCTTGAACTTGAACCGGTTTTAATTCATTATATTTTTTTATATGGTTCAAGTTGTTTCTGATCAATTTCGATGATTTTTAAACATAAAGGTGATTTCCAAAGGTTTTAAAGAACAATAACTTCATATTTGTCAGTTTTAAGTGAATCCAAAATATTTGTCAATTTTAAATTTTTTTTGAAATTTTTGTATATATTTAAAAAATTAGGGTTTGGGCAGGACCCCCCCATGGTCAAATTTGGGGTTGTTGGTCCAAAAAGTCCCAGACACCAAAGGAACTCATTATAAAAAAATTTAAAATTTTTCTAGCCCTAATTAGAGTTTAAATGACCACAATACCTACTTTTAGTTAAACATTTTATTCTCACCCTAAGTTTTAATTCGGTATAGCCCATCCCTCCCTATAAAAGGAAAGGTGCTGACCCTTTTCCCATTTGGGAAAGGGCTGAGCCAAAAGATTTATAGCCTAATTAAGCCCAAAAAGGAAGTAATTAGTGGTAAGATTTTCTAAATCCTTGCTTTATCATTAGGGTTTTACTTAAAATCTTCTTAATCTTATCTTCTACAATTGATTTAATCCATTTTTAAAGCATTAAATCATTGTTTTACTCCTCTACCTCAAACCTTAAGCTTTAAAATTTTGATTTTATGCCTTCTAAGCTCTAGATCTAGGATTTATTTTATGATTTTTTAGTTTAAATTAGGTTTAGGTGTATTTTAACATAAAAATCTTACTTTTGGAAGTGATTGAAGTGTAAATCTAACTCAAATCAAGTAGAGAGGTAATGGGTTTTCATCTCAATCATAATATGTATGCAAATCTCAATTTTTATGTGTTTTGATTGAATTGGTTTCATATTTAGAGCCTTAATGGTGGATTTGCAAAAAGTTAATCTTTTGACTTGATTACTTATAGTTTTAATTTGAAATGAGTTGATTTAACGTTCTAGAATGTTTAATTTGATTTTGATGGGGTTTGAGGCTTGAAATGAAGATTTTAGGCTCCATTAATGGTGTTTTGGTTTTGAATTTTGAAAGAAAGACGAAGACCTCGATCTGCCTTGTTGGCGATCAATCAGGCTTAGTGGCCGATTAATCGGCTACACAGTAGATTTGGCCCTTTTTGGTTTAAATGCTTATTTTGGTGTTTTTACTCCCAATTGATGTTTCTAATACTTATGTGGAGTGTTTTGAACCAGAATAAGCTACTGAAAGGGTAGGTTATTTATATTGATATTTATGAAGCATGCTTAATTATTATGTAGAATTTCATGATTATGGCTAGATATGTTAGCACATTGATCTCTTGAATCTACTTTGGTGAAATTCATATGTTCAAGCATGTTCCAACAAAGTTATTGATATGTCATCTTATAATATGAATGAATTATGGGTAAATGGTGATATCATGTTCTAGCTTCATGTGTAGAATAATTATGCTTGTAAGGGTTGAGCATTTGATTTTACATGAATGGAATGATGGTTTATGATAGATTTCACAATGATTTCAATTGATAAATATGATTAGATTTTATTAAAGCATGTGTGTATTGCCTTATGAGTTATTGTCAAAACATGGTCATGTGCTTAAGAATTCATGAACACATACATGTGGGGAATTTATTATAAAATCATGGTTGTTTATGACTCAAATATGATGCATGTGGGGACTGATGAGAGCACATTCCAGGTATTGGAATTCATGTAGAGATTACTCATGTATGTATCATGTTGCATGCATCATGAAGTAGATTTTATGAATGAGACTTTACCGATGTTCAGCCTTGGTTGATCGATTGGATGCAATGTTGTTAAATTGTGTGTTGGATTAATCAATCATTGGCTTAATCAGAACTTGGTTGGTCCAAAAAGACATAATTTCAATTTGAGTTCCTATGTGGAACATGGATACTCCCCTGGGTTGAGTCGATCTGAATTGTTAATGCGGTTGAGATTTATTTATTGAGACAGTCAAACCTGGACCCTAAAAATCTAGAATGGTATGCCTCTGTGCACCGGTTGTGACGTGTTTTAGTTAATTCAGACCCTTCCACCGTAGAGATGTCTAGAGAGAACACACTACTCTAGTTAATTCAGACGTTCCTAGCCTAGACAGTCTAGAGTGAGCAGAGGGGTTGACTACTACCCCTACACCCTAGTTTTCCTTATGAAATTTGCACCATGTCCAAAGTGGGGAATGCCCTAAGTTTCCAGATAGGAAATTGGACTACATCCTAAGCGGGTGATATGATTATATTCCTCTCTATGATGGAGACATTCACCATTTGATGATAATATATATATATATGTGAGATAATATTATGCCCAGATTACACAAGTTGTGTAGGGATATTCGAGATCATGTAACACATGTAGATGCGATTTATTATGCATGATCTTGATGTACTGTGGCTTAGACACTTATCAAGCAGGTGAATGAGCTATGGAATGTATGAGATTTAAATGATGCGTGAGATTTATATGATGCGTGATCTGAATTATGTGTTAGATACACTCCTCATGCAGGTTGATGTGATATGAATACACTATTTGAACGTGTGATTGAGACTATTATGCAGGTTTATATGATATGTATGCATGATCTGAATGATGCGAATGAGTTACTATTATGCAGGTTTATGTGATATGGTCGTATGATCAGAAAGTGTGTGAAAGACACTTCTCATGCGGTTTATGGTGATATTATGCTTGATTTGATTAGATGAGGGTCATTATTTATGCAGGATAGATGCTAAGTTATGATATGATTATTTATTCTCTGACTTTGATAGGTTTGTCTTATGCATGCTAGCTTTTATATTTATGGATAAATAGGGTTTTAGCAAGAGAATGATCAGAAAAGGGTATACCATATCAATTATAAATCTAAATTGCTATATTGCCATGCCATGATGGATTTTTAATTATTGTCTCCGTATTCAAACCTTACTAAGTTTTACTCACCCCACTTTTTGTGTTTCTGTTTTGGGGTTGTATGGTTCGACATGCAATTAGGCAAGACCCTCTATAAGAGGAACAGCTGGGGAGAGCATGGGATTAGGCGTGGATCCCTCTAGACTTTGTTATGTTTTTTCTAATTTACTCTGTTATGATAATAGAACATCATGTAAGGTGGTTTTGGTTTCAGACTCATGTATATCTTACATTTTTATATCTGTTTGAGACTTTATGTTTCAAGCCATGTGTATTGGCTCAGAATTCTAAGTATGCGGGTATAAAACTTGTGGACTAGTTTAGAGTTAGTCCAATTTTGTTCTACTTATTACTCTTGCTCAAAGGACACGAGGTGCGTATATCCGCTAGTTAAACTGCCCATAGGAGGGGCTGTCTTCCGCTATCCTTTAATCTTGTTAAATTTTCTATTGCCCCCGCGCACTTGACCTGTCCTTGGACCGGGTTTGGGTCGGGTCGGGAGGTGCCGGGCTGTGACAACCAAGGCTAGACTCCTAATTTCCAAGTGTTCCCCTTCCAACCAAGGTTGGACCCCTTAACGGTCAAAGCTCTCCTCCCTGAGAGCCCTAATTATCCATTTATAAGCATAAGGATTAGGAACCCTAATCCCTCTAGGAGTTGGACCAAAACTCCCCCAATTAATTGGGCCTTTAAAATATAATTTCGAAATATTAATTAATCGGGTCCGATAGCAACTTAAATGGCCAATTCAAGCGTCCAATTTGGGTAAACGAGCCCTGCGTTTCAATGTTCAACTTCGAATGGCTGTATCTCCCTAATCCAAACTCCAATTCATGCATTCTTAGTAGCATTTTGAAGCTCTTTCTGTGTACTTTGCATACATATAAATTCCAACCACTAATTCCAACTGATGATCAAGTTATTCTTACAAGACGTTCAAGGGGTCTAATACCCTAATTTTCACGTGGTCGACTTGGGGAATTTAGAAAAATCCCAGACGTTATAGGTAATCATCCCAATTTCCTTTTCATCTATCACACAAGCATGAAGCATATCCTCCAAAGTTTAAATTATTCTTTCTAACTAACCATTTGTTCGGAGGGGCAAGGCTATAGTAAACTATAACTTAGTGTCCAAAGCAATCTGAATGTTGTTCCAATACTTTGAAGTAAATTTGGGATCTCTATTTGGCACTATTGACATAGGAGTTCCTTACAACCTTACAATTTCATAAATATAAAGTTTTCCAAATATTTCAGTGATTGTGCCCACTTCATCAATAAGAAGTGAGTAGATTTTGTTAGTCTATCCATTACAACCCAAATAGTATCATTTTTTTTTGGGTCTTGGGTAATCCAACAACAAAATCCATTGAACCATTCTCCCATTTCCATTATGGGATGTCTAAAGGGTTTAAAGTTCCTGCTGGTCTTTGACATTCAACACTAACTAGTTGACAAACTAAACATATAGAAACAAATTCACCAATATCTCTTTTCATACTGTTCCACCAAAATCTGTCCTTTAAATTTTTATACACCATGGTTCCTCCAAGATGGATAGTATATTGAGAATGGAATATTGTTTCTAACAAGTCTTTCTATTCTCCTACATTAGGAATGAACAAGCAGTTCCTAAATCTTATCCCACCTTCCATTCCTCTTGAGAAGTCTCTCTTTCCATCATACACTTGAATTTCTTTATCTAACAATTGAACCTCTAAAATTTTATGCACTACTTGAGATCTAATTGTGAAATCAGCTATCATAGGTTTTCCTTCACATGGTGTATCTTTAGCCAATTCCTCAATCAAATCCCACTCCTTCAACATAAGATTAGCCATATCCATATTTGTCTTCCTACTTAGTGCATTTGCCTTTCTAGGATGGTAAGAGATTGAAAAAGACATAACCCTTCAAATATTTTAGCCATCTTCTTTGTTTAAAATTTAAATCTATTTGTTAAAAGAGGCACTTTAAACTCTAGTGGTCAGTAAACACCTGGAAAGTCACACTATATAGATAGTGTCTCCAAATCATCAAAGGGAATACAATAGCCACTAATTCCACATCATGTGTAGGATAATTAGTTTCATATGTTCTCAATTGTCTTGCAGCATAAATTAAAACTTTTTTATTTTTCATGGGAATGCAACCTAGTCCTTTATACAACAAATTTGAAAACTGACATTTTTGTAAGCCTCTCTTTGATTCCTTGAAATCTTTTTTCACATTCTTCTTTCCATTAAAACTTAACATCATTTTTGGTCAATTTAGTAATAGGGAGCAATAGAGGAGAATCCTTCAATGAATCTCCTATTGTATCCTACCAAGCCAATCAAATTTCATACTTTTGTTCCATTCCTTAGTCTCTCTCCCAATCTAAATACCACTTCAACCTTCAAGGGATCAACCAAAACACCCTCTTTAGAAATAACATGTCACAAAAAGTTGATACTCTCATGTCCAAAATCACACTTGCTAAATTTTGCATCTGGAAATACATTTACTATCGGTATCTTTCCCTTCTCCTTGTTAAATTCTACAATGCTCGGCAAAAAGGAAAAACATCCTTTCTCCATCAGCTTTTGAGCTTTAACAGCCAAATAATTAAAGAATTTTCTCTTCCAATCATTCCATATATCTTAAGTTTCTAATTCCCTGGTACACTTAACTCAATTTGTCACAACCCAAATTTTTAAAACACATTTTCCTTAAAGATCATGAGATAATTCACGAAAAATAAATTAAAATCAAATTAAATCGGCCAACTAATTGTCCAAGTCATGATCATTGGGGTTCATAAATACAAATAACAAATCATATCATAACATAAGAGAATCCAAAAATCCAAAACAAGTAATTCATCCATCTAACCGCAACTCTTACATCTATCTGGAAATAAGCAAACTAATCAAAGTTGGCTCTCACACCATTATTACAATCATGTAAAATGTACTAAAATAATGAAACTAAATCCTACTAAAGCTAAGTTGTCCTCAATCTGAAAGTCCAATCTCGATCCCACTAGTCCTCACTAAGTAAAACACGGTCACTAAGTATACTAATAATACCCAGTAGGAAAGATGAATAACATGAATGCTAAGTGTCATTACATTTTAGCAAGTCTATTAGGTTTTTACTTGAACCATTTATCAAGAACAATTCATATTATGATTTCCCATCAGTTTCCCCCTTTAGGGAAACTAATAACCCACCTAACCCTATAGACAGACAGACACATCAAATGTTAACCTAACTGACAAATGATACACTCACCATAGACCACCCGCAAAGAAAAATCCATGATGAAACCCTAGAATCCAACGAGAAGTATCATCTCCCAACCTAGCCCCTAAGGACTTGACCATAGTGGAAGGCCATGGCCCACAACTGCACCTTAAGAGAAATGATGAGAGATGCCAACCAAGAAGGATGTCAATGATGATTGCATGTACACTAAACGATCCTCTATAGATCGGTGGTGAGTCCAGCTCACACAGAGCTCCCCTCCAATGGGAAGGGGCAAATTCACGACTAAATCAAATGACTCATCAATAGAGCTTAGACTCATAGATCAACCCTAACCCTATCAGCCTCATCGGATAGGTTAAGGCCCTAAAACCACCCTTGGTTCATTAACCAAGTCAGTTGCGAGGTCAACACCCTTATTCAATTCATGAACGGGGTTTCGACTCCTCTAAGGGTAATTTAGTCTTAAACTTGATTAGGTGTCAACCCCTAATCGAAAGCCCCCTACCCTTATCAGTTTATCTTTATTAATCTTCATGCATTGGTTCACAAGATGCAATTATGCACAAACAACATATTAATAAAGCCTAAACAACTCATGAATAATCCAACAATGTCATTATTAGGGTTTAGGCTCAAAAAGAGTCATTAGGGATCCCAATGTACTCTTTGGGTAGGGTTCAGGGCCAAGGAACAGTGAAACTTGGGTTAAATTTTGAAAATAGTCCATATGTACCATACTGTATATATATGTACTACACAAAGTAAGCCATGTACCATACTACAATTGGATGTAGCAAGGTGTAGAACCAGTTCTGTTTTTGTTTTTCTTTTTGTAAAACGGCTTTGGGCCCTAAAACCTGCCCAATTCCAGGCCAACCAACTACGGGCCAGGCAGGCCGGGTATAGTCAACTGGCCATGGGCCCGGCCCATGGCAGGTTGTCTTCTTCTCTCAGAAGACATCCTGCTAGGGAGGAGGGAAGGATGCCCCCCCATTCATTGGCGGCGGATCCCTGGCCGGAATCTGCCCAAACCACCGAAACCCAAGGAATGGGAACTACAATGCGCCCAACTGCCATCCAGCTGCTCATCTCCATCCCTTGGATCCTTTGTGGTTCGAGTTCCATCGGCGAGGTGCTCAACGAAAAAAGACACATCGGCTTCTAGGCCAGTCAGTTGTGAGTCTATTTCATTTGGTTGTGGCAGAAAGGGGAAACGGAGGGTGACAGCCGGCCCAACCGCAATCTGGTGGCTCGCACGGCGAGTCCCTTTTGCTACCCCCAATTCTCTGTTTTGTTGGAAAGTTCTTTTTTTTTTAAACACGACCAGAACAACAGTGTCGGGGCTCAGTTGCTCAACAAGGAATAAGTAAGGAAAAGGTCCACTGCCCAACAAAACCCCCCTCCAACGGTCTATGTAAGATCCCTAAAATCTAAACTAGTTTCTTTAATTTGTTTTGTTAATATTATGTGGTTTAGTGTTAAATTTGGTCAGTTTTGACTTTTTGGGGATTTAAGGTGGTTAACTATTGTTTTAATCAACAATTTCTTCATTTAGATGGCTTTTATGTTAAAATAAGTCAATTCAAATTTTTCTGAATTTTTTAAAATTTTTTACTATTTTTTTGAAAAGTTAGGGGTGGGTCCCACCATGGGCCCAATGTTCATAAATTGAGATGATGGATCCCACAAGACCCTAAAAATATCTTATTTCAGTAATTAAGTATTTTAAAATTTTTAAACTACGTTTTAAACTCAAAATAAACAAATTACCCATTTCAGTGTTAAATTCTATTCATGCCCTAAAATCTTATTAGGTAAACCCCTTGACTTACTATAAATAGGAAGGCACAATCTCATTCCTATTTGGGAAGGGCTGGAATCAGAGGAGGTTAAGAGACCCTAATCCCCATTCCATAAGAGGAAATCTCGATTAAGATAAGCTTAGATTGATTTCTTCATTAATCACCTAGGGTTTTATCAAACCTTTCTTGATCCCATCTCTTAAAAAGTTAAATCTTAATTTTAAACACTAAAGTTTCTAATTTTGACCTCTGTTTCAAATCTCTAATGAGGGATTTTCGTTTTGGAACTAAACAAGCCCTAGATCTACTAGTTTTCAAGTGATTTAGACTTTCAATTGGATTTATACATGTATTAAAAAAACCCTAATGTGAGTAGGGATTTCAAGAGGTTGGAATGTAGATTTCGGACCATGAAACTCACTGACAATAAGGATTTCCATCCAAAATAGGTCTTTGTTTTCAGATTTGAAGTTTGTGATGGTTTATGTGGGTTGTGCATGAAGTTGATCTTTAAAGGTGATTTATGAAAAGCTTAATCTTTCTTTCTATTTCTTTGTGTTTTAGTTGATAAATGATTAGATTTACTATTTTTAAAACTTAGATATCATTATGGTGATGTTTGGGAGAGAGATTTGAAGGTTTAAAGATTGATATATACATTTTGGGTTGAGTTCGAAAGGAAGAAGATGAAATGGAATTGTAGTTCTAGCAATCAAACAGCCCTGCATGGCCTTCGAACACCAACACTGTAGTTTTGGTCATTTTGGTTATTTTGTCTATATTCATGCTTTTATTCTTATGTACTATTTATTATGATTATGATGAGATATTTATACTTGGAAATACAACTGTGAGGATGTGAATATTATATTGAGAACTATGATGATGTTCAAGTATGAAGTGGATTACTTGGATTCGGTTTAGCATGTTATGATTCTCATCCTTAATTCATGATTGAGTAATTCTTCATGTTGTACTTAAGATTTTCATCAAATTTACAGCAAGAGGATAGATTTGTATGCCTTCACATGTTATGATTAAATTATGGGTGAATGATAATTTCATCTCCAGCTTACCTAAGTCTAGTATGAAGTGGTATTTGTTTGAACTTGTATTTTCGATGGTTTTCACCCATGATTTCAGTAAGGAGGAGCCATGTTTAAATTATGATAGCATGTATGCAGTATGTCGATGAGTTGTTCATGATGAATTTTCATATGCTTAGGATTGAATGCTACTACCATGTACACACACATGTGAGGGTAATAATGATGATTGTTTGACACTTATGAATAGAAATGATGCATGTATGGCTTATGGGAACACATGTCATAAATTAGGATTCACGTAGTCATTGCTCACATATATACCATGTTACATTGCATCATGAGATGGATTTACGAATAATATTTTTTCAAGATTAGCCGTGGTTGGTTGATTGGATCTAATTGTGTGATATTGCTTGTCGGGTTAATCGATTTGAGGCTTATTGATTTTGTTTTACATCCGAAAAATAGGGTTTTATTAAATCCCTCGAGGATAGGTTTTCTTCCCCGGGTTGAGAAGACTGGCAATGCTATAAAGGAGGCCAAAACTATTTAGACTATCTGGACCCTGAGAATCCAGGCTAGTCTAGCCAAGTGCACCGGCTTACCAGAGGTATATTCCTGTTGTGCACGATGACCAGACTCAACCAGTTTCGCAGAGGACTATTGCTTAGGCTTTACTTTATTGTTTTCATAGTTGCATTGAATGATTTGTTATTGTAATAGTTTAGTATTTTGGATATTTGGATGTAAAACGGGTTAGCGCGATTATTGTTTTCAGTTAGTAGTTCGGGTTAGCCGAACCACTATCTGGCATGCGCTCCTAAGGAACTGGGCCGGCTTTGGGTTGGGTTGGCGCGACTCCCTAGGGGACTGGTTGTCCCCTATATGGGGCAATCCTCTCTATTTTTAGGGTTATGCAATTGAAGTATTCCAGTTTCTCCCCTTTCTTCATTATTTCTCCCCTTTCCTTGCATAATTCTCCTAGGTACCGATAGTGCCTGCATCGGGCACATCATTGGTATCGGAGCTTTACGATCCCCGAACATGGCTCGAGGAATACAATCTGTTGCTATTCCCAAGGTTAATCCGGATGAAGTACCAGCGTCAACGCTTGTTTCTGCGGATAGCCCGAAGGCCGATCCTCCTGCAACAGCCAGCGATATCAACAAAATCATGGCGAGCGCAGTCAAGGGCGAAGCATCGGGGCGCAAAGTGCCCATCCTGCCGGGGCCGCCTCCTGCTGTCCTGGAGAAGGGTGGTCCATCCCATCCCCCCGAGCCAACCTTCTCCTGCCCTCCAGCGCCCGTGGACATCGACACGAGAGTCTTCCCTGGTCCAGCGCGATTCGGCACTGGCATCCCAGCGCCAGATGGGCGACGCCAAGCCTGGGACATGCGAGGCACACCTGGTTTCTAGAGAATGCCCCTATGATCCCCCCCCCCCCCCCCCCCCCCCCACAGTCAGTTCCAGGACGTAGAGGAGGAGTGGGACATCCAGGGCCTCGCGGCAGGGCCCGAGGGGGGATGAACCTCACCTTGCTCGTCTACAGTTTCCCCGCTATAATGGTGATGATGACTCTGTGGAATGACTGTATAAAGCGGAGAAGTTCTTCTCCTACCAGGGAACACACTTCGAGACTGAGCGTCTGTGCATCACTGCCTTACACTTGGATGGCAACGCATCGGTTTGGTTCCAGAACTTTGAAAAAGAAGTGCGCTACCCCACCTTGGCAGCCTTCTCCGACGAGCTCTGCATCTAGTTTGGGCCTAATGAATTTCAGGACTTCAATGAGATGTTGTCCACCCTATGCCAGACCACCATTGTTCGTGCATACTATACAGACTTCATGAAGATAGCCAACAGACTCCCTGACTGGCCGATGGCCGCCTTGGTGGGCATGTTTAAATAGGGGTTAAAGCTAGAAATCTCAGAGGAAATGCGCCACTTCCCTTGCGCAAGCATGTCGGACGTTGTGCATCATGCCCGCATTGAAGAAGAGAAATTGAATTGGCAGTGTAGGGGCAGACGGTTGGGAACCTCTACCCTTGTCTGTATTGAGCTCCAACCCCACAGGTGGCTTCCTCCAGTAGTCCGGCCAATGGCCGCCCTGGTCAACAGGCCGCAGCTCCCACTCAGATTATCCGGTGTCTCACCCCCGCCCAGATGGACGAACACCGAGCCAAGGGGCTGTGCTTTCGCTGTGATGAGAAATTTGTTCCCGGGCACCGCTGTGCTGTTAAGGGCAGCTTGCTTGTGGAGGAGGTAGACGATGACTTTGACAACAGGGCCGGTAGTGAACCTTTGATCTCAGAGGATGAGCTGCCCGAAATTTCAGTTCATGCATTTTTTAGAGCATTCACTCCACGCACCATGTGGGTGAAGGGATTCCTTAAGTGGGAGCAAGCATCTCCAGAGTACCGGTGTGTATGCTCAAATTACCCTCTTGATCCAGTGTAACACATTTGTTACTGACCTTTTCTTACTGCCCACAAAGGGGGCGGATGTCGTATTGGGTGTACAGTGGCTCCAGGAAATGGGTGATGTGGTTTGGAATTTCTGGGATATAGTGATGGAATTCGAGCTTAATGGGCAGCAGGTTCGGCTTGAAGGGTCACGGCCAAGCACTCTTCTCTCAGCCCAGGACATGAGCTCCATCTTTCGGTTTGCTCCCCAAGGATTTCTTTTGCAGCAGTGTGCTATTATCGGAGTATCACAGGAAGAGATGCCATCCGATTTACAGGAGTTGCTGGTAGAACATGAGGATTTGTTTTCCAAGCCGTAGGGACTTCCTCCCGTCTGGCCTCATGACCATCAGATTCCCATCCTTCCAAGGGTGGCCCCAGCCAATTTCCGTCCTTACTGTTATCCTCACATACAGAAATCTGAGATAGAATGGTTGGTGGTGGACATACTTCAGTCTGGAATCATTCATCCTAGTACAAGTTCTTATTCGTCTCCAATGTTGTTGGTTCGCAAGAAAGATGGGTCATGGTGGTTTTGTGTTGACTACCGTGCTTTGAATGCCATCACCGTCAAAGACAAAAATCCCATTCCCGTGATTGAAGAACTGTTGATGAATTGGCAGGTGCCAAGGTCTTTAGTAAGCTCGATCTTCGTTCCGGCTATCACCAAATTTGTGTGCAGCCTAGGGACATGCACAAGACCGCATTCCGGACTCATGATGGCCATTTCGAGTTTCTGGTGATGCCTTTTGGATTGACCAACGCTCCATCCACATTCTAGTCTCTCATGAATGATATTTTTAGGCGATTTCCGTGTCGCTATCTATTATTGGTCTTCTTTGATGACATATTTGTGTACAGTAGATCGTGGACAGAACACTTGACGCATCTTAAGTTGGTTTTTTCTATCTTGCATGCTAACTCCTTATTTCTAAAGTGTTCGAAGTGTTCCTTTGGCAGCCCGCAGGTTGATTATCTAGGCAACATTATCTCTCAGAACGATGTTGCTACTGATCTGGCTAAGGTGGCCACCATGCTCTCTTGGCTACCCCCAACATGTGTTCGGGCACTTAGGGGTTTTATGGGCCTTACAGGTTATTATCGTCGGTTTATCCATTGGTATGGTGAGTTGGCTTGTCCTCTTATAAAACTGTTAAAAAAAGGGGCTTTTGCATGGTCGTCCGCGGCCCAAACAGCCTTTGAGGGGCTCAAGCAAGCTATGGCTTCTGCCCTGGTCTTGCTCTTACCAGATTTTAGCCAGCTGTTTGTGGTGGAGACGGACGCGTCAAAGGCGGGCTTGGGCACTGTTCTATTGCAGGATGACCGCCCTATAGCTTATTTTAGTAAGGCTCTGGCTAGTCTCTCCTTGTCTATGTCAGTGTATGAAAAGGAAATGTTGCCTATCATCCTCGCCATTGCCAAATGACATCCGTATTTATTGGGTTGTCAATTTATAATTCATACCGATCACCAACCGTTGAAGTACTTTTTGGATCAACGAGTGTCTACTCCTACTCAGTAGCGGTGGGTGAGCAAGTTGCTAGGCTATGACTACGAGGTAGTGTACAAAAAAGGGTCAGAAAATATAGTAGCCGATGCACTCTCTCACAGTCCATCCCCGGGCTCCTGCTTCACGTTCTCCACCCTTTCTTGCCCGTTTGTTGAAGAGCTACAGAAGGCCTATAGTATGGATTCATGAACACAGGAGGTTATTGCCGCCCTTCAGGCCGACTCAGCAGCCCGGCCTTTCTTTGTGTGGCGGAATGGTCTTCTCTTCTGGAAGAACTGTCTGTGGGTTCCTGATGTTTCTGATATCCGCCGCTGTATCATTTTGCATTTCTGTGACACTCCTATGGCTGGTCATGAGGGGTCCTTCCATACCTATAAATGGGTTAGCCAGAGTTTCTTGTGGCAGGGCGTCCGTTGTGCCGTCCATGATTATGTGGCTGCTTGTGATGTTTGTTAGTGGGCTAAAGCCACCACAACCTCACCGGCCGGGTTGTTACAACCCTTGCCTATTCCAGATAAGGTTTGGGAGGACATTACGATGGATTTCGTGGAGGCTTTGCCCGTGATGCAGGGTAAGTCTGTCATCATGGTTGTGGTGGACAGATTGTCTAAGTATGCTGATTTCTGCATGCTAGGTCATCCCTTCACCGCTAAGACTGTTGCTGAGCTCTTTGTTCGTGAGGTGGCTCGCTTGCATGGTATGCCGCGTACGATTGTTTCTGACTGGGATGGAATATTTCTCTCGCAATTCTGGTAGGAGTTTTTCACGTTACAGGGGTCCTCTTTACATATGAGCACGGCTTATCATCCTTAGACAGATGGGCAGACGGAGGTGGTTAACCGTTGCCTGGAGTAGTATCTTCACCGCTTTACTATGATGCAGCCCCATCGGTGGCTTTAGCTCCTTCCCTGGGCTAAGTGGTCCTATAATACGGCTTATCATACTCAAGCTTGGTTCACCCCATTTGAGGTGCTCTATGGTTGACTGCCGCCAACTGTCTTATCTTATGTGCCCCACCACTCGTCAGTTGTCAAGGTGGATTATATGTTGCAGACGCATGATGAGGTCTTGCGCCAACTTAAAGAGAATTTATCGGCTGCTCAGAACAGGATGAAGCAGTTTTATGATTGTTGCCATACGGATCGGGAATATGCTATTGGTGATTTGGTCTATGTATCGGTCCTCTCTCAGCGCCAGTCCTCCTTGTTTCAGCCTGCGCACTCCAAGCTTGCTCCCCGCTTCCATGGTCCGTATGTTATTGAGGAGCGTGTTGGACCGGTGGCCTACTGCTTGACTCTGCCTCCTGATTCTTTAGTTCATCCTGTGTTTCATGTGTCTCGTTTACGGCGTTTTGTGGGTGATAAATCCTTGGCGGTGGGGAGCTCCTCCTCCTCCCCTGATGGGGCCGGTTTCACCAGCAGATCCTGTTCCTGTTGTTGTCCTTTAGAAGCGTCAGGTTCGACGCTCCGAGCGTATAATCACTGAGGTCTTGCTTTCTTGGCAGGGCCAGCCTCTTGAGAATGCCACATGGATGCCTGAAAATGATTTTCTAGCTCGCTTTTCAGCTTGGTCGCCTTGAGGACAAGGTGAATAGCGGAAGCATGGTGGAGTGTTGTGCACAATGACTAGACTTGACCAATTTTGTAGAGGACTATTGCTTAGGCTTTACTTTATTGTTTTCATAGTTGCATTATACGATTTGTTATTGTAATAGTTTAGTATTTTGGATATTTGGATGTAAAACGGTTTGGTTCAGTTAGTGGTCCGGGTTAGCCGAACCACTAACTGGCATGCACTCCTAGGGAACTGGCTCAGCCTTGGGTTGGGTTGGCGCGACTCCCTAGGGGACTGGTCATCCCCTATATGGGGTGATCCTCTCTACTTTCAGAGTTATGCAATTGAAGTATTCCAGTTTCTCCCCTTTCTTCATTACTTCACCCATTTCCCTGCATAATTCTCTTAGGTACCGATTGTGCCTACATCAGGCACATCAATTCCCTGTCAGAAAATTTACCAAAACTTGGTAATTCCTTCAGCCTTTCCAATCGGGGATTGTCCGGAGTGAGCCGGGACTGCTTAAGCTTTGGAAAATTAAGCTGGGTTGTTTTATCGATATGCATGGTTATGATAGTGTGATTGAGATACTTTTACATGCAGGTTGATTATTTATGGATATGCATGATATGTTAATGTGTTTGAGATACTTTGACATGCAGGTTAATTGTTTATGGATGTGCATGATATGCTTGTGTATTTGAGACACTTCTCATGGAGGTTAATTGTAAATGGATATGCATGATATGTTTGTGTGTTTGAGACATTTTCCTGCAAGATGAATTTTTATGAAGGAGAATGAACATGCATGAATATGTATGGGGTGCTAGAGATACTTTTCATGCAGGATAGATATGCTTATGGTTTAGTATGATTATTCGTGCTATGGATACTATGTTGAGATATTTTCATGCAAGATAATTACTTATGGGTGAGTATGGCTAAGTAATAGGAATGTGATCAGAAATGAGATGAAATATGATATGTTTATTGTTAAAAATTATGTGGAATGCCATGATGTTTTCATATTTATCATTTCGGCATTCAAAACCTTGCTGAGATTTATACTCTCCACATTTTCTCTGTGCTTTCTGTTTTGGGGCTGCATGGTGTGACTTGCAGACGATCAGGTGCCTCTTTATGAGGCGTGTGTGGATGATGATCGGGAGTAGACATAGGAGCCTAGAGATCTTACTATCTTTACTTATTGATTTTGCTGGCATGTTAGAACTTGATGTTTGGTTGACTTTGTCTCATACTTTATTAGCCATTGTGGCTTTAGACTTATTTCAAATGGTGTGACTTGAGGCATGCTAATGGCTTAGTGTTGTCAAATTATGGGTTGAGACTTGAGGACTAATTCAGATTTGATGCCCTTTATATTTTTACTTATTTTCTCTTGCACAAAGATAAAGCAGTGGATTACTTCGTGTGTGTTTAACCCATTAGAGGGGTCAAGTCTTCCACAAGTATTTACTTAGTCGCTCCTGTGCGCTTCAACCATCCCTTGGACCGATTTCGGTTCGGTTTGGGCGGGTGTCAAAACGTGACATAAAAATTTTGGTATTGGAGCACCTCTTTGTCAAAGAGTAAATAAGGTTACGTAATGAGTCTTAAAAAGGGTTAATGGGGTGTGAGGTGATAAAAGAGACATAACTAGCGAGGGGGAATTCTGTTATTTGTTTGTCTCAAATGCTTGCTGCTTGATTGTGTTGCTTTGAGTTATTAGTGTAATGTTTGTGATTTTTCTATGATTTTCCTGCTATTTTTCTAATCATTTTAAGTAGAAAAATGTATGTTTTGGCATAGTTATATTTGTGTATTTTATCCTGGTATTTATACCCGTAGATTCGAGTGTGAGGCTTAGTTGCGGCCCATAGGCCTCGCCGCGTGCTTTCGGCGCAAATTTTGGAGGTATAACACATAAATAAGATGTTGATGCGCATTGGGGACATAAAAGGAAAAAATATAAGAATATATAAATATGAATCCATTGACCGAAATCCAAAAACTTACAAACATCTGAAAAATTTTCACATCCAATAAGATGAGAAAACCCAAGTGAGTTTCTAGTCACTTCTTCCTCGGACTCCGGTCAGACTCTTACCTCAACGTAGTGTTAGTTGGGGGGTTTTCGTTTTGGACCCCGCTTCGCCCTTATTGATCTGCTCCGCTCTTATGCCTTGATTTGGCCCATATCCGTATGATCCTTTGTGGCCGTTTTGCCATTATGACACCTCCAGTCACCAATTGGCCTCCGGCTGGCCTTGGGGTTGGCCTTGTTTCACCATGGCCTTTGCCCTGCCATTGCTCAACCTAAAGTCACCATTTGAGTTGACCACTAGAGCCTCCTCCACCCCTCCTCTATCCTTGAGCATCGCCCCATGCCCTCCGGCTTTATGTGGACCCTGGTAGATGCGAAATTGACGCCACTGGGTGCTGTCTGGGACCGATTTTGACGTTTTGTGGCCGGCCGAGTATTTCTTAGCCCTCTGCCAACCTTTAGTGAGTACACCTTGACTTTCGATCGCATCTGCTACTCTTTGGAATGACCTTTCTCCTAGCCGCCCCTAGTGTGCGGCCGTAGATTGCGGATTTTGCCGCGTTGATCTGTGTCACACCATTTGGTCGTGCTTACTTTCGGTGCTTCCTAAACCCTCGGGACAATAACTCTCTCAACTTGGCAATGTTTTTGGTCACCAACTCCACCGCTACCATCATGTGCTCGCCATCAAATGTCATTGATTACGATGTAGGGGAGCTTTGAACTCGTAACTTCATGATAGCTTGCTTTGATTGTGTAGCAGCATGCTAGGATTGTATGATTCAATGCTTTAGATGTTAAATCATGATCTGTTTGCATGATGTAAGAGGAAAAATTATGCCACGTTGAAATGCATGACATGCATGTGGGCTGTAAGTATGTTTGAAGTATGTGTGTGTTAGTAATGGCTAGCGTGTTTGTTGGTAAGCTATGTATGTGGTTTATGTATGTGCTAGTGATGGCTATCGAGTATGTTGGTAAGCTACGTATATGCATGTGTTAGTGATGGCTAGTGAGTATGTTGGTAAGCTACATATTTGGATTATGTATGTGTTAGTGATGGCTAGCGAGTATGTTGGTAAGTTACATATGTGGACTATGTGGGGGGAAAAGTATGGACAGTTGATGGTAAAAAGTAACAGAGGATTTTGTATAGAGTTGGATGTGGATGTGCATGCATATGACGAAAGACAGCAAATGTAAGTTTGATGGGCAAGGATTAGAGCGGATCAGATTGGTTTGGTTTGGATCAGAGTGTATGTTGGGGAATTGTCAGACAGTGAGAGTGTTACATAATTATACAAGCATAACGTATAAATTATAAAGTAAAAAGTAAGAGTAATAAGTGAGGTATAAGTCAAAGGGTGATAATTGGGATTGGCTTTGAGGAGCTTAGTTTGATGAATCTCAAGTAAGATGTGTTAGACATAAGGTGGATGGCGGAGATGAATATGGTGTGTTATGTTATGTGATGGATGGGTTAAGGAAGTCTGCTGCACTGACGAACTAGGGTTTCAGATCGGGCTCAACTTCGATTTGATCATTGGGGCACTATATAGTTAAGAGTTTGTGTGGCATAATTGTACCACATAACTTACTTAATTCAAACTTGAATTATAAGTAAAGATAATGATAGCATTGTGAGTTTGAGACCTGAGGGTTTTGATGAATTAAGTTCTATGTCTGAGCTAGTTGATAATGAGTTAGCTGAGCATTTCTCATGTCTTGTCATGGTGTTTATCCTGCGGGACATTGTGTGTGTGCCGTATTGGGCCCCAGATGTCCGATGCTTTGTTGAGAGTGATGTATGTTTTCGATTTAGTCTATGAAGCCTCGATGTTTGATACTCCATTAAGAGCATTGTATGATTCTGCTTAAGAGTGGCACTATATGATTTCTGCCCAAGAGAGGCACTGGCACTATAGGACCCCTAGAGTGTGGGCAATTATATGACCCCTTATGTGTGGGTGTTTATGTTTGTGTGCTCAGGTAAGTAGTATTATGGAACTACTCTTACATGTTTGATCTTATGCCCCATGAGCATTTGTGTGTCATGCCTTCGAAAAAGTACATGGCATCTAGTCACTCCCTGGAGGTTAAAGTGATGCTCCAATGACATTCTTATCCATTTCGATGCTGGAGCTTATTAGTTGTAATGTGCTTCAGTGGTCAATAGTATTGTGTAAGACTGTAAGAGCGTGATTTTGACTAAGATTGTAAGAGTATGATTTTGAGTAAGACTAGAAGAGTGTGATTCTGAGTAAGACTATAAGAGTATGATTTTGAGTACAACTATAAGAGTATGATTCTAAGTAAGACTGTAAGAATATGATTCTGAGCATGACTGTAAGTATAAGGTTGTACGAGTAAGGTCGTATGAGTAAGATTGTACGAGTAAGGTTGTACGAGTCGTACAAGTATGTGTAAGTTGTATGAGTAAGATTGTATAAGTAAGTTTGTAAGACTTTGATTAAGAATATATGTGTAAGATTTGTTTGATGGTATGTATTTGACATGATTGTATGCATATGTGCATTATTATTATATGCCTACCTACTTCACATTTGAGTTGTATAAACGCATCTATGTATGGACTTACTGAGTTTACTGTTTAGAACTTCCCTACTAGGTAATTTTCTACTGAGTATGAAAATACTCATTACCTTATTTTTTAGCCCCGTTGTTCGGGATGTTTTTGCAGGTTTGTGAGGAGAGCTCATGGAGATGGATGCTCAATTTCGTAGGGGATTGATTCCTTTGACTCAGGTAAATCCTTCACTTACTGCGAGTATTATTTGTGCCACAATCTAATGTATTGGGTGAGATGAGAATTAAAGTGTGTATGCTTTTTGGACTTGTAATTTGGATTAGATTGTAGACTATTATGGGACTTGTACTCAAGGATGCTTAGGAGAGATTTATATTTAAAGTCTATGATCGTAGCAATTTATTCGTACGTGTGTTTTTGAGTAGCACCTGAGGATGTTTGGTTTGGTCGTATGATGTTTGATCGAATGAATATAAATTTATATGGGAAAAACTGATATGTGATGTTTTAAATTATAAAACTACTTTCACAGGTTTTATTTTCGTCATTTTCCCTTATTTACAGTTGTCATATTGCAAAAAATTTCTATCAAAATTTAAGAAAATGTGATGAAAAATCTTGAGCATTAGAATTAGATTATATGATTAATGTCTATTTGTTGTGTAGATGGTTGGCTCTAACTATGCAGGCGCTAATAACCATCGCAGCGCCCGAGACCCCAGAGTTGATGACGTGTTAATAACCATTGAGGGTTTAACACAGTTCATCCAAGCTAAGCAGGCAATAGCTAGTCTATTTGAGTCTCTTTCACTTGAGCGATTCAAGAAGCTTAACCCCCCTAGTTTCAAAGGTGGATTAGATGCTTTTGAGGCATATTATTGGAGACTCCACATGGAGAAAATCTTCAATGCCCGACACAATATGCAGTGGAGGAGAAGACTCACCTTGCAGTTTTTCATTTTGAAGGCGAGATTTAGTAGTGGTGGTTGTCTATAGAGAGATAACAGTTCCAGGGGCACGTTAATATTCCCTCAGAGGAGTTCTGGTATGCTTTAATGACAAGTATTTCACCCTCCATGTGCAGAAGAGAAGAGCAAGGAATTTATGAACCTGCAATAGGGATCCATAACAGTCTTAGCATATGAGACAAAGTTCGTGAAACTCGAATGCTTTGCACCTCACTTTTTTGGCGATGAGTACGAGTAAGCGAGGAATTTTGAGGTTGTACTGAGGCCCTTCATCAAAGGCCTAGTGATCCCTTACTGCATAAGACGTTGGTGGAGGTGCTTGAGACCACTATTGTCATGAAACAAGACTATGAGGATTACATGAGGAAGAGGGGCAGCAGCCAAGAGGCAGAGACAGGAGGATACTGATGTGCCCGATGGAGGGACAATCGATACCTAGGAGTACTATGCAGTGACAGGGAAGAAGTAGAGAAGAAAGGGGAGAAACTGAAATTCAATACTTGCATAACCTCAAAAGAAAGGAGATCGCCCCATATAGGGGACGACCAGTCCCCTAGAGAGTCGCGCCAACCCACTTCCCTAGGGATGCATGCCAGTCAGTGGGTCGGCTAACCTGGGCCACTGATTGAACCAACCCAAAATACATCATATCCATAACACTAACTATTACAATAGCAAATCGTCCAAGCAACTATGGAAATAATAAAGTAAGGCTAAGCACTAATCCTTCACTAACTGGTCGAGTCTGTTTGGTCATCATGCACAACACTCCACCATGCTTCTGCTATTCGCCTTGTCCTCAAGGCAACCAATCTAGAAAATGGGCCAGAAAATCATCTTCAAGCATCCTCCAGAGTTTGACCCTACCAAGAAAGCAAGACCTCAGTGATAATACGGCCAGAGCATCGAACCTGATGCTTCTGCAGGACAGCAGCAGGGACAGGATCATCGGGCACAAGCAGCCCCATCAAGGGAGGAGGAGGAGCGTCACTGCCAAAGTAGCATCACCCACAAAGTGGCGCAGACAAGAGACATGAAACACCGGATGAACTAAAGAATCAGGAGGAAGAGTCAGGCAGTAGGCCACTGGTCCAACACGCTCCTCAATAACATACGGACCATGGAAGCGGGGTGCAAGCTTGGAGTGCGCACGCTGAAACAGAGAGGTCTGGCACTAAGGAAGAACTGAGACATAGACCAAATCACCAACAGCAAATTCCCGATCCGTATGACAACGATCATAAACCTGCTTCGAGTTTTGAGTAGTCGACAAATTCTCTTTAAGCTGGTGTAATACCTCATCATGCGTCTGCAACATATAGTCCACCTTGGCAACGGAGGAACGACTCGGTACATAAGATAAAACAGTCGGCGGCGGCTGCCCATATAGCACCTCAAATGGGGTGAAACCAGCGCGTGTATGATAGGCCATATTATAAGACCACTCAGCCCAGGGAAGGAGCTAAAGCCACCGGCGGGGCTGCATCATGGTGAAACAGCGAAGCTACTGCTCCAAGCAACGGTTAACTACCTCTGTCTGGCCATTCGTCTGAGGATGATAAGCGGTGCTCATATGCAAAGAAGATCCCTGCAACATGAAAAATTCCTGCCAGAACTGTGAGAGAAATACCTGGTCCTGGTCAGAGACAATCGTGCGTGGCATACAATGCAGGCACGCCACATCGCGAATAAAGAGCTCAGCAACAGTCTTCGTGGTGAAGGGATGGCCTAGCATGCAAAAATGAGCATACTTCGACAATCTGTCCACCACAACCATGATGACGGACTTACCCAGCACCACGGGTAAAGCCTCCACGAAATCCATCGAAATGTCATCCCAAACCTGCTCCAGAATAGGCAAGGGTTGGAGCAACCCGGCTGGGGAGGTGGTCATGGCTTTAGCCCACTGACAAATATCACAAGCAGCGACATAATCTTGGACTGCACGACGGACGCCCCGCCATAAGAAACTCTGGCTAACCGGCTTATACATATGGAAGGACCCATCGTGACCAGCCACAGAAGTGTCATGGAAATGCAAAATGATACGGTGGTGCAGATCAGAAACAGCTAGAACCCACAAACGGTCTTTCCATAAGAGAAGACCATCCCGCCACACAAAGAAAGGCCGGGCTGCAGGGTCGGCCTGAATGGCAGCGAGAACCTCCTGTGTCCATGAATCCATACCATAAGCCTGTTGTAGCTCCTCAATAAACGTGCAAGACAGGGTGGAGATAGTGAAGTAGGAACCTGATGCTGGACTACAAGAGAGCGCATCAGCAACGATATTTTTGGACCCCTTTTTGTACACTAACTCGTTGTCATAGCCGAGCAACTTGCTCATCCACCGCTGCTGAGCTGGAGTAGACACTCGCTGATCCAAAAAATATTTCAGTGGCTGGTGGTCGGTGCGGATCTGAAAGCGATGACCCAACAAATACGGACGCCATTTGGCAACGGCGAGGATGATAGCCAGAATTTCCTTCTCATACATTGACATAGACAAGGAACGACCAGCGAGAGCTTTACTGAAATAAGCTAGAGGGCGGTCATCATGCAAGAGGACAGTGCCCAAGCCTTTATTGGACGCATCCGTCTCCACCATGAAAGGCCGGCTAAAATCTGGTAAGAGCAAGACCGGGGCAGACGCCATGGCCTGCTTGAGCCCTTCGAAGGCTGTTTGGGCCACTGGTGACCATACGAATGCCCCCTTCTTCAACAGTTCTGTAAGAGGATGAGCCAACTCGCCATACCGAAGGATAAACCGATGATAATAACCTGTCAGGCCAAGAAAACCCCTGAGCGCCCGGACACACGAAGGAGTCGGCCAAGAGAGCATAGCGGCCACTTTGGCTGGATCAGTAGGAACACCGTTCTGGGAGATAATGTGACCCAAGTACTCAACCTACGGGCTGCCAAAGGAACACTTCAAACGCTTCAGAAATAAAGAATTAGCATGCAATATAGAGAAAACCGACCTGAGATGTGTCAAGTGTTCCTCCCACGATCGACTCTACACCAAGATATCGTCAAAGAAGACCAATATGTGGCGACGAAGGAAGGGCCAGAAAATATCATTCATGAGAGACTGGAACGTGGAGGGAGCATTGGTCAAACCAAAAGGCATGACTAAAAACTCGAAATGGCCATCATGGATCTGAAATGCTGTCTTGTGTACATCAGGAGGATGCACACGAATCTGGTGATACCCGGAACAAAGATCGAGCTTACTAAAGACGCTGGCACCTCTCAATTCATCCAACAGCTCTTCAATCATAGGGATGGGATACTTATCTTTGACAGTGATAGCATTCAAAGCATGGTAATCCACACAAAACTGCCACGAGCCATCTTTCATGCAAACCAACAGGACAGGAGACGAATAAGAGATCGTACTAGGACGAATGATGCCGGATTGTAGCATGTCTACCACCAGCTGTTCTATCTCGGATTTCTGGATGTGAGGGTCATGGTATGGGCGGACATTGGCTGGTGCTGCCCCTGGAATAATGGAAATCCGGTGGTCATGAGGCCGGATGGGAGGAAGCCCCTGCGGCTCTGCAAACAAATCCTCATGTTCTGTCAGAAGCACCTGCAAATCAGATGGAATCCGATCCTGTGGGACGCCCATAATAGCCCGCTGCTGCAAAAGAAGTCCCTGAGGGGTAAATCGGAAGAAGGAGCTCATGTCCTAGGCCGAAAGAAGAGTGCCAAGCCATGACCCCTCCAACCGAACCTGCTGGCCATGATGCTCGAATTCCATCACCATGTCCCAAAAATTCCATACCACATCACCCAATTCCTGCAGCCACTGTACTCCCAAGACAACATCCACCCCTTTTGTGGGCAACAAGAAAAGGTCAGTAACAAATGTGTTACCCTGAATCGAAAGGGTAATATGAGCGCACACACCGGCACTCCGAAGATGCTTACCATCGCCAATCAACACATCAAATGGTTTCGAGTCCGACACCAAACTCCCGAGGCGATGAGCTACCTTATCATTAATAAAATTATGAGTGGAACCACTGTCAATCAAGATAGCTACCTGTTCCCTCTTCAGAAATCCTTGTACCTACATAGTGCACGGTGAAAGCACCTGAGAATGCATGAACTGAGATTTCAGGCAGCACGTCCTCTGATACCAAGGATTCAGTGTTGGCCTTGCTGTCCATGTCGTCGTCTACCTCCTCCACGAGCAAGCTGTCCAACAGCACAGCGATGTCTGGGCACAAATTTTTCATCACAACGAAGCACAACCCCTTGGCCCGGCGTTCATCCATCTGGGTGGGGGTGAGATGATGAACAATTGGAGTGGGTGCTGCGGCTGGTTGGCCAGTGGCCGGACTACTAGAAGAAGCCGTCATAGGATTAGAGCTCAGTATAGACCAGGGTGGAGGTCCCAGGTGTCCGCCCCTGCATTGCCGGGTCAACTTTTCCTCCTCAATGCGGGCATAACGCACCACATCCCGCATACTTGTGCAAGGGAAGTGGTGCATCTCCTCTGAAATTTCTGGTTTTAACCCCCGCTTGAACGTGCCCACCAGGGCGGCCATCGGCCATTCAGGGAGCCTATTGGCGATCTTCATGAATTCTGTATAGTAGGCATGCACAGTAGTGGTCTGGTGTAGGGCGCACAACATCTCATTGAAGTCTTAAAATTCATTTGGGCCGAACTGAATGCAGAGCTCGTCAGAGAACGCTACCCAGGTAGGATAGCGCACTTCTTTCTCGAAGTTCTGAAACCAAACTGATGCATCGCCATCCAAGTGAAAGGCCATGATGTGCAGATGCTCTGTCTCAGAGTGTGTTCCCTGATAGGAGAAGAACTTCTCCTCTTTGTACAGCCATTCCACCGGGTCATCATCACCATTATAGTGGGGAAACTGTAAACGAGCAAGACGAGGTTCAGCCCCCCCTCAGGCCCTGTCGCGATGCTCTGGATACTCGTCCCACTCATCCTCTGCATCCGGGAACTAATTGTGGGGGTGCGGCATCATAGGGGCATTCTCTCGAACACTTGGTGTGCCTCGCATGTCCCAGGCCTAGCGTAGCCCCTCTGGCGCTAGAATGCTAGGGACAAATTGCACTGGGCCAGATAAGACTCGTGTGTCGACGCCCACGGGTGCCGGAGGGCAGGAAAAGGCTGGTCCAGCAGCCTGGGACGAGCCACCCTTCTCCAAGACAACAGGAGGCGGCCCTAGCAGGATGGGCATTGTGCGCCCCAGAGCTTCACCCTTGACCGTACTCGCCATATATGATGTCAGAACCTCCAGCATTGCCTTGATTTCGTCGAGTTTAATATCGCTAGCTGTTGTAGGAGAGTCGGCCTTCGAGCTGTCCATAGAAGCAGGCACTGACGCTGGAACCTCCTTCTCTGGCTGAACCTCAGGAACAACAGCAGATTGGTTACCTCGAGCCATGTCCGGGAATTGTAATGCTCTAATACCAATGATGTGCCTAATGTAGGCACAATCGATACCTAGGAGTACTATGCAGTGAAAGGGAAGAAGTAGAGAAGAAAGGGGAGAAACTAGAATTCAATACTTGCATAACCTCAAAAGAAAGGAGATCGCCCCATATAGGGGACGACTATTCCCCTAGGGAGTCGCACCAACCCAACCCAGGGTGGCCCACTTCCCTAGGGACGCATGCCAGTCAGTGGGTCGGCTAACCCGGGCCATTGACTGAAACAACCCAAAATACATCTAAATATCCATAATACTAACTATTACAATAGTAAATCGTCCAAGCAACTATGGAAATAATAAAGTAAGGCTAAGTACTAATCCTTCACTAACTAGTCGAGTATGTCTAGTCATCGTGCACAACAGATACTCATGCATGCCAAAGCCATAAGCATCGTGATGGTCATCATGCTAGGAACCACACTACCCATGTGCAGTCGAATGGCCAGAGCCAAATGGCCAATGTCACTTGCTACCTTTCCAAGCAGCAAGGGCATTCATTATATGAGGGAGTGCCCCTATAACACTCAAAGTGGTGCACTGAGGCATCCACCAGTGCCACCTAATGCTGGTCCTAGGTAGCAGGGAGGACCATAGGCGAGGCCCCAAGCTAGACCACCCACCGGGTAGAAGGATGATAAGGGGAAGAGGCCGGCTAATGAGGGGAAGGTGTATGCTATTCCAGCGCACGAGGTGGCCAACTCCTCATGCATAGTGGACGGTATGTTCGTCATTGCCTTTCACTATGCTAAGGGGTTATTTGATACCGGTTCTTCTAACTCATTCATCTCTTTGCATTTTGCTCGTGAACTTGATGTTGATCAAAAGTTGCTATCCATACCATTGTGTGTGTCTCCTCCTTTGTCTTCCCTTCAAGAGGAGGAATACCTTGAGATGGTTTCTATATGGATTGATAGGCATGAGTTGCATGTTGATTTGATTATCTTGCCTATAATTGATTTTGATGTGATTTTAGGCATGGACATGATGTCTATGTATCATGTACATGTGGATTGTTGGGGAAAGAAGGCGGTGTTCACTTTGTCAGATGTTGAGTCATTCATTTTCAGGTGTTAAGTATCCTAGTGGGAAATTCCTTGTGTCATCTTTTATGGTTAAGAGGTGGATCTATAACAGCTGTAAAGCATTCCTTACAAGCATCTTGGGGATGAATGCGACGTTGCCTTCTCTTAAGTCTGTGTGAGTTGTGTCAGAGTATGCATATGTCTTTCCTAGTGATTTATTGTGGTTGCCACCGGAGAGGGAGATCGAGTTTCATACCCATATTGCATGGCTCCAGTTGAGCTCACGAAACTCAAGTCTTAGCTACAATATTTGATGGATAAGGGTTATACTTGACCGAGTGCTTCTCCGTGGGGTGCACCGGTTCTCTTCATGAGTAAGAAGGATTGTTCCCTCTGGCTATGTATTGATTATCAGATGTTGAATCAGGTAATCATTGAAAACAAATATCCTTTACCTCTTCTTGATGACTTGTTTGATCAATTGCAGCATGCCCAGGTATTCTCTAAGATTTGACTTGAGGACAAGCTATCATTAGTTTCGTATTTGTCATGATGATGTATCTAAGATAGCATTTTGGACTCGGTATGGACACTACAAGTTATTGGTGATGTCATTCATCCTAACTAATGTACTAGCATCATTCATGGACTTAATGAACAGAATCTTCAAGCCGTACTTGGATCGGTTCATGATTATCTTCGTGGATGATATTTTGATTTATTTGACTAGTACAGGGGAGCACGAGGAGTATCTAAGGATCATCTTGCAGACTTTGCGTGATCACCAACTCATCACAAAGTTTGACAAGTGCGAGTTTTAGTTAGAGGAGGTGCATTTCCTTTGTCATGTCATCTCTAAGGATGGTGTGGCAATTTACCCTTCAAAAGTTGAAACCGTGTTGAGATGGGAGTGATTGAGGAGCGCATCTGAGGTTCGCAGCTTTTTAGGGCTCACGGGATATTACTGTCGGTTCATTGAGACTTCTCTAGTATTGCAAGCCCCATGACCAAACTGACAAGGAAGAATGAGCAGTTTGAGTGGAGTCAAGCATGTGAAGAAAGCTTCCAAGAGTTGAAAAGAGGTTAACTTCAGCTTCGGCTTTGACATTGCCTTCGAGTAGTGGTGGATATGTAGTCTATAGTAATGCTTCACTTCGTGGTATGGGATGTGTACACATACAGCATAGGAGAGTGGTAGCCTATGCATCTCGATAGATTAGAGTGTATGAGCGAAACTATCCCACTCATGACTTTGAGTTAGTGGCCGTGGTATTTGTATTGAAAATTTAGTAGCACTATCTCTTTGGTGAGAAGTTTGAGGTGTTCACTAATCACAAGAGCTTGAAGTACCTATTCACCCAAAGGGACTTGAATATGAGGTAAAGGAGATGGTTTGAATTTTTTAAGGACTATGACTTCGCTATCTCTTATCATCCCGGTAAAGCTAACATGGCGGTGGATGCCTTCAGTAGAAAATTAGCCACTTCAGTAGCTTGTGTGTGTGTCCAATAATGGCTCTTGCATGAAGAAGCCATTGAGCTTAAGCTAAAGTTAGCTATAGAGGATACTTGTAGTTGGTTCGCCAACCTTTCCATAAGCTCTAGATTGGTTGATGATATGGTTGAAGCTCAAAAAAGGGATGAGGAGACTCAAGCCTTTAAGGCTAAGTTTGAGGGAGAAGACAGTGATGGACTTTGAGGAGAGGTCCGATGGGAGTTTGACTCATAGAGGCCGGTTGTGTGTGACAAACTCCTTGGCGCTTAAGGAGAGTATCTTGTCAGAGGCACACCACTCTAGGTTCTCCATCCATCCAGGGGTAACCAAGATATATCTGATATGAAGAAGACTTTTTGGTGGAGTGGTATGAAGAGGGACATTGCTTCTTTTGTGTCCAAGTGCCTTATTTGACAATAAGATAAGGAGGAGCATCGTCATCCAAGTGGTTTGCTATAACCCCTTCCTATCCCGGAGTGGAAGTGGGGGAATGTGGCTATGGACTTTGTTTTGGGACTTCCTACATTGTCAAGCAGTAATGATGTGGTGTGGGTCGTCGTTGATCAACTCACCAAGTCCGTTCACTTTCTTGTGATAAGGATGACTACTTCCCTTGATGTGCTGGCTGCCCTGTATGTGAAGGAGGTTGTGAAGTTGTATGGTGTTTCGGTATCTATTGTTTCTAACCGTAATTCTCGCTTCACCTTTTGATTTTGGCAAAGTTTTCAGATAGCCTTGGGTACATCGTTGCATCTTAGCTCAGCCTACCATCCCCAAATTGATGGGCAATCCGAGAGAACTATCCAAACACTTGACGGCATGCTTCGGGCGTTCATCCTTGAGTGGAAAGGTAGATGGGAGCAGCTCCTACCTTTGGTGGAGTTTGCTTATAATAATAGTTATTAGGCGATCGTTAAGATGGCACCTTTTCAGGCACTTTATGGGAGTCCGTGTTGATCTCCCCTATGTTGGAGTGAGGTCGGGGAACATCTCCTTACCGGTCCTGATCTTGTGCAACAATCGGTGGAGAATAGCTTACTTATTTGGGAGAGGTTGTAAATGGTGTAGAGTTGGCAAAAGAGCTATGTTGACAAATGATGACGAAGCTTGGAGTTTAATGTGGGTGATCATGTATTTATTAAAATACCTATGTCCCGTGGCATTGTTCGATTTGGTCAAAGGGGTAAATTGTCTCCTAGATTCATCGGTCCATTCAAGATCTTGGAGCGCATTGGCCCCATTGCCTATCGGGTGGCTCTACCTCAGCTTGAGAACATTCATAATATGTTCCACGTGTCACTTCTCCAGAAGTACAAGCCCGATTCATCTCTCACATATTGGATTTTGAGCCATTGAGTTGTAGGAAGACCTTTATTTTCTAGAATCACCGGTTCATAACTTTGATAAAAGGAAAAGACTCTCTGACATAAGGTGATTTCATTGGTGAAGGTTCTATGGCGCAATCATGAAGTGGATGAAGCCACTCGGGAGCGGGATGTTGAAGTAAGAGAGAAGTACCCATACCTTTTTACCACCGATTGTTAATAAATTTTGGGGACCAAAATTCCTAAAGGAGGGAAGGATGTAAGATCCCTAAATCCTAAACCAGTTTATTTAATTTGTTTTGTTAATATTATGTGGTTTAGTGTTAAATTTGGCTGGTTTTGACTTGTTTTAGGATTTAATGCAGTTAACTATTGTTTTAATCAGCAATTTCTTCATTTCGATGGTTTTTATATTAAAATAAGTCAATTTAATTTTTTCTAGAGTTTTAAAAAAAATTTACTATGTTTTTGAAAAAAGTTAGGTGGCGGGTCCTGCCATGGGCCGTATGTTTGTAAATTGGGATGACAGATCCCACAATACCCTAAAAACATCTTATTTCAATAATTAAGTGTTTCAAAATTTTTAAATTTCGTTTTGAACTCAAAATAAACAAATTACCCATTTTTAGTGTTAAATTCTATTTGTACCCCAAAATCCTATTTGGTAAACCCCTTGACCTACTATAAATAGAAAGGTAGAGCCTCTTTCCCATTTTGGATGGGCTAGAATCAAGGGGTTAAGAGGCCCTAATCTCCATTCCATAAGAGGAAAGCTCGATTAAGGTAAGTTCAGCTTTATTTCTTCATTAATCACCTAGGGTTTTGTCTAACCTTTTTTAATCTCATCTCTACCTAAGCTAAATCTAGATTTTTACCACTAAAGTTTTTTATTTTAACCTCCATTTCAAGCCTGTAATGAGAGATTTTCGTTTTGGAACTAAACAAGCACTAGATCTACTAATTTTCAAGTGATATAGATAATGTGGGTAGGGATTTCAAGAGGTTGGAGCGTAGATTTTGGAGCAAGAAACTTACTGGAGGTAAGGATTTCCTTCCAAAATAGATCTGTGTTTACATATTTGAAGTTTGTGATGATTTATGTGGGTTGTGCATGAAGTTGAGCTTTAATGGTGGTTTATGAAAAGCTTATTCTTTCTTGCGATTTTTTCGTGTTTTGGTTGATAAATTATTAGATTTACCATTTTCTAAGCTTAGATTTCATTATGGTGATGTTTGGCAGAGAGATTTGAAGGTTTAAGACGGATATGTATATTTTCGATTTTGAGTTCAAAAGGAAGAAAACGAACCAAAACTGTAGTTTTGGCTTTTGAATGGCCTTGACAATGAGAAAATCGGAAAATAAAATATCATTTGGATGCAACGAAGGCTAATCCCACGTGTGCCCATGTCGTCCCTTATATGGGGAGTCTTGCTCGCATGCACATCACACCATGCAGCCCCAAAACAAATCACAGAATGAGGGGTGAGTACGAAACTCAGTATTGGTTTGAAGATAACATTAATCAGAAAATTATCACGGCACAACAACATAGCAATTAAGATCCATAAATAACATGACATTCTCCTTTTCTGATCATCCACTTACTCAACCCCTACTTATTCATAAGTGCAAGCATACATATAACATATATAGCAAAGTCAGGGCATAAGTGAATATAATATGACCTATCATACATCCTACATAACTAATGATTCTCACCTAATCACAATCATGCATAATAGCATGCATAATCCGCATGAGAAGTGTCTCTAACACTTTCTGATCATGCATTCATACCACATAAACCTGCATGAATAGTGACTCCATCACACAATTCAAATTATGCATAAACAATTCTCATCCATTCCATAGCTCATTCACCATGTATATAACAAATGTGTCAAATACATGATACTGAATCATGCATAATAAATCTTATCCACATGTGTCACATTATCCCTACACAACCTATGCAATTCCGTGACATAATATAACCTCATACGCATGCATCATCAATAAATAGTAAATGCCTCCATCAAGAAGTGAATACAATCATTACCACACATGTTGGACATAGTCAAGCCCACACAGGTGGGACATAGTCCAATTTTCACACAAGAAATATAAAGGTTGGGGTAGTCGACCCCTAAGTTCAAATCTCACATAGAGAACCTAAAGTAGGTGTGTGTGCCTGGAACATCTTCTGCGGTGGGAAGAGTACAAATTCCCACATAGGGAACCTAGAACATGTGGTAGCCGGTGCACGAAGGCATGCCACTTAAGATTCTCAAGTCGACTCAACCCAGGGAGTATACATGTTCCACATAGGAAATCAAATCAAAATCATGTCCTTTTGTACCAACCAAGTTTCGATTAAGCCAACGATCAATTAATGTAGCACACAATCTCACACCATTACATTCAATCGATCAACCACACCTCGATAAAGTTTTATTCAAGAAATCTGTTTTATGATACATGCAACATGAAACATACGTTAGCAATCTCTATGTAAATTCTAACACATGGAATGTGCTCCCATAAGCCCCCACATGCATCGTATTCAAGTCATAAACAACCATGATTTCATAATTAATTCCTCCGCATATGTGTGTTTAAGATAAAATATGAATTCCTAAGAATATGACCATGCTTTGACAATAGCTTACAAGGCACTATGTACATGCTTTTTTAACACCTAATCATAGATCTAAACTGAAATCATGAGTGAAAACCACTGGGAACCTTCATTCAAATCAAGTGAAATCTCATGCTCAATTCATATAAGCATATTCATACAACACTTGAAGCTAGACATGACATAATCATTCACCCATAATTTGATCACATTATAAGTAGACACCATTCTCAAGCTATAACCTTCTTGGAAACATGCTTAAAACACAAGAAATCATTCAATCATGGTTTCAAGTTAACAAATCTAACATGTTTAACCAACCTAATATAATTCCACATCACTAGTATACCCTTCCAGTAGCTTATTTTAACTCAAATAAACCAACATAAACATGAGAAATAATCTTTGGGAGTAGAAATATCAAAATAAATAAAGGAATTAAAATGCCCAAAATTTTTTGTACTACTGATAGATCGGCCTACAAGGGCGATCGATCGGATGGCCTTCAAATTGGCCTGCAATGCTGTTTGGCTAATCAATGAACCAGTAAGGGCGATCGATCACCATAACAGCAAATCTAGTTCGTCTTCTCCATTTTGAAAGCTAAACCAAACCTCCATCAATCTAACTTAATACATCAAATCCAAGCTCCAAACTCCATCATAATCAAATCAATGCTTCTAGAACATTACATCTAATTATTATTAAGCAAAGCCCTAAGAAAATAACACCTAAAATTATGCTTTTATCAAACCACCATTAAAGCTCATAATCATGGAACCCATTTCAAAAACACCTCAAAGCTTAGATCTAAAATCACAGTAAATTTAAGACTCAAAACCCTTACCTTCCAGCAACTTCGTGGTTCAAAATAGTTCCTTAATCTCCTTCAAAACCTACCCAAAATATGATTTTTATTAATACCTTCATAAATTCAATATAGAACATCTAAACCTCTTGAAAAATCTTAGATCTAGGGTTCAAGAAACTCAAAAACGAAATTCCCAATATTAGGGTTTGAAATAATATTTCAAATCAGTAGTTTTATGCTTTGAAATTGAGATTAAACCATAGGAGAAGAAGAGGTTTGAAAAGATTTAAGAAAACCTTAAAGTATTAAGGGAAAACAATTAAGCAAATCAAACCTTAGTCTCCTTCTCCTTAGGCAAATGGAGGATTCGGCCTCCTAACTCGAGGTCTTAGCCCTTTACCAAATGGTAAAGTGGCTATGCCTTTCCTTATATAGTAAATGGGTTAGACCGAATCAAATAATGAGGTACAAATAGAAATTTTAGCTAAAAATAGATAATTTAGTTATTTAATCCCAAATTAAAATCTAAAAATTTATAAAATAATTTTTTAAGGTCTTAGTTTAACGTTAGGGACATTTTGGGTTAGAAATTCTAATTTTGGTCGTGGGGCCCACGGTGGGTCTAGCCAAAACCTAATTTTTGGAAAAATAATAAAAATTCAATAAAAATTCCAAATGACTTAAAATAACTTAAAAACCATAAATGTGAAGAAAGGATTCGGTTAAAACTTTTGTTACGTACTTAAATTTCAAAAATCATCAAATTGATTAGAATTAAAATTAAACCCCACAAAAGCAAATAAATAAAATAAAATAAACCGGTTCAAGTTTAGGAATCTTACAATTAGGTCCCTATTTATGAGGTACATGTGGATGATGGTTGGGAGTAGGTATGGGAGCCTAGAGATCTTACTATATTTACTTGTTTATTCTTCTGGCTTGTTTGAACTTGATGTTTGGTTCACTTTGTCTCATACTTTATTAGCCATTGTGGCTTTAGACTTATTTCAGAGGTTTGACTTGAACCACGTTGACGGCTCAGTGTTGTAAGATTGTGGGTTGAGACATGAGGACTAATTCAAATGTGATGTCCTTTATATTTTTACTTATTTTCTCTTGCACAAAGATAAAGCGGTGTGTTACTCCGTGCGAGTTTTACCCATTAGAGGGGTCAAGTCTTCTGCAAGTGTTTACTTAGTCATCCCCGTGCTCTTCGACCATCCCTTGGACCGGTTTCGGCTCTGTTCGGTTGGGTGATTGGGACACGACAGTCTGCACCACTAATGTTCCCTCTTCCATCAAATCTAGACCATTTGTGCAAAAAGGATGAACTCTGGTAGTAGTGATTGCCGGTCTTCGCCGGACACTGGGATGAGAGGACAGGGGCTGATGACAGGTGGCACAATGACTGACTGTCCAGTGACTGTTTGGCAAGCATATGGAAGATCATCTGTCCAAATTCACCCATTTGATTTTTATAAAATTACATTAGCAGTAATAGCAAAAATCACTAATCATACTAATTACATTCAGATTTGATTGACAAAACCTCCACTAATTGTGACTTGAAGACTAAGATAGCGATCCTACCTTAATTACCGATTTGTCATTGATTCACCACCACCAGAGCTTTGCCATTGACCACCTTCTTTCTCCCAATGTCTTCTAGGTTTTCAAAGCACAATTAGGGCTAGAATTAAGCAAATACTCATATTTATCGAGGGGGAATTAGGGCTTAATTAAATAAGAATAAAACCAAGTAGGATAGATATTCATAGGTGGCTTAGACTTTCCTAAATTAAGGGGTTCGTCCACCACCTAAGTGGCCCTGCAGTGGTCCCTATAGATCTTTCTGTATAGCCCAAAACTGCTCTATATACCCTAATTCTGTAATTTACCCAAAAAATTCAAACATAATTAGGAAAAACCAGGAAAAATTCTAGAAAAATACATAAAATTTCTTGGGCATTACACTATCCACTTCAACTTACAATCTACTAAGGCAATATAAGTTGAAACTTATTGTTAAATTTAAATTTTTTACTCACAAGTACACGAAAAAGTGGCTAAACAAGGTCAATCCCACAAACTTGAAATCGAAAAAATTAGTTTTAATCTAAAGAAAGTAAACCCTAATCTAGTTAACAAATTATAAAAATTGTAACTAATGTAACTTAGAGAAATTAAACTAAATAATAAATAAAAATAAACTTAAATTACTAAAGATAACTAAATAAAAAAATTCAAGTAAAAGATAAAGGCTAAAATTTAATTAAACTAAGAAAGCAATTAAAAGTGTTGAAAGTATTAAATGAAAATTTGACTATGGTTTCATAATTCCCTCTTATTAATTTCTAAATTATCACATCTATGTTCATCAATTTATTTTCCAAATATAGCTCACAATAAATTAGAAATCAATTCTATTTATAATGAAAATTTTCATCTTTAACCTTTAATCAAAATACTAAAGTTATATTCTCCTCACTTCAATGCAATAAAACTAAGTCATAAGTTGTATCCCTATGAATAAATCTCAACTCATACCCAATTCTACTAATTAACAATCTAAAGCCAAACATTCAATTAATTAAAACTAATTCAAATAATGAGAAAAGCATAACTAAACTCATATCCAAATTAATCCACTAATAAAATTGAGATAAGAACAATTAACATTAACACTTTTTAAAAATTTAAGCAAATCACATAGATTAGAAATCTCTACAAAATTAATATGAGGTTTATCTTAAACTTAGTTAAGAAAACTAGCCACTAATTAACATGATCTCTATTAAAAATTAAATAAACTTACAAGAATTGAAGAAAATAATAAAAAAAAGACAACTTGGATTGCTCCCTTCAGTCTTCAACACTTCTAAATTCTATAATTTTTTCACCCGGTAACTGAGCGTTGGCAACTCCTTTCTTTTGTATTACATTCTCTAGTCACTTCATATAGTTTTTAATGCAAGTAGCCCTAAGTATTGAATCAGCTTTCTGAACCGGCTTACCAATTCACAATTTAGCACAAGGTGGAATGTCTTTGATTAAACAAGTAGTGTAGGTCTTGATATCTGCCCACTTCTATTTTTAGCACGTCGTCAGGTTCCTTCTTTCATCTCCTTCCACATTCACACTAAGCTTCCTATTTCTGTTCTCTTTCCAACTGCAAACTCTTGTTTCAACCAAACCTGCATCTCCACTTTTCATCATGATCTCGCACCTTCAAGCTTCAGCTCACAAAATTCCAAAGTTCAGAAATCAGTTCAACTCTACCAAACTCCATTAATGGCAAACTGATTTCTTCTTTTGTTCTTCCATTTTGCCATCACAAATCTAACCTTATGATCATAACATCAACAAACACCAAGAATTTTGACCAAACCCAAGTAGCATGTTCGAGAATTTCCTCCTCTAAAATTTCTGGGTGGAGTTATTAAATGGCAGCCTAAAAAATCTCCTCTTTTCAATTGAAATCAGCTCCCACTCTTTGGTTTTAACTTCCGAACATGTTCTTCATTGATTTAATTGAAATGGTTTTTGAATGCCCAATTTATTTATTCAAATTCTCACTTAACTTCAACCAAATAAAAATAACTATAATCTTGGCGTTTCTATCCAATTTGGTGTCCAAGAACTCATTTGGGAAGAAGACTTTTGTTCATTGGATAGTCCACATTCCTGTCTAGTGTACTTCTCTGTTCAGTTTACTTCTCTATTCATTAAGCTCTTCCGTTCATGTCCATATACATTTCCAAAGTGTCCACGTCTTCAGAAAGTTGTCCAAATCACTTGTATGTATGTCAAGAGTGTTGTAAGTTTATTCGAACATCGTCCAAGTGTTTCAAGATGCATGCCTTACCAATAAAACATAAACAATCATATTTTAGTCATGTAAGACATAAATAAAATACCAATTTAATTCAATTAAACACCAAAACAAGTAACATTGCCTGAATTAAGTAGTAATTAAATCACACTACTAATATTTATCTTAAAACACTTAAACTTTAATTAACCTAATCATATACTAGCATATAAGGTAAATAGGTGCATAAAATATATAAAAGCTATGCATATCAACAACCAGTCCATTACTAAGATAACATCATAATTTGCCATCTCTAGAATGAGTAGATCGACACAAATATTTCTTTTTCCCAACATGAAAGTGATATTTCTCAAACACTCGTCCACTAGTATGACTTTTCCTAGCTGAGTATAGACGACATAGGATACTTTTAATTAATTCCTAGGATGATCGACAACTTCCATGAATAATTTAAAAATAAAAGAATGTGATGCACCAGATCATACAACATTCTAGCTAGTTGGTTAAAAACCAGAATAGTACCTTCAAGGACTACAATGCCTTTTGCATCTTTAGCCGACAAAGCAAACACTCAACCTCCAGTCCTCTCCTTTCCATATTCATTTGTATTTCCATGAGTCGCTTGGCTACCTTGAGGACAATTTCGAACTATATATCAAGGTTGTTTATAAGTATAGAACACTTCGACTTCTCCTTCACAAGCCTTTCCCATTTCGTTTTGGCCACAAATTTAACATTTCAATTTAGACTTTTGATTTTCTTGTGGAATGAAGTTCTCAGAAGATGGTTCAACATTCTTCATTTGCTTAATGGAGAGATTTTTATTTTTGTTTCCTCCTTTACCCCCGTTAAAGTCTCCATTTCCATAATTCTTGTCGTGATCTGTACCTTTGGTTGGCATGCTAGACCGATTAAATTCTTCTTCCGGAATTGATGGTTGTGCTACAACATCAGCAAATGGCATTGGTCGAGATTCCAACACCTTGGACCGTAGCCCATTCTTGAGCCCCTAGACAAAGTGCCTACCTTCTTCTCTTTAGTAGATATTGCATACTAAGCAAAATGTTGGAATTGAACAAATTTGTTTTCTTACTTGATCACTAATAAGTTTTTTTGCTAAAATCCAAAAAACTCCATCTCCTTGCATCATCAAATATGAGGAGGAAAATATTGTTTCTTGAAGGCTTCTAGAAATTTTGATGTGCCCAAAGCGATACAATCAGCACTTTGGAGTTTTACACAGAGAAAGGAAAGGAAGAAGGAAGAAAGGGAAGAGAAAGCTGAATATTCAACATAACCAACGAGGAAGAAAGGGGGCGACCCATATAGGAGCTGACACACTCGCCTAGGGAGTCGCGCTAGCTAGTGGGTCCGACTATCCTGCGGGCCATTATTGGCCCAATACAGTTATTTATTCTAATACATAAGCAAATACGAGGAAAATATAAAAGAAAGTAGCCAATATAATGGAATAACTGGAAAATAAATAGTCCGGTGATCGTGTACAAAAAATTCTTCCAAGAAATAACTTTTTTGTCCTTGAACAAGGATTTTTCCTATTTTCCACTAGAAAAATATCTCTCCATTCATCATGAAGGTCGCATGTTCACTTTTTGATTTGCTTTTATTTACCTCAAAAACTTTCTCCAATTCCTCAACCCACTTCTCCGCCTCTTCTGATTCACCTTCTTCACTAAAAGTAGGTATCATCTTTTTGAAACTCCCAAGGATAGCGGAGTTCATACCTTCATTTGTAAATGAAAAACTAGCGGAAACAAAAAATTTTAAAAATCTTTTGTCAAATCCTTCAACAAATATACTAGTAAGTCCTAGGTGTGACTTACTCATTTTTTAACATATGAATAATCAAACCACCATGTCATTATATATAAGACATGAAAAAATCACAACCAAATCTCATAGGACTTGTCCGTGTACATACTATTCTACATAATACACACAATTCTAAGTACTTGGTACTCTCCTACCTATGTCTTAAAATTGCACATCAACAAAGTTCATTATCAAGAATAGAAAATCCTACATAGAACTAATTGCTTCACATCTTCTCTTAGCACAAACGTCTCCTACCTACTTATTCTTCTAAAGAACCTAAGTCAAAACAGATGCTAAGTATATGAATATACCAAATGGGGTGGCTAAACAAGAGCTATGATACTTTCAAGAATAATTTCACAATAACATTCCAATAGAATGAGTATGGTAACTAGCATAATTATGCTTCAAGGAACATTATGCTTCAAATCATCAAAAGAACACCTATTAAGCATGCATCAACAATCTTTCAAACATAACATAACTCCCACTCAGAAGTCTCCAACTTCATAAGTGCAAGTCAAAGGTTCTCTATGACACAGTAGCCACGTCTATGAGTACATTCTTACCTTACTAGATTATGAACTACCTGCATTTGGACTTCAAGTATTCTAAAAGTCTACTTTGCTCCATCTATGTTATGAAGCTAAGGCCCACAGGGGCTCATGGACTCAAGTGGTTAAAGTTTTGACTTCCATGATCATCGAAGCCTCCTATATTGAGTTACATGGGACCAGTCGTCTTTTAAAGCTCTAATCTACTCAAACATGACTCAAGGCCAGGGAAGCAGTTTTACATAATTCTTGTCTTTAGAGAGCCAAAAGACCTTGGTCCTTTTTCCTATAAAACCCTTCCGTCTATGTAACTAATGACTCACTTGATGAGCCAAGGCATTGAGGGTTCCTCCAACCTCAGTTGCCAAAAGACATTAGTCTTGGGGTGCGATCTAACACAAGGATATTCACATATAAAGGTACATACATTAGGTCATATTTTATCTAATTGCGTTTCATTCATCAAATAACATGCTATTATTTCTCATAATAATAGTCTAACATTCATTTAAATTCCTGCTAAAAATACCCAAAACTAACATATTGCTGGTGGACTCATCAATGTGCCAACTAAGTCAGTGATGACCATCGATAACTCATCGACACGTCAACCCCTTGTGCTGACAGTGGAACAAACAAGAAAAACCACACGTCGATATCACTGTCAGTGACCCACCGGTATGACACCAATGCACCATTAGTTCATTGGTATTGTTTTATCTTCTTCTGCCCGCATCAGCAGTATCATCGACACATCTACAATGGCACCAATGAACGAAAAAGTTGTAGAATTTGATGTTTTTATTGTAATGACTTTCTAGAATAAAATCTAATCATGAAAACAATTTGAATCAATTATCCACTATTACATGAAATGACTAAAAGAATGTTTTTCAACTTAACACAATTTATTCATACAAGATTCATAGTCATCTTGAACAATAGAGCATATTATTCAACATCGAACCAATCCAATCCAAATTTAAACATATACTACTCTATCACATTCATTAATCATGCATTTCTTGCTCTAACATTATAGTTTAAGGTTAGTAATTCGACTCTAATCAAATAACATAGAGACCTCCACAAATTTAATTCCTACTTAGACCTCCACAAATTCAATTCTTGCTTCCTTTGACTCACCCTTACCTACCAATCTCCCCCAAAATTAGAGAGTCAGTACATTTTGGGTGAAAGATTCCTCCAATGTATTTATAAGGAAGTTTAGAAATAAATTTTGGTACATAACCAGCTCCAAAAAGTCTGAAATCGCCTCAATAGTAGTTTTGCAACTGTTGGTAGGTTCATTCTAGTGTCACCAACATGTTGAACCTTGCTGACAAAAGAAATATGGCTTAATTGACAAGTCCTTCAACATGTCAATTCTTAGTGAGAGAAGATTTATTCTATCATCAGTAGGTTCATCGATATGTTGAACCTTGCTGATAGTGAAAATATTATTTTACCAGCGAGTTAATTGATGTGTTAGTGGCTCACTTATGGGACTCCAACTTTCAAAATAAATAATAATATTCCTATCCTATTACTTATCATCATTACTATTATCTTAAGTAATTTACTCTATAATATTATAATTTAAAAGGTTCAAAAATTCTTTTCAAAAATTATGGGTGTCAAACTAACACAAGCTCTTTTTGTTTATATCTCCCCCTTCTTTTGTTACTATCCTTCAAGTCATCTCCCCTCAAGTCTTGAAGCATTCTTCATTTTTGCTTTATCTTGTCTTCTTCTAGCCTTTACAAACAAGCTCCTCTTGTTTATTACTTTAGCCTTGACTCTTCAATCTTCCAATGAACTTGGTTGACTCTCTCTTCAAGTTTTTGTGTGTGAAGGAGTCCCTTTTAGTTGTGCATCACTTAAACAATCACCATTAAAATTAACATTTAAAGCACAAAGATGATCTTGGGAAAATAAATGAACAAAGGACTTCTCTTTTTATCTTAAATTTAAGGTTTTCCTTTCTTCAGTTTTGTGTTTATGTAGCCCTTAGATCTTCTATTAAGTTGGTTTATGGGTTAGGCTCCAATTTGGAACGGATTGTTTCTCGGAAGCCTTAAGCACATAAGTTACACAAATAGCGATTAATTAGGGCTAACAGTGATCAATCGTTCCCTATTCTAATTAAGGTAAAACACTTCTAGCAATCGATCAATAAAGTCTTTGCCAAATTTTACACAATCTAATTCATGGGTTGATCAGTCAATTGATCTATGTTAATTTTGCAGCAATCGATCGATGTATAGTAAATTTTCACATTTTACCCTACTTAGTCTTAAACTTTGAGAATCACTTAATTCACTATTCCTAAGTTAAACTAAGTTAATTGTGGATATTAGTGTGTGTAATTAAAATTTTTACATTTGACACTCAGCATAGTCTTTAACCTTGAACGATAAGAACATGTGTGTTCCTATTATTCAAGTCAATCAATTTCAAATCTAACTTAACCACAACTAAATCTACTCATATTCCTAAGACTAAAACATACATGAAGTTTTGTATTTATTTTGATCATCCAAATTAGCCAACTTACAATATATATATGAATCATATGTGATTTCAGGGACTTCTAAAGGTTGATTGTTTGATTCTTCTTCGATCTTCACTTCATAGTACATTGATCAGCTAAAAGGACAAGTTGATTGTGCTTTTTTTTCCAATTTGGATTTCACGTAAAATCACTCGTGTGTTTGTGTTTTGCATGCTTGATTTGATTTATGCTAGTAATTTATTCCTCTTTAATTTTTGGTGTACACGAGACAACATCTTGTAATCTAAACTAGTAATTTATTCCACTATAATTTCCAGTGTACACAAGATATCTTGTAATCTAAGGTATTTGGGTTAAAGGCACCATGGTGACCCTCTACATAGAAAAGGGTATTAAACTTTCACTGAACACTCAAATATGGTATTTTCTATAAAAATCTATGCGTTTATGACTTGTGCATGATATGTACCTTGCACTCTTCACACTTCAATCACTTTGACTAAGTCTTTCAACTTGAATCTTCATGCCACGTCTGCTCTAATTCTTCAAGTCATCCAATTTTAAATCTAATTCGACAAATCATTAATCTAGTAAGACTTCATAAGGCTGAAATACACATATGGATAGACACAATTTTATGCATCAAAAGATAGCATATTATAATACAAATGCCACATATGTTCTTTTAGTTTTTATATCCATGATCATATAATTTTCTCATACAAAGTACTTGAAAACAAAACAATAAATTCATTTTGATTTTGTAATCCATAAGTACTAAGATCATGCTTTTTCACGTCTAAATCATAAATAGTTTATGATTAGCAATTCAACCTTTTGCATGAATCATAAATCCTTTTTTTGTGTTGTTGGTTGTTCTTTGCAAAATTTGTCCCCTCAATTCTTCTAGTTGTGGCGGTTCTTGATCTTCTCCCTCTTAATTTTGAGAAGTTTTTTTAAGAAATGGACATTAGAGGGTATTTTTTAAGGAGAAAGATCTAAATTTTGGTATGTAACTATCAAATTTGCAATTTTTTAGCCCATTGGTGTAATTTCTTAACCTTCATTAACCTGGCCGACATGTTGGTGTCTGCCGATTGTAAAAATCAAGTTTCATTGATGCGACCATAGTACATATGTGGGTCATCGACAATACCTTATGTCCAACTTTGAATGACTTAGCTTCATCATCTACATTCTTATTCATGCACTCAAAGACCTTTTTGCTTACTTTCTAATTTTAAAGTTTTAACCTAAATTCCATTATAGAGGAAGTTATTTTACTGAGAAGGTCTAAATGTCAAACTCACTATTTTCCTAGTGGCCAAGTTTATGAAACTTAGGAAATTCCCGAGTTACAAATCTAATTTGTAACTATAATTTGTAGAGTTGTCTACGTAATTGAGGTAAACAGTAGAGCTTGAAGATTTAAGGATTAGAGAGATTAAACTCAAGTCAATTGCCCCTCGCTCCTGGAAATTAGTCACTACCTGAGCCACGGAGGATGCTTTTTTACCAAGCCTCTTGTGAAGTTTCCACCTTAAGTGCATAAAATCATGGCTATACACTCTTGGATTGTAAGGACCCTCATCTTTAAACCGGTTTTGATTTTTATTTAATTATGGGTTATCGTGCAATTTACGTGTTTTCTGATCTTATTCGGTGATTTCGTAAATAAATAGAGTTTGTGATGGTTTTAACCAAAATTAACTTCAATATTAGTGGTTTTAAGTGATTTTAAACCAAATGTGAATTTTTGAGATTTTTCGGAATTTTTACTATTTTCCCAAAAAATTAGGGTTTTGGCGGGACCCCTGTGGGCCCCACGGTTGAAATTTTTATTTTTATGTCAAATGAACCTAGACATATACTTAAGGTCACACAAAAATTTTCAGAATTTTATTAGGCTTAATTCGTGCTTAAATTTGCAAAATAACCACTTTTAGCCTACTTTTCATATTTACACCCCAAAACTTACCTTTGCCTACCCCAACCCTTAGTATAAAAGGGCAAACCTGAGCCATTTTCATTTTTGGGAATAGGCTAAGGAAGGAGGTCTGGCCTAATCCCCACTTAGGCCCGAATTAGAAGCCGATTAAGGTAAGCTTGCTCTAATTAAGCACTAATCCATGGCTTTTCTCTTAATTTCTTCTAAATCTACCATTTTCCCCTTGATTCAATTCGTTTTTGACCATCAAAAGCTACTGATTTGTGTTTTACTACAAACCCTAACATTCAAAATTCGATTTTTACTACCAACAAGCCCTAGATCTAAGATTTAATTAGGGACTTCTTAAGTAAATCGATTTCCATTGGTGTTTAATTCAAACTCATTGTATTTTCAAGGATTTCAAGAAGGGTGACTCTTCAATCCGAGCTTAATCAAGTGCTGAGGTAATGGGTCTTCAAAATCTCTGTTTATCCATGGTAAAACTCTTCATTTTTGGCTGATTTCGAAATGGTTTGCTTGATTTAGTGTGTTAATGGTAAGATTAGAAAATAGAATTATTTAATCCCGATTTCTTAGGGTTTTGCATTATTATGGTTTGGTGTGATATTCTGGAAGTCAAGGAGGACTTTTGATGATGCTTAGGGTGCTAGATGTGGATTTGAAGTGTTATCTATAGTGTTTCGGTTTGATTTTGCGAAAGGAAGAAGATGACTGTTCTGCCGTGTTGGCGATCGATCGGTCTTGCAGGGCGATCGATCGGCTGAACTGAAATTTTCAAAATTTTGCGTGTAACCGATCGAACGGCCTGAAGGGCGATCGATCGGCTACACAGGAAATTGTATGTTGTGTGTATGATGCCTATTTTGATGATTCCACTTTAGCTTGCCAATTTTATATGAATGTGGAGTGTTTTAAGCTATGTTAGGCTGCTGGAAATGCATGCTATTGAGTTTATGGAGTTGAGATATATGCTTAGTGATGGTGGAATGACTTATGTTTTGTGGCATGATGTTGGAATCGTTATTTTGAAATTATGAATAGTTGTTTCCCTTTGGTTAAGCATATTTCAGTAGGACTACAATCATTGTTGGACAGATTTGTCATGATAAATTGTGATTAATGGTGTGTGAATGTTGGTGAATACCATGACTCAATGATGAAATGAGTGATGTTATAGGTGTTTAGCCTTTGTGGTTGAGTTTTGAATCTAGCTAAGATTTTAACGATTCTTCTACTATGATTTCCGCTGGAATTCATGTTTAGGTAGAAATTCACATATGTAGTGTGGTAGTGAGTTGATTTTCAAGCATGTTAATATGCATCATGTGAAAGGCTTCTACTAGTTACACACACACACACATGTGGGGGTTAAATGATGATGTTGAAGCTTAATATCGTGATTATGAATGATGCATTAGGGGCTGGTGAGAGCACTTATCATGATTAGGGTTCATGTATGCTTTGCCCACGCATGTACCATGCTGCAAGCATCATGAAAATGGATTTCCAATTGAGGCTTCATCGTGATTAATCGAATTTGACCGATTGGATGCAATGTGATGGAATTGCGTGCCGGGTTTATCGGTCGTGGATTAATCGCAAGCTGATTGGTCCGAAAGGACATATTTTGATTTGAAGTTCCTGTGTGGAACGATTTGAAGTTCCTGTGTGGAACGATTTGAAGTTCCTGTGTGGAACAATTTGAAGTTCCTGTGTGGAACGAGTGCACTCCCCGGGTTGAGTCTTGTTTAATGGAATGATGTGGGGACGAGTTGTGTACTTGTTTTGCGGATATGTGAGAATATTATTATGTGTGTCATTTGGACCCTGAGAATCCAGTGTGGTATGCCGTGTGCACCCCGCTACCACGTGTTCTAGGGTTCTCTGTGTGAGAACTCGGGCTCTTCCCTCCGCAGGAGATGTCCCTGGGCGAACACCCCTGCTCTAGATTCTCTGTGTGAGAATGGGACATCCTTGGCCAGGATCGTCCAGGGCGAGCAGCATTATGGATTGACAACCCCGATCTTTCTTGAATTCTTGTGTAGAATTTTGTACCATGACACGCCTTTGTGGCCTTGTCTATGCTCCCGTCTGTGTGACATTAATGTGTGATTACTCCTTGATGGAGGTTGATTGTGATGATGCTATGCATGTGGATTATGTATGTTAGAGATACATCCATGCATGCTGATTTTGATGTTATGCATGTGGATTAGGTATGTTAGAGATACATCCATGCATGCTGATTTTGATGTTATGCATGTGGAATATGTATGTTAGAGATACATCCATGCATGTTGATTTTGATGTTATGCATGTGGAATATGTATGTTAGAGATACATCCATGCGGGATTGGTTATGATGTGAATGCATGTGGGAATATGTATGCTAGAGATACATCCATGCAGGTTGAATTATGCATTTTTATGCAGTGTTAAGTGATATGAATGTGTGATCAGAAAGTGATGCACCATGTAAATCTTTGATCTGAAACGATCTCATTTCTAAGCTATCGTATTTTCTACGTTAACAGTGATATTAAAACCATTGCTGAGTATTTTGGGGCTGCGTGGTACGACACGGAGACGGACAGGATTGCCTTTTTGAGGAAAGGTCAGAGGTAGCTTGGGTGTGATGATGGAGATCGTTGCGTGACTTATCATCGTTCTTTCATGCTTTATGTTCGAACCTTTGTGTAGGGTTCTTGTTGTGGTTTTATGTCACATGTTACAGTTATGTTTGCTTATGACTTATTTTGAGCCGGTGTGGGCTTTACTTAACTAAGTTTGTGGGTTTGAGATTGTTGTTTACTTTGTGATAAGCAACACCTTTTTCTTCCCTTTTATTTACTCTTGCTCAAAGGATTGTGCGCACTCCGTGTTGCTGTTAATCGCCCGTGGTTAGGGATTAAGTCTTCCGCTAGAATTGTTTCCCAATTTTACTTCGTCGCCCCCGCGCGCTTGACCGGCCCTTGGACCAGGTTCAGCTCGGGTCGGGCATCGCCGGGGCGTGACAGATTTTTTGGTATTGGAGCACATCTTTGTCCAAAAGTAAATAGGGTTTGTGTGACAAGTCTTGCTTGTTTGCTTGCTTGCTTGTTTGTGTGCTTTTTGCTTGTTTGGCTGTGTGCTTTCGGGTTGTTAGGCTGTACGATTAACGTCTGGTCGTTGTGTAGATGGCTGGTCCTAATCATGCAGGTGCTAATAACCATCGCGGTGCTCGTGACCCAAGGGTGGACGATGTGTTGACCGCCATTGAAGGGTTGACACAGGTGTTCCAGGCTAAGCACGCGAGCGGTAGCAGTTCTGAGTCTCTTTCACTCGAGGGATTCAAGAAGCTTAATCCCCCTAGCTTCAAGGGTGGATTAGATACCTCTCATTCTTTTTGTGTCTCCTCTTTTTGCTCATGAGTTGGATGCTTGTTATAAGTTGTTGCATGTTCCTTTGCGTGTTTCTACACCTTCATCCTCTCTTCGAGCGGAAAAGTATGTTGAGATGATTCCTATGGAGATCGGTGGACATGTGCTACATATAGATCTTATTATATTGCCGATGATTGACTTTGATGTGATCCTAGGCATGGATATGATGTTCAAGTTCCATGCGTATGTAGACTGTCGCAGGAGGTGTGTGAAGTTCGAGTTGCCAGGAGCTAAGCCTTTTATCTTTCAAGGGGTGAAGCGTTCTAATGGAAAATTCTTGGTCTCTTCCTTTAAAGCCAAGAAGTGGATCGATAGTGGATGCGAAGCTTTCCTTGCTAGTGTTACGGGATTGCACATGGAGTTACCTTCTTTGGATTCCGTTCGTGTTGTGGCGGAATTTCCCGATGTCTTCCCTAGTGACTTGGCGAGTTTACCACCGGAGAGGGAGATAGAGTTTTGCATTGACCTTATTCCAGGCACTACTCCTATCTCTAAGGCTCCCTATCGTATGGCTCCAGCCGAACTTAAAGAGCTTAAGGCTCAGCTGCAGGATCTTATGGATAAGGGGTATATTAGGCCGAGTGTATCTCCTTGGGGTGCGCCGGTCTTATTTGTTCGGAAGAAGGATGGTTCTCTATGGTTGTGTATCGACTACCGAATGCTTAATCAAGTAACCATCAAGAACAAGTACCCTTTACCTAGAATTGATGATTTGTTTGATCAGTTGCAGCAGGCACAGGTTTTCTCTAAGATCGATTTGAGATCGGGTTATCACCAACTTCGGATCCGTCCTGATGATGTTGCTAAGACGGCTTTCCGTACCCGATATGGGCATTATGAATTCTTAGTTATGCCTTTTGGTCTTACTAATGCACCTGTCTCATTTATGGACTTGATGAACCGAGTCTTTCGGCCTTATCTTGATCGGTTTGTGATTATATTCGTGGATGATATTCTGATCTATTCGGCCAATGAGGAAGAGCATGAAGCACATTTGAGGATTGTCTTGCGAACTTTGCGGGAGCATATGCTCTTTGCGAAGTTTGACAAGTGCGAATTTTGGCTCAAGAAAGTGCATTTCCTTGGTCACGTTATATCGAGAGACGGTGTGGCGGTTGATCCCTCGAAAGTTGAAGCCGTGTTGAATTGGGAGCAACCGAAGAGTGCATCGGAGGTCCGCAGCTTCCTAGGACTTGCCGGGTGCTATCGCCGTTTCATCGAGGGTTTTTCTAGCCTTGCGAGCCCTATGACTAAGTTGACAAGGAAGAATGAGAAGTTCGAGTGGAACTCAGCTTGTGAAGAGAGTTTCCAAGAGTTGAAGAAGAGGCTAACTTCAGCTCCGGTTCTAACTTTGCCTTCCGGGAGTGGCGGATTCGTGGTCTATAGTGATGCTTCTCTTCGTGGCTTGGGTTGCGTACTCATGCAGCATGGGAGAGTGGTGACTTATGCATCTCGACAGCTTAGAGTGCACGAGTGGAATTACCCACTCATGACTTGGAGTTAGCGGCCGTAGTCTTTGCATTGAAGATTTGGCGGCACTATCTCTATGGTGAGAAGTTTGAGGTATTCACTGATCACAAGAGCTTGAAGTACTTATTCACGCAGCGAGATCTTAATTTGAGGCAAAGGAGGTGGCTTGAATTCTTGAAGGATTATGACTTCACGATATCGTATCATCCGGGCAAAGCGAACGTGGTGGCAGATGCTTTGAGTCGGAAATCAGCCACTACGGTTGCTTGCATGCGAGTTCGTGAGTGGCTCCTTTATGAGGATGCCATTGAGCTAAGGCCAGAGTTGACTTTGGAGGACACACGGAGCTGGTTTGCTAATCTCTCTATTAGCTCTAGTGTGGTGGATGATGTGGTCGAGGCTCAGAAGGGTGATGAAGAGATTCTAGCTCTTAAGGCTAAGCTAAGGGAGAAGGCAGTGTTGGGTTTTGAGGAAAGATCTGATGGAAGCTTGATGTATAAGGGTCGTTGGTGTGTGCCGAACACCGTTGAGCTGAGAGAGCGTATCCTATCGGAGGCACACCATTCTAAGTTCTCTATCCATCCTGGAGGAACGAAGATGTACCACGACGTGAAGAGGACATTTTGGTGGAATGGGATGAAGAAGGACATTGCGGTCTACGTGTCCAAATGCCTTGTATGTCAGCAAGTCAAGGCAGAGCATCGGCATCCAGGCGGTTTACTACAACCACTTCCGATTTCGGAGTGGAAGTGGGAGCACGTCACTATGGATTTCGTTTCCGGACTGCCACGGTCGCCGAGTGGTAATGATGCGGTTTGGGTGATTGTTGATCGACTTACTAAGTCCGCTCATTTCCTCGCGATTAGAATGACTACTCCTTTGGATGTCTTGGCTGCTCTATATTTGAGGGAGATCGTGCGGTTTCATGGGATTCCAGTATCTATTGTCTCTGATCGTGACCCGCGGTTCACTTCGAGGTTTTGGCAGAGCTTTCAGGGTGCTTTGGGCACATCTCTACATCTTAGCTCCGCTTACCATCCTCAGACGGACGGACAGTCCGAAAGGACCATTCAGACGCTTGAGGACATGCTTCGAGCTTGTATCCTTGAGTGGAAAGGAAGTTGGGAGCAACATTTGCCGCTGGTTGAGTTTTCTTATAATAATAGCTACCAAGCGAGCATCCGGATGGCACCTTTTGAGGCACTTTATGGGCGTCCTTGCCAATCACCGTTGTGTTGGAGTGAGGTTGGAGATCACCTTCTCACTGGCCCAGACCTTATTCAGCAGTCAGTGGAGAAGATACGCCTTATCCGGGAGAGGTTGCAGGCAGCTCAGAGCCGTCAGAAGAGTTATGCCGATAGGCGACGACGGGAGTTGGAGTTTGGTGTTGGTGATCATGTTTTCCTTAAGATCTCTCCGACTCGTGGTGTTGTTCGATTTGGACAACGGGGGAAGTTGACACCTCGTTTTATTGGTCCATTCGAGATCTTGGAGCGGATTGGCGCCACAGCTTATCGGGTTGCACTTCCACCCCGACTGGCCGATATCCATAATGTATTCCACGTCTCACTTCTTCGGAAGTATGAGCCGGATCCCACTCATGTCTTGGATTTTGAGTCGTTGGAGCTCCAGGAGAATCTTTCCTACGATGAGGTGCCTATTCAGATTCTTGATCGTAAGGAGAAGGTACTTCGGCAAAAGGCAATCCCACTCGTGAAGGTGTTGTGGAGGAATCATGGAGTCGAGGAAGCCACGTGGGAAACGGAGGACGAGATCAGAAAGAAGTATCCTCATCTTTTTGTCGCTGACCTCTAGCGAATTTTGGGGGACCAAAATTTCTAAGAGGGGGAGGATGTAAGGACCCTCATCTTTAAACCGGTTTTGATTTTTATTTAATTATGGGTTATCGTACAATTTACGTGTTTTCTGATCTTATTCGGTGATTTCATAAATAAATAGAGTTTGTGATGGTTTTAACCAAAATTAACTTTAATATTAGTGGTTTTAAGTGATTTTAAACCAAATGTGAATTTTTGAGATTTTTCGGAATTTTTACTATTTTCCCAAAAAATTAGGGTTTTGGCGGGACCCCTGTGGGCCCCACGGTTGAAAATTTTATTTTTATGTCAAATGAACTTAGACATATACTTAAGGTCACACAAAAATTTTCAGAATTTTATTAGGCTTAATTCGTGCTTAAATTTGCAAAATAACCACTTTTAGCCTACTTTTCATATTTACACCCCAAAACTTACCTTTGCCTACCCCAACCCTTACTATAAAAGGGCAAACCTGAGCCATTTCCATTTTTGGGAATAGGCTAAGGAAGGAGGTCTGGCCTAATCCCCACTTAGGCCCGAATTAGAAGCCGATTAAGGTAAGCTTGCTCTAATTAAGCACTAATCCATGGCTTTTCTCTTAATTTCTTCTAAATCTACCATTTTCCCCTTGATTCAATTCGTTTTTGACCATCAAAAGCTACTGATTTGTGTTTTACTACAAACCCTAACATTCAAAATTCGATTTTTACTACCAACAAGCCCTAGATCTAAGATTTAATTAGGGACTTCTTAAGTAAATCGATTTCCATTGGTGTTTAATTCAAACTCATTGTATTTTCAAGGATTTCAAGAAGGGTGACTCTTCAATCCGAGCTTAATCAAGTGCTGAGGTAATGGGTCTTCAAAATCTCTGTTTATCCATGGTAAAACTCTTCATTTTTGGCTTATTTCGAAATGGTTTGCTTGATTTAGTGTGTTAATGGTAAGATTAGAAAATAGAATTATTTAATCCCGATTTCTTAGGGTTTTGCATTATTATGGTTTGGTGTGATATTCTGGAAGTCAAGGAGGACTTTTGATGATGCTTACGGTGCTAGATGTGGATTTGAAGTGTTATCTATGGTGTTTCGATTTGATTTTGCGAAAGGAAGAAGATGACTGTTCTGCCGTGTTGGCGATCGATCGGCCTTGCAGGGCGATCGATCGGCTGAACTGAAATTTTCAAAATTTTGCGTGTAACCGATCGAACGGCCTAAAGGGCGATTGATCAGCTACACAGGAAATTGTATGTTGTGTGTATGATGCCTATTTTGATGATTCCACTTTAGCTTGCCAATTTTATATGAATGTGGAGTGTTTTAAGCTATGTTAGGCTACTGGAAATGCATGCTATTGAGTTTATGGAGTTGAGATATATGCTTAGTGATGGTGGAATGACTTATGTTTTGTGGCATGATGTTGGAATCGTTATTTTGAAATTATGAATAGTTGTTTCCCTTTGGTTAAGCATATTTCAGTAGGACTACAATCATTGTTGGACAGATTTGTCATGATAAATTGTGATTAATGGTGTGTGAATGTTGGTGAATACCATGACTCAATGATGAAATGAGTGATGTTATAGGTGTTTAGCCTTTGTGGTTGAGTTTTGAATCTAGCTAAGATTTTAACGATTCTTCTACTATGATTTCCGCTGGAATTCATGTTTAGGTAGAAATTCACATGTGTAGTGTGGTAGTGAGTTGATTTTCAAGCATGTTAATATGCATCATGTGAAAGGCTTCTACTAGTTATACACACACACACGTGGGGGTTAAATGATGATGTTGAAGCTTAATATCGTGATTATGAATGATGCATTAGGGGCTGGTGAGAGCACTTATCATGATTAGGGTTCATGTATGCTTTGCCCACGCATGTACCATGCTGCACGCATCATGAAAATGGATTTCCAATTGAGGCTTCATCGTGATTAATCGAATTTGACCGATTGGATGCAATGTGATAGAATTCCGTGCCGGGTTTATCGGTCGTGGATTAATCGCAAGTTGATTGGTCCGATAGGACATATTTTGATTTGAAGTTCCTGTGTGGAACGATTTGAAGTTCCTGTGTGGAACGAGTGCACTCCCCGGGTTGAGTCTTGTTTAATGGAATGATGTGGGGACGAGTTGTGTACTTGTCTTGCGGATATGTGAGAATATTATTATGTGTGTCATCTGGACCCTGAGAATCTAGTGTGGTATGCCGTGTGCACCCCGCTACCACGTGTTCTAGGGTTCTCTGTGTGAGAACTCGGGCTCTTCCCTCCGCAGGAGATGTCCCACTGAGGCGAACACCCCTGCTCTAGATTCTCTGTGTGAGAATGGGACATCCTTGGCCAGGATCGTCCAGGGCGAGCAGTATTAGGGATTGACAACCCCGATCTTTCTTGAATTCTTGTGTAGAATTTTGTACCATGACACGCCTTCGTGGCCTTGTCTATGCTCCCGTCTGTGTGACATTAATGTGTGATTACTCCTTGATGGAGGTTGATTGTGATGATGCTATGCATGTGGATTAGGTATGTTAGAGATACATCCATGCATGCTGATTTTGATGTTATGCATGTGGATTAGGTATGTTAGAGATACATCCATGCATGCTGATTTTGATGTTATGCATGTGGAATATGTATGTTAGAGATACATCCATGCATGTTGATTTTGATGTTATGCATGTGGAATATGTATGTTAGAGATACATCCATGCGGGATTGGTTATGATGTGAATGCATGTGGGAATATGTATGCTAGAGATACATCCATGCAGGTTGAATTATGCATTTTTATGCAGTGTTAAGTGATATGAATGTGTGATCAGAAAGTGATGCACCATGTAAATCTTTGATCTGAAACGATCTCATTTCTAAGCTATCGTATTTTCTACGTTGACAGTGATATTAAAACCATTGCTGAGTGTTAAAACTCACCCTTCTTTTGTGTTTTGATTTGGGGCTGCGTGGTACGACACGCAGACGGACAGGATTGCCTTTTTGAGGAAAGGTCAGAGGTAGCTTGGGTGTGATGATGGAGATCGTTGCGTGACTTATCATCGTTCTTTCATGCTTTATGTTCGAACCTTTGTGTAGGGTTCTTGTTGTGGTTTTATGTCACATGTTACAGTTATGTTTGCTTATGACTTATTTTGAGCCGGTGTGGGCTTTACTTAACTAAGTTTGTGGGTTTGAGATTGTTGTTTACTTTGTGATAAGCAACACCTTTTTCTTCCCTTTTATTTACTCTTGCTCAAAGGATTGTGCGCACTCCGTGTTGCTGTTAATCGCCCGTGGTTAGGGATTAAGTCTTCCGCTAGAATCGTTTTTCAATTTTACTTCGTCGCCCCCGCGCGCTTGACCGGCCCTTGGACCGGGTTCGGCTCGGGTCGAGCATCGCCGGGGTGTGACATGGATAGCCTTTTATCTTTTATTCTAATTTTTCTATATCGTATTGAAGCTATTCATAGTCAAAAAGTCAATATTGTATTTGAAATACAACTTCAATTTTTGTAGTGGATCGATCACACAAACAATTGCCTAGGGTCTAAGTCAGATTCTAATAATTTGTGGTCAATCGATATTTTGTCCTCAGGATCAATGCAATCAAGTAGATTGATCACCATATGGGGAAATGTCCTAATTTTATCTTACTTAATTTCTAATTGGGCAAGACTCTTTTTTGAACCCTGTACATTATAAGTAGGAGTGTTCCATAACCTAAGATGGAGAAGTCCTTTTTAATGCCAAGAGAACCCTAGCCTTCAACTTAGTGAATTCTTTCTCTTTGCTTCTCTTTAGATGATGCATTCTTGACTCTAAGACCTTGTTCTAATTGATTATGACATATTTAAGCCTTCTGGAAGTCATAGTTGATGGTTTGAAGGTTGTAAAAAGAGTGTTCACAAAAAATCCTATGCCAAAGTTGAAGCTTTTCTTCATAGTAATAAGTTGAATCACTTGAAAATAGTTTATTGGTCAATCTTTGGTGGATAACCGAAGGTGAATGTGCATTGGTTGAAGAATAGAAGATGAAAGATACACCATGGACATTGGATTTGTATGAAGTAGAGTTGAAGTCATTGGGTAGATTAGTGAAAAGTGATTGTACTTGGGAAAATATGATTGTATGTATTCAATTTATTTTATAGTGCATCTACTTTAAATGGCTAGATATATCTAGTTTTTTTTTTACCCTAGTTTTAATTTTGTATGATAAAATTGCGTGTTTGGCATACTTTTGTTTATTTTTTTAATTGTTCTAAATAATATAATTAAGTGTTTAGTGATATATATGAATGCTTGATATTTAAAAAATAAATTAAAAAAATAAAGGTTTATTAAATAGGTTCTTTGAGGGTTTGCAATCAAATAAAGTTAGTTTTGTGTGACTAAACATCACTTCAATGTGCATACTTAAACCTTCAACGACAATTTATTTCCCCATAAATAAAAAAATATTCAATAATTATTCTTATTTTGAAATCAGTGTCCTATTTACTTAATTGTCACCCACTTTGTCCTCTTTTATGCAATTATTATGTATATATCCTTTTAGGAAGTTTTTGTATATCTATTAATAAAGGAGTAATTTTTAAATTTTTTGAGTAATATATGATAACTAAAATGTTTAACTTGTTTAGAAGAAGATACTCAATTCAGGAGGAATGAAGGAGTAGTGTGTGTACCTGTCTTAATGCATGTTAATATTTACTTCATCGATTCCATAATAATACCTATATTTGAGAAAATAAAGGATTTTATTGACCGGTAAAATCTACATTTAAGAGAAGGAAAATAAATTATAATATTTTTTTTAAGTACTAAACTACTTTTTTAAACAACATAAAGTTATTAATAAGGAATAAATTTTTTTTGGCCCAATAATGTTATTAATATGAGATAAAAAAAATATCTATCAGCCCATCATGAGCATCTAATAACTTTTTATTTTCAAAGAAAAAAATTCTCTCTGCCTTAAATTAATAAAAAATAATATTTTATTTTAATAACTTTATTTTATTCAATTCAAGTGATTAAGTACTTAATAAAAAGTATCATAACTTTGATTAATAAAATTAAATATTCTTTTAAATAAAACTATTAATATATAACACGAAAATATCCTCAATCTAATATTAAAATAATATTTTTTATTAAATAATAAAATTTATATTTGTAAGAAGAGAAAATAAATTTATAATATTCTTTCTTGAGAAATTAATTACAAAAATTTTAAAAATAAAATTAATAATAATTAAACTTCTTATACTGATGGATGTATTTATTTATCACCCATCACAGATACGCACGCATCTTTTTATTTCGGGCGTATGGCTTTATTTGTCACAACATTCAAATAAGTTTGTAAATAGCTGTAGAATACATTTACTGTTTTTGATGGGCCCCAAGCCGCACGAAGCACAGCGCGTGTCGCCGAATATTACCGCTTTCGGCAGAGAGCATCTCCTTGAATTCTACAAGTGGGCCCCGCAAAAAGTACCATACTTAAACACTCGTCATGTTGGACACCACCTATACACGGTAACCGAAAAAGGCAAGTGAATTGCCCCATCCCACCCCTCGCCACGTAGATACCAGACGCAGGCTTCTTATGTATGTCTCAGACATTTATGCTAAGCATTCTTCTACCCCTGCCTATCCTCCCACTCCATCTCTCTGCAATTCCTCCCTCCCGCCATGGATCTCCGAAAATCCATCGGAAACCAGACGGACTTCGCCCTCCGGTACGCAGGAAAGGTCCTCGGAAGGGGCCCTAACGAGGGTCTCAACTTGGTCTTCTCGCCGTCTTCGATCCATGTGGTGGTCAGCCTCATCGCCTCCGGGTCCAAGGGACCCACCCTGGACCAGGCCCTCGCGCTGCTCAAGTCTGAGAAGAAGGATGAGCTCGTTGCCCTGGCTACCCAGGTCGTCGGGATCATCCTCTCTGACGGGTCCGCCTCCGGCGGGCCCCGCCTGTCGTTCGTGAACGGCGTGTGGGTGGACGGGTCGCTGAAACTGAAAGATCCCTTCCGGGAGACGGTCAGTTCAGCGTACAAGGCGGTGGCCCGGGAGGTGGATTTCCAGTCAAAGGTATTGAGTTCTTCTTCTAATCTGAATGCTCGTATCATTTGGATCTGCTTGAAATGGTGGTCTCTCACTGATTGATTGTCCCTACACTCCTGTAAAGTGGATGCAAATTAAGTGCTAAGAACAGTGATTGTCTACTTTTCTTTAGCAAATTTTCTACTCATTTACTTTGATTCAGGGGCGGATTGGGTGGGTGGAGAGGTAAGAACAGTGATGGTCAAAAGTTTTGTTATTTATATATCTAGAAAAGCAAATAAGAATTTCGATGTGAAATCACATATTCATTTGTGTTTCTCTCTCTTTTCATCTTAGTAGGCTAAGTTCTTACTTCTTACATCTCAGCTCCTTGTCTTAAACTGATCTGGTTCAGCTTGGGTTCTAATAAATATGTTCTGTTTGGGTAATTAGCATCAGTATTGGCTCATTTGTAACATACACTCGCTTGTGGATTACAGCAAACTTCATTACTTTTGGTTGCATTATTGATTGAATAAAGTGGGATAAGCCTATGCTTAAATTTAAAAAGCAGCAAATTTTAGCTATCTGCATTTGATTGTGCACAACAAAATCTCAAGACATTTCAATTAAAATTACTATAAAGAGGGCACATTCATTAATTTATTAATTATAAATAAATAAAATATCATCTACTATTCTTGTTTGTATTGTTCACATAATCCACAAGAGCGAGGCTGCTTTATGTCTTAATACATAAAGTCTGCCTTTAGATCAGCCAATAGTGTTTTTAATGTGGATTAGAAAATTCATATGACCTGAGACACTCTGAATTTGAGTCCTCAAGCCTTAAACAAAGAGAATAATGATTAAGGTCTCTAGTATGCTATTGGTTAGGATCCCTTATGTTATGACATATGCTACAATCAACCAGCCAATGAGGAGTTAGTTTTTTTTTTGGTGAAAGGTTCACCTTTTCTTTGTTGTCTCTTTTTTCCTTTTACAACTTAGAAATCGTCCTGATCTGTTTCTGGTTTCCTTTTAGCTCACGTAGGTCCGCCACTGCTATATGTGCATGTGTTTTGGCCTGTTTTAAATGTGAATTGATGCATATTCATGGCGTGAATTAATTTTCTTGAATCCTTCCTGAAAGAAATGCTAGTATTTGTGTCCAACATCATCAACGGAAGAACCAGGATGATTGTCAAATTTAATGCAGATCTGTAGCAAGAATCAAATAATGTTTTAGAATCAGACAAGCAAAATCTGTTTGTCTCACGGTATTTGCCATTTTATGATTAATGCTTTGGCTGGTTACATGATTTAAGTGAAACCAGGTTGAAATTTGTAAAGCAGCTGGTAGTCCGTGCATGCTTTTTTCTGGTTTTTTATGAGGAGGCTTGAGTTTTGTTTTTCAAAAAATTTGCACCTATGGACCGTGTCATATATAAGTTATTTTTTTCATTTGTTTTTTAAAGCCTAAAGTATTTGCTTAAGCTTTTCCTGAAGTAATGATTCCATCTTGAATGATAATTTTTCTCTTTGATGATTGTAAGGTTATATTACGTTTTGAATCTTGACTCATCATCCATAAAGGTATTACTTCATAAATTTATAACATTTGGTGCTTGTAACCATGTATTACATGTAGTCTGTAGTAGACATTTTTTCTCACTTATAAAGTAAATTGGACCCAGCTGAATGAGGATGTGTATGGAATAACCGAGAAAGATAAGATTAGATATGAGTATATACGTGAGAACTTAGGGGTAGTACATTTAGGGGAGAAGCTTAAGAGAGTGTAGGTTGTGTAGGCATGGGCATGTATAAAGAAGAAGGGTTGTATGTAAATAATACCAAAAGAGGGAGAGGCAGGCCTAAAAGAACTTGGATGGTATTAATAGTGAAGGATATGAGTATGCTATCTTTTATAAAAAAGTTGGCACAAAACAAACTAGAATAAAGGCGTAAGATCCATGTTGCCTACCCTAAATTGTTGGGAAAAGGCGATACATGACATGACATTAAATTAGACTCCTAGCATGATTTGCAAAGGATTCTAGAAAAACTTGGTTCATTTCAAGTAATATTATGATTGTTACACATATCTTGTCTAGTGAATCATATTCTGAATCAATACATGACAAACAGGCCCTAGAGAACTTGATGGACTTGTCAATAATAGAGATTGATAATAAAATTATTGACTTTCAAAGGGCTTGCGATAGTGATGCTAGGTGATCTCAGATTTTGTGTCTGTGATGCCTCATAAAATGAGGTCATATTCAGGTTAATTAACTGGGAAATATCGTTTTCACTCGTTTTCCTCAGTCTCACAGCAGCCTAGCATATGTCCTCTACTTGAAAGTTGTAGAGTTTCAAACTATCAAAAAAGAAAAAAATCTTCACTTTTCCTTTTAATCAAACTATATTCTGAAGATTGATTATCTAAAAACGGCATGTATAAGTAATTTTTATTCCTAAAAGTCTGGTTCTGCCTATTAGATCTTTTATATCAATGGTCAAGAAGAAGTTGATTGTATTAATAAGATGAAGTGGATAAATGCAGAGCCTTTCATGATTTTTATTCCGTCTCATTAATGATGCATTATTTATATTTTTCCATTCTTATGGTTCAATAACTATATCAATAGACTTCTGATGATGCTCATGTTGTCTACATGTTTGATTGCTTGCTTGCTAATCACCATATTACTACTATTGTTTTGCTTCTGAAAGGCTCTTGAAGTGATGAATGAAGTGAACTCATGGGCCGCGGAAGAGACTGGTGGTCTAATTAAAGAGCTACTTCCTCATGGCTCTATTGATCACTCTACTAGACTTATTTTAGCTAATGCCTTGTATTTTAAAGGAGCTTGGAAAGATAAGTTTGATATCTCGAAAACCAAAGAGTATGACTTCCATCTTCTTGATGGAACTACTGTTCAAGTGCCCTTCATGACGAGCAAGAAGAAACAGTTTCTAAGTGCTTTTGATGGATTTAAAGTTCTGACACTTGCTTACTTAAGAGGCGAGGACAGGAGACAATTTTCTATGTACATTTTTCTACCAGATGCAAAGGATGCACTTCATGCCGTGGTGGAGCAGATGGGCGCTGAACCCGGGTTCTTAGATCGCCATATTCCCCTTCAAGAAATTGAAGTTGGTGACCTCAGGATTCCTAGGTTCAAGATTACATATGGATGTGAAGCTTCAAATGATATGAAGGACATGGGACTTGTACTACCATTTACAGGAGGGGATCTTACTGAGATGGTTGACTCGCCAATGAGCCAAAACCTCCACGTTTCAAGCATTTACCACAAATCCTTCATTGAAGTAAATGAAGAAGGAACTGAAGCGGCTGCTTCCTCTGCTGCTGTCATAAAGCTGCGATCTGTGCTTGTAGCTGGTCCCATTGACTTCGTTGCAGATCACCCATTTGTGTTTTTGATTAGAGAAGACATGACTGGGGTAGTTCTATTTGTTGGGCAAGTTGTCAACCCCCTTCAGCCCAGTTAAATCAGCTGCGGCCTACTGTCATATTTGTGTGTGTCCTGTGGCGATGTACTTTCAAATGTGATAGATTTTACGAATGTATCCACTACGGAAAATAATGAGCATAAAAATAGGTTCCGTTTAATGTCTAACTATGATTCGATACCATGGTTCCTCCCTTGCCAGATTAGCATATCTAGGCATGTTTGTATGAGAAAGTAAATTAGTTTCCTTGAACCCTCGTTGTGAGGAGGGTATAACTTTTTATATGACATTTTACATTATTGATGGAAGAAACATTTTTATGAAAACCTTAAGTGGTACCCTAATGTGCCACCGGAAGTGGTACTCAAATGTGCCCCCAATCGGTGCATGGTTTACCACCCTTTCAATTAGTACATGGTCCTCATCGAGTCTCGTGAAGAATCCGGCCGGCTGGTCAAGGATCTACTAGGGCAAAATTTGTGATAATTGAGGCAATATTTGCACCTGCATTTCCGTTTTAATCACTCGATACAAGTTCAATGCATCCAAATACTGCACAGGTCTCAATTCATGACAAATAGCAAAATTGACCAGCATGAAAGAAAATCTACCGGGGGTAGTTATTTTTATGTTGGTAACTCCTTAGTAGCTTGCCATAGCAACATGTAAACGTTCATCTCCCTATCCATTGTTATATTATCGCCGGTCATTGTTGTACTCAATTAGTATAAATGAAGCAAACGATTATGGATTATGGAATCCAAGAAGAAATGATAAGTATATACTACGACAATACTAGTGAAATAAATATTTCCATAAATCCAATTCAACATTCACGCATAAAACTGCACTCAATTGCGTCTCAACAGAGACCAACTTGATGAAATTATGACCAAACCATTGGACTCTTTTCGGTTCTCAAATCTCCATACATCCCTACTTTTGGTCAAATGCCTTTTTTTTTCTCCTCTCAGTTTTTCCTTTTTCTACACCTCATTAACTTTATATCTATACTTTTTTTTTCTTCTGCTCATTTCTTTTTCCCTTGTCTTTTTTTCTTTTTAAAAGAGGAGATAGTTCTTACTTTCTCCACTTATGGCCAATTGGGTCTTTATTTTCTCATCCAATTATTTCTTGAATATATATATATATATATATATATATATATATATATATATATATATATATTCAAGAAATAATTGGATGACAAATAATTGGGAGATCTTTTTAAACTTTAAATGATATTAACTATTTGTGCACATTATTAATTGCACCGAAGCTCATCACGAATGTCTATTTAGTTGTTTTAAAGAAATAAGTATTAATTTACTAAGTCTATAATAATGTATCAAACGCACTAAACGACGAACGAATCGGACCAATTTTTAATTAGTTATATCATTTTAATCAATTAAAATTGAAGTTCATTAAGAATGTGCACAAATCATTATATCATTTAATGTTTAAAGAGACCTCTTAATCATTTATTACGTTCGTTATTACGAATAAAATGAAGAAAGTGATACCACAATTTGACCGTTCTTCCTTAACTTATATAATTTTATTTACTTAACTAGTTTTACAATAAAGCACCGAAGCTCGTCATGAATGTTTATTTAGTTGTATTAAAGAAATACGTACTAATTTACTAAGTTCGTAAGAATGAATAAAATGCACTAAATGACGAACAAATTGAACCACTTTTAGTCTAGTTATATCCTTTTAATCGATTAAAACTGAAGTTCGTTCAAAATATGTATAAATCGTTAATTGGCGTGGGTTTGGTTTTCTAAATTCAACCTGAATAGATTTGAATTAGGTTTAGGATTTATGTGTGATCCAACTCAACCCAATTAAAATTATCAAATATAGTTTTATATTTTCATTTTGAAATTAACCCAATAAAATTTTATTATGTAAGTAATTTTTTTACAAAGCTAAAAAAAATTATGTTTTATAAAATTTAAAATTCTAAATTAGTAATTCAGGTTGGGCTTGCATTAAACCTATTTAGGTTGTGATCAGGCTTAATTAATTGGCTTATTTATAAGGCTGAGTTGCGATTACAATTTCTTAAATGGTATTGGGTTTACCAAAACCTGATGACATCCACAATTAAGTCATTTCATTTAATTAAATATGTAAAACATGTCACACAATTGTACTCAATATTATTCTTTTAGTTTGCTTAATGCCTAAAATGTATATGGAAAAAGTTTATATGCGCCCGGGCTCTATGGGCCATCGGATTTATATCCGGCGGCCCATAATATTCATAGGTTTAAACCCATGAGTATTACCATAAAAATTATGAGCCACCGGATGTAAATCCAACGGCCCATGGAGCCTAGGCTCATGTAAGCATATATGAGCCCGGGCTTATATAAACAGGACTCAATATAATATATTGGGTTGTGTCGGGTTCGGGTCTTACCATACCCCGACTCGAGAGACAACCCTTTGAGGAAGGTTTGTGGTTGTTGTAGTTTATTTATATGTGATCAAGTAAAAATGTTACTTATATAAGTAATCAACTGAAATTATATATAAATTTATAATTTACTTTTTATTTAGATAATTATATTGGCTCTCAAAATTTTTTACAAGTTAATAAATAAAACTTAATAATTATTTAAACTTTTTTTTGTATATATTTTCATAATCAGGTTATTTTTTAAGTTTCTAAATATTTGAATTGGGTCATGTTTAGGTATGCATGGATTATGACAACAAGTTACTATTTCTAAAATGGAAACATATTTGGGTTTTAGATAACCCAACTCAAGCTTGATGACCCAACTTTCTAACTAATGTTGAGTGTTGATAACAATGCCTCTGATTTAGTGTCATATACATTTCAATTTTATTGCACCATTTAAGGAAACGAACATCATGTCATAGGTGAACTAGGCCCAACCCAAGCCTAATGGGCCTAGGTTAATTCGGTTTTCTAAATTCAACTTCAATAGTCATTCAAATTGGGTTTATGATTTATGTGTGATCCAACTCAACCCAATTAAAGTTATCAAATATAGTTTTATATTTTCATTTTGAAATTAACCCATTAAATTTTTATTATGAAAGTAATTTTTTTACAAAGATAAAAAATATGTTTCATAAAATTTAAAATTCTAAACCATTAATTTTTCATTTAAATTTTAAATAATTTACTTTAGTAATTCAGGTCGAGTTCACACTATGCCTATTTAGGTCGGGATCAAGCTTAATTAATTAGCCTATTAAGCAGGTAGAGTTGGAGTTACTATTTCTTAAATGGTACCAGGTTTACTAAAATATAATGGCATCCAAAACTAGGTCATTTCATTTAAATATATAAAACACCACATAATTGCACCCATTCTTTTAATTCTCTTAACCCAAAATGATCTATATATATACATATACGGAGGAAAGTGTTGTGTAACTCTCATCTTTGATCGGTTCAATATTTGTGTCTAATTAATATTGTTAGTAGCATAAAATTAATGTGCACACAACATTTGTAAATTAAATATTTGTTTTGACTGAAACTAATATATTATTAAAATATAAATTTTACAGAAAAATAAAAAATATTTCTTCAACATTAACTATTATAATTTTACATGTCTTTTTGTTATTTTTTCTTAATTTTAAGTTCAGATTAATTTTATATATTAAATATATTACCGGCATTTTTCCAACAAATGCCTCTAAAGTATTTATTATTGTTTAGGAAATAGTGTTGCTTAAATTACTTAGCAGTGCTTTACTATGAAGTGCTGCTAATTGTTTTATATTAGCAGCACTTTATGGTAAAGTGTCGCTGATGATTGCAGATAAGCAGTGCTTTTACATAAAAGGGTCGCTAATAATATTTCTTTAGCGGCACTTTCACACAACAAATTGGACCATTTTTAGTCTAGTTATATCATTTTCATCGATTAAAACCGAACTTTGTTTAGAATGTGCATAAATCATTATACCATTTAAAGATTAAAGAGACCTCCCAATCGTTTGTTACGTTCGAAATTATGAATCAACTTGAGAGAGTGATGCCACAATTTGGTCATTCTTCCTTTACTTATATGATTTCATTTGCTTAACTAGTTTTAGAATAAAGCACCCAAGCTCATCACGAATGTATATTTAGTTGTTTTAAATAGATAAGTACTCATTTACTAAGTTCGTAATAATAAATCAAATATACAAAACAACAAACGAATTGGACCAGTTTTTGTCTAGTTATAACATTTTAATAGATTAAAATCGAAGATCGTTAAGAATGTGCATAAATCATTATATTGATTAAAGTTTAGATAGACCTCTGAATCATTAGTTATGTTTATTATTACGAATAAAATGGAAAAAGTGATACCACAATTTGACTATTTTTTCTTAACAAGTGTGACTTAATTCACTTAACTAGTTTTAGAATAAAGTACCTAAACTCGTCACAAATGTATATTTAGTTATTTTAAATAAATATATTCTCATTTACTAAATTCGTAAGAATGAATCAAACACAATAAATGACGAACCAATTGGATCACATTTGGTCTAGTTATATCATTTTTATCAATTAAAATTAAAGTTCGATGCTCTCTCTCTCTTCAACGCACATGCACGAGAGAGGGGGAGAGAGAGCACACACGCACAAGAGAGTGAGAGTTAGGGTTGACTCTCTCTCGTGTGTGCATGCTCTATCTCTACCCTCTCTCTCTTGAGCACGCGTGCTCTCCCTCTCCCCTCTATCTCTTGAGCTTGCATGCTTACTTTCTCCCCACTCTCTCTCTTGAGCATGAGTGCTCTTGCTATCTCTCTCTTTGATAGGGGGGAGGGAGAGAGAGAGAGGAGAGGGTGTAAAACCCCAATTCTTGGTAAATTTTTTTTTTTCTTTTTGCTTGTGTGTGTGTTTGATTAGTTGCCTGATTTACTTTCAAACCCTATGATTGTTTTGTGTGTTAACCTGTTAGGCTAGTGGTCTAACCTTTATGTGAAGGGGGTAGGCCACTTCGGGTTCAAGAATTTAGGGGTCCAACCTTGGTTGGAAGTCCTAAACTTAGGAGTTGGAAACCTTAAAAGAATTAGTTTATTATAATTTAAGGGAGAATCTTAGAGGGGAGGACACCCTAGAGTTGGATGAGGGGCAGCCCTAGTTTCAAGGGGGCAACTCCTAGAAACTAGGGGGAAGCTTTATAAAAGAAAAGAGAGCGGGAGCGGACTTCTCTTTGTTTGCATGGTTTGGCCTCCCTCTTCTCTCATCTCTTCCCTCTTCTTCATTCTCTCAGCAAGGAACTCCTTAACTAGCAGCTTTAGAGGGCACAAAGTAGTCATCTTTGGATTGAATTCAAGACCTAGAAGCATAGGAGCAAGGGCTAGGAGCTTTGGGGACAAATTAATATATATATATAACTTTTCATTTTTGTGTTTTATTAATTTATTTTGTCTACCAACTAAGCACGCTTGTCCCACTTACGTCATCTCACGGGTTTTAGACCCGTTTACCCACTTCCAACATCATGTATCCTTTTTTAACTCTCTTACTATGAAGAGTGCACGTGCAAAAAGTACGTGAAAACTTTTATGGTAAAAAATAATATACAACATTTTTGTTGTATAAATATAACATAGTTTACCACATAAAATGTATTACAGGTTTGATAAATTCGATGTATCTTTGAATTAAATTAAATTTATAGAACACAATGCCATAACTTTTATCTATATTTGGTATAATAAAAAGTGTTATATAGAAAATGTTTTAAATAGAAGATTTAAACTGAATGTTATTTACTTTTTGTGTTACTATTCTAACGATGTTTGAACTATTAGCCGGTCCCACCAAAGCAATAAATAAAATTTTAAGCTAAGAGTGCATAAAAAATATATGCCTTAAATATAAGTGATTATATATCTATTGTACAAGTAAAATCTATAGTTCATTACTTTGACAATATTTTTTTTACTGTTTTTATTTTCTAACAACGTAGTGTCCCTTAACATAAAAAAATGACAGTAGTCATTTTATGGACATGGTTTTTAATTCATTTAAAATGAAAGACAATGCATAAGTTAAGATGTAAACGTTTTTTTCCTTGGAGAATAGGTAAATTAAATTCAATACATTGAAGTTTTTTTTCATAGTTAGTGTTTTCCAACTAAATATATATTGTATAAAAGAATAATCATTCCAACATATTGGCCAAACATCAAAGTTATCATAGTGGCAAAATCTATATGGTTTTCTAAAGAACACATATATGTTACATTGGTTATTATGCATAATGAGGTTATTTTAAAACAAAGTTAGAAATTACGTAGGTCGATCATAAATCATAACAATCTCATAGTTTACAGTCTAGTTTGTCCAAATTAGTTAAAAGAGATGTATAGAATAAGCCAATAGTTTATAAAAATAAGATAACAATCACAAGTTAAATAGTAAAAATAAACAAAGTACAATTTATTTTGTTGTAGAAACATTATCATCTTCATGTTCAATTGTACTTAGAAATAAAAACCAAACAAAGATCAAAGTTAAGAATAACCTCAACATAGATTGATAAATAAATTTGGTGCCTGTAATCGAGACATAACATAATATATAATAATTTTCTAATCTATTTTTAAGACAAACAAATGATTTTCAAATAATTTAATCTATAATTACTTTGCATCCACGCTTATTGGACACCTTCATAATGTAACAAAAACATATATTAACTTTTCCTAATGCCTTGTATACATACGAATTAAGTACATTATTAAACAATATAAAATATCATAAATGTTACCTTTAAATTATGCATTACATCGGTTGAGTGTCCACACATCTCTTTTCCTTGTGCATCAAAAATAATTATCCACATGTTACCAGTATTATCTCCTATATTTGGTCAGAAATAAAATCTATATATGAATAATAATAACAAAATAGTTACGACCACCATGAAATGATTTTAAATAAACGAAGTTAAATATAAAATATACCTATGGACTTTCACTATTGGAGTAACATGACATTTATCACACACATCAACATTATGATGATTGCTAACTTTTTTGTTACATTTTGAGTATGCAATGAACCAAATATCTTGATCCAAACTTATCTTTAAAATCCATGCATCAACGACATAAAATTCAAGCTGAAGAAGAACATGAATGTAAAGTTAAAAATATTACAAATATTTTTCTCTTTCTTTGTCTATATAAATATGTATATATGTATATATACATATATAATGAAAAAATCCAAATTATATATACATGATCAAAAGAGCAAGTAAAATAACATGAAGAGGGTCTTCTTTAATGTTCACGATATCTATAATTTGTTTCACATGTGTTTTCAAACTATTTCAATACGATATCTCTGTGTCTACCATATTTGAAACTTCTTGCATATTCTTGAAGTACCAAAAATATTTTTTTAAACAAAAAATAGATAAATTAAACAGTTGATTACAACCAAATATTTGGTATTTTTTTAATGACAATACTATTTTGGAAAAATCTTAACAAGTTTTAAGTTCTACAGCCACTTCAAACCTTGGCTTGATGGTTATTTTGGTCTCAATTAGCAATGATAAGGTTAGTCGCTCTACAAATATAAAAGTGAAATAATATTATACAAAAGAGTTGTTTACACAACAACTGAGATAAGTTAATCCAAATAACTTACCTAACATTTGGCCAAAAAAATAAGGATACCTCAAAATTCTTGGACTCGCACAACTATTAAATAACTAATAGGGTAATCACCATGCAATTCCTCAAGAATTGGTACATCATTTTCCATGATATCTCCCCATAAGCTTATTGAAATTGACATTGTATACCTAGAAGAAAAATGCATAGAAAATAACATATCATAAACTACAAAATAAGGTTGTGAATTTACTTTTTATCAATTAGCTCAAGTGATTGACAATTAACTTGAGTTCCATTATACCTATGTACAATCATTCGATTACCAGTGCTAATTATAACTCAAATACATCTGCAAAAAAAGGACTAAAATATTTACTCAATAAATAGATGTGAAGATTTTACTTTTCAAGTATGTGTTCTTACTTGTTGTTTCTTGTATGTTTTTTTAAACTTGAAGTGTGTCTAAACAAGTTATTCCACAATTTTCATAACTCATTATAGCAAATTCATCTGGTAGAAGAACAATTATTATAGCAAATTCATCTATTGAATACAAGTTATTTGGTAGACACTTCTTTAAATACAACATTCTGTCACTCCATGTGGTACTGTCTTATCCAAAGAAGTTTGATTAAGACTTTTGTTTTTGACTTAGAAGTACCCCTCGACAAAACAACATATACTTGGTCATGTAAAAAAACAGGTTCGGGTAAGTACAAGTCTATATTTTCAATGGTTTGACCTTAAGCTTTATTAATAGTCATTGCAAATGTTAGCATAATCGGAAATTATTTACGTTTAAATCTAAATGAGCACTTTTCATTATCTGATGGGATGAGAGCAATCCTTGGCAAAAAAATATTTCTTCCCTTAAATTCCTCGGTTGCAATTTGAGCATGTATAACATTACAATCAAACTTGATACAAATTAACCTTGTTCCATTACACAAACTATTTCTTGGATCCAGGTTTCATAATAACATGATTGGGCAATTTTGCTTGAGTATCAATTTGTGTGGATAAAAATTATTTGTATCATCAATTTTTGTGTAAAAACTATAGTATGCTACTACATTGCCATTGCACAATGAAAGAATTCTTACATTTATTTGATCAATGTATTCATTCTTAGTTGTCAATATGCACCTCTCTCCCAAGTAACTTGGTTCTAGAACTCTTGTTTCTAAAGATGGAAATATTTATGCAATCAATTTGCAAGTTTCTATTCCAAAATCTTCCGCTTGAATCAACAAATTTGATGGAATTTGAATATAATCGTCTTAACACATGTTTCATCTCCATCGCCATTCCAAAATAAATATCAACAAAATTTTGGATCATTCCTTGCTTGCATATCTTTAGTGATGCAATATCTCAATAGTTTGCCAAATCCTTGAGCGCACCAAACATACATTAACTATCTCTTCTCTTATACCTTTAGGAACCACAGGCAATACTTGTCAAAAAAGTAGGAAAGAACAAAAGAAATAAAAAAAAGAATACACCTCTATTTGGTGTATGTGCAAAAGCACGTAAAATTTGTTCAAATGTTGCTTCGATGTAAAAAATTAAATGAGTTATAAATACATTCTTAAAAATTTGTTAAGCATTGTGTATGTGGATAAAAAAATTTGTATATCACAAATATTATCTATGCAATGCAGCCACATAAAATACAAGTTGTATAGCAAAGTGTAAATAAAAAAAAATTTACTTTTTAAAAAACCCAAGATTAACTAAAGCAATGATGATCTTTATAAATATTTTAAGAAAAGGATATAATTTCACTCGTGTCTTAAAGTTATTCATCAACATATTTAAAAAAAATAGATTTTAGAACGAACTTATGAAAGTCATCATAATAATTGTAACACCCCAGCCCAAGATCCAATCTGGATTGGGGGGTTCAGAAGACAAACTTGGAGTAAATAATTTTTTTACTCTATATACGTATTGGATAACATCTGGGATATTATTCTATCTATAATGTTATTCCAATACGATCATATCTAAATGTAGTTTTACCTAACAACTATTACATCCATCAAGCATCAGAAAATCATATATCAAAATACTTATATATGAATAAATTGTTCAAAAACTGACAAAAATCTCATAAATCATTGGAGTAAAATGGAATCCAATAAATTAGTGGAATCAGACATCTCGCTTTATCACGGAGCAGAGTAAAATACATAAGAGCATATTAGACCATATTAGAGCACATCAGATCATATCAAATATCTAAACATATCAAATTAGATCAGAGCATATCATAATATATCAAATCATAACAACGTATATATCTTAATTAGCATGTGCGTTCATATAATTATGCATTAAATCAAAAGGTTAGAAATAATTACTCCCTTGAGATTTTTGAAAGTAATGACATTGGGAGTTTTTCTTTCTTCAGGGTGTCCTTCCCTTCAGGTCCAAAGACAGTAGGTGGAGCCTCATCTGGCTTCGGCATGTTTCTCTCTTTTTCACCTAAAGGCAATTGGCAGAATCTCCCCTTATCTATACACTTCTCTCATTACGCCCGAAGGTAGTGGATAGAACTTCCTTTTACTAGGGGCATTCCTCTCTCATTTCACCCGTAGGCGACAGGCAAAACCTCCCCTTACCCAGACACACTTTTCACTTTATTGTGCCCGTAGGTGGTGGATAGAACCTCCATTTACCTGGGACATTTCTCACTCTTTGTGACCATGGTAGAAAGACAGAACATCTCCTAACATGGGCATGTTTCTTTCACTTTGTGGCCCGTAGGAGGACAAAGCCTCCCCTTACACTTGTCCACTTCTCTTGGTATGGCTTGATCGTGAAGGACAAAGCCTCCTTTCACTCCAAGCCGTTTTTCTCTCTCTTTGGGCCCAAGGACATCGAATAGAGCCTCTTCATGCCCTGGGCCGTTTTCCCCCTCTAGAGTCACTAACTTGAAGAATAGATGCTTTCATTGTATAGAGTACCCTCGATTCCTTTTATTTTAAATTATTTTTTTATGTTGTTTACTTTGAGAAAATATGAATGTGCAATTCATATATAAAGTCAAAATAGTTTGGTTTGAAATTGAATGGTAGAACCCTATAACACAGAATCAAAAGAAAATATATATTGAAGTGTGTGTTTAATTATATACATAACAATAAAATAAATTATGTATTACAACAAATATAAAATAATACGATGAATATAAGAAAAAATAAAGCAAGTTATGCAGATCAAACATCTTCATCAAAGTATCCTTGATCCATTTGAATTGTGAAATTAGTGTGCTTTGGTTTTCTTCAAGATTAAACATTTTACTGTGCATGTAACCATGCTTAGTGACAATTGAGATATCGAAATGCAATTCATGGCCATCGTAAATATGGTAAAATAATTTAAAAAGTATAGTCATGTAGTCAATGAAAAATTGATACAAAAAATCATTAACAAAATAATAATTATAATAGAACTTACAAATTATCTAGTCAATATTTCTTTAAATAGAATATTTTGGGTCACTTCAAGCAGCAATTTCTTGTATGTAGAATGTGTAAGAAAATTTTTTGTTTTTGACTTAGATGTACCTCTTAACAAAGTAACATATAATTGACCACGGGAAAAAATAAGCACAAGTAAATACAAGCCTACATACTTAATCGTTTGACCTTATGCTTTATTAATGGTCATAAAAAATGTTAATCTTATTAGAAATATTTTACTTTTATAATGAAATGGGCATTTTTTGTTATTAGGTGGCATGAGAGGAATTCTTCACAAGAAAGCACTTTTTACCTAATATTCTATATTTACAATTTGTGCATGTATAATATTTTGTTCGAATTTGATGCAAAGCAACTATGTTCTATTATACAAACTATTTCTCGGATATAGGTCTCACAATAACATAACTAGACAATTTTCTCAAGGACCAATTTATATGGTGGTAAACCATTTGGAGTGTGTTTAAAAACTCATACAGATAGTGATTATTTGTATCATCAACTGCCATATCATAACTATAGTATCTTACTGTATCACCGATACACAAAACAACCCTTGTATTAATTTAATCAACATATCATAACTATAGTATCTTCTAATTTTAAAATCAGTAGCATTAATAAACATATTTTTTGGTACAAGAATATAATCATCTTGAACACAAGGTTCATCCCTATTCCCAATGCAAAGCAAATATGAACAAAAATATGGATTACTCCTAGCACAATATCAACATGTTGCCACATCCTTGAGCTTACCAAAGATGCATAAAACATTTCCACTCTTATTCTGCGAGGTATAACTAGAAACACTTGCAATCAAATAGATCTCGAAATAACCACCTTTCTACCAAAGGGTTTTGAATAATAAAATAGATTTTGAAATGTGCAATCAAAGCCTCAAATGCAAACCTTTTTTTTGTTATAGGAGCCTCATTCCATATAATCAATGTTGTTTCTTCAAATAATTTTTCTAATCCACTTAGCTTTGGAATATTGCATGCACTATTAACTCCAATCTCAATGGGCATGGTTGAAGGTGATATCAGAGATTGCCTAAAAAAATCATAAAGTCTAGGATCAACCAATAAAGTATTGTTGATGCAGTTCCCATGGACATACAAATATTGTTTACAATAAACAAATTGATGTATAATTTTTTATCTTCAAAACATTAATTAATAATATATAGGTTCATAGAAAAGATAGACAAGATCCAATACATATGTACATAGGAACACACATTTCACAAAGACAACAATTTTTATACTACATAATTTGTCATATGGTTAGTGTATTTAATATTTGTGTCAATATGCTCATAGAGATTAATTTAAAAGTTATGTACAAGTTATATTGAACACAATTGTCATATATATAGAACAATGGTGACTTTGTCTACAATGTACAAGCACATGATGAGATACCTACATTGACAAAAAATAAATAAATTAACAAAGTATCAAAAAGGTGAAATTCGTAAAAAAATTAATCTCTCTCTTTCTACCTTCTCTCTCTATCTCTTTCTCTCATGGTAAATTGGACAATAGAACAATGCTTAGGTATAGTGTGCATAGAACAATATATGCAAGAACTATTTAATTCCCATATCATAACATAAATATTTTATTTATATAATAGACAAACACTACAAATTTTAAAGTTAAGAGAAGATAAATGGTAAATTCACATGTCATATTTCAGATTAAAGAAACCACAATAAATCACATGGATATGCAAAATAGTAGATACTATCATGTAGATTAAGGCAATAATTTAAGTAGAAGTACTCGATGCAAGTCTAAATAGAAAATACCATAGAAAAATTGGATTTAGCATAACAATAATATTTTGAAGACATAAATTTGATACAAATGTGAGATCAAATGTTGTGTCCGGATCGGACACAAACGGTACCTAGCTTCACGAAGGGGAAAGGGAAGAAGTTTGGACAAAGGAAGATGAGAAATAATTCTGAATTGCATAAACGTCCAAGGAGGAAGACAACCCCTTTTATAGGAGGCGGCCAGCTAGTCCTCCCCCTAATTAGGGACCAGCTGGTCTGTTACAATCCCCTTAATTACGGACCACCATCTGGTCCGTTACAATCATTAACGGACCGTTACAATCATTAATGGTCCGTTATAATCATTAAGGGTCCGTTACAATAATTAATGGTCTGTTACAATCATTAACTAAATCCCCTTGATTACGCTTTATTACATCACAAAAGGAAATTACCAAAAAGTAAAGTAAGCCATAATATAGTAGGTCCTAAAATGGAAAGTAGTGCATGGTGGGGGAGATGTCTCGTGGTGTACACAACACTCCACCTCGCTTCCGCTTTTGCCTTGTCCTCAAGGCGACCAAGTAGGGTAGCGCTCCATGAACTCATCCTCAAGCATCCAAGTAGCATCCTCAAGAGGTTGACCCTGCCAAGACACGAGTAGCTCAGTGACAATACGGCCCGAACGACGCACCCGTCGTTTATCAAGCACAAAGGCAGGTGTGGGTAAGTCAGGCTCGGGGGGCCCCATCAGTGGTGGAGGCGGGGCACTAGAGACAAGGGTCGGGTCCCCAACAAAACGGCGAAGGCGAGAGACATGGAAGACCGGGTGCACCAACGATCCGGTGGGCAATGCCAAGCGGTAAGCCACGGGTCCGATGCGCTCGATAATGGAATAAGGGCCATGGTAACGTTGAGCCAACTTAGCATTGTCAGCTTGGAATAAGCTGGTCTGACGCTGAGGAATCACTGACACATAAACAAGATCGCCCACATGGAACTCCCGATCAGCATGCTTCTTATCATATACCTGCTTCATACGGTTCTGAGCAGATCCTAAATTGAGTTTAAGCTGTCGGATAACCTCGTCTCGCGTCTGGAGCATATAATCAACCTCAGCTACAGAAGAGCGGTGAGGCACATAGGACAACACGGTAGGAGGAGGGCGCCCATAAACTACCTCAAAGGGAGTGAATCCAGCCCTAGTATGATAGGCCGTGTTATACGACCATTCTGCCCAAGGAAGGAGCTGGAGCCATCGGCGGGGCTGATCCCCAACGAAACAGCGCAAGTACTGTTTTAGGGCTTATTAAGCATGTGAACTAATCAACATGACAATGACTCAAACTTATGCTAAGATGAACTGACCAATTCAACATTATAATGAAACAGATTGGGGCTGAGATGAATAACTCAAGTCAGCCACCTAACATGACAAATTCAGGCTGATACAACCATCAACATTCAACCTAAGGTATATCACAATCCGGGATGAAATTCAGGGACAACAGAGGCTGAATTTTAAAGGCATCTTAAGCTAAAATTCAAAGACAACATAGGCTGAAATTCATAGGCTTCTTAGGTTGAAATTCAAACACTTAATAAACATGAATACATCATGAATTGAGGCTCAAAAATTAGATTATAACCTAAATCAAAGCTGAGAATGAAGTTTTAGATAGGTAATAACACAACCTAAACTAGGGTTGAAATTTAGGTATTCTCTCAGCATGATTATAACATAAACCAAGGCTAAGAATTTAGTATTAATTTAGCCAAAGTAGAGCCTACAATAAGGCTATAATTTAGGGATTTAAATAGGCAAAAGTATAGCCTTAAACTAGGCTGCAAATTAGGGATCTTAATAAGAAAAAGTAGAGCCTAAACTAAGGCTACAAATTAAGGATTTAAATGACAAAAGTATAGCCCAATCTAGGGCCACTAGTCGGGATTAAATAGGCATAAGTATGGCCTAAACTAAGGCCACAAACCAAGGATTAAATTGACCAAAGTAGAGCCTAAACCAAGACTACAAATCAGGGATCTAAATAACAAAAGTATAGCCTAATCTATGGCCACTAGTGAGGGATTAAATAGACAAAAGTATGGCCTAAACTAAGGCCACAAACCATTGATTAAATTAGCCATAGTAGAGCCTAAACCAAGGATTCAAATCAGGGATTTAAATAACAAACGTATGGCCTAAACTAAGGCCACAAACCAAAGATTAAATTCAGCAAAGCTTGTACACAAGTTGATGATGATGTACAAGACTAGAATCAGAATCATTCATGCATAATATAGGGCTAATATACTTGACAAAAATCGGAATCATGTATGCACAATTCAGCCATATATATAAGAGAAAAAATCACTATCATTTAAGACTAATAAAGGCTGATCCATAATATCAAAAAACCCCTAGAACAAGGCTGAACTATGGCTGAATTACATCTACCGAAATCTCATGCTTAAGGGTATAAAAAGATGCACCTACCTATACCAATTTGTCCCCAAAGCTCCTAGCCCTTGCTCCTATGCTTCTAGGTCTTGAATTCAATCCAAAGATGACTACTTTGTGCCCTCTAAAGCTGCTAGTTAAGGAGTTCCTTGCTGAGAGAATGAAGAAGAGGGAAGAGATGAGAGAAGAGGGAGGCCAAACCATGCAAACAAAGAGAAGTCCGCTCCCGCTCTCTTTTCTTTTATAAAGCTTCCCCCTAGTTTCTAGGAGTTGCCCCCTTGAAACTAGGGCTGCCCCTCATCCAACTCTAGGGTGTCCTCCCCTCTAAGATTCTCCCTTAAATTATAATAAACTAATTCTTTTAAGGTTTCCAACTCCTAAGTTTAGGACTTCCAACCAAGGTTGGACCCCTAAATTCTTGAACCCGAAGTGGCCTACCCCCTTCACATAAAGGTTAGACCACTAGCCTAACAGGTTAACACACAAAACAATCATAGGGTTTGAAAGTAAATCAGGCAACTAATCAAACAAACACACAAGCAAAAAGAAAAAAAAAAAATTTACCAAGAATTGGGGTTTTACACCCTCTCCTCTCTCTCTCTCCCTCCCCCCTATCAAAGAGAGAGATAGCAAGAGCACTCATGCTCAAGAGAGAGAGTGGGGAGAAAGTAAGCATGCAAGCTCAAGAGATAGAGGGGAGAGGGAGAGCACGCGTGCTCAAGAGAGAGAGGGTAGAGATAGAGCATGCATACACGAGAGAGAGTCAACCCTAACTCTCACTCTCTTGTGCGTGCGTGCTCTCTCTCCCCCTCTCTCGTGCATGTGCGTTGAAGAGAGAGAGAGCATCGAACTTTAATTTTAATTGATAAAAATGATATAACTAGACCAAATGTGATCCAATTGGTTCGTCATTTATTGTGTTTGATTCATTCTTACGAATTTAGTAAATGAGAATATATTTATTTAAAATAACTAAATATACATTTGTGACGAGTTTAGGTACTTTATTCTAAAACTAGTTAAGTGAATTAAGTCACACTTGTTAAGAAAAAATAGTCAAATTGTGGTATCACTTTTTCCATTTTATTCGTAATAATAAACATAACTAATGATTCAGAGGTCTATCTAAACTTTAATCAATATAATGATTTATGCACATTCTTAACGATCTTCGATTTTAATCTATTAAAATGTTATAACTAGACAAAAACTGGTCCAATTCGTTTGTTGTTTTGTATATTTGATTTATTATTACGAACTTAGTAAATGAGTACTTATCTATTTAAAACAACTAAATATACATTCGTGATGAGCTTGGGTGCTTTATTCTAAAACTAGTTAAGCAAATGAAATCATATAAGTAAAGGAAGAATGACCAAATTGTGGCATCACTCTCTCAAGTTGATTCATAATTTCGAACGTAACAAACGATTGGGAGGTCTCTTTAATCTTTAAATGGTATAATGATTTATGCACATTCTAAACAAAGTTCGGTTTTAATCGATGAAAATGATATAACTAGACTAAAAATGGTCCAATTTGTTGTGTGAAAGTGCCGCTAAAGAAATATTATTAGCGACCCTTTTATGTAAAAGCACTGCTTATCTGCAATCATCAGCGACACTTTACCATAAAGTGCTGCTAATATAAAACAATTAGCAGCACTTCATAGTAAAGCACTGCTAAATAATTTAAGCAACACTATTTCCTAAACAATAATAAATACTTTAGAGGCATTTGTTGGGAAAATGCCGGTAATATATTTAATATATAAAATTAATCTGAACTTAAAATTAAGAAAAAATAACAAAAAGACATGTAAAATTATAATAGTTAATGTTGAAGAAATATTTTTTATTTTTCTGTAAAATTTATATTTTAATAATATATTAGTTTCAGTCAAAACAAATATTTAATTTACAAATGTTGTGTGCACATTAATTTTATGCTACTAACAATATTAATTAGACACAAATATTGAACCGATCAAAGATGAGAGTTACACAACACTTTCCTTCGTATATGTATATATATAGATCATTTTGGGTTAAGAGAATTAAAAAGAATGGGTGCAATTATGTGGTGTTTTATATATTTAAATGAAATGACCTAGTTTTGGATGCCATTATATTTTAGTAAACCTGGTACCATTTAAGAAATAGTAACTCCAACTCTACCTGCTTAATAGGCTAATTAATTAAGCTTGATCCCGACCTAAATAGGCATAGTGTGAACTCGACCTGAATTACTAAAGTAAATTATTTAAAATTTAAATGAAAAATTAATGGTTTAGAATTTTAAATTTTATGAAACATATTTTTTATCTTTGTAAAAAAATTACTTTCATAATAAAAACTTAATGGGTTAATTTCAAAATGAAAATATAAAACTATATTTGATAACTTTAATTGGGTTGAGTTGGATCACACATAAATCATAAACCCAATTTGAATGACTATTGAAGTTGAATTTAGAAAACCGAATTAACCTAGGCCCATTAGGCTTGGGTTGGGCCTAGTTCACCTATGACATGATGTTCGTTTCCTTAAATGGTGCAATAAAATTGAAATGTATATGACACTAAATCAGAGGCATTGTTATCAACACTCAACATTAGTTAGAAAGTTGGGTTATCAAGCTTGAGTTGGGTTATCTAAAACCCAAATATGTTTCCATTTTAGAAATAGTAACTTGTTGTCATAATCCATGCATACCTAAACATGACCCAATTCAAATATTTAGAAACTTAAAAAATAACTTGATTATGAAAATATATACAAAAAAAAGTTTAAATAATTATTAAGTTTTATTTATTAACTTGTAAAAAATTTTGAGAGCCAATATAATTATCTAAATAAAAAGTAAATTATAAATTTATATATAATTTTAGTTGATTACTTATATAAGTAACATTTTTACTTGATCACATATAAATAAACTACAACAACCACAAACCTTCCTCAAAGGGTTGTCTCTCGAGTCGGGGGTATGGTAAGACCCGAACCCGACACAACCCAATATATTATATTGAGTCCTGTTTATATAAGCCCGGGCTCATATATGCTTACATGAGCCTAGGCTCCATGGGCCGTTGGATTTACATCCGGTGGCTCATAATTTTTATGGTAATACTCATGGGTTTAAACCTATGAATATTATGGGCCGCCGGATATAAATCCGATGGCCCATAGAGCCCGGGCGCATATAAACTTTTTCCATATACATTTTAGGCATTAAGCAAACTAAAAGAATAATATTGAGTACAATTGTGTGACATGTTTTACATATTTAATTAAATGAAATGACTTAATTGTGGATGTCATCAGGTTTTGGTAAACCCAATACCATTTAAGAAATTGTAACTGCAACTCAGCCTTATAAATAAGCCAATTAATTAAGCCTGATCACAACCTAAATAGGTTTAATGCAAGCCCAACCTGAATTACTAATTTAGAATTTTAAATTTTATAAAACATAATTTTTTTTAGCTTTGTAAAAAAATTACTTACATAATAAAATTTTATTGGGTTAATTTCAAAATGAAAATATAAAACTATATTTGATAATTTTAATTGGGTTGAGTTGGATCACACATAAATCCTAAACCTAATTCAAATCTATTCAGGTTGAATTTAGAAAACCAAACCCACGCCAATTAACGATTTATACATATTTTGAACGAACTTCAGTTTTAATCGATTAAAAGGATATAACTAGACTAAAAGTGGTTCAATTTGTTCGTCATTTAGTGCATTTTATTCATTCTTACGAACTTAGTAAATTAGTACGTATTTCTTTAATACAACTAAATAAACATTCATGACGAGCTTCGGTGCTTTATTGTAAAACTAGTTAAGTAAATAAAATTATATAAGTTAAGGAAGAACGGTCAAATTGTGGTATCACTTTCTTCATTTTATTCGTAATAACGAACGTAATAAATGATTAAGAGGTCTCTTTAAACATTAAATGATATAATGATTTGTGCACATTCTTAATGAACTTCAATTTTAATTGATTAAAATGATATAACTAATTAAAAATTGGTCCGATTCGTTCGTCGTTTAGTGCGTTTGATACATTATTATAGACTTAGTAAATTAATACTTATTTCTTTAAAACAACTAAATAGACATTCGTGATGAGCTTCGGTGCAATTAATAATGTGCACAAATAGTTAATATCATTTAAAGATTAAAAAGATCTCCCAATTATTTGTCATCCAATTATTTCTTGAATATATATATATATATATATATATATATATATATATATATATATATATATATATATATATATATATATATATATAACTTTTCATTTTTGTGTTTTATTAATTTATTTTGTCTACCAACTAAGCACGCTTGTCCCACTTACGTCATCTCACGGGTTTTAGACCCGTTTACCCACTTCCAACATCATGTATCCTTTTTTAACTCTCTTACTATGAAGAGTGCACGTGCAAAAAGTATGTGAAAACTTTTATGGTAAAAAATAATATACAACATTTTTGTTGTATAAATATAACATAGTTTACCACATAAAATGTATTACAGGTTTGATAAATTCGATGTATCTTTGAATTAAATTAAATTTATAGAACACAATGCCATAACTTTTATCTATATTTGGTATAATAAAAAGTGTTATATAGAAAATGTTTTAAATAGAAGATTTAAACTGAATGTTATTTACTTTTTGTGTTACTATTCTAACGATGTTTGAACTATTAGCCGGTCCCACCAAAGCAATAAATAAAATTTTAAGCTAAGAGTGCATAAAAAATATATGCCTTAAATATAAGTGATTATATCTATTGTACGAGTAAAATCTATAGTTCATTACTTTGACAATATTTTTTTTACTGTTTTTATTTTCTAACAACGTAGTGTCCCTTAACATAAAAAAATGACAGTAGTCATTTTATGGACATGGTTTTTAATTCATTTAAAATGAAAGACAATGCATAAGTTAAGATGTAAACGTTTTTTTCCTTGGAGAATAGGTAAATTAAATTCAATACATTGAAGTTTTTTTTTATAGTTAGTGTTTTCCAACTAAATATATATTGTATAAAAGAATAATCATTCCAACATATTGGCCAAACATCAAAGTTATCATAGTGGCAAAATCTATATGGTTTTCTAAAGAACACATATATGTTACATTGGTTATTATGCATAATGAGGTTATTTTAAAACAAAGTTAGAAATTACGTAGGTCGATCATAAATCATAACAATCTCATAGTTTACAGTCTAGTTTGTCCAAATTAGTTAAAAGAGATGTATAGAATAAGCCAATAGTTTATAAAAATAAGATAACAATCACAAGTTAAATAGTAAAAATAAACAAAGTACAATTTATTTTGTTGTAGAAACATTATCATCTTCATGTTCAATTGTACTTAGAAATAAAAACCAAACAAAGATCAAAGTTAAGAATAACCTCAACATAGATTGATAAATAAATTTGGTGCCTGTAATCGAGACATAACATAATATATAATAATTTTCTAATCTATTTTTAAGACAAATATAAATGATTTTCAAATAATTTAATCTATAATTACTTTGCATCCACGCTTATTGGACACCTTCATAATGTAACAAAAACATATATTAACTTTTCCTAATGCCTTGTATACATACGAATTAAGTACATTATTAAACAATATAAAATATCATAAATGTTACCTTTAAATTATGCATTACATCGGCTGAGTGTCCACACATCTCTTTTGCTTGTGCATCAAAAATAATTATCCACATGTTACCAGTATTATCTCCTATATTTGGTCAGAAATAAAATCTATATATGAATAATAATAACAAAATAGTTACGACCACCATGAAATGATTTTAAATAAACGAAGTTAAATATAAAATATACCTATGGACTTTCACTATTGGAGTAACATGACATTTATCACACACATCAACATTATGATGATTGCTAACTTTTTTGTTACATTTTGAGTATGCAATGAACCAAATATCTTGATCCAAACTTATCTTTAAAATCCATGCATCAACGACATAAAATTCAAGCTGAAGAAGAACATGAATGTACAGTTAAAAATATTACAAATATTTTTCTCTTTCTTTGTCTATATAAATATGTATATATATATATACATATATAATGAAAAAATCCAAATTATATATACATGATCAAAAGAGCAAGTAAAATAACATGAAGAGGGTCTTCTTTAATGTTCACGATATCTATAATTTGTTTCACATGTGTTTTCAAACTATTTCAATACGATATCTCTGTGTCTACCATATTTGAAACTTCTTGCATATTCTTGAAGTACCAAAAATATTTTTTTAAACAAAAAATAGATAAATTAAACAGTTGATTACAACCAAATATTTGGTATTTTTTAATGACAATACTATTTTGGAAAAATCTTAACAAGTTTTAAGTTCTACAGCCACTTCAAACCTTGGCTTGATGGTTATTTTGGTCTCAATTAGCAATGATAAGGTTAGTCGCTCTACAAATATAAAAGTGAAATAATATTATACAAAAGAGTTGTTTACACAACAACTGAGATAAGTTAATCCAAATAACTTACCTAACATTTGGCCAAAAAAATAAGGATACCTCAAAATTCTTGGACTCGCACAACTATTAAATAACTAATAGGGTAATCACCATGCAATTCCTCAAGAATTGGTACATCATTTTCCATGATATCTCCCCATAAGCTTATTGAAATTGACATTGTATACCTAGAAGAAAAATGCATAGAAAATAACATATCATAAACTACAAAATAAGGTTGTGAATTTACTTTTTATCAATTAGCTCAAGTGATTGACAATTAACTTGAGTTCCATTATACCTATGTACAATCATTCGATTACCAGTGCTAATTATAACTCAAATACATCTGCAAAAAAAGGACTAAAATATTTACTCAATAAATAGATGTGAAGATTTTACTTTTCAAGTATGTGTTCTTACTTGTTGTTTCTTGTATGTTTTTTTAAACTTGAAGTGTGTCTAAACAAGTTATTCCACAATTTTCATAACTCATTATAGCAAATTCATCTGGTAGAAGAACAATTATTATAGCAAATTCATCTATTGAATACAAGTTATTTGGTAGACACTTCTTTAAATACAACATTCTGTCACTCCATGTGGTACTGTCTTATCCAAAGAAGTTTGATTAAGACTTTTGTTTTTGACTTAGAAGTACCCCTCGACAAAACAACATATACTTGGTCATGTAAAAAAACAGGTTCGGGTAAGTACAAGTCTATATTTTCAATGGTTTGACCTTAAGCTTTATTAATAGTCATTGCAAATGTTAGCATAATCGGAAATTATTTACGTTTAAATCTAAATGAGCACTTTTCATTATCTGATGGGATGAGAGCAATCCTTGGCAAAAAAATATTTCTTCCCTTAAATTCCTCGGTTGCAATTTGAGCATGTATAACATTACAATCAAACTTGATACAAATTAACCTTGTTCCATTACACAAACTATTTCTTGGATCCAGGTTTCATAATAACATGATTGGGCAATTTTGCTTGAGTATCAATTTGTGTGGATAAAAATTATTTGTATCATCAATTTTTGTGTAAAAACTATAGTATGCTACTACATTGCCATTGCACAATGAAAGAATTCTTACATTTATTTGATCAATGTATTCATTCTTAGTTGTCAATATGCACCTCTCTCCCAAGTAACTTGGTTCTAGAACTCTTGTTTCTAAAGATGGAAATATTTATGCAATCAATTTGCAAGTTTCTATTCCAAAATCTTCCGCTTGAATCAACAAATTTGATGGAATTTGAATATAATCGTCTTAACACATGTTTCATCTCCATCGCCATTCCAAAATAAATATCAACAAAATTTTGGATCATTCCTTGCTTGCATATCTTTAGTGATGCAATATCTCAATAGTTTGCCAAATCCTTGAGCGCACCAAACATACATTAACTATCTCTTCTCTTATACCTTTAGGAACCACAGGCAATACTTGTCAAAAAAGTAGGAAAGAACAAAAGAAATAAAAAAAAGAATACACCTCTATTTGGTGTATGTGCAAAAGCACGTAAAATTTGTTCAAATGTTGCTTCGATGTAAAAAATTAAATGAGTTATAAATACATTCTTAAAAATTTGTTAAGCATTGTGTATGTGGATAAAAAAATTTGTATATCACAAATATTATCTATGCAATGCAGCCACATAAAATACAAGTTGTATAGCAAAGTGTAAATAAAAAAAAAAATTTACTTTTTAAAAAACCCAAGATTAACTAAAGCAATGATGATCTTTATAAATATTTTAAGAAAAGGATATAATTTCACTCGTGTCTTAAAGTTATTCATCAACATATTTAAAAAAAATAGATTTTAGAACGAACTTATGAAAGTCATCATAATAATTGTAACACCCCAGCCCAAGATCCAATCTGGATTGGGGGTTCAGAAAGACAAACTTGGAGTAAATAATTTTTTTACTCTATATACGTATTGGATAACATCTGGGATATTATTCTATCTATAATGTTATTCCAATACGATCATATCTAAATGTAGTTTTACCTAACAACTATTACATCCATCAAGCATCAGAAAATCATATATCAAAATACTTATATATGAATAAATTGTTCAAAAACTGACAAAAATCTCATAAATCATTGGAGTAAAATGGAATCCAATAAATTAGTGGAATCAGACATCTCGCTTTATCACGGAGCAGAGTAAAATACATAAGAGCATATTAGACCATATTAGAGCACATCAGATCATATCAAATATCTAAACATATCAAATTAGATCAGAGCATATCATAATATATCAAATCATAACAACGTATATATCTTAATTAGCATGTGCGTTCATATAATTATGCATTAAATCAAAAGGTTAGAAATAATTACTCCCTTGAGATTTTTGAAAGTAATGACATTGGGAGTTTTTTCTTTCTTCAGGGTGTCCTTCCCTTCAGGTCCAAAGACAGTAGGTGGAGCCTCATCTGGCTTCGGCATGTTTCTCTCTTTTTCACCTAAAGGCAATTGGCAGAATCTCCCCTTATCTATACACTTCTCTCATTACGCCCGAAGGTAGTGGATAGAACTTCCTTTTACTAGGGGCATTCCTCTCTCATTTCACCCGTAGGCGACAGGCAAAACCTCCCCTTACCCAGACACACTTTTCACTTTATTGTGCCCGTAGGTGGTGGATAGAACCTCCATTTACCTGGGACATTTCTCACTCTTTGTGACCATGGTAGAAAGACAGAACATCTCCTAACATGGGCATGTTTCTTTCACTTTGTGGCCCGTAGGAGGACAAAGCCTCCCCTTACACTTGTCCACTTCTCTTGGTATGGCTTGATCGTGAAGGACAAAGCCTCCTTTCACTCCAAGCCGTTTTTCTCTCTCTTTGGGCCCAAGGACATCGAATAGAGCCTCTTCATGCCCTGGGCCGTTTTCCCCTCTAGAGTCACTAACTTGAAGAATAGATGCTTTCATTGTATAGAGTACCCTCGATTCCTTTTATTTTAAATTATTTTTTTATGTTGTTTACTTTGAGAAAATATGAATGTGCAATTCATATATAAAGTCAAAATAGTTTGGTTTGAAATTGAATGGTAGAACCCTATAACACAGAATCAAAAGAAAATATATATTGAAGTGTGTGTTTAATTATATACATAACAATAAAATAAATTATGTATTACAACAAATATAAAATAATACGATGAATATAAGAAAAAATAAAGCAAGTTATGCAGATCAAACATCTTCATCAAAGTATCCTTGATCCATTTGAATTGTGAAATTAGTGTGCTTTGGTTTTCTTCAAGATTAAACATTTTACTGTGCATGTAACCATGCTTAGTGACAATTGAGATATCGAAATGCAATTCATGGCCATCGTAAATATGGTAAAATAATTTAAAAAAGTATAGTCATGTAGTCAATGAAAAATTGATACAAAAAATCATTAACAAAATAATAATTATAATAGAACTTACAAATTATCTAGTCAATATTTCTTTAAATAGAATATTTTGGGTCACTTCAAGCAGCAATTTCTTGTATGTAGAATGTGTAAGAAAATTTTTTGTTTTTGACTTAGATGTACCTCTTAACAAAGTAACATATAATTGACCACGGGAAAAAATAAGCACAAGTAAATACAAGCCTACATACTTAATCGTTTGACCTTATGCTTTATTAATGGTCATAAAAAATGTTAATCTTATTAGAAATATTTTACTTTTATAATGAAATGGGCATTTTTTGTTATTAGGTGGCATGAGAGGAATTCTTCACAAGAAAGCACTTTTTACCTAATATTCTATATTTACAATTTGTGCATGTATAATATTTTGTTCGAATTTGATGCAAAGCAACTATGTTCTATTATACAAACTATTTCTCGGATATAGGTCTCACAATAACATAACTAGACAATTTTCTCAAGGACCAATTTATATGGTGGTAAACCATTTGGAGTGTGTTTAAAAACTCATACAGATAGTGATTATTTGTATCATCAACTGCCATATCATAACTATAGTATCTTACTGTATCACCGATACACAAAACAACCCTTGTATTAATTTAATCAACATATCATAACTATAGTATCTTCTAATTTTAAAATCAGTAGCATTAATAAACATATTTTTTGGTACAAGAATATAATCATCTTGAACACAAGGTTCATCCCTATTCCCAATGCAAAGCAAATATGAACAAAAATATGGATTACTCCTAGCACAATATCAACATGTTGCCACATCCTTGAGCTTACCAAAGATGCATAAAACATTTCCACTCTTATTCTGCGAGGTATAACTAGAAACACTTGCAATCAAATAGATCTCGAAATAACCACCTTTCTACCAAAGGGTTTTGAATAATAAAATAGATTTCGAAATGTGCAATCAAAGCCTCAAATGCAAACCTTTTTTTTGTTATAGGAGCCTCATTCCATATAATCAATGTTGTTTCTTCAAATAATTTTTCTAATCCACTTAGCTTTGGAATATTGCATGCACTATTAACTCCAATCTCAATGGGCATGGTTGAAGGTGATATCAGAGATTGCCTAAAAAAATCATAAAGTCTAGGATCAACCAATAAAGTATTGTTGATGCAGTTCCAATGGACATACAAATATTGTTTACAATAAACAAATTGATGTATAATTTTTTATCTTCAAAACATTAATTAATAATATATAGGTTCATAGAAAAGATAGACAAGATCCAATACATATGTACATAGGAACACACATTTCACAAAGACAACAATTTTTATACTACATAATTTGTCATATGGTTAGTGTATTTAATATTTGTGTCAATATGCTCATAGAGATTAATTTAAAAGTTATGTACAAGTTATATTGAACACAATTGTCATATATATAGAACAATGGTGACTTTGTCTACAATGTACAAGCACATGATGAGATACCTACATTGACAAAAAATAAATAAATTAACAAAGTATCAAAAAGGTGAAATTCGTAAAAAAATTAATCTCTCTCTTTCTACCTTCTCTCTCTATCTCTTTCTCTCATGGTAAATTGGACAATAGAACAATGCTTAGGTATAGTGTGCATAGAACAATATATGCAAGAACTATTTAATTCCCATATCATAACATAAATATTTTATTTATATAATAGACAAACACTACAAATTTTAAAGTTAAGAGAAGATAAATGGTAAATTCACATGTCATATTTCAGATTAAAGAAACCACAATAAATCACATGGATATGCAAAATAGTAGATACTATCATGTAGATTAAGGCAATAATTTAAGTAGAAGTACTCGATGCAAGTCTAAATAGAAAATACCATAGAAAAATTGGATTTAGCATAACAATAATATTTTGAAGACATAAATTTGATACAAATGTGAGATCAAATGTTGTGTCCGGATCGGACACAAACGGTACCTAGCTTCACGAAGGGGAAAGGGAAGAAGTTTGGACAAAGGAAGATGAGAAATAATTCTGAATTGCATAAACGTCCAAGGAGGAAGACAACCCCTTTTATAGGAGGCGGCCAGCTAGTCCTCCCCTAATTAGGGACCAGCTGGTCTGTTACAATCCCCTTAATTACGGACCACCATCTGGTCCGTTACAATCATTAACGGACCGTTACAATCATTAATGGTCCGTTATAATCATTAAGGGTCCGTTACAATAATTAATGGTCTGTTACAATCATTAACTAAATCCCCTTGATTACGCTTTATTACATCACAAAAGGAAATTACCAAAAAGTAAAGTAAGCCATAATATAGTAGGTCCTAAAATGGAAAGTAGTGCATGGTGGGGAGATGTCTCGTGGTGTACACAACACTCCACCTCGCTCGCTTTTGCCTTGTCCTCAAGGCGACCAAGTAGGGTAGCGCTCCATGAACTCATCCTCAAGCATCCAAGTAGCATCCTCAAGAGGTTGACCCTGCCAAGACACGAGTAGCTCAGTGACAATACGGCCCGAACGACGCACCCGTCGTTTATCAAGCACAAAGGCAGGTGTGGGTAAGTCAGGCTCGGGGGGCCCCATCAGTGGTGGAGGCGGGGCACTAGAGACAAGGGTCGGGTCCCCAACAAAACGGCGAAGGCGAGAGACATGGAAGACCGGGTGCACCAACGATCCGGTGGGCAATGCCAAGCGGTAAGCCACGGGTCCGATGCGCTCGATAATGGAATAAGGGCCATGGTAACGTTGAGCCAACTTAGCATTGTCAGCTTGGAATAAGCTGGTCTGACGCTGAGGAATCACTGAGACATAAACAAGATCGCCCACATGGAACTCCCGATCAGCATGCTTCTTATCATATACCTGCTTCATACGGTTCTGAGCAGATCCTAAATTGAGTTTAAGCTGTCGGATAACCTCGTCTCGTGTCTGGAGCATATAATCAACCTCAGCTACAGAAGAGCGGTGAGGCACATAGGACAACACGGTAGGAGGAGGGCGCCCATAAACTACCTCAAAGGGAGTGAATCCAGCCCTAGTATGATAGGCCGTGTTATACGACCATTCTGCCCAAGGAAGGAGCTGGAGCCATCGGCGGGGCTGATCCCCAACGAAACAGCGCAAGTACTGTTTTAGGGCTTATTAAGCATGTGAACTAATCAACATGACAATGACTCAAACTTATGCTAAGATGAACTGACCAATTCAACATTATAATGAAACAGATTGGGGCTGAGATGAATAACTCAAGTCAGCCACCTAACATGACAAATTCAGGCTGATACAACCATCAACATTCAACCTAAGGTATATCACAATCCGGGATGAAATTCAGGGACAACAGAGGCTGAATTTTAAAGGCATCTTAAGCTAAAATTCAAAGACAACATAGGCTGAAATTCATAGGCTTCTTAGGTTGAAATTCAAACACTTAATAAACATGAATACATCATGAATTGAGGCTCAAAAATTAGATTATAACCTAAATCAAAGCTGAGAATGAAGTTTTAGATAGGTAATAACACAACCTAAACTAGGGTTGAAATTTAGGTATTCTCTCAGCATGATTATAACATAAACCAAGGCTAAGAATTTAGTATTAATTTAGCCAAAGTAGAGCCTACAATAAGGCTATAATTTAGGGATTTAAATAGGCAAAAGTATAGCCTTAAACTAGGCTGCAAATTAGGGATCTTAATAAGAAAAAGTAGAGCCTAAACTAAGGCTACAAATTAAGGATTTAAATGACAAAAGTATAGCCCAATCTAGGGCCACTAGTCGGGATTAAATAGGCATAAGTATGGCCTAAACTAAGGCCACAAACCAAGGATTAAATTGACCAAAGTAGAGCCTAAACCAAGACTACAAATCAGGGATCTAAATAACAAAAGTATAGCCTAATCTATGGCCACTAGTGAGGGATTAAATAGACAAAAGTATGGCCTAAACTAAGGCCACAAACCATTGATTAAATTAGCCATAGTAGAGCCTAAACCAAGGATTCAAATCAGGGATTTAAATAACAAACGTATGGCCTAAACTAAGGCCACAAACCAAAGATTAAATTCAGCAAAGCTTGTACACAAGTTGATGATGATGTACAAGACTAGAATCAGAATCATTCATGCATAATATAGGGCTAATATACTTGACAAAAATCGGAATCATGTATGCACAATTCAGCCATATATATAAGAGAAAAATCACTATCATTTAAGACTAATAAAGGCTGATCCATAATATCAAAAAACCCCTAGAACAAGGCTGAACTATGGCTGAATTACATCTACCGAAATCTCATGCTTAAGGGTATAAAAAGATGCACCTACCTATACCAATTTGTCCCCAAAGCTCCTAGCCCTTGCTCCTATGCTTCTAGGTCTTGAATTCAATCCAAAGATGACTACTTTGTGCCCTCTAAAGCTGCTAGTTAAGGAGTTCCTTGCTGAGAGAATGAAGAAGAGGGAAGAGATGAGAGAAGAGGGAGGCCAAACCATGCAAACAAAGAGAAGTCCGCTCCCGCTCTCTTTTCTTTTATAAAGCTTCCCCCTAGTTTCTAGGAGTTGCCCCCTTGAAACTAGGGCTGCCCCTCATCCAACTCTAGGGTGTCCTCCCCTCTAAGATTCTCCCTTAAATTATAATAAACTAATTCTTTTAAGGTTTCCAACTCCTAAGTTTAGGACTTCCAACCAAGGTTGGACCCCTAAATTCTTGAACCCGAAGTGGCCTACCCCCTTCACATAAAGGTTAGACCACTAGCCTAACAGGTTAACACACAAAACAATCATAGGGTTTGAAAGTAAATCAGGCAACTAATCAAACAAACACACAAGCAAAAAGAAAAAAAAAATTTTACCAAGAATTGGGGTTTTACACCCTCTCCTCTCTCTCTCTCCCTCCCCCCTATCAAAGAGAGAGATAGCAAGAGCACTCATGCTCAAGAGAGAGAGTGGGGAGAAAGTAAGCATGCAAGCTCAAGAGATAGAGGGGAGAGGGAGAGCACGCGTGCTCAAGAGAGAGAGGGTAGAGATAGAGCATGCATACACGAGAGAGAGTCAACCCTAACTCTCACTCTCTTGTGCGTGCGTGCTCTCTCTCCCCCTCTCTCGTGCATGTGCGTTGAAGAGAGAGAGAGCATCGAACTTTAATTTTAATTGATAAAAATGATATAACTAGACCAAATGTGATCCAATTGGTTCGTCATTTATTGTGTTTGATTCATTCTTACGAATTTAGTAAATGAGAATATATTTATTTAAAATAACTAAATATACATTTGTGACGAGTTTAGGTACTTTATTCTAAAACTAGTTAAGTGAATTAAGTCACACTTGTTAAGAAAAAATAGTCAAATTGTGGTATCACTTTTTCCATTTTATTCGTAATAATAAACATAACTAATGATTCAGAGGTCTATCTAAACTTTAATCAATATAATGATTTATGCACATTCTTAACGATCTTCGATTTTAATCTATTAAAATGTTATAACTAGACAAAAACTGGTCCAATTCGTTTGTTGTTTTGTATATTTGATTTATTATTACGAACTTAGTAAATGAGTACTTATCTATTTAAAACAACTAAATATACATTCGTGATGAGCTTGGGTGCTTTATTCTAAAACTAGTTAAGCAAATGAAATCATATAAGTAAAGGAAGAATGACCAAATTGTGGCATCACTCTCTCAAGTTGATTCATAATTTCGAACGTAACAAACGATTGGGAGGTCTCTTTAATCTTTAAATGGTATAATGATTTATGCACATTCTAAACAAAGTTCGGTTTTAATCGATGAAAATGATATAACTAGACTAAAAATGGTCCAATTTGTTGTGTGAAAGTGCCGCTAAAGAAATATTATTAGCGACCCTTTTATGTAAAAGCACTGCTTATCTGCAATCATCAGCGACACTTTACCATAAAGTGCTGCTAATATAAAACAATTAGCAGCACTTCATAGTAAAGCACTGCTAAATAATTTAAGCAACACTATTTCCTAAACAATAATAAATACTTTAGAGGCATTTGTTGGGAAAATGCCGGTAATATATTTAATATATAAAATTAATCTGAACTTAAAATTAAGAAAAAATAACAAAAGACATGTAAAATTATAATAGTTAATGTTGAAGAAATATTTTTTATTTTTCTGTAAAATTTATATTTTAATAATATATTAGTTTCAGTCAAAACAAATATTTAATTTACAAATGTTGTGTGCACATTAATTTTATGCTACTAACAATATTAATTAGACACAAATATTGAACCGATCAAAGATGAGAGTTACACAACACTTTCCTTCGTATATGTATATATATAGATCATTTTGGGTTAAGAGAATTAAAAGAATGGGTGCAATTATGTGGTGTTTTATATATTTAAATGAAATGACCTAGTTTTGGATGCCATTATATTTTAGTAAACCTGGTACCATTTAAGAAATAGTAACTCCAACTCTACCTGCTTAATAGGCTAATTAATTAAGCTTGATCCCGACCTAAATAGGCATAGTGTGAACTCGACCTGAATTACTAAAGTAAATTATTTAAAATTTAAATGAAAAATTAATGGTTTAGAATTTTAAATTTTATGAAACATATTTTTTATCTTTGTAAAAAAATTACTTTCATAATAAAAACTTAATGGGTTAATTTCAAAAATGAAAATATAAAACTATATTTGATAACTTTAATTGGGTTGAGTTGGATCACACATAAATCATAAACCCAATTTGAATGACTATTGAAGTTGAATTTAGAAAACCGAATTAACCTAGGCCCATTAGGCTTGGGTTGGGCCTAGTTCACCTATGACATGATGTTCGTTTCCTTAAATGGTGCAATAAAATTGAAATGTATATGACACTAAATCAGAGGCATTGTTATCAACACTCAACATTAGTTAGAAAGTTGGGTTATCAAGCTTGAGTTGGGTTATCTAAAACCCAAATATGTTTCCATTTTAGAAATAGTAACTTGTTGTCATAATCCATGCATACCTAAACATGACCCAATTCAAATATTTAGAAACTTAAAAAATAACTTGATTATGAAAATATATACAAAAAAAAGTTTAAATAATTATTAAGTTTTATTTATTAACTTGTAAAAAATTTTGAGAGCCAATATAATTATCTAAATAAAAAGTAAATTATAAATTTATATATAATTTCAGTTGATTACTTATATAAGTAACATTTTTACTTGATCACATATAAATAAACTACAACAACCACAAACCTTCCTCAAAGGGTTGTCTCTCGAGTCGGGGGTATGGTAAGACCCGAACCCGACACAACCCAATATATTATATTGAGTCCTGTTTATATAAGCCCGGGCTCATATATGCTTACATGAGCCTAGGCTCCATGGGCCGTTGGATTTACATCCGGTGGCTCATAATTTTTATGGTAATACTCATGGGTTTAAACCTATGAATATTATGGGCCGCCGGATATAAATCCGATGGCCCATAGAGCCCGGGCGCATATAAACTTTTTCCATATACATTTTAGGCATTAAGCAAACTAAAAGAATAATATTGAGTACAATTGTGTGACATGTTTTACATATTTAATTAAATGAAATGACTTAATTGTGGATGTCATCAGGTTTTGGTAAACCCAATACCATTTAAGAAATTGTAACTGCAACTCAGCCTTATAAATAAGCCAATTAATTAAGCCTGATCACAACCTAAATAGGTTTAATGCAAGCCCAACCTGAATTACTAATTTAGAATTTTAAATTTTATAAAACATAATTTTTTTTAGCTTTGTAAAAAAATTACTTACATAATAAAATTTTATTGGGTTAATTTCAAAATGAAAATATAAAACTATATTTGATAATTTTAATTGGGTTGAGTTGGATCACACATAAATCCTAAACCTAATTCAAATCTATTCAGGTTGAATTTAGAAAACCAAACCCACGCCAATTAACGATTTATACATATTTTGAACGAACTTCAGTTTTAATCGATTAAAAGGATATAACTAGACTAAAAGTGGTTCAATTTGTTCGTCATTTAGTGCATTTTATTCATTCTTACGAACTTAGTAAATTAGTACGTATTTCTTTAATACAACTAAATAAACATTCATGACGAGCTTCGGTGCTTTATTGTAAAACTAGTTAAGTAAATAAAATTATATAAGTTAAGGAAGAACGGTCAAATTGTGGTATCACTTTCTTCATTTTATTCGTAATAACGAACGTAATAAATGATTAAGAGGTCTCTTTAAACATTAAATGATATAATGATTTGTGCACATTCTTAATGAACTTCAATTTTAATTGATTAAAATGATATAACTAATTAAAAATTGGTCCGATTCGTTCGTCGTTTAGTGCGTTTGATACATTATTATAGACTTAGTAAATTAATACTTATTTCTTTAAAAACAACTAAATAGACATTCGTGATGAGCTTCGGTGCAATTAATAATGTGCACAAATAGTTAATATCATTTAAAGATTAAAAAGATCTCCCAATTATTTGTCATCCAATTATTTCTTGAATATATATATATATATATATATATATATATATATATATATATATATATATATATATATATATATATATATATATATATATATATATATATATATATATATATATATATATATAACTTTTCATTTTTGTGTTTTATTAATTTATTTTGTCTACCAACTAAGCACGCTTGTCCCACTTACGTCATCTCACGGGTTTTAGACCCGTTTACCCACTTCCAACATCATGTATCCTTTTTTAACTCTCTTACTATGAAGAGTGCACGTGCAAAAAGTATGTGAAAACTTTTATGGTAAAAATAATATACAACATTTTTGTTGTATAAATATAACATAGTTTACCACATAAAATGTATTACAGGTTTGATAAATTCGATGTATCTTTGAATTAAATTAAATTTATAGAACACAATGCCATAACTTTTATCTATATTTGGTATAATAAAAAGTGTTATATAGAAAATGTTTTAAATAGAAGATTTAAACTGAATGTTATTTACTTTTTGTGTTACTATTCTAACGATGTTTGAACTATTAGCCGGTCCCACCAAAGCAATAAATAAAATTTTAAGCTAAGAGTGCATAAAAAATATATGCCTTAAATATAAGTGATTATATCTATTGTACGAGTAAAATCTATAGTTCATTACTTTGACAATATTTTTTTACTGTTTTTATTTTCTAACAACGTAGTGTCCCTTAACATAAAAAAATGACAGTAGTCATTTTATGGACATGGTTTTTAATTCATTTAAAATGAAAGACAATGCATAAGTTAAGATGTAAACGTTTTTTTCCTTGGAGAATAGGTAAATTAAATTCAATACATTGAAGTTTTTTTTTATAGTTAGTGTTTTCCAACTAAATATATATTGTATAAAAGAATAATCATTCCAACATATTGGCCAAACATCAAAGTTATCATAGTGGCAAAATCTATATGGTTTTCTAAAGAACACATATATGTTACATTGGTTATTATGCATAATGAGGTTATTTTAAAACAAAGTTAGAAATTACGTAGGTCGATCATAAATCATAACAATCTCATAGTTTACAGTCTAGTTTGTCCAAATTAGTTAAAAGAGATGTATAGAATAAGCCAATAGTTTATAAAAATAAGATAACAATCACAAGTTAAATAGTAAAAATAAACAAAGTACAATTTATTTTGTTGTAGAAACATTATCATCTTCATGTTCAATTGTACTTAGAAATAAAAACCAAACAAAGATCAAAGTTAAGAATAACCTCAACATAGATTGATAAATAAATTTGGTGCCTGTAATCGAGACATAACATAATATATAATAATTTTCTAATCTATTTTTAAGACAAACATAAATGATTTTCAAATAATTTAATCTATAATTACTTTGCATCCACGCTTATTGGACACCTTCATAATGTAACAAAAACATATATTAACTTTTCCTAATGCCTTGTATACATACGAATTAAGTACATTATTAAACAATATAAAATATCATAAATGTTACCTTTAAATTATGCATTACATCGGCTGAGTGTCCACACATCTCTTTTGCTTGTGCATCAAAAATAATTATCCACATGTTACCAGTATTATCTCCTATATTTGGTCAGAAATAAAATCTATATATGAATAATAATAACAAAATAGTTACGACCACCATGAAATGATTTTAAATAAACGAAGTTAAATATAAAATATACCTATGGACTTTCACTATTGGAGTAACATGACATTTATCACACACATCAACATTATGATGATTGCTAACTTTTTTGTTACATTTTGAGTATGCAATGAACCAAATATCTTGATCCAAACTTATCTTTAAAATCCATGCATCAACGACATAAAATTCAAGCTGAAGAAGAACATGAATGTACAGTTAAAAATATTACAAATATTTTTCTCTTTCTTTGTCTATATAAATATGTATATATATATATACATATATAATGAAAAAATCCAAATTATATATACATGATCAAAAGAGCAAGTAAAATAACATGAAGAGGGTCTTCTTTAATGTTCACGATATCTATAATTTGTTTCACATGTGTTTTCAAACTATTTCAATACGATATCTCTGTGTCTACCATATTTGAAACTTCTTGCATATTCTTGAAGTACCAAAAATATTTTTTTAAACAAAAAATAGATAAATTAAACAGTTGATTACAACCAAATATTTGGTATTTTTTTAATGACAATACTATTTTGGAAAAATCTTAACAAGTTTTAAGTTCTACAGCCACTTCAAACCTTGGCTTGATGGTTATTTTGGTCTCAATTAGCAATGATAAGGTTAGTCGCTCTACAAATATAAAAGTGAAATAATATTATACAAAAGAGTTGTTTACACAACAACTGAGATAAGTTAATCCAAATAACTTACCTAACATTTGGCCAAAAAATAAGGATACCTCAAAATTCTTGGACTCGCACAACTATTAAATAACTAATAGGGTAATCACCATGCAATTCCTCAAGAATTGGTACATCATTTTCCATGATATCTCCCCATAAGCTTATTGAAATTGACATTGTATACCTAGAAGAAAAATGCATAGAAAATAACATATCATAAACTACAAAATAAGGTTGTGAATTTACTTTTTATCAATTAGCTCAAGTGATTGACAATTAACTTGAGTTCCATTATACCTATGTACAATCATTCGATTACCAGTGCTAATTATAACTCAAATACATCTGCAAAAAAAGGACTAAAATATTTACTCAATAAATAGATGTGAAGATTTTACTTTTCAAGTATGTGTTCTTACTTGTTGTTTCTTGTATGTTTTTAAACTTGAAGTGTGTCTAAACAAGTTATTCCACAATTTTCATAACTCATTATAGCAAATTCATCTGGTAGAAGAACAATTATTATAGCAAATTCATCTATTGAATACAAGTTATTTGGTAGACACTTCTTTAAATACAACATTCTGTCACTCCATGTGGTACTGTCTTATCCAAAGAAGTTTGATTAAGACTTTTGTTTTTGACTTAGAAGTACCCCTCGACAAAACAACATATACTTGGTCATGTAAAAAAACAGGTTCGGGTAAGTACAAGTCTATATTTTCAATGGTTTGACCTTAAGCTTTATTAATAGTCATTGCAAATGTTAGCATAATCGGAAATTATTTACGTTTAAATCTAAATGAGCACTTTTCATTATCTGATGGGATGAGAGCAATCCTTGGCAAAAAAATATTTCTTCCCTTAAATTCCTCGGTTGCAATTTGAGCATGTATAACATTACAATCAAACTTGATACAAATTAACCTTGTTCCATTACACAAACTATTTCTTGGATCCAGGTTTCATAATAACATGATTGGGCAATTTTGCTTGAGTATCAATTTGTGTGGATAAAAATTATTTGTATCATCAATTTTTGTGTAAAAACTATAGTATGCTACTACATTGCCATTGCACAATGAAAGAATTCTTACATTTATTTGATCAATGTATTCATTCTTAGTTGTCAATATGCACCTCTCTCCCAAGTAACTTGGTTCTAGAACTCTTGTTTCTAAAGATGGAAATATTTATGCAATCAATTTGCAAGTTTCTATTCCAAAATCTTCCGCTTGAATCAACAAATTTGATGGAATTTGAATATAATCGTCTTAACACATGTTTCATCTCCATCGCCATTCCAAAATAAATATCAACAAAATTTTGGATCATTCCTTGCTTGCATATCTTTAGTGATGCAATATCTCAATAGTTTGCCAAATCCTTGAGCGCACCAAACATACATTAACTATCTCTTCTCTTATACCTTTAGGAACCACAGGCAATACTTGTCAAAAAAGTAGGAAAGAACAAAAGAAATAAAAAAAAGAATACACCTCTATTTGGTGTATGTGCAAAAGCACGTAAAATTTGTTCAAATGTTGCTTCGATGTAAAAAATTAAATGAGTTATAAATACATTCTTAAAAATTTGTTAAGCATTGTGTATGTGGATAAAAAAATTTGTATATCACAAATATTATCTATGCAATGCAGCCACATAAAATACAAGTTGTATAGCAAAGTGTAAATAAAAAAAAATTTACTTTTTAAAAAACCCAAGATTAACTAAAGCAATGATGATCTTTATAAATATTTTAAGAAAAGGATATAATTTCACTCGTGTCTTAAAGTTATTCATCAACATATTTAAAAAAAATAGATTTTAGAACGAACTTATGAAAGTCATCATAATAATTGTAACACCCCAGCCCAAGATCCAATCTGGATTGGGGGGTTCAGAAGACAAACTTGGAGTAAATAATTTTTTTACTCTATATACGTATTGGATAACATCTGGGATATTATTCTATCTATAATGTTATTCCAATACGATCATATCTAAATGTAGTTTTACCTAACAACTATTACATCCATCAAGCATCAGAAAATCATATATCAAAATACTTATATATGAATAAATTGTTCAAAAACTGACAAAAATCTCATAAATCATTGGAGTAAAATGGAATCCAATAAATTAGTGGAATCAGACATCTCGCTTTATCACGGAGCAGAGTAAAATACATAAGAGCATATTAGACCATATTAGAGCACATCAGATCATATCAAATATCTAAACATATCAAATTAGATCAGAGCATATCATAATATATCAAATCATAACAACGTATATATCTTAATTAGCATGTGCGTTCATATAATTATGCATTAAATCAAAAGGTTAGAAATAATTACTCCCTTGAGATTTTTGAAAGTAATGACATTGGGAGTTTTTTCTTTCTTCAGGGTGTCCTTCCCTTCAGGTCCAAAGACAGTAGGTGGAGCCTCATCTGGCTTCGGCATGTTTCTCTCTTTTTCACCTAAAGGCAATTGGCAGAATCTCCCCTTATCTATACACTTCTCTCATTACGCCCGAAGGTAGTGGATAGAACTTCCTTTTACTAGGGGCATTCCTCTCTCATTTCACCCGTAGGCGACAGGCAAAACCTCCCCTTACCCAGACACACTTTTCACTTTATTGTGCCCGTAGGTGGTGGATAGAACCTCCATTTACCTGGGACATTTCTCACTCTTTGTGACCATGGTAGAAAGACAGAACATCTCCTAACATGGGCATGTTTCTTTCACTTTGTGGCCCGTAGGAGGACAAAGCCTCCCCTTACACTTGTCCACTTCTCTTGGTATGGCTTGATCGTGAAGGACAAAGCCTCCTTTCACTCCAAGCCGTTTTTCTCTCTCTTTGGGCCCAAGGACATCGAATAGAGCCTCTTCATGCCCTGGGCCGTTTTCCCCCTCTAGAGTCACTAACTTGAAGAATAGATGCTTTCATTGTATAGAGTACCCTCGATTCCTTTTATTTTAAATTATTTTTTTATGTTGTTTACTTTGAGAAAATATGAATGTGCAATTCATATATAAAGTCAAAATAGTTTGGTTTGAAATTGAATGGTAGAACCCTATAACACAGAATCAAAAGAAAATATATATTGAAGTGTGTGTTTAATTATATACATAACAATAAAATAAATTATGTATTACAACAAATATAAAATAATACGATGAATATAAGAAAAAATAAAGCAAGTTATGCAGATCAAACATCTTCATCAAAGTATCCTTGATCCATTTGAATTGTGAAATTAGTGTGCTTTGGTTTTCTTCAAGATTAAACATTTTACTGTGCATGTAACCATGCTTAGTGACAATTGAGATATCGAAATGCAATTCATGGCCATCGTAAATATGGTAAAATAATTTAAAAAAGTATAGTCATGTAGTCAATGAAAAATTGATACAAAAAATCATTAACAAAATAATAATTATAATAGAACTTACAAATTATCTAGTCAATATTTCTTTAAATAGAATATTTTGGGTCACTTCAAGCAGCAATTTCTTGTATGTAGAATGTGTAAGAAAATTTTTTGTTTTTGACTTAGATGTACCTCTTAACAAAGTAACATATAATTGACCACGGGAAAAAATAAGCACAAGTAAATACAAGCCTACATACTTAATCGTTTGACCTTATGCTTTATTAATGGTCATAAAAAATGTTAATCTTATTAGAAATATTTTACTTTTATAATGAAATGGGCATTTTTTGTTATTAGGTGGCATGAGAGGAATTCTTCACAAGAAAGCACTTTTTACCTAATATTCTATATTTACAATTTGTGCATGTATAATATTTTGTTCGAATTTGATGCAAAGCAACTATGTTCTATTATACAAACTATTTCTCGGATATAGGTCTCACAATAACATAACTAGACAATTTTCTCAAGGACCAATTTATATGGTGGTAAACCATTTGGAGTGTGTTTAAAAACTCATACAGATAGTGATTATTTGTATCATCAACTGCCATATCATAACTATAGTATCTTACTGTATCACCGATACACAAAACAACCCTTGTATTAATTTAATCAACATATCATAACTATAGTATCTTCTAATTTTAAAATCAGTAGCATTAATAAACATATTTTTTGGTACAAGAATATAATCATCTTGAACACAAGGTTCATCCCTATTCCCAATGCAAAGCAAATATGAACAAAAATATGGATTACTCCTAGCACAATATCAACATGTTGCCACATCCTTGAGCTTACCAAAGATGCATAAAACATTTCCACTCTTATTCTGCGAGGTATAACTAGAAACACTTGCAATCAAATAGATCTCGAAATAACCACCTTTCTACCAAAGGGTTTTGAATAATAAAATAGATTTCGAAATGTGCAATCAAAGCCTCAAATGCAAACCTTTTTTTTGTTATAGGAGCCTCATTCCATATAATCAATGTTGTTTCTTCAAATAATTTTTCTAATCCACTTAGCTTTGGAATATTGCATGCACTATTAACTCCAATCTCAATGGGCATGGTTGAAGGTGATATCAGAGATTGCCTAAAAAAATCATAAAGTCTAGGATCAACCAATAAAGTATTGTTGATGCAGTTCCAATGGACATACAAATATTGTTTACAATAAACAAATTGATGTATAATTTTTTATCTTCAAAACATTAATTAATAATATATAGGTTCATAGAAAAGATAGACAAGATCCAATACATATGTACATAGGAACACACATTTCACAAAGACAACAATTTTTATACTACATAATTTGTCATATGGTTAGTGTATTTAATATTTGTGTCAATATGCTCATAGAGATTAATTTAAAAGTTATGTACAAGTTATATTGAACACAATTGTCATATATATAGAACAATGGTGACTTTGTCTACAATGTACAAGCACATGATGAGATACCTACATTGACAAAAAATAAATAAATTAACAAAGTATCAAAAAGGTGAAATTCGTAAAAAAATTAATCTCTCTCTTTCTACCTTCTCTCTCTATCTCTTTCTCTCATGGTAAATTGGACAATAGAACAATGCTTAGGTATAGTGTGCATAGAACAATATATGCAAGAACTATTTAATTCCCATATCATAACATAAATATTTTATTTATATAATAGACAAACACTACAAATTTTAAAGTTAAGAGAAGATAAATGGTAAATTCACATGTCATATTTCAGATTAAAGAAACCACAATAAATCACATGGATATGCAAAATAGTAGATACTATCATGTAGATTAAGGCAATAATTTAAGTAGAAGTACTCGATGCAAGTCTAAATAGAAAATACCATAGAAAAATTGGATTTAGCATAACAATAATATTTTGAAGACATAAATTTGATACAAATGTGAGATCAAATGTTGTGTCCGGATCGGACACAAACGGTACCTAGCTTCACGAAGGGGAAAGGGAAGAAGTTTGGACAAAGGAAGATGAGAAATAATTCTGAATTGCATAAACGTCCAAGGAGGAAGACAACCCCTTTTATAGGAGGCGGCCAGCTAGTCCTCCCCCTAATTAGGGACCAGCTGGTCTGTTACAATCCCCTTAATTACGGACCACCATCTGGTCCGTTACAATCATTAACGGACCGTTACAATCATTAATGGTCCGTTATAATCATTAAGGGTCCGTTACAATAATTAATGGTCTGTTACAATCATTAACTAAATCCCCTTGATTACGCTTTATTACATCACAAAAGGAAATTACCAAAAAGTAAAGTAAGCCATAATATAGTAGGTCCTAAAATGGAAAGTAGTGCATGGTGGGGAAGATGTCTCGTGGTGTACACAACACTCCACCTCGCTTCCGCTTTTGCCTTGTCCTCAAGGCGACCAAGTAGGGTAGCGCTCCATGAACTCATCCTCAAGCATCCAAGTAGCATCCTCAAGAGGTTGACCCTGCCAAGACACGAGTAGCTCAGTGACAATACGGCCCGAACGACGCACCCGTCGTTTATCAAGCACAAAGGCAGGTGTGGGTAAGTCAGGCTCGGGGGGCCCCATCAGTGGTGGAGGCGGGGCACTAGAGACAAGGGTCGGGTCCCCAACAAAACGGCGAAGGCGAGAGACATGGAAGACCGGGTGCACCAACGATCCGGTGGGCAATGCCAAGCGGTAAGCCACGGGTCCGATGCGCTCGATAATGGAATAAGGGCCATGGTAACGTTGAGCCAACTTAGCATTGTCAGCTTGGAATAAGCTGGTCTGACGCTGAGGAATCACTGAGACATAAACAAGATCGCCCACATGGAACTCCCGATCAGCATGCTTCTTATCATATACCTGCTTCATACGGTTCTGAGCAGATCCTAAATTGAGTTTAAGCTGTCGGATAACCTCGTCTCGTGTCTGGAGCATATAATCAACCTCAGCTACAGAAGAGCGGTGAGGCACATAGGACAACACGGTAGGAGGAGGGCGCCCATAAACTACCTCAAAGGGAGTGAATCCAGCCCTAGTATGATAGGCCGTGTTATACGACCATTCTGCCCAAGGAAGGAGCTGGAGCCATCGGCGGGGCTGATCCCCAACGAAACAGCGCAAGTACTGTTTTAGGGCTTATTAAGCATGTGAACTAATCAACATGACAATGACTCAAACTTATGCTAAGATGAACTGACCAATTCAACATTATAATGAAACAGATTGGGGCTGAGATGAATAACTCAAGTCAGCCACCTAACATGACAAATTCAGGCTGATACAACCATCAACATTCAACCTAAGGTATATCACAATCCGGGATGAAATTCAGGGACAACAGAGGCTGAATTTTAAAGGCATCTTAAGCTAAAATTCAAAGACAACATAGGCTGAAATTCATAGGCTTCTTAGGTTGAAATTCAAACACTTAATAAACATGAATACATCATGAATTGAGGCTCAAAAATTAGATTATAACCTAAATCAAAGCTGAGAATGAAGTTTTAGATAGGTAATAACACAACCTAAACTAGGGTTGAAATTTAGGTATTCTCTCAGCATGATTATAACATAAACCAAGGCTAAGAATTTAGTATTAATTTAGCCAAAGTAGAGCCTACAATAAGGCTATAATTTAGGGATTTAAATAGGCAAAAGTATAGCCTTAAACTAGGCTGCAAATTAGGGATCTTAATAAGAAAAAGTAGAGCCTAAACTAAGGCTACAAATTAAGGATTTAAATGACAAAAGTATAGCCCAATCTAGGGCCACTAGTCGGGATTAAATAGGCATAAGTATGGCCTAAACTAAGGCCACAAACCAAGGATTAAATTGACCAAAGTAGAGCCTAAACCAAGACTACAAATCAGGGATCTAAATAACAAAAGTATAGCCTAATCTATGGCCACTAGTGAGGGATTAAATAGACAAAAGTATGGCCTAAACTAAGGCCACAAACCATTGATTAAATTAGCCATAGTAGAGCCTAAACCAAGGATTCAAATCAGGGATTTAAATAACAAACGTATGGCCTAAACTAAGGCCACAAACCAAAGATTAAATTCAGCAAAGCTTGTACACAAGTTGATGATGATGTACAAGACTAGAATCAGAATCATTCATGCATAATATAGGGCTAATATACTTGACAAAAATCGGAATCATGTATGCACAATTCAGCCATATATATAAGAGAAAAAATCACTATCATTTAAGACTAATAAAGGCTGATCCATAATATCAAAAAACCCCTAGAACAAGGCTGAACTATGGCTGAATTACATCTACCGAAATCTCATGCTTAAGGGTATAAAAAGATGCACCTACCTATACCAATTTGTCCCCAAAGCTCCTAGCCCTTGCTCCTATGCTTCTAGGTCTTGAATTCAATCCAAAGATGACTACTTTGTGCCCTCTAAAGCTGCTAGTTAAGGAGTTCCTTGCTGAGAGAATGAAGAAGAGGGAAGAGATGAGAGAAGAGGGAGGCCAAACCATGCAAACAAAGAGAAGTCCGCTCCCGCTCTCTTTTCTTTTATAAAGCTTCCCCCTAGTTTCTAGGAGTTGCCCCCTTGAAACTAGGGCTGCCCCTCATCCAACTCTAGGGTGTCCTCCCCTCTAAGATTCTCCCTTAAATTATAATAAACTAATTCTTTTAAGGTTTCCAACTCCTAAGTTTAGGACTTCCAACCAAGGTTGGACCCCTAAATTCTTGAACCCGAAGTGGCCTACCCCTTCACATAAAGGTTAGACCACTAGCCTAACAGGTTAACACACAAAACAATCATAGGGTTTGAAAGTAAATCAGGCAACTAATCAAACAAACACACAAGCAAAAAGAAAAAAAAAATTTTACCAAGAATTGGGGTTTTACACCCTCTCCTCTCTCTCTCCCTCCCCCCTATCAAAGAGAGAGATAGCAAGAGCACTCATGCTCAAGAGAGAGAGTGGGGAGAAAGTAAGCATGCAAGCTCAAGAGATAGAGGGGAGAGGGAGAGCACGCGTGCTCAAGAGAGAGAGGGTAGAGATAGAGCATGCATACACGAGAGAGAGTCAACCCTAACTCTCACTCTCTTGTGCGTGCGTGCTCTCTCTCCCCCTCTCTCGTGCATGTGCGTTGAAGAGAGAGAGAGCATCGAACTTTAATTTTAATTGATAAAAATGATATAACTAGACCAAATGTGATCCAATTGGTTCGTCATTTATTGTGTTTGATTCATTCTTACGAATTTAGTAAATGAGAATATATTTATTTAAAATAACTAAATATACATTTGTGACGAGTTTAGGTACTTTATTCTAAAACTAGTTAAGTGAATTAAGTCACACTTGTTAAGAAAAAATAGTCAAATTGTGGTATCACTTTTTCCATTTTATTCGTAATAATAAACATAACTAATGATTCAGAGGTCTATCTAAACTTTAATCAATATAATGATTTATGCACATTCTTAACGATCTTCGATTTTAATCTATTAAAATGTTATAACTAGACAAAAACTGGTCCAATTCGTTTGTTGTTTTGTATATTTGATTTATTATTACGAACTTAGTAAATGAGTACTTATCTATTTAAAACAACTAAATATACATTCGTGATGAGCTTGGGTGCTTTATTCTAAAACTAGTTAAGCAAATGAAATCATATAAGTAAAGGAAGAATGACCAAATTGTGGCATCACTCTCTCAAGTTGATTCATAATTTCGAACGTAACAAACGATTGGGAGGTCTCTTTAATCTTTAAATGGTATAATGATTTATGCACATTCTAAACAAAGTTCGGTTTTAATCGATGAAAATGATATAACTAGACTAAAAATGGTCCAATTTGTTGTGTGAAAGTGCCGCTAAAGAAATATTATTAGCGACCCTTTTATGTAAAAGCACTGCTTATCTGCAATCATCAGCGACACTTTACCATAAAGTGCTGCTAATATAAAACAATTAGCAGCACTTCATAGTAAAGCACTGCTAAATAATTTAAGCAACACTATTTCCTAAACAATAATAAATACTTTAGAGGCATTTGTTGGGAAAATGCCGGTAATATATTTAATATATAAAATTAATCTGAACTTAAAATTAAGAAAAAATAACAAAAAGACATGTAAAATTATAATAGTTAATGTTGAAGAAATATTTTTTATTTTTCTGTAAAATTTATATTTTAATAATATATTAGTTTCAGTCAAAACAAATATTTAATTTACAAATGTTGTGTGCACATTAATTTTATGCTACTAACAATATTAATTAGACACAAATATTGAACCGATCAAAGATGAGAGTTACACAACACTTTCCTTCGTATATGTATATATATAGATCATTTTGGGTTAAGAGAATTAAAAGAATGGGTGCAATTATGTGGTGTTTTATATATTTAAATGAAATGACCTAGTTTTGGATGCCATTATATTTTAGTAAACCTGGTACCATTTAAGAAATAGTAACTCCAACTCTACCTGCTTAATAGGCTAATTAATTAAGCTTGATCCCGACCTAAATAGGCATAGTGTGAACTCGACCTGAATTACTAAAGTAAATTATTTAAAATTTAAATGAAAAATTAATGGTTTAGAATTTTAAATTTTATGAAACATATTTTTTATCTTTGTAAAAAAATTACTTTCATAATAAAAACTTAATGGGTTAATTTCAAAATGAAAATATAAAACTATATTTGATAACTTTAATTGGGTTGAGTTGGATCACACATAAATCATAAACCCAATTTGAATGACTATTGAAGTTGAATTTAGAAAACCGAATTAACCTAGGCCCATTAGGCTTGGGTTGGGCCTAGTTCACCTATGACATGATGTTCGTTTCCTTAAATGGTGCAATAAAATTGAAATGTATATGACACTAAATCAGAGGCATTGTTATCAACACTCAACATTAGTTAGAAAGTTGGGTTATCAAGCTTGAGTTGGGTTATCTAAAACCCAAATATGTTTCCATTTTAGAAATAGTAACTTGTTGTCATAATCCATGCATACCTAAACATGACCCAATTCAAATATTTAGAAACTTAAAAAATAACTTGATTATGAAAATATATACAAAAAAAGTTTAAATAATTATTAAGTTTTATTTATTAACTTGTAAAAAATTTTGAGAGCCAATATAATTATCTAAATAAAAAGTAAATTATAAATTTATATATAATTTCAGTTGATTACTTATATAAGTAACATTTTTACTTGATCACATATAAATAAACTACAACAACCACAAACCTTCCTCAAAGGGTTGTCTCTCGAGTCGGGGGTATGGTAAGACCCGAACCCGACACAACCCAATATATTATATTGAGTCCTGTTTATATAAGCCCGGGCTCATATATGCTTACATGAGCCTAGGCTCCATGGGCCGTTGGATTTACATCCGGTGGCTCATAATTTTTATGGTAATACTCATGGGTTTAAACCTATGAATATTATGGGCCGCCGGATATAAATCCGATGGCCCATAGAGCCCAGGCGCATATAAACTTTTCCATATACATTTTAGGCATTAAGCAAACTAAAAGAATAATATTGAGTACAATTGTGTGACATGTTTTACATATTTAATTAAATGAAATGACTTAATTGTGGATGTCATCAGGTTTTGGTAAACCCAATACCATTTAAGAAATTGTAACTGCAACTCAGCCTTATAAATAAGCCAATTAATTAAGCCTGATCACAACCTAAATAGGTTTAATGCAAGCCCAACCTGAATTACTAATTTAGAATTTTAAATTTTATAAAACATAATTTTTTTTTAGCTTTGTAAAAAAATTACTTACATAATAAAATTTTATTGGGTTAATTTCAAAATGAAAATATAAAACTATATTTGATAATTTTAATTGGGTTGAGTTGGATCACACATAAATCCTAAACCTAATTCAAATCTATTCAGGTTGAATTTAGAAAACCAAACCCACGCCAATTAACGATTTATACATATTTTGAACGAACTTCAGTTTTAATCGATTAAAAGGATATAACTAGACTAAAAGTGGTTCAATTTGTTCGTCATTTAGTGCATTTTATTCATTCTTACGAACTTAGTAAATTAGTACGTATTTCTTTAATACAACTAAATAAACATTCATGACGAGCTTCGGTGCTTTATTGTAAAACTAGTTAAGTAAATAAAATTATATAAGTTAAGGAAGAACGGTCAAATTGTGGTATCACTTTCTTCATTTTATTCGTAATAACGAACGTAATAAATGATTAAGAGGTCTCTTTAAACATTAAATGATATAATGATTTGTGCACATTCTTAATGAACTTCAATTTTAATTGATTAAAATGATATAACTAATTAAAAATTGGTCCGATTAGATTCGTCGTTTAGTGCGTTTGATACATTATTATAGACTTAGTAAATTAATACTTATTTCTTTAAAACAACTAAATAGACATTCGTGATGAGCTTCGGTGCAATTAATAATGTGCACAAATAGTTAATATCATTTAAAGTTTAAAAAGATCTCCCAATTATTTGTCATCCAATTATTTCTTGAATATATATATATATATATATATATATATATATATATATATATATATATATATATATATATATATATATATATATAACTTTTCATTTTTGTGTTTTATTAATTTATTTTGTCTACCAACTAAGCACGCTTGTCCCACTTACGTCATCTCACGGGTTTTAGACCCGTTTACCCACTTCCAACATCATGTATCCTTTTTTAACTCTCTTACTTGTGCACGTGCAAAAAGTATGTGAAAACTTTTATTGTAAAAAATAATATACAACATTTTTGTTGTATAAATATAACATAGTTTACCACATAAAATGTATTACAGGTTTGATAAATTCGATGTATCTTTGAATTAAATTAAATTTATAGAACACAATGCCATAACTTTTATCTATATTTGGTATAATAAAAAGTGTTATATAGAAAATGTTTTAAATAGAAGATTTAAACTGAATGTTATTTACTTTTTGTGTTACTATTCTAACGATGTTTGAACTATTAGCCTGTCCCACCAAAGCAATAAATAAAATTTTAAGCTAAGAGTGCATAAAAAATATATGCCTTAAATATAAGTGATTATATCTATTGTACGAGTAAAATCTATAGTTCATTACTTTGACAATATTTTTTTTACTGTTTTTATTTTCTAACAACGTAGTGTCCCTTAACATAAAAAAATGACAGTAGTCATTTTATGGACATGGTTTTTAATTCATTTAAAATGAAAGACAATGCATAAGTTAAGATGTAAACGTTTTTTTCCTTGGAGAATAGGTAAATTAAATTCAATACATTGAAGTTTTTTTTTATAATTAGTGTTTTCCGACTAAATATATATTGTATAAAAGAATAATCATTCCAACATATTGGCCAAACATCAAAGTTATCATAGTGGCAAAATCTATATGGTTTTCTAAAGAACACATATATGTTACATTGGTTATTATGCATAATGAGGTTATTTTAAAACAAAGTTAGAAATTACGTAGGTCGATCATAAATCATAACAATCTCATAGTTTACAGTCTAGTTTGTCCAAATTAGTTAAAAGAGATGTATAGAATAAGCCAATAGTTTATAAAAATAAGATAACAATCACAAGTTAAATAGTAAAAATAAACAAAGTACAATTTATTTTGTTGTAGAAACATTATCATCTTCATGTTCAATTGTACTTAGAAATAAAAACCAAACAAAGATCAAAGTTAAGAATAACCTCAACATAGATTGATAAATAAATTTGGTGCCTGTAATCGAGACATAACATAATATATAATAATTTTCTAATCTATTTTTAAGACAAACATAAATGATTTTCAAATAATTTAATCTATAATTACTTTGCATCCACGCTTATTGGACACCTTCATAATGTAACAAAAACATATATTAACTTTTCCTAATGCCTTGTATACATACGAATTAAGTACATTATTAAACAATATAAAATATCATAAATGTTACCTTTAAATTATGCATTACATCGGCTGAGTGTCCACACATCTCTTTTGCTTGTGCATCAAAAATAATTATCCACATGTTACCAGTATTATCTCCTATATTTGGTCAGAAATAAAATCTATATATGAATAATAATAACAAAATAGTTACGACCACCACGAAATGATTTTAAATAAACGAAGTTAAATATAAAATATACCTATGGACTTTCACTATTGGAGTAACATGACATTTATCACATACATCAACATTATGATGATTGCTAACTTTTTTGTTACATTTTGAGTATGCAATGAACCAAATATCTTGATCCAAACTTATCTTTAAAATCCATGCATCAACGACATAAAATTCAAGCTGAAGAAGAACATGAATGTAAAGTTAAAAATATTACAAATATTTTTCTCTTTCTTTGTCTATATAAATATGTATATATATATATATATATATATATATATATATATATATATATATATAATGAAAAAATCCAAATTATATATACATGATCAAAAGAGCAAGTAAAATAACATGAAGCGGGTCTTCTTTAATGTTCACGATATCTATAATTTGTTTCACTCAATAGACAATCACCATATTTTTGGATTCAAAACAAAGCTTTCATTACAATATAGCAAAGGCCTATTTATAGGCTTACAACATTCATATTCAGAATTGAGAGGGAAGTACAAAATAAATGTACTTTAACAACATTTTAGGTGTAATAAAAGTAAAAATTACTACTCCCAACTAATCCTTATGGAAGGTAGGAGGCCAAAAACAGATTACTATGCTACATTTAATAATTGGTTGGCCCTAATTTCTACACCATGGATAAATGTGACGAATTTAACAAATATGGGCCTTCATCTTTAACTTTTTAGGCTTGATTTTATATTGGAATTTCTTCTATGCCATACTCCTGGATCCCACATAAGATTTTCACCCCTTAAGAGTGTTTGCACAAGTGGACTTGCAAATCCAATTATGCCTAGAAGGATACATTGTTAGAATTGAACAATGGAGTTGAACTTCTTTTCTTTATCAGCTAGTTTCACCACAAAAACTAGTCCATCTCGATTCACATTATTCTCCACTGGTTAGAGAAAACTCAACCTCAAGTTTAAAGTGAGAGCATAAACACAACTATTGGAGGCAGGGACGATATATCCATGTTCTAGCTGAGAAGGTGAAATTCTTTCAAGAAGACTAGAGAGTACGGATCTATAGGTTGGAACAACATATGTGTCTTCTGGCATTGACCAAATAGGAAACATATGGAGAATGAATTTGAATGTCAAACAACATATATGTGACAGCATGTTCAGATGTTGGAAGACCAATGAAGGGCTGTGAGGACAAAATGAAAAGAAAGGATGGAGGGGTAAAATATAGTAGGGGAATACTCAGTCATAGATGGGAGGAAGATCAAAATCTACTTCTTTCTCAATGAGAACCGGTTTACATACCACTTCATTAGAAGGCTGGTTAAATAGATATTCTTCATCATGAGATAGAAGGATAAACTGTTAGTTGGACTTCTGAGACAAAGACTCCACAGCTCTATGCAGTTTGGCAACTTCCTCTCGAATATTATCAATGTTCATGTCTTTAATTGCAACGGGTCCCTTTGTCAACATCTCTAGAGTCATTAGGCTTGCAGCAAGAGAGAACAAATGAACATAATCCGATTCCACGAGGAACTCCAGCTCACGAACTCTTGGAGACCTTCAAATGCAAGTGATGGCACTCACAAGAAAATGGGCATCTGAAACGACCTCCCACAAGAGTAAAGAGATGAGCCAGGGATAGGTGGTTTGGAATGGCACACCTTCAACAAAAATCTGATTTTTGGAGTGGCACACACTCAATAGACAATCACCATATTTTTGGATTCAAAACAAAGCTTTCATTACAATATAGCAAAAGGCATATTTATAGGCTTACAATATTCAAATTCAGAATTTAGAGGGAAGTACAAAATAAATGCACTTCAATTCTAGGTGTAATAAAAGTAAAAATTACTACTCCCAACTATTCCTAGGGAAGGTAATTATTATGCCACATTTAATGCTTGGTTGGCCTTGATTTCCACACCATAGATAAATGTGATGAATTTGACTTTGTTCCATGGGCATTATGGGCCTTCATCTTTGACTTCTTAGGCTTGATTTTTTATTAGCCTTTCTTCTATGCCATGCTCCTGGATCCCACATAAGATTTTCACCCCTTAAGAGTGTATGCACAAGTAGACTTTCAAATCCAATTATGCCTAGAAGGATACATTGTTAGAATTAAATAATGGGGTTGAACTTCTCTTCTTCATCAGCTAGTTTCACCACAAAAACTAGTCCATCTCGATTCACAATAGAACAAAGCCCCGAGCTCGTCACAAATAAAAACATACTCATTTACTAAGTTCGTAAAATTTAATAAAGCGTACTAAGTGATGAACTAATTGGACCACTTTTAGCCTAATTATATTATTTTAATTAATTAAAACCAAAGTTCATTAAGAATATACATAAATTCTTTTATTGTTTAAAGTTTAAAAAGACCTCCCAATCATTTGTAACATTCATAATTACAAATCAAATTGAGAAAATGATGTCATAATTTAACCATTCTTCCTTAACTATTGTGATTTTATTCACTTAACTAGTTTTAGAATAAAGCACTCAAGCTCATCATTAATGTATTTTCAGTTGTGTTAAAGAAATATGTACTTATTTACTATGTTCGTAAAAATGAATCAAATGCACAAATTGATAAACGATCAGACCACTTTTTGTCTAGTTCTATCCTTTTAATTGATTTAAACTAAAGTTTATTAAGAATGTGCACCAAACATTATATTATTTAAAGTTTAAAGAGACCTCCCAAACATTTGTTACGTTTTTTACTACATATCAAATAGATATTTAATTCTTTTAAAGCAATACATACTTATTTATTAAGTTCATAGAAATGGATCAAACGCACTAAACGACGAACCAATTGGATAACTTTTGGTCAGTTTATCCTTTTAATTAATTAAAACCGAAGTTCATTAAAAATGTGCACAAATCATTATATTATTTAAAGTTTAAAGAGACCTCTAAATTATTTGTTATATTTGTAATTACAAATTAAATAGATAAAGTGATACCACAATTTGACCATTCTTCCTTAACTATATGATTACAATTGCTTAACAAATTTTAGAACAAAGCACCCAATCTCATCACGATTGTGTATTTTGTTGTTTTAAAGAAAAACGTACTCATTTACTAAGTTTGTTTTAATGAGTAAAATACATTAAATGACGAACTAATTAGACAACTTTTGGCCTAGTTATATATCCTTTTAATTGATTAAAACGGACGTTCATTAAGAGTGTGCATATATCATTATACCATTTATAGTTTAAAGAGAGCTCCAAATTATTAGTTACATTTGTAATTACAAATTAAAGTTAAAAATTAATACCACAATTTGACCATTTATCCTTAACTTATGTAATTTCATTCACTTAACTAGTTTTAGAATAAAACACCGAAGTTCGTCACGAATGAATACTTTGTTGTTTTAAAGAAATAACTACTCATTTATTAAGTTCATAAGAATAAATCAAATGCACTAAACGACAAACCAATTGGACAATTTTTTATCTAGTTATATCCTTTTAATTGATTAAAAATAAAATTTATTAAGAATTATATCATTTAAAGTTTAAAGAGTCCTCTCATTTATTTGTTATGTTCGTAATTACGATTTACATGGAGAAAGTGATATCACAATATGACCATTCTTTCTTCACTAATGTGATTTCATTCACTTAACTAGTTTTAGAATAAAACACTGAAGCTCGTCACGAATGAATACTTTGTTATTTTAAAGAAATAACTACTTATTTACTAAGTTTATAAGAATGAATCAAATACCATAAACGATGAACCAATTTGACCACTTTTAGTTTAGTTATATCATTTTAATTGATTAAAACTAAAGTTTACTCTGATTGTGCATTAATCGATATCATTTAAAGTATATAGAGACCTCCCAATAATTAGTTATGTTCATTATGAATTAAATGGAGAAAGGGATACAATAATTTGACCGTTCTTCCTTAATTTATGTGATTTTATTCGCTTAACTAGTTTTAGAACTTAAGCTTGTCACGAAGGTATATTTAGTTATTTTAAATAAATACGTACTTATTTAAGTTTGTAAGAATGAATTAAGTGAACTAAATGACGACCAAATTAGACCACTTTTGGTCAAGCTATATTCTTTCAATTGATTAAAATTAAAATTCATTAAGAATGTGCATAAATAGTTATATATTTTAAAATTTAAAGAAACCTCTGAATTATTTGTTACGTTTGTAATTATAAATGAAATGAAGAAAGTAATACCGCAATTTGACTGTTCTTACTTATCTTATGTGATTTCATTCGCTTAAATAGTTTTAGAACAAAATAAGTAAGCTCGTTACAAATGTATATTTAGTTGTTTTAAATAAATTAGCACCAATTTACTTAGTTCGTAAGAATGAATTAAATGCACTAAAGGACGAACCAATTGGACCACTTTTTGGTCTAGTTATATACTTTTAATCAATTAAAACTGAAGTTCATTAAGAATCTACATAAATTGTGACATCGTCAAAAGTTTAAAGAGACCTCTTAATCATTTGTTGCTTTTGTTATTATAATTAAATAAAAAAAGTGATACAATAATTTGACTGTTCTTCCTTAACTTATGTGATTTCATTCGCTTTACTCATTCTAAAACAAAGTAACAAAGCTCGTCACAAATGTATGTTTAGTTATTTTAAAGAAATAAGTACTAATTTAATAAGTTCATAAGAATAAATCAATCGCACTAAATAACTAACTAATTAGACCATTTTTTGTCTAGTTATATCCCTTTAATTGATTAAAACTGAAGTTCGTTAGGATTATGCATAAATTATTTTATATTTTAAAGTTTAAAAATGCCTCACAATTATTTGTTATATTTATAATTACAAATCAAATTGAGAAAGTGATGTCAAATTTAACCATTCTTTCTTAACTTTTGTAATTAATTTACTTAACTAGTTTTAGAATAAAGCACTCAAGCTCGTCATTAATGTATTTTCAGTAATGTTAAAAAAATACATACTCATTTACTATGTTCATAAGAATGAATCAAATGCACTAATCAATGAACAATTGGACCACTTTTGGTCTAGTTTATCCTTTTAATTGATTTAAAATGAAGTTCATTATGAATGTGAACAAAATATTATATCATTTAAAGTTTAAAGAGACCTTACAAACATTTGTTACATATCAAATGGATATTTCATTCTTTTAAAGAAATACGTACTTATTTACTAAGTTAATAAGAATAAATCAAATGTACTAAATAATGAACCAATTGGACAACTTTTGGTCTAGTTATATTCTTTTAATAAATGAAAACCAAAGTTCATTAAAAATGTGCACAAATCATTATATTGTTTAAAGTTCAAAGAGACCTCATAATCATTTGTTACATTCATAATTACAAATTAAATAGAAAAAGTGATACCATAATTTGATTGTTCTTCCTTAATTTATATTATTGCATTTGCTTAACAAATTTTAGGACAAAATACCCAAGCTCGTCTCAAATGTATATTTTGTTGCTTTAAAGAAATCCGTAAAGAACTAAAGCTTGCCATAATGTACATTTAATTATTTTAAATAAATATGTATTCTTTTGCTATGTTTGAAAGAATGAATCGAAGGTACTAAGCAACTAACCAATCGGACCCTTTCGGTAAAGTTATTTCCTTCTAATCGATTAAAACCAAAGTAAGTAAAGAATATGTACAAATCATAATATCATTTACAGTTTAAAAAGACCTCTAATTCATGTAAGTAAAGGAAAAACAGTCAAATAATAGAATCACTTTGTCTATTTGATTCATTATTTATGAATGTCAAATGTACTAAATGTTAAACTAATCGGACCCCTTTTGGTTAAGTATATCCTTTTGATCGATTAACACCAATGTAAGTTAAAAATGTGCACAAATTATTATATCATTTAAAGTTTAAATAGACATCTCATTTATTTGTTACGTTCGCAATAATGAATCTAATTTACAAGATGAATCGTTATATCATTTATAGTTTCAAGAGACCTCCCAATAATTTTTGACATTTGTAATTATGACTCAAATGCAGAAAATGATACCATAATTTTACCGTTCTCTATTAACTTATGTGATTTTATTTGCTTAGATAGTTTTAAAACAAAGTACTAAAACTCGTCATAAATGTATATTTGTTGTTTAATATTTATTTACTAAGTTCATAAGAATGAATCAATCAAACAACTTTTGGTCTAGTTTTATCTTTTTAATCTATTAAAACCAAAGTTCACTAAGATTTACATATCGTTCTATAATTTATAGAGACCTCCTAATGATGTTTAATGTTTGTAATTACGAATTAAATGGAGAAAGTAATACCACAATTTAACCGTTCTCCCTTAACTTATTTGATTTTGTTCATTTAACTAGTTTTATAACAAAGCACTCAAGCTCGTCACGAATAAATCAAATGCACTAAATGATGAAATAATCAGACCACTTTCTGTCTATTTAAATCCTTCTTAACAATTAAAACCGAAGATCATTAAGAATGTGCATAAATTATTATATACTTTAAAGTATAAACAAGCCTCCCAATCATTAACGTTTATAATTATGAATCAAATGTAGAAAGTGATACACCAATTTGACCATTATTTCTTAACTTATGTGATTTCACTCACTTAACTAGTTTTAGTACAAAGCACCCATGCTCGTCACAAATGTATATTTAGTTGATTTAAAAAATAAATCAAATGCACTAAATAACGAACCAATTAGACCACTTTTAGTTAAGTTTTATCCTTTCAATTGATTAAAATCGAAGTTTGTTAAGATTGACAAATCGTTATATCATTTATAGTTTCAAGAAACCTCCTAATAATTTTTTACATTTGTAATTATGACTTAAATGTAGAAAATAATACCACAATTTTACCATTCTTTATTAACTTATGTGATTTTATTCGCTTAGATAGTTTTATAACAAAGTACTTAAGCTCGTTACAAATGTATATTTAGTTGTTTAAAAGAAATATGTATTCATTTATTAAGTTTATACTAATGAATCAAATTTATAAAATGATGAATAAATTGGGCCACTTTTGGTCTAATTAAATCCTTCTAATAGATTAAAGCCGAAGCTCATTAAGAATGTGGACAAATCGTTATATTGTTTAAAGTTTAAAAAGACCTCCTAATCATTTGTTACATTCATAATTACAACTTCAATGAGGAAAGTGACCCTACATTTTGACTATTATTCGTTAACTTACAATATTTTAATCACTTAACTTATTTTATAACAATGCACCCAAGGTTGTCACAAATGTATATTAAGGTATTTTAAAGAAATATGTACTTATTTATTAAGTTCGTAAGAATAAAATGCATCAAACCAATCAAGCCATTTTTAATCTAATTATATTCTTTTAATCGATTAAAACTGAAGTTCATTTAAAATGTGAATAAATCGTTATATCATTAAAAGATTAAAAAGACCTCCCTATCATTTGTTATGTTTGTAATTACGAATCAAATAGAGTAAGTGATACCACAATCTTATCATTCTTCCTTAAGTTATGTGATTTTATTCACTTAACTAGTTTTAAAACAAAGCAATCATGCTTGTCACAAATGTGTATTTAGTTGTTTTAAAGAAATACGTACTCATTTACTATGTTCATAAAAATGAATTAAATGCACTAAACAACGAACCAATTAGACCACTATTTATTTAGTTATATCCTTTTAATTAATTAGAACCGAAGTTTATTAAGAATGTGCACAAATTTCTATACTGTACATAGTTTAAAAAACCTCCCTATCATTTTTTACATTGGTCAATATGAATTAAATAGAGAAAGTGATACCATAATTTTTTAAATAATAAGTACATGTTCATTTACTAAATACATAATGATGAATGAAACACACTAAATGACAAACTAATTGGACCACTTTTAGTCTACTTATATCCTTTTCATCGATTAAAACTAGAGATAGTTAAGAATGTGATTAAATAGTTATATGATTTAATGTTTAAAGAGATCTCATGATCATTTGTTACGTTTATAATTATGAATCAAATTAAGAAAGTGATACCACAATTTGACCGTTCTTCCTTAACTTATGTCATTTTATTCAGTTAACTAGTTTTAAAACAAACCACCCAAGCTCATCATGAATATGTATTTAATTATTTTAAATAAATACATAATTATTTACTAAATTCATAATAATGAATCAAATGCCCGAAACGACAGACCAATCAAACTACTTTTGGTTTAGTTATATCCTTTTAATCGAATAAAATTGAAGTTCGTTAAGAATATGAATAAATCGTTATATCATTTAAAGTTTAAAGAAACCTCCTAATCATTTGCTACATTCGTAATTATGAACCAAACAAAGAAAGTGATACTACAATTTGACCGTTCTTCCTTAACTTATATAATTTTATTCGATTAACTAGATTTATAATAAAACACCTAAGCTCATCACGAATTTAAATAAATATGTACTTATTTGTTAAGCTTATAAAAATAAATTTAATGCATTAAATGACCAAAGTTTGTCAAGAACGTGAATAAATCATTATATCCTTTTAATCGATTTATATCAAAGTTTATTAAGAATGTGAATAAATCGTTATATCGAATGAAATTTAAATAGACCTCCATTTTATTTGTTATGGTCGTAATTATTAATCAACTAGACTAAATGATACTACAGATTAACCGTTCTTCCGTAAAAATGAAACAAATGCACTAAATGATGAACAAATCGGACCACTTTAGGTCTATTTAAATAATTTTAATCATTCATTTGTCATTATGAATCAAATAGTGAAAGTGATACCACAATATGACCGTTCTTCGTTATCATGTAGGATTTTATTTGTCATTTAGGTGTTTTAAAGAAATACGTACTCATTTCCTTAGTTTGTAAAAATTAATCAAATTAAATAAATGGCGAACCAATCTGACCACTTTTTGTTATATCATTTAAAGAATAAAAAGTGCACTTTATCATTTGTTACGTTCGTAATAACGATTCAAATTGAGTAAGTGATGCCACATTTTGACATTTTCCCTTGACTTATGTGATTTTATTCGCTTAACTATTTTTAGAAACAAGCACCTAAGCTCGTCAGAATGTATATTTAGTTATTTTAAAGAAATACATACTCATTTAGTAAGTTCGTAAGAATAAATCAAATGCACTAAACAAGGAACCAATCGAACCACTATTGGTCTAGTTATATCCTTTTAATCATTTAAAACCGATGTTCATTAAGACTATCCACAAATCCTTATATCATTTATAGTTTAAAGAGACCTCTTAATCATTTTTTATGTTCATAATTATGAATCAAATGGAAAAAGAGATACCAAAATTTGACCATTATTATTCAACTTATGTGAAGTCGTTCACTTAATTTTAGAACACAACACCCAAGCTCATAACGAATGTGTATTTAATTATTTTAAATAAACACATACATTATTTACTAAATTCATAATAATACCCATAGCAACAAACCAATTGGACACTTTCGGTCCAGTTATATACTTTTAATCGATTAAAACTAAAGTTCGTTAAGAATATGAATAAATTGTTATATCATTTAAAGTTTAAATAGACCTACCAATGATTTGTTACATTCGTAATTATGAATTAAATAGAGAAAGTGATATAACAATTTGTATGTTCTTCCTTTACTTATGTGATTTCATTTACTCAACTAGTTTTAAAATAAAGTACTTATGCACCTCTCAAATGTATATTTAATTATTTTAAAAAAATATATACTCATTTACTAAGTTCATAATAATGAATCAAATACACTAAACTATGAACTAATCAAACACTTTTAGTCCACTTATATTCTTTTAATTGATTTAAACTAAAGTTCATTAGGAATGCTAATAAATTATTATATCACTTAAAATTTAAAGAGACCTCCCTATCATTTGTTACATTTATAATAATGAATAATATGGAGTAAGTGATACCTTAATTTGATTGTCTTCCTTAAGTTATATGATTTTATTCATTTAACTTGTTTTAGATCAAAGCACTTAAGCACGTTATGAATTTATATTTAGTTGTTTTAAAGAAATATAAACTTATTTACTAAGTTCATAAGAATGAATCAAATACACTAAATGACGAACATATCGGACCACTTTTGGTCTACTTAAATAATTTTAATTTATCATTTGTTACTTTCATTCTTGATCACAACTTGATCATTCTTCCTTAACTAATTTGATTTTACTTGCTTAACTAGTTTTATAACAAAGCACCAAAGCTCGTGATGAATGTATATTTAGGTATTTTAACGAAATATTTACTCAATTATTTAATTCATAAAAATAAATCAAAAACACAAAATGACAAACCAATTAGTCCACTATTCGTCTAGTTATATTATTTTAATCGATTAAAACCGAATCATTAAGAATATAAATAAATCATTATATCATTTTAAGTTTAAATAAGCCTCCCTATCATTTATTACGTTTGTAATAATGAATTAAATAGAGTAAGTGATACCACAATTTGACCGTTCTTCCTTAACTTATATGATTTCATTTACTTAACTAGTTTTAGAACAAAACACTTAAGTTCGTCATGAATTTATATATATTTAGTTGTTTTAAAGAAAAACTTTCTCATTTACTAAGTTTGTAGTAATGAATAAAATGCACTAAACGATGAACGAATCGGACGACTTATATTTAGTTTTATCCTTTCAATCAATTAAAACCAAAGTTCGTTAAGATTGACAAGTTGTTATATCGTTTATAGTTTCAAGAGACCTCCTAATAATTTTTTATGTTTGTAATTATTAATCAAATGGAGAAATTGATACCACAATTTAACCGTTCTTCCTTAAATTACATAATTTCATTCTCTTAACTAGTTTTAAAAATAAAGTACTAAAGCTCGTCAAGACTGTATATTTGGTTATTTTAAAAAATACATACTCATTTACTAAGTTCGTAAAAATGAATTAGATGCACTAAAAGATATACAAATGGTACAACTTTCGGTCTAGTTAAATCTTTTTAAAATATTAAAACTGAAGTTTGTTAAGAGTGTGAGTAAAAATCGTTATATGGTTTATAGTTTAAATAGACTCCTAATTATTTTTTTCGTACGTAATTATAACTCAAATTGAGAAGTAATACCACAATTTGACCCATCTTCCTTAATTTATAAAATTATATTTGTTTAAATATTTTTAGAACAAAGTACTAATGCTCCTCTCAAGTATATATTTAGTTGCTTTAAAGAAATACATACTATTTACTAAGATTGTAAAAATAAATCAAATGTACTAAATGACAAACCAATCGGATCACTTTTGGTCTAGTTATATCTTATTAATAGATCAAAACTGAAGTTTGTTAAGAATGCTAATAAACCGTTATATTTTTTAAAGTTTAAAGACGCCTCCCTATCTTTTGTTATGTTAGTAATAACGAATCAAATGGAGTAAGTAATACCACATTTTGACCATTTTTTCTTAACTTATATAATTTTATTCGCTTAACTAGTTTTAGAACACAACACTGATACTTGTCACGAATGTATAATTAATTATTTTAAAGAAATATATGCTCATTTACTAGATTAAATCAAATGCACGAAATGATGAGCATATCGGGCCACTTTTGGTTTAGTTTTATCCTTTCAAAAGATCAAGACCGAAGATCATTAATATTGACAAATTATTATATTGTCTATAGTTGCAAGAGACCTCCCAATAATTATTTATGTTCGTAATTATGAATTAAATATAGAAAGCGATACCACAATTTGACCGTTATTCCTTAACTCATTCGCTAAGTTTGTAAGAGTGAAACAAATGCACTAAATGACAAAAAAATTATACTACTTTCAGTCTATTTAAATCCTTTTTATAGATTAAAACCAAAGTTCCTTAAGAATGGTGCAAAAATCGTTATATAAATGGAGAAAGTGATGCCAAAATTTGACAGTTATTCCTCAACTAATTTGATTTTATTCGCTTAACTATATTTATAACAAAGTACCAAAGCTCATCACGAATGTATATTTATGTATTTTAAAAAATATGTACTCATTTACTAAGTTAGTATGAATAAATCAAATTCACAAAATGACGAGCCAATCAGACTACTATTGGTCTAGTTATATGCTTTTAATAGATTAAAATCAAAGATCGTAAAGAATGTAAATAAATTATTATATCGATTAAAGTTTCAAGAGGCCGTACTATCATTTGTTACATTCATAATAACGAATCAAATAGAGTAAGTGATATGATAATTTGATTGTTCTTCTTTATCTTATATGATTTCATTCGTTTAACTAGTTTTAAAACAAAACACCCATGCTCATCACGAATGTATATTTAGTTGTTTTAAAGAAATACGTTCTCATTTACTAAGTTCGTAAAAATTAATCAAATGACAAACTAATCAGACCTCTTTTGGTTTAGTTTTATCCATTAATCGATTAAAACCAAAGTTTGTTAAGATTGACAAATCGTTATATCATTTATAGTTTTAAGAAACCTCCCAATAATTCTTTACATTTGTAATTACGAATCAAATAAAATAAGTGATACCACAATTTGACTGTCCTTCCTTAACTTATATGATTTCATTTGCTTAACTAGTTTTAGAACAAAGCACTAATGCTCATCACGAATATATATTTAGTTATTTTAAAGAAATACATACTCATTTATTAGTTCATAATAATAAATAAAATGCACTAAATGATGAACCAATTAGACCACTATTGGGCTATTTATATCATTTTAATCAATTAAAACCGAAGAATATGAACAAATTGAAATATCGTTAATAGTTTAAAGAGTGTTCCCAATCATTTTTTACATTCGTAATTACAAATTAAATGCAGAAAGTAATACTATAATTTGACCGTTCTTTCTTAACTTATGTGATTTTATTCGTTGAATAAGTTTTGGAACAAAACACTCAAGCTAGTAACGAATGTATATTTAGTAATTTTAAATAAATACATACTTATTTACTAAGTTTATAATAATAAATCAAATACACTAAATGAGGAACAAATCAAACCTCTTTTGGTCTATTTAAAGCCGTTTAATATTTAAAATTGATGTTCATTAGGAATGCCCACTAATCATTATATAGTTTAATGTTTAAAGAAACCTCCAAATCATTTGTCACGTTCGTAATTATAAATCAAATAGAGAAATTGATACCACAATTTGACCGTTATCCTTTAAGTAATTTGATTTTATTCGCTTAACAAATTTTATAAAAAAACAACAAAGCTCACCACGAATGTATATTTGGATTTTTTTTAAAATATACTCATTTAAAAAATAAAAAAAATAAATTAAATGCACAAAACGACGAACCAATCGAACCACTATTGGTCTAGTTATATCCTTTTAATCGATTAAAACCGAAGATCATTTAGAATGTGAATAAATCATTTTATCGTTTAAAATTTAAAGAGGCCTCCCTATCAATTGTTATGTTCATAATTACGAATAAAATGGAGTAAGTGATATCATAATTTGACTGTTTTTCCTTAACTTATGTTATTTCATTTGCTTAACTAGTTTTAAAACTAAAACCCATGCTCGTCACGAATGTATACTTAGTTGTTTTAAAGAAATATGTACTCATTTACTAAGTTCGTTAAAATAAATTAGATGCACTAAACGATGACCCATCAGACCACTATTTGGCGAGTTATATCATTTTAATTGATTAAAACCAAAGTTCATTCAAAATCTGTACAAATCGCTATATCGTTTATAGTTCTAGGAGATCCTACTTAATTGTTGTGTTCGTAATTTTTAATCAAATGTAGAAAATGATACCACAATGTGACTATTTTTCGTTAACTTATATGATTTACTTCGCTTAACTACTTTTAGAACAAAGTACCCAAGATTGTCACGAATATATATTTAGTTGTTTTAAAGAAATACATACTCATCTACTACATTTGTAAGAAGTAAATTAAATGCACTAAATGACTAACAAATTAGACCACTTTCAGTCTATTTAAATCTTTTGAATAGATTATAACCGAAGTTCAATACAAATGGGACCTGCTCGTTTAAAGGTTAAAGAGTCCTCACAATCATTTGTCACATTTGTAATTATGAATTAAATGGATAAATTGATACCACAATTTGACCGTTATTCTTTAACTTAAGTGATTTTATTCTCATAACAAGTTTTATAACAAACACCCAAGCTTGTTATGAATGTATATTTAGGCGTTTTAAATAAATACATACTCATTTACTAAATTCGTAATAAGAAATCAAATTTACAAAAGAACGAACTAATGAAACCACTATTGGTCTTATTATATCCTTTTAATCAATTAAAACCAAAGATCGTTAAGATTGTTAATAAATCGTTATATCATTTAAAGTTTAAATAGAACTCCTTATCATTTGTGACGTTCATGATTACGAATCAAATGGAGTAAGTGATACCACAATTTGACCATTCTTCATTAATTTATATGATTTTATTTCCTTAATTAGTCAATTTAGTTATTTAAAAAAAATACTAATTCACTAAGTTTGTAAGCATGAATCGAATATACTAAATGATGAACAAATTAGAACACTTTCAGTCTATTTCAATCCTTTTAATCAATTAAAATTGAAGTTAAGAATGAACACAAATCGTTTTATCGTTTCAAGTTTTAAGAGACCTCCCAATTATTTATTATGTTTGTAATCACCAATCAAATAGAGAAAGTGATGCCACAATTTGATCGTTATTACTTAACTTATATGATTTTATTTGCTTAACTAGTTTTATAACAATGTACCCAAGATCGTCACGAATGTATATTTAGTTTAAAAAAAATACGTTCTAATTTACTAAGTTCATAAAAATAAATCAAATGCACTAAACGACAAACCAAATAGACCACTATTGGTCTAGTTATATCCTTTTATTCGATTAAAACCGAAGTTGGTTAAGATATGAATAAATTGGTATATCGTTTAGAGTTTAAAAAGACCTCCCCATCATTTTTTATGTTTGTAATTATAAATTAAATGAAGAAAGTGATATCAAAATTTGACTGTTCTTCTTTAACTTATGTAATTTCATTCGCTTAACGAGTTTTAAAACAAAGCACCCATGGTCCTCACAAATGTATTTTTAGTTATTTTAAATAAATACATACTCATTTACTAATGTCGTACATATGAATCAAATGAACAAAACGACAACCAAATCAAACTACTTTTGGTCTAGTTATGTACTTTTACTCGATTAAAACCGAAGTTCGTTAAGAATGTTAATAAATCTCATATTGTTTAAAGTGTAAAGAGGTCTCTCTCTCATTTGTTACATTCATAATAACGAATCAAATAGAGTAAGTGGTACTACAATTTGACCGTTCTTCCTTAACTTATGTGATTTCATTCGTTTAACTAGTTTTAGAACAAAGAACCCACACTCGTCATGAATATATATATTTAGTTATTTTAAAGAAATACGTGCTCATTTACTAAGTTCATAAGAATGACTTAAATGCATTAAAACGAACCAATTGGACAACTTTTAGTTAGTTTTATCCTTTAAATCGATTAAAACTAATGTTCATTCATATTGACAAATCATGATATCGTTTATAGTTTCAACATACCTCCCAATAATTTTTTATGTTAGTAATTACTAATCAAATGGAGAAAGTATACCGAAATTTTACCTTTCTTGCATAACTAATGTGATTTTATTCGCTAAACTAGTTTTAGAACAGAGCACTGAAGCTCATTACGAATGTATATTTTGTTGTTTTAAACACATACGTACTCATTTTACTAAGTTCGTAAGAATAAATCAAATACACTAAATGATGAACAAATTGGACCACTTTCGGTCTTTCTATATCCTTTTAATTGATTAAAACTGAATTTTGTTAAAAATAAAAATAAATCTTATATCATTTAAACTTCAAACAATCCTCCTAAATATTTTTTCCATTCATAATTATGAATCAAATAGAGAAAGTGATATCAAAACTTGATTGTTCTTCCTTAAGCACCCTTACTCCTCACAAATGTATATTTAGTCATTTTATAGAAATACGTACTCATTTAGTATATTCATAAAAATAAATCAAATAAACTAAAAAATAAACTAATCAAACCACTTTTGGTCTAGTTAGATCATTTTTAATGATTAACACAGAAGTTCGTTAAAAATGCTAATAAATTGTTCTATCATTTGTTGCGTTTAATGGAGTTAGTGATCCCACATTTTGACCATTCTTCCTTTGCTTATGTGATTTCATTTGCTTAACTAGTTTTAGAATAAAGCACCTATGCTCATCACCAATGTATATTTATTTGCTATAAAAAATATGTACTCATTTACTAAGTTCGTAAGAATGAATCAAATGCACTAAATGATGAACCAGTTATACCACTTTTGGTTTTGTTTTATCCTTTTATTCAATTAAAACCAAAGTTCGTTGAAATTGACAAATTGTTATATCGTTTATAGTTTCAAGAGAGCTCACAATAATTTTTTATGTTCATAATTATGAATCAAATGGAGAAAATATTTTCACAATTTGACTGTTCTTCCTTAACTTATGTCATTTCATTTTCTTAGTTAGTTTTAGAGTAGGGCTGCACCAAAAAATCGGAACCAAACTGAACCAGGTGAAACCGAACCAAAATTTAGCGATTCGGTTTGGTTCTTGATTCTGTTTCGGTTCGTTTCTTATAAAAAAAACCAAATGAATTTCAGTTCGGTTCAGTTTTAAGGAAAAAAAACCAAAACAGGAACCAAAACTGAATCAATTTAATTAAAATAATTTCAGTTCGGTTAAGTTTTAAGAAAAAAATCAATTTTTTATATAAAAATGTGTAATTTTATATTATATCTACCTGATTTTGATTTATTAAAATAATTTAATTAAAATATTTGGTTTTTATTCGGTTTCGGTTCGGTTCAGTTCCTGGGATTTGGTTCTTGAATTCGGTTCGGTTCAGTTCCTGATGCAGCCCTATTTTAGAGCAAAACACCCAAGCTCGTCACGAATGTATATTTGGTTGTTTTAAAGAAATATATACTCATTTACTAAGTTCGTAGGAATGAATCAAATGCATAAATGATGAACAAGTTATACCATTTTCAGTCTTCCTAAATCCTTTTAATTAATTAAAATCGAAGTTCGTTAAGAATGTACACAAATCGTTATATTGTTTAAAGTTTGAACAGTCCTCTTAATCATTTTTTATGTTAGTAATTATGAATCAAATGGAGAAAGTGATACCACAACTTGACTATTCTTCCTTAACGAATATGATTTTATTCGCTTATCCAATTTTCTAACAAAGCACCTATACCCTCACCAATGTATATTTAGTTTTTTTTATAGAAATACGTATTCAATTACTAAGTTGCTAAAAATGAACAAAATAAACTAAAGGATGAACCAATCAGACTACTTTTTGTCTAGTTATATCCTTTTGATCAATTAAAACTGAGGTTTGTTAAGAATTTTAATAAATCATTATACCGTTTAAAGTTTAAATAGGCCTCCTTAACATTTGTTACATTCTTAATTATGAATCAAATGGAGAAATTGATCCCACAATTGAACCGTTCATCTTTAACTTATGTTATTTTATTCGTTTAACTATTTTTATAACAATGCACCACAGCTTGTCACAAAGGTATATATAGGTGTTTTAAGAAAATATGTACTCATTTGCTAAATTTCGTAGAATAAATCAACCCCTTCGAACGGTGTTCCTCCATTTGGGCTGGTGTGAGGCGTCGTCATACAATAGGACTGGTCTGAGGGGATGCTTGGCCAGCATGGCCCGGCACTGAGCTGTTGGCTGAGGCGGCAAGAGGGGAGGCAGTCACAACCACCCGAGGAAAAGGTCCTAGCCTACCTCCACGCCTCTGTCTGGCCAGTTTCTCTTCCTCGATGCGTGCATGACACATGACATCCCGCATGCTGGAACAGGGAAAATGGCGCATCTCCTCAGAAATCTCTGGTTTGCACCCTCTATTGAACGTACCCACCAAGGCGGCCACTGGCCAGTCAGGGAGCGGTTGGCCACCTTCATGAACTCCATATAGTATGCTCGAACAGTGGATGTCTGTCGCAGAGAGGAGAGCATTTCGTTGAAGTTTTGGAACTCATTTGGGCTGAACTGGATACACAATTCATCGGAGAAGGCGGTCCAAGTGGGGTAGTGTACCTCCTTCTCAAAGCTCTGAAACCATACTGAAGCATCTCTATCTAGGTGGAAGGTCGCTATGTGCAGTTGTTCAGCCTCTAAATATGTTCCCTGGTAGGCAAAAAACTTCTCCGCCTTGTACAACCATTCAACTGGGTCGTCGTCCCCATTGTGTGGGAACTGGAGGCAGGCCAAACGGGGTTCCGCTCCTCCCCGATGACCACCGCAAGGGCCATGAAGGTCATCCCAATCATCATCCATCTCTAGAAGAAGCAAGTTTTGAGAAGGATGCACCATTGGGGCATTCGGCCAAACACCTGGCGTGCCCCGTGGTGGCCAGGCCGAACGTCCCCCTTCGGCAGGTAGGGTGGCCTGCCCAGTGTACAGGGGGGTGTAAGGCTGACATACCTCCCTGTTTGGCATAGCCAAGAGACCAATAGTAAATGGCGACATCATAGGGGCATTTGCCCAAACACCTGGCGGGCCTTGCGAAACCCAGGCCTGGCGTCCACCTTCCACAGGTATCTCCCCATCCGCTGTCGCTGGAGGAACAGGGGTGTGTCCATTCGGTCCCTGAGAAGAATCCCCAACTTCCAGGATGGCTTCCTCAGTTATGACGTTGTTGGTCACTGAAGGTGCTGCCTGGTTGGCCTGTAATTTGTCAACCTTTGTGGTCAATACCTTCACCATAGCGATGAGTTGCGCCAGCGTGGAATCCTCCATGGCAGCCGGAGTGACCGTGGTAGCGGTTATAGTGGTGTCTGCTGAAACCTCAGTCTGCTTCACAGGCTGAGTTTCAGGAGCGACAACCACCTGTTTCCCTCTTGCCATGACCGGGGATCGATAGAGTTCCGATACCAATGATAAAGGGAAGAAGTAAAGGAGAAAAGGAAGAAAATAAAGAGTTCTTCAATTGCATAACATCCAACAAAAGCAAGGGCCACCCCATATAGGAGACAACCACCTAAGGAACCGGGCCACCTAAACCAGACCAGTCCGGTTCCTATAAAATAACCCAATTAGTGGGTTGGCTAGCCCGGGCCACTCACTGAACCAACATAGTACAACAATAAACTATTACAATAATGAAAAATAGTTCAATGCAAATAAACTAATAAAGGAGAGTATGATCATCGTGCACAACAAGAATAAAATACTAAAGCTCATCATGAATGTATATTTAATTATTTTTAATGAATACATACTCATTTACTAAGTTTGAAAGAATGAATTAAACTTACTAAACAATGAACAAATCGATTAAAACAAATTTAAGTTAAGAATGTGCACAAATCATTCAATTTTTTAAAGTTTAAAGAGACCCTCAATTTATTTGTCACATTCATAATAATGAATCAAATCGATAAAGTGATTCCATAATTTAACCATTTTTCCTTAACCTATATAATTTCATTCTCTCAATTTGATTTTAAACAAAGCACCAATGCTCATTAAAAATGTATATTTAATTATTTTAAATAAATACATACTCATTTGTTAAGTTCGAAATAATAAATTAAACATACTAAACAATGAACAAATTAGACCCCTTTTTTGGTCAAGTTATATCCTTTTGATTGATTAAAATCGATGTAGGTTAACAATGTGCACAAATTATTAAATCATTTAAAGTTTAAAGAAACATGTTATTCATTTATTATATTTGTAATAACGAATCAAATTGATGAAATGATTCTACAATTTAACCATTCTTCCTTAGCTAATATGATTTTATTCGCTTAACTTAATTTATAACAAAGCACTAAAGCTCGTCATGAATGCACATTTAATTATTTTAAATAAATGCGTAATCATTTGCTAAGTTCAAAATAAGGAATTAAACGTACTAAACTATGAACAAATTAGAACCATTTTGGACAAGTTATATTCTTTTGATAAATTAAAGCTGATCTATGTTATGAATGTGCACAAAGCGCTGTACATTTAAAGTTTAATGAGACCTCCTCATTTGTTACGTTCGTAATAACGAATCAAATTTAAAATGTGATTCCACAATTTGGATGTTCTTCCTTAAGTTATATGATTCCATTCGCTTAACTAATTTTATAACAAAGCACCAAAGCTCGTCACGAATTTCTATTTAATTCTTTAAAATGAATACGTACTCATTTGATAAGTTGGAAATAATAAATTAACATACTAAATGACGAACTAATCAAACCACTTTTTATCAAATTATATCCTTTTGATCGATTAAAACTGAAGTAAGTTAGGAATGTGCATAAATTGTTGTATCGTTTAATGTTTAACGAGTTAAATCGACAAAGTGATTCCACAATTATACGGTTCTTCTTTAACTTATATAATTTCATTCGCTTAACTATCTTTAGAACAAAGAACTAAAGCTCATTATGTATATTTAATTTTTTAAATAAATACATACTCATTTGTTAAGTTCGAAATAATGAATCAAATGTACTAAACAATAAACTAATCAGAGAGTCAAGTCATGTTATTTTAATCGATTAACACCGAAGTAAGTTAAGAATGTCTAAAATTTTTTATATCTTTTAATGTTTGAAGTAACCTTCTATTTATTTTTAATAATTATAATAACAAATCAAATCAACAAAGTAATTCCACAATTTTATGGTTCTTCTTTAACTTATATAATTTTATTTACTTAATTAGATTTTAGAACAAAGCACTAAAGCTCTTCATAAATTTATATTAAATTATTTTAAATAAATACGTACTTATTTGCTAAGTTAAAAAAATAAATTAAACATAAAATGATGAATAAATAGGACCCTTTTTGGTCATGTTATATCTTTTTAATCTATAGAAACCGAAATAAGTTAAGAATATACACAAATCATTATTTCGGTTAAAATTTAAAGAGACCTCTCATTTATTTGTTATGTTTGTAATAACGAATCAAATCGACAAAGTGATTCCACAATTTTACGATTCTTGCTTAACTTATATGATTTTATTCACTTAACTTGATTTAGAACAAAACACTAAAGCTTATCACGAATGTATATTTAATGCTTTTATATAAATATGTACTCATTTGCTAAGTTAAAAAAAAGCAACAAACATACTAAACGACGAACCAATTGAACTTCTTATGGTTAAGTTATGTCCTTTTGACCAATTAACCGATATTATTTAAGAATGTGCACAAATCATTATATTGTTTAATGTTTAAAAAGACCCCAATTCATTTTTTATGTTCGTAATAACAAATAAAATTGATAAAGTGATTCCCCGATTTGACTATTCTTCTTTAGCTTATATGATTTAATTTTCTTAAGTACATTTTGAATATAGTACCAAAGCTCACTACGAATGTATTCTTTTAAATAAATACGTACTCATTTTCTCATTTCAAAAGAATGAATCAAATGTACAAAATGATGAACATATTAGACCCCTTTTGGTCAAATTATACCCTTCTGATCAATTAAAATCTATGTAAGTTAAGAATGTGTATAAATCATTATATTGTTTAAAGTTTAAAAAGTTTTCTCATTCATTTGTTACATTCTTCGTTAACATATAAAGAATTAAATTTAAAAGGTGATTCCACAATTTGACCATATTCCTTAACTTATATGATTTCATTCACTTAACTAGATATATAACAAAACACCAAAGCTCATTACAGATGTATATTGAATTCTTTTAAATGAATACATACTTATTTGCTAAGTTTAAAAAAATTAATCAAACATACTAAACGATGAACTAATTGGACCCCTTTTGGTCCAGTTATGTCTTTTTGATTAATTAAAACCAAAGTAAGTTAAGAATGTGTACAAATTATTATATCGTTTAAAGTTTCATTCATAATAACAAATCAAATCAACAAATTGATTTAAAGTTTAAAGAGACCTCCCATTCATTTTTTACGTTCGTTAAAACTAATCAAATTGACAAAGTGATTAAACAATGTAACCGTTCTTCCTTAACTTATACAATTTCATTTACTTAATTAGTTTTAGAACAAAGCACCAAAGCTAGTCATAAATGTATATTTAATTCTTTTAAATAAATACGTATTCATTTGCTATGGTTGAAAGAATGAATTAAATGTAATAAACAATAAACCAATCGAACCCCTTTTTGTCAAATTATATCCTTTTGATCGATTAAAACTAATGTAAGTTAAGAATGTGGAAAAATCGTAATATCATTTTAAGTATAAAAAGACCACTTATTTATTTGTTACGTTTATAATTAAGAATTAAATTGAAAAAGTAATTCTACAATTTCATTGTTCTTCCTTAATATATATTATTTCTTTTGCTTAACTAGCTATAGAACAAAGAATTAGCTCATCACGATGTATATTTAATTATTTCAAATGAATGCATACTCATTTGCTAAGTTTAAAATTTTGAATTAAACATACTAAAACAACGAACCAATCAGACCTTTGTTAGTCAAGTTATATCCTTTTAATCATTTAAAACCTAAGTAAGTTAAAATATGCCCAAATCGTTATATCTTTTAAAGTTTAAAGAGACCTCCCATTTATTTGTTACGTTTGTAATAACGAATCAAATCGACAAAGTGATTCCACAATTTGACCGTTCTTCCTTAGCCTAATCTCATTCGCTTAACATGATTTAGAACAAAACACCAAAGCTCATTATGAATGTGTATTTAATTCTTTTGAATAAATATGTACTCATTTGCTAAATTGAAAAGAATAAAATAAATGTAAAAAATGACAAACTAATCTTAAAACTAATGTAAGTTATGACGAATGTGAACAAATCATTATATCATTTAAAGCTTAAAAAGACCACTCATTCATTTGTTACATTTATAAAAATTATTTAAATTGACAAAGTGATTCCTTGATTGATGTGAATTGAGATGAACTAGTTTTTGTGGTGAAACTAGCTGATGAAAAAGAAAAGTTCAACTTCATGGTTCAATTCCAACTATGTATCCTTCTAGGGATAATTGGATCTGAAAGTCCACTTAAGCATGCATTCCTAAGGGATGAAAATCTTATGTAGGATCTAAGAGCATGGTATAGAAGAAAGACCAATATAAGACTCAAGCTTAAGAAGTTAAAGATGAAGGCCCATAAAGCACATGGAAGAAAAAGTTAAAGAAAGCCTATTAAACAAAGTTAAATTCGTCACATTTATTCATGGTGCAAAAATAAGGGCCAACCAAGCATTAAAAATGGCCTAATAATATGTTTTGGCCTTCTACCTTCCCTAGGAAAGGTTGAGAGCAGTAATTTTTACTTTTATTATGCCTAGAATGTTATTGTAGTGCATTTATTTTGTACTTTTCTCTCAATTCCGAATTTAAATGTTGTAAGCCGATAAATAATCTTTTGCTATATTATAATGGAAGCTTTGTTTTGAATCAAAAAATATGGTGATTGTTTATTGAGTGTGTGCCACTCCAAAAATTAGGTTTTTGTTGAAAGTGTGCCATTTCAAACCACTTATCCCTTGCTCATCTCTTCACCCTTATGGGAGGTATTTTTAGATGCTTAATTTGCTTATGAGTGCATCACTTGCATTTGGAGGACTCTGACATTTCATGAGCCACAGTTCTGCATGGAATCAGATTACGTTCATTTGTTCTCTCTTGCTGTAACCCATTGTGCCTCTTTTCATTTAAAGTTTAAATAGACTTCCCATTCCTTTATTATGTTCATAACAATGAATAAAATTTAAATTGTGATTCTACAATTTGACTGTTTATATGATTTTATTCGCTTAACTAAATTTAGAACAAAGCACAAAGCTCATCACGAATGTATAATTAACTCTTTTAAATAAATATGTACTAAAAATGACCAAATCGGACCTCTTTTGGTCAAGTTATGTCCTTTTGATCAATTAAAACCGATGTAACTTAAGAATGTATATTAATTGTTATATCGTTTAAAGTTTAAAGAGACCTATTAATTTATTATGTTTGTAATAACAAATAAAATTTAAAATGTGCTTCTAGAATTTGACTGTTCTTCATTTAACTTATATAATTTTATTCGTTTACCTAGATTTAGAACAAAGCCCTAAAGCTTATCACAAATGTATATTTAATTGTTTCAAATGAATACATACTCATTTGCTAAGTTCAAAAGAATTAATTTAACACATCAAAAGAATTAATAATTTATTCACATTCTGAACTAATCGGACCCCTTTTAGTCAGGGTATATCATTTTGATCGATTAAAACCAAACTAAGTTAGAAATGTAAAGAAATAGTTATATCATTTATAGTTTAAAGAGATCTTCCATTCATTTGTTACACTCATAATAACGAATAAAATCAATAAAGTGATTCCACAATTTGACCGTTCTTCCTTAACTTATATGATTTCATTCACTTAACTAAATTCTAAACAAAGCACCAATGCTCATTAAGAATGTGTATTTATTTTTTTAAAATAAATATGTACTCAATTGCTAAGTTTGAAAGAATGAATTAAATGTACTAAATGACGAACCAATTGGACCCATTTTATCAAGTTATATCTTTTTGATTGTTTAAAACCGATGTAGGTTAAGTATGTGCACAAATTCTTATATCATTTAAAGATTAAAGAGGCCTTCCATTCATTTCTTATATTCATAATAACAAATCAAATTAATAAAGTGATAACAAAATTATACCATTCTTCACTTAAGTTAATTTATAACAAAGCACAAAAGCTTGTCATGAATATATATTTAATTATTTTAAATAAATATGTACTTATTTGCTAACTTTGAAAGAATGAATCAAACGGACCTCCTATCATTTAAAGTTTAGACAAACCTCCTATTCATTTATTACTTTCATAATAACGAATCAAATTTGACAATGTGATTCCACAATATGACCAATCATAAATTATACATATTAAATGACAAACTAATCAGAGCCCTTTTGGTCATTATATCATATAATATTTAAAGTGACCTTCCATTAATTTTTTACGTTTGTAATAATGAATCAAATCAATAAAGAGATTCCACAATTTTACTATTCTTCCTTAATTTATATGATTTTATTTGCTTAACTAGATATAGAACAAAGCATTAATGTTTGTCGCGAATATATATTAAATTATTTTAAATAAATACGTACTCATTTGTTAAGTTTAAAAAAAATGTAACAAACGTACTAAACGACAAACCAATTGGACATCTTCTAGTCAAGTTCTATTCTTTTGATCGATTAAAATTGATATAAGTTAAGAATATAAACAAATCGTTATATCATTTAAAGTTTAAAAAGTCCTCCCATTTGTTTGTTACGTTTGCAATATAACGAATAAAATTGACAAAGTGATTCCCCAATTTGACTGTTCTTCCTTAGCTTATAGGATTTAATTTATATTTCGAATATAGTACCATAGCACGTCACAAATATATATTTAATTCTTTTAAATGAATACATATTCATTTTCTCATTTCGAAAGAATGAATTAAGTGTACTAAATGATGAACATACCGGACCCCTTCTGGTTAAGTTATATCCTTTTGATTGATTAAAACCGATATAAGTTAAGCATGTGTACGAATTGTTATATCATTTAAAGTTTAAAGAGACCTCTCATTTATTTGTTATATTCATAATAACAAATTTAATTGACAAGGTCATTCCACAATTTAACCGTTCTTTTTTATTTATATAATTTCATTCACTTAACTAGATTTTAAATAAAGCAGCAAAGCTTGTTAGGAATGTATATTTAATTGTATTAAATAAATACGTGCTTATTAGCTAAGTTTGAAAAATGAATCAAACATACTAAACGATGATCCAATTGGACAACTTTTGGCTAAGTTATCCTTTTGATATATTAAAACTGATGTAGGTTAGAATGTGCATAGATCATTATATCGTTTAAAGTTTAAAGAAACCTGTCATTCATTTGTTACGTTTGTAATAACGAATCAAATTGACAAATTGATTCCATAATTTTACCGTTTTTCATTAGCTTATATGTTTACATTCGCTTAACTTTCTTTAGAAGAAAATACTAAAGCTTGTCATGAATGTATATTTAATTGTTTTAGATGAATACATACTCATTTGCTAAGTTCGAAAGAATGAATTAAACTTACTAAACAATGAACCAATTGAATCCTTTTGGTGAAGTTATATCCTTTTGATTATTTAAAATTGATCTAAGTTAGGAATGTGCACAAATCATTCTATTGTTTAAAGTTTAAAGAGATGTTCCATTAATTTGTTACATTCATAATAACGAATCAAATCGATAAAGTGATTCTACAATTTGACCATTTTTCTTTAACTTATATAATTTCATTCGCTTAACTAGATTTTAAACAAAGCACCGGAGCTTGTTAAAAATGTATATTTAATTCTTTTAAATAAATACGTACTAATTTGCTAAGTTCTAAATAATGAATCAAATATACTAAATGATGAACCAATTAGATCCCTTTTGGTTAAGCTATATCTTTTTAATCAATTTAAATTGATGTTGGTTAAGAATGTGCACAAATCGTTAAATAGTTTAAAATTTAAAGAGACCTGCCATTCATTTCTAACGTTCGTAATAAAGAATTAAATTGAAAAAGTGATTCCACAATTTGATTATTTTTCCTTAGCTAATATAATTTTATTTGTTTAACTTAATTTATAACAAAGCACCAAAGCTCATCTCGAATGTACATTTAATTATTTTAAATAATTACATACTCATTTGCTAAGTTAAAAAGAATAAATTAAATGTACTAAACGATGAACCAATCAGACCCTTTTTGGACAAGTTATATTCGAATGTGTATGAATCATTATATCGTTTAAGGTTTAAAGAGACCTCCTATTTATTTGATACATGCTTCGTTAACTTATAACAAATTAAATTTAAAATGTGATTCCACAATTTGATTATTTTTCCTTAGCTAATATGATTTTATTCGCTTAACTTAATTTATAACAAAGCACCAAAGCTCGTCAGGAATGTGTATTTAATTGTTTTAAATAAATATATACTTATTTACTAAATTTAAAATAATGAATTAAAAGTACTAAACGATGATCCAATCGGACCCCTTTTGGATAAGTCATATTCATAAAATCAAACATACTAAATGATAAATGAATCAGACCTTTTTTAGTCAAGTTATATCCTTTTGTTCAATTAAAACCGAAGTAAGTTAAGAATGTGTACAACTCATTATATCGTTTGAAGTTTAAAAAGACCTCTCATTCATTTATTATAGTTGTAACAACGAATAAAATTTACAAAGCGATTACACAATTTTACCGTTCTTTCTTAAATTATATGATTTCATTTACATAACATGATTTTGAACAAAGAACCAGAGCTCATCATGGATTTATATTTAATTATTTTAGATAAATATGTACCCATTCGCTAAGTTCGAAATAATGAATCTAACATACTAAACAATGAACTAATCAGACCACTTTTGCTTAAGTTATATCCTATTAATAGAAAACCAAAGTAAGATAAAAATGTGTGCAAAAATTATTATATCTTTTAAAGTTTAAAGAAACCTCTCATTTATTTATCATGTTCGTAATAGCTAATCAAATTGACAAAGTGAATCGACAATCAAACCATTCCCCCTTAACTTATATCATTTGAATTGCTTAACTAGATTTAGAACAAAGCACCAAAGTATGTCACAAGTGTATATTTTATTATTTAAATAAAAACATACTCATTTTCTAAGTTAAAAAGAATAAATTAAACGTATTAAACAATGAGCTAATAGGACCCCTTTTGGTTAAGTTATATCCAGTTGATCAATTAAAACAAAAGTAAGTTAAGAAAGTGCACAAATCATTATATAGGTTTAAAGTTTGATAAGTCCTCTCATTCATTTATTACATTTGTAATAATAAATCAAATTGACAAAGTGATTCCATAATTTGACCGTTCTTCCTCAACTTATATAATTTAATTTGCTTAACTAGATTTAGAACAAAGTACTATTGCTCATCACAAATTTATATTTAATTGGTTTAAATAAATATGTACTCATTTCCTAAGTTTAAAAGAATGACTCAAACATACTAAATGATGAATGAATTTGTAACACCCCGGGTTTTTATTCATATAAGCATGTGGCAATGCTAACTCAGGTGTTAACTTGCCAAGCAAAAATATCACAACACAAATAAATAAGCTACTAAAGCAAAAACTTCATTAATTAGGATGTTGGCTCAGCTAAGTGCAAGTACTATAACATAATAAAATAATATGATTAGAAATTTGATGGCAATACAATGCCTTATTACAATTTGGCAAGAAGAAAGAATACACAAATCGTTATATCGTTTCAATTTTAAAAAGACATCCCATTAATTTTAAATACTAGGATAAGTATTTAAGGGTTGTCGAACCTCAGGGACGGATGAATTATTACTAAATCTAAAGAGGGAATTCGCTGATTTAAAAACTAAAACAAACTTAAACTTTAATTAAGCAAAAGAAAGGAATCAACTAGTTTAAAAGCAAGAGATTAATATGATGGAATTTACTTAGGAAATTGAATCCACTATAAAACCATAACAATTTCTTAACTTTTAATCTAAATCTAGTGTGAATATGAACAAGTATTCTCAGCTACAAGCTAGAATTACTTCAAAAAGAATCATTAATTAACTTCCATGACATGAACTATCTTCGACAATAGCACGGATCATCTACACTAAACTAGCTATAGGCATGACCCGTCTAATCTTAGTATAACTCATCCAAGTCATTAATTATCTGAACATTAAAACTATTGTATGACCATCTCATCTAAATCACAGAAATTAGAATTAATGCAAATATCAAAACTACATCAATCTATCATCTACAAGACAATAAATCAACATAGACTTGAATAAACATTAAAAGCTCTTTCATTAAAAAAGAAATCCATATCATACAATTGTCATCATTCACAACTGAGATCTAAATTAAAAAGAAAAGAAACTGAAACTTATCTATAGCTTCATCAACTCCTAAGTAAAAGAATAGTCTAGCCTTCCATTGTAGAAGAAAGCACTTGAATCTCCATTGAAAGCTTTGAGTTCTCTTCCATCTTCTTCTTCCTTTTTCTCCTCTTAAAATCTACTGAAATCCCCCAATTTTAAGCCAAATATATCTTTTTATAGGCATAAGATCCGTAGGAAGAAGTCCAATATGAAAAGGATTAGAATTTGGGTCCAACTAGGAAATTGCACATTATGTCGATCGATCGCCCTGCATGCCCGATCGATCGACTACACTGTATTTTCATCTGAATTCACGTTATTTAGATCGATCGGTAAGTGACCCCGATCGATCGGATACAGTGTTTCTGTTTTCCTAGACAGTTCATATTCTGTTCATTAAGCTTTCCTTCGTGTCCATATTAATTTCTAACTTGTTTATAACTCCAAAAAGTTATCCAAATCACTTTAAAGCATATGAAGACTATTTTTAAGCATTTCAAATATTGTCCAAGTACTTCGATAAGCGCACTTTACCTACAAAACATAAAATACCATATTTTAGACATGTAGAATATAATTAAAATTCCAACTTTGTTTAAATACACATCTAAACTACTAATAACTATAAAATTATTAATAATTAAACTAAAATACTAATATCTATCTTAATCTAAATAAACTATAAATAACACTAAATTAACCTAATCTATACTAGCAAATAAGGTAAAAAGGCATATAAAATAGTTATAGATTTCATTCTTATCATCTATCGCCCAACAACAGCTCCGGACAACCAAAATACTCTTAAGTCCCAGACTCATAATCGTAAGTCCTAGACTCATAATAAAAATATCCTAGAGTTCCTAGACTCCAAAAATGGTTATTTTCTTTTAAAACATTCTATACCAATGTGTTTGAAAACTATAGCTCTGCCTTTTTAGCCATGAGAGTGTCACTATCAATGACTACAAAGGCAAGCAAGGTTGATCGCTCATCCCAACTGTTACCCTTTCTTGGTCCCGCTTCAGTGAATCGATCACCACACTTATACATCTTTTCAAAAAGAATCTTGAGAATCCTCCTTTCAACAAGGACGAATCCTCTAAAACTGTCTTTCAAACATACTGTATTCATTCACAATGAAAACAGTGGCAGAGCTAGTTTGTCTCTATCTTACATGCTCCAACGTGTATAATTTACATACAGATAAACATTCAATTAAACTATCATATATGAGGCAATCGTAAAGCATGCAGTATATAAAATATATTTACTTCCAGTGGCTAATCATTCGACTAATCGAATATTTATAAACATACGATATGTAAATCTATCTCAACGATTAACCATTTGAGAGATTGAATATATGTGCAGAAAACATAAATCACAACTTGAGAGTCATATAAATAATAAGTTAAAAACATAACCAAAGTTCATAATCATGCCTTTAGAAAGGACAAAAGCCCCACTTCACTCTCTACAAGAGTTCAAAGATGATAAACCAGACACCACGAAATTGGATGCCCACTTCTGGGGTTTTGGAGGTCTCTACCAAGGAAAATAACCCGGCCATATTTAGCACACTTGATTTAGGTAAGAATGTCTCTTGAATGGAAGAAAACGGACTCAGATTGACTCTAGAAACTCTTTCTATGCTCGTAGGCCAACAGAACGTCCCCTTGACCTAGAACACTTTTCTCTTTCTGTGCCTATAGGTTATGGACAGAACCTCCCCTTAGCCCAAAATGCTTTTCTCTTTCTGTGCCCATAGGCTATGGATAAAACCTCCCCTTGCCCAGAGATCTTTACCCTTCACGTGAGAGTAGGTGGCGGAAGAACCTCCCATTTCCTTGGGAATTTTTCCCAATATATATAGGGTTATTAATCAAAGATTGGATGCTTCCATTCCATAGAGCACCTTCGAATTAGCTAAGAACACCTTTTAAACAGATAAAAATGGACTCAAAATTACTCTAGAAACTTCTCCAGAAGAAAGAATGAAAATGGGAATTTATAGGAGCAAGATTTGGTTCAAATTCCATAGAGAATATGAAGGGGATTATATCTAATCTAATGATAGAGAAATGAACTACATGCATTGTGCAATGGATGTGAAGAAGTAGGTGTTACCATCAATTGGATGGTTTTTGCTAGTGGACTTCACTAACAAACAAAGGGTGGTGGGATCCTCACAGACAGAAAAAGATGTCCTAGATCTTTGTGGCTTACTTTACTATTCAATTCAATTAGATTTGGTTGGGTCGGGTTCTTATAAATTCTCTCTCCTTTTTCAAGAGATATTTCTTTTTATCCCTTCTTTTGTTCCTTGATATCTAAACGATTGAAGATAGAATTGGGTCTCCATAGGAAAATCGATATTTTACTACCAATCACAAGTTTCATGTTGGGCACAGTACTCATCATACTGGAACTCTTTGAACCCTGAATTTGGAGTATCCTACTTTCACGTGATTCATAGGGTTCAACATCAGTGTGGGCAAAACGACGTATTTTCCAAGTGCCACGCGGCTCAAGCCGCTAACATCATCGATGATGCCAACTAGTTTGTCTTTTTCTCATTTTTTTAATTATTATTTTAATCAAATATAATTCTAACTTCAAAATGCGATAACTTCTTATCTCGAAATCGAAATTGCACGTTCTTGGTACTGATGGACTTATATTGATGAGCCCTTAAAAACTAGACCCCACATGGGTAGGGTATTTCGTACTTTTAAGTGGGTCCTACCCATGTGGCACGCTTCTTGTAATATCCCTAATTTTCCCAAGTTTCGAAATTTAAATGTGGAAAATAGGGTGTTTGACCTATTGACATTCTTAGTAAAATAACTATCTCCCTAGATATAATTTATATCTGAAACTAATTTTATTAGAAAGTAGATAGAAAGAGCTTCGAAACGCCACCAAGAACGCGTGAATCGGAGTCCGGATGAGGGAGATACGACTGTTTGAAGTTGAACATATCGTGCATGACCCGTTTACCCGATTTAGACTGTATTTGGCCCGTTAAAGTCATTCTACGGGCCCGGTTGTTTATAATTCCGAAATTAATTTTTATGGTCCCAATAAGGTGGCCTAATGGGGGAGGATTACCCAAATTTTAGAGGGGTTAGGAATCCTAATCCTGATGCTTATAAAAAGGGGGTCTTTTGCCCGATTAGGAGGAGTTTATGGACAGTGAAGGAGAGGAAGGAATTTTCCGGCGAGACACCGCCGAAGCATTGGCGTGGTGGATCGACGACAACTCAGCCTTTAAGGTAGGATTTTAAATCTAAATTAGTAATATTTTATTATTAAAATATAAACTATTTTGTCGTGAATAGTGATTTCTGCTATCACTGTTCACTTTGTACTGTTTTTATTTACTGTTCATCTGCCGGCCAGTCACCGGCCGGCCACTGGCCGATCGCTGGTGGCTGGACCCATGGCTGGAACGGCGTGTCAATTCTAGCCTTGGTCGGGTATACTTGGCGGCGGCTGTGGTGGCTTTTGCCGCTGCCGCACAGTAATAAAAAAGAAAAACAGTGAGACTGCCGCTGGTCGCATTGGCCGAGGCCGTGCCGGGCGTGGCTGCCCCGGTCCCGGCCGTGCCAGCCCAGGCCAAGACGACCCTGGATGCACCGGCCTAGGCCGCGTTGGCTCCAGCTGCGGCGGCATCACCGCCTGGTAAAAAAAAAGGGTCAACGGCGGTGCAGTGCACGCCCTGGCCAGAGGCTGGATCGAGGGTACGGGAATCACCAAAAGACGGCCATCTGGTCGACCCCGACCCGTCACTTTGCTGTTGCACTCTACCGCAACCGTGCTTCGGAATGCCGGCGGTTGCAGAAAAAAAAAAAGAAAAAAATGTGACTTTGGCCCCGGCCAGCCACCGGGCGACAGCGGGAGCTAGACTCATTGTGATCGCCGCATGGCGGCGATCCAATGGACCCTAGCCTGCCGCCCGGCCATGGTGGCCTGGGGCGGCACCGCCAGAGGTGGAAACGCCTTTGGCCGGACATGGGGAAGATGACCCGCGTTGCGGGTCGTCAACCCAAACCGACCCGGCCCGGGTCGGGTTTTTTTAAAAAAATATATAGAAAAAAAAGGGGAATCGAACCGGGTCCGGTTCAAGGGCCTTGTTCTAAAAATTTAGAAAAATTACCTGTATACTTTGAGAGGGTTAAGAGTGTCTTGACCAAGTTTAAGGACTGGTAAAAATCTTAGAGTCTTTGAAATGACCTTTTTACCCCTGGTAGTTAAATCATCATGTGAGAACCATTTGCCCGACTTCGGGTTCCCGGTTCAGGGGCTTAGGAGTTGATTTAAAAATTAGGAAAATTCTTAGTGAGAGTTAATGTGTAACCTAATAGGTTAAACTTTTTGGTGAGAAAAAATACCAATAAGTGCCTAATTGACCCTTTTTTCCTTAGGGTTTATTGTAAACCGTTAAGACAACCTAGGTCGGTTCAAGGGGTTCACGACCCCGTCATATGCCAGGAAAATTACAAAGAGTCCATGAAGGCTGGTAGTACCCTTGAATTGAATTTTAGACCTATTGGATACCATTAAGGCCTTAAACCAAATGACAAAAATACCCCTTTGAGTAGACCCGCCCACACTCGTGTGAATGGAAGTGTGAGTCAGTCTGAGAGTGGAGCCTTGTGAGAAATCAATGAATTTTATCAACAAAGGGTAGTGAGTGGACTAAATGAACCAATGGAGGGTAGTATACCCCCAAGTGGTGGAATTACCATAATGCCCTTAGGGGCAGTATGTTCTATTTTTGCTGAAACAGATAACCTAGCAACAGAGCGTTAAGGTGCCCTAGAATGACGTTAACTGGCTTCAAAAGGAAGGGGTGTGAACAGTAAGTGACATGAAGACCTTGTCAGGTCATAGTGTCATGGGAAATAAAAGGAAGAACCCTAATTCTCAAGGTTTAATGCAAGGTATTACACGTGTCTGCAACCAAGTACCATGATCGACTAGAGTAATAAATACATAACTCGTGCGATACGTTAGAGTTATCTGCATTATCGGGCTTAAACTTGCTGAGCCCTAACCTTGCAAATGAGTGCAATGGGCCCTTATTCATTATTTATGCATTGGTGTGAATGCATGTTATTTATGTTGATGTTTGCTATTATTATTGATGTTTTAAGTTATATTAGTAACTTTAGGTTAATAAAGACTAATCAAGAGATTTTGGTTGTCTTTAAATTGGGGTTAGAACACCTAATCAAGATAATAACTAAAATACCCTTTTTAGGGTCGGGACCAGTTCATGGAGCGAATGGGGCCCTGACATAGAATTTTACCTTGGTTATTGAATCGAGGGTTGTTATGGGATGTTTTTGAAGTCAAAGTTTAAGCTCACAGTAATAGCCATGGCAGATATTTAGACCTTCTTGGTCTCCGTTTCTTTGGGATGATGGATCCCTGCAAATGCGCAAACCAGGTTTTTGAGTATCATGGAAGGCTCATCTACCTCTAGCCAGTGTGTCCATAAGCACAGTTGGTACCTACATCTCTAGGCCCATGGCTAATCCAAGTGGATCTCTAGAGATGCTAGGATTTTTTATAATAGCCATGGTGGTAATCTTTCAGACCTTAATGGTATCTGTTTCTTTGGGACGATGGATCCTTGCAAATGTGTAAACCAGGTTTTTGAGCATCATGGAAGACTCATCTACCTCCAGCCTGGAAGACTAGAGCCCTGTTTGGCCTGCCTACAGTTTCCCAGCTATAGTGGGGATGATGACCTAGTGGAATGGCTGTACGAGGCTGAAAAGTTTTTTGCCTACCAAGGGACACATTCTGAGGTTGGATGGCTACGCGGCCTTCCACCTAGACGGGAACCCTTCTATTTGGTTCCAGAGTTTCGAAAAGAAGGTGGTACCCCACTTGGGCCGCCTTCTTTGACGAGTCGTGCATTCACGGGGAGGAGCGGAGCCCCGTTTGGCCTGCCTACAGTTTCCCAGCTATAGTGGGGATGATAACCTAGTGGAATGGCTGTACGAGGCTGAAAAGTTTTTCGCCTACCAACGGACGCATTCAGAGGCTGAACGGCTACGCGGACTTCCACCTAGACGGGGATGCTTCTATTTGGTTCCAGAGGTTTGAAAAAGAGGTGAGCTACCCCACTTGGGCCGCCTTCTCTGATGAGCCGTGCATTCAGTTTTTCCCAAATGAGTTCTACTACTTTAACGAGATGCTCTCTACACTGCTCCAAACCACCACTATCTGGGCCTACTATATAAAGTTCATGAAGGTTTCCAACTACCTCCCTGATTGGCCTGAGACAGCCTGAGTGGGCACGTTCAAACGGGGTCTCAAGCCCGGGATTTCTGAGGAGATGTGCCACTTTGCATGCTCTAGTATGCTAGACGTCATGCGCCATGCACGAATTGAGTAAGAGAAGTTGGCTAGATAGTGGCGAGGGGGGTGGCTTGGGGTCTTTTCCCCCATCTTCTATGAGCACTAACCCCCTTGCCGCCTTAGCCAGCAACCCCATGGTAAGCTGTCCTGGCCAGCAGCCCACTCAAGCTGGCCCTATTGTTCATCGTCTCACACCGACACAGATCGAGGAATGCTAGTCTAAGGGTCTATATGCTTCCGCTACGATGAGAAGTTTGTTCTGGGTCACCGTTGTTCCGTCAAGAGCAGCCTCCTTGTGGAGGAGGTCGACGAAGAAGAGGATCTAGCGGACAGGGCTGACTTGTCCCACCATGACAACGTCCTACCTGAGATCTCTGTCCAGGCCTTCTCGGGGGCATTCACTCCAAGTATAATGTGGGTCTAAGGCCACCTCAAGCGGCAGAAAGTGGCTATCTTGATAGACAGCGGTTCCACCCACAACTTCATTGATGACAAGGTGGCCCAATGACTAGGGTGCTTGTGTCAAATTTGAAGCCCTTTGATGTGCTATTGGCGATGGAAAGCACCTTAGGAGTGCTGGGGTATGTGCTCATGCCACGCTCTCCATCCAAGGCCACACATTTGTTACCGTCCTCTTCTTGCTGCCTATGAAGGGGGCAGACGTGGTGCTAGGGGTGCAGTGGCTCCAAGAGCTTGGGGACGTAGTCTAGAACTTCAGAGACATGGTGATGGACTTCAAGATTTAGAAGTAGTGGGTTCTGATTGAAGAATCTTGGTCGGACACCCTCCTCTCAGCCCAGTCGGTGAGTTCTTTCTTCCGGTTTGCACCCCAAGGGTTCCTCTTGTAGCAGCGGGCAACCGTCAAGGTGCTTTAGGATGAGCCACCTTTGGATCTTCTTGAGTTATTGTTGGAGCATCATGATGTGTTTGCTGAACTGACGAGACCAGTGCAGCCTCACGACCACCATATTCCCATCATTCCTAGGGATCGCCGGGCAATGAATACCCTTACCATTATCCTCACATCTAGAAGTTAGAGAAAGAGTGTCTCATGGCTCACATGCTTAAGTTTGGCTAGCACAAGCTCCTATTCTTCCCCAGTGTTGCTGGTTCCTGAAAAAGACGGTACTTGGCGGTATTGTGTGGACTACCAAGCCTTGAATGCCATCACCATTAAGGACAAATATCCCATACCTGTGATCGAGGAGCTTTTGGATGAGCTTTCTCATGCAAAGGTCTTTAGTAAAATCAACCTTCGATCGGGTTACCATCATATTAGAGTGAGCCAGCCGATGTGCACAAGATCGCCTTCCAGACTCAAGACGGCCATTTCGAGGTTCTCGTCATGCTGTTCAGGCTGACTAATACCCCCTCAACCTTTCAGAGCCTCATGAACGATCTCTTCATGCCTTTCCTCCACCGCTACATCTTGGTCTTCTTTGACGACATCCTTATTTACAGCTAGTCGTGGGTGGAGCACTTAGAGCATCTCAAGTTGGTCTTCTCTGTTATGAGACATAACTCTTTATTTCTTAAGTGTTTGAAGTGTTCCTTTGCTTCAGCTCCTCAAACGTTGCTTGGGTCATATTATCTCATGGGATAGTATCGCCACTGACCCGTTGAAGGTGGCCACCATGCTCTCTTGATCGCCGCCCACTTGTGTACCGGCACTACAGGGTTTTCTGGGTCTCACTGGCTATTATAGGCAATTCATTAGCTGGTATGGGGAGATTGCTCAGCCCCTTACAGAACTTCTCAAGAAGGGGGCATTCGGTTGGAATGAGGTTGCCCAAGCAGCGTTTGAGGAGCTGAAGCAGGCTATGACATCAGCCCGTATTCAGATTTTAGCCAATTTCAGCCGCCCCTTCGTGGTTGAAACAGATGCTTCGGAGATGGTGGGTCTAGGTAGGATGAGCACCCCCATTGCCTACTTCAGCAAGGCTTTGGCTGGCTGCCCTTTATCTCTTTCAGTTTATGAGAAAGAGATGTTGGCTATTATTCTCGCCGTTGATAAGTGGTGACCTTACTTACTTTTCCGCAGGTTCTTGATCCGCATTGACCACAAGCCTTTGAGTATTTCCTCAAGCAGTGGATGTCCACTCCATCACAGCAAAGATGTGTTGGTAAGTTGCTGTGTTATGATTATGAGGTCGTGTACAAGAAAGGGTCGGAAAACACCATGGCCAATACCCTTTCTCACAGCTCTACTCCATCCTGCCCCTTCATTGATGAGTTATGATTCTCATGCACAGGTCCTGATTACACTCTCTAGGCCAATCTAGCTGCCTGTCATTTCTTTGTCTGGTAGGATGATTTTTGGAAGGACTGCCTTTGGCTTCCGATGTTGATGATCTTCGCAGGTGCGTTCTCTCCCACTTCCATGACACTCTAGTGGCTGGTCATGAGGGAGCTTTCTGCACTTATAGGTGGGTCAGATAGAGCTTTATGTAGTACAGTGTTCTACAGGCCGTCCAGCAGTATGTGGCCACTTGCGATGTCTGTCAGAGAGCTATGACCACCATGACCTCTCCCACAGGTTTGTTTCAGCCCTGATAAGGCGAGTCGGTAATTATGGTGGTGGTGGACCGGTTGACCAAGTACGCCCACTTCTGTGCTCTGGGACACCCATTCACCGCCAAGACAGTGGAGAAGCTCTATGTTTGAGAGGTAGCCAAACTACACGGCATGCCTCGCACTATTGTCTCCGATCGTGACCGGATCTTTATATCTCAGTTTTGGCATGAGTTCTTTACTTTACAGGGCACTTCTCTCCACATGAGCACCACTTATCACCCCAGACGGATGGCGAAACAGAGGTGGTCAGCCGATGCTTAGAGTAGTACCTCCGCTGTTTCACTATGTCTCAGCCCCGCAGATGGCTTCAACTTCTTCCCTGGGCGGAGTGGTTATCTAATACTGCCTATCACACTCACGTCGGTTTCATTCCTTTTGAGGTATTGTATGGCCGCCTACCCCCAACTGTGTTATTTTATGTTCCTCATCGCTCCTCTGTAGCTGAGGTGGACAATATGCTCCAGACACGTGACGAGTTTCTGCGACAAGTCAAGGAGAACTTGTCCTATGCTTTCTAGATGAAGTAGATTTATGATGGTCATCGCACTGACCGGGAGTTCACGGTGGGTGACTGGGTTTATGTCTTTGTTCTTCCTCAGCACCATACAACCTTGTTTCAGCCCGAACACTCCAAGCTCGCCCCCTATTTCCATGGTCCCTATGCTGTGGAAGTGCGTATTGGCCCAGTGGCTTACCACTTTGCACTATTGCCTGATTCCTTAGTCCACCCCATCTTCCATGTCTCCAGGCTATGCCGATGCATAGGTGACACATCCTTGGCCACTGATGTTCCACCACCCCCCTTGATGGGCCCGGTCTAGGCTTTTGACCCTATTCCTACCTCGGTGTTTGATAAACATCGCGTTCGCCACTTAGGTCGTATCATTACAAAGGTCCTTGTTGCTTGGTAGGGTCAGCCCCTAGAGGATGCTACATGGATCTCTAAGGACACGTTCATGGCATGCTATCCGACTTGGTCACCTTGAGGTCAAGGCGAATAGTAGAAGCGTGGTGGAGTGTTGTTCACATTCACCAGACTCTACTTTATTTCCTGGTTATTGTAGTGCATTAGGCTATTTTCTTATGTATCAACTTAGTATTTTCTTATGTAATGGGATGATAAATTGTCATTGGACCAGCTAGTGGGCTAGGGATAGCCTGGCCCACTAGCTGGCATGACTCCCTAGAGAGTGGGTCATCTCCCTTTATGGGTCGATCCTTCCTGTTTGTTTTGATTATGCAATTTAATATTTAGAACTTCTTCCCTTTCTTCTTTTTCTCTTCCCTTTCACTGCGTAAGTGTTCAAGGTACCGTTTGTACCCACACTAGGTACAATAATTACAAACAAAAAAAAAATATATGGGAGTGCTCTTCAAACTTTAAATGATATAATAATTTATGCACATTTTTAACAAACTTAGGTTATTATCAATTAGAAGGATATCAATTTAACAACTGTGGATTGATTGGTTCATCGATTAGTGCATTTGATTCAGTATTATGAACTTTGTAAATGAGTATGTATTTATTTCAAACAATTAAATACACATTCAAGATGAACTTTGGTGTTTTTGTTTAAATCTAGGTAAATGATAGAAATCATAAAAGTAAGGAAGATTGATCAAATTGTGGTATCAATTTGTCCATTTGATTAATTATTGTGAATGTAATAATTGAATGGAAGGGCTCTTTAAACTTTAAATGATATAATAATTTGTGAACATTCCTAATGAACTTGGTTTTAATCATATTATCCGATTAGTTTTTCATTTAGTGCGTTTAATTCATTCTTAGAATCCTAAGTATGTATTCAATTTTAATAATTAAATTCACATTCGTGACGAGCTTTAGTGATTTATTCTAATAGAGTGAAGCAAATAAAATCATATAAGTGAAAGAAGAATAGTCAAATTGTGGTGTCAGTTTGTCCATTTGATTCATTATTACGAATGTAACAAATTAATGAGAGGGCTTTTTAAACTTCAAACTATATAATAATTTGTTAATATTTTTAGCGAATTTCAGTTTTCATAGATTAAAAGTATATCACTTTACCAAATGCGGATCAATTGGTTCGTCGTTTAGTGCATGTGATTCATTATTAGAAACTTAGCAAATGAATGTGTATTTATTTAAATTAATTAAATACACATTCAAGACAAGCTTAGGTGCTTTGTTGTAAATCTAGTTAACCGATTTAAATTATATAATTTATGGAAGAATGGTCAAATTGTGGTATCAGTTTGTTAATTTAATTTTTTATTACAAACATAACAAATGAATGAGAGTGCTCTTCAAACTTTAAAGGATATAATAATTTGTGAACATTTTCAACAGACTTCGGTTATTATCGATTAAAAGGATATCACATTAACAACTGTGGATCGATTGGTTTGATGATTAGTGCATTTGATTCATTATTACAAACTTAGTAAATAAGTATATATTTATTTAAAGCAATTAAATTCACATTCAAGATGAGCTTTGATATTTTGGTTTAAATCTAGTTAAGCAATTGAAATCATATAAGTGTGTTTTGCTTTAAATGTAGTTAAGCAATTGAAATCGTATGAGTTAGGAAAGAATTGTTAGATTGTGGTATCAATTTGTCTATTTCATTAATTATTATGAACATAACAAATGAATGCAAGGGCCCTTTAAACTTTAAATGAAATAAAGATTTGTAAACATTCCTATTGAACTTTGGTTTTAATTATATAAGTCGATTTAGTTTGTCATTTAGTGCGTTTAATTCATTCTTAGAATGCTAGCAAATTAGTATGTATTCATTTCTAACAATTAAATTCGCATTCGTGACGAGCTTTAGTGCTTTATTCTAAGTAAATGAAATAATATAAGTGAAAGAAGATTTGATTTGTTATTAGGAATATAACAATTAAATGGGAGGGCTTTTTGAACTTTAAACGATATAACAATTTGTGCACATTCTTAATGAATTTTGGTTTTCATTAATTAAAAGGATATTACTTTACCAAATATGGATTGATTTGTTCATCCTTTTGATTCATTATTATGAACTTCGTAAATGAGTATGCATTTATTTAAAACAATTAATAAAACATTCAAGACAAGCTTTGGAGTTTAGTTTAAATCTAGTCAAGCAATTGAAATCATATATGTTAAGGAAGAATGGTCAAATTGGGGTATCATTTTGTTCATTTGATTCATTATTAAAAAAATAACAAATGAATGAGAAGGATCTTTAAATTTAAACAATATAAATATATATTCACATTCTTAACAAACTTTGGTTTTAATCAATTGAAATGATATAACTTAGCCAAAATTGGTGTGATTAGTTCGTCACTTTGTGATTTAATTTATTCATAGAAACTTAGCAAATTAGTGTGTATTTTTTTTTAATAATTAAATACACATTTGTGACGAGCTTTAGAAAATTATTTTAAATCTAGTTAAGAAATGAAATCATTCGAGGTTAAGAAGAACGGCCAAATTGTGGCATCACTTTCTCCATTTGATTCGTTATTATTACCAATGTAACAAATCAATAAGAGGTCTTTCTAAACTTGAACAAAATAAAGATTTATGTACATTATTAATGTACTTTGGTTTTAATCGATTAATAGGATATAACTTTATCAAAATATGTCTGATTGGGTCGTCAAGTAGTGCACTTGATTAAATTTTATGAACATAGAAAATGAGAATGTATTTATTTATAACATTAAAATTCACATTCGTGACGAGCTTTTGTGCTTTCTTTTAAATCTAATTAGTGAATCAATTCATATAAGCTAAAGAAAAATGGTCAAATTATGATATCAGTTTGTCTATTTGATTCATTATCCTGATGTAACAAAATAATAGGAGGGCTCTTTAAACTTTAAGTGATATAATGATTTGTAAACATGCTTAAGAAACATCGGTTTTCATCAATTAAAAGCAAATAACCTTACCAAATGTGGATTGTTTGGTTTGTTGTTTAGTCTATTTGATTCATTATTACAAACATAGCAAATAATTAAATATTTATTTAAATCAATTAAATACACATTCAAGACGTGCTTTAGTGCTTTGTTGTAAATCTAATTAAGTAAAAAAAATCATATAAATTAAGGATGTACAGTCAAATTGTGGTATCAGTTTGTCCATATGATTTATTATTACGAATATAATAAATAAATGGGACGGCTATTATAACTTTAAAAGATATAACAATATGTGCACATTCTTAACGATCTTCTATTTTTATCGATAAAAAGGAGATCACTTTACCAAATGTGGATCGATTGGTTCGTTGTTTAGTATATTTAATTCATTATAACAAACTTAACAGATGATTATATATTTATTTAAAGCAATTAAATACACATTCAAGACGAGCTTTGGTACGTTGTTGCAAATCTAGTTAAGCAAATAAAATCACAAAAGTTAAGGAAGATCGGTTAAATTATGGTATCAGTTTGTTCATTTAATCCATTATTATGAATGTAAAAAATGAATGGGAGGGCTCTTAAATCTTTAAATGATATAAAGATGTGTGCATATTCTTAACAAACATCAATTTTAATCAATTTAAAAGATTTCACTTTACCAAATTTGCACTGATTTGTTCGTCATTTAGTTCATTTGATTCATAATTGCAAACTTAGAAAGTGACTTCATATTTATTAAAGTAATTAAATACACATTCAATACAAACTTTGGTGTTTTGTTGTAAATCTAGTTAACTGAATGAAATCATATAAGTTATGGGAGAATGGTAAAATTGGTATTATTTTGACAATTTGATTGATTATTACGAATATAACAAATGAATGGGAGAGCTCTTCAAACTTTATACGATATAATGATTTATGCACATACTTAACAAATTTCGATTTTCATCGATTAAAAGGATATCACTTTACTAATTGTGGATTGATTGGTTCATTATTTAGTATACTTGATTCATTATAACGAACTTAGCAAATGAGTACGTATTTATTTAAAATAATTAACTACACATTCTGGATGAGCTTTGGTATTTTTTCTCTAAATCTAGTTAAGCAAATGAAATCTTACAAGTTAAAGATGAATGTTGAAATTATAGTATCACTTTGTCCATTTGATTTGTTATTATTAACGTAATAAATTAATAGAAGATCTCTTTAAACTTTAAACAATATAATAATTTATGCATAATCTTAAAGAACTTTAGTTTTTATCGATTAAAAAGATATCACTGTACCAAAGGTGGTCAGATTGGTTCATCATTTAGTTCATTTGAATCATTTTTACAAACATTGCAAAGGAGTACATATTTACGTAAAACAATTAAATGCACATTTGTGACGATCTTTGTCGTTTTGTTTCTAAGTTTAGTTATGCGAATGAAATTATATAAGTTAGAGAATAGTCGAATTGTGGTATCACTTTGTCCATTTGATTAGTGATTACAAACGTAACAAATAAATGAAAATCTCTTTAAGCTTTAAACAATATATGATTTGTACACATTCTTAACGAACTTCAGTTAATATCTATTAAAAGGATATCATAGTGTGTTTAATTTATTTTTACGAACTTAGCAAATGAGTATGTATTTTTGTAAAACAATTAAATACATATTCAGGATGAGCTTTGGAGCATTGTTTTATGTTTTGTTAAGAAAATGAAATCACTTGGTCAATTTGATTCGTTATTACAAATGTAACAAATTAATGGGAGGCCTCTTTAAACATTAAACGATATAATAATTTGTGCATATTCTTAACAAACTTTTATTTTAATTGATTAAATTGCTATAACTTTACCAAAAGTGGTCCGATTGGTTTGTCATAAAATCATATAAGTAAAAGAAGAATGGTCAAATTTTAGAATCAATTTGTCTATTTAATTTGTTATTACAAATGAATGAGACAACTCTTCAAACTTTAAACGATAAAACGATTTATGCACATTCTTAATATTCAATTTTCATCAATTAAAAGGATATCACGTTACCAAATGTGGATAGATTGGTTCATTATTTAGTACATTTGATTTATTATTACAAACTTAATAAATGAGTACGCAATTTAAAGTAATTAAATGCACATCCAAGAAGAGCTTTGGTTTATTGTTATAAGTCTTGTTAAGTTAATGAAATCATATATGTTAAAGAAGAACGTGTGGTATCACTTTGCCCATTTGATTCGTTATTATGAATGTAACAAATTAATGGGAGGCCTCTTCAAACTTTAAACGCTATGATAATTTGTGTACATTCTTAACGAACTTCAGTTTTAATCGATTGAAAGGACATCACATTCTCTATTGCTGTTGTTGTAGTTGTTTAGTTTGGTTAGTTGCAGATTCTCCAAGAGACGACAAGTAATACCAAAACAAGAGAGCACAAGAAGAAGTTTCTGTGTTTCTGCAACTCCGATACGTAAGTGTTTCATTAGTGTGAAAGTCAACTTAGTTATTTATTTTCAGATGGATGATGAACTTGTACTTAGATGGATGAGTATTCTTATTGAATTTGGAGACGTATAATAATATCATATGATTTGATGTGTGTATTTATGAACCATAGTTATCATGACCTGGATGTTTAATCAAATGGTTTATTTTGTATTTAAGAAAAAAACTTTGTGACTACCGTTCATATGATTTTAGAATGGCTTTTAAAAATCCGGGTCATGACTTAAATTGTGTTATCACTTTGTCCATTTTTTTATTATTAAAAACTTGTGGTATCACTATTTGCATTCTTTCTAAGATAGAGAAGAATGATAAACTTGTGATATCACTTTGTCTATTTAATTTATGATTACAAACGTAACAAATGAATTGGTGGTCTCTTTAAACTTTAAACGATATAAAGATTTGTACAAATTCCTAATGAACTTTGGTTTAAATCAATTAAAAGGAGATAACTTAACTAAAAGTGGTCCGGTTGGTTTGTCACTTAATGTCTTTAATTTACGAACTTAGCAAATAAGTATGTATTTATATAAAATAATTAAATATAGATTCAAGATAAATTTGGTGATTTGTTGTAAATCTAGTTAAGTGATTAAAATCTTATAGATTCAAGATTAATTATTACAAACGCAACAAACACATGCGAGGGGCTTTAAACTTTAAATAATATAAAGATTTTTGCACATTCATAATAAAACTTTAATTCATTACTACGAATTTAGTAAATAAGTACATATTTATTTAAAGTAATTAAATACACATTTAAGACGAGCTTTAGTGCTTTATTGTAAATCTAGTTAAGCGAATGAAATCCTAAAAGTTCAAGAATAATGCTAAAATTGTGGTATTAGTTTGTCCATTTGATTCATTATTACAAACATAACAAATTAATGAGAGGGCTTTTTAAACTTCAAACCATTGTATGATTTGTGTACATTATTTACAAACTTCAGTTTTCATTGATTAAAACGATATCACTTTACCAAATATGGATTGACTAGTTCATCCTATAGTGAATTTGATTAATTATAACAAACATAACAAATGAGTATGTATTTATTTAAAGCGATTAAATACACATTCAAGACGAGCTTTAGTGCTTACGTTTAAATCTAGTTAAGTGATTGAAATCATATAATCTAGGGATGAACGGTCAAATTGTGGTATGAATTTGTCCATTTAATTCATTATTATGAACATAACAAATGAATGAAAAGGTTCTCTAAACTTTAAAAGATATAATGATTTGTACGCAATATTAACAAACTTCGGTTTTTATCAATTAAAAAGATATAACTTCACCAAATGTGGATGAATTGGTTCGTTGTTTAGTATATTTGATTCATTATTACGAAATTTGCAAATGAGTGTGTATATATTTAAAGCAATTAAATACCTATTGAAGAGGGCTTTGGTGCTTTGTTGTAAATTAAGCTAAGAAAATAAAATTATATAAGTTAATGAAAAATAGTCAAATTGCAGTATTAGTTAATCCATTTGAATCATTATTATGAATGTAACAAATAAATAGGAGAGCTCTTTAAAATTTAAACAATATAAAGATTTAGGCACATTCTTAACAAACTTCGATTAGAATTGTTTAAAAGGATTTCACTTTACTAAATGTAGATCAATTAGTTCGTCATTTAGTATATTTGATTTATTATTACAAACTTAGCAAATGAGTATATATTTTATTTAAGCAATGAAATACACATTCAAGTGAGCTTTTGCTGTTTTGTTCTCAATTTAGGTAAGCGAATGAAATCATATAAGTTAAGGAAGAATGGTTAAATTTTAGTATCAATTTGTCTATTTGATTCATTATTATGAATGTAACAAATGAATAGGAGGGCTTTTAAACTTTAAATGATATAAAGATTTGTACAGTTTTTTAATGAACTTTAGTTTTAATTGATTAACATGTTATGACTTAACAAAAAGTGGTCCGATTAGTTTATCATTTGGTGCATTTATATCATTCTTAGAAACTTAGCAAATTAGAATGTCTTTATTTCTAACAATTAAATACACATTTGTGATGAGTTTTAGAGCTTGATTCTAAATCTAGTTAAGCATATGAAATCATATAACTGAAAAAAGTTGTCAAAATTTGGAATCAATTTGTCCATTTCAATTTGTTATGATGAACATAACAATTGAAAGGGAGGGTTTTTCAAAGTTTAAATGTTATAACGATTTATGCACATTCATAATGAGTTTCGGTTTTCATCTATTAAAAGGATATCACATTACCAAATTTGGATAGATTAGTTCATCGTTAAGCAAATAAGTACATATTTATTTAATAAAAATAAAAACACATTCAAGATGAGCTTTGGTGTTTTGTTGTAAATCTAGTTAAAAGAATGAAATGATAGAGGTTAAGGAAGAATGGTCAAATTGTGGTATCAATTTGTCAATTTGATTCATTATTATGAACGTAATAAATAAATAGGATAACTCTTTAAACTTTAAATGATATAAAGACTTGTGCACATTCCTAATGAACATTGGTTTTAATTGATTAAAATAAAATAACTTAACCAAAATTGGTACTATTATTCGTTGTTTAGTGCGTTTAATTCATTTGTAGAAGCTTGAGAAATTAGTACTTATTTATTTTTAACTATTAAATTCACATTCTTGACGAGCTTTAAAGCTTTATTATAAATCAAGTTAAGTAAATAAAATCATATAACTGAAAGAAAACTTTTTAAATTTTTTGAATCAGTTTGTCTATTTGATTCGTTATTACGAACGCAACAAATGAATGAGAAGGCTTTTTAAACTTTAAATGATCTAACGCTTTGTGCACATTCTTAACAAATTTTGGTTTTCATTGATTAAATGGATATCACTTTACCAAATGTGGATCGATTGATTCGTTGTTTTGTGCATTTAATTTATTTTTACAAACTTAGCAAATGAGCATATTTTTATTTATTGCAATTAAATATACATACAAGACAAACTTTGGTGTTTTAATGTAAATCTAGTTAACCGAATGAAATCACATAAGTTATGGGAGAATAGTCAAATTGTGTACATTTTCATAAACTTCAGTTTTTATCGATTAAAAGGATATCACTTTTCCAAATGTGGTTTATTTGGTTTATCGTTTAGTGCATTTGAGTCATTATAACAAACTTAGCAAATGAGTATGTTTTTATTTAAAGAAATTAAATACACATTCAAGATGAGCTTCGGTACTTTAGTTTAAATTTAGTTAAGTGTTGTTGCGTCTAAACCAAGACTATATGAAGAAGTCAAATTTAGATATGTTTTACTTGCCAATGTAGTCAATAAGGTCGATGCACAGGGAAAGCCTTATTTAACAAAGAAAATGATTATGAAAAAAATAGAAGAAAGAAAAATAAAGAGAAAAAGTGTAGATGAATATTAAGGTAATAAAGTGTTAGGAAATCAATAAAAAATAAAACTAAGGCATTAAGGGTCATTGTAACATCTAGTGTTGTTCTTCATATGTCATGTTATCTCAATTAGAATTGAATGAAGATTTTATCTAACTAGAAGATATGAACATTAAAAGAAAAAACAAAGATAGAAAATACTTTGGATAGATGAAGGATAAAAATAATTATTTCTTCAAGCTTTAAGCATCTTATGTATCCAAATCACAAAGAAATATAAAAAAAAATAGTAAATAAATATCACATTAAATAATCAATACTTACTTGAAACCATTGATAAAACATGAATAGAACTCTATTAAATTGTAACAAATCACCTCTAGCTTTAGCGAGAGTGCTTAGAAAGACATTACAATAAAACTAAAAACAAAAATATAAAATAAGAGAAGAAAAATAGGAGAAGAGAGCTCTAAGGAGGAAAAGATAATGCTTCTCCCATGTCAACCCCTTTATTTATAGGAGTAGGAGTTGTTTTAAAGGGGAAGGTCTAATCATATCCCTTGATTGCATCTTGATTGATTGCTTAATTGGTTGCTTCTTTAGATGAAATTAGATTCTAAATTAATTAAATAAATTAAGGATTTTTTTAGAAAATAAGTATATTTCAGTCTAGTTTTGTTATACAATCAGCTTCATTGTCTTTCCTTATATATATTAATCACAACCAATAAAAAGATTCTCCATCTGTTGGCCTCGGGTTGCTAACTAGTTGTCCCTTTGCATGTCGGATTTGACCCATATATTTTTAAAATTATGAATTTTGTCCTTAAATATAATTGTAATCACAATAATCATCTTTCCAATGCCATCTAAATCATATCAATCTAAATTATACATATAATGATATGGCCAAAATACTAAGGTTGTATCAATCTGTCATGATCAACCTCTTCCCAAATTTAGTTCTCTTGATACAAATCTAAAATATAACGGGCTCAAAAGGTTGTGTTTGACTACTAAATGTATTTTTAGACCATTAAGAGCCTGTTCTTGACTTTTAAATAGCTTTGGTAGTAGTTAAGTGTGTCACTTCCACTTTTACTTGGATCATATCAAAGCCCTATTTTGACATGTATACATAACAAAGTTTCAACTCACCTATTAAAGATATAAATACCATATATAAGCAATGAATTAGCACAAAATAGTATTTTAATTCAAAATTTCAAATTATTTTATTGAACATTATTTTAGTACATCATTAAGTGAATAAAATCATATAAGTTAAAGATGAATGGTCATATTGTGGCATCAGTTTGTCCATTTAATTCATTATTTTGAATGTAAAAAACGAATGGGAAAGTTCTTTAAACTTTAAATGATATAATGATTTGCTCACATTCTTAGTGAACATCAACTTTCATTGATTAAAAGGATATCACTTTAAAAACTGTTGATCGATTGGTTCGTTTATTAGTGCATTTGATTCATTATTACAAACTCATTAAATGAGTACGCATTTATTTAAAGCATTTAAATACACATTGAAGACAAGCTTTGGTACTTTTTTATAAATATAGTTATGTGATTGAAATAATAAAGGTTAAGGAAGAACGGTCAATATCTGGTATCAGTTTGACCATTTGATTCATTATTAAAAATGTAATAATTGAATGAGAGGGCTCTTTAAACTTTAAATAGTATAAAGATTTATGCACATTCTTAGCAAACTTTGGTTTCAATTGATTAAAATTATATAACTTAACCAAAAGTGGTTTAATTAATTTATCATTTAGTGCATTTAATTCATTCTTAAAAACTAAAAAAATTAGTGCGTATTTATTTTTAACAATTAAATACATATTTGTGACGAGTTTGAGAGCTTTATTCTAAATCTAGTTAAGGAAGGGAACTCATATGAGTTAAAGAAGAACAATCAAATTATAGTATCAGTTTACCTATTTTATTTGTTATTACGAATATAATAAATTAATATAATGTCTCTTTAAACTTTAAACGATATAAAGATTTATGTACATTCTTAACGAACTTCGGCTTTAATTGATAATATGATGGAACTTTACCAAAAAGGTCCGATTAGTTAGTCATGTAGTACACTTGATTCATTTTTATAAACCTAGCAAAAGAGTATGAATTTATTTATAACAACAAAATACACATTCGTAACAAGCTTTGGTGGTTTCTTTTAAATTTTAGTAAAGTGATTAAAATTATATAAGTTAAGGAAGAATGGTCAAATTGTGGTATTAGTTTATCCATTTGATTAGTTATATGAATGTAACAAAAGAATGGGAGGGCTCTTTAAACTTTAAAAGATATATTGATTTGTACACATTTGCAACAAAATTCGGTTTTCATCGATTAAAAGGATATTACATTCCAAATGTAGATAGTTTGGTTCATTATTTAGTGCATTTGATTCATTATTACAAACTTAGAAAATAATTATGTATTTATTTAAAGCAATTAAATACACATTCAAGATCAAACTTAGTAGTTTATTTTAAATCTAATTAAGTAATTAAAATCATATAAGTTAAGGAAGACTAGCTTGTCCATAAGATTCATTATTATGAACGTAACAAATAAATGAGAGGGATCTTTAAATTTTAAATAATATAACAATATGTGCACGTTCTTAACAAACTTTAGTTTTCATCAATTAAAAGAATATCGCTTTACCAAATGTGGATAAATTGCTTCATTGTTTAATACATTTTATTCATTATATCAAACTTAGCATATGGGTACATATTTAATTAGAGAAATTAAATGCATATTCAAGACAAGCTTTGGTGTGTTGGTATAAATCTAGTTAAGTGAATAAAATCATATAAGTTACGGATGAACGATCAAATTGTGGCATGAGTTTATCTATTTGACTCATTATTAAGAACGTAATGAATGAATGGGAGGGCTCTTTAAACTTTAAACGATATTAAGATTTGTACACATTCTCAACGAACTTCAATTTTCATTGATTAAAATGATATCACTTTACCAAATGTGGATCGATTAGTTCATCTATTTGTCTATTTGATTCTTTACTACAAACTAGTAAATGAGTACATATTTATTTAAAGTAATTAAATATACATTTAACATGAGCTTTAGTGGTTTGTTGTAAATCTAGTTAAGCGATTAAAATCATATAGGTTAAGGAAAAACTCTCAAATAATGGTATCAGTTTATCCATTTGTTTCATTATTACAAATGTAATAAATAAATGGGAAGGCTCTTTAAACTTCTTACAATATAAAGATTTGTACAGATTCTTATTAAACTTTAGTTTTATTTGATTAAAATTATTTAACTTAACTGAAAGTGGTCTGACTAGTTCATCTTTTAGTCTGTTTAATTCATCAATACAAACTGAACAAATCAGTGCTTATTTGTTTCTAACAAATAAATTCACATTTGTAACGAGCTTCAGAGCTTTAATCTAAAACTAGTTAAGGAAATGAAATTATATAAGTTAAAGAAGAACAGTCAAATTATGGTATCACTTTGCCTATTTTATTCATTATTACAAACATAACAAACTAGTAGGTGGTCTCTCTTTAAACTTTAAATGTTATAAAGATTTATGTACATTCTTAACAAACTTTGGTTTTAATCGATTAATAGGATAGTTCTTTACTAAAAGTAGTCCGATTAGTTCATCATGTAGTGCACTTGATTCATTTTTATTAACTTAGCAAATGAGCATATATTTATTAAAACTATAAAAAACACATTAGTGCTTTCTTTTAAATCTAGTTAATTGAATGAAATGATATATGTTAAGGAAGAACGGTCAAATTGTAGTATCAGTTTGTCCATTTGATTGATTATATGAACGTAATAAAAGAATTGAAAGTCTCTTTAAACTTTAAACGATATAATAATTTCTACACAATCTTAAGAAACTTCGGTTTTTACCAATTAAAAGGATATCACTTTACCAAATGTGGATTATTTGGTTCGTTATTTTGTGTATTTAATTCAAAGCAATAAAATGCACATTCAAGATGTGCTTAGGCACCAAATCTAGGTAAGCAAATTAAATCATATAAGTTAAGGATCAGTTTGTCCATATGATTCATTATTATGAACATAAAATAAATGGGAGGTAAATAATATAACCATTTGTACATAGTCGAAATGAACTTCTATTTTCGTCGATTAAATGGATATCACTTTACCAAATGTTGATCGTTTGCTTCATTATTTAGTGTATTTGAGTCATTATTACAAACTTAGCAAATGAGTACATATTTATTAAAATAATTTAAAAACACATTCAAGACGAGCTTTGGTGTTTTGTTTTAAATTTAGTTAAGCAAATGAAATCATATAGGTTATGGAAGAGTGATCAAATTATGGTACCAATTTGTCAATTTGATTCGTTATTAGGAACATAACAAATGAATGTGTCACGCCCCGGTGATGCCCGACCCGAGCTGAACCTGGTCCAGGGGGCGACGAAGTGAAATTGAGAAACGATCTAACGGAAGACTTAACCCTAACCACGGGCAATTTAACAGAACTACGGAGTACGCACAATCCTTTCAGCAAGAGTAAATAAGAGGGAAAGAAAGAGTGTTGCTTATCACAAAGTAAACAACTAATCTCAAACCCACATGCTTAGTTAACTAAAGCCCACACTAGCTCAAATAAGTCTTATGCAAATATAACTGTAAAATGTGACATAAATCCAAAACAAAGAACCCTACACAAAGGTTCTAAACAAATGCATAAAACCAAAGAAGATAAGTCACACAACGATCTCCAAGATCACATCTAAGCCATCTCCGACCTTTCCTCAAAGAGGAGATCATGTCTGTCTGCATGTTGCACCACGCAGCCCCAAATCAAAACACAAGAAAGAGGAGTGAGTTTAACAAACTCAGCAATGGTTTTTAATATCACTATCAACATCAAAAATACGATAGCATAAGAATAAGATTATTAAGATCAAAGATTTATATGGTGCATCATTTTCTGATCACACATACACATCACTTAAAACTGCATCATAGTGCATAATCCACATTAATTTCATTCTCATCATAACACCCTGCATGAAATGTATCTCTAACATACATAACCCGTCATGCATCACATCAAAATCAACCTGCATGGATGTATCTCTAACATACATATTTCATCATGCATCATATCATAACAACCTACATGAATGTATCTCTAACATACATATTCTATCATGCATCATATCATAACAACCTGCATGAATGTATCTCTAACATACATATTCCATCATGTATCACATCATAACATCCTCCATCAAAGAGTAATCACACAGACGGGACATAGACAAGGCTACGAAGGCGTGTCAAGGTCCAAGATTCTACACAAGAATTCAAGAAGGATCGGGGTTGTCAATCCCTAAAGACTGTTTGCCCTGGACGATCCTGGTCAAGGATGTTCCATTCTCACATAGAGAATCTAGAGCAAGGGTGTTCGCCCAGGGACATCTCCTACAGAGGGAAGATCCCGAGTTCTCACACAGAGAACCCTAGAACACGTGGTAGCGGGTGTACACGGCATACCACACTGGATTCTCAGGGTCCAGATGACACTCATAATAACAATCTCACAAATCCGCAAGACAAGTACACAACTCGTCCCCACATAATTCCATTTAATTAGACTCAACCTGGGGAGTGCACTCATTCCACATAGGAACTCAGATCAAAATATGTCCTTTTGGACCAATCAACTTACGATTAATCCACAACCGATCAATCTGACACACAATTTCACCACATTGCATCCAATCGGTCAAATTCGATTAACCTCGATGAAGCCTCAATTCGAAATCTATTTTCATGATGTATGTAGCATGGTACATACGTGGGCAAGGCATACACGAATCCTAATTCATGATAAGTGCTCTCATCAGCCCCTAATACATCATTTATAATCACAATATCAAGCTTCAATGTCATCATTTAACCCCCACATGTGTGTGTGTGTAACTAGTAGAAGCATTTCACATAATGCATGTCAACATGCTTGAAATTAAACTCACTACCACACTACACATGTGAATTACCATCTAAATATGAATTTCAGCGGAAATCATAGGAGAAGAAACGTTGAAATCATAACTCAAATCAAAACTCAACCACAAAGGTTAAACACATATAAGATCATTCATTTCATCCTTGAGTCATGGCATTCAACAACATCCACATATCAACTAACTACATCCTATCATGACAAATCAGTCCATTAATAGGTTGTAGCTCTACTGAAAATATGCTTAACCAAAAAAGGGAATCAACCATTCATAATTTCAAGATGACAATTTCAACCTCATGCCACAAAACATAAGTCATTCCACAAATCCCTAAGCATATATCTCAACTCCATAACCTCAATAGCATGTTTTTCCAGTAACATAACATAGCTCAAAACACTCCACATTCATATGAAATTGGCAAGCTAAAGTGGAATCATTGAAATAAACATCATGCATTAGAACACAATTTTGCTGTGTAGCCAGCCATTCGAATGCCCTTCAGGCAGTTCGATCGGCTAAACGTAAAAATTTAAAATTCACAATTTGGCCGTTTGAACGCTAGCATGCCATTCTATTGGCTGAACAAGAAAACTGTCGTTCCGACAGTGTTGCCGTTCGAACGCCCAGAAGGTCCGTTCGAATGCCAACAAGGCAAAACTGATAATCTTCTTCCTTTCACAAATTCAAACTGAGACACCATTGATAACACTTCAAATCCACATCTAACACCCTAATCATCATCAAAAGTCCTTCATGACTTCTAGAATGTTAAACCATATCATAATAATGCAAAACCCTAAGAAATCGGGATTAAATATTTTTATTTTCTAATCATACTATTAACACACCAAATTAAGTAACTCCATTCGAAATAAGCCAAAAATCAAGGGTTTTACCATGGATAAACTGAAATTTAGAAGATCCATTACCTTAGCACTTAATTAAGCTCAGATTTGAGGGTCACCCTTCTTGAAAACCTTATAAACACATTGAGTTTGAATTAAACTCCATTAAAAAATTAATTTACCAAAGAAATCCCTAATTAAAACTTAGATCTAGGGCTTATTCATTATAAAAATCAAAATTTGAAAGCTAGGGTTTGTAGTAAAATGCAAATTAGTAGTTTTTGATGCCCAAAAATGAATTAAAACAAAAGGGAAATGGAAGATTTAGAAGAGATTAAAAAGAAAGCTAGGGTTTAGTGCATAATTAGAGTAGGTTTACCTTAAATACCTTCTAATTCGGGCCTAATTTGAGATTAGACCTGACCTCTCCTCCTTAGCCTATTCCCAAAAATGGAAATAGCTTAGGTTTGGCCTTTTATAGTAAGGGTTGGGGTAATGTATGGGTAAGTTATGAGGTGTAAATAGGAAAAGTTGGCTAAAAATGAGTATTTTACAAATTTAAGCACTAATTAAGCCTAAGAAAATTCTAAAATTTTTTGTATGGGCTTAAGTAGACATCTAGGTTCATTTGATCCAAAAACCGAAATTTTGACGGTGGGGCCTACAGGGGTCCCACAAAAACCCTAATTTTTGGAAAAATAGTAAAAATTCAAAAAAATCCCTAAAATTCATATTTTTTTAAAATCACTTAAAATCACTAATCTTAAAGTTGATTTTGGTTAAAACCATCATAAACACTATTTATTTACGAAACCACCAAATAAATCAGAAAACGCAATAATCTCACAATAACCGATAATTAAAGAAAACCAAAAACTAGTTTGGAGATGAGGGTCCTTACAGAATGCATGTGTTATTTAAAATTTAAATGATATAATAATTTATGGATATTTTTAATAAATATTAGTTTTTATCAATTAAAAGGATATCACTTTACCAAATGTGGATCAATCAGTTCATCATTTAATGCATTTGATTTACTATAACAAACTTAGTATTTATTTATAGCAATTAAATACACATTCAAAATGAGCTTCGGTGCTTTGTTTTAAATCTAGTTAAGTAAATGAAATCATATAAGTTAAGAAAGAATTGTCAAATTGTGGTATCAGTTTATCCATTTGATTCATTATTATGTGTAACAAATAAATTGGATGACTCTTTAAACTTCAAACGATAAAAAAAAATTTATGGACATTTTTAATGAACTTTTGTTTTAATCAAATAAAATGATATAACTTAACCAAAATTGTTCAATTAGTTTGTTATTTAGTAGATAAAATTCATTCTAAGAAACTTACCAAAATTGTGCATATGTATTTCTAACAATTACATACACATCGTGACGAGCTATATAACTTTATTCTAAAACTAGCTAAGCATACGAAATCATATAAGTTAAAGAAGAACAGTCAAATTGCGGCTTTACTTTGACTATTTTATTTATTATTACAAATATAACAAATTAATAGGAGGTCTATTAAAATATTAACTCATATAAAGATTTATGTATATTCTTAAAGAATTTTGGTTTTAATCGATTAATAAGATAATAACTTTACCGAAAGTGGTATGATTGGTTAGTCATCTAGTGCACTTGATTTGTTTTTACGAACATAGTAAATTAATACTTAGTTATTTTAAATAACTAAATACACATTCGTGGCGCACTTTGGTGCTTTGTTTTAAATCTGGTTAAGTGAATGAAATCATATAAGTTAAAGAAGAACAGTCAAATTGTGGCTTTACTTTTATAATTTTATTTATTATTATAAATATAACAAATTAATGGGAGGTCTCTTAAAATATTAACTTATATAAAGATTTATCTATATTCTTAAAGAACTTCGGTTTTAATCGATCAATAAGATATAACTTTACCAAATGTGGATCGATTGGTTTGTCATTTAGTGCATTTAATTTATATTAATGAACTTAGCAAACGAGTATAAATTTATTTAAAGCAATTAAATACACATTCAAGATGAGCTTTGGTGTTTTGTTGTAAATCTAGTTAAGCGAATGAAATAATATAAGTAAAGGAAGAATAGTTGAATTGTGGTATTACTTTGTCCATTTGATTCATTATTATGAACGTAACAAATGAATGGGAGGGGTCTTTAAATTTCAAATGATATAAAAGTTAGTGTATATTCCTAATGAACTTTAGTTTTAATACACATTTGTGACGAGGTGTAGATGTAACATCCAGGATTTGTTTAAATTCTCGAAGTTGACTTTGTGGGGATTAGGGTGTTGGACCCATTGACCTTCTCGTTAGAATAAATTGATCATAAGTTACAATTGATGGCTAGTTCCTATATGGATGGAAAGTAGACAAAAAGAGCTTCGAAATACCACCAAGAATATGCGAATTGGAGTTCGGATTAGGGAGATATGACCATTCGAAGTCGAGCATATTGCATAGGGCCCGTTTACTAGAATTGGATGTCTTAAACATAGTAGGAGTTGGGAGTCCTAAATGAACGAAGAATTAAAAGTCCTAAAAGAACTAGGAATTGAAAGAGGGAGAAAATCCTAGTGGGACAAGGACTCCAAGCAAGAAGAGGACACAACCATAACTTTGCTGAAACAAGATAGCCTGCGAGCAGAGGACTTCTAGCCGAAGTAGAAGTCTAAGGAGTGCTAGGAGTGGTGGAAAAACTTGAAGGAGAGATCAGCCTCTAATTGGGTTAGGACTCTTTTGGGACTATTTTGAGCATGTATGTGGGCTAGTTTCCTATTTGTAATGGGGTAGGGATTGGGATTCTGAAATTATAACTAAAGTTGGGTGAGTCTTAGTGGTACTAGGCTTCCCGACGAATACTTTATATAAGGGGGGAGTCATGGCTGGTAGAAGGGAGGTGATCCAAGCATTCAAAACTCAGAAATTTCTAAGGGTCAGATTGGGAGCTTTTGCTACAATTCTGGAGGATTGTTGGGCAGCAAACACTTCGTTTATGACTTGGAGGAGCTACTGAGAGTGCACTCAACCAAGGGGCGAACCATCCCTAGCAATTCAGCGAGGCTTGATGCAAGTTTTAGCGAGGGACGAACTAGTTTGCAAGATAGTTGAGACAATATTGGGTATGGGAGCATTGGGAGTAAATTGGTAGAGATAGGTGCATCTTTTTACACCCATTATCATGCTTATTTGGATGTTGTGTTTCAGCCCTAGGTCGACCTTAATGGAATGGTTTTGAATGCATCTATTTTTCCTAATTCATGCATCAACTTTGCTGAGTGTAATTGTAAGTTTACCCCTGATTAATGCATGAACCTTGCTGAGTTTAATCGTTGGTTTTAGCCCTGATTCATGCATAAACTTTGCTGAGTTTAATCATTGGTTTTATCCCTGATTCATGCATAAACTTTGTTGAGTTTAATCGTTGGTTTGGTTTTAGCCCTAATTCATGCATAACCTTTGCTGAGTTTAATCATTGGTTTTAGCCCTGATTCATGCATGAACTTTGCTGAGTTTAATCATTGGTTTTAGCCTTAATTCATGTGTAAACTTTTCTGAGTTTAATCATTGGTTTTAGCCTTGAATCATGCATAAACCTTGTTGAGTTTAATCATTAGTTTTAGCCCTGATTCATGCATGAACTTTGCTAAGTTTAATTCTTGGTTTTAGTCCTAATTCATGCATCAACTTTGCTGAGTGTAATCATATGTTTTGGCCCTGATTTGTGTATGAACCATGCTTATTTCAAGTATGGGTTTTTACCCTAATTCGTACTCATACTTTGCAGATTTTGACCATAAACTTTTGCCCTAATTACTGCTCATACTTTGCTTACTTTTGATCAAACTTCGTCCACTATTTGTGCATGAACTTTTTTGAATCTAATTATAGGTTTTATTCATGAATTGTGCATGAACTCTACTGATTGTAATTAAAGGTTTTAGCCGCAAGTTCGTGCCATTACCGTGCTGGATTTCATTGAAAGTATCAGCCTTTATTAGTGCCATACTTTTACTAATTTAGTCCATGATTTCTTGCTGATTTAATCCATAATTCCTTGCTAATTAAATTCATGATTCCCAGCCCTTGTTTATGGTATACTCCTGTGGATTTTAATTATGAATTCTCAGCCATAGTTTATGCTATACTCTTGAAGTAATCATCGATTCATTGTCGTAGTTTTTGGTATTATATTATTGATTTCATCAAAGCCTTGAATTGTACTACTATATAGCTGATTTTTTAGTGGGTTTTTAGCCCTAATTAGTGTTATTACTCTACTGAATTAGATTATCCTATTTCAGCCATCAATTTGATTCATGTATTGTTGAATTTAATCATTCTATCTCAGCCTTATCTTGATTTATGTCTTGGTGAATGCTGATGGTTGTATAAGCCTCACTTTTAGTCATTATTATGTTGAATGTTGGTGGTTATGTCAGCCTCACCTTGATGTATTACCATGCTGAATGTTAATAGAGGTGTCAGCCTCACTGTGAGTTATTATAGTGCTAATTATTGTTGGGGGCAGAGAGGGGGGACTGGGTGGCGAGGAGTAGGGGAGGGAGGGGGGACCGGAGCATAGGGAGAGAGGGGAATGGGGTAGGGTGGAGAAGGGGGATGGGAGGGGGAACCAGAGGCGTGAGAGGACGATAGGCCATGCGCAGAGGGCGGCACGGCGGTGGGCGAGGGGGCTGGAGTAGGGGAGGGAGGGAGACCGGAGCAGAGGGAGAGGGGGAATGGCACAGGGTGGGGAAGGGGGAGGGGGACCAAAGGGGTGGGAGGGTGATGAAGGACGGCAGGCCGTGTGCGGAGGGGGAGACGGGGTGGAGCAAAGGAGGAAGGAGGGGCAATGGAGGGGGTGGGGGGGCGGAGGATGGGTCACCATGGGTGGCAGGGGCGAGAGGCCAAGGTGGAGGCGGGGCGGTGGGCAGTAGCAGCAGTGGCAGGGGAAAAGATGGGGAAGGGGGCCGGGGTTATTTATAAGCGGCGAGCGAAATTTTGCCTGTACGGACGTAATTTCATCCGCACAAATGTAATTTTGCCCGCATCATTTTTTTAAAATGACATTAGCGACGCTCACTGTGAGCATCGCTGTTACCCATATATCAACAATGTATAATTTATACGTCGTCAATACAATGTAGTATTAGCGACTATAACTATATCTATTGCTATTAAAACATAGTATTAGCGATGGATACACATATACCTCGCTAATACTCCTATTTTTTTAAAAATAAATTCGATTTCCCTCCCCTCTCTCTCTTCCCTCCCCCCCTCTCTCTTCCCTCTCCTCTCCTCTCTCTCTTCCCTCTCTCTCCCTCTCCTCTCTCTCTTCCCTCTCTCTCCCTCTCCTCTCCTCCCTCTCCCTCTCCTCCCTCTCCCTCTCCTCTCTCTCTCCCTCCTCTAATTTCAATTTTTTATGATATTTTATTTTTAAAAATTAATTTTAAATATAAAAAAATAAAATGAAGTAAATCGTATTAGCGATGCATAGAAATATCTACTGTTAATACTTATACTATTAGCAATGCATATTTCTACACGTCGCTAAAAGTTTTTATTTTAGTTTTATTATAATTAATAAGTATTGGCGACATTTGTGCTAAGCGTAGCTAATAGCAGATCTATTAGCGATGCTTATAATAACTGTTCCTAATAGTTATATTTTTTTTCTTTAAAATATATAGCTTTAAGCGACGTTTATATAAAGCGTCGCCAATAGGTCAACTATTAGCGACACTTATAATAAAGCGTTACTAATATTTGACTATTAGCAATGTATAGATTTATGTGTCGCTAATAGTTGACTTTATTGCAACGCTTTTTTATACGTGTTTTTAGCGATGCTTGATTTTGCGTCGCTAATACTACATTTTGTTGCAGTGCTATTACCTTTTAATTTAATTTTATTAATTTTTAAAAAATAATACATAATAAAAAATTCTAGTAAAAATACATTCCCTTACTTTTCACCAAGGCTGACGTTGATGTCTATGAGAGAGAGGAGAGAAGAGTGAGAGAAGAGAGAGGAGTGGGGGAGATAAGGAGACAAAAAATAGAAGAGAGAGAGGAGAGAGGCAAAGAGAGAAGAGAAGAGAGAGAGAATAGAGAGAGGAGAGAGCGAGGTGGAGAGAGAGGAGAGGGGAGAGAGTGGATAGATAAGAGAGAAAGAGAGGGTAGAGAGAGAGGAGAGAAAGAGAGTTAAGAGAGGAGAGTGATAGAGCAGAGAGAAGAGAGAGAGGGAGAGAGAAAAGAGAGAGGAGGGAGGGGAGAGAGGTTTTGATTTTTTAAATAATAGTATTTATGATGCTTATGGACAACCATCGCAAATAATGCATTTTTTGTGTCGCAAATATAAACAATTTGTGATACTTAAGGAGGTGTCACAAATATACAACCATTTGCAACACTTTTAAAAATAATTATTTTTGCGACACCTAGCAAACGTGTCGCAAATTTGTATTATTTGTGATGCTTCTTAAGTGTCTCTAATAATGATTGGCATGCACAAAAAATTTCGCCCTTGTGGTATTTTTGTAATGACCATGAATTTTCAGTATGATTTCCTGCCTCTAATAAAACTATTTTATGAGTATTTAATTATCATAAATTATTTAGAGGTAGATATTTTGAGAGTTTTTATATGGATTGATAGAGCTCGGTGAGACAAGCATAACGAACCTAAGAACACGCAAAACGGAGGTGGGAGCGAAAGTCACGGCCTCGGGAAGCATGCCACATGGGCGGGACCCACATAGAAAGTGCGGGATGTGCAGTCTAGTTTCAAAGGAATCGTTAATACGAGTCCATCGGTACTAACAGTGTGCAATTCCGACTTCGGGATAAGAAGTTATCGCGTTTTAAGGTTGGAATTATATTTAATTAAAATTAAAAAAAATATTAGTAAAAAAGTAAGAAACGGATAAAATAGCTCGTCGATGATGCTAGCAGCACGCACCAAGCCAGGCAGAGCCACGCCGTGTGGAACGACACGCGGTGGGTCTGCATGAACCCGCGAGCGCATCTAGCGCAGCAGTGCCACGTTTTGGGCCAATTGTGGGTCTACACGTGTCATGCGCACATGCACGCGACTTGCCGTCCGCTCACCTATATATTCTCATTTCCATTCAGTTTTTTAGGGAAGTTTCTGGAGTCATTCTAAGTCCATTTTCTTCCGTTCAAAAAGTGTTCTTAGCTAATTTGAGAGTGTTCTACGCAATGGATACATCCATTTCTCGAGTTAGTGATCCCATATGGGGGAAACGTCCCGGGGTTAAGGGAGGTTTTATCCTCGGCTTGCGGGCACATAAAGGGTAAAGTGTCTTTGGGCAAGGGGAGGTTTTGACCACCGCCTATGGGCATGGAGAGGTTAATCATGCTTCCTTAACTTGTATAATTTCATTCGCTTAACTAAATTTAGAACAAAACATCTTAGCTCATCACGAATGTATATTTAATTATTTTAAATAAATACATACTCATTTCTTAATTCAAAAGAATGAATTAAACATACAAAACGACAAACCAATCTGACCCCTTTTGGTCAAGTTATATCTTTTTGATCTATTAAAACTGAAGTAAGTTAAGAAATTATACAAATGGTTAAATCTTTTAAAGTTTAAAAAGACCCCTTATTCAATTTTTATGTTCATAATAATGAATCAATTGATAAAGTAACTCCACAATTTAATTGTTCTCCTTAACATATAGAATTTCATTCGTTTAACTAGATTTTAAATAAAGCTCCATAGCTCATCACGAATGTATATTTAATTTTTTTAAATGCTTACATGCTCATTTACTAAGTTTGAAATAATTAAAAAAAAGTACTAAATAACAAACTAATCGGTCCCCTTTTAGTAAAGTTATATCCTTTTGATCGATTAAAACCGATGTAAGTTAAGAATGCACATAAATCATTATATCGTTTAAAGTTTAAGGAGACCTCCCATTCATTTGTTACATTCGTAATAACGAATCAAATTGACAAAGTGATTCCACAATTTGATCGTTCTTCCTTAATTTATATTATTCTATTTGTTTAACTAGCTTTAAAACAAAGAATTAAAACTCGTCACCAATGTATATTTAATTATTTTAAATGAATACGTACTCATTAGCTAAGTTCGAAAGAATAAATTAAATGTACTAAAGGACGAACTAATTGGACCCCTTTTGGTAAAGTTATATTTTTTTAATCGATTAAAACTAATTTAAAGTTAATAATGTACACAAATCATTATATCATTCAAAAGGATAAAGAGACCTCCTATTAATTTATTATGTTTGTAATAACGAATAAAATTGATAAAGTGATTCCACAATCTCACAAATCTTCCTTAACTTATGAATTCATTTGCTTGATTAGATTTAAAACAAAACACCACAACTTATCATGAATGTATTTAATTATTTTAAATTAATACTTACTCATTTGCTATGTTGAAAATAATGAATTAAACATACTAAACAATGAACCAATCGGACACCTTTTTGGTCAAGTTATATCTTTTTATCGATTAAAGCCAAAGTTAAGAATGTCCACAAATTGTTATATCGTTAATGGTTTAAAGAGACCTCATATTCATTACTTACATTCATAATAATGAATCAATCTAACAATGTGAGTTCATAATTTAGCCGTTCTTCCTTAATTTATATGATCTCATTCTCTTAACTAGATTTATAACAAAGCACCACAACTCATCACGAATGTATATTTAACTATTTTAAATTAATACGTACTCATTTGCTAAGTTGTAAAAAATAAATTAAATGTACTAAACGATGAACCAATCAGATACTTTTTGGTCAAGTTATATTTTTTTGATCGATTAAAACCGAAGTAAATTAAGAATGTCTACAAATTGTTATATCGTTAAAGGTTTAAAGAGACCTCATATTCATTAGTTACATTTGTAATAACGAATCAATATAACAATGTGAGTTCATAATTTGGCTGTTCTTCCTTAATTTATATGATTTCATTCTCTTAACTAGATTTATAACAAAACACTAAAGCTCATCACAAACGTATATTTAATTATTTTAAATAAATATATACTCATATGCTAAGTTTGAAAGATTGAATCAAATGTACTTAATGACGAACCAATGGACTCCTTTTGGTCAAGTTATATATCCTTTAATTGATTAAAACTGAAGTAAGTTAAAAATTTGCACAAATCGTTATATCGTTTAAAGTTTAAAAAGACCTCATATTCATTTGTTATGTTCATAATAATAAATCAAATGTACAAAATAATTTCATAATTTAACCAATCTTCCTTAAATTATATAATTTTAATTTTATTAGCTTAACTAGATTTAAAACAAAGCATCAAAGCTCGTCACAAATATATATTTAATTTTTCTGATTGATTGAAACTGAAGTAAGTTAAGAATGTGCACAAATCGTTACATCGTTTAAAGTTTAAAGAAGTCTCATTTATTTGCTATATTCATAATAACGAATCAAATTAAAAAAATAATACCACAATTTAACCGTTCTTCCTTAATTTATATGATTTTATTCGCTTAACTAGATTTAGAACAAAGTACTAAAGCTCGTCACGAATGTATATTTAATTGTTTAAATAACTACATAGTCATTTCCTAAGGCATAAGAATGAATCAAATATACTAAATGACGAACTAATCAAACAACTTTTGGTCAAGTTATTTCATTTTACAAATTGTTATATAGTTTAAAGTTTAAATACACCTCTCATTGATTTGTTGTATTCATAATAACGAATCAAATTAAGAAAGTTATTCTACAATTAAACCATTCTTCCTTATCTTATAAGAGTTCATTCACTTAACTAGATTTAGAACAAAGCATTAAAGCTCGTCATGAATGTATATTTAATTATTTTAAATGAATACGTAATCATTTTCTAAGTTCAAAATAATGAATAAAGCACACTAAATGATGTACCAATTGGACCCATTTTAGTCAAGTTGTATTATTTTAATCGATTAATATCGAAGTATGTTAAGAATGTGCACAAATCGTTATAACATTTTTAGTTTAAACAGACTTCTCATTCATTTGTTACATTAATAATAACGAATCAAATTAACAAAAAGTTTCTACAATTTGATTGTTCTTCTTTAACTTATATGATTTTATTTACTAAACTAGATTTAGAACACATCATCAATTGTTTAAAGTTTAAAGAGCCCTTTCATTCATTTATTATGTTTGTAATAACGAATTATATTAACAAAGTGATTCCACAATTTAACTATTCTTCTTTAAGTTATATAATTTCATTTGCTTCACTAGATTTTGAACAAAACACCAAGCTCGTAAAGAATGCATATTTTATTATTTTAAATAAATACATACTTGTTTGTTAAGTTCTAAAGAATATATTAAACATACTAAATGACGAACTAATCCCGCCCCTTCTGGTCAAGCACAAATTATTATATCGTTTAAAGTTTAAAGAGACCTTAAATTAATTTGTTATGTTCATAACAATGAATCAAATTAACAAAGTAATTGTACGATTTGACTGTTCTTACTTAACTTATAAGATTTTATTCACTTAATTAGATTTAGAACAAGGCACCATAGCTCGTCACAAATATATATTTAATTATTTTTAAATAAATACAAATAGATAATACTAATGGGCTCACTAATAGGCACCTAAGGCCCAATAACATAATTAAAAGAAAGCACTAATACCATAATTAACCTAATTACCTAAATACCCTTATTACATAATTACCTAATTACCCTAGCACATAACCCCTAGGATGTTCACAACACCTCACCCCGCTTCGGCATCACCTTGTCCTCGAGGTGACCAAAAACTCCAAACATTGGGCCCACCATAGCTCCGCTGTGAATAGCCAGTCTAGAACCATGGATGAGACACATAGAACGATGGAGATAGTGGGTCACTGAAAAACAGACATGTAGAAGCCAGCGCAAACATGATGGAAGTGAAGTTAATTAAACCCAAGGGTAAGGCATAGCTGTGGGCGGTAGAGAAGGAAGATGGAGGCGGCAGAGCAAAAAAGCAGGCTCAGCTTATTGGGTGCACAATGACGTGGAGTGCCTGTACACCAAGTGGGGTTACCATAGGGGCTACAGGGCATCCCAAGACTACCCACAGAGGGCATCAGACAGCATCAAAGTTGGCCCACAAAGGGCATCAGACAGCATCAAGAGATAAATACTGAAGGCAGCAATTAGCAGAGGCATCAATGGTGCAACAACTTTGGACATAGGTGAAGTACCGGACCCATGTGGCCACCCAAATTCTAGTGCCAGCGGTAGAGACTCACGCAAAGCCCATCCAGAAGGACTGCCCAGTTGTGGTAAATCTCCAACTATGGACAACAGTGAAAAATATAGCCCACACAGAAAGAAAATCCCACATCAGCCGGCCATCTCCCTGAAGATCCGGTTCAAACTCGGTCTTTCCCTTCTCAGCTTGCGGCGCTTTTGATCTCTTTCCAAGACGTCCTCTGGAGACACCCAGGTGGCTACCGCCTCCACCCCCCCAGCCAAGCCGTAGAAGACCAGTGGCTACAGCTGTGGCAGAGGTGAATGGCCGGAGGAGGTCACCTCCCCTGTTTTTGACAGTGAAACAAGGAGTTTGGGGTATGTTTGCCATTGCCGTCCTGGGCAGCGACTGGAGCACAGGCCACTCCGGCGGCAAGAGGATGGGACAAAGGTGGTAGCTTTGTCCATGGCAGCCAGCTTTGATGTCTGGTGTACACTCCCGAAACACCTTCTCCTTTACCGAACAAGGAAATCCATTGCCCTCTGCAGAACGTGAACCAGCAGAAGTTCTGGCTGCTACGATGGGAGCCATGGATCGGATGGAGGCGAATGGAGTGGATGAGGTTGAAGGTGAGCTTCTTGCAGACGGCGGAGACCAGATAGGCGACGATCTCCTCACACGCCAACTTGGCGATGGAGGAGATGTCCTTGCCAGTGGTTGCCTGCTGCAGCGCCTGCAGCAAAGCCCCTGAATGTCGGAGCCCGTCGTTGGACCATGATCTGCCTGGATCTGCCAACACAAGATGTCCATTCTTCACTCAGGCTTCCAAGCTCAGGCCTCGGCCTAACAATTTCTACACATTCTTAACTTACTTATGTTCTAATCAATTAAAAGGATATAACTTGACTAAAATGGGTCCAATTGGTTTATGGTTTAGTACATTTTATTCATTCTTTTAAACTTAGTAAATGAGTACGTATTAATTTAAAATAATTAAATATGCAATCGTGACAAGCTATGGTGTTTTATTCTTAATCTAGTTAAGCGAATAAAATCATATAAGTTAAGGATGAATGATTAAAATGTGGAATCAATTTGTTAATATGAGTCGTTATAATAATATAATGATTTGTACATATTTTGAACTTAAATTATTTTATTTAATCAAAACGATATAACTTGACCAAAAGGGAATGTTTAGTTCGTTATTTAGTATGTTTGATTGATTTTTTGTAACTTTGAAAATGAGTATGTATTAATTTAAATAAATTAAATTTACATTCATGACAAGCTATGGTGCTTTATTTTAAATCTAGTTAAGCAAATAAAATTATATAAATTTAGGAAGAGTGGTCAAATTGTAGAATCACTTTATTGATTTGATTCGTTAATGGGAGGTCTCTTTAAACTTTAAATGAGTATGTTTCATTTCAAAACAATTAATTATACACCTTCAATCATAATTGTTTGCACATTACAAAAGAGTATAGTTAATTAATGCAATGGCAGAGGGTGATTATTTTAGAAATAGAATAATAGGAAGTATTTTTATATGCTCCTTAATAACAGTAAGCTTAGTGTAAGGAATTCGTAGCACACATTAGCATTATTGGCCTTGACGCTAACATATGCTCACACTGCACCATTGATTTTTTGATGGACTGCACCTATGGGTTCTTTATGCTAGGTTCATTGTCAATAAAATGCATAAAAAATAATGAGCTATATGCATATTTGGTAATTGGAAGAGAGCCTTGTTTTTCTGATAATATTGATCCTCAATGCCATGATCTTCACTAGTGTAAACATTTTAGCATCAGGACAGCATGAGAGGCTTAAGTATCTTGTTGTGAATACGATGAGCCACTGCAGAATAAGGGTTCCCTCGGATCCTCAAATTTGTATGGTGGCTGACCAAGAATTGTTTTGTATAAAAAGTATCATAGAGATTAGCCCCTCAGCCACAAAAAAGAAATCAATGCATGATAGAATTAGCACAACAGGCTTTTGCATAGTACTCAATGTGGGTCATCTGGAAAAAGTTTATTGGTTAAGTACTAACTTTTGTGTAGTACTTATGTGGTCCATCTTACTACCTCGGCCACAAACATACAAAATGACGAAACATATAGATATTACTTAACCAAAAGGGGTTTAATTGGTTTGTTATTAAGTAAAATTGATTCATTTTATTGAACATAGCAATTGAATATGTATTTATTTAAAATATTTAAATATACATTCATGATGAGCTTCGGTTCTTTGTTCCAAATCTAGTTAAGGGAATTAAATCATATAAGTTAAGGAATAATACTCAAATTGTGGAATCACTTTATTTATTTAATTTGTTACGATGAATGTAATAAATGAATGGGGAGGTCTATTTTATCTTTAAATAATATAATAATTTGTGCACATTTTTAACTTACTTTGTGATGGAAATGGAAAAGAGGCACCACAGGTTGCAGCAAGAGAGAACAAACGAATGGAATCTGATTCCACGAAGAACTACAGCTCACGAATTGTTGGAGACCTCCAAATACAAGTGATGCGCTCACAAGCAAATGAGCATCTAAAACTACCTCCCACAAGAGTGAAGAGATGAGCCAGGGATAAGTGGCTTGGAAAGGCAATACCTTCAACATGATTTTTGGAGTGACACACACTCAGCAAACAATCACTATATTTTTTGATTCAAAACAAAGCTTCCATTACAATATAGGAAAGGCCTATTTATAGGCCTATAACATTCAAAATCGGAATTCAGAGGGAAGTACAACTTAAATATACTTGAACAACATTCTAAGTGTAATAAAAGATAAAATAACTACTTCCAACCATTCCTACGGAAGGTAGAAGACCAAAACAGATTACTAGGCCACATTTAATGCTTAGTTGGCCTTGATTTCTACACCATGAATAAATGTAAAAAATTTAACTTTGTTTTATTGGCTTTCTTTAATTTTTCCTTCCATGTGCTTTATGGGCCTTCATGTTCAACTTCTTAGGCTATATTTTCTATTAGCCTTTCTTCTATGCCATGCTCCTAGATCTCACATAAGATTTTCATCCCTTAAGAGTGCATGCACAAGTGTTTCAGAACCAATTATGCTTAGAAGGATACATTGTTGGAATTGAACCATGAAGTTGAACTTCTCTACTTCATCAGCTAGTTTCACCACAAAAACTATTCCATCTCGATTCACATTACTTTAGTTTTAATCGATCAAAAGGATATAACTTAATTGAATGAGGTCTAATTGGTTCTTCGTTTAATACGATTGATTCATTCTTTCGAACTTAGGTAATGAGTACATATTCAAATAAAATAATTAAATATACATTTGTAACAAGCTATGGTGTTTTGTTCTTAATCTAGTTAAGCGAATTAAATCATATAAGTTAAATAAAAAAGGTCAAAATATAGAATCACTTTGTTAATTTGGTTTGTTATTACGAAGTAACAAATAAATTGGCCTCTTTAAACTACAAATGATATAACGATTTGTGGACATTCTCTTAACTTACATCAGTTTTATTCGATCAAAAGGGTATAACTTGACCAAAAAGGGTCCGATTATTTTATTATTTATTACATTTGATTCATTCTTTTGAACTTAGCAAATGGGTACGTATTTATTTAAAATAAATAAATTTTTATTCTTGACAAGCTATAGTGCTTTGTTCAAAATTTAGTTAAGTGAATGAAATCACTTTTTTAATTTGATTCATTATTACGAACATAACAAATGAATTAGAGGTCTCTTTAAACTTTAAGCGGTATAATAATTTGTATATATTCTAAACTTACTTCGGTTTTAATCTATGAATAAGATATAACTTGATTAGAAGGGGTCCGATTGGTTTGTTATTTAGTACATTTTATTTAATTCTTTTGAACTTAGTAAATGAGTATGTTATAATTTAAAAATAATTAAATAAATATTTGTGACGAGCTTTGGTGCTTTCTCCCAAATCTAGTTAAGCAAATTAAATAATATAAGTTAAAGGAAGAACAGTCAAATTGTGGTATCATTTTGTCAATTTAATTTGTCATTACGAATGTAAAAAATAAATGGAATGACTCTTTAAACTTTAATCAATATAATAAATTTGTGTACACTATTAACTTACTTCGGTTTTAATCAATTAAAAAGATATAACTTAATCAAAAGTGTGCCGACTATTTCAAAATTTTGTATGTTAGATTTGTCCTTTTGAACATAGCAAATGAGTAAGTAGTTATTTAAAATAATTAAATATACATTCGTTATGAGCTTTGGTGCTTTGTTATAGAGTTAAACGAATGAAATCATAAAAATAAAGGAAGAACATTCAAATTGTGGTATCGCTTTGTCAATTGAACTGATTATTACAAACGTAATTAATGAATGTGTGGTTTATTTAACCTTAAACGATATAACAATTTGTACACATTCTTAACCTACATCGGTTTTATTAGATCAAAAGGATATACTTGACCAACCATTATCTAATTAGTTTGTCATTTAGTACATTTGATTAATACTTTCAAGCATAGTAAATAAGTATTTATTTATTTAAAATAATTAAATATATATTTGTGACAAGCATTGATGTTTTGTTCTAAATCTAGTTAAGCAGATTAAATCATATAAGTTAAGGAAGAACTATCAAATTTTGGTTTCATTTTGTCAATTTGATTCGTTATTACTAAAGTAACAAATTAATGGGAGGTCTCTTTAAACTTTAATTGATATAACAATTTGTGCACATTCTTAACTTACTTTGGTTATGTGAATGAAATATATAAATTAAGGAAAAACGGTTAAATTGTGGTATCCCTTGGTCATTTTGATTTATTATTATGAATGCAACAAATGAATGGGAGGTCTCTTTAAACTTTAAACGATATAATGATTTGTGCACATTTTTAACTTATATTAGTTTTAATCGATTAAAAAGATATAACTTGATCAAAAGGGGTCCAATTGGTTCATCATTAAGTACATTGGACATAACTTTTACCAAATACTATCTGATTAGTTCGCCGTTTAATACGTTTGATTTATTCTTTCAAACATAGCTAATTATTATGTATTTATTTAAAATAATTAAGTATACATTTGTGACGAGCTTTAGTGTTTTATTTTAAATTTAGTTAAGTGAATAAAATTATATAAATTAAGGAAGAACGGTTAAATTGTAGTATTACTTTGTAAATTTGATTCGTTATTATGAATGTAGCGAATGAATGAGAGGTCTCTTTAAACTTTAAACGATATAATGATTTGTGCGCATTCTTAACTTCCTTTATTTTTAATCAATCAAAAGGATATAACTTGACCAAAAGGGGTGCAATTAGTTCGTCGTTTAGTATGTTTAAATCATTCTTTTGAACTTAGCAAATAAGTACATATTTATTTTAAAATAATTAAATATTCATTTATGACGAGCTTTGGTGCTTTGTTCTAAATCTAGTTAAGTGAATAAAATTATATAAGTTAAGGAAGAATAGTCAAATAGTATAATCGTTTTGTCAATTTGATTCATTATTATGAATATAACAAATTAATGGGACCTTTAAATTTTAAATGATATAACAATTTGTACACATTCTTAACTTACATTGGTTTTAATCGATAAAAGGATATAACATGACTAAAAAGGGGTCTAATTGGTTCGTCATTTATTACTTTTGAATCATTTTTTTGAACTTAGCAAATAAGCACGCATTTATTTAAAATAATTAAATATATATTTGTGATGAGCTTTGGTGTTTTGTTCTAAATAGAGTTAAACAATTGAAATCATACAAGTTAAGAAAGAACTGTAAAAGTGTGAAATCACTTTGTCCATTCGATTCACTGTCATGAACTTAACAAATAAATTGTAGGTTTCTCTAAACCTTAAAAGACAATGATTTCTCCACATATTTAACTAACTTTGGTTTTAATCGATTAAAAAGATATAATTTTACCAAAAGTTCTTAATAATAACACATAAAATTATATAAGTTAAGAAAGAACAGTTAAATTGTAGAATCACTTTGTTAATTTATTTATTTATTAAATATAATAAATAAATAACGGTTTTTTCAACTTTAAACAATATTATGATTTCTGCACATGCTTAACTTATTTTGGATTTAATCGATTAAAAGTATAACTTGACAAAAAGGGGTCCGATTAGTTTGTCATTTAATACGTTTGATTCATTCTGTTTAACTTAGCAAATAAGTATGTAATTATTTAAAATAATTAAATATACATTTGTGACAAGCTTTACTATTTTTTTTAAAATCTAATTAAACAAATAAAATCATATAGGTTACGTATTTACTTAAAATAATTAAATATACATTCGTAACAAGCTTTAGTTCTTTGTTCTAAATCTAGTTAAGTGAATGAAATGATATTAGTTAAGGAAGAACTAATGTGGATCATGTTACTGACAAGTACCTGGACAAGCTAGATGCAACAAAGCCATTGAAAGCCAAGCTAAAGGCCCATCATCCTTTTTTAAGAAGAAGCTCAAGAATCCACTAGAAGACCAAAAGCCAAGGATTAATTAAGCTTGCTACAGAGATTCTTTTCCTGACCTACAACCCGCTGCACCTCTTTTCCATGTCCATCATTTGGTATTGGAGCGTGAATCTTCACAGCCTGACTATCGCCATTGGGAATCTGGCTTGAAGATTGATATCCCAGAGTTAATGGTGGACTATCTGCTGAAGAGTTTATTGATTGGTTATATGCAGTGGAAGAGGCCCTTGATTTTAAAGAAGTTCCAGAAAATAAGAAGGTTCCATTTGTTGCCACTAGATTGAGAGGACGTGCTGTTGCATGGTGGCAGCAATTGAAGATTACTCGCCAAAGGCAAGGAAAAGCTAGCATCACCACATGGGAGAACATGAAGAGGAAGATGAGAGAAGCCTTCCTGCCATTCAATTACAACCGAGAGACTTCAAAATTTAAAGCAAGGATCAAGAACTATTGATGAATATACTGACTGAAGAGTTCTACAATCTGGTTGCTTGTTGTGAACTTGCTGATGCACTAGATGAATTAGTAGATCGCTATGTTGGTGGTCTTCATCAAAATTTTCAAGATACTCTTAATATGTTCGACTTATGGGAGGTTTCTGATGCACACCAAAGAGCTTTATAGATTGAGGGACAATAACTTTGTTTTAAGGCTAATTTGGGGGCTAATTTAGTGCCTAAAGCCACCAAGCCCTTTATGCCAGTTCCTACCACTATTGAAACTGCCCAACAGAAATAGAAGGGTGGAATTAGCTCTGGAGTTTGTTGCTTTAATTGTCATGGATTGGGTCAAATGTCTCGAGAATGTCCCTAAAACTCTAGACGTGCTGGCAAGCAGTTATTAATTGAAGACCATGAAGAGGGAGTGGACTTCAAGGCCCCACCAGTGTTTGATGAAGAGATGGAGGAAGAATTGCAGGGTGATGAGGGTGAGCTCCTTGTCATTCGGAAGACTCTTTTGTCTCTACGAGGAGAATCTAGTGAAGATTGTTTGTGCCACAATATTTTTAGAACTACTTGCACAATAAGAGGAAAAACTGTTAAATATACATTCGTGACTAGCTTAGTATTTTGCTCTAAATTTTGTTAAGTAAATAAAATCATATAAATTAAGGAAGAATGGTTAAATTGTGTTATCACTTTGTTAATTTGATTCGTTATTACAAATGTAACAAATGAATGGGAGGTCTCTTTAAACTTTAAATGATATAACAATTTTTACACATTTTTAACTTTCTTCGGTTTTAATAGATCAAAATGATATAACTTGATTAAAAGTGGTCTGATTCGTTTGTCATTTAGAACATTTGATTTATTCTTTCGAACTTAGTAATTGAGTACATAGTTATTTAAAATAAATAAATATACATTTGTGACGAGCTTTAGGATGTTATTAGCTTTATTATAATCTAAAACTAGTTAAGCGAATAAAATCATATAAATTAAGTATCACTTTGTTAATTTAATTTGTTATTATGAACATAACAAATAATTAGGATATTTCTTTAAACTTTAAACGAGATAATGATTTGTGCATATTTTAACCTACTTCGGTTTTAATCGATACAAAGGATAAAATTTGATCAAATGGGGTTCATTTAGTACGTTTAATTTATTATTTCAAACCTAGAAAATGAGTACGTAGTTATTTATATTGATGACAAGCTTTAGTGTTTTAATCTAAAACTAGTCATGTGAATGAATTCATATAAATTAGGGAAGAATAGTCAAATTGTGGTATCTTTTTTTAATTTGATTCGTTATTATGAATAAAATAAATAAATAGAAGATCTCCTTAAACTTTAAATGATATAAAAATTAGTGCACATTCTTAACTTAACCAAATAGGGTCGATTGGTTCATCATTTAGTATGTTTGATTTATTTTTTTGAACTTAACAAATAAGTATGTATTTATTTAAAATAATTAAATATACATTCATGATGAGGTATAGTACTTTGTTTTAAATCTCGTAAAACAAATAAAATTATACAAGTTAATGAAGAATGGTCAGAATGTGGAATTACTTTGTCAATTTTATTCCACAAAATATTTGTACACAAAAAACAATTTGTTTTAAATCTTAACATGTGTTTTGATATGTAAATGTTATCCTTTTGGTGTGAAGAGGTTTCTATTGGATGTGAGTAACAAATGTTTTGTTTATGGAGGTATATGGTATTACATTATGTACAATATATTGAGATAGTCCTAATAAGGCAAAACATAGACTATTAATTTAGTTGGATGCTTGTTTGCAATGGAGTTGTGATTGAATTACGATGGAGTTGTGTTGGTCATTGCGATGGAGTTGTGATAGATTTGTGAGATGGATTTACGATGGCACTTTGAGGCTGTCACTCCCAATAAGGCCTCAAATCTCAATGCCTAAACAGCTTGGATTTCAATAAGATTTAAGTCTTCCAACATAAATGACCAAATGTTTAATAATGGAAAGCTAAGAATTAAAATGAGAAATTATACAACCCACTATTCAAAAGAAAATTTGTTGTCCAATGTCAAATGATTGGCATTGTGCATGTCAAGCAATTGTGGCCTACACCATCACGACGAGTGCAATGAAATGGATGCACACTACACTTTTGCGATTCAATGAGCTTCTTATTTGACCTCAATCTTCGCCTTTTTGTTTTAGGAAGGAGGTTGACTGCATCTCCATTAGGTGTAATCGCTCTCACTAGTTTGTTATCGTGGGGTAGAAGGAAGATAGTTTCCCGGTGGGTGTTTTAATAACACTCCGTCGTCCAATAATCTCTCCGACAGAAAATGGTTGGTGTACCTCCTGTCGTACAAATAGCAACGCAAGCATGTGGACATGGTAAACCCATTATTTGCCACTTGTGACAAGGGAAAGTGTGGTTAGCAAGGTCCATTGGTATAATGCCCTTCTACCTCTACCACATGTTCATTTGCAATCAGGATACTAAGTGCTTGGGACTGGTTGATGATAACATTGAGTTTGTTGGTAATTTCATGAATAAGATAGATTTCCCATTTCTCACAACATGTTCTAGCATCGTGCATCTTTGTCAATATCCTCATGCGAATACCATCAATAAGGCCAATTAGTAGGTCTCGCTATGCCTTCACCCAACTATTAAAGCTTTTAGCTATGTTATTCAACAGTGCCCATACATTTCACCTTGAAAGAGTGCATTACACCAGTGGTTAGGCTTGTTTATTATAACCCAATTATATGCATCCTCTGATACTTGCAGATGCTCAAGCAATAATTTTTCATACTCATGCATATCTGCTGCATTTGCAACTGTGAGGATCATCTTTGCCACCTGCGCTTTACTCCCCACCACTGTTTTCTTTTTCAAACCCCTATCTTTTAGGTTGTGTTCTAAGTGGCATGCACAATACCCATGAAATCCATTAGGAAATGTTGAGATGATATTGTTGATTAATCTCTTCTTTCTATAAGATACAAATGTAATTTGTCTGTCATGACCCACAACAGCTCTCAATAAATAAAGGAGCCATGTCCAATTATCTTTATTCTTATTGTCTACAACATAATAAGCCATTGTAAAGATATGATCTCCACCATCAACTATTCTCACTAAAAATGAACTGTGAAAATGGGGTTGTGGGAGAGCAATACAAGCGTTGTGCTGCTAGGTGAAGCGGTGGAGTACTGCACCCTAGATGGCGAGTCACTAGCTTACGCTCTGACCTGAGTAGCATGGGGCATGTGGAATCCTATGTGAATCAGTAAGGACCACCTTGCAAGGCTAAATACTCCTGGGTGACCGATAGCGAAGTAGTACCGTGAGGGAAAGGTGAAAAGAACCCCCTCGGGGAGTGAAATAGAACATGAAACCGTGAGCCCCCAAGCCATTGTTTTGTGTTATTAGATTGTATAATTAATATCTGGTTATTGTGTAGATGGCTGCCTCCAATCATGCATGAGCTAATAACCATGGTGCTAGAGACCCGAGAGTGGACGATGTGTTGACTGTCATTGAGGGGTTGACATAGGTGGTCTAGGCTTAAGCACGCGAGTGGCAGCGGATCTGAATCTCTTTCCTTATAGGGATTTAAGAAGCTTAAATCTCCAAGCTTCAAGGGTGGGTTAGATGCTTCGGAGGTGGATAACTGGAGACTTCATATGGAGAAGATATTTAGTGCTTGACATTGCCCTGACGAGGAGAAGACTTGATTCGCAATCTTGACGTTCGAGGGCGAGGCTCAGAGGTGGTGATTGTCGATGGAGCAGCAAAGATTCCATAGTCGTGTGGATATCTCATGGGAGGAGTTCTTGTCGGCCTTTAATGACAAGTACTTTCAACTCCATATTAAGGAGGAGAAGAAGGAGTTTCTCAACCTTCAGCAGGGTTCGATGCTGGTCTTGGCTTTTAAGACCCAATTTGTGGAGCTTGAGTGCTTTGCTCCTTGTTTCTTCGACGACAAGTATGAGTGGGCACGAAAGTTTGAGGATGGTCTGAAGCCTTTCATCAAAGCCGAGTTGTGCCCTTCAGGCACAAGACCCTAACTGAGGTACTCGAGACCGCCATTATAGTGGAGCGGGATTCAGAGGACTATATGTGGAAGAGATGACAATAGCCTAAGAGACCGAGGCCAGAGGATAACAGTAACCGGCGAGGCCATATGTGGCGAGATGCTCGTCATGCGAGACATAACACTCAGTAGGTGCACCAGGACCCTCATGACTGCTATGCTAGCATGACCTGCTATGGATGTCAACATAAGGGGCACTATGTTAGCGAGTGTCCTCAGAGAGCTAGTCGTGAGCAGAGACGTCCTCCGGTGACGTCTAATGCCAGATCCAGGCAGCCAGGAGCACCTCAAGCGAGGCCACCGACGAGAGCACCTACCGGGCAGGCTGATGCCAAAGGGAAGAAGCCAATTACCGATTGGAGAGTTTTTGCTATATCGGCGCAAGAGGTGACCAACTTTTTAGACATGGTGGAAGGTATGATCCTCATTGCCTCCCACTATGCTAAAGTATTATTTGATACCAGTTCCTCTCATTCTTTTGTCTCTTTGCATTTTGTTCATGAGTTAGATGTTTGTCATAAGTTGTTATATGTTCCTTTGCGAGTGTCTACACCTTCGTCTTCACTTCGGGCAGAGGAGTATATTGAAATGTTTCCTATGGAGATCAATGGGCATGTGCTACATATGGATCTGATTATATTGCTGATGATTGACTTCGATGTAATCTTAGGCATTGATATAATGTCCAAGTTCCATGTGCATGCAGGCTGCCGAAGGAGGAAGGTGATGTTCGAGTTGCCAAAAGCTAAACCTTTTTATCTTTCAAGGGGTTAAACGTTTTTGGTCTCATTCTTTAAGGCCAAGAAGTGGATCAATAAGGGATGCGAGGCTTTCCTTGCGAGTGTTATAGGGTTGAACACCGAGTTCTTTCTTTGGATTCCATTTGTGTCATGGCAAAATTTTCTGATGTCTTCCCCAGTGACTTGACAGGTTTGCTCTAGATAGGGAGGTAGAGTTTTGTATTGATCTTATTCCAGGCACTACATTTATTTCTAAGGCTCCCTATCATATGGCTCCAACCGAACTTAAAGAGCTTAAGGCTCAGCTGCAGGATCTTATGGATAAGGGGTAATCAGGCCGAGTGTATCTCGTTAGCAAATTAGTACGTATTCATATAAAACAATGACATATAAATTCGTTACGAGTTGTGGTACTTTATTCTAAATTATATAAGGAAGAATGGTCAAATTGTAGAATTACTTTGTCAATTTGATTCGTTATTACGATCGTAAGAAATGAACAGGATGTCAAATGAGATAATGATTTGTGCACATTCTAAACCTATTTCAGTTTTAATCGATACAACAGATAAAATTTGATCAAATGGGGTCCGATTGGTTCATCGTTTACTACATTTTATTTATTTTTTTGAACTTAGTAAATAAGTACGTATTCATTTAAAATAATTAGACATTTGTGACGAGCTTTGGTGCTTTATTCTAAACAAAGTTAAACGAATGAAATCATATATGTTAATGAAGAACAGTCATATTTTGGAATCACTGTCAAATTGATTTGTTATTACAAACGTAACAAATAAATGGGAAGCCTTTTTAAACTTTAAACTTTGTGCACATTCTTAACTTATTTTTGTTTTAATCGATCAAAATGATATAAAATGACCAAATGGGGTCCGATTAGTTCGTTATTTAGTATGTTTGATTTCTTTGTATGAACTTAGAAATTGAATATGTATTTATTTAAAATAATTAAATATACATTCGTGACAAGCTTTCGTGCTTTATTTTAAGTTAAATTAAGCGAATAAAATCATATAAGTTAAGGAAGAATGGTCAAATTGATATTTGTCAATTTTATTCATTAATAAGAACATAAGAAGTGAATGGGAGGTCTCTTTAAACTTTAAAATATATAACAATTTTTGCATATTATTAACGTATATCGGTTTTAATCGAATAAAAAGATATAACTTGACCAAAAAGGGTCTGATTGGTTCATCGATTAGTACGTTTAATTTATTCTTTTGAACTTAGCAAATGGGTATGTATTATTTAAAATAATTAAATATATCTTTATGACGAGCTTTGTTGCTTTAATCTAAATCTAGTTAAGCGATTGAAATTATATAATAAGTTAAGGAAGAAGGGTTAAATTGTAAAATCACTTTGTTAATTTGATTTGTTATTACGAACATAATAAGTTAATGAGTGGTCGATTAGTTCATCGTTTAGTATGTTTGATTTATTATGTCGAACTTAGCAAATGAGTACAATCATTTTAAACAATTAAAACATTCATGACGAGTTTTAGTGATTATTCTAAATCTAGTTAAACGAATGAATTTATTTAAATTAAGAAATAATAGTCAAATTGTGGTATCATTTTGTCAATTTGATTCATTATTATGAATGTAACGAATGAATTGGAGGTCTATTTAAACTTTAAACGATATAACAGTTTGTGCATATTCTTAACTTACTTCGGCTTTAATTGATCAAAAGGATATAACTAACCAAAAGTGGGCTAATTGGTTCATCGTTTAGTATGTTTAATTTATTATTTCGAACTTAGAAAATAAGTATATAATTATTTAAAAAAATTAAATATACATTCGTGACAAGCTTTAGTGCTTTGTTATAAATCAAATTAAGGGAATGAAATAATATAAGTTAAGAAAGAACTGTTAAATTGTGGAATTACTTTGTTAATATGATTCATTTTTATGAACCTAGCAAATGAATGAAAGGTCTCTTTATACTTTAAACAATATGACAATTTATGCATATTCATAACTTACTTTAGTTTTAATCGATCAAAATGATATAACTTGACCAAAAGAGGTTTGATTGGTTCATCGTTTTGTAATTTAATTTATTCTTTTCAACTTAGTAAATGTATGAATTTAAAATTATTAAATGTACATTTATGATGAGCTATGGTACTTTGTTCGAAATCTAGTTAAGCGAATAAAATTATATCAGTTAAGGAAGAATAGTCAAATTGTGGAATTACTTTGTTAATTACATTCGTTATTACGAACATAACATATGAAGGGAGGTATTTTTAAACTGTAAACGATATAATAATTTGTACATATTTTTAACTTTAATTTTAATCGATTAAAAGGATAAAACATGACCAAAAGTTGTCCGATTAGTTTGTACATTTGATTTATTCTTTTGAACATATTAAATAACTATGTAGTTATTTAAAATAATTAAATATATATTTATAATGAGCTTTAGTGTTTTGTTCTAAGTCTAGTTAAGCGAATGAAATTATATAAATTAAGGGAATACGGTTAAATTGTGGTATCACTTTGTAAATTTGACTCGTTATTACAAACGTAGAAAAAAAAATTGGAGGTCTATTTAAATTTAAAATGATATAACAATTTGTGCACATTCTTAACTTACTTCGGTTTTAATTAATTAAAAAGGATAACTTGACCAATGGGGTGTTATTGGTTCATCATTTATTACATTTAATTTATTCTTTTGAACTTAGACAATGAGTACGTATTTATTTTAAACAATTAAATATACATCTTTGACAAGCTTTAGTACGTTGTTCTAAATCAAGTTAAGCGAATGGAATCATATATGTTAATGAAAAACGGTCATATAGGGGAATCACTTTGTTAATTTGATTCGTTATTATGAATGTAACAAAAATGAGAAGTCTTTTTAAACTTTAAACGATATAAAGATTTCTTCACATTCTTAACTTTGGTTTTAATTGATCAAAACAATATAATATGACCAAATGGGGCCCCATTGGATCATAGTTTAGTACAGTTGATTTATTGTTTTAAACTTAGATTGAGTATGTATTTATTTAAAATAATTAATTATACATTCGTAACGAGCTTTTGTGCTTTGTTTTAAATAAAGTTAAACGAATGAAATCATATAACTTAAGGAAGAATGACTAATTTGCCGAATCATTTTGTAAATTTGTTTTGTTATTATGAATGTAAGAAGTAAATGGGAGATCTCTTTAAACTTTTAACGATATAACAATTTTTACACATTCTTAACTTACTTTTTAGTTTTAATCGATTAAAATGATATAACTTAACCAAAAAAAGTCCGATTAGTTTGTTATTTAGTACATTTGATTTATTCTTTTGATTTTAGGAAATGGGTATGTATTCATTTTAAACAATTAAATATACATTTGTGATAAGCTTTGTTGCTTTATTCTAATTCTAATTAAGTGAATAAAAGCATATAAGTTCAAGAAGAACTGTCAAATTGTGGAATCACATTGTTAATTTGATTCGTTATTACGAACGTAATAAGTGAATGAGAGGTCTCTTTAAAATTTAACCGATATAACAATTTTTTTTATATTTTTAACTTAGTTCAGTTTTAATAGATTAAAAAGATATAATTTGACCAAAAGTGGGCCGATTAGTTCGTCATTTAGTATATTTAATTTATTATTTTAAACTTAGCAAGTGAGTATAGTTATTTAAAAATAATTAAATTAAGGAAGAATGGTCAAATTGTGGAATCACTTTGTTAATTTGATTTGTTATTTTGAATGTAACTAATAAATGAGAGGTCTCTTTAAACTTTAAATGGTATAATAATTTTTATACATTTTTAACTTACTTTAGTTTTAATCAATTAAAAAGGATATAACTTAATCAAATGGGGTCCGATTGGTTCATCATTTAATATGTTTAATTCATTCTGTTGATCTTAGCAAATAAGTACATATTTATTTAAAAAAATTAAATTTACATTTCTGACAAGTTATGATTCTTTGTTCTTTAAGTTAAGCGAATAAAATCATGTAAGTTGAGGAAGATCGATTAATTTTTAATTTAATTCATTATTACGAATGTAACAAATAAATAGGAGGTCTATTTTAAACTTTAAACGATATAATAATTTTTTAACATTTTTAACTTACTTCGGTTTTGATCGATAAAAAAGATATAACATGACCAAAGGGGGTCTGATTGGTTCGTCATTTAGTATATTTGATTTATTCTTTTAAACTTAACAAATGACTATGCATTTATTTGAATAAATAATTATACAATCGTTATGAGCTTTGGTGCTTTATTCTAAATTAAGTTAAGCAAATTAAATCATATAAGTTAAGGAAGAACGGTGAAATTATGGAATCACTTTTTCAATTTGATTCATTTTTACAAATGAAACAAATAAAGGGGAGGTCTTTTTACACATTAAATTATATAATAATTTTTATACATTTTTAACTTATTTCTGTTTTAATGGATTAAAAAACTATATTTTTTGACTAAAAGTTGTATGTCGTTTAGTATGTTTAATTCATTCTTTTGAACATAGCAAATGACTATGTAGTTATTTAAAATAATTAAATATATATCTGTGATGAACTTTAGTGCTTTGTTCTAAGTCAAGTTAAGCAAATAAAATCATCTAAATTAAGAGAAAATGGTAAAATTGAGGGCAAGGCCTCCACAATGTCCATCGAAACATCCTCCCATACCTAATCTGGAATCGGCAAGGGCTGCAACAAACTGGCGAGAGAAGTCGTGGCGGCCTTACGTCACTGACAAACATCACAAGCGGCCACATACTCTTGGACAGCCCGGTGAATACCCTGTCATAGGGAAGCTCTGGTTGACCCACTTATAGGTGAGGAAAGCCCCTTCATGACCAACCACGGGAGAGTCATGGAAGTGGGAGAAAATGGAGAGGTGAAGGTTAGCGACATCGGGTACCCACAGGCAGTCCTTCCAAAAGAGAAGGTCATCCCTCCACACAAAGAAGGGCTGGGAAGCAGGGTCAGCCTAGAGGGCTACAATCACAGCCTCCATCAACGAATCAGCAAGGTATGCCTACTTCAACTCATCAATGAATGGACAGGATAAGAGTAGAGAAAGTCAAGCAAGAGCCTAGGCAAGAGCTGCGAAAGAGAGCATCGGCCACAGTGTTCTCGATTGTACACGACCTCATAATCATAGCTATGTAGCTTGCTAACCCATCACTGCTAGGATGGTGTGGACACTCGCAGTTCCAAGAAATACAGGGGCTGGTGGTCTGTGCGAATCAGGAACCGGCAACCAAGTAAGTAAGGCTGCCACTTATCGACAGCAAGGACGAGTGCCAACATTTCTTTCTCATACAAGGATAGGGACAAAGAGTGGCTAGCCAAAGCCTTACTGAACTAAGCAATGGGGCGCTCATCCTGCGCCCCAAGCCCTGTCTCTAAAGCATCTGTTTCTACCACAAATGGTCTACTGAAATCAGGCAAGATCAAGACTGGGGCTGTGGCCATAGCCTACTGCAACACCTCAAATGCCTCCTGGGCAGCTGCGTTCAAAGCAAAAGCCCCCTTCTTGAGCAGCTCTGTAAGAGGCCGAGCCAGCTCTACATACCGACGGTGAATTGCCGATAATATCTGTTGAGGTCTAGAAAACCACGGAGTGCCCAGATGCATGTGGGTGGTGGCCAAGACAGCATGGCGGGCTACCAAAGGAGCACTTCGAACGCTTAAGGAATAAGGAATTATCTCGTAAAATAGAGAAGACCGACTTGAGATGCGACAAGTGCTCTACCCCTACACCAAAATATCGTCAAAGAAAACCAAAATATAGCAGCAGAGGAATGGCCTAAAGAGATCATTCATGAGGCATCGGAATGTGGAGGGGGCATTGGTCAGCCCAAACAGCATGACGAGGATTTCAAAGTGGCTATCATGAGTCCGGAAGGTGGTCTTGTTGTGCACATCAGCTGGCTGTACTTGAATTTGATGGTAACCCGATCAAAGGTCAAGCTTACTAAAGACCGTGGTGCCAGTCAGCTCATCCAACAACTCCTCAATCACCGGTATGGGATATTTGTATTTGACAGTGATTACATTAAAGGCACGCAACACAGAACTGCCATGTATTGTCCTTCTTCCAAACCATCAGCACCGGATACGAGTAGGAACTTGTGCTAGGGTGGATCATCCTGGATTGGAGCATGTTAGCCACAAGATGCTTAATCTCTGATTTCTGTATATGAGGGTAATGGTAAGTGCGGACATTGGCCGGGGCCACTCCAAGGATGATGGGAATGTGGTGGTTGTGAGGCCATATGGGAGGGAGACCCTGCGGCTTAGCAAACAAGTCCTGATGTGCTGCCAATAACTCCTGGAGAGCCGATGGCATCTCGTCCTAAGTCACCTCTATGGTGGCTCGCTGCTGCAAGAGGTGCCCTTGGGGGGCAAACCGGAAGAAAGAACTCGAAGACTAGGCAGAGAGGAGGGTGCCCGGCCTGGAGCCTTCAAACCGAATTCGCTGCCCCTAAAGCTCGAAGTCCATCACCATGTCTCTAAAGTTCCAAACCACATCCCCAAGCTCTTGAAGCCACTGCACTCCTAACACTATGTCCGCCCCCTTCGTAGGCAACAAGAAAAGGTCGTTGACAAACGTGTGGCTCTGGATAGAGAGCTTAACTTGAACACACACCCCGGTGCTCCTAAGGTGCTTTCCATCACCAATCAGCACGTCAAAAATGGTTTTGAATCGGAGACAAAACAACTTAGCTGACGGTCTACCTTGTCGTTAATGAAATTATGGGTAGACCCGCTGTTGATCAGAATGGCCACTTGTTCACTTGAGGTAGCCCTGGACTCGCATCATGCGTGGAGCGAAGGCCCCCGATAAAACATGGACAAAATTTTCTGGCATCACGTCATAAGGGGGAAACGAGTCAGCCCTGTCCGACCCCTCTCTGTCATCATCAATCTCCTCCATGAGAAGGCTGCCCTTGACAGAACAATGGTGCCCCAGAACAAACTTCTCGCTGCAGTTAAACCATAGCCCCTTAGACCGGCGTTCCTCCATCTAGGGAGGTGTGTGGCAACGAACAATCTGACTTGCCTGAGCAGGCTGCTGGCCAGAGTGGCCTGCTACTAGGCTGCTGGTAGGCATGGCAAGAGAGCTGGCGCTGAGAGCAGGCCGAGGCAAAGGCCCAATCCACCCCCCTCTGCGCTGCAGCCAGCTTCCCCTCCTTATGCGAGCATGGTGCACGGCGTCCCTCGTGTTGGCACAGGGAAAGTGGCACATCTCCTCGGAATTCTCAGGCTTGAGGCCTCACTTAAACGTGGTCACTGGCCAGTCAGGGAGGTGGTTGGCCACCTTCATGAACTCCGTGAAATAGGTGCGGCAGTGGTGGTCTGGCACAGAGTGGAGAGTATCTCATTAAAGTCCTAAAACTCATTACGCCCGAACCGAATGTACAACTCGTCTAAGAAGGTAGCCCAGGTGGGGTAGCACACCTCTTTTTTGAAACTTTGAAACAAAACTGAAGCGTCGCCATCTAGGTGGAAGGCTGCTATGCGCATTCATTCAACCTCAGCGTGCATCCCTTGGTAAGCAAAAAACTTTTTCACCTTGTATAGCCATTCCACAGGGTTGTCGTCCCCATTATAGCGGGAAAACTGTAGGCAAGCCAAACGGGCCTCAGCCCCCCCTTGTGGTCCTCCACGGTGTCCTGGGTACTCCTCCCACTCATCCTCCACATCCTGGAAAAGATTTCAAGGAGGCGGCATCATAGGGGCATTTTCCCAAACACCTAGTGTGCCTCCCATCCCAGGTCTGGTGCCTCTCATCTAGCACATGGTCAGCAGTGCCAAACCACACCGAACCAGGGGGAACTCTCTTGTTCTGTCTACCAGTGCTAGAGGGTCAGAGACGGTCTGTTCGGGGGGCTGTGATGGACCTCCCTTCTCTAGGACAGCAGGGGACGGCCTAGGCAGGGGAGGCACTGTATGCTCAGCCTGCAACTGCGCATCCGCCAAGCCCAGTGCCTCCACCTTGGCCACACCCACGCTCAAGGAGTTCAGCACTACCATGTTCTCTGTCAGAGTGGGTTCGCTGGCTGTTGCAGGAATGGCCTTTGGACTGTCCGCTGAGGCGAGACCTCCTTCTTCAGAAGAACCTCAGGGGCTGCGGCAGCTTGCTTACTTTGTGCCATGGCCGGGGATCGAAAAAGCTTCGATACCAATGATGTACCTGGTATAGGCACAATTGATATCAAGGAGATTCACGTAGGGAAAGAGGAGAAACAAGGAAGAAAGGGGAGAAGTTCAGAATAGTCTCAATTGCATAAACTAGAAAACAAGGAAAGAGATCGCCCCATATAGGGGACGACCAGTACCCTAAAGAGTCGTGCTAGGCCGGCTCACTCCCCTAGGTAGACATACCATTTAGTGGGCCAAGCTAGTCTAGGGCCACTAATTGAACCAATAACAACTTACATAAGAATACCGAAGCAAATACTAAACTATTACAAAAGAAAATAGTCCAATGCAAGGAAGTAAAGTAAAATCTAAGAGTCTTGGTCACCGTGCACAATAGATAATTAAATACACATTTGTGACAAGCTTTTGTTCTTTGTTCTAAATTTATTTAAGTGAATAAAATTATATAATTAAAATGGAAATAAGTTAATAATATACACAAATCATTATATCAATTAAAGTTTAAAGAGACCTCAAATTCATTTGTTACATTCATAATAAAGAATCAAAACAACAAAGTAATTCCACAATTTGATTGTTCTTCCTTAACTTATATAATTTCATTCGTTTAACTAGATTCAGAACAAAGCACCAAAGCTTGTCACAAATGTATATTTAATTTATTTAAATGAATATATACTCATTTGCTAAGTTCAAAAGAATAAATTAAACATACTAAACGACGAACTAATTGGACCCTTATTCATTAAGTTATATGTTTTTTATTGATTAAAACCAAAATAAGTTAAAAATATACACAAATTATTATATTATTTAAAGTTTAAAGAGACGTCTCATTCATTTGTTAAATTCGTAATGACAAATCAAATTCACAAAGTAATTTTACAATTTGGTAGTTCTTCCTTAATTTATATTCACTTAACTTTAGAAAAAAACACTAAAGCTCGTCCCGAATATATATTTATTTGTTTTATATAATTATGTAGTCCTTTTCTAAGTTCAAAATAATGAATCAAACATACTAAACGAAGAACTAATTGGACAATTTTTTGTAAAGTTATATTCTTTTAATAGATTAAAAGTGAAGTAAGTTAAAAATGTGAACAAATCGTTGTATCGTTTAATATTTAAAGAGACCTCTCATTCATTTGTTACGTTCTTAATAACAAATCAAATTGACAAAGTGGTTCCACAATTTTGACCCTTCATCCTTAACTAATATAATTTAATTCACTTAACTAGATTTAGAACAAAACACCAAAGCTTATCACAAATGCATATTTCATTGTTTTAAATTAATAAGTACCCATTTGCTTTGTTCAAAAGAATAAATCAAAAGTACTAAACAACGAACCAATCGGACCCCTTTTAGTCAAGTTATATCATTTTAATCAATTAAAACCGAAGTTAGTTAAGAACGTGCATAAATCATTATATTAATTAAAGTTTAAAGAGGCCCCCTTTTCATTTGTTACGTTCATAATAACGAATCAAATTAACAAAGTGATTCCACAATTTGATCGTTCTTCCTTAACTTATACAATTTTATTCGCTTAAATAGATTTATAACAAATCACTAAAGCTCGTAATGAATGTATATTTAATTATTTTAAATAAATACATACTTTGATTTTTTAAGTTCAAAAGAACAAATCAAACGTACTAAACAACGAACCAATCGGAACTTTTTTGGTTAAGTTATATCATTTTAATCGATTAAAACCTAAGTAAGTTAAGAATGTGGACAAATCGTTATATCATTTAAAGTTTAAATAGACCTCCCATCCATTTGTTATGTTCATAGTAACAAATTAAATTAACAAAGTGACTCTACAATTTGGCCATTCTTCCTTATCTTAAATGATTTTATTCGCTTAACTTGATAGCTCATGATGAACGTATATTCAATTGTTTTAAATAAATACATATTCATTTGCTAAGTTGAAAAGAATTATTTAAACATACCAAATGAGAACCAATCGGACCCTTTTGATCAAGTTATATACTTGTGATCGATTAAAATTGAAGTAAGTTAAGAATGTGCACAAATACTTATATCGTTTAAAGTTTAAAAAGACCTACTTATTTGTTGAAGAAGTCAAATTTTGATTTGTTTTATTTGTTAATTGTAGTAGACAAGGTCGATCCATAGGAATAACCTTGTGTAAAAAAGAAAATGATTATAAAAAATAGAAGGAAGAGAATTTAAGAGAGAAAGAGTAGAAGGGTATTAAGGCAATAAAAAGTTAAGAAATCAATAAAAGAAAAGACTAAGACATTAAAAGGTCATTGTAACATCTAGTAATATTCTTCATGTGTCATGTTATCTCGGTTAGAATCGAATAAAGATTCTATCTAACCAAAATATATGAACATTAAAAGCAAACTTAAAGATAAGAAATACTTTGGATAGATAAAAGATAAAAAAAATTATTTCTTCAAGAGTTCTATGTATCAAAACCACAAAAGATCAAGAAGGAGAAAGTCTTTAAACATCTTATGTGTCAAAATCATAAAGAAATAAAAAGATAAATAATATTAAATAAATATTACTTCAAATAACTAATACATAATTGAAACCATTGATGAAACATAAATAAAACTCTATTAAATTATTACAAATCAACTCTAGCCTTAGCTAGAGAGCTTACAAAGCTATTACAATAAAACTAAAAACAAAAGTTACAAAAGAAGAGAAGAAAAATAGGAGAAGAAAGCTCCAATGAGGAGTGAATGATGCCTCTACTACGTCCACCCCTCTATTTATAGGAGTAGAAGGGGTTGCTCCAAAGGGGAATGTCGAATCAGATCGCTTAATTGCATCCTGATTGATTGCATGATTGGTTACTTCTTTGGCAATGATTAGATTCTAAATCAATTAAATAAATCAATAATTTACTTATCAAATAAGTATCTTTTAGTCTTACTTTAGTTATCTAATCAGCCTCATTATCTTTCCTTATGTGTATCAATCACAACTAGTAAAAAAATCCTCCATGTGTTAGCCTCGGGTTAGTTAACTAGTTGTCCGTTTGCATGTCAGATTTGACCTATATATATTTGAAATTATGAATTTCTTCCAGAAATAGTGATTATAGACATAGAAGTGTTCTTTCTAATGCCGCTGGCATTATATTAATATAAATTATACATAGAAACATTTGGCTAAAATACTAAGGTTGTATCAATCTATCCAAATCAGCTTCTTCCCAAATTTAGTTCTTTTAATGCAAATATGAAATCCAACGGGCCTACAAGGTTGTGTTTGACCATTTCATACATTCTTAGACCATTAAGAGCCCATTCTTGACCCTTTAATAGCTTTAAGTAGTTGGCCTTCACTTCCTCTTCCACTTAGATCCTATCAAATCCCATTTTAACATGTAAACACAACATAGGCCCAACTTACTTATTCAAGATGAAAATAGCACACATATCAGCAATGAATTAACACAAAATAGGATTGCAATTTAAGATTTAAAAATATTTAATTAAACATTATTTTAGTGCATTATTAAGAATGTGTATAAATCGTTATATCATTTAAAGTTTAAAGAGACCTCTCATTCATTTGTTACGTTCATAATAATGAATCAAATGGACAAAGTGATACCGCAATTTGACCGTTCTACATAAACTTATGTTATTTCATTATTTTAATTTTTTTTAGAAAAAAACCCAAGATCGTCACAAATATGTATTTAATAGTAAAAATAAATACATACTTATTTGTTAAGTTTTTAAAAATGAATCAAATGCACTAAACAAAGAACAATTCTAACTACTTCTTGCCCAATTATATATCCTTTTAATTAATTAACTGAAGTTGGTTAAGAATGTTTACAAATTGTTATATCGTATAAAGTTTTAAGAGACTTGCCATTTATTTGTTACGTTCGTAATAATAAATAAAATGGACAAAGTAATACCACAATTTTATAGTTCCACATAACTTATGTGATTTCATTCTATTACTTAGATTTAGAACAAAGCACCTATGATCGCCACAAATGTGTGTTTAAAATAAATATGTACTCATTTTCTTAGTTCTAAGAATGAATCAAATACACAAAACCACAAATTCTTGTCCATTTTATCCTTTTAATCGATTAAAACTAAAGTTCATTAAGAATGCGTACAAATTGTAATATTGTTTTATGTTCAAAGAGTCCTCGCATTTATTTGTTTCATTCACAATGACAAATAAAATGGACAAAGTGATTGCACAATTTGACCATTCTTCCTTAAATAAATTCATTCGCTTAATTTAATTTAAAACAAAACACAAAAGCTCATCATGAATATGTATTTAATTGTTTTAAATAAATAAGTACTTATTTACTAAATTTGTAAGAATAAATCAAACATATTAAACGAAGAACTATATCCGAATTTCCTTAAGAATGTGCACAAATCGTTATATCATTTAGAGTTTAAAGAAACCTCTCATTTATTTTTTTACCTTTGTAACTATGAATAAAATAAAAAAAGTGTGACCACAATTTGACCATTTTTCATAACTTATATAATTTTATTTGCTTAACTTTATTTAGAATGAAGCACCAAAGCACACCATGAATATATATTTAATTATTTTGAATAATACATACTTATTTCCTAATTTCATAAGAATGATCCAAACACACTAAATGATGAACTAACCAGACCACTTTTTGTCAAGTTATATCATTTTAATCAATTAAACCCAAAGCTCGTTAAGAATGTGCATAAATGGTTATATCATTTAAAGTTTATAGAGACATCTCATTCAATTGTTACATTTGTAATGGCAAATTAAATAGAAAAAGAGATACCACAATCTGACCATACTTAACTTATATAATTTTATTCGCTTAACTTTATTAAAAACAAAGCACGAAAGCTCATCACAAATGTGTATTTAATTAATTTAAATAAATATAATCTCATTTTCTAAGTTCATAAGAATAAACTAAATGGATAAAATGACGAACTAATCGGATCACTTTTTGTCTAGTTATATTTTTTCATTTGATTAAAACCAAAGTTCGTTAAAAATGTGCGCAAATTGTGATATCATATATAAAGTTTAAAGAGACCCCAAATTCATTCATTACAATCATAATAACAAATCAAGTGGACAAAGTGATACCACAATTTGAGCATTCTTCCTTAACATATATAAAATTCACTTACCTAGATTTAAAACAAAGCACAAAAGCTCATCATAAACGTGTATTTAAATTTTTTATATAAATACAAACACATTTACTAAGTTCATAAGAATGAACCAAGCATACTAAACAATGAACTAATCGGACTATTTTTGGTCTAGTTGTATCATTTTATTAAATTAAAATCGAAGTTTATTAACAATGTTCACAAATCATTATATCATATAAAGTTTAAAGAGACCTTCCATTAATTTGTTACGTTTGTAATAATGAATAAAATTGACAAAGGGATACCACAATTTGACAGTTCCACATTAACTTATGTGATTTCATTATATTAATAAGTTTTAGAACAGAACACTTATGATCACCATGAATGTGTATTTAATTGTTTAAAATAGATATACATTCATTTGCTACGTTCAAAAGAAATCACATAAATGAGCATGTATTTATTGAAAACAATTAAAGATACATTTATGACAAGCTTCGGTGCTTTGTTCTAAAACTAGTTAAGAAAATGAAATCACATAAGTTGAAAAATAATGGTCAAATTATGGTATCTCTTTCTCCATTTGATTTGTAATTATGAATATAAAAAATGATTAAGAAGACTCTTTAAACTATAAACGATATAAAGATTGACAAACCAATCAGATGAGAATCAACTCTTTATTATAAAACTAGTTAAGCGAATTAAATTCGATAAGTTAGGGAATAACAGTCAAGTTGTGGTATCATTTACTCCAGTTGATTCATAATTACAAATATAACAAATGAAATGGAGGTTTCTTTAAACTATAATCGATTTAATAATTTATTCACATTCTTAATAAACTTCGATTTTAATCAATTGAAAAAATATAACTAGATAAAAATTAGTCTAATTGGTTTGTTATTTAAAATATTTAATTTATTATTAGTAAATTAGAGTTCATATTTCATTAAAACACCTAAATATAAATTTGTCATGAGCTTAGGTGCTTTGTTATAAATTTAGTTAAATGAATAACATAACATAAGTTAAGGAAGGATGATGGTCATATTGTGGTATTATTTTTTTATATTTGATTCATAATTATGAATATAAAAAATAATTAGGAGGAATCATTATACTTTAAACAATATATTTATTTACTTACATTCTTAAGGAACTTCTGTTTTAATTTATTAAAAATATATAACTTAACTAAAAGTAGTCTAACTGGTTTGTCATTTAGTACATTTGATCTATTATTACGAATTTAGTAAATGAGCATGTATTTATTTAAAAAACTAAATACACATTTGCGACGAGCTTAGGTGCTTTGTTGTAAAACTAGTTAAGCGAATGAAATCACATAAGTTAATAAATAACGATAAAATTGTAGTATCACTTTCTCCATTTGATTTGTAATTACGAATGTAAAACATAATTATGAGGTCTCATTAAACTATCAACGATATAATAATTTATTCACATTCTTAACGACCTTTGGTTTTAATCGATTAAAAGGATATAACTAGACCAAAAGTGGTTTGATTGGTTTGCCATCATGTGCATTTGATTTATTTCTTTGAAATAATAAAATATACATTTATGACGAGTTTAAGTGCTTTGTTCTAAATCTACTTAAGTTAATGAAGAACAGTCAAATTATGTTATCACTTACTCCATTTGATTCGTAATTACGAATATCAAAAATTATTGGGAGGTCTCTTGAAGCTATAACCGATATAACGATTTGTCAATCTTAACAAACTTTGGTTTTAATCGATTAAAAAGATAAAAGTAAACCAAAAGTCTTCTAATTGGTTCACTAAAAATAGTAAATGAGTACAATTTTCCTTTAAACAACTAAATATACATTTGTGATAAGCATGGGTGCTTTGTTTTAGAACTAGTTAAGTGAATGAAATCACATAAGTTTGGGAAGAATGATCAAAATGTAGTATTACTTAATCCATTTGATTCGTTATTACGAGAATAATAAATGATGGTGAGGCCTCTTTACACTTTAAACGATATAACAATTGATTAATATGTTTAGTAAATTTTAGTTTTAATCGATTAAAAGGATATAATTAGACCAAAAGTGATATGATTGGTTCGTATTTTAGTGCATTTAATTCCTTCTTACAAACTTAGTAAATGAGTACATATTTCTTTAACCCAACTAAAGATACATTCGTGAAGAGCAGGGCTGCTTTTCTCTAAAACTAGTTAAGTAAATGAGTACGTGTTTATTTAACCCAACTAAATCACATAAGTTAAGGAAGAGCAGTCAACTTGTGGTATTATTTACTCCATTTGATTCATAATTACGAATGTAATAAATGATTAGGAGGTCTCTTTAAACTTTAAATGATACAACTATTTATTTAGATTCTTAATGAACTTTGGTTTTAATCAATTGAAAGGATATAACTAAACTGAAAGTAGTCCAATTGGTTCTTCGTTTTGTGCATTTAATTCATTATTATAAATTTAGTAAATAAGCATGTATTTATTTAAAAAATTAAATAAACATTCGTGTTGAGCTTCAGTGCTTTATTCTTAAGCTAGTTAAGCGAATAAAATCATATGAGTTAAAGAATTACGGTTAAATTATGGTATCACTTTCTCCATTTGGTTCGTAATTATGAATGTAAAAAATAATTAGGAGGTCTCATTAAACTATAACTGATATAGCAATTCGTACACATTCATAATGAACTTAGGTTTTAATCGTTTGGAATGATATAACTTGACCGATAGTGGTCTGATTGGTTCATCATTTTATGCATTTGATTTATTAATATGAATTTAGTAAATGAACATGTATTTATTTAAAAAATTAAACATACAATCGTGTCCAGCTTTGGTGCTTTGTTCTAAAACTATTTAAGTGAATGAAATCACATGAGTTAAAGAATTATGGTCAAATTGTGGTAACACTTTCTCCATTTGATTCATAATTATGAATGTAAAAATAATTGGGAGGTCTTTTTAAACTATATAATGATTTGTGCACATTCTTAATGAACTTTGATTTTAATTGATTAAAAGGATATAATTAGACAAATAGTGACCCGATTGATTTGTCGTTTAGTATGTTTGATTTATACTTACGAACATAGTAAATGAGTACGTATTTGCTTCAAATAACTAAACATACATTTGTGATGAACATGGGTGTTTTGATCTAAAATAAATTAAGTGAATGAAATCAAATTAGTTAAGGAATAATGGTCAAATTGTTGTATCACTTACTCTATTTGATTTGTAATTATAAACATAACAAATGATAGGGAAGTGTATTTAAACTTTAAACGATATAATGATTTATTCAAATTCTTAATAAACTTTCGTTTTAATAGATTAAAAGGATATAACTAAACTAAAAGCAGTTTGATCTTTGCTCAACCGAGTGCAAGTACCTTAACATAGTAAAATAACATGATCTAAAATTATAGGGCAACACAATGCTTCAATACAGTTCAACAAAAAAATAAGAGCGAAAATCCTACTAACTGAAGAAATCTACCCTGCTAGCAATGAGTAACGTTAGCTAAAGAAGTCATGTTACTCTGAATCTGGAGCTAAACCTGCATCTCAGAGATGAGTGAGTATTTCCACAAATACTAAGTTGGTTGCATAAAAAACCACTCATTGTCAAATGATTAAGATGATGTATGTAAAAGCAACAGAAATCAATAGACAATGAACTGCAAATCACCCAAGAAACAGTGACACATGTAAAATAATGTATAGAAAACTTAATATTAAATTAAACCATACTCATAGGGATGACCTCTGACTAATTAAGGACAAAGGCTACATGATTTAAAGTGAACTCTGCTAAGAAACAATTTAATTATTGTTGCCCGAATACCGACTCCTGCTTAGCGAAGTAACTGTATGCTAATATTTATCATAGCATCCCTAGAGATCTACTTGGATCAGCCATGTGTCTAGAAATGTAGGTATCAACTACACTCATGGACACACTGGCCGGAGGTATGAGCCTTCCATGATGGTAAAAAACTTGGATGTGTGCAAGGTGCTCAAAGAGCTGGCAACCAAAGTCATGTAAGTGCCTAGGCCACACGGGCCTAAATTTCTACTATGGCTATTACGGTGAGCTTACTTAAACTCTGATATAACATATAATAATATAATGCAGCTACATAAGGCAAAGGGATTAAAGACTTATTACAACGTATCATGCATGCAACAAACTTACACAATCAATAAGATAACATGTTGATTTTAAGCCTATAAACAAGACTATGAATCAGAATTGATGTTGGGAACTAATAAAATCCACACAACCATGAATTTAATTGGGGCTGAAGTGAACTCATCAAATCAGTAAACTATCTTGACAAATCAGGTTGAAATAACTAACAACAAATAGCATGTTATTAACATCGAAGTGAGGCTAACACAACCCACATCATTCCACATAATCATAATTCAAGTGAGGTTGATATGACCAAATCAAATAAAAAAAGCATAAATCTAAATATAGCTGAGATAGGATAATTAATTTCAACAAGACATGAATCAAGTTAAAGCTAAAAAGGAATGATAAAATTTAGCAAGGCCATGGCACTCATTATGGCTAAAAACATGAAATCGAATTTAGCAAAATGAAGCACTAATTAGGCCTAAAAACCTGACTTCAATTTCAGCAAAGTGAGGCACTAATTAGGCCTAAAACCCTAACTTTAAATTCAGCAAAGTGAGACACCAATTAGGCCCAAATAGAGATGATTAAATTCAGCATGAATAAAGCATGAATGAAGAATGAATTAAGGCAACTATATATGGTTAAACTCAGCATGAATCAAACATAAATTAGGGCAAATAGATATGATTAAATTCAGCATGAATCAAGCATGAATTAGGGAAAATATAGATAGATAAACTCAGCATGAATCAGTGCAAATAGAGATGATTAAATTCAGCATGAATCAAGCACGGATTAGGGTAAATAGAGATGACTAAATTCAGCATGAATCAAGCATGAATTAGGGAAAATGTAGAAGATGAAAATCAGAACCATTCATGCATCAAACCAGGCTGAAATATGAATTTAAAACCAGCAAATTAGGGGGTAAACTTAGGGCTTAAATCTATCATCAAGACATGATGACTATGAGTGTAAACACTGCACCTACCTCTACTAACCCGCCTCCAAAGCTTTATGCCTTTGCTCCTATGCTTCTCGCTTTTGAATTGAATCCAAAATATGCTAGCTTTCCCCCTCCATAGCTGTTGGTCATGGTGCACTTTGATGGGAGAAAGAGAAGAAGAGAAGAGATGGGAGAATCGGAGAGACCAAATCAGCCAAAAAAACTGGTTCACACCCCCTAGTCCTTTTATAAACCCTCCCCTAAGCCAATAAGATGTCTGGATTAGACGCTGGTGACTATCATCTTAGATTCCTAATTTAGTCCCCAAATACCACTAGGAACCTGCCCTGGAGTCCTAGCCAATCAATTTCCCAATTTTAAGGTAACCTCCCCACACTAAATCAAGCAGTTTCCTAATTGGAGGTGCTGCCCCCTACATTGTAGGGGCTGCTCCCCCTAACTTCTCTTAGACTAAACCTAATCCTAATAGACTCTCTACTTTTCTAATTTACCCCTAGAGTCTTTGCCCAAGCAACTCCTAAATTGTATGGGTCGCCCCTTACTTTTTTTAGGGGTTGCCCAAAATCCACTTCTTAGCCTAGTCCTCAAGCACTATGACTCTCCCTCTTTTTCAAACTCCCAACCTAGAGGGACGAACCTCCTTATGGAGAATTTGTTTTCCCCAAACCCGGTTAGACTCCTAATTCCTAAGTAGCCTACCCCCTTCACACAAAGATTGGATCATTAACCCTAATTGGTTAACACATCAAGCTAAACATATGTTCCCAAAGCAATTGAAGCAATCAAAGCAAATGAAACAAACACACACACAAGTAAAAAAAAATACCAAGAATTCCGGATGTTACAATTTGATTCATTATTATGAACTTAGTAAATAAGTGCATATTTCTTTAAAATAACTAATTATACATTCATGAGGAGCATGAGTGCTTTGTTCTAAAACTAGTTAAGCGAATGAAATTATATAAGTAAAAGTAAAGGTCAAATTGTAGTATCACTTTCTCCATTTGAATTGTAATTATGAAAGTAAAAAATAATTAAGAGGTCTCTTTAAACTATAAACGATATAATGATTTGTGCATATTCTTATTGAACTTCAGTTTTAATTGATTAAAAAGATATAACTAGACCAATAGTGGTCAAATTAATTCATCATTTAGTGTATTAGATTCCTTCATATGAACTTAGTAAATGAGTACATATTTCTTTAAAATAATTAAATATGCATTCATGATAAGCATGGGTGCTTTGTTCTAAACAAATTAAGGGAATGAAATTAAATAAATTTAGGAATAACTGTTAGATTGTAGTATCACTTAGTACATTTGATTTGTAATCACGAACGTAACAAATGATAGGGAGGTTTATTTAAATATTAAACGATATAACGATTTATTCACATTCTTAATGTACTTCGGTTCTAATAGATTAAAAGGATATAACTAGACCAATAGTAGTCTGATTGGTTCGTCATTTAGTACATTTGATTTATTCTTACGAACATAATAAATATGTTTGTATTTTTGTTAATACAACTAAATATTTGTAACATGTATATGTTCTTGTCTCTAAAACTAGTTAAGCGAATGAAATTACATAAGTTAAGGAAGAATGGTCAAATTGTAGTATAACTTTCTCTATTTGATTCATAATTATGAACATAGCAAATGGTTAGGATGTTTCTTTAAACTTTAAAGCATATAACGATTTATGCACATTCTTTACAAACTTTTATTTTAATCAATTAAAAGGATCTAAATATATCAAAAGTGGCTCGATGGGTTCGTCGTTTAGTGTATTTGATTTATTCTTATGAACTTAGTAAATGAGTACATATTTCTTTAAAATAACTAAATATACATTCGTGATAAGCATCAGTGCTTTGTTCTAAACCAAGTTAAGCAAATAAAATCATGTAAGTTAAAGAAGAACAGTCAAATTGATGTATATCTTTCTCAATTTGATTTTTAATTACGAATGTAACAAATGATAGGGAAGTCTCTTTAAACTTTAAATGATATAACATTTTATTCATATTTTTAATTAACTTTGGTTTTAATCGATTAAAAGGATATAACTTTACTAAAAGTGTCCGATTGGTTTGTCCTTTAGGCTATTTTATTCATTATTATAAATTTAGTAAATAAGCATGTATTTATTTAAAATAATTAAATGCACATTCATGATGAGCATGGGCACTTTATTCTAAAACTAGTTAAACGAATGAAATCATATAAGTTAAGGAAGAACGATCAAATTGTGGTGTCACTTACACCATTTGATTTGTAATTATAAATGTAACAAATGAGAGAGGTCTCTTTATACTTTAAACAATATAATGATTTATTCATAATCTCAACGATCTTCAGTTTTAATCGATTAAAAGGATATAACTAGACTAATAGTGGTCCAAATTGTTTAATCGTTTTGAACATTTGATTTATTCTTAATAACTTAGTAAATGAACACGTATTTCTTGAAAGCACCTAAATATATGTTTGTGACGAGCTTTGGGCTTTGTTATAAAACTAGTTAAGCGAATTAAATATAATAAGTTAAGGAATAACGGTAAAATTGTGGTATCACATTCTTGATTTACTTCGTAATTATGAATGTAACAAATAGTTAAAAGGACTTTTCAAACTTTAAACTATATAACGATTTGTTCACATTCTTAACAAACTTCGGTTTTAATCTATTGAAAGAATTTAAATATTACATAGTAATGAGTACGTATTTCTTTAAAATAAAGAAATATACATTCATGATGAGCTTGAATGTTTTATTCTAAAACTAGTTAGGTAAATAAAATCACATAAGTTATTAAAGAATGATCAAATTGTGGTATCACTTTCTCCATTAGATTCATAATTATGAATGTCAAAAATTATTAGGAGGTCCTTGAAACTATAAAGAACAAAACAATTTGTCAATCTTAACGAACTTAGGTTTTAATCAAATGAAAGGATGAAACTAAACTAAAAGTGGTATGCTCTATTTGTAGCTTAGTACATTTGATTCATTTTAATGAACTTAGTAAATGAGTATGTATTTCTTTAATATTACTAAATATACATTTGTGACGAACATGGATTCTTTGTTCCATCTTATTCGTTATTATGAACATAACAAATGAGATGGAGGGTTATTTAAACTTTACATAATATGATAATTTGTGCACAGTTTTAATGAACTTCGGTTTTAATTAATTAAAATGATATAACTAGACCAATAGTGGTCCGATGGGTTCATTCTTTAGTGTATTTAATTTATTCTTATAAACTTAATGAGTATGTATTTATCTAAAATACCTAAATATACCTAAAACTAGTTAAGTGAATAAAATCACATAAGTTAAGGAATCACAGTAAAATTATGGTATCACTTTCTCCATTTGATTTGTAATTGTGAACATAAAAAATAATTGGTAGGCCTATTTAAAACTCTAAGTTATATATTAATTTATGCACATTCTTAACAAACTTAGGTTTTAATTGATTAGAAATATATAAATAGACCAAAAAAGGTCCCATTGATTCATCATTTAGGGCATTTGATTTATTATTACGAATTTAGTAAATGAGAATATATTTATTCAAAATAATTAAATACACATTTGTGACGAGCTTGGGTGGGTGCTTTGTTTGAAAACAAGTTAAGCGAATAAAATTACATAAGATAAGGAAGAATGGCCAAATTGTTGTATCACTTACTCTATTTGATTCGTAATCACGAACATAACAAATGATAGGGAGGTCTTTTTAAATTTTAAACGATATAACGATTTATTCATATTTTTAACAATTAGGGCTATTAACGAGCTGAGCTAGTTCGTTGAGCAGGCCCAGCTCGGCTCGAATTCGAATAAGCTCGAGCCAAGTTCGAGCAGACCCCTACTTGACTCAGCTAGGCTTGAATAAAACTCAAACTCAATGCTACTCGACTCAAACTCGAATATAATTTTAAAATTATATATAAATAATATATATATATATATATATATATATATATATATATATATATATATATATATATATATATATATATATATATATATATATAAACATAGTTATTAATTTAAATATAGATTTATGACATGCTCCCTCCATTCTAGATTAGTAGCTCCATTTGATTAGTTTATTTTGAAAAATCAAATGGAGCTATTAATATTGGATGAATGAAATATATAAAAACAACATACAATCACATATATGTATCAATACCACGTATCATATATGATATATGAGACCCATTTATTTGAGCCCAGGCTCACTCACGATTGCATGCATGAGCCTCAATGTCGTGCATCATTAGATTACAATCCAACAACACACAAAACTCAAGAGGCATATTAGTTTATGTCTTCTTGTGCCCTCGGGTCTCGATCTGATGGCCCATAATATCTTAGCTCATACTAATGTACGTGAGCCCAAACTTATATAATTTTTTTTCATGATATATATCCTTGTTAAATTGTAATGATTATATAATTTTTATATATGATATATATTTTATAAAAATAAAAATATTAGAGACACAAACTAATATACTCCTTCCATCCCAAATTAATATCTCCATTTGGTTTTTGAAGATGAACTAAAATTAGTTCAATTGAAAAACCAAATGGAGTTATAAGTATATGATGGAGGGTAAACATAATATCACACTAATATCCTAAAAAATACTTTCAAAAGAAGCATGACATTAGGAGGACAACCCTTAGTTTACAAAAGAATGATTAGATATTTTTATAAGAGTTGAAGCATGACATTGGGACCGTCCTCAACTTACAAAATGTATATCTTTTTACATGTATTTTAGAATTTTTTAGAGGCATACTAAGGCTAAAAAATAGTTCTTTTATAAGTGATTTATAAGCATCTAATGAAAATAAAATACGAAGAAGTAGATAGTAATGTTGCCCAAGTGAGTTTTTATTTTCTGCCGCTTTTTTAGTGATTTATGTGTACATAAAGAGAGGAAAATAGTAATGTTGTCTATTTTGAGCATATGTAACTAAAACTTATTTGTCATAATTTTCTTATTTCATAGTGACTATATATACTCAGAGGTTTAAGGTGTAGTCGTAATACTTGTTGAAGTATTTTTAGTAATATTAATACTAAAAGCATATTAGTATTTGTGATACTTTATATACTTTAGATTTATATATATATTATTTTTAATTTTATAGTTCGAGCCTGTGCTCATAATTCACTTACTTAAGTTCAAGCTCGAGCCAAGTTTTGGATTTCCAATTCGAGCCGAGCTTAAGCTGGAAATTTTGAGCTTATTCGAGCAACAAGCTGAGCTTCAGCAGTTTGAGCTCGAGCCGTAAAAGCCCAATACTCGGCTCATCTAGGCTTGTTAACACCCCTATTAACGATCTTCAGTTTTAATCAATTAATAGTATATAACTAAACTAATAGTGGTCCAATTAGTTCATTATTTTGTACATTTAATTTATTCTTATGAACTTAATAAATGAATACGTATTTGTCCAAAACACCTAAATATACATTCATGACGAGCTTCAAAGCTTTGTTATAAAACTAGTTGAGAAATAAAATTACATTAGTTAAGGAATAACAGTTAAGTTGTGGTATCACTTTCTTCATTTGACACTTATAATTATGAACGTAACAAATGATAGTGAGGTCTTTTTAAACTTTAGACTATATAACAATTCATGCACATTCTTAACGAACTTTGGTTTTAATCGATTAAAAGGTTTTAAATAGGCTGAAAGTGGTCTGATTGGTTCGTCGTTTATTGTATTTGATTAATTATTACAAACTTAGTAAAGGAGTACATATTTCTTTAAAATAATTAAATATACATTTGTGACGAGCATGAGTGTTTTGTTCTCAAACTAGTTAAGTGAATGAAATCACATAAGTTAAGGAAAAATGATAAAATTGTGGTATCACTTACTCTATTGGATGAGTAATTATGAACATAACAAATAATAGGGGGTCTCTTTATACCTTGAACAATATAACGATTTATTTCTATTCTCAATGATCTTCGGTTTTAATCGATTAAAAGGGTATAACTAGACTAATAGTGGTTTGATTAGTTCATTATTTTATGCATTTGATTTATTTTTATGAACTTACTCATATTTCTTTAAAACACCTAAATATACAATCGTGACAAGCTTTAGTGCTTTGTTATAAAACTAGTTAAGCGAATAAAATCAAATAAGTTAAGAAAAAATGGTCAAATTGTGATATCACCTTCTTTATTTGATTTGTAATTTTGAATATAGCAAATGATATGGAGAACTTTTTAAACTTAAAACTATATAACGATTTGTGCACAATCATAACGAACTTCGGTTTTAATCTAATAAAAGGATTTAAATAGTATGAAAGTGGACCAATTTGTTCGTCATTTATTGCATTTGATTAATTCTTACAAACTTAGTAAATGAGTACGTATTTCTTCGAAAAACCTAAACATACATTCGTCACGGTTTGAGTGTTTTGTTCGAAAACTAGTAAAACGAATTAAATCACATAAGTTAATGAAGAACGGTTAAATTGTGGTATTACTTTCTTCATTTGATTTGTAATTACGAACATTAAAAATTATTGGGAGGTTTCTTGAAACTATAAATGATATAACGATTTGTCAATCTTAACAAACCTTAGTTTTAATCGATCAAATGAATATACCTAGACCTATAGTGGTCCGATTGGTTCATTATTTTGTGCATTTAATTCATTCTTATGAATAGAGTACATGAGTACATATTTCTTTAAAACAACTAAATATACATTCATGACAAACATAGGTTCTTTGTTTTAAAACAAGTTATGTCAATGAAATCACATAAGTTAAGGAAGAACGGTCAAAATGTGGTATCATTTACACCATTTAATTCGTAATTATGAATGTACAAATGATTAGGAGGTCTTTTTAAATTTTAAATAATATAGCAATTTATGCACATTCTTAATTAACTTTAGTTTTAACTGATTAAAAGGATATAAATAGCCAAATAGTGGTCCGATTTGTTTGTCATTTAGTGCATTTTATACATTCTTACAAACTTAGTAAATGAGTATGTATTTATTCAAAACAACTAAATATACATTCGTGACGAGCATGGGTGCTCTGTTTTGAAACTAGTTAAGCAAATGAAATTATATAAGTTAAGGAGTAACAGTGAAATTGTGGTATCTCATACTCCATTTGATTCATAATTATGAACGTTCAAATGATAGGGAGGTCAATTTAAACTTTAAACTATATAACGATTTATTCATATTCTTAACAAACTTTGGTTTTAATAAATTAAAAAGATCTAACTTGACCAATAGTGGTTGGATTGGTTTTTGATTTAGTACATTTGATTCATTATTACGAACTTAGTAAATAAGTATGTATTTATTTAAAACAACTAAAGATACATTCATGATGAACATAAGTTCTTTATTTTAAAACTAGTTAAGCGAATAAAATTACATAAGCTAAGAAAGAACGGCCCTATGTGATATCATTTATTCGATTTAATTCATAATTATGAACATAACAAATGATTAGGAAGTCTATATAAACTTTAAACAATAGAACGATTTATTCACATTCTTAATGAACTTTGGTTTTAATTGATTAAAAGGATATTACTAGACCAATAGTAGTTCAATTAGTTCATCATTTACTGCATTTGATTCATGGTAACGAACTTAGTAAATGTAACACCCCATGTTTTTATTTACATAAACATGAGGCAATGTAAACTCAGGGTGTTAGCTTGCCTAGCCATGCTTCTCAAACATCAAATAAATTACCTAATAAAGCAAGATAATTATTAATCTAGGATCTTGGTTCATCCTAGTGCAAATACCTTAACATAATAAAATAACATGATATGAATTCTTTGGGAAACATAGTGCCTTTATTATAGTGCCTTTATAAAAATAAGAGCTAAAGTCCTACTAATTGAAGAAATCTACCTGCTAGCGATGAGTAAAGCCTACTAAAGAAGTCCTACTACTCTAAATCTAGAGCTAAGCCTGGATCATAGAGATGCATGATAACCACTCATAGTCAAAAGATTAAGAATGATGTATGTAAAAGCAACAGGAAATCAATAATAAACAATGAACTACAAACACCAAATAAATAGTGATGCACGTAAAAGAACGTATAGAACACTGAATATCAAATTTAACCACAATCATTAGGGAAGACCTTAAACTAATAAAGGACAAAAATGACTCAAGAGAATGTAGATTCTGTTCGGAGAACAACTTACTTATTGTTGCCCAAAAACCGACTCCCATTGAAAGGAGTACTGTTTACTAGCAGTGAATCCTAGTATCTCTAGAGATCCACTTAGATCAGCAATGGGCCTGGAGACATAGGTAGGTACTAGGAGTGCTCAAAGACACATTGGCTGGAGGTAGTTGAGCCTTCCATGATGCTCAGAAACCTAGTTGTGTGCAAATGCTCAAAGAGCTGCGAACCAAAGTCCCAAAGGTGCGGAGGCCTCACGGGCCTGAAAAAACCGCCATGGCTATTACAGTGAACTTACGTAACTCTAACTTAGCATATAATATGATACAGCTACATGAGGCAAAAGGGATTGAAACTAACCACAACATATCATGGATGTACTCAACTGATGAAAATAACATGATAGCATACTAAGCTAAGACTGAGACATGAGAATCTATTCATCAAGACAACTAACAAGACTTATGATGAAATGAATTAATCAAATCAACAAAATAATGACTTGAATTGGGCTGAGGTGTACTAATCAATCAGCAACTCAACACAACAAATCAGGCTGAAATAACTAACAACAAACAACATGATATTAACATCGAAGTAAGGTTGAGACAACCTACATCATTCTACATGATCATAACTCAAGTGAGGCTGATATGACTAAATCTATTCAGCAAGGCATAAATCTAAACATGGCTGAGATAGGATAACAATTTCAGCAAGACTTGAATCAAATTAAAGCTGAAAAGGAATGATAAAAATTCAGCGAATCCATGGCACTCATTAAGGTAAAAAATCTGAAATCAAAGTCAGCAAAATGAGGAACTAATTAGGCCTAAAAACCTGAAATCAACTTCAGCAAAGTGAGGTACTAATTTGATCTAAAAACCTAAAATCAGATTCAGTAAAGTGAGGCACCAATTAGGCCTAAAAATAGATGATTAAATTCAAAATTAATCATTCATGAATTAGGGCAAATAGAGGTGATTAAGATCAGAATAAATCATGCACAAATTAGGGCAAAAAGAGGTTATTACACTCAGAATAAATCATGCATGAATTAGGGCAAATAGAGGTGATTAAATTCGGATTCAATCATGCACGAATTAGGGGAAATAAAAGTGATTAAACTCACAATAAACCATGTATGAATTAGGGCAATAGAGGTAATTAAATTCAGATTCAATCATGCACGAATTAGGGAAAATAGAGATGATTAAACTCAGAATAAATCATGTACGAATTAGGACAAATAGAGGTGATTAAATTCAGATTCAATCATGCACAAATTATGGCAAGTAGAGGTGATTAAACTCAGAATAAATCATGCACAAATTAGGGCAAATAGAGGTGATTAAATTCAGATTTATTCATGCATGAATTAGGGCAAATAGAGGTGATTAAATTCAGATTCAATCATGCATGAATTTGGTGAAATAGGGGTGATTAAACTTAGAATAAATCATGCACGAATTAGGGCAAATAGAGGTGATTAAATTTAGCAAAGATTAAGCATGAATCATGGCTAATATAGAAGATGAAAATAAGAACTATTCATGCATTAAACCAGGCTGAAATATGAAATCAAAACTAGCAAATTAGGGTGTCAACCTAGGGCTGAAATCTATCATTAAACTATGATGACTACGGGTGTAAAAACTGTACCTACCTCTACCAGCCCACCTCCAAAGCTTTATGCCCTTTCTCCTACATTTCTCGCTTCTCAATTAAGTCCAAAAGATGCTAGCTTTCCCCCTCTACAGCTGCTGGTCGTGGTGCACCTTGATTGGAGAAAGAGGAGAAGAGAAGAGAGGGGAGATAGAGAGGATCAAACTGACTAAAAAATTTCAGCCTCCGCTCCCCAGTCTTTTGTATAACTACTACCTCCTGTAATCTAGGGGCTTTAACTAATCAGGAGAGTGGACTAAAGGGGCTGGTACGTACTCCACTAGAGTCCTAAGTTATCCCTCCCAATCCACTTGAACCGCCCCTTAGGGGCATAGCTAAGCATCCCCTACAACGTAGGTGTTGCCCCCTACTTTTTAGGGGTTGCTCATATCCCACTTCATAGCCTAGTCCACATGCTCTAGAATTCAACCTCTTTTTCAAACCCTGGTCCTAGAGGGCTGGAGCCCCCACTATTGACAAATTTGCCTCTTAACCTGGTCAGACTCCTAATTCCCTAATGGCCTACCCACTTCACACAAAGGTTGGACCATTAACCCTAATTTGTTAACAGATCTTACCAACGTACGATTTGAAAATAATTTAAGCAAATGAACAAACATACACACAGTAGGAAATAAAAGTTTATCTAGAATTTGGGATGTTACATCCTTCGCCCCTTAATAGGCATTTTGTCCTCGAAATGAATGGAGTTAATTAGCAAAAAGCTCTGGGTGTGCTTGCCTCATCTCCACCTTAGCTTCCCAAGTCAATTCTTCACTAGGAGGAATGATTCACAGCACCTATTCCTTCTTGTCTAGTATATTTATTAGCTTTTCTTCAAATGTGAGGTTAGGCTCTAGCTCCAACATGGTGTGATCCATAGGAGGGATCAAGAGCATGTTTCCTCAACATGGAAACATGGAAGACATTATGCACATTTGCAAGCTGAGGAGGCAATGCCAAACGATATGCTGTGAGTCCAATCCTCTCAAGTATTTCAAAAGGATAACATAACGAGGGCTTAGTTTACCTTTCTTACTACACCGCATAATCCCCTTAGTTGGAGAGACCTTCAGAAACACATGATCCCCAACCAAGAATTTTAGCTCACGTCGTCTTCTATTTGCATAGCTTTTCTTTTGACTCTGAGCAGCGAGGAGTTTTTGCTTAATGTGCTTTACCGTCTCTACACATTGTTGTACCAATTCAGATTAAGGACCCTTTGTTCACTGACTTCGTCCTAGCAGGTTGGTGATCTACAAGGCCACCCTCATACGGTGGCATGCCTATGCTACCATGGAAACTATTATTATAGGCAAACACAATTAGAGGTAAATGTTCATCATAATTCCCTTTCCACTCCAAAACACAAGCCCTAAGCATGTCTTCCAAGGTCTAAATAGTCTCCTTTGACTAGCCAATGGTATGAGGGTGAAAGGCTGTACTGAAATTCAGCTTTGTCCCAAAAGCCTCTTGCATTGTCTTTCAATAACTAGAAGTAAAGCGACTGTCTCTGTCTAATACAATAGACAGTGGCATACCATGAAGTCTCACCACTTCCCTGATGTATAATTGTGCCAAACTGTCAGGGTTTTGCTTCCAGCTCATAGGTAGGAAGTGTGCAGCCTTTGTTAGCCTATCCAATATGACCGACATTGCATCATGCTACCTTTGAGTTTTAGGCAAGCCTACAACAAAGTCTATAGTTATGTGCTCCCATTTCCACTGTGGAATCTCTAATGGTTGCAGCAACCTTGCAGGCCTAAGATGCTCTTATTTGACTTGCTGACCAAGTCAGACACTTGGCTACAAACTCTCCAATGTCTTTCTTTATTTCATTCCACCAAAAGTTATGCCTGAGGTCATGATACATCTTAGTACTTCCCGGGTGAATATTGTACTTTGAATGGTATACTTCATGCAATATCTCTTGCTCTAGCTCATGCACTATAGGAACCACTAGCCTCCCCTGGAACTGAATTTCTTCATCTATACCTTTGGTGAAGTTGGGTCTCTCTAACATCTTCTAGATATCAGCATTATCCCACTGAGCTTCTATCACCTGCTGGATAATAGTAGACTGGATGGAGAGGTTGGCGAAGGACTTTTTCTGATTGGAAAGCATGTCAATATGGTACATTGTTACATCTTTTAAGAGCTTCCATTCTTTCACCATCATGTGAGCCACAACTGCATCAGCCACCACATTTGCTTTGTTAGGGTGGTAGTGAATAGAGAAGTCATAGTCCTTGATACTCTAGCCACCCTCCTCTAACACATATTAAGATATGGCTAAGAGAAGATATACTTCAAACTCTTATGATCTGTAAATACTTCAAAACTCTCACCATATAAATAGTGTTAACATATCTTCAAGGTGAAGACCACCATTGCTAGCTCTAGGTCATGTGTCGGGTAATTTTTTTCATGATTCTTGAGATGCCTAGAGGCATAAGCAATCACTAGTTCATGCTGCATGAGAACACAACCTAACATTCTCTTGGAAGCATCATTGTAGATGACAAACCCACATGTGCCTGATGGCAAGGTCAACACAGGGGCAGTTGTTAGCCTCTTCATGGAAGCTACTCTCACAAGTATCATTCTATGCAAACTTTACTCCCTTCCGGGTCAATGTAGTCATCGGCAAGGCTATGCTGGAGAACCCTTCAACAAATCTTTTGTAGTAACCTGCAAGACCAAGAAAGCTGTGAATCTCTATCACAGTTTTTGGTGTTTCCCACTTTATAACAACCTCTACCTTTGCAAGAGCTACAGATACACCCTCCTTTGAAATCACATGCCCAAGAAAGTTAACACTTTCCAACAAGAATTCACATTTTTTTAATTTAGCATACAAGTGGTTTGTCTTGAGGATGTGCAAGGCCTCAGCCAAGTGCTGCCTATGCTCTTCAATGTTGGCTGAATAGACGAGAATATCATCCACAAATACAATGATAAATCTATCCAAAATAGTCTTGAAAATCCTGTTCATCATGTCAATGAAAGTAGTAGGGGCATTTGTTAGATCAAAAGGCGTAACTAAGAATTTATAATGCCCATACCTAGTCCAGAATGCTATCTTGGAAATATCCTCCTCCCAAATCCACAATTGTTGACAGCCAGACCTTAAGTCAATCCTAAAAAGGACCTTGGCTAATTGCAGTTGATCAAATAAGTAATCAATCATAGGAAGAGGGTACTTGTTCTTTATGGTGACTTGGTTTAACATCCGGTAGTCTATGCACAGATGGAAGGATCTATCATTCATTTTCACAAAGAGGACAGGTGCTCGCCAAGGTGAAACACTTGGTTTGATAAATCCCTTTTCAAACATCTCCTATAACTGCTCTTTCAATTCTTTCAACTCAGCTGGTACCATTTGGTATGGTGCCTTAGATATAGGGAATGTGTCAGGCAATAGATCAATGACAAAATCAATCTCCCATTTTGGGGGCAAGCTAGGTAGCTCTTAAGCTAGGTACCCTCTTCATGGAAAACCTCAGGAAAGTTGCATACTACATCAACATCCTTGATGGTTACTGTGCTTGTCTCCTCAGAAATCACATTGGCTAAAAATGCTTCGCAAACCTTTGATAGAAGTTTACATGCTTTGAGGGCTTATATAAACAACATCTACCCTTTTTTAAAACACCTTGGAATGTAATCACTCTCTCCCCAGGAATCTGAAAGACACTCTCTTCTTATGACAATCAATTGTGGCCTGGTATTTTGACAACCATTCCGTACCCAGAATTACATCAAATTAATCATTTCAAGCAAAAGAAGGTTAGCCAAAAAGACTCTATCCCCAATCACAATAGGGACACCCTCTAGGGGAGTTGTCACACTCAAGTCATAATACATAAGGCTAGACAATACTTTTTCAAGACTCAAGGCAAATACACTAGCAATAAAAAGAATGAGAGGACCCTGGGTCAATTAGGATTCTAGCAGTTTGACTAGAAACAAGGAGAGTACCTTTAACCACAGCATCGGAGGTTCTAGCATCCTCTGAAGATAGAGCAAACACTCTAGCCTAAACCTTCTTCCTCAGCACTGGCTTATTTGAGTTGGCTTTGTTGGGGCAATCTCGAGCAATATGTTGTCTGCTTGTCAAGTCTTACCAAGGTGATCATGCTTGTTGCGTGATCGACATTTGCCATTGTTCTTAAGGAATGGTTTGGCAGACTTGCTCTGCTTGGTGTGGCTTCTGCTGATTTTGTTGGTGAGACTTCTAGTAGTTCTATTGCTGTGGTTTATGCTGTTTGCTAGGATGATTATTATCATTCCCTCTAGACCTCTTGTTTTCTCCTTTCTTTGGGTTATTTCCTTGGCTCTTATTCATGCCTTTCTTCCTATCCTGAACCCGCTTGTAGTCCTCCTCCATCATGGATGCTAGCTCTATTGCCTTTGCCACTGTTGTTGGCTGGGAAGGAAGAACATTTGCTTGCAGCCCATGCTTCATATCCCACACAAACTTCACTGCCCTTTTTAGCTTGGTAGGGCAGGAGTGGGTGGCAAATCTTAGCAGTTGTATGAACTTGGTATAGTACTGTAGAACAGTCATAGAGCCCAGTTCTAAGTCAAGAAACTCCTTCTCCTTCTGCCTCTAGACATGAGGAGGGAAGTACTTAAAGTAAAATACTACCTTGAACTCCTCCCCAGAGATCTCCTATCCTTCTTGAAATTCGTTCCTCTCAACAGACTCCTACCAGAATATATCTTCACCTACTAATATGCAAAGGTACCAAATGTTAGCCTCTCATCATCGGGCACTTTCATCCTTGAATATCCACCTTTGTGATCCATCTTTTCGCTATCTCAAGGTCGGCCTCTCTTGTAATAAAGGTAGGTGTAACCCTTCTAAACCGGTCCAAAGTGGGTGGCTTTGGATTAGGAGTTCTAACCCACCTAAAAAGTGTTATTAAAAATTCTACTCATTGTTTCATATAATCATGTACTTGCAAATAGCTTTAAGTCTCTAATACCAACTATAACACCTTGGGTTTTCATTCACATAAACATGAGGCAATGCAAACTCAGGGTGTTAGCTTACCTAGCCAAGCATCTCAAACATTAAATAAATTAACTAATAATGCAAGATAATCGTTAATCTATGATCTTGGCTCAGCCAAGTGCAAGTACCTTAACATAATAAAATAACATGATCTGAATTCTTAGGGCAACACAGTGCCATATTATAGTCTAGCATAAAAATGAGAGTTAAAGTCCCACTAACTGAAGAAATCTACCCTACTAGTAATGAGTAAAGTCTGCTAAAGAAGTCCTGCTACTATGAATATGGAGCTGAGCCTGCATCATAGAGATGCATGAGCATTTCTACAAATACTCAGTGGGTTGCATGAAAAATTACTCATAGTCAAAACATTAAGAATGATGTATGTAAAAGCAATAGGAAATCATTAAACAATGAATTGCAAACACCAAATAAACTATGATATATGTAAAAGAATGTATAGATCACTGAATATCAAATTTAACCACACTGATTTGGGCTGACCTTAAACTAATAAAGGACCAAAATGATTCAAAAGGATGTAAACTCCATTGGGGAAACAACTTACTTATTGTTGCCCAAAAATTGACTCCCGTTCAAAGGAGTACTGCTTACTAGCAGTGAATCTTAGCATCCCTAGATATTTACTTTGATCAGCCATGGGCCTAAAGATGTAGGTACCAGTTGTGCTCATGGACTGGTTGGAGGTGGTTGAACCTTCCATGAAGCTCAAAAACCTAGTTGCGTGCAAATGCTCAAAGAGCTGGGAACCAAAGTCCCAAAGGTAAAAATACCGCCATGGCTATTATAGTGAACTTACATAACTCTAACTCAGCATATCATATGATACAGCCACATGAGGCAAAAGGGATTGAAACTAATCACAACATATCATGGATGTACTCATCTGACGAAAACAACTTGATAGCATAGGCTGAGACATGAGAATCAAATTATCAAGACAACTAACAAGACTTATGCTCAAATGAACTGATCAAATCAACAAAATAAAGACTTGAATTGGATCTGAGGTGAACTGATTTAATCAGCAACCCAACACAACGAATCAAGCTGAAATAAATAACAACAAACAACATGATATTAACATCGAAGTGAGGATCACATGACCAAATCTATTTAGGAAGGCATAAACCTAAACATGGCTGAGATAGGATGTAACTCCCCAACCTGAAAAACTAGACCTGGATCGGGGGTTAGTCAGAAAATAGAATTAGAGTGTAAAAAATAAACAAAAAAATTAAAACAAGACTGACCAGGAGCGGTAGACTCTGAACGTGAGAGTCATAACGTTCTTCCACACACAACAGAGCTTTAATGTTCCATTGTGCATAGATCATAACAAACCTAATTTTATAACTAATTTGGATTGGGCCAACATTATTGTTCCATTGGTTGCCTACGTACGTATTAGATACCATCTTTGATATTATTCCATTACGATCGGATCCGAATATAGTTTTGCCTAATGGCTAATATATACATCAAACATCACAAAATCATATACGATAAAAAGATATATAGTTTATATCCAAATAATTTATTTGGAGTAAGACGGAAATCTCATAAAACATCAGAGTCAAAGGAAGTCAATAAATCAATAGAGTCACAACACATCCTACTCTATCACAGACCAAACACACACCACACATCTTGCTCTACCCTTGAGCAAGGCTGAACACAAATAGGTTATATAAACACATATTATCACTAAGCATATTAAACACACAAATTATAACATAGCATACATCCTAATTAGCACATGCAATTCTATAATTAAAACAGGAGGTAGGAAACACTTACTCCCCTGATGTCCTACGAGGTAGTGGCAGTTAGGGTTGCTTGCTCCTTCTGGGTATCTTCCCCTTTAGATCTAGAGACAGCAGACGGAGCCTTCTCTAGCTTCAGCACGTTTCCTGCCTTGCACCAGAAGATGACTAACAAAACATTCCTATAACTCAGGACTCTATACACTTTCCGTTCCTGTAAGTAGTGGACAGAACCTCCCCTACCTGGAGACACTTTTTTCTGTATGCGTTCGTGGACGTTAGACATAACTTCCCCTTACTCGGAGACATTTTTTCCCCTATGCGTCCGTGGACAACGAACATAACTTCCCCTTTCCCAGAGACACAATTTGAAAGAGATGTGAAGGAAAAAAGAGTTGTTAATGTACTTCTTTCCAGGAAGGAGTCCAAGGAGCAAGTAATACCCATTTGTGCTAGACCTCTTATTGATGAGTTTTCAGATGTCTTCCTTGATGAATTACCAACTGGCTTACCTGGACCAAATTGATTTGGTTCCCGGTGCTAGCCTTCCTAACAAGCCGTATTGTATGAGTCCTAATAAAGAAAATGAAGAAGTGAATAGAAAAGTTGCTGAACTATTGGAGAAGGGGTATATCAAAGAAAGTTTGAGTCCATGTGGTGTCCCAGCTCTTTTGGTGCCAAAAAAAGATGGTACTTGGAGAATGTGCATAGATAGTCGTACTATTAATAAGATAACAGCGAAGTATAGATTTCCAATTCCAAGATTGGATGATATGCTAGATAATTTGGCTAGAGCAACTATCTTCTCAAAGCTTGATCTTAAAACAAGCTACCAACAAATCAGAATGAAACCAGGAGATGAATGGAAAACAGTGTTTAAGACACGTGAAGGCTTATATGAGTGGCTTGTCATATGCACCAAGCACTTTTATGAGGGTGATGAACCATGTGCTAAAACCCTTCATTGGGCGATGCGTTGTAGTTTACTTTGATGATATCTTGATTTATAGTGTTAACAGTGTGTTACATTTGCAGCACCTTCGTGACGTACTGAGTACTTTATGCAGGGAAAGATTATTTGTGCAGCTGAAGAAGTTGAGTTTATGACTCCTCTCAAGTCCTATTTTTGGGATTCATTGTTTCTGGAGATGGCATCAAGGCTGATGATGACAAGGTGCGAGCAATTGTTGAATGGCCCCGCCCCACTACAATTACTGAAGTAAGGTCTTTCCATGGACTTGCTTCTTTCTATAGAAGGTTTATTCATCATTTCAGCATAATTGTAGCACCAATAACAGAGTGCATAAAGAGGAAAAAGCTAGAGTGGACTCATGAAGCTGAGAAGAGTTTTCTTGAGATAAAGGCAAGATTATCAGCTACACCTCTACTTGCATTGCCAGACTTTGAAAAGCTGTTTGAAGTCGATTGTGATGATTTTAAAGTTGGTATTGGTGCTGTGCTAAGTCAAGAAGGCAAACTTGTTGCCTACTTTAGTGAAAAGTTTGGTGGAGCAAAGCAGGGGTGTTCTACCTATAATATGGAGTTCTATGCTGTATATCAAACATTAAGGCATTGACAGCATTATCTAATCCAATAAGACTTCATCTTGTACTCTGACCAATGAAGCATTGAAGCACCTTCACAGCCAACAAAAACTCAACCACAGACATGCAAAGTGGGCCGCCTATCTCCAAGAGTTCACATTCACCCTGAAGCACAAATCTGGAGTGCAAAATTGAGTAGCTGATGCTTTAAGTCGCCGGACTTCTCTCCTCTCTAGAATGCAAGCTGAAGTCATTGGGTTTGGAACAATTCAAGAATTCTATCCCACTGATGATTACTTTTCTCATATAATTGCAGGTATCAAAGAAGGAAAAAAGTGAGTATTTTCTCAGTGATGGTTTCCATTTCAAAGGGAATCAGTTGTGTATCCCAGAGTGTTCCCTGCAGCTAAAGATTACTCAAGAGCTCCACAATGAAGGACACTTTGGAGAAAAGAAGACTATTGATCTCATCTCTAAAGACTACTATTGGCCTTCAATCCGAAAGGAGGTTACTCATTATGTGAAAAGATGTCATGTGTGCCAAAGTCTCAAAGGGAACTTCCACAAATGTTGTACTTTATATGCCACTTCCCATTCCTGAAAGACCATGGACAGATGTAAGCATGGATTTTGTTTTGGGGCTGCCAAGAACACAAAGAGGCGTCGATTCTATCTTTGTTGTTGTAGACCATTTTTCGAAGATGGCTCATTTCATATCTTGCAGAAAGACAATGGATGCGTCACATATTGCTTCGATCTATTTTCGTGAAGTAGTTCATCTCCATGGTATTCCCAAGTCCATCACTTCAGATCATGATCCAAAATTTGTCAGCCACTTTTGGAGGAGTCTTTGGAGGTTACTTGGCACAAATCTTCAATTCAGTAGTGTATATCACCCCCAAACAGATGGGCAAACTAAGGTTATCAATAGAAGCCTTGGTAATTTATTGAGATGCTTAACTGGGGTAAATCTGAAGAAATGACATCAAGCTTTAGCACAAGCTGAATTTGCTTACAACAGGTCCACTAACCACTCTACAGGTCTTAGTCCTTTTGAAGTTGCTCCTCTCCCTAACTTGAAGCGGCCCAGCAAGAAGGTGGAAGATTTTGTTTCTGAGATGCTTCAAGTTCATGAAGAAGTTAAGACTAACTTGATGAAGACAACGGAACAATACAAACTTGCAGCAGACAAACACCGCAGAAAGTTAGTTTTTGAGAATGGCGACTATGTGTGGGCTGTTCTTACAAAGGATCAATTTTCACAAGGAGAGTATAGCAAGCTAAGCCCACGTAAGATCGGTCCATATGAGATTGTTGAGAAGATCAATGACAATGCCTACAGATTGAAGCTTCCTAGCCATATCCCCACTCATGATGTTTTTAATGTTAAGCATCTGATTCCATATTATGGAAACAATTCAGAAGACAAAATTGCAAACTCGAGGACGAGTTTTCTTCCACCTGGGGAGAATGATGTAGATCATGTTATTGACAAGTACCTGGACAAGCTAGATGTAGCAATGCCATTGAAAACCCAGCTAAAGGTCTATCATCCTTATTTAAGAAGAAGCCCAAGAATCCACAAGAAGACCAAAAGCCAAGGATTAATTGAGCCCAACTACAAAGATTCTTTTCCTGACCTGCAACCTTTGGAGTCCCAAGGCCTCATTAATTAAAGCAAGCTATTGCAACCAAGGCACCTTTTCATATGTAGTCCACTTAGGGACTTGTTTTAGGACATTTAATGCTTTTTGAGACTAGTTTTCACTTTATTTAATGCTATCTCAAATGCTTGTACGAAATTAAGCCTATATATATGGCTTCTATGTAATGAAATTGGAGTTTTTGGCTTGTTCATCTTTAACTTGTGTCTGGAGTATCAACAACTTTTAGAACCTATCTTCCCTGGCTATCTCTCCTTAGAGATAGTTTTAGATGCCCTCAAGCATAAGTCGTCGTAATCCTTGTGATTTTTCCTCTCAGCGAGTTCCATTCAAAGTTCATTTTTGCTTTGGCATGCATCTTCTTTCTTTGCGCTGCACATCAAAAACTAGTTAACCGAATAAAATCACTTATGGTAATGAAGAACGGTCAAATTATGGTATCACTTTTTCCATTTGATTCGTAATTACAAACGACAAAAATTATTGGGAGGTCTCTTAAAACTATAAACAATATAATGATTTGTCAAGCTGAGCAAACTTTCATTTTAATCGACTGAAAGGATAAAACTAAATAAAAATTAGACCGATTGGTTTGTCGTTTAATATATTTGATTTATTTTTACAAAATTAGTAAATGAGTACGTATTTATTTAAAATAACTAAATATACATTCATAATGAGCATGGGTGCTTTGTTCTAAAACTAGTTATGCGAATGAAATTACATAAGTTAGGGAAGAACGATAAAATTATAGTATCACTTACTCTATTTAATTTATTATTATGAATGTAACAAATAATAAGAAATTCTTTTTAAACTTTAAACGATATAATAATTTATTCATATTCTTAATAAACTTTGGTTTTTATAGATTAAAAGGATATAACTAGACCAATAGTGGTCCGATTGGTTCATCATTTATTACATATTATGAACTTAGTAAATAAGTGCATACATCCTTAAAATAACTAAATATACTTTCGTGATAAGCATAGGTTCTTTGTTATAAGTAAAGGAAGAACAGTCAAGTTGTGTGATATGCATTTGATTTATAATTACGAACGTAACAAATGATTGGGAGGTGTCTTGAAACTTTAAGCAATATAAAGATTTATTTGCATTCTTAACAAACTTCGGTTTTAATCGATTGAAAGGATGTTACTTGACTAATAGTGATGTGATTGGTTTGTCATTTGCATTTGAATCATTGCAACAAACTTCGTAATGAACATGGGTGCTTTGTTCTAAAACTAGTTTAGCGAATGAAATCACATAAGTTAAGGAATAACAACAAATTGTAGCCTCACATACTCTATTTAATTCGTAATTATGAATGTAACAAATGATCAGGAGTTCTATTTAAACTTTAAAAGGTATAACGATTTATTCTCATTCTTAACGAACTTCAGTTTTATTATATAGAAAGGATATAACTAGACCTATAGTTGTATGATTGGTCCGTCATTTATCGCATTTGATTTATTCTTACGACCTTATTAAATGAGTACGTATTTCTTTAAAACAACTAAATATACATTGGTGAGGAGCATGAGTGTTTTTTTCTAAAATTAGTTAAATGAATGAAATCATATAAGTTGAAGAATATCGGTTAAATTGTGGTATCATTTACTCCATTTGATTCATAATTACGAACTTAGAAAATGATTAAGAGATCTCTTTAAACTATAAATTACATAACGATTTGTACACATTTTAATGAACTTTGGTTTTAATCAATTAAAATGATATAACTAGACCAATAGTAGTCTGATTGTTTCGTCATTTAGTACATTTGATTCATTTTTCAAATTTATTAAATAAGTACATATTTCTTTAAAACACCTAAATATATATATCTGTGACGAGATTAGGTGCTTTCTAAGTTAAGTGAATAAAATCACATAAGTTGAGGAATAACAATCAAATTGTGGTATGACTTTCTCCATTTGATTTGTAATTACGAACATAACAAATGGTTAGGAAGTCTCTTAAAACTTTAAACTATATAACGATTTATGCACATTCATAATGAACTTCGGTTTTAATCGATTAAAATGATATAACTAGCCTAATATTAGTCTGATTGTTTTGTCATTTAATGCATTTCATTCATTCTTACAAATTTAGTAAATTAGTATGTATTTCATTAAAACAACTAAATATACTTTAGTGACGAGCATGCGTGCTTTGTTCTAAAACTAGTTAAGCGAATAAAATCATATATGTTATGAAAGAATGGTCAAATTACGGTATCACTTACTCCATTTGATTTGTAATTACAAATATAACAAGTGATCGAAGGTATCTTTAACGCTTAAATGATGTAACAATTTATTCGCATTCTTATTGATCTTCGGTTTTAATCAATTAAAAGGTTATAATTGAACTAATAGTGGTCCGATTGGTTTGTTATTTTGTGCATTTGATTTAGTTTTAAGAACTTAGTAAATAAGTATATATTTCTTTAATACACCAAAATATACTTTCATGATGTACTTGGGTGCTTTGTTATAAAACTTAATAAGTAAATAAAATCAAATTAGTTAAGGCATAATGGTCAAATTGGGGTATCATTTTTTTATTTGATTCGTAATTACATACACAACAATTGAATTAGAAGTCTCTTTAAACTTTAAACTATATAAAAATTTGTACACATTCTTAACGAACTTCGGTTTTAAGATTTTTAAAGAATTTAAATAGACCGAAAGTGGTTCAATTTGTTCATCATTTAATGCATTTGATTCATTCTTACGAAATTAGTAAATGAGTACATATTTGTTTAAAATAACTAAATATACATTCCTGACGAGCATTGGTGCTTTGTTCTAAAACTAGTTAAGCAAATGAAATCACATAAATTAGGGAAGAACGATTAAATTGTGATATCACTTACTGCATTTGATTCATTTAACAAATGATAGGGAAGTTTCTTTAAATATTAAATGATATAAGGATTTAATAACAATCTTAATGAATTTTGGTTTTAATCGATTAAAACACTTTCTCTATTTGATTTGTATTTACAAACGCAATAAATGATTAGGAGGTCTCTTTAAACTATAAACGATATAGCGATTTATGCACACTCTTAATGAACTTTTGTTTTAATCAATTAAAAAGCTATATTTAGCCCAATAGTGGTCTGATTGGTTCACCGTTTAATGCATTTAATAAATTCTTACAAACTTAGTAAATGAGTACATAATCATTTAAAACAACTAAACATACATTCGTGACGAGTCTAGATGCCTTGTTCTAAAACAAGTTAAGGGAATGAAATCAAATAAGTTAACGAATAACGGTCAAATTGCAGTATCACTCACTCCATTTAATTCATAATTACGCATGTATCAAATGATAGGGAGGTCTCTTTAAACTTAAAATGATATAACTAGACATATAGTGGTCCAATCGATTTGTCATTTAGTGCATTTGAATTATTCTTACAAACTTAGTAAATGAACATGTATTTATTTAAAATAATTAAATACACATTCGTGACTAGCTTGGATGCTTTATTCTAAAAACTAGTTAAGCAAATTAAATTACATAAGAAGAACGGTTAAATTGTGGTATCACTTACTCTAATTAATCTCTAATTACGAAGTAAAAAATAATAGGGAGGTCTCTATAAACAATATAATGATTTATTCACATTCTTAATGAATTTTAGTTTTTAAAGATTAAAAGGATATAACTAGACCAATAGTGGTCCGATTAGTTCTTCATTTAGTACATTTGATTTATTCTTATGAACATAGTAAATGAGTACATATTTTTTTAAAACAACTAAATATACATTCGTAACAAACAAAAGTTCTTTGTTCAAATACTAGTTAAGCGAACTAAATCACATAAGTTAAGGAAGAATGGTCAAGTTGTAATATCACTTACTCCATTTATTTGTAATTACAAACATAACAAATGACATGGAGGTCTCTTTAAATCTTAAACAATATAACTATTTATTCACATTCTTAATGCACTTTGGTTTTAATCGATTAAAAGGATATAACTCGACCAATAATGGTCCGATTGGTTTATCATTTAGTGCATTTGATTCATTCTTAGGAACTTAGTAAATAAGTATATATTTCTTCAAAACCACTAAATATGCATTCGTGATGAGCATGGATGCTTTGTTCTAAAATTAGTTAAGCAAACAAAATCATATAAATTAAAGAATAATGGTCAAATTGTTGTATCACATACTTCATTTAATTCGTAACTATGAACGTAACAAATGAGAAGGAGGCCTCTTTAAAATTTAAATAATATAACAATTTATTCACATTTTTAATAAAATTCGGTTTTAGTAGATTAAAAGGATATAACTAGAATAATTTTTGTCTGATTAGTTTGTTGTTTAGTGCATTTAATTCATTCTTACTGACTTAGTAAATGAGTATGCACTTTTTATAAAATAATTAAATATACATTCGTGATGAGCATTGGTTCTTTGTTCTGATATTAGTTAAGAGAATAAATTTACATATGTTAAGGAAGAATGGTCAAGTTGTGGTATCACTTTCTCCATTTGATTTATAATTATGAATATTACAAATGATTGAGAGCTCTCATTAAACTTTAAACAATATAATAATTTATATACATTCTTAAAAAACTTTAGTTTTAATCGATTAAAATGATATAACTAGAATAAAAGTGGTTCATTTGCTTCGCCATTTAATGCATTTAATTCCTTATTACAAATTCTGTAAATGATCATGTATTAATCTAGAACAATTAAATACAAATTTATGATGAGCAATCACACAATTTAAAGAATAACAGTAAATTTAGGTATCACTTTCTCCATTTAATTCGTAATTATGGACTAAAAAAATAATTAGAAGGCTTCTTTAAATTATAAATGATATAGCGATTTGTACACAATCTTAATGAACTTCAATTTTAATAAATTGAAAGGATATAACTCAGCTAATAGTGGTTCGATTATTGTTACGTCCTAACCAAGACTATGAAGTAGTTTAATTCAAATTTATTTTTACTTGTAAACTGTAATAAATAAGATTGATCCACAAGGAATGCCTTATGTAACAAAGAAAATAATTACAAAAAAATAGAATAGAGAATGAAGGTAGAAAAAGTGCTAAGGCATCGAAAATCCACTTGTAATAAATATCTAATGTATATTTGATTCAAATGATAACTCAATTAAGATCGAATGAAAATTTATCTCAATCAAAAAATTTAACTCTTAAAGAACTTTGAAATAGAACAATAGTAATTGATTGTTTACTACGTAAAAGCATTAAGTATATAATCAAAGGGAATTGTAAGCATTCAGCATGCCTTTCGTTAACGCCAAATTAAATAATTATATAGATTATATACTCCTTGAAAATGAAACATCAATTTAAAATGATAAAAAACTTACTTGAATCAAAAGAGCCATTAAACATCAAGTATAAGCTTCATCCCTAACCTTAACCAAGAGCTTAGAAAGCCATTATACAAAACTAAAAACCAAAAGCTAATAGAAGAGAATAAAAATAGGAGAAAAGAGCTCCAAGAGGGGATGATGCCTCTACCACGTCCATTCCTCTATTTATAGGAGTAGGAGGGGTTGCTTCAAAGGGGAATGTCTAATCATATCACTTGATTGCATCCTGGTTGATGGCTTTATTGGTTGTTTCTTTTGCAATGATTAGATTCTAAATAAATCATATAAATCAATAATTTATTTAGCAAATAAGTATCCTTAAGTCTTCCTTTAGTTATCCAATCAACATCATTGTCTTTCCTTATTGTATTAATCACAACCAATGAAAAGATATTTCATGTGTTAGCCTCAAGTTAGTTGACTAGTTGTCCCTTTAAATGTTAGATTTGACTCATATCTTTAGAATCATGAATTGCTTCTTAAAATATGGATTGTATCCACGGATATTTTTATTCCAATGCCATCAAAATCATATCCATCTGAATTATACATAGCAAGATATGGCTGAAATACTAAGGTTGTATCAATTTGTCCAAATTAGCATCTTCCCAAATTTACTTCTCTTGATGCAAATCTGAAATTCAACAGGTCCATAAGGTTGTGTTCGACCATTCCATGCATATTTATATTATTGGTAGCCCATTCTTGACTTTTAATATACTTGGGTAGTTGGGCTTTACATCCACTTCTACTTGGATCCTGTTGAAGCCCGTTTAGAAATGTAAACATAACTAAGGTCCAACTAACCTATTCAAAATATAAATAGCCTAAATAAATAATAAATTAACACAAAATAAGATTGCAATTCAATATTTAAAAATATTTAAATAAACATTATTTCAGTGCTTAACCAATCGGTTTTTCGTTTACTACATTTGATTCATTCTTAAGAACTAAGGAAAAATGGTTAAATATGGTATCACTTACTCTCTTTGATTTGTAATTACGAACGTAACAATGATAGGGTGGTGTCTTTAAACTTAAAACTTTCAGCGATATAAGGATTTATTTACATTCTTAACAATCTTCGGTTTGAAATGATATAACTAGACTAATATTTAACCGATCAGTTCATCATTTGATACATTTCATTTATTTTTACAAAATTAGTAGATAAGCATGTATTTATTTTAAATAATTAAATACACAATTGTGACTAGCTTGGGTGTTTTATTTTAAAACTAGTTATGTAAATAAAATCACAATAAGTTAAGGAAGAATAGTCAAATTGTGGCATCACTTACTCCATTGATTCATAGTTATGAACATAACAAATAATTAAGAGGTCTCTTTAAACTTTAAACGATATAACGATTTATTTAAGTTCTTAACAAACTTCGGTTTTAATCAATTAAAAGGATATAACTATACCAATAGTGGTCCTATTGGTTAGTCATTTAGTACATTTGATTCATTTTTACAAACTTAGTAAATAAGTACGTATTTATTTAAAACAACAAAATATACATTTGGGATGAGCATGGATGCTTTATTCTAAAATTTGTTAAGCAAATAAAATCACATAAGTTAAAGAATAAAGGTCAAATTGTAGTATCACTTTTTCCATTTAATTCATAATTATAAATGTAATAAATGATTGGGAGGTCTATTTAATCTTTAAATGATATTACAATTTATTTACATTCTTAACAAACTTTGGTTTTAATAGATCAAAAGGATATAACTAGACTAATAGTGGTCTGATTGGTTTGTAATTTAGTTCATTTGATTCATTGTTACGAACTTAGTTAATGAGTACGTATTTCTTTAAAACAACTAAATACACATTGGTACGAGCATGGGTGCTTTGTTCAAAAACTAGTAAAACGAATGAAATCATATAAGTCAAGGAAGAACTGTCAAATTATGGTATCACTTCATTTGATTCGTAATTATGAACGTTACAAATAATAGGGGGGTCTCTTCAAAATTTAAATGATATAATAATTTATTTACATTCTTTAAAGAACTTCATAGACTGAAAAAAATAACTAGACTAATAGTGGTCCGATTTATAAATTATTTTGTGCATTTGATTTATTCTGATGAACTTAGTAAATGAGTATGTATTTTTTACAACAGCTAAATATACATTTGAGACGGGCATAGGTTCTTTGTTCTAAAACTTGTTAAGCGAATGAAATCACATAAGTTAAGGAAAAACGGTTAAGTTGTGACAGTTATTTTTCTATTTAATTCCTAATTACGAATGTAAAAAATGATTAGGAGGTCTCATTAAACTTTAAATGATATTAGGATTTATAAATATTCGTAACGAATTATTATTTTAATCAATTAAAAGAAAATAATTAAACCAAAAGTTATCCGATTTGTTCATCATTTAATGCATTTGATTCATTTTTTAAAACCTAGTAAATGAGTAAGTATTTTTTTTAAAAGTAAATTTACATTCGTGACAAGCATAAGTTCTTTGTTCTAAAACTAGTTAAGTGAATGGAATCACATAACTTAAGGAATAATGGTCAAGTTGTGGTACCAGTTACTCTATTTGATTCGTAATAACAAACATAACCAATGATTGAATGGTCTCTTTAAATTTTAAATGATATAAAAATTTATTGTTATTCTTAATGATCTTTGATTTTAATCGATTAAAACGATATAACAAGACAAATAGTACTCTGATTGGTTCATCATTTAGTGCAATTGATTTATTTTTACAAACATAGTAAATTAGTGCGTATTTCTTTATAACACCTAAATATATGTTCGAGATGAGCATAAGTTCTTTGTTCTAAAATTAGTTAAATGAATGAAATCGCATAAGTTAAGAAAGAATGTTCAAGTAGTGGCATCCATTTTTCCATTTAATTCCTAATTACAAATGTAAAAAATGATTAGGAGATCTCTTAAAACTTAAATTATATTTTTATTTATATACATTCTCAACAAACTTCGGTTTTATATAATTAAAATGATATAATTAGACCAATGGTTTGTCATTTAGTACAATTGTTTCATTCTTATAAACTTAGTAAATAAGTACATATTTTTTAAAAATAAGTAAATATACATTCGTGACAAGAAAATGTTCTTTGTTCTCAAACGATTTAAGCGAATAAAATCACATAAGTTAAGGAAGAAAGATTAAGTTGTGGTATCATTTACTCCATTTAATTTATAATCACGAACGTAACTAATGATTAGGAGGTCTCTTTAAACTTTAAACGATATAACGGTTTGTTAACATTCTTAACGAATTTTGGTTTTAATTAATTTAAAGTATATAACTAGACAAATAGTGGTCTGATTGGTTCATCGTTTAGTACATTTGATTCATATTTACAACTAAATATACATTCGTGACGAGCATGAGTGCTTTGTTCTAAAACTAGTTAAGCGAATGAAATCACATATGTTAAGGAAGAACGTTCAAATTGTGGTATTACTTGCTCCATTAGATTCATTATTATGAACGTAACAAATGATAGATAGGTCTCTTTGAACATTTGAACGATATAATTATTTTTTAAGATTCTTAACAAACTTTAGTTTTAATCAATTAAAAGGATATAACTACACCAATAATGGTCTGGTTGGTTCACTATTTAGTGTATTTTATTTATTCTTACGAGCATAGTAAATAAGTACGCATATCTTTAAATCAAATAAATATGCATATGTGACGAGTATGAGTGTTTTGTTCTAAAACTAGTTAAGCAAATGAAATCACATAAGTTAAGGGAGAACGGTCAAATTGTGGTTTCACTTACTCCATTTGATTCGTAATTACAAACATAACAAATGATAAGGAGGCCTCTTCAAACTTTAAATGATATAATGATTTATTCACATTTTTAACGTACTATGATTTTAATAAAATAAAAGGATATAACTAGAACAATAGTGATCCGGTTGGTTCATCGCTCTGTGCATTTGATTCATTCTTATGAACTTAGTAAATGAGTACATATTTCTTTAAAATAACTAAATTTACATTTCATGATGAGCATTGGTGCATTATTTTATAACTAGTTTAGTGAATAAAATCACAAATGTTAAGGAATAACTGTTAAATTGTGGTTCACTTACTCCAATTGATTGGTAATTACAAATGTAACAAATGATAGGGAGGTTTATTTAATCTTTAAAAGATGTAACAAATTATTTACAATCTATACGAACTTCAATTTTAATAGATTAAAAGTATATATCTAGACCAATAGTTGTCCGCTTGGTTCATCATTTAGTGCATTTAATTTATTCTTACAAACTTAGTAAATAATTATGTATATCTTCAAAACCACTAAATATACTTTTGTGATGAGGATAGGTTCTTTTTTCTCAAACTAGTTAAGTGAATAAAATCGCATAAGTTAAAGAAGAACGGTTAAGTTGTGGTATCATTTACTGCATTTGATTAATAATTATGAACGTGACATATGATATTGAGGACTCGTTTAACTTTAAATGATATAATGATTTATTGACATTCTTAATGAACTTCAGTTTTAATCGATTAAAAGGATACAACTTGACCAATAGTGGTCCAATTAGTTCATCATTTAGTGCATTTGATTTATTCTTATGAATTTAGTAAATTAGTACGTATTTATTTAAAATAATTAAAAATAAATTCATTACGAGCATATGTTATTTGTTTTAATACCAGTTAAATAAATGAAATTACATAAGTTAAGGAAGAATGGTCAAGTTGTGGTATCACTTAGTCTATTTAATTCGTAATTACGAACGAAACAAATGATATAGAGGACTTTTTAAATTTTAAACGATATAATAATTTATAAACATTCTTAATGAACTTTGATTATAATCGATAAAAAGAATATAAGAGACAAATAGTGGTCTGATTGACTCGTCATTTAGCACATTTGATTTATTATTACGAACTTAGTAAATGAGTATGTATTTCTTTAAAACAAATCAATATACATTTGTTACGAACATGGGTGTTTTGTTCTAAAACTAATTAAGCGAATGAAATCGCATAAATTAAAGAATAACGGTCAAAATGTGGTATCACTTACTCAATTTGAATCATAATTATGAACGTAATATATGATAGAGAGATCTCTTCAAATATTAAAGGATGAAACGATTTAGTCACATTCTTAAAGAACATTCGTTTTAATAGAATAAAAGAAAATAACTAAACCAATAGCGGTCCAATTTCTTCATCGCTTAGTACATTTGATTCATTTTTACGAACCTAGTAAATGAGTACATATTTCTTTACAACAACTAAATATATATTAGAGACGGGCATAGGTTCTTTATTCTAAAACTAGTTAAGTGAATGAAATAACATAAGTTAAGGATGAACATTCAGGTTGTGGTATCCATTTATCCATTTAATTCCTAATTTAAGCTTAACCAATGGTTGGGAGGTCTCTTTAAACTTTAAATAATAAAATAATTTATAAACATTCTTAACAAACTTTAGTTTTAATTGATTAAAAGGAAATAACTAGACCAAAAGTGGTCTGATTGGTTTGTCATTTAGTGCATTTGATTCTTTTTTAGGAACTTAGTAAATGAGTATATTTTTCTTTAAAATAAGTAAACATACATCCGTGATGAGCATAATTTCTTTGTTTTAAAATTAGTTAAGTAAATGAAATCACGAAAGTTAAGGAAGAACCATTACATTGTGGTATTAGTTACTCAATTTGATTTGTGATTACAAACATGATAAATTATATAGAGAACTCTTTAAACTATAAATGATATAATGATTTATTCATAATATTAACGAACAAAGGTTTTAATTGATTAAAATGATATAACTAGACTAATAGTGATCCAATTGGTTCGGTGTTTAGTACATTTGATTCATTTTTACGAACTTAGTAAATGAGTATGTATTTTTTTAAATAAAACAACTAAATATATATTCATGACGAGCATGGGTGCTTTGTTTTAAAACTAGTTGAGCAAATGAAATCACATAAAAGGAAGAATGGTCAAATGTATCACTTACTCCATTTGATTCATAATTAAGAACTTAATAAATGATAGGGAGGTCTCTTTAAACTTTAAATGATTTATCGATTCATTTACATTCTTAACGATCTTCGATTTTAATCAATTAAAAGGATATAACTGGACCAATAGTGGTGCGATCGGTTTATCGTTTGGTGTATTTGATTTATTCAAACGAGCTTAGGTACTTTGTTATAAAATGAGTTAAGCGAATAAAATCAACTAAGTTATGGAATAACGGTCAAGTTCTGGTTTTACTTTCTCCAATTAATTCGTAATTACGAATGTAACAAATGATTAAGAGGTCTCTTTAAACTTTAAACTATATAATGATTTGTGCACATTCTTAACAAACTTTGGTTTTAATAAATTAAAAGGATTTAACTATACTAGAAGTTGTCCAATTTCTTTATCATTATGTACATTTGATTCATTCTTATAAACTTCGTAAATGGGTAAGTATTCTTTTAAATGAACGAAAATATACATTCATGACGAGCATAAGTGCTTTGGTCTAAAACTAGTTAAGCAAATAAAATCACATAAGTCAAGGAACAACGGTTAAGTTATGGTATCACTTTAACCATTTGATTTGTAATTACAAATGTCAATAATTATTTACAGGTAATCTTGGAGCTATAAATGATATAATGTTTTGTCAATCTTAACTAACTTCAATTTGATGGATTGAAAAGATAAAACAAAGCAAAAAGTGGTCTGATTGGTTCGTCGTTTAGTGCATTTGATTCATTACTACGAACTTAATAAATAAGTACATATTTCTCTACAACAACTAAATATACATTTGAGACGAGAATAGGTTCTTTGTTCTAAAACTAGTTAAGCGAGTGAAATCACATAAGTTAAGAATAACGGTCAAGTTGTGGTTCACTTACTCCATTTGATTCGTAATTACAAATATAACAAATGATAGGGAAGTATCTTTAATCTTTAAACGATATAACGATTTATTTACATTCTAAACAAATTTTGGTTTTAATATATTAAGAGGATATAACTACATTCTAAACAAATTTTGGTCTGATTAGTTTGTCTTTTAGTGTATTTAATTCATTATTATGAACTTAGTAAATGAGCATGTATTTTTTTAAAACAACTAAATATACATTCTTAACGAGCATAGGTTCTTTTTTTAAACTAATTAAGCAAATGAAATTACATAAGAACGGTTCAGTTGTTGTATCACTTACCACATTTGATTATTAATTATGAACATAACATATGCTATGGAGGTCTTTTTAAACTTTTAATGATATAATGATTTGTTCACATTATTAATAAACTTTGGCTTTAATCAATTAAAAGGATATAAATTGACCAATAGTGATCCGATTAGTTCATCATTTACTGTATTTTATTTATTCTTATGAGCATTGTAAATTAGTACGTATTTCTTTAAAATAACTAAAAATATATTCGTGACAAGCATATGTTATTTGTTTTAAAACTAATTAAACAAATAAAATCACATTAGTTAAGGAAGAAGGTCAAGTAGTGGTATCACTTACTCCATTTGATTCGTAATAATGAACGGAACAAAAGATATAGACTTTTTAAACTTTAAACGATATAATAATTTATATACATTATTAACGAACTTTGGTTTTAATCGATTAAAAGGATATAATAGATAAATAATGGTTTAATTGGTTCGTCATTTCGTGCATTTGATTTATTCTTATGAACTTAATAAATGAAAACGTATTTATTTTAAAACAACTAAATATACATTAGTGGCGAACATGGGTGCTTTGTTCTAAAACTAGTTAAGCGAATGAAATTACATATATTAAGGAATAACAGTTAAGTTGTGGTTTCACTTACTCCATTTAATTTATAATTACGAATGTAACAAATTATAGGAAGGCCTCTTTATGCTTTAAACAATATAACAATTTATTCACATTATTAATGAACAACAGTTTTAATAGATTAAAATGTTATAACTAGACTAATAGTAGTCCGATTGGTTTGTCATTTAGTGCATTTGATTCATTCTTATGAACTTAGTAAATGAGTACATATTTCTTTAAAATATCTAAATATACATTTGTGAGGAGCATGGGTGCTTTGTTCTAAAACTAGTTAAGCGAATTAAAATACATAAGTTAAGGAGTAACAGTTAAATTATGATTCACTTACTCTATTTGATTTGTAATTACAAACATGACAAATAATAGGGAGGTTTCTTTAAACTTAAAACAATATAATGATCTTTGGTTTCAATATATTAAAAGGATATAATAGACAAATAATGGCCTGATTGGTTCATCGTTTAGTGCATTTCATTTATTTTTATGAATTTAGTAAATAGGTACATATTTTTTTAAAACAACTAAATATAGATTTATAACAAACACGGGTGCTTTGTTATAAAACTAGTTAAGCGAATGAAATCATATATGTTAAGAAATAATGGTCAAATTGTGGTATCACTTACTCAATTTGAATCACAATTACAGATGAAATATATGAAAGGGATGTCTCTTTAAACTTTAAATAATATAATGATTTATTCATATTTTGAAAGAACTTCAGTTTTAATAAATTAAATGGAAATAACTAGACAAATAGTGGTTATATTTGTTCATTGTTTAATACATTTGATTAATTCTTACGAACTTAGTAAATGAGTATATATATTTTTTAAACCAAGTAAATATACATTCGAGACGAGTTAGGTTCTTTGTTCTAAAACTCGTTTAAGTAAATGAAATCACATAAGTTAAGTAAGAATAGTCAAGTTGTGGTATTCATATCTCCGTTTAATTCCTAATTACGAACGTAATAAAGAGGTCTTTTTAAACTTTAAATATATAATGAGTTATAAACATTCTTACTGAACTTTGGTTTTAATCAATTAGAAGGAAATTTTTAGACCAAAAGTGGTCTGATTGGTTCATCATTTACTACATTTAATTCATTTTTACGAACTTAGTAAATATGTACGTATTTCTTTAAAACAAGTAATTATACATTCATGACGAGCATAGGTACTTTGTTCTAAAACTAGTTAAGCAAATAAAATCACATAAAAGGAAGAACGGTCAAATTGTGGTATCACTTACTCCATTTGATTCGTAACAAGGAACTTAACAAATAATAGGGAGATCTTTTAAAACTTTGAACGATATAATAATTTATTTACATTATTAAAGATCTCCAATTTTAATCGATTAAAAGGATATAACTAGAGGTCTAATTGGTTCGTTGTTTGTTGCATGTTATTTATTCTTACTAATATAGAAAATGTGTAGGTAATTCTTTAAAATACTTAAATATACATTCATGATGAGCTTAGGTGCTTTGTTATAAAACAAGTTAAGCGAATAAAATCAACTTTGTTATAGAATAATGGTCAAATACTGGCTTCACTTTCTCCAATTGATTCGTAATTAAGAACGTAACAAACGACTAAGAGGTCTCTTTAAACTTTAATTATATGACGATTTGTACACATTCTTAACAAACTTCAGTTTTAAATAATTAAAAGGATTTCAATAGACTGAAAGTTGTCCAATTTCTTCATCATTTAGTGCATTTCATTCATTCATACGAACTTAGTAATGAGTACATATTCTTTTAAAATAACTAAATATACATTTGTGATGAGCATAAGTGCTTTGTTCTCTTAAGCAAATAAAATCACATAAGTTAAGGAACAATGGTAAAATTTTGGTATTACTTTCACCATTTGATTTGTAATTACAAACATCAAAAATCATTTGGAGGAATCTTGAAGCTGGAAACGATATAATGATTTCTCAATCTTAACGAACTTTAGTTTTAATCGATTAAAAGGATAAAATAAAACTAAGAGTTGTCCAATTTGTTCATCATTTAGTGTATTTGATTTATTCTTACGAGCTTAATAAATTAAGTATGTATTTCTTTACAACAACTAAATATACATTCAAGACGGGCATAAGTTCGTTGTTCTCAAACTAGTTACGAATGAAATCACATAAGTTAAGGAAGATGTGTCGAGTTGTAAACATTCCTAATTACGAACGTAACAAGGGATTGAGAGGTCTTTTTAAACTTTTAAAGACAATAACGATTTATAAACATTCTTTAAGAACTTCGGTTTTAATAAATTAAAAGGAAATAAATAGACCAAAAGTGGTCCAATTGGTTTGTCATTTAGTGCATATGATTTATTTTTACGAACTTAGTAAATGAGGACGTATTACTTTAAAACAAGTAAAATATACATTCGTGATGAGCTTGAGTGCTTTGTTTTCAAACTAGTTAAACAAATGAAATCACATAAGTTAAGGAACAATGGTCAAATTGTGGTATAACTTTCACCATTTGATTCGTAATTACAAACGTCAAAAATTATTTGGAGGAATCTTGAAGCTATAAACGATATAACGATTTGTTAATCTTAATGAACTTTGATTTTAATCAATTAAAAGGATAAAAGAAAGCTAAAAGTGGTCCTCTTGGTTCGTCGTTTAGTTCATTTGATTCATTATTACGAATTTAATAAATAAGTACGTAATTTTCTACAACAACTAAATATACATTCAAGACGGGCATAAGTTATTTGTTCTAAAACTAGTTAAGTGAATGAAATTACATAGTTAAAAATGAACGGTCAAGTTGTGGTATCCATTTATCTTTTTAATTCTAATTATAAATGTAACAAATGATTGGGAGGTCTCTTTAAACTTTAAATGATATATGGATTTATAAACATTCATAAGGAACTTTGGTATTAATCAATTAAAAGGAAATAACTAGATCAAAATTAGTCCAATAGATTCGTCATTTAGTGCATTTAATTTATTTTTACAAACTTAGTTAGTGAGTACATATTTTATTAAAATAAGTAAATATATATTAATGACGAGAATATGTTCTTCGTTCTAACACATGGTAAGCGAATGAAATCTCATAAGTTAAGGAATAACGGTCAAGTTGTTGTATTACTTAATGCATTTGATTCCTAATTATAAATCTAACAAAGGATATTGAGGTTTCTTTAAACTTTAACCAATATAAAAATTTATTTACATTCTTAAAGAACTTTGATTTTAATTGATTAAAAGCTTATAACTATACTAATAGTGGTTTGATTGGTTCGTCATTTAGTACATGTGATTTATTCTTATGAGCTACGTAATTACATACGTAAAAGAAAAACGGTTAAATTGTGGTATCACTTTTTCTATTTGATTCGTAATTATAAACATAATAAATAATTTGTAGGACTCTTTAGAATTTATATAATATAACGATTTATACTCAATCTTAACAAATTTCGGTTTTAATTTATTAAAAGGATAAACTAGAACAAAAGTGGTCTGATTTGTTCATTGCTTAGTACATTTGATTAATTATTACGAATTTTGTAAATGAGCATGTATTTTTTTTAAAAAAATTAAATACAAATTCGTGACAAGCTTGGGTGCTGGGTCCTTTGTTTTAAAATTGGTTAGGTGAATTAAATCACATAAATTAAGAATAATAGTTAAATTTTGGTATCACTTTTTCTATTTGATTTGTAATTATTAATATAAAAAATAATTAGAAAATCTCTTTAAACTATAAATGATATAGCGATTTGTGCACAATCTTAATAAACTTTGGTTTTAATCGATTAAAATGATATAACTAGATAAATAATGTTCTATTGGTTTGTCATTTAGTGTATTTCAATCATTCCAATGAACTTAGTAAAGGAGTATGGATTTCTTTAAAATAAATAAATATACATTCATGATAAGCATGGGCGCTTTATTCTAAAACTAGTTATGCAAATGAAATCACATAGGTAAAGGAAGAATGATCAAATTGTGGTATTACTTACCCTATTAGATTCGTTATAATGAATGAAACATATGATAGGGTGGTCTCTTTAAGATTTTGAATGATATAATTATTTATTAAGATTTTTAACAAATTTTGGTTTTAATCAATTAAAATGATATAACTACACTAATAGTGGTTCGATTGATTTATCGTGTAGTGTATTTGATGCATTCTTACAAACTTAGTAAATGAGTACATATTTATTTAAATCAACTAAATATATATTAGTGACGAGCATGGGTGCTTTGTTCTTAAGCTAGTTAAGCGAATTTAATTAAATAAGTTAAGAAAGAAAATCAAATTGTGGTATCACTTACTCCATTTGATTTGTTATTATGAATTTAACAAATGAAAAGGAGGTCTCTTTAAACTCTAAATGATAAAATAATTTATTAACATTCCTAATGAACTTCAGTTTTAATCGATTAAAATCATATAAGTAGACAAAAAGTGGTCTGATGGTTCATCGTTTAGTACATTTGATTAATTCCTACGAACTTTGTAAATGAGTATGTATTTCTTTAAAACAACTAAATATATATTTGTGAGGAATATGAGTGCTTTATTTTAGAACTAGTTAAGCACCAATCGGACCACTATTAATCTAGTAATATCCTTTTAATCGATTAAAAGTGAAGTTCATTAATAATGTTAATAAATTGTTATATCATTTAAAGAGACCTCCATATCATTTGTTATGTTCGTAATTACTAATCAAATTAAGTAAGTGTTACCACAATTTTACCATTTTTCCTTAACTTATGTTATTTTATTTGCTTAATTTATTTTAAAACAAATCACCCATGCTCCTCATGAATATATATTTAGTTGTCTTAAATAAATACATACTTATTTACTTGGTTCGTAAGAATGAATTAAATGTACTAAATGACGAACTAATCACACTACTTTTTGTCTACTTATATGCTTTTAATCGATTGAAACCAAAGTTCGTGAAGTATGTTAATAAATTGTTATATTGTCAAAGTTTAAAGTGTCATCCTAATCATTTATTACATTCATATTAACAAATCAAATGGAGTAAGTGATACAATAATTTGATCGTTCTTCCTTACCTTATGTGATTTCATTCACTTAACTAGTTTCATGCTCGTCACTAATGTATATTTAGTTATTTTTCAAGAAATACGTACTCATTTACTTAGTTCATAAGAATGAATTAAATGTACTAAACGACTAACCAATCTGACCACTATTACACTAGTTATATCCTTTTAATCAATTAAAGCCGAAGTTCATTAAAAAATTGTATAAATCGGTATATCGTTCAAAGTTTAAAGAGTCCTCCATATAATTTGTTTCATTTGCAATCACGAATCAAATTGAGTTAGTGATACCACCACTTAACCATTATCTTAACTTTTGTGATTTCATACATTCAACTAGTTTTAGAACAATGCACCCACGCTCGTCACAAATGTATGTTTAGTTCTTTTAAAGAGATATTCTCTCAATTACTAAGTTCGTAAAAATAATCAAATGCAGTAAATGATGACCAATCAGACCACTATTGGTCTAGTTATATCCTTTTAATTAATTAAAATCGAAGTTCGTTAAGAATGTGTATAAATCATCATATCGTTTAAAGTTTAAAGAGACTTCTTATCATTTGTTATGTTCATAATTATGAATCAAATAGAGTAAGTGATACCACAAGTTGACCATTTTTCATTAACATCCGATTTAATTTGCTTAACTAGCTTTAAAACAAAGCACCTAAGCTCCTCACGAATGTATATTTAGTTATTTTAAAGAAGTACGTACTCATTTACTAATAAATGAAATCCCAAAAGTTAAGGAATAATGGTTAAGTTGTTGTATCACTAACTTGATTTAATTTGTAATTGCAAACGTAACAATTTATATGGTGGTCTCTTTAAATTTTAAATGATATAACGATTTATGTATATTTTTAATTAACTTTGGTTTTAATCAATTAAAAGGATATAAGTAGACCAATAGTGGTCCAATTGGTTCGTCGTTTAGTGCATTTGATTCATTCATATGAATTGAGTAAATTAATAGCTATTTCTTTAAAACAACTAAATATGCATTTGTTTATTGGTGCTTCGTTGTAGAACTAGTTAAGCGAATGAACTCACATAAGTGAAGGAATAACGGTCAAGTTGTAGTATCACTTACTTTATTTGATTATTATTACAAACATAACAAATGATATGAAGGTCTTTTTAAACTTTAAAAGATATAACCATTTGTGCATATTCTTACCAAACATCGATTTTAATAGATTAAATGGATATAACTAGACCAGTCGGATTGGTTCGTCGTTTAGTGCATTTGATTTATTTTTATGAACTACGTAAATGACTACTAATTTCATTAAAACAACTAAATATATATTTGTACTAGCAAGAAAGCTTTGTTCAATTACATAAGTTGAGGAAGAACAGTTAAATTATAGTATGACTTTCTCCATTTGATTAATAATTAAGAATGACAAAAATTAATGGGAGGTCTCTTGAAACTATAAACGATATAACGATTTGGCAATCTTAAAAACTTTGGTTTTAATCAATGAAAAGGATACAACTAAACCAAAAATGGTCCAATTGGTTCATCATTTAGTGCATTTAATTCATTATTAGGAAATTAGCAAATAAGTACATAATTTTTTAAATCAAGTAAATATAGATACAATACGAGAATGAGTTCTTTGATATAAAACTAGTTATGTGAATAAAATTACATAAGTTAAGGAAGAATGTTCAAATTATGGTATCACTTACTTTATTTGATTTATTATTATGAATGTACAAATTATAAGGTGGTCTCTTTAAACTTTAAATAATATAACAATTTATTAACATTCTTAACGAACTTTAGTCTTAATTGATTAAAGACATATAAGTAGACTAAAACTACTCTGATTGGTTCTTCCTTTAGTGCATTTGATTCATTTTTATGAACTTAGAAAATAAGTATGTATTTCTTTAAAACAAGTAAATATATATTTGTGAGGAGCACGAGTGCTTTGTTTTAAAACTAGTTCAACAAATGAAATCACATAAGTTTAGGAAAAATGGTCAAATTGTGGTTTCACTTACTCCATTTGATTTGTAATTCAAACATAACAAATGATATAGAGGTCTCTTTAAACTTTAAATTATATAATAATTTTTACACATTTTTAACAAACTTTTATTTTAAACGATTAAAAGTATATAACTAGACCAATAGTGGTCTGATTGGTTTATCGTTTAGTGCATTTGATTGATTTTATGAACTTAGCAAATGAATGTGTTGAAATAGTTAAATATACATTCGTGATAAGCATGGGTGCTTTGTTCTAAAACTAGTTAAGCAAATAAAATTATATAAGTTAAGGAATAACGGTCAAGTTGTAGTATCACTTACTCCATTTGATTTGTAATTACGAATGTAACAAATGATATGAAAGTCTCTTTAAACTTTAAATGATATAACTATTTATGTACATTTACCGAACTTCGGTTTTAATTGATTAAAAGGATATAACTAGACCAATAGTATTCGGATTGGTTCCTTATTTAGTGCATTTGATTCATTTTTATGAACTAAGTAAATGAGTATGAATTTCTTTAAAACAACTAAATATACATTTATGACAAGCATGAAAGCTTTGTTCTAGAACTAGTTATGCCATGAAATAACATATGTTGAAGAAGAATGGTTAAATTGTATTAACATTCTTAACGAACTTTGATTTTAATCGATTAAAAGTATATAAGTAGACAAAAAGTAGTCTAATTGGTTCATCATTTTGATTCATTCTTATGAACTTGGCAAATGAGTATGAATTTCTTTAAACCAACTATATTTACATTCATGAGGAGCATGGGTGCTTTGGTTTAAAACTAGCTGAGCAAATAAAATCACATAAGTTAAAGAAAAATAGTAAGATTGTGGTATTACTTACTCTATTTGATTCGTAATTATGAATATAACAAATGATATGGAGGTCTCTTTAAACTTTAAACTATATCATGATTTATGCAAATTCTTAATAAACTTTGATTTTAATTGATTAAAAGGATATAACTATACCAATAGTGGTCAATTGGTTCATCGTTTAGTGCATTTGACTCTGTAACACCCCATATTCTAGGTAAAATACGTTTATTTTCTTTGCTTGTATGTGTGTTTGACTAGGTACCCATTTTCGCTTTCAAACCCTATGATTGTTTTGTGTGTTAACCTGTTAGGCTAGTGGTCCAACCTTTATGTAAAAGGGATAGGCCACTTCGGGTTCAGGGGTTCAACTTTGGTTGGAAGTCCTAAACGCATTAGGAGTTGGAAGTCATACTCGTGCTAGGAGTTGGAAGTCCTAATCATGCTTGGAGTTGGTACTCGTGCTAGGAGTTAGAAATCTTAATCATGCTTAGAGTTGGAAGTCCTACTTGTGCTAGGAGATGAAAGTCCTAATCGTGCTTTGAGTTGGAAGTCCTACTCATGCTAGGATTTGGAAATCCTAATAGTGCTAGGAGTTGGAAGTCCTAATCGTGCTTGGAGTTGGAAGTCCTACTCGTGCTAGGAGTTGGAAGTCCTAATCGAGCTAGGAGTTGGAAGTCCTAATCGTGCTTAGAGTTGGAAGTCCTACTCGTGTTAGGAGTTGGAAGTCCTAATCGTGCTAGGAGTTGGAAGTCCTAATCATACTAGGAGTTGGAAGTCCTAATCGTGCTAAGAGTTGGAAGTCCTAATCGTGCTAGGAGTTGGATGTCCTAATTGTGTTTGGAGTTGGATGTCATAAGGTAAATCAGTTTGTTATAAATTAAGGGAGAATCTAAGGGTAGTAGGACACTCAAAGGAGGATGAGGGGGCAGCCGCTAGGGGAGGTCATCTAGGATTCTATTCAAGTTTTTTTTTTTAATAGGAGGGGGGGATATAGGATTCTTATGGAAGAGTTCACCCACTCTCCTATTGGCAGAAAAATCCTAGAACTAGGGGGAGTTCTTTTAAAAGGAAAAAGGATGGGGCAGACCTCTCTTTTTGGTTGGTTCGGCATCCCTTCTCTCCCACCTCTTCCATTTTCTTCCTTCTCCAATCAAGGACCTCCATAACTAGCAATTTTAGAAGGCACAAAGCAGTCACCATTGGATTGAATTTAAGGCTTAGAAGTGTAGGAGGAAGAGCTAGGGACTTTGGGGACAAATTGGTACAAGTAGGTGCTTCTTTTTACACCCTTAAGCATGTGATTTTGGTAGATGTAATTCAGCCATAGTTCAGCCTTACTCTAGGGGGTTTTTTTCTGTCATGAATCAACCTTTACTAGTTTTGAATTATTATGATTTTATATATATATGACTGAATTGTGTATACATGATTCTAATTTTTATCAAGTATATGAGGCCTAATTCATGCAAGCATGTTGCTAAATTTTTTGTCATTTATCTTAGCCCTATATTATGCATGACTGATTCTGATTATAGTCATGTATATTATCTTTAATTTGGGTATAAACACTGTTGAATTTAATCCCTGGTTTATAGCCTTAGTTTAGGCCATCCTTTTGTCAATTAAAATCCCTAATTTGAAGCCTTGGTTTTAAGCTCTACTTTGGGCAATTAAATCCTTGATTTGGAGTCTTAATTTAGGCCATACTTTTTCCTATTTAATCCCTGACTAGTGGCCCTAGGTTGGGCTATACTTTTGTCATTTAAATCCCTAATTTGAAGCCTTGGTTTAGGCTCTACTTTTGCTTATTTAGATCCCTGATTTGCAGCCTAGTTGAAGGCTATACTTTTGCATATTTAAATCCTTGAATTGAAACTTTATTTTAGGCACTACTTTGGCCAAATTAATACCAAATTCTCAGCCCTAGGTTAGGTTGTATTATTGCCTATCTAATACTTGATTCTCAACTTGATTTAAGTTGTAATCTTGGTGATAGAATCCCTGATCTTTGAGCCTTATTTCATGATGTATTAATGCTTATTGAGTCTCTAAATTTCAGCCTAAGAAGTCTCTCAGCCTTTGAAATTCAGCCAATGTTGTCGTTGAATTTCAGCCTTGATTGTGATATACCTTAGGTTGAATGTTGATGGTTGTTTTAGCCTGAACTTGTCATGTTAAGTGGCTGACTTGAGTTATTCATCTCAACTCCAAATCCTTTTCATTATAATATTGAATTGGTCAGTTCATCTCAGCATAAGCTTGAGTCCTTTTCATGTTTATTTGTTCACATACTTAAGTTCTAAATCTACCTATTATTTTTCCAATCATGAGAGTCAGTTGCATGTATGATAGGTTGTGTTTAATATTAAATCTTTGGATGCATTAAGTCATATGTTCATTTAGCATTGTATTAGTTTACAGCAATAGCCATGGCGGTAATCTTTTAGACCATTGTGGTCTCCACACCTTTGGGATGATGTATCCCTGCAAATGCACAAATCAGGTTTTTGAGCATCATGGAAGGCTTACCTACCTTCGGTCAGTGTGTCTATGAGCACAACTGGTACCTGCATCTCTAGAGCTATGGCTAATCGAAGTGGATCCCTAGGGATGTTAGGATTTTCCTACTAATGTGCAATACTCCTTGTGAATGGGAGTCAGTTTTTCATAGGACAATAAATTAGTTGTTTTCTAAATGGTGTAGATATTAGTTGAGTTGTTTAAGTTTACATTAGTTGCCAGTTTGGGAGTATGGTTTATCTGATAATCATTACCCGATATTACCTTTATGGAGTACTATTTTGTAGGAGGTTTTGCATTGTATTCATAGTTGATTTCTACTATTTTTGTACATTATCATAATCTTCTGCTGTTTTAGGGGTTTTTCATGCCACCTATTGAGTATTTGTAGAAATACTCATGCCTCTTTCGATGCAAGATTAGCACCAGTTTTAGAGTAAAAGATTTTCTTAGCAGGAGTTGCCCAGAGTAGTAGGGTAGATTCTCCTCAGCCACTAGGACTTTAGTTTCTATATTCATGCTAAATTGTAATAAGGCACAGTGTTGCCATCAAATTTCTAATCATGTTATTTTATTATGTTATAGTACTTGCACTTGGCTAAGCCAAGTTCTTAGTTAATGAATGTTTTGCTTTAGTAGGAAATTTACATACGTATTTTGATATTGGCTTGCCAAGTTAATGCCCTGAGTTAGCATTGCCACATGCTTATGTGAATAAAAACCTGGGGTGTTATAGACTAATTCTTACGAACTTAGTAAATTAGTACGTATTTCTTGAAAATAACTAAATATACATTCGTGATGAGTATGGGTGTTTTCTTCTAGAACTAGTTAAGCGAATGAAATCATATAAGTTAAGGAGTAATAGTCTAGTTGTAGTATCACTCACTCAATTTGATTTGTAATTACGAATGAAACAAATGATATTGAGGTCTCTTTAAACATTAAACAATATTACATTTATGCACATTCTTACCGAACTTCAGTTTTTAATTGATTAAAATGATATAAATAGACCAATAATAGTCGGATTGGTTCGTCATTTAGTGCATTTAAATCATTCTTATGAACGAAGTAAATGAGTACAAATTTCTTTAAAACAACAAAATATTTATTCATGACGAGCATAAAAGATTTGTTTTAAAACTAGTTATGTGATGAAATTATATAGGTTAAGGAAGAGCAATTAAATTGTAGTATCACTCTCTCCATTTGCTTCATAATTAAGAATGCCAAAAATTAATGAGAGGTCTCTTGAAACTATAAATGATATAACGATTTGTCAATCTTAATGAACTTCAGCTTTAATTGATTAAAAGGATAAAACTAAATTAAAAGTGGCCTAATAGGTTTGTTGTTTAGTGTATTTTATTCATTATTATGAAATTAGTAAATCAGTATTTAATTCTTTAAATTAACTAAATATATATCTGTGACGAGGATCGGTGTTTTGTTCTAAAACTAGTTTAGTGAATGAAATCACATATGTTAAGGAATTACCTTTAAATTGTATTATCACTTACTCTATTTGACTTATTATTATAAATATAATAAGTGATAAGCAGGATTCTTTAAACTTTAAATGATATTACGATTTATTAACATTTTTACGAACTTCGATATTAATCATTTAAAACATATAAGTAGACAAAAAGTGGTCCGATTCATTCGTCACTTAGTGTATTTGATTAATTCATACGAACTTAGTAAATGAGTACATATTTCTTTAAAATAACTATATATACATTCCTAAGGAGCATGGATGCTTTGTTTTAAAAATAGATAAGCAAATAAAATCACATAATTTAAGGGAAAATAGTAAGATTGTAATTACAAACATAAAAAATGATATGGAGGTCTCTTTAAACTTTATATGATATAATGATTTATGTACATTCTTTATGAACTTCAGTTTTAATTGATTACAGGATATTACTAGACAAATAGTGGTCCTATTGGTTCATTGTTTAATGCATTTGTTTTATTCTTACAAACTTAGTAAATGAGTGAGTATTTTTTTTAAAACAACTAAATATATATTCATGACGAACATAGGTGATTTCTTCTAAAACTAGTTAAGCGAATGAAATAACATAAGTTAAGGAATAACAGTCAAGTTATTGTATCACTTACTGCATTTGATATGGAGATCTTTTTAAACTTTAAATAATATAATAATTTATTCACATTCTTAACAAACTTCAAAAATGATTTAACTTAACCAATAGTGGTTCGATTGTTTCATTGTTTAGTACATGTGATTTATTCCTATGAGCTGAGTAATCACATACGCCAAGGAAGAATGGTCAAATTTTGGTATCACTTTTAGTTGTAGATAGTTGTCGACAACAGCGTGGTAGCTGGCGTAGGTGACGGGAGCGGCGTAGGGAGACCGAAAAAGGGAAGAGTGGATGGCATGGCCATCGGACGGAAAGGGGAGAAGACAAGACAATAATTAATAATTCACTTCATTCATAATCAAATCAGGACATAGCCCTTACACTTAAATAGACTTGCTAAGTAGGCTCACTAACAAGTACCTAAGGCCCATTAGCATAATTAAAAGAAAACACTAATTACCTAAATGCCCCTTATTACATAATTACCTAATAATAGGCCCTTAGGACGTTCACAACACTTTCTTAATTTCATTCGTATTTATGAACGTAACAAATAATTGGTAAGATTCTTTAGATTTTAAATAATATAATAATTTATACACATTCTTAATGAACTCCCGTTTTAATCGATTAAAAGAACATAACTAGACTAATAATGGTTTGATTGGTTTGTTATTTAGTACACGTGATTTATTCTTATGAGCAGAGTAATCACATACGTTAAGGAAGAATTGTTAAATTGTGTTATCACTTTCTCAATTTCATTCGTATTTATGAATGTAACAAATGATTAGGAGGACTCTTTAGACTTTAAAACATATAACAATTTATACATATTCTTAACGAACTTTGATTTTAATTTATTAAAAGGGTAAACAAGAATAAAAGTGTTCTGATTTATTCATCGTTTAGTATGTTTGAGTGATTATTACGAATTTAGTAAATGAGCATGTAATTATTTAAAATAATTAAATACAAATTCGTTATGAAGTTTTTTATTTAAAAATTAGTTAGGCGAATTAAATCACTTAAGTATAAGAATAATGGTTAAATTTCGGCATCACTTTCTTTATTTAGTTCGTAATTACGAACGAAAAAATGATTGGAAGGTCTCTTTAAACTATAAAATACATAGCAATTTGTGTACATTCTTAATGAACTTCAGTTTTAATCAATTAAAAGGATATAACTATAAAAATAGTTGTTAAATTTGTTTATCGTTTAGTATATTTATTTCATTCTTATCAACTTAGTAAATGAGTATGGATTTCATTAAAACAACTAAATATACATTCGTGACGAGCATGAGTACTTTATTCTAAAACTAGTTATGTGAATGAAATCACATGAGTTAAGGAAGAACGGTCAAATTATGGTATCACAATCCATTAGATTCGTTATTACAAACGTAACAAATATTAGGGGGGTCTTTTTAAACTTATGAAGGATATAATGATTTATTAAGATTCTAAACGAAATTTGGTTTAATCAATTAAAAGGATATAACTACACTAATAGTGGTCTCATTGGTTCATTGTTTAGTGTATTTAATTTATTCTTATAAACATAGTAATTAAGTACGATTTCTTTAAATCAACTAAATACACATTTATTGTGAGCAGAGTGTTTTGTTTTAAAACTAGTTAAGTGAATGAAATCACATAAGGTAAGGAAGAATGATCAAATTGTAGTATCACTTACTCTATTTGATTTGTTATTATGAATGCTAAAAATAGTAAGGAGGTGGTATCTTTAAACTTGAAACGATATAACAATTTTTTGACAAACTTAACGAACTTCAGTTTTAATTGATTAAAAGTGTATAATTAGACTAATAGTGGTCCGATTGGTTCATCGTATAGTGTATTTGATTCATTCTTATGAACTTAGTAAACAATTGTCTATTTCTTTAAAATAATTGAATACACATTTGTGACGAGCATTGGTGCTTTGTTCTAAAACTAGTTAAGCGAATGAAATCACATATGTTAAGGAAGAACAATCAAAATGTGGTATCACTTACTCCATTTAATTTATTATTATGAGTATAATGAATGATAAACATGACTCTTTAAACTTTAAACAATATTATGATTTATTAATATTTTCACAAACATTGGTTTTATTCAATTAAAATCATATAAGTAGATAAAAAGTGGTATATTTGGTTTGTCATTTTGTGTTTTTGATTCATTCCTACGAACTTAGTAAATGAGTACATATTTTTTTAAATAATTAAATATACATTCGTGAGGAGCATGGGTGCTTTGTTTTAAAACTAGTTGAGCAAATAAAAATTACATAATTTTTTAACATTCTTAACGAACTTTAATTTTAATTGATAATAAGGATATTATAACTGGACCAATAGTTGTCTGATTGCTTCGCTGTTTAGTACATCTGAAACAACTAAATATACATTTGTCACGAGCATGGGTGCTTTATTCTAAAACTATTTAAGCAAATGAAATCACATAAGTAGAGGAATAATAGTCACATTTTGGTATCACTACCTTTATTTGATTCGTAATTATGAATGTAACAAATTATATTGAGGTCTGTTTAAACTTTAAACAATATAACGATTTATGTACATTCTTAATGAACTTCTGTCTAATCGATTAAAAGTACATAACTAGACCAATAGTAGTCCAAATTGTTCATCATTTAGTGCATTTGTTCCATTCTTATGAAGTAAGTGAATGAGTACATATTTATTTAAAACAACTAAATTTACATTCGTTACGAAAATGAGTGCTTTGATTTAAAACTAGTTAAGCGATTAAAATCATAAAAGTTAAGGAAATACAGTTAAGTTGTGGTATCACTTACTCCATTTAATTTGTAATTATGAATGTAGGAAACTTTAAACTTTAAATGATATAATGATTTATTCACATTCATAATGAACTTCAGTTTTAATCAATTAAAAGAATATAACTAGACAAATAGTGGTCCGATTTATTCATCATTTTGTGCATTTGATACATTTTTACAAACCTAGTAAATAAGTACATATTTCTTTAAAATAACTAAATATACATTCATGATGAGCATGGGTGCTTTGTTCTAATACATGTTAAACGAATGAAATTACATAAGTTATGGAATAAGAGTTAAGTTGTGGTAACACTAACTCGATTTGATTCGTAATTGCAAATGTAACAAATTATATGGAGGTCTCTTTAAACTTTAAACGGTTTTAATAGTTTAAAAGGATATAACTAGACCAATAGTGGTCCGATTTTTTCGTCATTAGTACATTTGATTCATTCATATAAACTAAGTAAATGAGTACATATTTATTTAAAATAACTAAATTTACATTTGTAACTAGTATGGGTGCTTTGTTCTAAAACAAGTTAAACGAATGAAATTACATAAGTTACAGAAGAACAATTAAATTATGGTATCACTTCCTTCATTTGATTTGTTATTATGAATGTAACAAATAATAAGGATGACTGCTTAAACTTTAAATGATATTATAATTTATTAACATTTTTACAAACTTTAGTTTTAATCGATTAAAAGCATATAAGTAGGCAAAAAGTAGTCTGATTAGTTCTTCATTTAGTACATTCGTAAATACTCAATTTGATTCGTAATTATGAACTTTACAAATAATATGAAGGTCTCTTTAAATGATATAACGATTTATTAATATTCTTAACGAACTTATGTTTTAATCGATTAAAATGATATAACTAGACCAATAGTGGTCCGATTGGTTCATCGTTTAATACACTTGATTCATTCTTACAAATTTAGTAAATTAGAGCATATTTTTTTAAAACAACTAAATATTCTTTCGTGACAAGCATGGGTGCTTTGTTTTATAGCAAGTTAAGCAAATAAAATCAAATAAGTAGAGGAATAACGGTTAAGTTGTGGTATCTATAACTCCATTTGATTCGTAATTACAAATGCAACAAATAATATGGAGGTTTATTTAAACTTTTAACGATATAATAATTTATGCACATTCTTAATGAAATTGGTTTTAATCGAATAAAAGGGTATATAACTAGACCTATAGTAGTCCGATTGGTTCATCATTTAGTGCATTTGTTCCATTCTTATGAACTAAGTAAATGAGTCACACATGCTTGTCACGAATGTATATTTAGTTCTTTTAATAAAATACATACTCTGTTACTAAGTTTGTAACAATGATTAATTGAACTAAATGGCAAACCAATCGGACAACTTTTTTTTAGTTATATATTTTTAATTGATTAAAACCAAAGTTCCTAAGAATGAATTAAATTTAAAAAATGACAAAACAATCGGACCACTTTTGTTCTAATTATATCCTTTTAGTTGATTAAAACCTAAGTTCATTATGAATGTTAATAAATTGTTATATCATTTAAAGATTAAAGAGACTTCTGTATTATTTGTTACGTTCATAATTAAAAATTAAATAGAGTAAGTGATACCAAAATTTGACCGTTCTTCCTTAACTTATGTGATTTCATTCGCTTAACTAATTTTAGAAAAAAAATGCTCGACATAAATATATATTTAGTTGTTTTAAAGAAATACATACTCATTTATTAAGTTTATAATAATAAATTAAAAGCTACTAAACAACGGAATAATTGGACGACTTTTGGTTTAGTTATATCTTTTTAATCGATTAAAACTGAAGTTCAAAAAAATTAATCCAATGTACAAAATAACGAACAAATCGAACCACTTTTGTTCTAGTTATATCCTTTTAGTCAATTAAAATCGAAGTTAGTTAAGAATATGAATAAATTGTTATATCGTTTAAAGTTTGAAGAGATCTCCAAATTATTTGTTACGGTCGTAATAATGAAATAAATATAGAAAGTGATACAACAATTTAATTGATCTTCCTTAACTTATGTGATGTCATTTGCTTAACTAGTTTTAAAACAATGCACCCTACTCCTTACGAATGTATAATTAGCTATTTTAAAGAAATATCCACTCATTTACTAAGATCGTAAGAATGAATCAAATACACTAAATGACAAACCAATTGGACCTCTTTTGGTCTTGTTATGTCATTTTAATCGACTAAAACCGAAGTTCATTAAGAATTTAAATAAATTATTATACCATTTAAAGTTTAAAAAGACCTACTAATCATTTGTTACATTCATAATTATGCATCAAATGTAAAAAGGGATACCATAATTTGACAATTTTTCCTTAACTTATGCAATTTTATTTGCCTAACTAGTTTTAAAACAAAGCACACATGCTTGTCACATAAGTATATTTGTTCTTTAAAAAAAATACATAGTCAATTACTAAGTTCGTAATAATGAATCAATTGTACTAAACAACGAACTAATCGGACCGCTTTTTCTCTAGTTATATCAATTTAATCGATTAAAACTAAAGTTCAAAAAAATTATTCAAATGTACAAAATGATGAACAAATTGAACCACTTTTGTTATAGTTATATTATTTTAGTCAATTAAAACCGAAGTTCGTTAAGATTGTGAATAAATCACTATATCGTTTAAAGTTGAAAGAGACCTTCAAATCATTTATTACATTCGCATTCATAAATTAAATAGAGAAAGTGATACCGCAATTTTACTGTTCTTTCTTAACTTATGTGATTTCATTTGCTTAACTAATTTTAAAATAAAGAACCCATACTCTTCACAAATGTATTATATTTAGTTGTTTTAAAGATATATATACTCATTTACTAAGTTTTTAAGAATGAATCAAATACACTAAATGACGAACCAATTAGACATCTTTTGGTCTAGTTATATCCTTTTAATTAATTATAACCGAAGTTCGTTAAAAATGTTAATAAATTATTATATCGTTTAAAGTTTATAGAGACTTTCCTATCATTTATGTTCATAATAACGTATCAAATGGAGTAAGTGAGACTACCATTTGATAGTTATTCATTTACTTATGTGATTTCATTCGCTTAACTAGTTTTAGAACAATGTACCCATGCTCATCACGAATGCATATTTACTTGTTTTAAAGTAATATGTACTCATTCACTATGTTCGTAAAAATAAATCAAATGTACTAAACGATAACCAAATAGACCACTTTAGTCTAGTTATAGCCTATTAATCGTTAAAATAAAAGTTCGTTAAGAATGTTAATAAATCATTATATTATTTAAAGTTTAAAGAAACCTCCCAATTATTTGCTATGTTTATAATTATGAATCATATGGATAAAGTGCTGCCAAAATTTAACCATTTTCCCTTAACTTATGTGATTTCATTTGCTTAATTAATTTTAAAACGAAGCACCCATTCTCCTCGCGAATGTTCATTTAATATTCTTAAAGAAATACATACTCATTTACTAGGTTCATAAGAATAAATCAAATGAACTAAACTGCAAACCAATCAGACCACTTTTTGTTTACTTATATCCTTTTAATCAATTAAAACTAAAGTTTGTTAAGAATGTAAATAAATTATTATATCATTTAAAGTTTAAAGAGATCTCCCTATCATTTGTTACATTTGTAATAATGAATCAAATGGAGTAAGTGATACCACAACTTTTTGGTCTAGTTAAATCATTTTTACGTTCATAATTATGAACTAAATGGAGTAAGTGATACTACAATTTTACCGTTCTTTCTTAACTTATGTGATTTCATTCATTTAAATAGTTTTAGAAAAAAAACATTCATGCTCATCACAAATGTATATATAGTTATTTTAATAAAATACATACTCATTTACTAAGTTCATAATAATAAATCAAATGCACTAAATGACAAACCAATTAGACAACTTTTAGTCTATTTATATTCTTTTAATGGATTAAAACCGAAGTTTGTAAGAATTAATCAAATGCACAAAACGACGAACAAATCAGACCACTTTTGTTCCAGTTATATCCTTTTAATTGATTAAAACCGAAGTTCGCTAAGAATGTAAATAAATCGTTATATCATTTAAAGTTTTAAGAGACCTCCCAATCATTTGTTCTGTTCGTAATTATGAATTAAATAGAGAAAGTGATACCACAATTTAACCATTTTTCCTTAACTTATTTGATTTCATTTGTATAACTAGTTATAAAACAAAGCACCCATGCTGCTTACTAATGTATATTTAATTGTTTTAAGAAATACACACTCATTTACTAAGTTCATAATAATGAATCAGATACACTAACGACAAACCAATTAGACTTCATTTGGTCTAGTTGTATCCTCAAAATGAATCAAATGCACTAAATGATGAACAACTCGGACCACTTTTGTTCTAGTTATATCATTTTAGGTGATTAAACCGAAGTTCATTAAGAATGTAAATAAATTATTATATCGTTTAAAGTTTAATGAGACCTCCTAATCATTTGTTACGTTTGTAATTATGCATCATATGGAGAAAGTAATACCACAATTTGACTATTCTTTCTTAACTTATGTGATTTCATTCGCTTAACTTGTTTTAAAATAAAGCACGCATGCTCATCACAAATGTATATTTAGTTTTTTTAGAAAAATACATACAGTTAATATGTTCGTAAAAATGAATCAATTGAACAAAATGACGAACTAATCAGACCACTTTTATTCTAGTTATATCATTTTAATCGATTAAAACTAAAGTTTATATGAATTATTTAAATGCAACAAACAAATTGACCACTTTTTTCTCTAGTTTTATCCTTTTTGTCGATCAAAATTGATGTTCGTTAAGATTATGAATAAATTGTTATATTGTTTGAAGATTAAAGAGACTTCCATATTATTTGTTACATTTGTAACTTTAAATTAAATAGAGTAAGTGATACCACAATTTGATCATCCTTGACTTGTGTGATTTCATTCGCTTAACTAATTTTAGAAAAAGCACCCATGCTTATCATAAATATATATTTAGTTGTTTTAAAGAAATACGTACTTATTTATTAGGTTCGTAATAATGAATTAAATGTACTAAATGTTAAAACAATCAAACCACTTTTGGTCTAGTTATATCCTTTTAATCAATTAAAATTGAAGTTCAAAAAAATTAATCAAATGTATAAAGTGGCAGACAAATCGAAGCATTTTTGTTCTAGTTATATCCTTTTAGTTGGTAAAACTGAAATTTTTTAAGATTGTGAAAAAATTGTTATATCATTTAAAAAGTTTAAAAAGATTTTTCAATCATTTATTACGTTCGTATTTATGAATCAAATGGAAAAAGTGATACCACAATTTGACTATTCTTCCTTAACTTATATGATTTTATTTTCTTAACTGGTTTAAAGTTTTAAGAGACCTCCTAATTATTTGTTATGTTCATAATTATGAATCAAATGGAGAAAGTGATATCAAAATTTGATCGTTCTTCCTAAACTTATGTGATTTCATTTGCTTAACGGGTTTTAAAACAAAGCACCCATGTTTGTCACAAATGTATATTTAGTTTTTTTAAAGAAATACGTACTCATTTACTAGGTTTGTAACAACAAACTAATCAGACTACTTTTGGTTTACTTATATCATTTTAATCGATTAAAACCGAAGTTCATTAAAAATGTAAATAAATTATTATATCATTTAATATTTAAAGAGACCTCCCTATCATTTGTTACATTTGTAATAACAATTTAAATGGAGTAAGTGATACAAAAACTTAGACCGTTCTTCCTATAACATCCCAAATTCTAGGTAAAGTTTTTTTTATCTTCTTGTGTTGGTGTTTGTTTAATTTGCTTGAATTGATTTGAAATCGTATGTTTGGCTTATTGTGTCAACCAATTAGGTTTAGTGGTCCAATCTTTGTGTGAACGTGGTGGGCTACTTGGGAATTAGGGGTCCGACCTGGTTTGGGGGAACAAAATCTTCTATAGGGGTGGTTTAGCCCTCTAGGAATAGAGTTTGAGAAAGGGAGAGAGCCCTAGAGCTTGAGGACTAGTCTATGAAGTGGATTTTGGGCAACCCTTAAAATGTAGGGGGCGCCCCCTACAATTTAGAAGTTGCTTGGGCTAGGTTTCTAGGGGCGATTCCTATTAGATATGGAGGGCTTACATAGGACTCTAAGGGGATAAGTTTCAGCCCTTTAGTCCAGCTCTCTTATTGGCTTAAACCCCTATGAAATTGGAGAAGGATTATACAACGATTAGGGGGGGGATCAGTTTTCTTTTGGATTGTTTGGCCTCCTCTTTCTCCCCTCTCTTCACTTGTTCTCTTTCTCCCATTGAGGTGCACCACGACCAGCAGTTGTGTAGGGAGAAAGCTAACATTTTTTAGACTCAATTGAGAAGCGAGAAGCATAGGAGCAAGGGCATAAAGCTTTGGGGCAAGCTGGTAGTGGTAGGTGCATTTTTTACACCCATAGTCATCATGGTTTGATGATAGTTTTCAGCCCTAGGTTGACCCCTAATGTGATGGTTTTGAATTCATCTATTTGCCCTAATTCATGCATGATTTATTCTTATTTTTAATCATCTCTATTTGCCCTAATTTGTGCATGAATGAATCTGAGTTTAATCATCTCTATTTGCCCTAATTTGTGCATGAATGAATCTGAGTTTAATCATATGGGTGAATCTGATTTTAGTCATATCTATTTGCCCTGAATTGTGCATGAACTTTGCAGAGTTTAATTATCTCTTTTAGCCCTAATTCGTGCATGAACCTTGCTGAGTTTAATTATAGGTTTTAGCCCTAAATCGTGCATGAATTTTGCTGAGTTTAATTCTCTTTTAGCCCAGATTCTTGCATGAACATTGTTGAGTTTAATCATAGGTTTTAGCCCTGAATCGTGCATGAACTTTGCTGAGTTTAATTATCTCTTTTAGCCCTGATTCGTGCATCTTGCTGAGTTTAATCATAGGTGTTAGCACTGATTCGTGCATGAACCTTGCTGAGTTTAATCATAGGTTTTAGCCTTGATTCGTGCATGAACTTGGCTGATTTTTAATTATAGGTTTTTACCCTAATTTGTGCCCATACCTTGCTGAATTTGACCATAAGTATTAGCCCTAATTTGTGCCCATACTTTGCTAATTTTGATCAAAAGTTGTAGCCCTAATTGATGCCCATGCCTTTCTGATTTTGATTACACATGTTAGCCTAATTTGACATCTTTTAAGTCAGATTTGAATCCATAATCTTCAGCCCTAGTTTGTTTGATTATTTTATTGATGTCATCACATTATTAGCTCTGATTAGTGCCTATAATCTTGCTGATTTGATCTCCAATTTTCAACCCTGGTTCATGTGATTTTATTATTGATTTCATCATATTATTTAGCTCTGATTAGTGCCTCTCTTTGCTGGAATTTGATTTCAGGTTTTAGCCTTAATTAGTATCATTACTTTACTGAATTATATTATCCTATTTCAGCTTTCAATTTTATTTATGTCTTATTGAATTAAATCATTTTATCTTAGCCACAACTTGTAATACCCCGGGTTTTTATTCACATAAGCATTTGGCAATGACAACTCAGGGTGTTAACTTGCCAAGCCAATATCACAACACACAAAATAAATTACCTACTAATGCAAAATCTTCATTAACTAGGATCTTAACTCAACTAAGTGCAAGTACTATAACATAATAAAATAATATGATTAGAAATCTGATGGCAACACAATACCTTATTACAATTTAGCATGAAATAAAGAAACTAAAGTTCTACTATTTGTGGAGAATCTACCCTGCTAACTCTAGGCAACTCCATTTAAGAAAACTCCTACTCTGAAACTGGTGTTGATCTCGCATCAAAAGATGCATGAGTATTTTTTACAAATACACAGTAGGTGGCATGAAAACCACCCTAAAACATAAAATTATGATAATGTATAAAATAGTAAAAATCATATGTTAATACAATGCAAAACATCCTGCAAAACAGTACCACATAAAGGTAATATATAGAGTAATGATTATAAAATAAACCACACTCCTAAATTGACAACTAATGCAAACTTAAACAACTAATTTAATGTCATATGAAAAACTGACTCCCCTTCACAAGGAGTACTGTACATAAGCAGGGAAATCCTAACATCCATAGGGATCCACTTAGATTAGCCATAGGTCTAGAGATGCAAGTACAAGCTATGCTCATGAACACACTGGCAGGAGGTAGATGAGCCTTCCATGATGCTTAAAAACCTAGTTTGCACATTTGTAGGGATCCATTGTCCAAAAAAAATTAAGACCAAGAAGGTCTGGAAGATTACCGCCACGGCTATTGTTGTAAACAAACATAATGCTGAATCAACATATAACTTAATGCATTCAAAGATTTAATTCTAATCACAACCTATCATGCATGCAACTGACTCTCATGATTGGCAAGCTAATAGGCAGATTTAGAGCATAAGTATGTGAACAAATCAACATGACAAGGACTCGGACTTATTCTGAGATGAACTAACCAATTCAACATTATAATGAAAAGGATTTGAGGTTGAGATGAACAACTTAAGTTAGCCACCTAACATGACAAGTTTAGGCTGAAACAATCATTAATATTCAACCTAAGGTATATCAGAATCAAGGCTAAAATTCAAGGACGACATAGGTTGATTTCGAAGGATCTTAGGCTAAAATTCAGAGACTTCTTAGGCTAAAATTTAGAGACTCAATAAGCATGAATACATCATGAATTAAGGCTCAAACATTAAGGATTTCAATAAGCAAGATTATAAACTAAATCCAAGCTGAGAATGAAGTATTAGATAGACAATAATACAACCTAAACTAGGGCTGGAATTTAGGTATTCTCTCAGCAATCATATAATATAAATCAAGGCTGAAAATTTGGTCTTACTTTGGCCAAAGTAGAGCTTAAAACAAGGATTCAAATCAGGGATCTGGACAAGCAAAAGTAGAGCCTAAACTTAGGCTTCAAATTAAGGATCTAGACAAGCAAAAGTAGAGCCTAAATCTAGGCTTCAAATTAGGGATTTAAATGACCAAGGTATAGCCTAAACTTAGGCTACAAACTAGGGAATAAATTTGCCAAAGTACGGCTTAAACTAAGGCCACAAACCAGGATTAAATTGGCCAAAGTATGGCCTAAACTAAGGCCACAAACTAGGGAATAAATTGGCCAAAGTATAGCCTAAACTAAGGCCACAAACCAGGGAATAAATTAGCTAAAGTTTGGCCTAAACTATGGCCACGAACTAGGGATAAAATTCAAAAGAGTTTATGCCCAAATTATGAATAATGAACATGACTAGAATCAGAATCATTCATGCCTAACATAGGGCTAAGATAGATGACAAAAATTAGCAACATGCTTCTATGGATTAAGGCTAATCTACTTGACAAAAATCATAATCATGCATGCACAATTAAGCCATATTAACAAAATATAAAATCATAACCATTCAAAACAAGTAAAGATTGATTCATGACATGAAAACCCCCCTAGAACAAGGCTGAACTATGGCTGAATTACATCTATCAAAATCTCATGCTTACAGGTGTAAAAAGAAGCACCTACTTGTACCAACTTATCCTTAAAGCTCCTAGTCCTTTATCCTATGCTTCTAGGCCTTTGATTCAATCCAAACGGAGGCTGATTTGTGCCTTCTAAACTTGCTAGTTATGGAGGTCCTTGCTGGGACAAGGAAGAAGAGGAAGAAGAAAGGAGGAGTGTAGTTCGAACTAATGCCCAAAAAAGGGTGGTTCGTCCCCTCCTTTCCCTTTTTATAGAGTTCCCTCCTAGTTCTAGGATTTTAGAGCTAATAAGAGGACTGACCTAATGTGGGTGGACTCCTCCATAGGAGTCCTATATTGCCCCCCTTCCTATTAAGATAAGAATATGCAATAGAGTCCTAATGACCTCCCCTTTTCTTATAGAGTTCGCCCCGTAGAAGGTAGGGGCCGCCCCCTACACTCTAGGGGCTGCTCCCTCACACTCCTCTTGGGTCTCCTACAAGTCTTAGACTCTTCCTAATTTATAATAAACTGAATCCCTTATGACTCCCAACTCCAAATACGATTAGGACTTCCAACTCTAAGCACAAGTAGGACTTCCAACTCCAAGCACAAGTAGGACTTCCAACTCTAAGCACGAGTAGGAATTTCAACTCCTAGTACACTTAGGACTTCCAACTCCTAGCACGATTAGGACTTCCAACTCTGAGCACAAGTAAGATTTTAATTTCTAGTACATTTAGGACTTTCAACCAAAGTTGGACCCCTAAACCCTAAGTGGCCTAGCCCCTTCCACACAAGGGTTGGACCAAAAACCTAACCGGTTAACACACAAAACAATCATAGGATTTGAAAGCAAACGCAGGTAGCACCCAACACACACAAGCAAAGCAAAGAAATTTTTTCACCTAAAATTAGGGGTGTTACATCCTTCCACCCTTGTTAGGCATTTCATCCTCAAAATGGAAAGAACTAATCAAGAAAAAGCTCTGGGTGTGCTTGCCTCATCTCCGATTCAGCTTCCCATGTTGTTTCTTCAGACAATTGCCTTTGCCACAAAACCTTCACTAGAGGAATGGTTTTGTTTCTCAGCACCTGTTCTTTTATGTCTAGTATCCTTATGGGCTTTTCCTTAAAAGTTAGATCAGCCTCTAACTACATGGGAGGGATCAGGAACATACTTCCTCAGCATGGAAACATGAAACACATTATGCACATCTGCAAGCTGAGGAGGTAATGCCAAACGATATGCAGCAAGTCCAATCCTCTCAAGTATTTCAAAAGGACCAATATAACGAGGGCTTAGTTTACTTTTCTTACCAAACTTCATAACCCCTTTAGTTGGAGAAACCTTCAGAAACACATGATCCCTCTCCAAGAACTCTAGCTCCAGCTGTCTTCTATTTGCGTAGCTTTTCTATCGACTCTGAGCAGTGAGAAGTTTTTGTTTAATGTGCTTTACCTTCTCTGCACATTGCTGCACCAAATCAGATTTTAGAACCCTATGTTCACCAACGTCCTTTTAGCAGGTTGGTGATTTGCAAGGTCGGCCATAGAGTGCTTCATATAGTGACATGCCTATGCTAGCATGGAAACTGTTATTATAGGCAAACCCAATCAGAGGTAAGTGTTCATCCTAATTCCCTTTCCATTCCAAGACACAAGCTCTGAGCATGTCTTCCAAGGTCTGAATAGTCCACTCTGATTGACTATCACTCTGAGGAAGAAAAGTTGTGCTGAAATTCAGCTTTGTCCCCACAGCCTCTTACATTGTCTTCCAATAGCGAGAAGTGAAGCGGTTGTCTCTGTCTGATACAATGGATAGTGGTGTACCATGAAGTCTCACCACTTCCTTGATGTACAACTGTGCCAAACTCTTAGGGTTTTGCTTCCAGCTCATAGGTAGGAAGTGTGCCGCCTTAGTTAACCTATCAACAGTGACCCACACTGCATTATGCCGCCCCTGAGTCCTAGGCAAGCCTACAACAAAATCCATAGTTATGTGCTCCCATTTCCACTGTGGAATCTCCTATGGTTGCAGCAACCCTGCATGCCTTTGATGTTCTACTTTGACATGCTAATAAGTCAGACACTTGGCTACAAACTCACCAATGTCTTTCTTCATTCCATTCCACCAAAAGTTATGCCTAAGATCATGATACAACTTGGTACCTCTTGGGTAGATTGTATACTTGGAATGGTGTGCCTCATGCAATAACTCCCGCTTCAGCTCATGCACTGTAGGAACCACTAGCCTGCCCTGGAACTGAATCCCTTCATCTGCACCTCTGGTGAAGTTGGGTCATCTCTTTGTGCTTCTATCACCCGTTGGACTATAGCATACTAAATGGTGAGGTTGGCAAGGTAGGACTTTTTCTGATGTGAAGTCAAATCAATGTGGCATTCAGCCATCTCTTGTAAGAGTTTTTGTTCCTTCACCATCATGTGAGCCACAAGTACCTCTGTTTTCCTACTCAAATCATCAGCCACAACATTTGCTTTGCCAGGATGATATTGGATGGAGAAATCATAGTCCTTGATGAAGTCTAGCCACCTCATCTAGCGCATGTTAAGATCTTAGCTAAGAGAAAATATATTTCAAACTCTTATGATTTGTAAAAAGTTCAAATTTCTCACTATATAAGTAGTGCCTCCATATCTTCAAGGAAAAGACCATTGCTGCAAGCTCTAAGTCATGTGTTGGGTAGTTCTGTTCATAAATCTTGAGCTCTCTGGAAGCACATGCAATCTGTCCATGCTGCATGAGAACACAGCCTAATCCCTTCTTAGAAGCATCACTGTATATAACAAACCCACCTATGCCTGAAGGCAAGGTCAACACAGGTGCAGTTGTCTGGCTCTTCTTTAGCTTCTAGAAGCTCCTCTCACAAGCATCATTCCAAGCAAACTTCACTCCCTTCCTAGTCAAGGTGGTCATAGACAAGGCTATGCTAGAAAATCCCTCAATGAATCTTCTGTAATATCCTGCAATACCAAGAAAGCTACGAATCTCTGTGACTATCTTGGCGGTTTCCCACTTGAGCATTGCCTCCACCTTTGCTGGATCTATTGATATAGCCTCCTTTGAGATTACATGTCCCAGAAAGTTAACACTCTCCAACCAAAATTCACATTTGCTGAATTTGACATATAACTAATTTGTCTTGAGGACGTTTAAGACCTCGTTCAAGTGTTGTCTATGCTCCTCTAAATTGTGGCTGAATAGACTAAAATGTCATCCACAAATAATGATAAACTTATCCAAAATGGCATTGAAAATTCTGTTCATTATATCCATAAAGGTAGTAGGGGAATTGGTTAGACCAAAAGGCATGTCTAAAAACTTATAATGCCCATACCTGGTCCTGAATGTTGTCTTAAATGTATCTTCCTCCTGGATTCACAACTGATGATAACCAGACCTTAAGTCAATTCCGGAGAAGACCTTGGCTGATTGCAAATGATCAAATGTCATTAATTCTAAGAAGTGGATACTTGTTCTTTATAGTAACATGGTTAAGCATCTTGTAGTCAATGCACAACCTCAAGGATCTATCCTTCTTTTTCACAAAGAGGACAGGTACTCCCCAAGGTGAAACACTGGGTCTGATAAACCCCCTGTCCAACATATCCTGCAACTGCTCCTTCAGTTCCTTCAACTCAGCTAGTGCTATCCTGCCTTAGAAATAGGGGAAGTGTCAGGCAGTACACTGAGTCAATGACAAACTCAGCTTCCCTTCTTGGAGGCAAACTAGGTAATTCTTCAGGGAAAACCTCACGGAAGTTGCATACCACATCTACTTCCTTGATGGTTTTAGTGCTTGTATCTTCAAAGATTACATTGGCTAAGAATGCTTCAAAACCCTTAGATAGAAGTTTATATTCCTTAAAAGCTGAAATGAAACAACATCTACCCTTCTCTAAAACACTTTGGAATGTAATATTTGTCTCCCCAAGACACCATCTTTTTATGATAGTCAACTGTGGCCCGGTATTTAGACAACCAGTCCATGCCTAAAATAACATCAAAGTCATACATCTCAAGCAACACCAGATTAGCTAAGAAGATCCCCATCCCTAATTACAATAGGGACCCTCTAAAAACTGTTTGGCTAATGCAGAATCTCCTAGGGGTGTTGTCACACTCAAGTCATACATAAGATCAAAGAAGGACTTTTCAAAACTCAAAGCAAACACACTAGCAATGAATAAACGAGAAGAACCTGAGCCAAATAAGATTCTAGCAAATCTATCAAAAACAAGCAGAGTACCTTCCACTACCAACATTGGAGGTTTTGGCATCTTTTGATGATATAGCAAAACACTCTTGCTTGGGCCTTCTTTTTTTGCTCTAGCTTTTCTGTGTCACCTTTGTTAGGGCAATCTCTAGCAATGTGCCCCTTCTCAGAGCATGCATAACACCTCATATCTTCTCTTGCTAGGATGAGCCTGCTTATCACAATAATTGCATCTTCCACTATTCTTCTGAAATGGTTAGGCCGGCCTGGTCTGTTGGTTCTGCTAATGTGGCTTCTATTGATTACGCTAATTTTGAGGCTTCTGCTGATTCTATGGGTTCTACTGATTCTGAGGCTTCTGTTATTTGCTAGGACGATTGTTATCTTCCCCTACAACCCTCTTGTTGTCTCCTTGCTTTGGATTATTCCCTGATCCCTTACTCATTCCCTTCTTCCTGTCCTTCACCCTTTGATAGTCTTCCTCCATCATGGATGCTAGCTCCATAATAGGTTTGGCCATAGTAGTGGGCTGAGATGGAAGCACCTTTGACCTCAGCCCATCCTTGAGACCCCACATAAATTTTTTTGCCCTCTTTTTCTCAGTAGGGAAGGAATGAGTGGCAAATCTCAGCAGATGCACAAACTTGGTCTCGTACTACTAAATAGTCAAGGAACTCCTTCTCCTTCTGCCTTTGGACATTAGGAGGGAAGTACTTAAAGAAAAATACTTCCTTAAACTCCTCCCAAGAGATCTCCTATCTGCCATGAAATTCATTCATCTCAGGAAACTCCCACCAGAAAATAGCTTCACCCACCAATGCAATTATAGAAAATGTCACCCTCTCATCATCAAGCACTTTCAGTCCCTTAAGTATCCTCTCCACCTCTGTGATCCACCTTTCAGCTTGTTCCAGGTCAGCCTCCCGTGTGAAGGTAGTGCAACCCATCTAAATAACTCCAAAGTGGGTGGCTTAGGATTATGATTGTCTACCCTCTATCCAGACCCCTCCTGGGATCTCATAGCTTGGGTGAGTTTCTAAAAAAGGTCCTCACATTGGGCTGTTCTCCTGTAGAAGAGGCACCAGCAACCGGATTCCCTCTGGCTCCTAGAAACGGGTGTCATCTTTGCTCTAGATAATACAAGAAAAGAGGGTTAATTGAACCAATCTAGTTCTACCCCACCTGGGTAATGTTATGAAATGATCTACTCATATTATTTTATATAGTCATGTACTTGCAGATAGCTTTATATGCTCTGATACCAACTGTAACACCTCGGGTTTTCATTCACATAAGCATGTGACAATGCCAACTCAGGGTATTAACTTGCCAAGCCAATATCATAACATATAAATAAATTACCTACTAAAGCAAAATCTTCATTAACTAGGATCTTGGCTCAGCCAAGTGCAAGTACTATAACATAATAAAATAACATAATTAAAAATCTGATGGCAACACAGTGCCTTATTAAAATTTAGCATAAAATAAAGAAACTAAAGTTCTACTGTCTATCTACCCTGCTAACTTTGGGCAACTCCTACTAAGAAAACTTCTACTCTAAAACTAGTGTTGATCCTGCATCAAAAGATGTGTGAGTATTTTTTACAAATACTCAGTAGGTGGCAAGAAAGACCACCATAAAATAGAAGATTATGATAATGTATAGAATAGTAGAAATCATATGTCAACACAATGCAAAACATCTTGCAAAATATGTCCAGTAATGATTATCAAATAAATCACACTCCTAAACTGGAAACTAATGCAAACTTAAACAACTCAATTAATGTCTACACCATTCAGAAAATAACTTATTTATTGTCATATGAAAAACTGACCCTCGTTTACAAGTACTGAACATAAGCGGGGAAATCCTAACATCCCTAGGGATCCACTTGGATCAGCCATGGGTCTAGAGATGTAGGTACTACTTGTGCTCATGGACACACTGGCCAGAGGTAGATGAGTCTTCTATGATGGTCAAACACCTGGTTTGCGCATTTGAAGGGATCCATCATCCCAAGAAAACAAAGACCACAAAGGTCTGAAAGATTATTGCCATGGCTATTGTTGTGAACAAACATAATGTTGAATGAACATATGACTTAATGCATACAAAAATTTAATACTAATCACAACCTATCATGCATACAACCGATTCTCATGATTGGCAACATAATAGGCAGATTTAGAACTTAAGTATGTGAACAAATCAACATGACAAGGACTCAGACTTACGTTGAGATGAACTGACCAATTCAACATTATAATGAAAAGGATTTGGGGTTGAGATAAACAACTCAAGTGAGCTACCTAACATGACAAGTTCAGGCTGAAATAATTATCAACATTCAACCTAAGGTATATCAGAATCAAGGCTGAAATAATTATCAACATTCAACCTAAGGTATATCAGAATCAAGGCTGAAATTCAAGGACAACATAGGCTGCATTTCAAAGGCATCTTAGGCTAAAATTCAGAGACTTCTTAGGATGAAATTTAGAGACTTAATAAGTAAGAATACATCATGAACTAAGGCTCAAACATTAAGGATTTCAATCAGCAAGGTTATAACCTAAATCCAGGCGAGAATCAAGTATTAGATAGTCAATAATACAACCAAATCTAGGGCTAAAATTTAGGTATTCTCTAAGCATGATTATAACATAAATCAAGGCTAAAAATTTGGTATTACTTTGGCCAAAGTAGAGCCTAAAATAAGGATTCAAATCAGGGATCTAGACAAGCAAAAGTAGAGCCTACATATAGGCTTCAAATCAGGGATCTAGACAAGCAAAAGTAGAGCCTAATCTTAGGCTTCAAATCAAAGATTTAAATGACCAAGGTATAGCCTAAACTAAGGCAACAAACCAGAAAATAAATTGGACAAATTATGGCCTAAACTAAGGCCACAAACCAGGGATTAAATTGGACAAAATATGACCTAACTAAGGCAACAAACCAGGGATTAAAAGTATGGCCTAAACTAAGGCCACAAACTAGGGAATAAATTGGCCTAAGTATGGCCTTAACTAAGGCCATAAACTAGGGATTAAATTGGCCAAAATATAGCCTAAACTAAGGCCACAAACTAGGGATTATATTGGCCAAAGTATGACCTAAACTAAGGCCATAAACTAGGGAATAAATTAGCCATAGTATGGCCTAAACTTAGGCCACAAACTAGGGAAAAAATTGGCCAAAGTATGGCCTAAACAAACTAAGGAATAAATTAGCCTAAGTATGGCCTTAACTAAGGCCACAAACTAGGGATTAAATTGGCCAAAATATAGCCTAAACTAAGGCCACAAACTAGGGATTAAATTAGCCAAAGTATGACCTAAACTAAGGCCACAAACTAGCGAATAAATTGGCCAAAGTATGGCCTAAACTAAGGCCACAAACCAGGGATAAATTCAATAGAGTTTATGCCCAAATTATGAATAATGAATATGACTAGAATCAAAATAATTCATGCTTAACATAGGGCTAAGATAGATGACAAAAATCTGCAACATGCTTCCATGAATTAAAGTTAATCTACTTAACAAAAATCAGAATCATCCATGCACAATTCAGCCATATCAACAAGAGATAAAATCACAATCATTCAAAATAAATAAAGACTGATTCATGACATCAAAAACCCCCCTAGAACAAGGCTGAACTATGGCTGAATTACATCTATCAAAATCTCATATTTAAGGGTGTAAAAAGAAGTACCTACTTGTACCAACTTATCCCCAAAGCTCCTAGTCCTTGGATTCAATCCAAAGGAGGCTGATTTGTGCTTTCTTAACTTGCTGGTTATGGAGGTCCTTGCTGGGAGAAGGAAGAAGATGGGAGAAGTGTAATTCGAACCAATGCTCAAAAAAGGGTGGTTCGCCCCTCCTTTCCCTTTTTATAGAGTTCCCTCATAGTTTTAGGATTTTAGAGCCAATAAAAAGACTAACCTATTGTGGGTGGACTCTTCCATAAGTGTTCTATATTCCTCTCCTTCATATTAAGATAAGAACATGAAATAGAGTCCTAATGACCTTCCATTTTCTTATAGAGTTCGCCCCCTAGAAAGTAGGGGCCGCCCCCTACACTCTAGGGGCTGCTCCCTCACACTCCTCTTGGGTCTCCTACAAGTCTTGGGCTCTTCCTAATTTATAATAAATAGAATCCATTAGGACTCCTAACTCTAAATACGATTAGGACTTCCAACTCCTAGTACGATTAGGACTTCCAACTCCAAGAACGAGTAGGAATTCCAACTCCTGGTATGTTTAGGACTTCTAACTGTAGCACGATTACGACTTCCAACTCTAAGCACGAGTAGGAATTCTAACTCCTAGTATGTTTAGGGCTTCCAACCAAAGTTGGACCCCTGAACCCCTAAACCCTAAGTGGCCTACCCCCTTCCACACAAGGGTTGGACAAAAAATCTAACTAGTTAACACACAAAATAATCGTAGGATATGAAAGCAAATGCGAGCAGCAAACAACCACATACACAAGCAAAAAAAAGAAATTTTTTTACCTAAAATCAGCGGTGTTACACAACTTGATTCAAGTCTTGCTAAATTTAATCATTCTATCTCAGTAGGATTTGAAAGCAAATGTGGGCAACAAACAACACATACACAAGCAAAACAAAGAAATTTTTTTACCTAAAATCAGGGGTGTTACACAACCTGATTCATGTCTTGCTAAATTTAATCATTCTATCTCAGCTTTATTTTGATTCATGTATTGCAGAATGTTGTTAGTTGTGTCAGCCTCACTTTGAATTATTATCATCCTAAATGTGGTTGATTATTTCAGCCCTGTTCGTCAAGTTATCTTACTATTTGATTTGTTCATTTCAGCCCCAAGTAAATTCATGGTTTTGTGGATTTGATCAGTTCATCTCAGCATCAATTCTTTTTCATAGTCTTGTTGATAGGCTTGCATATCTCAGTCTAAAAACAACATGTTATCTTCCTGATTATTTAATTTTGTTGCTTGCATGATATGCTGTGATTAGTCTTTAATCCTTTTGTCTTATGTGGCTGCATTGTATCATATGTTGAGTCAGAGTTTAAGTAAACTCACCATAATAGCCATGTCAGAAATTTAAGCCCGTGTGGCCTTGGCACTTACGGGACTTTGGTTCCCAGCTCTTTGAGCACCTTGCATGCATCTTGGTTTTTGAGCATCGTGGAAGGCTAATCTACCTCCGGCCAGCGTGTCCATGAGTACAGTTGGTACCTATATCTCTAGGCCCATGGTTGATCCAAGTGATCTCTAGGGATGCTAAGATTACTATTAGCATAAAGTTACTCCTTTGAACATGAGTCAGTATTCGGGCAACAATAAGTAAATTATTTCCTGAGCAGAGTTCACTTTGAGTCATATTGCCTTTGTCTTTTAAATAGTAAGAGGTCATCCCAATGAGTATGGTTCAATTTGATATTCAGTGTTCTATACATTATTTTACATGTGTCATTGTTTATTTGGTGTTTTGCAGTTCATTGTTTAATGATTTTTGTTGCTTTTACATACATCATCTTAATCTTTTGACTATGAGTTATTTTTCATGTAACCTACTGAGTATTTGTGGAAATACTCATTCTTATTTGCGATGCAGGTTGAACTCCAGTCTCGGAGTAGCAGGACTTCTTTAGCTGGCGTTACTCATTGCTAACAGGGTAGATTTCTTTAGTTAGTAGGACTTTAGCTCTAATTTTTATGCTGGATTGTAATAAAGAACTGTGTTGCCCTAAGAATTTAGAACATGTTATTTTATATGTTAAGGTACTTGCACTTGGTTGAGCCAAGATCCTAGCCAAGATCCTATTTCAAAATTAGTTAAGCGAATAAAATCAAATAAGTTAAGGAAGAATGGTCAAATTGTGGTATCACTTTTTCCATTTGATGCATAATTACAAACGTAATAACTAATTAGGAGGTTTCTTTAAACTTTAAATAATATAATAATTTGTTTACATTTTTAACCAACTTTAGTTTTAATCGATTAAAGGATGCAACTAGACCAAAGGAGACCCAATTGGTTTGTCATTTAGTACATTTGATTTATTCTTACGAACTTAGTAAATGCGTGTGTATTTCTTTAAAACAACTAAATATACATTCGTGAGGAGCATGGGTGCTTTGTTATAAAACTAGTTAAGTAAATGAAATCACATAAGTTAAGGAAGACTAGTCAAATTGAGGTATTACTTTCTCCATTTATGTCATAATTACGAATGTAATAAATGATTAGGAGGTCTATTTAAAATTTAAATGATATAATGATTTATTCACATTCTTAAAAATCTTCCTTTAGTGCCTTTAATTCATTATCACAAACTTAGTAAATGAGTATGTATTTCTTTAAAACAACTAAATATAAATTTGATACAAGCATGGGTGTTTTCTTTTTAAAACTTTTTAAACAAAAGAAATCACATAAGTCAAGGAGGAATGCTAAAATTGTAGTATCACTTAGTCCATTGAATTTGTAATTATGAACATAACAATTGATACGAAGGACTCTATAATCTTTAAATGATATAATGATTTATTCATATTCTCAATGAACTTTGGGTTTAATAAATTAAAAAGATTTAACTAGACCAAAAGTGGTCCAATTTCTTTGTCATTTTGTATATTTTAATACAATTTTATGAACTTAGTAAATGAGTACACATTTCTTTAAAACAACTAAATATACATTCGTGATGAGCTTGAGTCTTTTGTTCGAAAATAAGTTAAGCAAATGAAATCACATAAGCTAAGGAATAACAGTCAAATTATCTTAAACTATAAACGATATAATGATTTATGCACATTCTTAACGAACTTTAGTTTTAATCGATTAAAAGGATATAACTAGACAAATAATGGTCCGATTGGTTCGTCGTTAAGTGCATTTGATTCATTCTTAAGAACTTAGTAAATAAGTAAATATTTTTTTAAAACAACTAAATATACATTCGTGATGAGCATGAGTGCTTTTTCTAAAACTAGTTAAGCAAATTTAATTACATAAGTTAAGGAAGAATGGTCAAATTGTGGTATCACATTTTTCATTTAATTCGTAATCATGAACATAACAAACGATTGGGATGTCTCTTTAAACATTAAATGATATGATGATTTGTCCACATTCTTAACGAACTTCAATTTTGATCGATTAAAAGGATATAACTAAACAAATAGTGGTTCAATTTTTTCATCATTTAGTGCATTCGATTCATTATTACGAACTTAGTAAAAGAGTATGTATTTCTTTAAAACAGCTAAATATACATTCGTGATGAGCTTGGCTACTTTGTTATAAATCTTGTTAAGCGAATAAATTTACATAAGTTAAGAAAGAACGGTCAAATTGTAGTATCACTTTGTCTATTTGATTTTTAATTACAAATGTAAAAAATGAATAGGAGGCCTATTTAAACGTTAAATGATATAATGATTTGTACATATTCTTAACGAACATCGGTTTTAATCATTTTGAGCATTAAATTCATTTATAAAAATTTAGTAAATGAGCATGTATTATTAAAATCAATTAAATACTCATTCGTGAGGAGCTTAGGTTATTTATTCTTAAACTATTTAAGTGAATAAAATCACAAAAGTTAAGGAATAAAGGTTAAATTATGGTATCACTTTCTTCATTTAATTCATAATTACAAACGTAAAAAATGATTGGGAGGTCTCTTTAAACTATAAATGATATAACAATTTTTGCACATTCTTAATGAACTTCGGTTTTAATAAATTAAAAGGATATAACTTTACCAATGGTGGTCCGATTAGATCGTCATTTAGTGCATTTGATTCTTTCTTATGAACAAAGTAAATTAATACGTATTTCCTTAAAAACAACTAAATATACATTCATAATGAGCCTAAGTGTTTTTTCTAAAACTAGTTAAGCAAATAAAATCACATAAGTTAAGAAAGAACAGTCATATTGTTGTATCACTTGCTCCATTTAATTTGTAATTACAAACATAACAAATGATCGAGAGATGTATTTAAACTTTAAACGATATAATGATTTATGCATATTCTTAGCGAACTTCAGTTTAAATAAATTAGAATGATATAACTAGACCAAATGTGGTCGGTCCTATTGGTTCGTTGTTTAGTGCATATGATTTATTCTTATAAACTTAGTAATGAGTATGTATTTCTTTAAAACACCTAAATATACATTTGTGACGAGCTTGGGTGCTTTGTTATAAAATTAGTTAAGCTTATAAAATCGCATAAGTTAAGGAATAACGGTTAAATTGTAGAATTACTTTCTCTATTTGATTTATAATTATGAACATAACAAATGTTTAGGAGGTCTCTTTAAACATTAAACAATATATTGATTTATTTACATTCTTAACAAACTTTAGTTTTAATCGACCAAAAGGATTTAACTAGATCAAAAGTGGTCAGATTAGTTCATCATTTAGTGTATTTGATTTATTATTACAAATTTAGTAAATGACCATATATTTAATTAAAATAATTAAATATAAATTTGGGATGAGCATGGGTGCTTTGTTCTAAAATTAGTTTGCATATGAAATCACATAAGTTAAAGAAGAATGGTCAAATTGTGGTATCACTTACTCTATTTGATACGATATTATAAACATAACAAATGATAGTAAGGTCTCTTGAAACAATAAACAATATAATGATTTATTAACATTCTTAATGAACTTTGGTTTTAAATTATTAAAAGGATATAAGTAGACCTAAAGTGGTCTGATTGGTTCGTCATTTAGTTTATTTATTTATTTCTTACGAACTTAGTAAATAAGTAAGTATTTCTTTAAAATAACTAAATATACATTTGTGAGGAGCATGCATGCTCTGTTTTAAAACTAGCTAAGCAAATGAAAACACATAAATTACGAAAGTATAGTCAAATTGTAGCAACACTTTAATCATTTGATTTATAATTATTAATGTAAATAATGATTAGGAAATCTTTTTAAAATCTAAACGATATTATGAATTAATCACATTCTTAACATGTCAAAAGTGGTCCGATTGGTTTATCGTTTAGTGCATTTTATTTATTATTATGAATTTAGTAAATGAGCATGTACTTATTCAAAACAATTAAATACACATTCGTGGCAAGCTTGGGTACTTTGTTCTAAAACTAGTTAAGCATATAAAATCACATAAGATTAAGAATAATGGTTAAATTGTTGTATCTCTTTATCCATTTTATTCGTAAGAGGACTCTTTAAATTATAAATAATATAACGATTTGTGCACATTATTAATGAACTTTGGTTTTAATTAAATAAAAGAATATAAGTAAACCAAAAGTGGTTTGATTGGTTCGTCATTTAGTTTATTTGATTTATTTTTACGAACTTAGTAAATAAGTATGTATTTTTTTAAATCACTTAAATATACATTTCTGACCAACATAAGTTCTTTTTTTCTAAAACTAATCAAGATAATTACATAACATAAGTTAAGAAAAAACGGTCAAGTTGTGGTATCACTAACTCCATTTGATTCATTATTACAAGCATAACAAATGATAGAGAGGTCTCTTTAAATTATAAACGATATAACGATTTGTACACATTCTTAATGAACTTCAGTTTGAATATATTAAAAGGATATAAATAGACCAATAGTGGTCCGATAAATTCATTGCTTAGTGTATTTAATTTATTCAAATGAACTTAGTAAACGAGTATGTATTTCTTTAAATCAACTAAATATAAATTCATGACGAGCATAGGTGCTTTTTTCTAGAACTAGTTAAGTGAATTTAATCACATTAGTTAATGAATAATGGTCAAATTGTAGTATCACTTTCTCCATTTAATTCATAATTACAAACGTAAAAAATAATTGGGATGTCTCTTTAAATTATGAAAGATATAACGATTTATGCACATTCTTAACGAACTTTAGTTTTAATATATTAAAAGGATATGACTTTACCAATGGTGGTCCGTTTGACTTATCGTTTAGTGCATTTGATTTTTTCTTACGAACAAAGTAAATTAATACGTATTTCCTTAAAACAACTAAATATACAATCATAACGAGCCTAAGTATTTTTTTCTAAAACTAGTTAAGCAAATAAAATCACATAAGTTAAGAAAGAACAGTCATATTGTTGTATCACTTGCTCCATTTAATTTGTAATTACAAACATAACAAATGATCGAGAGATGTATTTAAACTTTAAACGATATAATGATTTATGCATATTCTTAGCGAACTTCGGTTTAAATAAATTAGAATGATATAACTAGACCAAATGTGGTCCTATTTGTCCGTCATTTAGTGCATATGATTTATTCTTATGAACTTAGTAATGAGTATGTAATTCTTTAAAACACTTAAATATACATTTGTGACGAGCTTGGGTGCTTTGTTATAAAATTAGTTAAGCCTATAAAATTACATAAGTTAAGGAATAACGGTTAAATTGTGGTATTACTTTTTCTATTTAATTTACAATTACGAATGTAACAAATGATTAGGAGGTCTCTTTAAATAATAAACGATATAATGATTTATTCACATTCTTAACAAACTTCAGTTTTAATCAACTAAAAGGATTTAACCAGATCAAAAGCTGTCCTATTGGTTCATCGTTTAGTGCATTTGATTTATTATTATGAATTTAGTAAATTAATATATAATTATTTAAAATAATTATATACACATTTGTGTTGAGCATGGGTGCTTTGTTCTAAAATTAGTTAAGCATATGAAATCACATAAGTTAAGGAATAACAGTAAAATTGTGGTATAACTTACTCCATTTGATACGTTATTATGAACATAACAAATAATAGGGAGGTCTCTTAAAACTTTAAACGATGGAATTATTTATTAACTTTCTTAATGAACTTTGGTTTTAGTATATTAAAAGGATATTAGTAAACTTAAAGTGAATGAGTATGTATTTCTTTAAATATGATTTAATCAATCATATATATTAAAAGGATATAATGATTTAATCAATTGTCATTTAGTTCATTTGTTTCATTCTTATGAACTTAGTAAATGAGTATGTATTTCTTTAAATAAACTAAATATATATTTGTGACAAGCGTGGGTGCTATGTTATAAAACTAGTTAAGAGAATAAAATGGCATATATTAAGGAAGAACAGTTAAATTGTGGTATCACTTTCTCCATTTGATTTGTAATTACGAACATAACAAATGATTAGGAGGTCTCATTAAACTTTAAATAATATAATAATTTATTCACATTCTTAATGAACTGCAATTTTAATCAACGAAAAGGATTTAATTCGACCAAAAGTGGTCCAATTGGTTTGTCATTTAGTGCATTTGATTTATTATTATTGTAAGGTCCCTGATTTTTCTATAATTTTCTGTGATTTTTCTGCTATTTTTTTGGTTATTTTTGGCGGGAAAATGTGACGTTTCAGCATATTTGTATTTCTGTATTTTTTGCTGTATTTTTACCCATAGGGCTTAGTCGTGGGCCGCGGGCCTTGCTGCGCACTTTCGGCGCGAGTGTTGGGCGTACTTTCGGCGTGAGTGTTGGACTTACAACACGTAAACAATGAGTAAACGCGTGATGGGGATACGATTGAAAAAAAAAGAAAAGAAAAAAAGGAGGAAAACGGGCTCGGCCGATTTGGTTTTGGATGTGGGAACAGTGTTTCCCCCCCTTCTTCGGCGTCTCTCTGTCCCAGCCGCCGCCGGCCACCGGTGGGCAGCAGGGCCGCCGCCACTTGCTCCGCCCCGGCCGTGCGATGGCAGGGGGGCCGTCATCCCAGCCCCACGGCCGCTCCGCCGCTCTGCCCCGCCTCTCCCTTGTTTTCCCCGATCCCGCTTCTCCCTCTGTCTCATGACTTGGACGGCTCTGGTGGTGGCCGGTGGGCTCTGCCCGGCCTCCGTCCGGCCAGCCTCAGGCCGGCGACTGCAGGGCCGCCGCCCTGGCCAGTCCCACCGGCACCTCCCCTTGGTTTTCCCCGGTAAGCAGTCTCTCTCCATCTCTCACTGTGATCCGATTTGAGCCACCGCCGTCCACCTATTTTGGGCCATCGAGCATCGTTAAATGCCGAACACCCTTTGGACCACCTTAGTGTGGCGAGTTTCAGCCTAGAGATGGCTGGCCACCCTAGTGCGGCACCGCCCCTCTTCTTCGGCAAGAGGTAGGTCCCCCTCTGCCGATGATATGTGTTTGACTGCGCTATAGAGAGTGCCATGTTTTTGCCCTCTTACCGTCCTACCTCTACCGGACACCATATGGCCTCTAGTCGGCTTACCTCGACATGACAATGGCAAAGGCCATCTTTGTCGGTCACCATTCTTGGGCATGGCCCTACCGCCCTTATGAGCTTTGGGCCGACACCGTCTAGCCCTCTCTCCCCTCCCTTTGGCCGCATGTGCAAGTAGCCAAGCGTGTGGGTTAGGGTTTTGGTGCCGCTTTGGCGCCGCCCGATCGTCAGATGGCTCTGCCATCATCTGGAGTTGACATTGGGGTCCTCCTTCACCTCTCCTCCGTCCTTTAGTGTTGCCCTCCTCCCTTATGTGGGTCCTTGTGAACGTGAAATCGACACCGTTGGGTGCTGTCCACGGCCGATTTCAACGTCTTGTGACCGGTTGTGTATTTTTCAACCACCGATCGAATTTTAGTGAGTACACACTGCCTTCCGGTCGCACCTGCCACTCGTTGGCACGATCTTTCTCCCGGCTACCCCTAGTGTGCTGCCGTGGATTGCAGATTTTGCCGCGTTGATTTTGCCATTTGGCCGTGAGTAGTTTTGGTGCTTCCTAAACCTCAGGACAGTAGCTCTCTCAATTAGTCAATGGTGTTGACCGCCGACTCTGCCACCGTCGTGTGATTGCCATCAAAGGTCATAATTACAAGGTAGGGGATCTTTGAACTCGTAATTTCATGATAGCATGCCTTGAATGAATAGCAGTATGCTAGGATATTATAATTCCATATTTTGGATATAAATCATGGCCTGATTGCATGATGCAAGAGAATGAAGTATGCTACGTTGAGATGCATATGCCATGTATGTGAATTGTAAGCATGTTTTGTGTATGATGTATGCGCTAGTGATGGCTAGCGAATATGTTAGTGTGCTACGTATGTGTATGATGGACATGCTAGTGATGGCTAGCGATGTCGAGTAAGTTACGTATGTGGACTTTGTGTGAGGGCAGAGGTATGGGTGATGGACGATAAGAGGTGGCAAAGTGAGGATTTGTATGTGTATGTGGATGTGTAAGCGTGTGACAGAAGATAACAGATGTAGGTTTGACAGGTAAGGAGTGGAGCAGATTGGTTTGGTTCGGTTTGGAGCGTATGTCAGGGGTTCTGTAAGTGGACTTAGGCTTGGAGCCTTATGAGGGTTTATTAAACAGAAGAGCGTGCATAATTGTACAAGCATAATGTACAAATTATAAAGTGAAAAGTAAGTATAATAAGTGAGGAATTAGGTAAGAGGATGATAACGAGGATCTGCAGTGAGGAGCTTAGTTTGACGATGTAAGTAAGATGTCTGATCATAAGTGGATGTATGAGTATGTAAGGATCAGTGTACGGTGAGCTATGTTGTGGCTTAGACAGGTAAGTGAAGTTTGTTGCCCCGACAAACTAGGGTTTCGATCGGGCTCAGCTTCAGTTTGATCAGTCGAGGAGGGCTGTGAGTCAGTTTGGCAAAACTGTACCGCATAATATACTTAATTCAAACTTAAATTATGAGAAAGCTAATAATAGCGTTGGGAGTTTGAGACCTGAGGGTTCGATGGATTAAGTTTCGTGTTTGAGCTAGCCGATAATGAGTCGGCTGAGCACTTCTTGTGTCTTGCCATGGTGGTTATCCTATGGGATTTTTGTCTGTGTGCTATATAGAGCACCTGACGTATGATGCTCTGTTGAGAGCGATGTATGCTTTGTTTTGGTTTGTGTGCTATATTTAGCCCAGACGTTTGATGCTCTGTTGAGAGCGATGTATGCTTTGTTTTGGTTTGTGTGCTATATTTAGCCCAGACGTTTGATGCTCTGTTGAGAGCGCTGTAAGTTTCTACCCCTTGTGGGTTTTGTTTGTTTCTGCCTATAGATGGCACTGTATGTTCTGCCCAATAGTGGCATTGTAAGATTTCTACCCAAGAGTGGCACTAGCACTATAAGACCCATAATGGTGGCACTATAAGACCCCTTATGTGTGGGCAATTGTATGACCCCTTGTGTGGGTGTATGTTTGCGCGCTCAGGTAAGTAGTATCATGGATCTACTTTTACCTGTTTGATCCTGTGCCCCATGAGCATAGGTGTACCTTACCTTCGAAAAAGTCCATGGCATCTAGTTGCTCCCCGAAGGTTAAGGTGATGCCCCAGTGGCATTCTTTTCCTTTTTGACGTTAGAGCTTATTAGCAGTAATGAGCTTCAGTGGTCGATAATATGTATACGACTATATGACTGAGTTTGTACATTTCTGAGTAAGCGTATGATGATGAGTATGTGCACGACTATAAGAGTGTGAGTTTGAGCATGACTGTAAGAGTTTGAATGAGTTCGACAGTAAGTGTAAGACTGTACGAGTAAGGTCGTATGAGTAAAAGTATAAGTTTGTACGAGTAAGGTCGTATAAGTATGTATAAGTTGTATGAGTTAGCATACAATTGTACGAGTAAGTTTGTAAGACCCAGATTAAGGGTGTTTGTGTATGTTTGATACGATGGTGTGTTATGCGTGCTTATGTGCATATTTATGTTATACGTTGTTTGCCTCATGTTGAGTTGCATGACACATGATTTATGAACTTATTGAGTTCATCGTTTGGGATTTCCCCTACTGGGTATTTTCCTACTGAGTACTCACCCTACTTCTTTTAGCCCCGTTGTTCGGGAGGCTTTTGCAGGTTGTGTTGGTGAGCTCCTGGAGATGGACGCTCGTTTCTGCGGCGAATTGTTTCCCCCTCGACTCAAGTATATTTGGTGCCACGATCTAATGTATTGGGTGAGATGAGATGTAAGTGTATGTATTCTGGACTTTTCATTTGGATCAAATAGTAGACTGTTTATGGGACTTGTACTCGGGGACGCCTGGGAGTTATTTGTATTTAAAAATCCATGATCATGGTAATTTAGTCGTACGTGTATTTTTTAGTAGCGCCTGAGGATATTTGATTTGGCAGTATGATGTTTAACCGTATGATGTTTTAAATTATAAATTATTTATATAGGTTTTGATTTTGTCATTTTGACTCCGATTTATATTATAAAAAAAAAATTCTATGAGTTTTAAGAAAAAGGGATGGAAAATCTCGGGCGTTACAATTATGAATTTAGTAAATTGGCCTATAATTATTTAAAATAATTAAATACATATTCGTCATGAGCTTTGGTGTTTTGTTCTAAAACTAATCAAGCGAATGAAATCATATAAGTTAAAGAATAACGGTCAAATTGTGGTATGACTTTCTCCATTTGATTCGTAATTATAAACATAAAAAATGATTGGAAAGCCTCTTTAAACTATAAAATATATAATAATTTGTATAAATTCTTTACAAACTTTAGTTTTAATAGATTAAAATGATATAAATAGACCAATAGTGGTCCGATAAATTCGTTATTTAGTGTATTTGATTTATTGTTATGAACTTAGTAAATGAGTATGTATTTCTTTAAATCAACTAAATATAAATTTGTGATGAGCATAGGTTCTTTTTCTAAAAGTTTTTAATTGAATTAAATCACATAAGTTAAGGAAAAACGGTCAAGTTGTGGTATCACTAACTCCATTTGATTTATTATTACAAATGTGACAAATGATGGGAGGTCTCTTTAGACTATAAACGATATAACAGCTTGTACATATTTTTAACGAACGTCGGTTTTAATCGATTAAAAGGATATAAATAGACCAATAGTGGTCCAATTGGTTCATCGTTTAGTTTATTTGATTTATTCTTATGAACTTAGTAAATGAGTATGTATTTCTTTAAAATTAACTAATTATATAAATTCATGACGAGAATTGGTGTTTTTATCTATAACTAGTTAAGTAAATTAAATCACATAAGTTAAGGAAAAACGGTCATACTGTAGTTATTACTTACACAATTTGATTCATTATTACAAACATAACAAATAATAGGGAGGTGTCTTTAAACGATATAATGATTTATTCACATTTTTAACAAACTTTGGTTTTGACCAACTAAAAAGATATAACTAAAATAAAAGTGGTCTGATTTGTTCATTGTTTAGTGCATTTGATTCATTTTTATGAACTTAGTAGATTCGTGCTAATTTCTTTTAAACAACTAAATGTACATTTGTGAGGAGCATGGATGCTTTGCTATTAAATTAGTCAAACAAATGAAATCACATAAGTTAAGGAAGAATGGTTAAATTGTGGTATTACTTTCTCTACTTGATTCATACTTATGAACATAACAAATGATTGGGAGGCCTCTTTAACCTTTAAATGATATTATGATTTATTTACATTCTTAATGATCTTCGGTTTTAATCAATTAAAATGATATAACTAGACTAATAGTAGTCTAATTAGTTCATCATTTTATGCATTTATTTTATTCTTACGAATTTAGTAAATAAGTACATATTTTTTTAAAACACCTAAATAAATATTTGTGACGAGCTTAGGTGTTTTGTTATAAAACTAATTAATAAAATAAAATCACATAAGGTAAGGAATAATAGTCATATTGTGGTATCACTTTCCCCTTTTGATTTGTAATTATAAACGTAACAAATGATTTGGAGGACTCTATATACTTTAAAGTATATAACGATTTGTGCCCATTTTTAACAAACTTCAGTTTTAATCAATTAAAAGGATTTAAATAAACTAAAAGTTGTCCAATTTGTTTGTCATTTAGTGCATTTGATTCATTATTACGAACTTAGTAAATAAGTAAGTATTTTATTTGAAATAATTAAATATACATTCATGACAAGCTTGAGTGCTTTGTTCTAAAATTAGTTATATTCATGAAATCACATAAGTTAAAGAAGAACGGTCAAAATGTTGTATCACTTTCTCTATTAATTTGGAATTACGAATGTAAAAAATTATTGGGAGCTCTCTTGAAAATATAGACGATATAATGATTTGTCAATCTTAACGAACTTTTGATTTAATTGATTAAAAGGATATAAGTAAACGAAAAGTGGTCCAATTCTTTAAGAATATTAAAGAGACATTTGTGAGGAGCATGGGTGCTTTGTTTTAAAATTAGTTAAGCAATTGAAATTACATAAGTTATGAAAGAACGGTAAAATTGTTGTATCACTTTGTCCATTTGATTCATAATTACAAACATAACAAATGATTCAAATGTCTTTTTAAACTTTAAATGATATAATGATTTATATACATTCTTAATGAAGTTCAATTTTAATCGATTAAAAGGATATAACTAGACTAAAAATGGTCAGTTTGGTTTGTCATTTAGTGCATTTGATTAATTTTGATGAACTTAGTAAATGAGTATGTATTTATTTAAAACAACTAAATATACATTTGTGAGGAGCATTAGTGCTTTATTTCAAAACTACTTTAGCAAATGAAGTCACATAAGTTAATGAATAATGGTCAAATTGTAGTATCACTTTCTTCATTTGATTCATAATTACGAATATAAAAAATGATTAAGAGGTCTCTTAAAACTATAAACGATATAACGATTTGTGTACATTCTTACAAACTTCGTTTTTAATTGATTAATAAGATATAACTAGACCAATAGTGGACCGTTTGGTTCCTCGTTTAGTGTATTCAATTTATTCTTATAAACTTAATAAATAAGTACGTATTTCTTAAAACACTTGAATATACATTCGTGATGAGCTTAGGTGCTTTGTTATAAAACTAGTGAAGTGAATAAAATCACATAAGTTAAGAAAGAACGGTCAAATTGTGGTATTACTTTCTTCATTTGATTTGTAATTACGAACATTACAAATGATTTGGAGGTCTCTTTTTTAAATGATATAATAATTTGTGCACATTCTTAACAATTTTTAGATTTAAATGATTAAAAGGATATAAATAGAATAAAAGTGGTCCAATTTGTTCCTCATTCAGTGCATTTGATTCTTCAAAACAATTAAATACACGTTCGTTACGAGCTTAGGTGCTTTGTTACAAACTAGTTAAATGAATGAAATCACATAAGTTAAATAATAACGGCCAAATTGTGGCATCACTTTCACCATTTGATTCATAATTACAAACTTAAAAAATAATTAGGAGGCCTCTTTAAACTCTAAACGATATAATAACTTGTACATATTCTTAATAAACTTCACTTTAAATCTATTAAAAGGTTATAACAAGACCAATATGGTCCAATTGGTTCATCGTTTAGTGAATTTTAATTATTCTTTCTAGCTTAGTAAATACTACATGTTTATTTAAAACTACTAAAATACATCTGTGACGAGTACGAGTGCTTTGTTCAAAGACTAGTTAAGAAAATAAAATTACATAGGTTAAGGAAGAACGGTGAAATTATGGTATCACTTTCCCCATTTGATTCTTAATTATGAACATAACAAATGATTGAGATGTCTCTTTAAACCATAAAGGATATAATGATTTGTGCACAGTCTTAGTAAACTTCGATTTTAATAGATTAAAAGGATATAACTAGACCAATAATAGTTTGATTGGTTTGGCATTTAGTATATTTGATTCATTCTTACGCACTTAGTAAAAAAGTACATATTTCTTTAAAATACCTAAATATACATTCGTGACGAATTTGAGTGCTCTGTTCTAAAACTAGTTAAGCGAATGAAAGAAGTTAAGGAAGAATGGTCAAATTATGGTATCAGTTTGTCCATTTAATTCATAATTACGAACATAAAAAATGATTAAGAGGTCTATTTAAACTTTAAATAATATAACTATTTATGCATATTCTTAACAAACTTTGGTTTTAGTCGATCAAAAGGATATAACTAGACCAAAAGTGGTTCAATTTATTCATCATATATTGCGTTTGATTTAACGAATGAATATGTATTTCTTAAAAACAACTAAATATACATTTCTTACGAGCATGGTATTATGTTATAAAACTATTAAGCGAATGAAATCTCATAAGTTAAGAAATAACTGTCAAATTGTGATATCACTTTCTCCATTCGATTCCTAATTATGAAAGTAACAAATGGCTCTTTAAACTATAAAAAATATAATAATTTATACACATTCTTAACAAACTTTAGTTTTAATAGATTAAAAAGATATGACTAAGCCAAAAGTGGTACGATTATTTTATCATTAGTGCATTTGATTCATTCTTACATACATAGTAAAGGAAGAATGGTTAAATTATAGTATCACTTTCTCCATTTTATTTGTAATTACAAACACAACAAATAGTTGGGAAGTTTCTTTCAACTCTAAATGATAAAATGACTTGTGTATGTTCTTAATGAACTTCGATTTTAAGCGATAAAAAGGATGTAACTAGACCAATAGTAGTCCAATTGGTTTTTCATTTAGTGCATATGGTTTAATCTTAGGAACGTAGTAAGTGAGTACCTATTTCTTTAAAACAATTAAATATACATTCATGACGAGCTTGGGTGTTTTGTTCGAAAACTAGTTAAGTGAATGAAATCACATAAGTGAAGGAAGAATAGTCAAATTGTGGTATCACTTTCACCATTTGATTCATAATTATGAACATAAAAATTGATTAGGAACATCGGTTTTAATTGATTAAAAGGGTAAACTAGACCAAAAGTAGTTCAATTAGTTTGTAGTTTAGTGCATTTGATTGATTCTTACAAACATAGTAAATAAGTTTTTATTTATTTAAAATAATTAAATATGCATTCGTGATGAGTATGGGTGTTTTGTTCTAAAACTATTTTAGCGAATGAAGTCACATAAGTTAATGAATAATAGTCAAATTGTGGTATCACTTTCTTTATTTGATTCGAAGTAAAAAATGATTAAGAGGTCTCTTAAAACTATAAACGATATAACAATTTGTGTACATTCTTAACGGACTTTGATTTTAATCGATTAATATGATATAACTAGACCAATAGTGGACCGATTGGTTCGTCGTTTAGTACATTTAATTTATTTTTACAAACTTAGTAAATGGTATGTATTACTTTTATAACACTTAAATGTATTCGTGATGAGTTTAGGTGCTTTGTTATAAAACTAGTGAAGTTAATAAAATCACATAAGTTAAGGTAGAACGGTCAAATTGTGATATCACTTTATCTATTTGATTCAAAATTATGAACATTTCAAATGATTTGGAGGTCGCTTTAAATTCTAAACAATACAACGATTTGTACACATACTTAACGATTTTTGGTTTAAAATGATTAAAAGGATATACATAGACCAAAAGTGGCCCAATTTATTCGTCATTCAGTGCATTTTATTCATTCTTACGAACATAGTAAATGAGTACGTATTTCTTTAAAACAACTACATGTACATTAGTGATGAGCTTAGGTGCTTTGTTTAAAATTAGTTAAGCGAATGAAATCACATACGTTAAGGAAGAATGGTTAAATTGAGGTATCACTTTATCCATTTCATTCGCAATTTTAAACATAAAAAATGATTGGAATATCTCTTTAAACTACAAATGATATAATAATTTATGCACATTATTAACGAAGTTCGGTTTTAATCAATTAAAATGATATAACTATACCAAAAGCGGTCCGATTAGTTTATCATTTAGTGAGTTTGATTCATTCTTACGAACTTAGTAAATAAGTACGTATTTAATATAAATAACTAGATATACATTCATGACAAGCCTAGGTGCTTTGTTCTAAAAGTAGTGAAGTGAATAAAATCACATAAGTTAAGGAAGAATGGACAAATTGTAATATTACTTTCTCTATTTAATTCGTTATTACGAATGTGACAATTGATTGGGAGATCTTTTTAAACTTTAAATGATATAATAATTTATTTACTTTCATAAGAAACTTCAGTTTTAATCGATTAAAAGGATTTAACATGACCAATAGTTGTTCGATTAGTTTGTCTTTTAGTACATTTAATTTTTTTTTATGAACTTGTAAATGAGTACGTATTTCTTTAAAACAACCAAGCATACATTCGTTACGAGCTTCAGTGTTTTTTTATAAAACTAGTTAAGCGAATGAAATCACATAAGTTAAGTAAGAACAGTCAAATTGTTGTATGGCTTTCTCCATTTAGTTCGTAATTACAAGCGTAACAATTAATTAGGAATCTTTAAACGATATAATGATTTATGCATATTCTAAACTAACTTTGGTTTTAATCGATTGAAAGGATATAACTAGACAAAAAGTGGTATGATTGGTTCATCATTTAATGCGTTTGATTCATTATTATGAATTTAGTAAATGAGCATGTATTTATTTAAAATAATTACTTATACATTCGTGACGAGTGTGGGTGCTTTGTTCTAAAACTAGTTAAGTGAACAAAATGGCATAAGTTAGGGAAGAATGGTCAAATTGTGGTATCACTTTCTCTATTTGAATCATGATTATGAATGTAACAAATGATTAGGAGGTCACTTTAAACTTTAAACAATACAATGATTGTACACATTTTTAACGAATTTTAATTTTAACCAATTAAGTGCATATAGCTTGACCAAAAGGGATTTGATTAGTTTGTCATTTTCTGTGTTTGATTCATTCTTACGAACATAGTAAATGAGTACTAGTTTATTTAAAATATCTAAATATACATTCGTGATGAGCTTGAGTTCTTTGTATTATAATTAGTTAAACGAATTAAAACCCATTTCTTAAAGAAAATGGTTAAATTGTTGTATAACTTTATGTATTTGATTCATAATTACGAATACAACAAATGATTCGAAGGACTCTTTAAACTTTCAACGATATTAAGATTTGTGTATATTCTAAACAAAGTTTAGTTTTAATCAATTAAAAACATATAACATGGCCAAAAAGTGGTGTCATTAGATCGTCGTTTTGTGTGTTTGATTCATTATTATGAACTTAGTAAATGAGTATTTATTTCTTTAAAACAACTAAATATACATTCATGATAAGCTTGGGAACTTTGTTCTAAAACTAGTTAAGCAAATAAACTCACATAAATTTAAGATGAATGGTCAAATCATGGTATTAGTTTCTCCATTTAATTCATAATTACTAACGTAACAAATGATTGGGAGGTCTCTTTAAACTTTTAACAATATAATGATTTGTGCACATTCTTAACAAACTTGGGTTTAAATCAATTAAAAGTATATAACTTGGCCAGAAGTTGTCCGATTGGTTTGTCGTTTAGTGTGTTTGATTTATTTTTATTGAACATAGTAATTTAGTATTTATTTCTTTAAAAGAACTAAATTTATATTCGCAACGAGCTTAGGTGCTTTATTCTAAAACTAGTTAAGTAAATAAAATCACATAAGTTAAAGGAAGAACAGACAAATTGTGATATCACTTTTTCCAATTGACTCACAATTACGAACATAACAAATGATTAGGAGGTCTCTTTAAACTATAAAAAATATAATGATTTGTGCACGTTGTTAACGAACTTTGGTTTTAGTCTATTAAAATGATATAATTAGAAAAAAAGTAATCCGATTAGCTTGTCGTTTAGTATATTTGATTCATTTTTACAAACTTAGTAAATGAGTACAAATTTTTTTTTAAAAACTAAATATACATTCATGACGAACATAGTGCTTTGTTCAAAAACTAGTTAAGCAAATGAAATCACATAAATTAAGGAATATTGGTCAAATTTTGGTATCACTTTCTCCATTTTATTAGTAATTACAAACGTAAAAAATGATTGGGAGGTCTATTTAAAGAATCAATGATATAACAATTTGTGCACATTCTAAACAAACATCGGTTTTAATCGACTAAAAGAATATAACTAGACGAATAGTGGTGCGATTAGATTCATTCTAACCAACTTAGTAAATGAGTAGGTATTGTTTTATAACAGCTAAATATATATTTGTGATAAGCATGGGTGTTTTGTTCTAAAACTAGTTAAGCGAATGAAATCACATAAGTTAAGAAAGAACAGTCAAATTGTGGTGTTACTCCATTTGATTCGTAATTATGAATGTAATAAATGATTAAGAGGTCTATTTAAACTTTACATGATATAACGATTTATTCACATTCTTAACAAACTTCGGTTTTAATCAATTTAAACAATATAACTAGACCAATAGTGGTCTGATTCGTTCATCATTTAGTACAGTAGATTTAATCTTACGAACTTAGTAAATAAGTACATATTTATTTAAAACACTTAAAAATAAATTGTTGACGAGCATAGGTGCTTTGTTATAAAACTAGTGAAGCGAATAAAATCTCATAAGTTAAGGAAGAACAGACAAATTGTGGTATCATTTTCTCTATTTAATTATTCATAATTACGAACATAATAAATGATTAGGAGGTCTCTTTAAACTTTAAACGATATAATAATTTATGCACATTCTAGGCGATTTTAGGTTTTAATTAGATAGAAGTATATAAATAGACCAAAAGTGGTCCGATTTGATTGTCATTTTGTGTGTTTGATTCATTGTAACGAACTTTGTAAATTAGTACTTATTTCTTTAAAACACTTAAACATACATTCTTGATGAGCTTGGGCGCTTTGTTATAAAACTAGTGAGGCGAATAAAATCTCATAACAATTATGAACATAAAAATTATTGAGAAGTCTCTTTGAACTGTAAATGATATAGCAATTTGTGTACATTTTTAATGAACTTTGGTTTTAATCGATTAAAAGGATATAACTATACCAAAAGTGATCCGATTGGTTATTCCTTTGGTACATTTGATTCATCCTTATGAACTTAGTAAATAAGTACGTATTTCTTAAAAATAACTAAATATAAATTCGTGATGGGCCTAGGTGTTTTGTTTTAAAATTAGTTAATCAAATAAAACCACATTAGTTAAGGAAGAAATGTCAAATTGTGGTATCACTTTCTCTATTTGATTCGTAATTACGAACATAACAAATGATACTTTAAACATTAAACAATATAATAATTTATTAAAATTCTTAGCTAACTTCGGTGTTAATCGATCAAAAGGATATAACTATACTAAAAGTGGTCCATTTAGTTTGTCATTTAGTGCATTTGAATCATTATTAGATACACATTCATGACAAGTATGGGTGCTTTCTCCACTTGACTTTTTCTATTTGATTTGTAAATTACAAACGTAATAAATGATTTACAAACATTCTTAACTAACTTTGGTTTTAATTGATAAAAAGGATATAACTAGACAAAATATTGTCTAATTGGTTCGTTGTTTATTGCGTTTGATTCATGATTACAAATTTAGTAAATGATCATATATTTATTTAAAATAATTAAATAGATATTCATGATGAGCATGGGTGCTTTGTTCAAAAATTAGTTAAACAAATAAAATCACATAAGTTAAGGAAGAACGGTCAAATTTTGGTATCACTTTCTTCCTTTTATTAGTAATTACGAATGTAAAAAATGATTGGGTGGTCTATTTAAACTATCAACGATATAACGATTTGTGCACATTCTAAATAAACTTCGGTTTTAATCAATTAAAAAGATATAATTAGACGAATAGTGGTGCGATTGGTTTGTCATTTATTATATTAGATTTATTCTAACCAACTTAGTTAATGAGTACGTATTTTTTTAAAACAACTAAATATACATCCGTGACGAACATGGGTGCTTTGTTCTAAAATTAATTAAGCGAATGAAATCACATAAGCTAAGAAAGAACAGTCAAATTGTGGTATTACTTATTCTATTTGATTTGTAATTATGAATGTAACAAATGATTAAGAAGTCTCTTTAAACTTTAAATGATATAACAATTTATTCACATTTTTAACTAACTTCAGTTTTAATCAATTTAAAGGATATAGCTAGACCAATAGTAGTCCGATTGGTTTGTTGTTTAGTGCAGTTTAAATAGTTACCCATTCATTTGTTATGTTCGTAATTACAAATTAAATGGAGAAAGTGATACTACAATTTGACCGTTCTTCCTTAACTTATGTGATTTTATTTGCCTAACTAGTTTTATAACAAAGCACAAAAGCTCAACACAAATGTGTATTTAATTATTTTAAATAAATACATACTCATTTATTACATTTATAATAATGAATCAAACACACTAAACTATGAACCAATCGGATCATTTTTGGGCTAGTTATATTTTTTGAATCGCTTAAAACCGAGTTTGATAAGAATTTACACAAATCAAATTGAAACCTCCCAATCATTTGCTACGTTCGTAATTACCAATCAAATTGAGAAACTGATACCATAATTTGATTGTTCTTTGTTACCTCATGTGATTTTATTTGCTTATCTAGTTTTCGAACAAAACATTCAAGCTTGTCACGAATGTGGATTTAGTTATTTTATATAAATAAGTACACATTAGCTAAGTTCATAAAAGTGAATCAAACACACAAAGCGACGAACCAATTGGACCACTTTTAGTCTAGTTATATGTTTTTTAATCAATTGAAATCAAGTTAATTAAGAATGTGCACAAATCATTATATCATCTAAAGTTTAAAAAGATATCGAAATTATTTGTAATGTTCGTAATTACAAATCAATTAGAGAAAGTGATACCACAATTTGACTATTCTTCTTTAACTTATGTGATACCATAATTTGACTTACTCATTTACTACATTCGTAATAATAAATCAAACACACTAAACTACGAACTAAATAGACCACTTTTGTTATAGTTATATCCTTTTAATAAGTAAAACTGAAGTTTGTTATAAATGTACACAAATTGTTATATCGTTTAAAGTTTAAAGAGACCTCCCAATCATATGTTACATTCATAATTACAAATTAAATAAACAAAGTAATACCACAATTTGACTATTTTTGCTTAACTTATGTAATTTTATTTGCTTAACTAGTTTTTAAACAAAGTACCTAAGCTCGTCATGATTGCATATTTAGTTATTTTAAACAAACACATACTCAATTGCTAAGTTTGTATGAATGAATTAAACGTACTAAATGACGAATCAATTGGACATCTTTTGGTCAAGTTATATGCTTTTAATCGATTAAAACCGAAGTTCATTAAGAATGTACATAAATCGCTATATCATTTAAAATTTAAAGAGACCTCCTAATCAATTGTTACGTTTGTAATTACAAATCAAATGGAGAAAGCCATACAACAATTTGACCGTTCTTCCTTAACTTATGTGATTTTATTTGCTTAACTAGTTTTAGAATAAAGCACCCATGCTCGTCACGAATGTGTATTTAGTTGTTTTAAAAAATAAGTGCTCATTTAATAAGTTTGTAAGAATGAATGAAACGGGCTAAACGACAAACAAATCAAACAAATTTTTGTCTAGCTATTTGTCTTTAATCGATTAAAATTGATGTTCATTAAGAATGTTAACAAATCGTTATATCGTTTAAAGTTTAAAAAGACCTCCTAATCATTTGTTACGCTCATAATTACGAATTAAATGGATAAAATGATTCCATAATTTGACTATTTTTCTTTAACCTATGTGATTTCATTGACTTAATATGTTTTTGAACGAAACACCCAAGCTCGTCATGAACGTATATTTAGTTGTTTTAAAGAAATAAGTACTCATGTGCAAAGTTCATAAAAATAAATCAAATGTACTAAATGACGAACCATTCAGACCACTTTTTGTCCAATTATATGCTTTTAATTGATTAAAATGGAAGTTTGTTAAAAATGTGTACAAATTATTATATCGTTTAAAAAGACAAACCAGTCGAACAAAGTAAAACAACAATTAGACCATTTTTTCTTAAACTATATAATTTTATTTGCTTAACTAGAATTTCAACAAAACACTCAAGCTTGTCACGAATGTATATTTAGTTTTTTAGAGAAATAAATCAACATTTGCTAAGTTATTTAAAATGAATCAAACGCAATAAGTGATGAACCAATTTGACCACTTTTGGTAAGGTTATATACTTTTAATCGATTAAAACCAAAGTTCGTTAAGAATTAGTACAAGTTACTATATCGTTTAAAGTTTAAAGAGTCTTCCCACTCATTTTGTTATGTTTGTAATACGAATCAAATGGAGAAAGTAATACCCACAATTTGACCATTCTTCTTTAATTTATGTGATTTTATTCACTTGATTAGTTTTAGAACAAGGCACCCAAGCTCGTCATGAATGCGAATTTAATTGTTTGATATAAATACATGCACATCTATAAATTCGAAGGAATGAATCTAGTGTACTAAACGATGAACTAATCGGATCACTTTTGATCTAGTTATATGTTTCTAATATATTAAAACTGAAGTTCATTAAGAATGTGCACAAATCATTATATCGTTCAAAGTTAAAGTGACCTCCCATTCAGTTATTATGTTCGTGACGAATTAAATAAACAAAGTGATACCACAATTTGACCATTTTTTCTTAACCTATGTGATTTCATTCACTTAGCTAGTTTTTCAACAAAACACCTACGCTTGTTACGAATATATATTTAGTTTTTTTAAAATAAATAAATACACATTTACTAAGTTCAATAACTTATGCGACTTCATTCGCTTAACTATTTTAGCATTAAGCACCCAAGCTCGTCATGAATTTCTATTTAATTATTTTAAATAAATACATACTCATTTACTATATTCGTAATAAAGAAACAAACGTACTAAACTACGAGCCAGTCAGACCAGTTTTGGTCTAGTTATATCCTTTTAATCGGTGAAAACCGATGTTTGTTAAGAATTTGCTCAAATCACTATATCGTTTAAAGTTTAAGAAGACCTTCTCATTTGTTACATTCACAATTTTGAATGAAATGGAGAAAGTGATACCACAATTTGACCATTCTTATATAACTTATGTGACTTTATTCGCTTAACTAATTTTAGAATAAAGCATAATAGCTTATCACGAATGTGTATTTAAAAATTTTAAATAAATACATACTCATTCACTAAATTTGTGGTAATGAATTTAACGCACTAAACTATGAACCAAACAGACCACTTTTGGTCTAGTTATATCATTTTGATCAGTTAAAACCAAAGTTCGTTAATGAATGTGCATAAATAATTATATCACCTAAAGTTTAAAAAAATTTCTCATTCATATGTTATGTTTTGTCATTACGAATTAAATAGACAAAGTGATACAACAATCTGGCCATTTTCCCTTAACTTTTGTATTTTTTCACTTAACTAGTTCTTGAAAAAAGTACCAAAGCTTGTTATGAATATATAATTAGTTATTTTAAAAATATACACACTCATTTCTTAAGTTCATAAGAATGAATCAAACGCACTAAACAATGAACAAATTCGACCAATTTTAGTTTAGTTATATCCTTTTAATCGATTTAATCGTAATATCTTTTAAAGCTTAAAGAGACCTCTCAATCACTTGTTACGTTCGTAATTACGAATAAAATGGACAAAGTGATATTAAAATTTGACCGTTCTTCCTTAACTTTTTTTATTTAATTTGCTTAAAAAGTTTAAGAATAAAGAACCCAAGCGCATCACGAATGTAAATTTAATTATTTTAATAAATTAAATACACATATTTGCTAAGTTTCTAAAAATAAATTAAACACACTAAGCGACAAACCAATTAGACCACTTTTGTCTAGTTATATGCTTTTAATAGATTAAAATAAAAGTTTATTAAAAATGTGCACAAAACGTTATATCGTTTAAAGTTTAAGAGACCCCACAATCATTTGGCAAGTTCATAATTGCGAATTAAAATAGAAAAAATGATACCACAATTCGACAATTTTTCCTTAACATATGTGATTTTATTCGCTTGACTAGTTTTTAAACAAAACACCCAAGCATGTCACGAATGTATATTTAGTTGTTTTAGAGAAATAGATACACATTTGCTCAGTTAATGAAATTGAATCAAGTACATTAAGCAATGAAGTAATCAGACCACTTTTGGTAAGGTTATATATTTTTAAACGATTAAAACCAAAGTATGTTAAGAATTTACACAAATCACCATATCATTTACTGTTTAAAGAGACCTAATGATTTTTTACGTTCGTAATTACGAATCAAATATAGAAAGTGATAACACAATTTGACCGTTTTTCCTTAACTTACATAATTTTATTCGCTTAACTAGTTTTAGAACAAAGCACCTGAGCTCGTCACGAATGTCTATTTAATTATTTTAAATAAATACATACTCATTTACTAAATTTATAATAATAAATTAAACGCACTAAACTATAAACACTTTTAGTCTAGTTATATCCTTTTTCTAATCAATTAAGATGGAAGTTCATTAAAAATGTACACATATCATTATATCTTCCTTTTTCATTATATGTTACATTCGTAATTACAAATTAAATATATAGTAATATCACAATTTGACTATGTTTCCTTAACTAGGTTTAAAGACAAAACACCCAAGCTCATCATAAATATATATTTTGTTTACACAAATACTTACTCATTTGCTAAATTTGTAAGAATGAATAATACGCACTAATTAACGAACCGATTCAACCACTTTTGGTCTAATTATATGCTTTTAATCAATTAAAACTAAAGTTCGTTAAGAATTTGCACAAATCACTATATTGTTTAAAGTTTAAAGAGACCTCCTAATAATTGTTACATTTGTAATTACAAATCAAATTGAGAAAGTGATACCACAAATTAACCATTCCTCTTTAACATATGTGATTTCATTTGCTTAAGCTCATCACGAATCTATATTTAGTTCTTTTAAAGAAATAAGTACTCATTTACCAAGTTGATAAGAATGACTTAAACAACTAAACGATGAACCAATCAAACTACTTTTGGTCGAGTTATATCCTTTCAATCAGTTAAAACCGTAGTTCATTAAAAATGTGCACAAATCATTATATCATTTAAAATTTAAAGAAACCTCTCATTCATATGTTACGTTCATGATTACCAATTAAATAGATAAAGTAATACCACAATTTGACAATTTTTTTTTAACTTATGTGATTTTATTTGCTTGACTAGTTTTTGAATAAAACACTCAAGCTCATCACGAATGTATATTTAGTTATTTTAAAAAATACATACTTATTTACTAAATTCATAAGAATGAATTAACGCACTGAATAACGAACCAATTGGACTATTTTTTATTTATATATGTGCTTTTAATTGATTAAAACCAAAGTTCATTAAGAATGTGCACAAATCGTTACAATATTTAAAGTACAAAGAGACCCCCAATTCATTTGGTAAGTTCGTAATTATGAATTAAATGGACGAAGTGAATCTACAATTTGACCATTTTTCCTTAACTTATGTAATTTCATTCGCTTACTAGTTTTAGAGAAAAGCACCTAAGCTCGTCACGAATATATATTTAGTTTTTTTTTTAAAATAAGTACATATTTATTAAGTTTGTATAATTAATGAAATGTTCCAAACGACGAGCAAATCAGACCAATTTTGGTCTAGTTATTTGTCTTTATGGAATTAAAACCGATGTTCATTAAGATTGTGAATAAATCTTATATCGTTTATAGTTTAAAGAGACCTCCTAATCATTGTTATATTTGTAATTACGAATCAAATGGAGAAAGTAATACCATAATTTGATTGTTCTTCCTTAACTTATATGATTTCATTCTCTTAACTAGTTTTAGAACAAAGCACCCAAACTTGTCATGAATTCTATTTAATTATTTTAGATTAATACATACTCATTTACTAAATTTGTAATAATGAACCAAACACACTACACTATGAACTAATTAGACCACTTTTTGTCTAGTTATATTTTTTTAATTGATTAAAATTAAAATTTATTAATAATGTGCACAAATCATTATATCATTGAAAGTTTAAAGAGACCTCCCAATCAAATGGAGAAAGAGATGCAATAATTTGACCGTTCTTCCTTAATTTATGTGATTTCATTCGCTTAATTAGTTTTAAAACAAAGCACTCAAGTTTGTCACAAATGTATATTTCGTTGTTTTAAAAAAATAAGTACTCATTTACTAAGTTCGTAAGAATAAATTAAACATGCTAAATGGTGAACAAATTGGACAAATTTTAGTATAGTTATTTTCCTTTAATCCATTGAAACCGATGTTCGTTAATATTGAGGACAAATCTTATATCGTCTAAAGTTTATAGAGATCTCATAATCATTTGTTACATACGTAATTACAAATCAAATGGAGAAAGTGATACCACAATTTGACTGTTATTATTTAACCTATGTGATTTCATTCTCTTAACTAGTTTTAGAACAAAATACCCAAACTCGTCATGAATGTCTATTTAATTATATTAATAATGAATTAAATGAACTACACTATGAACCAAATAGACTACTTTTAGTCTACTAATATCCTTTTAATTAGTGAAAATTGAAGTTTGTTAAGAATCTACACAAATCATTATATAATTTAAAGTTTAAAGTGACCTCCCATTCATATGTTACGTTTGTTATTATAAATTAAATAGACAAAGTAATACCACAATTTGACGATTTTTCCTTAAATTATGTGATTTCATTCGCTTAACTAGTTTTTTAACCAAACACCCAAGCTTGTTAAGAATATGAAATCACATAATTTGTAAAGTTTGTAAAAATGATTCAAATGCACTAAATGGCTAACCAATCGAACCATTTATTGTCCAGTCATATACTTTTAAACGATTAAAATTGAAGTTCGTTAAAAATATGTACAAATTATTATATCATTTAAAGTTTAAAAAGTCCTCACATTAATTTGTTATGTTTGTCATTATGAATTAAAGAGACTTCCCATTAATTCACTTACCTAGTTTTTCAACAAAACACCGAAGCTCATCACGAATATATATTTAGTTATTATAAAGAAATAAATACACATTTGACAAGTTAATACAAATAAATCAAATGCACTAAGCAACGAACCAATCTATCCACTTTAAGTCTGGTAATATGCTTTTAATCGATTAAAACCGAAGTTTGTTATAAATTTGGACACATCACTAGATCCTTTAAAGTTTAAAGAGACCTCCCACTCATTTGTTGCGTTCATAATTACTAGTCTCATGGAGAATGTGATACCACAATTTGACCGTTCTTCCTTAACTTATATAATTTTATTCGCTTAATTAGTTTTAAAAAATAGCACCCAAGCTTGTCACGAATGTAGATTTAATTGTTTGAAATAAATACATGCTCATCTACTTATTTCAAAAGAATAAATCTAATGCACTAAATGATGAACCAATCAGACCACTTTTGGTCCAGTTATATGATTTTAATCGATTAAAACCAAGGTTTGTTAGGAATGTGCACTCATCGTTTAAACGATTTAAAGTTTAAAGAGGCCTCTCATTCATTTATTATGTTTGTAATTACGAATTAAATAAACAAAGTGATACCACAATTTGATAATTTTTCTTTAACTTATATGATTTTATTCGCTTAACTAGTTTTTTAGCAAAACATTTAAGCTCGTCACGAATGTATATTTAGTTGTTTTGAAGAAACAATTACACATTTGCTAAGTTCATAAAAATAAATTAAATGCATTAAGCGATAAACCAATAGGACCACTTTTAGTGTAGTTATATGCTTTTAATCAATTAGAACCAATTTTTTTTTAAAATGTGTAAAAATCGTTATATTGTTTAAAGTTTAAAGAGTCTTCCTAATCATTTATTAAATTCATAATTACGAATCAAAAGGAGAAAGTGATACTACAATTTGACTATTCTTCTTTAACTTATGTGATTTTATTAGCTTAACTAGTTTTAGAACAAAACACCTAAGCACATTATGAATTTATATTTATTAATTTTAAAGAAATAAGTACTCATTTATTAAGTTCATAAGACTGAATGAAATAAATACTCATTTACTAAATTAGACCACTTTTGGTCCAGATAAATACTTTTAATTATTTTGAATAAATAAATATTTATTTACTAAATTTGTAATAATGAATTAAATGTACTAAACTAATCAATTGGACCACTTTTTGTCTATTAATATCCTTTTAATTGGTTAAAACTTAAGTTCAATAAGAATGTGCATAAATGTAATGCCCGATATTTTTCATCACATTTTCTTTAAATTTCACAAATTTTTTTGCAATATAATGACTGTAAATCGGGAAAAATTACAAATATGAAACCTATGAAAGAAGATTTATAATTTAATTTTTCCCATACAAATTTTTACTCATTTGATTAATCATCGTACGACCCATAAATTTTTACATCCTTAGGTGCTACTAAAAAACAAACTTATGAATAAATTGCTATGATCATAGACTTTAAATAAAAATCTCTCCTAAGCATCCCTGAGTGCAAGTCCCATAATAGTCCACAGTCTAATCCAAATTATAAGTCTAAAAAGTATATATATCTTAATTCTCATCTCACCCAATACATCATATCATGACACAAATAATACTCGCAGTGAGTCAAAGATATACCTGAGTTAAAAAGAATCAATCTACTGTAGAAACAAACATCCATTTTTAGGATCTCTTTTCTACATACCTGCAAAAGCCTCTCGAACAACAAGGCTAAAACATAGGGTAATGAGTATTTTCATACTCAGTAGGAAAATACCCAGTAGGGGAGTTCTAAACAGTGAACTCAGTAAGTCCATACATAGATGCATTTATATAACTCAATCAAGAAGCAGGCAAGCATATAATAATTATGCACATACGCATTCAGTCATGCCAAAAACATACCATCAAACCAATTTACACATACACTTTTAATTAGAATCTTACAAACTTACTCATACAATCATACACTTACTCATACAACTTGCACACACTTGTATGACCTTACTCATATAATCTTATTCGTACTCATACTCGTATGACCTCACTCGTATAGTCTTGCTTAAAAACATATACTTACAGTCTAGCGCAAATTCATACTCTTACAGTCTTATTCAGAATCATACTCTTATAGTCTTGCTCAGAAACATACTCATACATTCTTTCTCAGAATCATTCTCTTACAGTCTTGCTCAGAAACATTATCATACATTCTTTCTCAGAATCATATTCTTACAGTCTTGCTCAGAAACATACTCATACAATCATGCTCAAAATCATACTCTTAGAGTCGTGCTCAGAATCATACGCTTACTCAGAAACATACATACACACTCATATGTCATACACATACTATCGACCACTGAAGCTCATTACAACTAATAAGCTCCAATGTTGAAATGAAAAGGAATGCCACTGGGGCATCACCTCAACCTCGAAGGAGTGATTAGATGCCATGGACTTTTCCGAAGGCAAGGCACATCAATGCTCATGGGGCATAGGATCAAATAGGTAAGAGTAGGTACATAATACTACTTACCAAAGAGCGCAAAAATAAACACCCACACATAAGGGGTCATACAATTGCCCATATTTTTGGGGTCTTATAGTGCCAATGCCACTCTTGGCCAGAAATCATATAGTGCCACTCTTAGGCAGAATCATACAGCGCTGTCAATAGAGCATCAAACGTGTGGGCTTAATCCAACCTATAGACTAAATCAAAAACATACATCGCTCTCGACAGAGCATCAACCATCTGGGGCTTAATAAAACACACAAACAATATCCCACAGGATAAACACTATGGCAAGACATGAGAAATGCTCAGCCGACTCATTATCAGCTAGCTCACACATAAAACTTAATCCGTCGAACCCTCAGTCTCAAACTCACAATGTTATCATTAACTTTTCTTATAATTCAAGTTTGAATTAAGGAAGTTATGCGGTACAATTATGCCATAAAAACTCATAGTGCTTGACTGATCAAATTGAAGTGCAGCCCGATCCAAAACCCTAGTTCATTAGGGCAGCATACTTCACTTAACCTATCGATCTCATGATCATAACTCACCATACACCAAAATCTTACATATTCATATAATTTCCGCCATCTACCTTATGGCTAAAATATCTTACTTGAAAATCATCAAATTGAGCTCTTTATAGCCAATCCAAGTTATCACCCTCTTATTTATACCTCACTTATTACACTTTCTTTTTACTTCATAATTTGCATGTTATGCTTATACAATTATAAAACACTCTTACTGCCCGACAATTCCCCCAAACATATGCTCTAATCCAAATCAATCCTCGCCCGTCAAACTTACATCCTCTGTCTTCCATCATACAACCCCATATCCACAACAAATCCATACCAAACCCTTTGTCACCTCTGTTGTTACGTCCAAACAAAGACTATGAAGTAGTCTAATTTGGATTTATTTTTTTACTTGTTTATATAATAAACAAGGTTGATCCACAGGGAAAGCCTTGTATAACAAAGAAAACTATTACGAAGAGAATAAAATAGAGAAGGAAGGTAAAATAGAGAATAAAAGCCAATCAAAGAGAAAATGCTAAGGCATCGGAAATTGACTTGTAATAAATCTCTAATGTATATTTGATTCAAATGATAACTCAATTAAGATCAAATAAAAGTTCATCTCAATCAGAAAATTTAACTCTTAAAGAACTTTGAAATAGAACAATAATAATTAATTGTTTACTTCATGAAATCATTAAGTATATAATCATGGGGAATTATAAGCATTTGGCGTGCCTTTCATCAACTGGAAAATTAAATAATTATATAGATTATAAACTCCTTAAATATGAAACATCAATTTAAAATGATAAAGAACTTACTTGAATCAAAGTAGTCATTAAACATCAAGTACAAGCTTCACTTTAGCCTTAGCTATAGAGCTTAGAAAGCCATTATACGAAACTAAAAACAAAAGCTACAAAATAAGAGAAGAACAATAGGAGAAGAGAGCTCCAAAGAGGAGGGGATCATGCCTCTACCACGTCCACCCCTCTATTTATAGAAGTAGAAGGGATTGCTTTAGAGGGGAAGGTCTAATCATATCCCTTGATTACATCTTGATTGATTGTTTGATTTGTTCCTTCTTTGGCAATGATTAGATTCTAAATTAATTAAATAAATAAATAATTTATTTAGCAAATAAGTATCTTTGAGTCTTCCTTTTGTTATCTAATCAACCTCATTGTCTTTCCTTATGTATATCAATCACAACCAATGAAAATATTTTCTATGTGTTGGCCTCAGGTTAGTTAACTAGTTGTCCCTTTGCATGCCAGATTTGACCAATAAAGCTTTGAAATTATGAATTTCTTCCTGAAATAGTAATTGTAGCAATGACAGTCTTCTTTCCAATGCCACCAGAATCATATCAATTTAAATATATATAGGAAGATATGTCCAAAATACTAAGGTTGTATCAATCTGTCCAAATCAGCTTCTTCCCAAATTTAGTTCTCTTGATGCAAATCTCAAATATAACTGGTCCAAAAGGGTGTATTCGACCATTCCATGCATGTTTTGACAATTAGGAGCTCATTTTTTACTTTTAAATATCTTTGGGTAGTTGGGCTTCACTTCTTCTACTTGGATCCTATGGAAGCCCATTTAAACATGTAAACACTACTAAGGTCCAACTAACATATTCAAAACATAAATAGCCAAAACAAGCAATGAATTAACACAAAATAGGATTGCAATTCAAAATTTAAAAACATTTAATTGAACATTATTTCATAGCATCAACCTCTTACCGTCCACAACCCATACTTTTGCCCACACACACATATCCATTGCACAGGCATATAGCCATCATATATATAAATGTCCATCACACATATGTGTAACATACACATACTTGCATACATAGATTACCAACACACTCGCTAGTCATCAATAGCACACAAATAATCTACATACGTAACTTACAAACATACTTACTAGCCATCACTAGCACATACATAATCCACATACATAGCCTACAACATACTCGCTAGCCATCACTAGCACATACATAATCCACATATGTAGCTTACAACATACTCGCTAGCCATCACTAGCATATACATAATCCATAGATGTAGCTTACAACATACTCTCCAGCCATCACTAGCACACACATACTTCAAACATATAGCCCACATGCTAATCATATGCATTTCAACATGGCATAATTTATCCTCTACCATCATGCAAGCAAATCATGATTTAACATCCAAAACATTGAATCATACAATCCTAGCATGCTTCTACTCATTCAAAGTATGCTATCATGAAATTATAAGTTCAAAGCTCCCATACCTCGTAATCCATGACATTTGATGGCGAGCACATAATGGTGTTGGCACCGGTAGTAGAGTATGCGTCCAAAAGCATTGCCAAGTTGAGAGAGCTGCTATCTGAGGAAGCACCGAAAGCAATCATAGCCAAATGGGGCAACACAAATCAATGCGAAAAAGTCCGCAATCTGTGATGACACACTAAGGGCGGCTAGGAGAAAGGTCATGCCAACATAAGTGGCAGTGTGACAAGAAGTCAAGGGTGTATTCACTGAAGGTCGATTGGTTGCTGAAAAGTACTCGACCGGCTGTAAGATGTCAAAATCGTCCTTGGACAGCACTCAACAGTATTGATTTCGCACATACAAGGGTCCACATAAGGACGGAGGACATGGGGTGACACTCAAGGATGGTGGAGAGGTGGTGGACTCTGATGTCAACTCCATTCAGTGGCAAAGCCATCCAACGGTTAGGCAAGACCTTAAATCGCATACGAGGCTACAAGCACACATGGCCAAAAAGGGTCACTCTAGGGGGAGATGGGTTGGACGATAGTAGCCGAAGGCCCACAAAAGGGAAATTAAGCTAGGGCTAGGAGGTTGTGGCCAACTGAAGAGGCAACGAAATCACTGATCACCACCCACACCCAAAACTGATGGTGCGGACAGATGTGCATCTTGCATGTAAAAGGGCAAAGAGTGACTCGAGGTCGAGCAGTGGAAGGGCAAAGGCCACAATGAAATAAGGCTAACCCCAAGGCCAACCGGAGGCCAATTGGTGACCAAAGGTGTCATAATGGCAAAACGGCCATGAAGGGTCATTTGGGTAAGACCCAAATTGAGGCTTAAGGGCGGAGCAAGACAATAGGGGCAAAGCAAGGTCAGAAACGGCAACCCCAACCAACAATGGGTCGAGGAAGGCTGGACAGAGTTCCACCAGAGTCTGTCTGGTGGCCGAACGATGACCAAAAACACCAACATTTATTTAAAAAAAATATGCACTGGACAGTGAGAAGAAGAGAAGAAAACCGAACAAAATACCTATAGCTAACGAAGGAGCAAAGAGAGCTTGGTGGCGGCTCTAGCTAGAGCCTATAGTTGAGGGTGGCCGTAAACGGCAGCAAAATCGCCCTCCTACGACCCAAAAATGGATTTTGAATGAGAGAAAAAGCAAAGAAAAGACCGGTACCTCATGGAGGAGCGAAGAGGACATGGCGGTTGTCATAGTCGGTACCAATGGACTCGTGGTGGTAAGGCAAAGTGGATCCCGGCATGAACCAGTAGAATCCAATGATAAGGGACAATGGAGTGACCGGAATTGCACTCGTGTTTTCTCACATCTTACTGGACATCAAGAAAAAAATTTACTGCACATCTCATGTTCTGGAATCCGATTGTTGGGTCAAGAACTTATACACTTTTTTATTTTTCCATTTATGTCCCCAACATGCATTAACCTCTTGTATACTCAGTATACGTCCAAAATTCACGCCAAAGGCGCATGGTGATGCCTACGGCCTGTGACTAAACCCCACACTTAACTCTACGGGTATAAATACTGGGGTAAACATGCAAATACAAATACACCAAGCGTCACATTTTCTCACCGAAAATGATCACAAAAATATCAAGAAAATCACATAAAATCGCAAAAAAATTAGGGACATTACAATAAATCATTATATTATTTAAAGTTTATAGAGACTCCCATTTATTATGAATTAAATAGGCAAAGTAATATCACAATTTGTCCATTTTTCCTAAATTTATGTTAAGCTTGTCACAAATATATATTTAGCTATTTTAAAGAAATACGTACTCATTTCCTAAGTTTGTGAGAATGAATCAAATGCACTATATGACAAACAAATTGAACCAATTTTAGTCAACTTATATCCTTTTAATTGATTAAAACCGAAGTTCGTTAAGAATATGTATAAATTGTAATATTGTTTAAACTTTAAAGAGACCTCCAAATCATTTGTTACATTCGTAATTACGAATAAAATAGACAAAGTGATATTAAAAATTGACCGTTCTTCCTTAATTGATTTGATTTCATTCGCTTAACTAGTTTTAGAACAAAACACCTAAGCTCGTCATGAATGTGTATTTAATTATTTTAAATAAATACATACTCACTTGTGAAATTCGTAAGAATGAATAAAACACACTAAATGAATAACCTGTCAACCACTTTTGGTCTAGTTATATACTTATAATCGATTAAAACCACAATTCGTTAGGAATGTATATAAATCGTTATATCGTTTAAAATTTAAAGAGACCTCTCATTCATTTATTACATTCATAATTATAAATTAAATAGGCAAAGTGATACTACAATTCAACCATTTTTCCTGAACCTATATTATTTTATTCGCTAACTAGTTTTAGAGCAAAGCACCAAGTTTGTCAGGATGTATATTTACTATGTTCATAAGAATGAATGAAATGCTCTAAATGACGAACCAATTGAACCAATTTTAGTCTAGTTATATCCTTTAATCGATTGAAACTAAAGTTCATTAAGAATATACATAAATCGTTATTTCATTTAAAGATTAAATAGACTTCCCAATTATTCGCTATGTTCATAATTACGAATCAAATGAAGAAAGTGATACCACAATTTGACCATTATTTTAAAGAAATAAGTACTAATTTACTAAGTTTGTAAAAATGAATGAAATGCGCTAAACGACGAACAAATCGGACCACTTTTGGTCTAGTTAATCACCATTAATCAATTAAAAACAATGTTCATTATGAATGCGGACAAATTGTTATATCATTTAATGTTTAAAAAGACCTCCTAATCATTTGTCAAGTTCATAATTACGAATCAAATAGTGAAAGTGATACCAAAATATGACCATTCTTCCTTAACTTATGTGATTTGATTTCCTTAACTAGTTTTTGATTAAAGCACCCAAGCTTGTCACGAATATATATTTAATTATTTTAAATAAATGCATACTCCTTTACTAAGTTCTTAAAAATTGAATCAAATGGACTAAATGATGAACTAATCGGACCACTTTTGTTCTAATTAAGAACATCCACAACTTGTTATATACTATAAAGTTTAAATAGACCTCCCAATAATTTGTTATATTTGTAAATATAGATTCAATGAAGAAAATGATACTACAATTTGACCGTTCTTAACTTATATTATTTCATTTGCTTAACGAGTTTTAGAACAAAGAACCTAAGTTTGTCACAAATGTATATTTAGTTATTTAAAAAAAATAAGTACTCATTCATTAAGTTCGTAAAAATGAATCAAACACTCTAAACCACGAACATATGGACCAATTTTTGTCTAGTTATATCCTTTTAGTTGAATAAAACCAAAATTCGTTAAGAATGTGCATAAATTGTTATATTATTTAAAGTTCAAAGAGACTTCCCAATCATTTATAACATTCATAATTACAAATCAAATAAAGAAAGTGATACTACAATTTAACTATTCTTAATATATGTAATTTTATTCGCTTAACTAGTTTTAGAACTAAGCACCCAACCTCGTCACAAACGTATATTTAGTTGTTTTAAAGAAATAAGTACTTATTTACTAAGTTCATAAGAAGGAATTAAAAAACTAAACAATGAATTAATCAAACCACATTTTGTCTAGTTATATCTTTTTTATCAATTAAAACCAAAATTTATTAAAAATTTGAACAAATTATTTTATCGTTTAAAGTTTAAAAATAACGTAATTACAAATCAAATAGAGAAATTGATACCACAATTTAACCGTTCTCCCTTAATTTATGTGATTTAATTCACCTAACTTGTTCTAGAACAAAGTGCCTAAACTCGTCATGAATATATATTTGGTTGTTTTGAAGAAATAAGTAATAATTTACTGAGTTTGTAAGAATCAGCCCTAAACGACGAACCAATTGGACCACTTTTGGTCTAGTAATTTTTTTAATTGATTAAAACCAAAATTTTGTTGTGCCCGGTGTTGGCACAAATGGTACCTCGAACTCTCACGTAGGAAAAGGGAAGAGAGGAAGAAGAATGGGGAGAGAAATCTGTATAATTCTACTGCATGAAGGAAACATGAGGAAAGGGATGACCCTTATAGGGAGTCACGCCCACACTCCTATGTAACCGCACCAGCTAGTGGGCCCGGCTATCCCATGGGCCACTAACTGGTCCAATACAGTTATTTATCTTATTACATAGCAAACACAAAGCAAATATAAATAAAAGTAGCCTAATACAATGCAATAAAAAGGATCGTGCACAACACTCCACCACGCTTCCGCTTTTCGCCTTGACCTCAAGGTGACCAAGCTGGGTAGAGAGCCATGAACTCATCCTCGGAGATCCACATGGCAATCCTCTAGGGGCTGGCCCTGCCAAGAAACAAGCACCTCTGTAATGATACGAGTAGAATGACAGACCCGATGCTTATTAAGAATCGAGGCTAGAACAGGATCAGAAGGTTGGACTGGTCCAATCCTAGGAGATGGTGGAGCATCAGTGGTGAGGGAAGTGTCACCTACATATCGACGTAGTCTAGAGACATGGAAGACGAGGTGGACTAAGTACCCAGGTGGTAGAGCAAGACGACAAGCCACCGGGCCAATACACTCCACCACTGCATATGGACCATGGAAATGGGGGCAAGCTTGGAATGCTCGGGCTGAAACAAGGATGTTTGCCACTGAGGGAGGATAGAGACATTAACCAAGTCGCCCACATCAAACTCTCGATCAGTGTGATGGCCATCATAAATGTGTTTCATTCGGTTCTAAGCAGAGGATAAGTTCTCCTTAAGTTGGCGAAGAACCTCATCTTGTGTCTGGAGCATATAATCTACCTCAGCCACAGAGGAACGATGAGGGACATAAGATAACACAGTCGGTGGTGGGCGGCCATACAACACATCAAAAGGAGTAAATCCCGTGCGAGTGTGAAAGGCGGTGTTATATGACACTCCGCCCAAGGAAAAAATTGAAGCCATCGGCGGGCCTGAGACATAGTGAAACAATGGAGATACTGTTCCAAACAACGGTTCACCACCTCCGTCTGCCATCCGACTATGGGTGATAAGTGGTGCTCATGTGGAGACTAGTGCCCTGTAAAGTGAAGAATTTGCGCCAGAATTGAGATATAAAGATCCTATCATGGTCAGAGACAATAGTGCGAGGCATGCTGTGGAGTTTGGCCACCTCTCGAACATAGAGCTCTACTACTGTCTTGGCGGTGAATGGGTGGCACAAAGCACAAAAGTGAGTGTACTTGGACAACTGATCCACCACCACTAGAATCACTGACTTGCCTTGCACCATGGGCGAGGCCTCCACAAAGTCCATTGAATCATCCTCCCAAACCTTGTCAAGAATGGGTAATGGCTGAAGCAAACCGGCAGGAGACGTCATGGCAGCCTTAGCTCTCTGACATACATCACAAGCAGCAACATACTCCTTGTAACGCCTGAGATTTTTCATACAATTTTCTTAAAATTCACAGAATTTTTTTTTCAATATAACAATTGTAAATTGGAGGAAAAATGACGAAATCAAATCCTGATAAAATGGTTTATAATTTTAAACATTAAATATCAATTTTTTATCTAAATATTTTCATTATACAGTCAAACATCGTACGACCAAAGCAATTACCCTCAGGCGCTACTCAAAACAAACATACGGCTAAATTACCATGATCATGGATTTTTAAATATAAATAGCTCCCAGGCATCCCCGAGTACAAGTCCCATAAACAGTCTACTATCTAATCCAAATTAAAAGTCTAGAAGATATAAACACTTAAATCTCATCTCACTCAATGCATCAAATCGTGGCACCAAAAATACTCTCATTGAGTCAAATATACCTAAATCAAAAGGAGAAACAATCCACTGCAGAATTGAGCATCCATCTCCAGGAGCTCTCCAACACCACCTACAAAAGCCTCCCGAACAACGGGGCTAAAAAAGTAGGGTGAGTATTTTCATACTCAGTAGGAAAATACATAGTAGGGGAAACCAAAAGGGCGAACTCAATAAGTTCATAAAATGCTTGCGTTCATGCAACTCAAACATGAAGCAGTCAACATAATATAATCAAATACATCTGCATATAATAATGCAAGCACACCAATGAAAGCAAACTTACACAAGCACCCTTAATCAGGGTCTTACAACTTACTCGTACCATCGTACACATACTCAAAACCTTACATATACTTGTATGACCTTACTCGTATAATCTTATACTTATAGTCTTACTCAGAATCATCATCTTACAATTATGCTCATACTCATACTCATACTCATATAACTTACAAGTACTTGTATGACCTTACTCGTACAATCATACGCTTACACATAAACGTATTCTTATATCTTCCTTTGGAGATTACACTTACACTTACTCTGGATCTTGCACGTACAACTTACTCAGAATATGAAGCATACAACATACTCTCACTATCGTACACATACTACCGACAACTGAAGCTCATTTCAATTAACAAACTCCAACGTTGGAAAGGAAGAGAATGCCACAAGGGCGTCACCTTAACCTTCGGGGAGCAACTAGACGCCATGGACTTTTCTGAAGGCAAGACACACCTATGCTCATAGGGCACAGGATCAAATAGGTAAGAGTAGATCCTTGATACTACTTACCTAAGCGTGCAAATACCCACTCTCTGGGGCTATAAAATGCCATCAAGGGCCATACAGTGCCAACTAAGGGCGAAAAACATACAATGCCACTCTAGGGAAGTAATCTTACAATGCCCTTGGGCAGAACATACAGTGCCATCTATAGGCAAAAACATACAGAGCCCACGAAGGGCGAAAACTTACAGCACTCTCAATAGAGCATCAAACGTTTGGGCTTAATATAGCACAGAGACTAAATCAAAACATACATCGCTCTCAATAGAGCATCAGATGTCTGGTGCTCTATACAGCACATAAACAACATCCTACAGGATAAACACCATGGCAAGTCATGAGAAATGCTCAGCCGACTCATTATCGGCTAGCTCAAACACGAAACTTAATCCGTCGAACCCTCAGGTCTCAAACTCACATCGCTATTATTAGTTTTCTCATAATTCAAGTTTGAATTAAGTAAGTTATGAAGCATAATTATACCAAACTGACTCACAGTCCTCGACTGATCAAACCGAAGCTGAGCCCGATCGAAACCCTAGTATGTCAAGGCAGCAGACTTCACTTACCCATTATCCCCCCTTACTTACCCTAACTGATTATGCACTATTTTTCACTTCATAATTTGTATGTTATGGTTGTACATTATGCACACTCTTACCATCTAACAAACCCACATAAGGCTTCAAGCCTGAGTTCTCTTACTTACAGAGACCAACCCCTGACTTTGTTCCACACCAAACCGATCCAATCCATTCCATTCTTTGTCTGTCATACTTACGTTTGTCGTCTTCTATCACATGCTTACCCATCCACATCCGACTCCATACCAAAAACCGTACCACTTCTTACCGTCCATCGCCCATACCTTTGCCCACACACAGTCCACATACATAACTTACTCAAAATCGCTAGCCACCACTAGCATGTCCATAATAAGCATCCGTAGTGTACTAACCTAATCGGTAGCCATTACTAGCGCATACATATTTCACATCCATAAAACATACATACAACTCATACATATCAATCATACTTAGCACACATATTACACATACATCAACTATACTTACAGCTCATATGCATGCCATATGTATCTAAACATACCATATAATCATGCTTATATGCACATCATGGAATTCCTAGCATGTTACTACTCATTCAAGCATGCTATCATGAAATTACAAGTTCAAAGCTCCCCTACCTTGTAATCATGACGTTTGATGGCGAGCACATGACGGTGGCGGCGTCGGTGGCGGAGTCAGTGGTCAAAACCATTGCCTAGCTGAGAGAGTTGTTGTCCCGAGGTTTTAGGAAGCGCCGGAACTACTCATGGCCAAATAGGGGTGACATAGATCAACGCAAAAAATCTCTTATCCATGGTAGCACACTAGTGGCGGCCGAGAGAAAGATCGTGCCAACGAGTGGCAGGTGCAACCGGAAGGTAGGGTGTACTCACTAAAATTCAACCGGCAGTTGAACAATACCCAGCCGGTCACAAAATGTCAAAATTGGCCATGGATAGCACCCAACGATGTTGATTTTGCATTTACAAGGGCCCACATATGGGTGGAGGGCATGGGGTAACGTTCAAGGATGAAGGAGAGGTGGAGGACTCCGATGTCAACTCCAAATGATGGCGGATTGATGCACTGAAATAATGTTGAATAAAATGTTTTCAAATTTTGAATTGTAATCCTATTTTGTATTAATTCATTGCTGATTTGGGCTATTTATGTTTTAAATAAGTTAGTTAGACCTTAATTAACTTTACATGTCTAAACAGGCTTCAACAGGATACAACTGGAAGATGAAGTTAAGCCCAACTACCCAAAGCTAATTAAAATGGGCTCCTAATGGTCTAAACATGTATGGGATGGTCGAACATAACCTTGTGGACCCGTTCGATTTGAGATTTGTATGGATAGAACTAAATTATAAAAAAAGCTGATTCGGACAGATTGACACAGCTTTAGTATTTCGATCATATATTTTTATGTATAATTCGGATTGATATAATTCTGGTGGCACTGGAAAGAAGACTTCCATGGCTACAAGTTTTATTTCAGAAAAAAATTCTAAATTCCAAACATATATGGGTCCAATCAGATAATCAATCAAGATGTGATATAGAGATATGATTTCACTTTCCTCTTTGAAGCAACCCCTTCTATTCCTATAAATAGAGGGGTGGAGGTGATAGATGGATCATTCTCTCCTCTTTGGATTTCTCTTCCCCTATTTTCTTCTCTCATTTTGTAATTTTGTTTTTAGTTTTATTGTAATGGTTTTCTAAAGCTCTCAAGCTAAGGCTAGGAATGAAGCTTGTACTTGATGTTTAATGGATACTTTGATTTAACTAAGTTCTTTATCATTTTAAATTGATGTTTCATATTTAAGGGGTTTATAATCTATATAATTATTTGATTCAGCGTTGACAAAAGGCACGCCGAATGCTTATGATTCCCTGTGATTATACACTTAATACTTTCACTTAGTAAACAATCAATTACTATTGTTATATTTCAAAGTTCTTTAAAAGATAAATTTTCCGATTGAGATAAATTTTTATTTAATATTAATTGAGTTATCATTTGAATGAAGTATACATTAGAGATTTATTGCAAGTGGATTTTCGATGCCTTAGCACTTTCTCTTTGATTGTCTCTTATTATCTATTTTACTTTCATTCTCTATTCTATTCTCTTTGTAATAGTTTTCTGTGTCACACAAGGCCTTCCCTGTAGATTGACCTTATTTACTATAGTTGACAAGTAAAAAAAAATTGAACTAGACTACTTCATAGTCTTAGTTTGGACATAACAACAAATTGGCGCCGTTGCTGGGGATTACAACGTGTGATAAGAATCCGTTACGAAAAAAAAACTCACTCTAACTTTAGTAATTCTATAACTTTTATTTTTATACATAAACTCTTTAAATTCAGTCATTTACTTTATGTCATTTACTTTTAGTATTTAAATTCTGTAATTTTTCTTTTTTGTTAGACCGGAGGCACTACCTACGTTACTACCGAAAATTTTTCAGGATCAAACGTGTACCTTGATAGTGCCTTTGGCCTTATTTTGTAATTTTAATTTTTGTCCATTAACTTCTAACTCTTTAACTTTTTATAATTTGCACTTTTACTTTCGTTTGTTACTAAATATAAAAAAAAAGAAATTTGTTGTTGCATGTTCACATGGGTGCGTGATAATTCTGGACGATTGAAAAGAGTGAACAAATCTTTTAAAAATTATCTTTATTTTGATACAATGGAGGATCTAAAAACTAATGAGGAACTAAGAAGTGATAATGAGTATAATAATGCACAAAATGTTCACGTTAAAACCTTGCGTGATTATTTACAACCAACTAGATTAAGTTATCCTTCTTGCATGATTTTTCCAACTAATATGGGTGGTTTTGAACTCAAGCCGGGTGTAATTCAATTACTACCCAAATTTCATGGCTTAGATTCGGAAATCCCATATTTGTATTTAAAAGAGTTTGAAGTGGTTTGTGCAACTTTGCCAAACCAAAATGTTTCAAATGATGTTATTCGATTAAAACTCTATCCATTTTCTTTAAAGCAAAAAACAAAAAATTGGTTTAATTCTTTGAAGCCAAGATCCATTGGAACATGGCAAGAAATTAAAAGAGAATTTTAAAAAAAGTTTTTTCCCACCCATAGAACTAATACACTTAAAAGGGCGTATAATTACTTTCTTTTATAATGGCTTAACTTCTTAAATGAGGCAATTTGTTGAAATGATGTGTAATCAAGAATTTTTAAGTAAAGAACCTGAGGAAGCATGAGACTATTTTGATGTGTTAGCTGAAAATGCTCAATCATGAGAATATTCTAATGAATTTGAAAGTAGTATTAAGACCAAATCTAATGGGACAACTAAGGGGGGCATGTACCTTCTTAAAGAAGAGGATGATGTAAAAGAAAAAATTACAAGTTTAACTAGAAAAGTTAAGGCTATGGAAATTAATAGGGAAAACATGTTTAAAGCTTCTAAAAAAGCACAAGATATTTGTATATATGTGAGAGTGATGGACACTAAACACAGGATTGTCCAACAATCCCTGCTTTTGAAGAAGTGCAAGTGCTATGAATACTTACAAAAGGCCTTTCTCTTCTCCTTATTTTGAAACTTATACTCCTAATTGGAGAAATCATCCAAACTTTAGTTAGAGAAATAAGTCTAATGTGCAGGTACGCCCTTCTTCCTGCAATTATGTTCCACCACATAAGAAGACTCTTGAAGACACATTGCAAACATTTATGTAAAGTCCAGCAACAATCAACAACCAAACAATGCAAGCCATCAATAACTTGAAGACTTCTATCACTCAATTGACCACAGCTTTGAGCACTCAAGAAAAAGGGAAGTTTCCTTCTCAACCTCAACCAAATCCTAAAGGTCAATTTGTAATTAAAAATTTAAATTGTTCAAGTTCACAAGAAGAGCATGCTAAGTCCATCACCACTTTGTGAAGTGGAAAAGTTATTAACAAAGATATTTCAATGAAGGTTGTTGAACCTAACGAGTCTTTGAATTCTAAATATGGTGATGAACTTGACAACTCTAATTGTGTTGCTCCAATTCCTCCTCCTTTTCCTCAAAGGTTACAATCTTCCTCTAAATTGGTGCTAAATGGTGACATTCTTGAAATTTTTAAAGAAGTGAAGATTAACATTCATCTCTTAGATGCTATTAAACAAATCCCATCTTATGCTAAATTTTTGAAAGACCTTTGTACAATCAAGCGTAAGCTACGTAAAAGAAGACATTTTTGATAGAACAAGTAAGTGCAATTTTGCAACAAAACACCCCACCCAAATATAAAGATCCAGGTTGTCCAACCATATCTTGTATAATTGGGAATTATAGAATTGAAAAAGCTTTGCTTGATCTTGGGGCAAGTGTTAATCTCTTACCTTATTTTGTTTATGAACAATTGGGACTTGGTGAATTAAAGCCCACAAGCATTACACTTCAACTTGCAGATCGCTCAGTTAAAACACCAAGAGGAATTTTGTGGATGTGCTAGTACAAGTAGAAAAGTTTTACTTTCCTGTTGATTCTATTATTTTAGACACACAACCAGTTTTGAATGCTTGTACTTAAATTCTTGTCATATTAGACCACCCATTTCTTGCTACTTCTAATGCTCTTATTAATTATAGAAATGGTGTTATGAAGCTTTTTTTTGCAAAATATGACTTTGGAACTGAATATTTTTAATATTTGCAGGCAACTAGGAGATGATGATGAGGATGTGCATGAAGTGAATCTTTTAGAAAGTCTTGTTGATGACATGACTATTATTTCTTCATTTTCTGACCCTCTTGAAGCATGTCTTTCTTATTTTAACTTTGATTATGATGTTATGATTAATGTTGTAAATTCTTTGTTGGAGTCAACTCTATTATTGAATACTGATAGGTGGAAGGCCTGCTTTGAGGAGTTACCTTCTTCTAATAGCGCTCCTCTCTCATCAAGTGTCCAACCACCTCACTAACAAGCACCTAAGGCCCATTAGCATTAAAGTAAATAACTAATTACATAATTAACTAAATTACCAAAATGCCTTTATTACATAATTACCTAATAATAGGCCCTTAGAACGTTCACAACAACTTGAAACCCCTCCCTACTAAACTTAAATATGCTTAACTTGGTGAGGGAGAGACATTTCTTGTGTTTATCTCTTCAATGTTGGATAGGGAACAAGAGCACAGGTTGCTCGAATTCCTTAGAAATCACAAGAATGCTATTGGGTAGACCATTGCTGATATCAAGGAGATTAGTTCCCTGATTTGTACATATAAGATCTTCATGGAAGAAAATGCAAAACTTGTAAGACAAATGCAACGGAGGTTAAACCCCAACATGAAAGAGGTAGTGAGAGCAGAGGGTCCTAAAATTATTGGATGTGGGTATCATTTACCCCATTTCTGACAGTCCATGGGTGAGTCCCACCTAGGTTGTCTTAAAAAAGTCTATGTGACAGTGGTAAAGAATGCTAATGATGAGTTAATTCCCACTAGAGTCACCACCGGTTGGTGGATGTGCATAGATTATAGGAAATTAAATTCTGTCACTAGGAAAGACCACTTCCCCTTACCATTCATGGACCAAATCCTAGAGAGGGTGGCCGGTCATCAATTTTATTGTTTTTTAGATAGTTATTCAGGATACAACCAAATTGTAATTGCACTTGAAGACCAAGAAAAAAACAACCTTTACATGTCCATTTGGTACCTTTGCATATCGAAGGATGCCGTTTGGATTATGTAATGCTCCTGCCACATTCCAAAAGTGCATGATGAGCATCTTTAGTGACATGGTGGAGCTGTTTTTGGAAGTTTTTATCGATGATTTTTCTATTTTTGGTGATTCTTTTGATGATTGTCTTGATAACATAGAAAAATTTTTGGTGAGATGTGAGAGAAAAAATCTAGTTTTAAATTGGGAAAAGTGTTATTTTATGGTTACTACTAGAATAGTACTTGGTTACATTGTTTCTGTGCAGGGAATTCAAGTGGACAAGGTAAAAATTGAATTGATTGCTAATTTGCCTAGTCTAAAGTCCACAAAAGATGTTAGATCATTTCTAGGGCATGCCGGTTTTTATAGAAGATTTATCAAGAATTTTAGTGTGATATCTAGACCATTGTGTAATCTTCTATCTAAAGAGCATTCTTTTGAGTGGTCGGATGCATGTGAAGAAGCTTTCACAAAACTTAAGAACATGTTACCCATCAGCAGCCCTCGGATTGGACCATTCCTTTTGAAATTATGTGTGATGCAAGTGATTATGTCGTTGGGGCTGTTTTAGGGCAAAGGAAAGATAAGAAACCTTGCATAATTCATTATGCAAGTAGAACTTTAAATAGTGCCAAATGAACTACTCCACCACTGAAAAAGAACTTCTTGTTGTAGTATTTGCACTTGACAAATTTAGATCCTACTTGATTGGCTCTCAAATTATCATTTTTATTAACCATGTAGCTTTGAAGTACCTTTTGAGCAAACAAGATACAAAACCCAGATTACTCCGATGGATACTCCTACTCCAAGAGTTTGATCTCACAATCAAAGACAAGAAGGGAGTAGAGAATGTGGTGGTGGATCATCTTTTAAGATTGGAATTTTCTGATTCTTCGGACAACATTCCAATCCAAGACACATTCCCCAATGAATAACTTTTTGTCATCTCACATCCTCCATGGTATGCCGACATTGCAAACTACTTGGTGATAGGTAAAGTTCCCCACCATTGGTCTCCTAAAGATAAAAAGAGATTCTTCACCGAGGTAAATCATTTCTTTTGGGACGACCCTTATCTCTTTAAGTACTGTCCGGATCAAATAATAAGGAGATGTGTGCCTGATTCTGAACAAGTAAGTACCATATCTTTTTGTCATTCTAAAGTATGTGGTGGTCACTTCTCCTCTAAAAAGACCACCGCTAAAATTTTGCAATGTGGTTTTTACGGGCCGACGCTTTTCAAAGATGTTCATGAATTTTGCAAAACTTATGAAAGGTGTCAAAAGTTAGGAGTCATTTCTCGTCGAAATATGATGCCCCTTAACCCCATATTGGTTATTGAGATTTTTGATTGTTGGGGCATTGATTTCATGGGATCTTTTCCTCCTTCTTTTGGCTATGTTTACATTTTAGTTGTCGTCGATTATGTTTCCAAGTGGATTGAGGCTGTTCCAAGCAAAACCAATGACCACAAAGTCGTTGTGTGCTTTGTAAAAGAAAATATATTTTCAAGGTTTGGAACACCTCGAGCCATTATAAGTGACAGGGGGTTACATTTTTGCAATAAGCCTTTTGAGGCTTTGATGAGGAAGTATGAGATTACCCATAAAGTAGCTACCCCCTATCACCCACAAACAAGTGGACAAGTTGAGATTTCTAATAGGGAAATTAAATCTATTTTGCAAAAAATGGTAAATCCAAATGGTAAAGATTGGTCTTTACGACTAACTGATGCTATTTGGGCATATTGTACTACTTTTAAGACCCTAATTGGCATGTCTCCTTACCGTTTGATTTTTGAAAAAGCTTGTCACTTGCCTGTGGAGTTGGAACATGGGGCATATTGGGCAATCAAAGCTTTGAATTTTAACTTTGATAAGGCTGGCTTAAATAAACAATTGCAAATCAATGAGTTAGAGGAAATTCGACGTGATGCTTATGAGAGTTCAAAACTTTACAAAGAGAGAATGAAGGCTTTTCATGATAAAAATATTTTATGAAAAACTTTTGAGCCCTTTTAAAAAGTTTTATTGTACAACTCTCGACTTCATCTCTTTTCGGGAAAATTAAGATCACCTTGGATAGGTCCTTTCATTGTCAAAACTGTTTTTCCTTATAGGAACTATTGAACTTGAAAACCCAAAAAATGGTAATGTTTTCAAAGTTAATGGCCAATGTTTGAAACCATTTTTAGACCATTTTGCCCCTAATGTTGAGTCTACATCTCTTGAAAATCCAAATTATGAGGGTTGATTTTCTTTTCATGATTTTTTCCAAAAAAATAAAAAATAAAAAACAAAAAATTTTACATTGAGGACAATGTTTAGTTTAGGTTTGGGAGTGTAGAAAGTTATTTTTTTTTATATTTTTTAGTCTACTTAAAACTTGAAAAAATTAATCAGATTTATTTTATTTTATGTTTTTGCTTATTTACATTGATTCTTAATCTAGACATGTGACTTTATTTAATGACATCAGACTACTTAGAATATGACTTGATAGATTTAATGATTTTGAGTTTTGATTACTTCATATTGGTTTCTTATGCTCCTATTTTGAAAAAAAAACTAAGAAAGACATTTGCCTAAGTGAGAATTCGAGCCTTTGATTATGGTCTTACATCTTGGTGGATATCATTGAATCTAAGTAATTATTTTCTTGTTAAAGTAAAACTTTGGTATGATCTAGTAGTATTCATGTTATCATGATAGACTTTTAAGCTTCACTATTTTTGGTTTGTATCGAGGACTTTTTGTTAACACAATTCAAGTTGATTGTATAATGTTCTGAAGAAAAAAAATGTGAAAAAAAAAATAAAAAATTGTAAAGAATTAAAGTCACTCTATTGAGTAGACCGGGACTCGGCGTGCCTCATTAAGCATAGGGTGTTCGAGTCAAAAGGTAGAGTTGACTAATTTATAACATGCATAACCTTGAAGCCTATTTGGTTCAAGTTATTAAGCCTGAGGGGTGCTTTAACACCTAGTGTCCAGAGCCAACTGGATTGGGAGTCATTGGCCTAACACTTATTACATGGATCTTATAGAAAGCTTAAAAGGCTAAGCCTTACACATGTCATGTGAGATGAGCATAAAATTCTAGTAGGACATTATGCAATTATATCTTGAATGAGTTGTTAGGTGATCTAGGGTGTTTTACTTTTTAAGGAAGGTTTTGCATGATTCTCTATTATGATCTCTTGAAGATGAATAGATGCTAATGTCTATTTTTTAGTGTTAAAATTGAAATTGTTGAGTGGACATGAGACACTGAGTTGTTCGATTCATGAGAATGAGATTGTATAACTACTTGGCAATGTCTATTTTTCTAAAACTATTATGTATGTATGAGTACTTGCCACCAGTATGAAGCTGTTAGAATGAATTATTGTTTTAGAAGACAATTTATATTATGCATGATTGATTTTACTTAATGAAGTCACATGTTTAGGAGGAGTTGATTTGTAAATTTGATGTGGTTTTAATTTTCTTTCATAATTCACGTTTTGAATTTTGTGGGTAGATTCACTGCAAACCCTCACGAGACACAACTCGTCCACTAGTGTAAGCTAGGGGTTTAAAGGCTTGTTGCATATACTAAATGCAATCGAGATTTCCTGCAGAAGTGGAGTAGTTAGTTTTGTTTTCTTTTGTTTTGTCGAGGACTAGCAAAAAGTAGGTTTGGGGGTATTTGATGTACTGAAATAATGTTCAATAAAATATTTTTAAATTTTAAATTGTAATCTTATTTTGTGTTAATTCATTGCTGATTTGGGTTATTTATGTTTTGAATAAGTTAGTTGGACCTTAATTGAGTTTACATGTCTAACAGGCTTCAACATGATACAACTAGAAGAGGAAGTTAAGCCCAACTATCCAAAGCTATTTAAAAGTCAAGAATGGGCTCCTAATGGTCTAAACATGCATGGAATGGTCGAACACAACCTTGTGGACCCGTTCGATTTGAGATTTGTATGAATAGAACTAAATTATGAAAGAAGCTGATTCGGACAGATTGACACAGCCTTAGTATTTCGATCACATCTTTTTATGTATAATTCAGATTGATATGATTCTCATGGCAATGGAAAGAAGACTTCCGTAGCTACAAGTGTTATGTCCGAAAGAAATTCTAAATTTCGAAGATATATGGGTATTAGATGCAATCTAGAGATATGATTTCACTTTCCTCTTTGAAGCAACCCCTTCTATTCCTATAAATAGAGGGGTGGACGTGATAGATGGATCATTCTCTCCTCTTTGGAGCTCTCTTCCCCTATTTTCTTCTCTCATTTTGTAATTTTGTTTTTAGTTTTATTGTAATGGCTTTCTAAAGCTCTCAAGCTAAGGCTAGGAATGAAGCTTGTACTTGATGTTTAATGGATACTTTGATTCAACTAAGTTCTTTATCATTTTAAATTGATGTTTAATATTTAAGGAGTTTATAATCTATATAATTATTTGATTCAGTATTCACGAAAGGCACGCCGAATGCTTATAATTCCCTGTGATTATACACTTAATACTTTCATATAGTAAACAATCAATTACTATTATTCTCTTTCAAAGTTCTTTAAAAGATAAATTTTTTGATTGAGACAAATTTTTATTTGATCTTAATTGAGTTATCATTTGAATGAAGTATACATTAGAGATTTATTGCAAGTGGATCTTCGATGCCTTAGCACTTTCTCTTTGATTGTCTCTTATTATCTATTTTACTTTCATTCTCTATTCTATTATCTTCGTAATAGTTTTCTGTGTCACACAAGGCTTTCCATGTGGATCGACCTTGTTTACTATAGTTGACAAGTAAAAAAAGAAATCTAAACTAGACTACTTTATAGTCATAGTTTGGACATAACAACACAGATCCATCTAACGGTCAGGCGGCGCCAAAGTGGCACCAAAACCCTAACCCGCACACGCGGCTACTTGCACACGCGGCCAAAGGGAGCGGAGAGAGGGCTAGACGGTGTTAGCCCAAAGCTTGGAAGGGCGGTAGGGCCATGCCCAAGGGTGGTGACCAACAATGGCAGCCTTTGCCGTTGCCGTGCCAAGTAGGTCAACTAGTGGCCAATCGGGGAGGGTAGAACAATAAGAGGGCAACATGTGGTTCTCTCTATAGAGCGGTCAAACACATAATCAGCAGAGGGAAACCTAGCCCATGCCAAAAGAAGAGGGGCGGTGCCGTACTAGGGCGGCCAGCCATCTCCAGGCTGAGACCTGCAACACTAAGGTGGTCCACAGGGTGTTCGGCATTCAACGATGCTTGATGGCCTAAAACGGGTGGAAAACCCTAGGTGCACAAGGACGAGTAGGGGTTACTAGCTGGCTCCATCATGGCCCTAGCACCTAGGATGAGCTATTTCTGGCCAGAGGTGACGGCCAAAGTCAGCGGCCACACGCCGAATAGATAGCACAATGCGTAGCAAAGGCTCGGTTTTTCCGAGTGAGAGCACCCGAGCAAGGGATGCGGATTAGTTCCGACAAAGTGGAGGGGATGGAGGCTGAACAAAGTATGGAGGGGTGGCCCACTGGCGTCACCGGGCCGTGGCAGAGCCGAAGGAAGGTCTGCTCGGTCATGGCTTGTCGCCGGCGGCCACGGTTTCACAAAGACAGAGCATTGGTGGATAGGGCAGAGGGGAGAAAATGGGAGGAGAGGATGGGGCCACGGGGAGGCCAACTGGGGCTAGGAGGGGTGGTCTATCGCCTTCGCCGGACCAAGGTGAGGCTGGAGGGAGATCCGGTCAGCGGTGGCTCACCGTTGGCTGCCACCGTTTCACCAAAACAGTGAGGCGGCAAAAACAGAGCAGAGAGGGGAAAATGGAGTGGGATGGTGGAGGGGACCAAGTGGGGCTGGGAGAGGTGCCCATCGCCATCGTCGGTTCAGGGCGGAGCTGTGGGCGGTTGGCCGGCCCTCACCGGCTAACAGCGGCGGCGGAATCAATGACCAAAGGGTCAGAAACAAAATAGGGCAGAGGTGGAAATGGGATGGGGTGGCGGAGCGAAGGCCCGCTGGGCTGGGAGGGATGGCCTTTGGCTGTCGCCTGCCTGAGGTGGGGCCATGGCTGGCCAGCTAGGCAGGCCGGCCAGGCCTTGCCGGCCTGCGGCGGCGGCGGAATGATACAAAACATAGAGAGAGGACAAACAGGGAGGAGCTCACGGGGCGGCGAATCAGGCTGGGGCAGCGTCAAGGAGGCAACTTGGCCGTTGCCTGGCTGTCATCGGGCCAAGGTCAGATGGCTGCCCGCCGGTAGCACTCCTCCAGCTGGAACAGATGAGAGGGGGGTGGTGTGCACTGTTCATTTCCATAAACGTCTGGATTGGGCTCTGCCGAGCCCATTCTCTTCTTATTTTATTATTTTTTCTCCTTTTTCCATATCCACTTCTGCACTTCCAATCTTTAACGATTTTTCACACCAAAACTCGCTTCCGGGCTGGTGGCCTACGATGAACCCCACACTCGACTACAGGTATAGATACCAAAACCAAATACACCAAAACATCATTATTTGTCTGCCGAGAATTATCACAAAATAGCAAAAAATTATAAGAAATCGTAGGGAAAATCTGGGGCATTACACTCCTGTACTGCCCGTCAAATATCCTGCCATATAAAGCTCTGGTTAACCCGCTTATATGTGTAGAATACACCTTCATGACCAGCCACAGGGGTGTCATGGAAGTGGGAAAGAATGCGCCTGTGAAGATCATTGACATCAAGTATCGAAGGGCGGTCCTTCCAAAAGAGAAGGTTATGTCGCCACAAAAAGAAGGGACGGGCTGCTGGGTCAGCCTGGAGAGCTGTAACCAAAGTCTGTGTCAGAGGATCCTCAACATAGGCCTGCCTCAACTCAGCAATGAAGGGATGAAGGGGCAAGGACGGAGTAGAAAGAGCAAGGAACGATCCGGCCGCAGAGTTGCGAGAAAGGGCGTCAGCCACATTGTTGTCCGACCCTTTCTTGTAAACGACCTCATAATCATATCCAAGCAACTTACTGACCCACCACTACTATGCTGGAGTGGACACACGCTGCTCAAGGAAGTACTTCAGGGGATGGTGGTTAGTGCGGATTAGAAACTGGCTGCCAAGCAAGTAGGGATGCCATTTGTTGATGGTAAGAACAATAGCAAGCATCTCCTTCTCATAAACGGACAAGAACAAGGAGCGGCCAGCCAAAGCCTTGCTGAAGTAGGCAATGGTGTGCTCGTTCTGCAACAACACTGCCCCTAGGCCCGTCTCTGAAGCATCCATTTCAACCACAAAAGGGTAGCTGAAATAAGGGAGAGTAAGAATAGGGGCCGAGGTCATCAACTGTTTTAGCTCGTCAAAGGCCGCTTGGGCATCCCCAGTCCAATTGAATGCCCCCTTCTTCGAAAGCTTTGGAAGGGACCGAGCAATCTCACATATCGGCTGATGAACCTCTGATAAAACCCCGTAGCTCACGGAAACAGGTAGGCAGCGGCTAAGAGAGCATGGTGGCCACCTTTGACGGGTCAGTGGCGACCCTGTCCTAAGAGATGATGTACGCCAAATAATCAACCTGTGGGTAGCCAAAAGAACACTTCGAATGCTTAAGAAATAACAAGTTATATCTCAGAACAAAGAAGATAGACCTGAGATACTTCAAGTGGTCCCAGGACTTGCTATAGGTGAGGATATCATCAAAGAAGACCAAGAGGAAGTGACGGAGGAAGGGCCTGAAGAGGTCGATCATGAGGCTCTGAAAGGTGGAGGGGGCATTGGTTAGCCTGAATGGCATAACCAGGAACTTGAAATGGCCATCATGAGTTCAAAAGGTGGTCTTGTGCACATCGGTCAGATGCACCCAATTCTGATGGTAACCCAATCAGAGATCTAGTTTATTGAAGACTGTCGCACCATCCAGCTCGTCCAAAATCTCCTCAATCATGGGAATGGGGTACTATCCTTGATGGTGATAGTGTTCAAGGCCCGATAGACGACACAAAACTACCAAGTGCCGTCCTTCTTATGAACCAGCAACATAGGAGAGGAGAAGGAGCTAGTGCCAGGGTAGATGATATCGGACTGAAGCATGTCCACCACAAGGTGCTCTATCTCCACCTTCTGGATGTAAGGATATTGGTAAGGGCAGATGTTGGGTGGAGAAGCCCTGGGGATGATAGGGATATGATGGTCATGAGGCCGCACTAGTGGAAGGCCCTTCAGCTCAGCAAACACATTTGTATGCTCCGCCAATAAATCAAGAAGATCATAGGCAGCTCGTCTTAATGTACATTGACTGGTGCCAGCTGCTAAAGGAGGAAACCCTGGGGCATGAACTAGAAGAAGGAACACACTGGTTGGGCTGAAAGGAGGGTGCTTGGTGGAGATCCTTGAAAGCGAACCCACTGTCTCTGAATCTCAAAGTTCATAACCATATCTCTAAAGTTCTAGACCATGTCCCCAAGATCCTGTAGCCACTGGACCCCTTGCACCACGTCGCCCCCCTTCGTGGGCAGCAAGAAGAGATCGATGATGAAGGTGTGGCCTTGGATGGAGAGGGCATCCTAAGCACATACTCTGGAACTCCTGAGATGGTTTGCATCACCAATCAAGACATCAAAGGGCTTCAAATCTGACACAAAGCGGCCAAGTCACTGAGCCACCTTGTCATTGATGAAGTTGTGGGTGGAACCGTTGTCAATCAAGATGGCCACATCGTAGGAGGAGTAAATGCCCCCTAGAAGGCATGAACAAAAATCTCAGGCAGCACATCATTGTAGTGGGAAGTTTCCGATCTGTCCACCATGTCCTCCTCCTCGATCTCCTCCATGAGGAGGCTGCCTTTGACAAAATAACGATGCCATGGAATGAACTTTTCATCACAGTGGAAGCATAGCCCCTTCGACTGATGTTCCTCCATCTGTGGCGGTGTGAGACGACGGACAATTTGGCCCGGCAAAGGGGGCTGTTGGCCAAGGAGGCTTGGCACTGAGTGGCTGATCGGGGCGGAAAGGGGGCTAGCGCTAATAGTAGAACATGGGAAGGGACCAAGCTGCCCCCCTCTCCGCTACCTAGCCAATTTCTTCTCCTCAATTCGTGCATGCAGCACAATATCCCTCATACTAGTGCATGGGAAGTGGCACATCTCCTCTGATATCTCCGGTTTGAGCCCCCTCTTGAACGTCCCAACCAAGGCTGCCATCGGTCAATCAGGAAGGAAGTTGGCAACCTTCAAGAACTCTGAGTAGTAGGCCCAGTTGGTGGTGGTTTGTTGCGCGGTGAGAGCATCTCATTAAAGTTTTGGAACTCATTGGGGGCAAACTGGATGCACAGTTCATCAGAGAAGGCGGCCCAAGTGGGGTAGCGCACCTCCTTTTCAAAATTCTGGAACTAGACAAAAGCATCACCATCCAGGTGGAACATGGCTATGCGCAGTCGTTCAACCTCGAAGTACATTCCCTGGTAGGCAAAAAACTTCTTAGCCATGTACAACCACTTCGACGGGTCGTCGTGATGTGCCCGATGCAGGCACAATCGGTACCTAGGAGAATTGCGCAGGGAAAGGGGAGAAATATTGAAGAAAGGGGAGAAGTCTGAGAATCACCAAATTGCATAACTGGAAAACAAGAGTCAAGGTCGGCCCTTATGGGAGACGACCCCCTTAGTGAACCGGACCATCTAAACCAACCCAGCCTGGTTCATACAATATAATCTAATTAGTGGTTCGGGTAATCCAAGCCCTAACTGAACCAATAAGTAAAAGACTACAATCACAACTAAATAGTCAAGGCAATAAAGTAATAAAAGGAGTCTGGGTATCGTGAGCAATCGTGCACAACACTCCACCATGCTTCCGCTAATCGCCTTGTCCGCAAGGTGACCATGCTGGATAACAAGCCAAGAAATGATCCTCAAGCATCCACGTCGCATCCTCCAAAGGCTGACCCTGCTAGGAAACCAAAAGCTCAGTAACAATGCGACCCAAACGACAAACCCGCCTCTTCTCAAGCACAGACGCAGGAGTTGGAGGCAGAACAGGGCCCATCGGAGGCAGAGGTGACACATTCACGGCCAAGGTGCAGTCACCAACAAACCTGCAAAGACGAGACACATGGAACACAAGATGGATCAAGGAATCAGGCGGCAAGGAAAGGTGGTAAGCAACCGGACCAACGCGAGCCTCTACTAGATATGGACCATGAAACTTGGGAGCGAGCTTAGAGTGCTCGGGCTGGAACAAGGAAGTCTGGTGCTGTGGTAAGACAGAGATATAAACCAAGTCACCAACTTGGAACTCCTGATCAGTCCGGTGGCCATCATTGAGCTGTTTCATCCGGTTCTGAGCCTTTGCTAGATTCATCTTCAATTGCCGCAAGACCTCATCGCGGGTTTGTAGCATATAATCCACCTCCACCACCTTAGAACAATGAGGAACATATGACAAAATAGTAGGGGGAGGGCGGCCATACAAAACTTCAAAAGGAGTGAAGCCCGCGCGCGTGTGATAGGCAGTATTATAGGACCACTCTGCCCAAGGAAGAAGTTGCAGCTAACGGCGAGGCTACATCATTGTGAAGCATCGCAGGTACTGCTCCAAACACCGATTAACAACTTCTGTCTGTCCATCTGTCTGAGGGTGATAAGCAATGCTCATGTGAAGGGACGTACCTTGTAAGGCAAATAACTCCTGCCAAAACTGAGAAAGGAAGATACGATCACGATCAGACACAATGGTACGAGGCATACCATGAAGCTTCACCACCTCTCGAACGTACAGGTTCGCCGCCATTTTAGCAGTGAAAGGGTGACCTAGCATGCAGAAGTGAGCATACTTAGATAGACGATCAACCACCACCATGATCACCGATTTACCTTGCACCAGTGGCAAGGCCTCCACAAAGTCCATCTATACATCCTCCCATACTTGGTCCAAAATGGGTAGGGGTTGGAGCAACCCAACTGGAGAAGTGGTAGCAGCCTGGCACGCTGACAAACATCACAAGTGGCCACATACTCATGCACAGCCCGACGAACTCCCAACCATAAGAAACTTTGACTTACCCGCTTATAAGTGCAAAAACCCCCCTCATGACCAACAACTGGAGAATCATGGAAATGAGATATAATGCGACGATGAAGATCAGAGACATTAGGAACCCACAAGCGATCCTTCCAGAACAACAGATCATCCCACCAAGTGTAAAACGGACGGCCTGCAGGGTCCTGCTGAAGGGTGGTGATCAAAGCCTGCATCGAAGTATCCAAGCAGTAGACATGCTTTAACTCATCAAATAAGGGACAAGAGAGCGTGGAGAAGGCAAAGCATGACCCCGGGGCCGGTATACGAGAGAGTGCTTTAGCCACTGTGTTCTCTGAACCCTTCTTATAAACAACTTCATAATCATACCCCAAAAGTTTACTGACCCAACGCTGCTAAGACGGAGTGGACACCCGCTGTTCGAGGAAATACTTCAATGGCTGATGGTCATGCGAACTAGGAACCGTCGACCCAAGGGGTATGGTCGCCATTTGGTGATGGCATGGATGATGGCTAGCATTTCCTTCTCATAGACGGACAGTGACAAGGAGCGGCCCGCCAGAGCCTTGCTGAAGTAGGTGATGGGACGCTCATCCTGTAACAAAACCGCCCCTAAGCCAGCGTCCGAAGAATCCATCTCTACCACAAATGGGCGGCTGAAATCAGGTAGAATCAAGATTGGGGCGGAGACCATGGTGTGCTTCAGCCTGTCAAAGGCCTCCTGGGCATCTGGAGTCCAAGCAAAAGCTCCCTGTTTGAGCAGCGCTGTCAGAGGACGAGCCAATTCCCCATAGCGACTAATGAAGCACCGATAGTACCCGGTGAGGCCAAGAAATCCATGGAGTGCCCGAACACACGTGGTAACAAGCCAAGACAGCATGGTGGCAACCTTGGCTGGGTTGGTGGCAACACCATTCCTCGATATAATGTGGCCTAAATACTCCACCTGCTGACTGCCAAAGGAGCACTTCGAATGTTTAAGACATAAAGAATTGTCACGCAGAATATCATCCTGTCAAGTGCTCGGCCCACGATTTGCTGTATACCAGAATATCATCAAAGAAAACCAAGATATAACGGTGCAGGAAGGGATGAAAGAGATCGTTCATGAGGCACTGGAATGTGGATGGGGCATTAGTCAACCCGAACGGCATAACCAGGAACTCGAAGTGGCTGTCATGAGTCCAGAAGGCTGTCTTGTGCACATCGGCGGCATTCATGCGAATCTGATGATAGCCCGAACGCAGGTCGAGCTTACTAAACATTGTAGCACCAGTCAACTCATCGAGTAACTCCTCAATCATTGGAATCAGGTACTTATCCTTCACAGTAACGGCATTGAGGGCGCGGTAGTCCACACAAAAGCGCCAAGTACTATCCTTCTTATGCACCAGCAACACTGGCGACAAATAGGAACTCATACTGGACCTAATAATTCCGGCCTGAAGCATATCAGCTACAAGACGCTCGATCTCTGCCTTCTGAATATGTGGATATCGATAGGGATGCACATTGGTTGGGGCGGCACCAGGGGTAATCGGAATTTGATGGTCATGGGAGTGGCGAGGCGGTAGTCCCTGTGGCTCAGCGAACAAGTCATGGTAATCTGTCAAAAGCTCCTGAAGGTCGGTCTGCATGATATCTTGAGACACCTCAATGACTGCCCACTGCTACAAAAGGAGCCCTTGGGGGGCGGACCGGAACAAGGAGCTCAAAGGATGGGTGGAGAGCAGGGTGCCCGGCCTCAAACCTTCCAACCGGACATGCTGTCCCTGGAGCTCAAAGTCCATCCACATCTCCCAAAAATTCCAAACAACATCGCCAAGCTCCAGGAGCCACTGCACACCTAACACAACGTCTGCCCCTTTGGTTGGCAATAGGAAGAGATCAGTGACAAATGCATGGCCCTGTATAGACAAAGTAACCTGCGCACACACCCCGTTGCTCCGGAGGTGCTTGCCATCTCCAATCAATACATCAAAGGGTTTGGAGTCCGATATGAAACACCCAAGTCGGTTGGCTACCCTGTCATTAATAAAATTGTGAGTGGAACCACTGTCGATCAGGATAGCTACCTATTGGCGCTTGAGGAACCCTTGAACGTGCATCGTGCGAGGCGTAAAGGCCCCAAAGAATGCATGCACAGATATCTCCGGTAAGAGCTCATCACTGGCGGACAGTGCAGAGCCATCAGAACCCTCGTCACCTTCATCAATTTCTTCCACCAGAAGGCTGCCCTTAATAGAACAGCGATGCCCGAGCACGGATTTCTCGTCACATCTGAAACATAGTCCCTTCGAGCGATGTTCCTCCATTTGAGCCGGAGTGAGACGTCGCATGATAGGACCAGCAAGAGCGGGTAGTTGGTTGGACAGGCCAGGGGCAGCAATGCTGGGAAGCAAATGCACAGGAGTCGCGCTAGGAATAGAATGGCCCAATTGTCCAAGCCGCCCCCCTCTGCGCTATCTGGTCAGTTTCTCCTCTTCGATGCGAGCGTGGCGCACCACGTCCCGCATGTTGGTGCATGGAAAGTGCCGCATCTCTTCTGAAATTTTGGGCTTGAGGCCGCGCTTGAAGGTACCCACCAAGGCGGCCACTGGACAATCAGGCAGCTGATTGGCCACCTTCATGAATTCAGTGTAGTATGCACGGATGGTGGTAGTTTGGCACGGGGATGACAACATCTCATTAAAATCCTAGAACTCTTTAGGCCCAAACTGAACACAGAGTTCATCGGAAAAGGCCGCCCATGTAGGGTAGCACACCTCTTTCTCAAAACTCTGAAACCACATTGATGCGTCGCCATCAAGGTGGAAGGCTATGATGCGCAAGCGCTCTGCCTCTGAATTAGTGCCTTGGTAGGCAAAAAAATTTTCAGCCTTATACAACCATTCCACCGGATCGTCATCCCCGTTGTAGCGAGGGAACTGCAGGTGAGCCAGACGAGGTTTAGCGCCCGCTCGTTGACCTGCACCATGCCGAGGAAACTCATCCCAATCCTCTTCAGCGTCCTGGAAGTGGTTAGGGTGGGGCGGCATCATAGGTGCATTTTCACGAACACCTGGTGTGCCTTGCATGTCCCAAGTCTGGCGTCTCCCTCCTACTGTTGTCTGACCAGCACCATAGCATGCAGGATAGGGCAGTCCTCCTATGTTGACCCTGGCCGGCACTAGGGTGGTGGGTAGGGTCGGTTCCAAGGGCTGCGAGGGCTCACCCTTCTCCGGAGTAACAGCGGTCGGTGCAGGCAGCACAGGCATGATGCGTGCTGCCAGGGCGTCCTGCTGTACCTTCACTCTGGCGAGGTCGGCAGCAAGGGCTTGCACCATTGTGAGGATCTCAGAAAGCTTGGCATTGCTGACAGTGGAATTGGCCTGCGGATTGTCTGTTAAAGATGGCACTGGCTCTTCCTTCTCAAAAGGCACCTCCTGCACAACAGCCTGTTTGCCACGAGCCATGGCTGGGGATCGCACAAGCTCTACCGATGATGTGCCCGATGTAGGCACAATCGGTACCTAGGAGAATTGTGCAGGGAAAGGGGAGAAATATTGAAGAAAGGGGAGAAGTTTGAGAATCACCAAATTGCATAACTGGAAAACAAGAGTCAAGGTCGGCCCTTATAGGAGATGACCCCCCTAGTGAACCGGACCAGCTAAACCAACCCAGCCCGTTTCATATAATATAATCTAATTAGTGGTTCGGGTAATCCAAGCCCTAACTGAACCAATAAGTAAAAGACTACAATCACAACTAAATAGTCAAGGCAATAAAGTAATAAGAGGAGTCTGGGTATCGTGCACAATCGTGCACAACACGTCGTCACCATGTAGCGTGGGAACTGCAGGCGGGTCAAACAAGGCTCAGCTCCTCCCCATGGCCCTCCGCAAGGCCCTAGGTACTCCTCCCAATTGTCCTCCATCTCCTAAAATAAGTTTCTGGGTGGCGGCACCGTTGGGGAATTCTCCTGAACACCTTTTGGCCTTAAAGTAAAATGAAGCTGGACAAGGTGGGGGTGGGTGGTTGCTTCAGAAGAGTGGCAAATGAGAAGGCCTTCCGTCTTCCCAAAGAGGCAAGAGGGAAGCAAGAGGAAGGAAGAAAGGAAGTTGGGATTTAATATAAGGCTCAACAGGAAGAGGCAGGGAGCACAATGCAAAACCTATAGAATTCTATGGTGTCTTGATAAACATTATTGAGTTACACTACTTGTTTTTCTTTTCAAGTGCAAATGGTGGAATATAGAAAGAAAGGTAGGAATTCACACAAATGCCCACTTTACAGCCATTAATACATCTGACATGTGGTTCAAGGATGACCCTTTCACTCTAGCAAATGAAGCTACACAAGTTTTTTACATGAAGGACACTAAATTGCAGGGTAATTGGCAAGTTGTGCAAAAGTTGAAGCCAAGAAGAATGTATGATGTTATGGAAGCATAGGAAGGCAAGGGGACTATCAACATTGAAGATGCGTATCAAGAAGAGGAGCACATTGCATACAATGGGATTGTCAATCCTGACAATGAAATTGATGAAAATGAATTATTAATATTAAATAGATCAGACATGGTTCCAATTGATATTGATTCACATGCAGTTAATGCCAATATGAGATTAAATGACAGAGAGTTGAATTTCATTGATGATGATGTGACTGATGAAGAAGATGATATTGTAAATGAGTATTGTAGTGAGGAAGAAACACTTATGTCGAGTGATGATGATACTGACATAGATTTTATTCAATTATTAAAGTTATTCAAAATTTGCAAATAAATCACATTAATTTATGGTATTTTTTAGTTGAACACAGTATTCACTTATTCGATAACCTTTACTTGTTCTACATTGAAATGGTCTCCACTTACATATATTTACTGAAATATGTTTAAAGTTATGGCTCCTGGAGGCAAGAAGCAACAACAATTAATAAATAAATATGAGGATGGAGAGTCTATAGATGGCCCTAATGTTTCTTCTAGTGATGAAGGTAATCTCTCTATATGTCTTTTTATAATATGCTATTTTTTCTTGTTTTTTCTAATGATGCAGGTAATCTCTCTATATTTCTTGTTATAATATGTTATGTTATATAACATCATTTTTTATAGGATCTTCACAAAAGAGGGGTCTTGGAAAGGCACTCAATAGATCATTGCATGAATTGGTGAGAAAGAAAGGGAAAATAAATGTTGAAATTCCCAGTGATAAATGGAGATGAGTAAGCAGTGAATGTGCTGAATTAACACGCGAAGCAGGGCTTATATACTGATATAAGGTATCCTTGATAGATGATAGGGAGACATTATTTTTGATTGGAGACATGCCAAAGCTAAATAAAGAGTTAATGCATGATAAGATTAAGGTAGATTTCATTACAGAATTTATTTCTCCTTATACTAACTCTTAGTACCGTACATATTGTTTCTTTAATCATTTCTACAATTTACTAGGAAAATTTGAATTACATGGAGACCTGGTCATGTTACGAATGCACTTAATAGGATATTCACATAGAGGTTTAAAGACTTTAGATATCACATGCACAAACACTTCAAAACACAGAGATTTAGCTATAACAAAAGCCAATCTATATGATACTATTGCCTCAAACAAATGGGAAAGAATTTGTGGTAGGTTTGCATCAAAGGAATTTGAGGTATGAACTATGAGTCTTCTATATGTGCATATTTTTCTTGTTTATTTTGTTAATACAATGTTACATTGTTCTTAGAATGAGTTTAACTTTCAATGTAGGATATTAGTTTTGTAGTTAAGAGGAACCGATAGGAATTGAAAATCTGACATACTGGAGGTTCAAAACCATTTGTATGTTACTTGGAAGAGCTGGTAATATTTGCAACATCTTAGTTTTATTTATGGGCTTCACTTTACATTTATTTGTTGCACCTATCTTTTTACTTACCCTTGAATGAGACAGCGTAAGCATAATGAGAATGAGGAACATCAATTTAGTATGATTGATTTTTACAAATAAACCCACTTCTCAACAAAGAAAGGTGATTGGATAAGCCATGAGGCTCATAATTTGCATGTAAGACGTAGTTATTGATTGGTTTGCATATATTGATATCAAAACTTTAATAGCTTACATTTTTTATTAACTACATTTGTAATTGCAGAATAAAATGATCAAAGCTCGCGATGATCCATCAAGTTCAGATGATTGGGCACAGAGACTAACTAAAGACCAAATAGCATTTTAAATTATAGGGAAACGAAAGAATTATGTGTGTGGTCTTGGAAAAGGTGAGGTAGCCCTAGTATTTGCATTAGGACAAGAGATGTCTTCGGAGCTCAAAAATGCTACTCAAAGAGCCCAAATGGCAGAAAGGTCAGCTTTTGAAGTGCGTGTGATGATTGAAGAATATAAAGAACATCTGAACATCAAGAAATCCATATTGAAGAACAACAATTTCAAATTCAGGAACAACAATCGCAAGCACAACAACAACAACGTCAAATTCAAGAACAACAAACTCAAATTGACATGCTTATGGAATTCATGAGGGAGCAATGATGCAAGCTAACCACCATCCTTTATATATGTAATTTTTTTATCATTTATTATTCTTCAATTTGACTTCCATGAAGTAGAGATTTGATGGTGGTGATAGGTGGCCTAGAAAAGCTGGGTGGTGATACACAAACCTCCTTGTGTAAGTCTACCTAAGATCATCCTATTGATTTGCAGAATGTGAGACCTCAATAATTTTGTCACCTCAAACTAATTTGTTTTTATGTTGTTAATTGTGGAGTATACAGCGCAGGTGAGAGGATGTACGTATTGTGGAATGAACCAGTTGATGTTTAGTTGTATTCTCAATTTTGCTAAATTTTTTGTGTTGTGAACGTCCTAGGGGCTGCCACTAGGGCCATATATTAGGGTAATTGAGGAATTTATGTAATAAGGGCATTTAGGTAATTTGGGTTAATTAGGTAATTAGTGCTTTATTTTAATTATGTTATTGGGGCCTTAAGTGCTTGTTAGTGAGCCCACGTAGTTCTTCTATTTAAATTAAGGGTTGCACCCTAATAGAGTTATGGAATGAATTATCTCTTATCTAACTGTCTCTTTTTTTCCCTGGCCTCTCCTCCCTGTCTGTCGCTACCTCTCCCCTTTCCCGGCCTCCCTGCACCTCTTCCGTCTCGTTACCGGCTAGCCAGGCCATTGTGCCACCTCGGGCACAACATTGGTATCAGAGCCATTATTCCCTGTACACTACACTTACCAGAGCCACCAGATCCGCCACCATTGTTGCCCGATGTTCCGGCCTTCGCTGATCTGCCAGTGCCCAGGTTTGCTTGACTCTGCGGTGGTCAGACGGGAGGAGGCAGTGGGTCATTGGCGCCAATGAAACTGATGCTGGGTTCCGTGAGCAAGTGGTATGTGGCCAAGCTCGGGGTGAGCGTGCCGGCCCACAGTCCAATACCAACTACGTGTGCAGCCAGGGGATGGTGGACTACCGGATCATGCCACCCGGCGGGCCCTGCTTCGAGCGCAACATCATCTCTGATTGCAACATGGCGATCTCCACCTGCTTTGACTTCCCAGCGACAACCTCCGCTTCTCAATCACCAAGACTGTCGGTTGCATCCTTGCCCGCGACGACCTCGTCCTTCTCTGCGAGTCCAATGTCAACCTTCTCGACCATGTTTCTCAATGGAAATGCTGCCTTTGAGATAGCGTCAGCCGCCTCTTCCTCGAGTTCGACTCCAAGCGCATGAGCTGCCTTGCAGGCAACAAGCTCGTCGACAGTGAGAGCACCCTCGCAAATTCTTTGCTCCGTCTGAAGCTGGAGTCCCAGAAAACGGCCGCCTCCCTCTGTTCTCCGCCTTCTGCCAGAGTTCTGGCTGCCGGCAACCCCTTTGATTTCTTCTCCTCTGTCCGATCAACTCTTGTTTCATAGTCGAAAATAGGGAAGGCAATCTTGCAGCAGTTGGGGCCTCAGCAACTTCCAGTGCCACAGCCGATCGCTGCTTAACCTCATGGAATCCGGCCAGCAACTTCCACTTTGGCAACTGTGAGTGATCCGGGATTTGGCAACATCTGATTTCCGCCTTTCTTGCGCCGGATGAGCAGTCAGCGTTTCCTTACTCAGAACCACCACAATCTTCGGCTCGGGGGAAAATTTTCCTTCACCGGCCTGCGAGAAAGATTTTGTTTGGGCGATCTTCAGCCAATCTGGGGATTTTTGTTCAAGCTGGGAAGGATGTTTCCCTGATCACACAGGATTCCCTAGCTGGAGAAACTGCTGGCCGTTTTGGAGACAAGGCTGACCAGCTCGCACGAGATCACCTTGGCCGTCCCCTGCAGATATGTCTGGCTGGAGGCATCACGCTTCCTTCCATCGGGATTGCATTGGAAGTCCTGATCACACGGGATTTCCCTTCCCATTTGGATTTGACTTCACTGAATCTCCATCCACAGTTTTTGACGGATTGGCCTTTCTCTTGTGAATGTTGCGTGGATGCACCACGAGTTCATAGGTGTCCGCTTTCCTCTGGCTGCGATTGGAGTTTCTCCTTCTCCTTTCATTCCCAAACGGGTAGAATGCAAGGGGATCACATTACTGCCGCGGTTTGCATTTGCATTAAGGGGGTCTTCTTTGTGCTGAAGTGGGCCCGCTCTATGATTGCGCTATGCCCCACTAGAAGCTGGATTGTCACACTCCTGATGGCCGATGATCACTCCCACGAGTTCCAGACTCTTGTAGGGAGGTTGGCCGAGGTGCTTGGTCTCTTTTCGCGGCGGTCACTCGGCTTCATCTAGTATGTGAAGTCGAACAAGGCGGAGATGAGCTCGCTACCAGCTGTCCGCGAGCTGATCGATGAGTGGTACACGCCATATGCCTTCTTTGGGCAGACCGATGCAATCTATAGGCCGACTAATGCCCTTTGTGGGCCGACCATGGTGCTGTCTGATGCCCTCTATGGGCCGACCATGATGCTATTTGCTAATGCCCTTTGTGGGCTATCTTTGGGCGCTTTGTAGTCGTTGGGATGACCCCTCTTGTTGGAGACCTATGTGGACAATCTACTTGTCTGGCATCCAACAAGTCAAGGCCGCTCCTTTGCTCTGCCCTTGGGTTCCGTTAATTGCACTTCCATCATGTTTGTATCGGCTTCTGCACATTTGCTCTTGTGACCCACTATCTCCATCATTCGGTATGTCTCATCAACAAATCCGAACCGGCTGTTCACAGTGGAGCTTTGGTAAGCCCAATGCCTGGAGTTTTAGGTCACCTCGAGGACGAGGTAATGCGCCAGCGAAGCGTAGTGGAATGTTGTGAACGTCCTAGGGGTTGCCGGGGGGTACCACTGGGGCCACGTATTAGGGTAATTAGGGAATTTATGTAATAAGGGCATTTAAGTAATTTGGGTTAATTACATAATTAGTGCTTTATTTTAATTATATTATTGGGCCTTAGGTGCATGTTAGTGAGCCCACGTAGTTCTTCTATTTAAATGTAAGGGTTGCATCCTAATGGAGTTATGAAATGAATTATCTCTTGTCTAACTATCTCTTCTTCTCCCCGGCCTCTCCTCCTTGTCTGGCAGCCATGCCGCTACCTCTCTTCTTTTCCGGCCTCCCTACGCCGCTCCCATCCCGTTACCGACTAGCCAGGCCATTGTGCCACCTCGGGCACAATAGTTTGTTGTCTCAAATTGGAGTCTTGACAAAGATAGCTAATAGCTTTTTGAAATGGAAGTTTTGGATAAAGCATACCGCTTGAGTAACCAAAATTTAGAAGTACCAAAGTACCGACTTACATCATACACTGCAGCCTTCCATTAAAGAGGGCGGGCATTTTTGTTCAGTTGAATCAATATTTTGAAAAGGAGGATGTTCTGTTAAATGGGCGTAGAACCTTCTTGTAATGAACAGACAAGGAAATTTATACAGCATATAACATCTTTACATTTCAGTTATTTTTTTATTATACAATAAAAAAATTAACTTTCATAGAGGCTTGAAGTCAGACATGACACTTACTGTTGACTGCCAACAACATTAAGTATATGTCGATGCTGACCGGTAATTCCATTTGACAGGAAGCACGATTCCCTCCCAAGGTATTATTTCTGCTATTATGTATGTGTTCATATATTTATCTGCACTTGAAGAGAATGTGTGCCTGGCATTACTTGTTTATTGTTTTATCTATAAGTCCACAATCATCCATTCAAAAACGATTCCTCCAAGAGAACTACAAGCAGCAGCTTCCTACAAAGATCAGCAAAAAAATCACCAACTACTAGAAGTAGCTTCACATAAAATTTCTAGAGATACTGCTGATGGGCTTTCTACAAATCAGTCAAGGAATTGGCAGGCACCAAATTGGATCCCTGTGGGTGGGTATCTTTATCATGTTATCACATATTACCTTGAATCTACTGTGGCAGCAAAGAAAGATTATCTTGTGGTTTCCTATATTGGGTTATGGATGGGCATTTGTGGATGTTGTTGTTGGGCTGATGTCTTCTCTTATGTGCATCCATGGCTTCTAGTTTGAGCAGATGGATTGATGCCCGTGATTCTTGGTCTGGGTGGCTATTCTGCATAATTAAGCAGCAATTTTTTTTTGGGTCTACAAGTGGTGTTTTCATTATCTAGATTCCTTGGTGTAGATTAGAGGTTTTTTACGTTTTTGGGATAATTTAAAATTGCCTCTTAGAACATAGACTTTGTAATCTTATATTAGGAAGCCATGCAGTGTTGGGGGCAGGGCCTTGTGTCTTGACTTATTAATTTTCTTAATAGAAAAAACATAGAAGAATACCAGGTTTTGAAAAGAATTTTGCATATGTTTTGGGAGTTCATGATTTTTTAATAATTTTTTATTCATTTTCCATTTCTCTGTTTTTATAATGGTATGAGAGTAATGATATAGTGATGTGGTTAAATGGCAACCCAACATGTTTTTTGAGTGGTATATTTATTATATCTTTCCTCTCATTTTTTTGCTTCTGATCGTTGTTTTTTCCTTCGTGCTCTTTATTGAAGTATTTTTTTAGTTTGGCTATTACTTTCATATGTTGATTATTTTCTTCTGTGATTTCAGTGGATATGTCTAACGGGCAGGAAGAATGGTTGGTGGATTTAGAGCACTGCATCTTGTTAGACCGTTTCTCTCAGTGTTGCCTGAAGTTTAGAGTGTTGATAGAAGAATTCCTTTCAGGGAAAATATTATCTACACAGTAATCTTTTTTTTTCATCTTTTTGTATGCAGTCAACTCCCCTTGTATGACATACACTCAACGACAGGTGCAGATTCCTTCTACTGGATGCTTGTCATTCTGGCATCAAACCATGAGACTGTCATGGAGTTCGGAATCACCCCAATTGTGACTTCTAGACTCGTCATGCAACTCTTGATTGGGTCCAAGATTATTGAAGTGGACAACATCGTTTGAGAAGATCGCGCTCTATTGTAAGATTATCCTCTTCAGAAATGTATATTTTTTTAATTACTATTTTTCGCATAATAATCTACACATTTTAAGCTGTGAAGATGTGTTTGATGATGGTGATCTTTCAAGGAACTATTTCTATTTTACATCCTCAGGGAATTGTTTCTATGTATATGCCCAGATATGATGATGGTGATCTTCATGAAATTATTTTAATAATTACATGATTTTTCAGATAGGGTTAAAACTTTACATCCATGTTTAGTAACAATATGTATCAGTAGTTTGAATATTTAAAAATCAAACTACAAGTGGTGATATAGTGTTTGCCTCATTGTTGGGAAAAGATATGATGATTGGCATGTCCAATTTAATCTGTAATTTTATGCTGCTCATTTTGAACCTTTATTTCTGGAAAAAGCAAATTATGAGAAATGGTGCATGTGAACTTATAGAAAAATGAGTTCAAAATGCAGAAAGGTTCTACCTACATGTGCCTGTACTTGTGATATAAAAAATAGAATTGTTCCTTGGATAATTATCTCAGTCCTCAGAGTTGTCTCTGGTTTATGTAGGTTAAATTCTTGTAATTTAAATCCTTCTTTCTTAAGGGTCATTATGCTCGTGCAAATGATGTTGTAGATAATAAATATATTAGTTGTTCCCTTGTGTACTCATTGCCATTTTTATTATCTCTTACTCTCTTCTAGACATTGTGATCCTAGGTGGTTGACAGTTTTTTGGCTATGTAGGAGTATAGAGACTGCCTTACAAATTACCAGAAGGCTACTTCTTTTGGACATGGAGAGGTCATAGAATACATTATGTAGAACAAGGGAAAGGTACTCCTATAGTCCTTATTCCAGGCTTTGGCACTTTTGCCTTCCATTGGAGGTTTGTTTTCCTCAAATCTTTATATCCTCAAGATGTACCATTATCTTTGACATCTATCAAAGATAGTTTAAAGTTTGATTCTTCATCATATTTGACATCATATACTAATCACACCAACAAGTTTCCTCTTATGATAACATTCATTGATCCTTTTTTTTATTGTTCTCTGTTCTAGGTCAACATTTTTACAAGCAAAATTTTATGGCCTTGTAATAGGATTTTATGATATGCATTATCTCATGTTAGGTCTGGTTGCATTATGAAATTTGTGGTGCCTGAAACTATTTGACTCTTAGCTTGCATTCATTTTTTGGATTTTTCATGCTTGAATTTAACTTTTTATGCAAATTTTGTTGGTAAGATGTTGTCATATCATGTGTGGATTTGCAGAAGATGATTTTCTATTTTGTGTTATGTGGGCAGATATAATATTCTAGAGTTGGCAAAAAAATACAAGGTTTATGCAATAGATTTGCTAGGTTTTACCTAGGGTGATAAAGCTATCATTGAGTATGATGCTATTGTTTGGAGGGACTAGGTTGTTGATTTTTTGAAAGAAATAGTTAAAGAGCATGCAGTTCTGGCTAGAAACAGGTATTTTCCTTTTTGAAATATTGTGTAGTACATATACTTATTTACCACTATTGACTTGACTATCTGTAGAAACACTTGAACATTTTGTTTTATTGTTCAAGCTTTCTTTTCATTATGCATTGCTTTCCCATAAATATAATTTGAGCATAAAGTAAGTAGTTTTATTTAGTATAAAAAGGCATTGGATAATCTAGTTGGAGTGCTTTGTATGATTGTCATTGCCAAGATAAAAAACATACCAAATTCATCATTATTTTTTCCTAATTTTAGCCAAGATAAGGCGATATAAATAATATGACTCATTCCACGAAATCCCATGAGTACTAAAAACTTCTAGAATGTCTACACCTATTCCTCATTTAATTTGCTCAAAGATTTCTCAATAATACTATGCTTCACATCATTGTTTCAGCTAGAAATGTACCACAAGTTGAAGAGGACCCATCTCCGTTTCTGCATAGTTTGAACCAAATGGCAAGCTCCACCACCTCACCCTATGACTTATGCAAGTTCCTCGGCTACAAGTGCCACCTAGAGTGTGTGTTTGCTCCGTACTTCCCGCCGGGCCAACCTGCCAAGTTTGCCAATGTGCTCAAGGTGTTCGGGGCCAACAACATGACCAAGCTCCTCAACGAGCTCCATGTTACGTCCAAACTAAGACTATGAAGGAGTCTAGTTCAGATTTCTTTTTTTTACTTGTTAGCTATAGTAAACAAGGTCAATCCACAGGGAAAGCCTTGTGTGACACAGAAAACTATTACGAAGAGAATAGAATAGAGAATAAAAGTAAAATAGATAATAAGAGATAATTCAAAGAGAAAGTGCTAAGGCATCAAAAATCCACTTGTAATAAATCTCTAATGTATACTTTATTCAAATGATAACTCAATTAAGATCAAATGAAAATTTGTCTCAATCGAAAAATTTATCTTTTAAAGAACTTTGAAATAGAACAATAGTAATTGATTGTTTACTACGTGAAAGTATTAAGTGTATAATCATAGGGAATTATAAGCATTCAGCGTGCCTTTCATCAACGTTAAATCAAATAATTATATAGATTATAAACTCTTTAAATATGAAACATCAATTTAAAATGATAAAGAACTTACTTATATCAAAGTATCTATTAAACATTAAGTACAAGCTTCATTCCTAGCCTTAGCTTGAGAGCTTTAGAAAGTTATTACAATAAAACTAAAAACAAAAATACAAAATGAGAGAAGGAAATAGGAGAAGAGAGCTCCAAAGAGGAGAGAATGCCCCATCTATCACGTCCACCCTTCTATTTATAGGAAAAGAAAGGGTTGCTTCAAAGGGAAAAATCAAATCATATCTTCAGATTTTATCCTGATTGATTGCCTGATTGGACCCCTATATCTTCGGAATTTGGAATTTCTTCATGAAATAACACTTGTAGCCACGGAAGTCTTCTTTCCATTGCTACTAGAATCGTATCAATCCGAAGTATTCATAAAAAGATATGATCAAACTACTAAGGTTGTGTCAATCTGTCCGAATCAACTTCTTTCATAATTTAGTTCTATTCATACAAATCTCAAATCAAATGGGTCCACAAGGTTGTGTTCGACCATTCCATGCATGTTTAGACCATTAGGAGCCCATTCTTGACTTTTAAATAGCTTTGAGTAGTTGGGCTTAACTTCCTCTTCCAGTTGTATCTTGTTGAAGCCTGTTTAGACATGTAAACTTAATTAGGGTCCAACTAACTTATTAAAAATATAAATAGCCCAAATCAGCAATGAATTAACACAAAATAGGATTGCAAATAAAAATTTGAAAACATTTTATTAAACATTATTTCAGTGCATCAAATACCCCCAAACCTACTTTTTACTAGTCCTCGAGCAAAACAAAAATTAAAACAATAGAAAACAAAACTAACTACTCCACTTCCGCAGGAAATCTCGATTGCATTTAGCATATGCAACAAGCCTTTAAACCCCTAGCTTACACTAGTGGATGAGTTGTTTCTTGTGAGGGTTTGTAGTGAATAAACCCAAAAAATTTAAAACTAAAATGTTAAAAGAAAATAAAAATTAAAACCACGTCAAATTTACAAATCAACTCCTCCTAAACATGTAACTTCATTTAGTAAAATCAATCATGCATAATATAACTTATCTTCTGAAACAATAATTCATTCCAACAACTTCATATTGGTGGCATGTACTCATACATACATAATAGTTTTAGAAAAACAGACATTGCCAAGTAATTATACAATCCCATTCTTATGAATCGAACAACTCAATGTGTCTCATGTCCACTCAGCAATTTCAATTTTAATACTAAATAGGCATTGATATCCATTCATCTTCAAGAGATCATAATAGAGAATCATGCAAAACCTTCCTTGAAAAATAAAACACCCTAGATCACCTGCCAACTCATTCAAGATATAATTGCATAGTGTCCTACTAGAATTTTATGCTCATCTCAAGGCTTAGCCTTTTTAGCTTTCTATAAGATCCATGTAACAAGTGTTATTCTAGTGACTCCCAATCCAGTTGGCTCAGGGCACTAGGTGTTAAAGCACCCCTCAGGCTTAATAACTTGAACCAAATAGGCTTCAAGGTTATGCATGTCATAAATTAGTCAACTCTACCTTTTGACTCGAACACCCTATGCTTAGTGAGGCACGCCGAGTCCCGGTCTACTCAATAGAGTGACTTTAATTTTTTCATTCATTTTTTTTCACATTTTTTTGCTTTTTTTTCCTTTTTTTGAGCACATTATACAATCAACTTGAATTGTGTTGACAACAAGTCCTCGATTATTCTACAAACCAAGAATAGTGAAGCTCAAAACTCTATCATGATAACATGAATACTACTAGATCATGCCAAAGTTACTCTCATAAGAAAATAATTACTTAGATTCAATGATATCCACCAAGATGTAAGACCATAATCAAGGGCTCGAATTCTCACTTAGGCAAATGTCTTGCTTTATTTTATTTTTTATTTTTAAAAATAAAAGCACAAGAAACCAATACGAAGTAATCAGAACTCAAAATCATTAAATCTGTCAAGTCATATTCTGAATAATATGATATCATTAAACAAAGTCACATATCTAGAATAAGAATCAATGTAAATAAGCAAAAACATAAAATAAAATAAATCTAATTAATTTTTTTCAATTTTTTATTTTTTAAGTAAAACAAATATATATATATATATAAAGAAAATATCTTTCTACACCCCCAAACCTAAACTAAACATTGACCCCAATGTAAATTTTTTTTTTGATGAAAAATCATGAAAAGAAAATCAACCCTCATAATTTGGATTTTCAAGAGGTGTAAACTCAACTTCAGGGACAAAATGGTCTAAAAATGGTTTCAAACATTGACCATTAACTTTGAAAACATCATCATTTTTTGGGTTCTCAATTTCAACAGTTCCATAAGGAAAAACAGTTTTTACAATGTAAGGACCTGTCCAACGTGATCTTAATTTTCCTGGAAAGAGATGAAGTCTAGAGTTGTACAATAAAACCTTTTGAAATGGCTCAAAAGTTTTTTGTAAAATATTTTTATCATGAAAAGCCTTCATTCTATCTTTGTGAAGTTTTGAATTTTCATAAGCATCACGTCGAATTTCCTCTAACTCATTGATTTGCAATTGTCTATTTAAGCCAGCCTTATCAAAGTTAAAATTCAAAGCTTTGATTGCCCAATATGCCCTATGTTCCAACTCCACAGGCAAGTGACAAGCTTTTTCAAAAATCAAATGGTAAAGAGACATGCCAATTGGGGTTTTAAAAGCCGTACGGTAAGCCCAAAGAGCATCGGTTAGCCGTAAAGACCAATCTTTACCATTTTGATTTACCATTTTCTGTAAAATATATTTAATTTCCCTATTAAAAATCTCAACTTGTCCACTTATTTGTGGGTGATAGGGGGTAGCTACTTTATGGGTAATCCCATACTTCCTCGTCAAAGCCTCAAAAGGCCTATTGCAAAAATGTGACCCCCCGTCACTTATAATGGCTCGAGGTGTTCCAAACCTTGAAAATATATTTTCTTTTAAAAAGCATACAACGACTTTGTGGTCATTGGTTTTGCTTGGAACAGCCTCAATCCACTTGGAAACATAATCGACAGCAACTAAAATGTAAACATAGCCAAAAGAAGAAGGAAAAGGTCCCATGAAATCAATGCCCTAACAATAAAAAATCTCAATAACCAATATGGGGTTAAGGGGCATTATATTTCGATGAGAAATGGCTCCTAACTTTTGACACCTTTCACAAGTTTTGCAAAATTCATGAACATCTTTGAAAAGCGTCGGCCAGTAAAAACCACATTGCAAAATTTTAGCGGTGGTCTTTTTAGAGGAGAAGTGACCACCGCATGCTTAAGAATGACAAAAAGAGATGATACTTACTTGTTCAGAATCAGGTGCACATCTCCTGATTATTTGATCCGGACAGTACTTAAAGAGATAGGAGTCGTCCCAAAAGAAATGCTTTACCTCAGTGAAGAATCTCTTTTTATCTTGAGGAGACCAATGGTGGGGAACTTTACCTGTCACCAAGTAGTTGGCAATGTCGGCATACCATGGAGGATGTGAGATGGCGAAAAGTTGTTCATCGGGGAATGTGTCTTGGATTGGAATGTTGTCCGAAGAATCAGGAAATTTCAATCTTGAAAGATGATCTGCCACCACATTCTCTACTCCCTTCTTGTCTTTGATTGTGAGATCAAACTCTTGGAGTAGGAGTATCCATCGGAGTAATCTGGGTTTTGGATCTTGTTTGCTCAAAAGGTACTTCAAAGCTGCATGGTCAGTAAAAATGATAATTTGAGAGCCAATCAAATAGGATCTAAATTTGTCAAGTGCAAATACTACAGCAAGAAGTTCTTTTTTAGTGGTGGAGTAGTTCATTTGGGCACTATTTAAAGTTCTACTTGCGTAATGATTTACGTAAGGTTTTTTATCTTTCCTTTGCCCTAAAACAGCCCTAACGGCTTAATCACTTGCATCACACATAATTTCAAAAGGAAGGTTCCAATCTGGGGGTTGCATGATGGGTGCAGACACTAACATGTTCTTAAGCTTTGTGAAAGCTTCTTCACATGCATCCGACCACTCAAAAGAATGCTCTTTAGATAGAAGATTACACAATGGTCTAGATATCACACTAAAATTCTTGATAAATCTTCGATAAAAACCGGCATGCCCTAGAAAGGATCTAACATCTTTTATGGACTTTGGACTAGGCAAATTAGCAATCAATTCAATTTTTGCCTTGTACACTTGAATTCCCTACACATAAACAATGTGACCAAGTACTATTCCAGTAGTAACCATAAAATGACACTTTTCCCAATTTAAAACTAGATTTTTCTCTTCACATCTCACCAAAACTTTTTCTAAGTTATCAAGACAATCATCAAAAGAATCACCAAAAATAGAAAAGGCATCCATAAAAACTTCCAAAAACCGCTCCACCATGTCACTAAAGATGCTCATCATGCACCTTTGGAATGTGGCAAGAGCATTACATAATCCAAACGGCATCCTTCGATATGCAAAGGTACCAAATGGACATGTAAAGGTTATTTTTTCTTGATCTTTAAGTGCAATCTCAATTTGGTTATATCCTGAATAACCATCTAAAAACAATAAAATTGATGACCGGCTACCCTCTCTAGGATTTGGTCCATGAATGGCAAGGGCAAGTGGTCTTTCCTAGTGACAGAATTTAATTTCCTATAATCTATGCACATTCGCCAACCAGTGGTGACTCTAGTGGGAATTAACTCATCATTACCATTTTTTACCACTGTCACTCCAGACTTTTGGGGGACAACTTGGGTGGGACTCACCCATGGACTGTCAGAAATGGGGTAAATGATACCCACATCCAATAATTTTAGAACCTCTGCTCTCACTACCTCTTTCATGTTGGGGTTTAACCTCCGTTGCATTTGTCTCACAGGTTTTGCATTTTCTTCCATGAAGATCCTATGTGTACAAATCAGGGAACTAATCCCCTTGATATCAGCAATGGTCCACCCAATGGCATTCTTGTGATTTCTAAGGACTTCGAACAACCTGTGCTTTTGCTCCCTATCCAACGTTGAAGAGACAACCACAGGAAATGTCTCCCCCTCACCAAGATAAGCATATTTAAGTTCAGTAGGGAGGGGTTTCAAGTCTAGCTTGGGTGGTTGGACACTTGAGGGGAGAGGAGAGCTATTAGAAGGAGGTAGCTCCTCAAAGCGGGCCTTCCACCTATCAGTATCCAATAATGGAGTTGACTCCAACAAGGAATTTACATAATTAATCATAACATCATCATCAAAGTTAAAATAAGAAAGACATGCTTCAAGAGGGTCAGAAAATGAAAAAATAGTAGACATGTCATCAACAAGACTTTCTAAAAGATTCACTTCATGCACATCCCCATCATCATCTTCTGGTTGCCTGCAAATATTAAAAATGTTCAGTTCCAAAGTCATATTTCCAAATGAAAGCTTTATAACACCATTTCTATAATTAATAAGAGCATTAGAAGTAGCAAAAAATGGGCGGCCTAATATGACAGGAATTTGAGTACAAACATTCAAAACTGGTTGTGTGTCCAAAACAATAAAATCAACAGGAAAGTAAAACTTTTTTACTTGTACTAACACATCCTCAACAATTCCTCTTGGTGTTTTAACTGAGCGATCTGCAAGTTGAAGTGTAATGCTTGTGGGCTTCAATTCAACAAGTCCCAATTGTTCATAAACAGAATAAGGTAAGAGATTAACACTTGCCCCAAGATCAAGCAAAGCTTTTTCAATTTTATAATTCCCAATTATACAAGATATGGTTAGACAACCAGGATCTTTATATTTGGGTGAGGTGTTGTGTTGCAAAATTGCACTTACTTGTTCTGTCAAAAATGCCTTCTTATGTACATTTAGCTTACGCTTAATTATACAAAGATCTTTCAAAAATTTAGCATCAGATGGAATTTGTTTAATGGCATCTAAGAGAGGAATGTTAATCTTCACTTGTTTAAAAATTTCAAGAATGTCACAATTTGGCACCAATTTAGAGGAAGATTGTAACCTTTGAGGAAAAGGAGGAGGAATTGGAGCAACACAATCAAAGTTGTCAAGTTCATCACCATGTTTAGAATTCGAAGACTCCTTAGGTTCAACATCCTTCATTGGAATGTCTTTGTTAATAACTTTTCCACTTCTCAAAGTGGTGATGGACTTAGCATGCTCTTCTTGTGAACTTGAAGAATTTAAATTTTCAATTACAAATTGACCTTTACGATTTGGTTGAGATTGAGAAGGAAACTTCCCTTTTTTTTTAGTGCTCAAAGTTGTGGTCAATTGAGTGATAGAAGTCTTGAAGTCATTGATGGCTTGCATTGTTTGGTTGTTGATTGTTGTTGGACTTTGCATTTATGTTTGCAATGTGTCTTCAAGAGTCTTCTTATGTGGTGGAACATAATTGCAGGAAGAAGGGGGTACCTACACATTAGACTTATTTCTCTAACTAAAGTTTGGATGATTTCTATAATTAGGAGTATAAGTTTCAGAATAAGGAGAAGAGAAAGGCCTTTTGTAAGTATTCATAGCACTTGCACTTCTTGAAAAGTAGGGATTGTTGGACAATCCTGTGTCTAGTGTCCATCACTCTCACATATACTACAAATATCTTGTGCTTTTTGAGAAGCTTTAGACATGTTTTCCCTATTAATTTCCATAGCCTCAACTTTTCTAGTTAAATTTGTAATTTTTGCTTTTACATCATCCTCTTCTTTAAGAAGGTATAAGCCCCCCTTAGTTGCCCTATTAGATTTGGTTTTATTACTATTTTCAAATTCATTAGAATCTTCCCATGATTGAGCATTTTTAGCTAACACATCAAAATAGTCTCATGCTTCCTCAGGTTCTTTACTCAAAAACTCTCCATTACACATCATTTCAACAAATTGCCTCATTTGAGAAGATAAGTCATTATAAAAGAAACTAATTGTACGCCATGTTTCATATCCATGATGTGGGCACAACAACAAAAGTTCTTTAAATCTCTTCCAACATTGAAAGAAAGTCTCATTTTCTTTTTGTGAAAAATTCATGATGTTCTTTCTAAGTGTATTAGTTTTATGAGTGGGGAAAAACTTTTTCAAAAATTCTCTTTGTATTTCTTGCCATGATTCAATGGATCTTGGCTTCAAAGAATTCAACCAATTTTTTGCCTTTTCCTTTAAAGAAAAAGGAAAGAGTTTTAATCTAATAGCATCATTTGAAACATTTTGATTTGGAAAAGTTGCACAAACCGCTTTAAATTCTTTTAAATGCAAATATGGGCTTTCTGAATCTAAGCCATGAAATTTGGGTAGTAATTGAATTACACCCGGCTTGAGTTAAAAAATGCCTACATTAGTTGGAAAAATCATGCAAGAATGAGAACTTGATCTAGTTGGTTGCAAATAATCACGCAAGGTTTTAACTTCAATATTTTGTGCATTATTATCCCCATTATTACTTCTTAGTTCCTCATTAGTTCTTAGATCCTCCATTGTATCAAAATAAAGATAATTTTCAAAAGATTTGTTCACTTTTTTCAATCGTCCAAAATTATCACGCACCCATGTGAACATGCAACAACAATTTTTTTTAATAACAAACGAAAGTAAAAGTGCAAAAATTAAATGACAAAATATTAAAAACGTTAGAGGGTTAGAAGTTAATAGACAAAAATTAAAATTGCAAAAATAAGGCCAAAGGCACTATCAAGGTACGCGTTTGATCCCGAAAAATTTTTGGTAGTAACGTGGGTAGTGCCTCCGGTCTCAAAAAAAAAATTATAGAATTTAAGTACTAAAAGTAAATGACATAAAGTAAATGACTGAATTTAAAGAGTTAGTGTGCAAGAATAAAAGTTAGAGAATTAGTAAAGTTAGAGTGAGTTTTTCATAACGGATTCTTGTCACATGTTGCAATCCCCGGCAACGGCGCCAATTTGTGTTACGTCCAAACTAAGACTATGAAGGAGTCTAGTTCAGATTTCTTTTTTTTACTTGTCAACTATAGTAAACAAGGTCGATCCACAGGGAAATCCTTGTGTGACACAGAAAACTATTACGAAGAGAATAGAATAGAGAAGAAAAGTAAAATAGATAATAAGAGATAATTCAAAGAGAAAGTGCTAAGACATCAAAAATCCACTTGTAATAAATCTCTAATGTATACTTTATTCAAATGATAACTCAATTAAGATCAAATGAAAATTTGTCTCAATCGGAAAATTTATCTTTTAAAGAACTTTGAAATAGAACAATAGTAATTGATTGTTTACTACGTGAAAGTATTAAGTGTATAATCATAGGGAATTATAAGCATTCAGCGTGCCTTTCATCAACATTAAATCAAATAATTATATAGATTATAAACTCTTTAAATATGAAACATCAATTTAAAATGATAAAGAACTTACTTATATCAAAGTATCTATTAAACATCAAGTACAAGCTTCATTCCTAGCCTTAGCTTGCGAGCTTTAGAAAGCCATTAAAATAAAACTAAAAACAAAAATGCAAAATGAGAGAAGGTAATAGGAGAAGAGAGCTCTAAAGAGGAGAGAATGCCCCATCTATCACGTCCACCCCTCTATTTATAGGAAAAGAAAGGGTTGCTTCAAAGGGAAAAATCAAATCATATCTCCAGATTTTATCCTGATTGATTGCCTGATTGGACCCCTATATCTTTAGAATTTGGAATTTCTTCATGAAATAACACTTGTAGCCACGGAAGTCTTCTTTCCATTGCCACTAGAATTGTATCAATCCGAAGTATTTATAAAAAGATATGATCAAACTACTAAGGTTGTGTCAATCTGTCCGAATCAACTTCTTTCATAATTTAGTTTTATTCATACAAATCTCAAATCAAATGGGTCCACAAGGTTGTGTTCGACCATTCCATGCATGTTTAGACCACTAGGAGCCCATTCTTGACTTTTAAATAGCTTTGGGTAGATGGGCTTAACTTCCTCTTCCATTTGTATCTTGTTGAAGCCTGTTTAGACATGTAAACTCAATTAAGGTCCAACTAACTTATTAAAAACATAAATAGCCCAAATCAGCAATGAATTAACACAAAATAGGAATGCAAATAGAAATTTGAAAATATTTTATTAAACATTATTTCAGTGCATCACTCCACCCCCACCAACGGGAGGATTGCCAGTGCATTGGGTCCTCTTAAGGGTGTCAATTCTACATGTCATCATATATCTTTATCCATCAGAGGTAGAAATTAATAGGAAAGAACTCAAATTGTATCATAAGTAGAGATTTTTTATTGTATTCTAGATATGATTGTATGGATATAATAAGAAATTACAAATGTAATTTTTATTTGTATTTAGGGTATCATTATATTTTTTTTATTAGCGACGCTCAATATATGTTGCTAATAACCGTATTAGCAACGCTTAATAAGAGGCACTAATGGTTATTTTTTAAATTTATTCAATAGTGATGCTAAATAAATGTTGCTAATAATCATATTAGTGATGCTTAGTAAGCATTGCTACTATTAAATGTTTATAGCGATGCTTATTAAGTGTCACTAATATGATTATTAGCGACGCTTTACAAGAGCGTCACTAATGTATATGTTTATTTAAAAAATTAAATAAATATCATTAATACATATATTATTAGCGACGGTAATAAAACCGTCGTGACTATAGGTTGTTATTAGCGACGGTAAGAAATCGTCGCCAATACATATTATTAGTGACACAAATAAAACTGTCGCTAATACATATTATTAGTGATGGTAATGAAAGCGTCACTAATGCACATTATTAGCGACGAAAATAAAATTGTAGTTAATACTTGTTATTAACGGCACAAATGAAACTGCCACTAATGCCTATTATTAGCAGTGCATTTTTTTCTGTCGCGATTTAGTATTAGCAACTAGGTGATTTGTGACACTTTGTATGTGTCGCAAATACCCTTTAGCGACACTCCGTATACATCGTAAATACCCTTTAGTGACGCTCCATATGCGTTGTGAATATTCTTAAGCGTCGCTAATACTCTTATTTGTTGTAGAGAAGGAATTTGAAATGAGTATGGAAGGATTAGTAATTTATTTTCTTGGTTTACAAGTATGACAAACCGATTATGGAATTTTCATCTTACATTCAAAGCTTGCTAAAGAGTTGGTGAAGAAATTTGGACTGCAAGATGCAAAACACGCCAAGACACCTATGTCTCCTTCTGTAAAGCTAAGGATGCTTTATATAAATGTATTGAACAAACTCTCTATAGAAGCATGATTACTAGTCTCTTGTACTTAATTGCTAGTTGCTCAGATATTTGGTTAAGTGTAGGAGTATGTGCTAAATATCAAGCTGATCCTAAAGAAACCTACATGATTATTGTTAAGAAAATAATGAAATATAAGTGGATCTATAGGATATAGTTTACCATTTCTATTTGACACTACTTTTGAACTAGTAAGATATTTATATGTTGATTGGGTAGGGAATGTAGATGATAGAAATATTACCTCAGGTGGATGTTTTTATGTAGGAAAGTACTTTGTATCTTAGCATATTAAAAAGAAAAATTATGTTTCTTTATCAATTGAAGAAGTTAAATATATAGTTGTCGGTAGTGGTTATACTCAATTAATGTGGATGAAAATAATGTTATTTGATTATGGAATATGTCATGGCAAAATTACTTTATATGGTGACAATCAAAGTTCAATTAAAATTTTTCAAAATCTAGTTCAATATTCTCGTACAAAACATATTGATATTAGACATCATTTTATTCGAGATTTGGTAAAGGATCAAATAATCAACTTAGAACATATTTCAAAAGTGTTTCATTTAGTTAATATTTTCACAAAACCTTTGGATTTCAATAGGTTCACTAACCTCGGAAAAGCATTTGGACTTGCTTGCCCAGTGTCTTTTCATAAGGGGTTATTGTCCTGTGTTTTGAATGAAAATTGTATAAGACATAGACATAATAAAGTTGTTTTCAATCTTTTATAAGGTTTTGATAGTTTTCTTTAGTTTGTTTGATATTTAGTTGACTTGTGTTAAAAATAAGTTCAAAAAAATATATAAAAAGAAAAAAATGAGTTTGTGTTTTTCAAACACGTAGCTGGCATATCAAATGAACACACTTGAATTGTGAAACTATTGCACATAGTGGGTCACACATGTAATGCATGATGGATATAGTCTTAAGTCAAGAGGACTATTTGAATATCAATTAAGTAAAGTCTTAAGATTCATAATAATACTTTATGCATTGTTGAATTACTAAAAAGCTTAGTACTAACAACGGGAATTCAAGATCATCTATCAAGTTAAATGTATAATATAGTTGATTTGCTTATTGACTTTGATGCTATGAGGTAGTGTAACATAGTTAAGAAGTTTGGATTCTCTTGCATGCTGAATGAGATTTGATATGTTTATATTTTTTTTTGAACATTTAATGTAAATATTTTCATAAATAGTTCTCAAAAAGATGATGGAGAGAGTTGCCTACATGAGATATCTTGTGTTAGTGTAAAATCTACCATCCCCTTGACACTGAAAAAGGCTTAGATTGAAAAAATATATAATGCAAGGTCACAAGAACTAAGAAAAAGCTATTGAAAGCCCCATAATAAAAAGAATGATAAAGCTAAAATTTAAAAAGGCAAAGGGCATAGAGATTGTCAACAACAAACTTAGGTTTTTTGTATCATTGCTTTTATCTCTTATTTATTCAATGTAAATGAATGATCAAATGGAATGGGAGCATGTGCCATGTTTCTCGACAAACTCGTTTGCCAAAGTAGTGGAGCAGGAACATTGTTTTTTACTATATTATCCTTTGATATCTTGATAATTATTTTAAATTATTATGATATAGTTGTTGACTTGAAGTAAAACACTTTTACATCTTCTTTTATTATCAGGCTTAAGACTTGAAATTTGGTTCTTTAGTTGAGTGGCTAATGAAATTATGATAATGTGGGATACACATGGTGTGTTATTACAAAATTTAGATCATATGTTGACACTTGATTTAGCTATTTAGTTAAAACCACACCTTGTTTTCAATAAAGTTGCCTACTTGATTCTCCTAAATGTTGAATCTCAATGTGGTTTCAAATTGATTTATAAGTTTTTTTTTCTCTATTTTTTTCTTCTTTCCCTAGATTTCTTTTTGCCTATTTGTGACAAAAAGATGGAGAAATTTGGGTTAAAGAAAATCTTAAAACTTGAGGGTAGAAAGCTAACAGAGAAGATGACAAAGAAGATCTAAGTTGAATTGATAAAAAGAGAAAATTTCTTGATTTGGTTATGACTTAATTAATCTTTTACTTACTTGAATATTTGAATTCTAAATTTACTTGTTTATTGTAACAATATTATGCAGGTACGTTCTAGTTTTTTATGCGGTTGTAGTGTTTTATCACGAAATAGCCAAAGGGAGAGATTGTGAGAATATAAGTATCCTTAGGTCATGTATTGACCTATTGTCATGTTACAAATAATGTCATTAATGTGTATTTTGAGTCAATTTATATTCAGAAGAATGATTTTTGAAGGTAGAATAAAAGGAAGGCTTAAATCTATATTTTTGAAAGGTAAAACATGCACATACATCACATTTACACACTTTAGGTTAAAAAAGAAAGGGGAAAGAATGGTGAGGATTGGAGATTTGAATATCGAAATATCAAAAATATGTTCAAAACGATTGATAGTTGATAAATTCTAGCAAAATCATCGAAATTTGTATGAGAGATCGATCACTTCTTATGAATTATCAATCGGTACCAAAAAATACTCTTTGTTAAATGAAGCTGTGAGTTTAGTAATTGATCGCAAAGTAAAACGAGCGATCGATGGAAGTCTTGATGACAAGGAACAGGGATCAATCGATCACCACGTAGAAACGATCGATCAATTGAAGGGCAGGTTGCTTAAATTAAGATTTCTGGTTTGGTTTGGATTCCTAGTAGGAGTCTTATTCCTTTTAGGACTTAGGAATCTATATAAAAGGATTGGAACATGATGGAGAAAGAGAGAAGACCTAGAAAATCTTTAGAGCTTGTGTGGAATTGCTCTAATGGAGTTTCGAGAGAGTTGTATTCTAGAATTCGAAAATCTCTACTATAAATTCAAAAGAGTGATTAGAGGTGAGATGAGTGCACAAAAACATATGTGACACATGATGTTTGTTTAAGATTGTTTCTAAGAAGATCTAAAGGAGGAGATGAAAGATCTACCTTAATCAAAGAGCATAAAGGAAAAGAAGAACAAGCAATGGCTAGTAAACAACAAAGGAGTGGTTAATTCATAATTCAAGAGTAGTGTGGAGAACTATCCATTTGAAGAAAAATGTCTTTTTTGTATTTGTAATTGGTAATGCTATAATCTCATGTTTAGATAGTGCATAGTTGATATGGATAAATTGTCTCATGGTTTTTCCTGGTTGGGTTTTCATGTAAATTTTTTTTGTGTATTTGTTTGCTGATTTGGTTGCAAAATCTCATTAGAACCATCAGAATTAGGCACCTTAAATTAAATAAAATATGTTCTTATTTTAAAAAAAATAGTAAGATAAATCTTTTAACTTAATTGTGAGTTATGGGCACTTTATTTTTCTTAGTTTGTCTATCCCACACACAGCTCAAAATCAATAGACAATAGACGAAAGAGCTTCAGAACGCCATGAAGAATATACAAATCAGAGTTTGGAATAGAGAGATATGGTCAATTGAAGTTGTACTTAATGCTCTTGAGCCATTTACCTGAATTAAACAGAGATTTTGGCCGTTTACTTAGTTATGTAGGCCCATTTAACTAAAGTGATGGGAATTGGGTTTAGGAGGGAATTTTAGGCCACCCAATGGTGGTTTAGCAGGCCCAAATTCCTTAGGGGATTAAGGATCCTAATCCCCATTAACTATACAAACCCTGTAGGATTTTTGAGTTCGAGAGTTATTGGAGCTTTTATGGAGTGGCTGAGATTTCATGTGCTCTCACTTCTCTCAAGTGATTCTTTGATCTAGGAAGATTTGAAGTGTTTCTATGCATTAGAGGTATGTGGTTTTTATTTTTATTTTTAAATTATTACATTAACACCCAATTTGATGTTGTTAATCAAGCTTGTTGATTATTAATGTTTATATGGCTTGATTCTTCTCTTTAGATTTTGATGTGCTTTTTGCATGCTTATGCATAGGTTTGATAGGGTTTCTCATAGTTAAAGGTAAGAATTGATTACATGAAGAATTATGATGATTTGATAATTGATCGCAATGGTTTTGGTTAAAAAACCCTATTTTTTGTAATTTTGTTGGAAACAATCGATCGCCAAAGTTATCGTTTTAAGCATTTTCACAAACTATGGGATTGATTGATCACCTTAAGGATAGAACGATCACTCATATAGGCCGATCAATTGCCTAAACAATTGTTTGCTGATTTACAACCATCTATCAATCAATCGATAGGAAAGATCACTTCTAGGATATATAATTCTAAGTGAATTTTTCATTCTCTTCATGGGTCATTTGCACTTTTCTAGCCAAGTATTGTTGATGTGAGACCTAAAAATTTTCTATGATTATTTGTTCTTTTTTGTGATGATGGTTTAGTTTGATTATGTAATTTTTTGGTCATGTTTTAAATTTTTGTCGGAGAATTAGGAGACCGGTTCTATTGTGTGTTTACCTGAGGTGTGATAGACCCATTCTCCTAGTCATGAGGTGGAAATACTCATGAAATTCATTAGTACCTAACATAAACCACAATGCTACCACATTAATTGTTGTATTTTCTATACATTTCCTTGTACTAAGGAAATGGGTCCCACTCTAGGACCCACAACCATCCTCGTCATTGTGCCAATTTCTTTGGCTACCACCCTTTATTTGAAATATTATATGCGATTTGCCCTTGTCAATTTATTTTAGCCTGATTCCAAAGATGGGTTTCATTTGTTCTTTTGTTGGGCCCATGCAAGCCCACTTACCCGTTCACTAATATAAATAGCCAACTTGGCCTCCACCTTCCTTTTGGGTGGCTGAGATTCAAGGGTTGCATATGCCCTAACCTCTCACTAGACGGGAATGCATGTGTTCTAGCTTTATCTAAGGTGGTTCATGCAATTTTATTTCAAAATTTATTATGTTATTATCTTGATTCAAATGTTCTACTTACATGCATTTGATTCCATGTCTCCTACTCTTTAAAGTTCCTTTTTTTACCCATGCTTTAGAGCTCTAGATCCTTGTTTCTTGTTCCTATACTTGTGTTTCATGTTGGGGCACAAGGAAAGACATGATTTGTCTTGTTACTAGTGGTTTTGAATCTCTATTTAGTGCAAAGGTGTGGTTTTTTCGTAGGGCTAATGAGACCTAATTTGTTGGTCATGGGTCATTTGATTTTGGAAAAAGATTAAAGGTATCATCTAGTAATTTGATGTAAGGGGTTTTTGTTTGAAGAAGTTTTCCTTACATTAACACCATGGATTATGTGTTGAATGATGTTCTTGATGCATGATGGGTGTATGAGCTTAGATCTTCATGGATGTGTATTTTGATTATGTTTTGGCATGCATGTGTATGGGTTATGTTTGACTTATCATATCTAAAGCTTATATGATATTTATTTTAAGTTTTATGAGCTTTTGATGGATGATCGGATTTGCTGAAAAATCACCATTTTTCGTGTTTCTACGCACGACCAATATATCACCCTTGAGGGCCAATCCATCAACAAAGAACTATCTTCGGACTTAAGGCAGACTGATTGATCGCCCTATTTGACCAATCGATTGAAAATTTGATCGATTACCTTGAAGGCCCGATCGATTACCAAAACTACTATTTGTCATTTCTTAAGGCCCGATCGATCAGCCTTGTAGCTGATCAATTGCCCTAGTGAAATGTGACTCATGTGCTTATTTTTAGGCTAGATTTTTGTAGGTTTTACCATTCCTCTTATATGTAACTAGTAAAGCATTATCATGTTATAGTATGAAGCTCACATGCATGAGATGTTATTCATGTATAAACCATGTTTCACACACTCTAGATCATTTATGAATAGGACTACTTAGGTTTTCTCTAAACCAAATTATCGACGCATGAACCATGTCTCATGCATGATAGAACTATTTGTTGGTATGAATACTTAGCATTATTCACATATGAATCTTGCTGCATACATCATAAAAATTGGTTGTTAAACTATGTTTAATTGTGATTAGTCGTGAATCATGTTTTACCAAGATTAGTCATGATTAGTCGTGGTATTTTGCAGATTTCCAGATTAGTAGTATTTGGGATTTGAATGAATCAGCTTTCTGACTGAAAGGGTGGGCTTTTCTGTCCAAAAGGGCAAGGTTTTCCATTAGAAAAGGTTGGGTTTTTCATTCCCAAGTTGAGAAGAGAGAAATGCTATGATGAGGTCACTAATTGAGAATTATATAGTGAGCTCTATGCTAGTTTGTCTATGTGCATCAGCTTACCAAGGGCATTTTTGGTTTACAAGAGTGATAACTGCTTTTAGTATTTCCTGCTTATGAATACCAAGTAGAGAGGTATTAGGCATCGTTGGGTACCAAGATTACTCTATCTTTGATTTGATGCAATATTATGCTTAATGCATAGGTGTATTTACACAGGTTTTGTGTATGGATTATAATGCTTATTTACACAAGTTTTGTGTATAGATTATAATGCTTATTTATACAAGTTTTGTGTATAGATTATAATGCTTATTTACACAAGTTTTGTGTATGGATTATGATGAATGAATGAGATAATTTGAACAGGTATTATGTTAAGGGATTTGACATACTCCTATGATCTAAACACTAGTATTGCATAAGGTTTATGTGATGTAGCTTGAGATTATGCTTTATGGTGTTTATTGTCAGCTGTATGTTTTCAATTATTGGGCTATGCTCACCACTTTGCATTGTTTTGTTATGGGTATCCCTCTTGGATCCTTTACGTGGTTGTGCTACATAGGTACTCAGGATGACTTATTTTGTGAGCAAGGTGGAGACAAAAGGGATATTGAGTAGGGATAATTCACCTACTATGGGATAGTTAGTAGTTGTTTTTTTATGTAACCTTGAGACTTTGATTATGTTTGTGGGAGAGTCTTCCTTTTGATAATATGGACGTATGTAGTGCTTTTTGAAAGCTTTAGACTCCCTTATGACTATGAACTTGTGTGTGTATCTTACATATGAGTCATATGTCAGGTTTATTGGCAAATTTCTTTGTCAAAAACCTTTGGTATGTAATTAGTCTTTAAATCTGATTAGATGTGGTGTGGTCGAGCCATATTTGGAATTGACAGATTTAAAAAATTGGAGACATATTCTTATAGCTCTAGACAGAATAGTGAAGAATGTTATAAGTTTTTTAAGCTTATTCAAATCACATTCGCATACCTAAATCACTTGGAGAAGTTTCAGAAATGATTTTAGGGGTTTCAAGAGGTTTTAGGATAAAAAGGACAAAACAATAATCAAACTATTAGAACAATCGATGGATAGATAATGTACTAACTGAAATGATGGATCGACAGTTGATTCAGTGATAAGTATGAAATATATATATATATATATATCTATTTTATATGCCTTTTTACCTTATTTGCTAGTATAGATTAGGTTAATTTAGATTTAGTTGTAGTTTATTTAGATTAAGATAGATATTAGTATTTTAGTTTAATTATTAATAATTTTGTAGTTATTAGTAGTTTAGATATGTATTTAAATCAAGTTGGAAATTTAGTGATGTTTTACATGTCTAAAGTATGATATTTTATGTTTTGTAGGTAAAGTGCGCTTATCAAAATACTTGAACGATGTTTGGAATAATTCAAAATAGTCTTGGCATGCTTTAAAGTGATTTGGACAACTTTTCGGAGTTATAAACAAGTTAGAAATTAATATGGACATGAAGAAAAGCTTAATGAACATAATATGGACTGTCTAGAAAAATTGTCCAGATTACAGAAACAGAATAGCCGTTCGAATGGGCCATTTGAAGTATCAAACGGCTAAACATGATTTTGAAGGAAAACACAGTATAGGCATTTGAACGGGCATGCAGGGCTTACGAACGGGATAACGCACAATTTCCTAGTTTTAGCCAATTTTCAATCATTTTCATATTGGACTTATATCTCCGGCTCTTATGCCTATATAAAGACATATTTGGCTTGAAATTAGAGGATTTCTAATAGATTTTCTGAAGAGAAAAAGGAAGAAGAAGATGGAAGAGAACTCAAATGCTTTTAATGGAGATTCAAGTGCTTTCTTCTGCAATGGAAGGTTAGACTTTTCTTTTACTTAGGAGTTGATGAAGCTATAGATAAGTTTCAATTTCTTTTCTTTTTAATTTAGATCTCAGTTGTGAATGATGACAATTATATGATAAGAATTTCCTTTTTAATGGAAGAGCTTTTAATGTTTATTCAAGTCTATGTTGATTTATTATCTTGTAGATGATAGATTGATGTGGTTTATTCTAATTTCTGTGATTTAGATGAGATGGTTATACAATAATTTTAATATTCAGATAATTAATAACTTGGATGGGTTATACTAAGATTTGACGGGTCATGCCTATGGCTAGTTTAGTGTAGATGATTTGAGCTATTGTTGAAGATAGTTCATGCCATGGAATTTAATTAATGATTCTTTCTGAAGTAATTCTAGCTTGTAATCTTCTAAAGTGGTCATACAATACTTGTTCATATTCACACTAGATTTGGATTAGAAGTTAAGGAATTGTTATAGTTCTATAATGGATTCGATTTTCTAAGTAATTTTCATCATATTAATCTCTTGTTTTAAAACTAATTAATTCATTTTCTTTACTTAATTAAAGTTTAAGTTGTTTTAGTTTTCAATCAGCAAATTCCTCTTTAGATTTAATAATAATTTATCCATCCCTGAGGTTCGACAACCCTTAAATACTTATCCTAATACAATTACCTTGTACACTTGCAAAGGGTTTAATTATAAACAATCATTCAGCCCCGTATAAAATGAAGTTGAGGGTTATTGATTGATCACTTTGTGAATCAATCGATCGTTTGAAACATTATGTGTTCAAAATAGTATTTGAAACAATCAATTGCTTGCATTTCTAGTGCCCTATATAAGCCATTCTGAATTCAATTTCTTTCCTTGTTGACTAAATAAGTTTTGAGAGCTATGTAAAGGATAAGAAGTCAAGAATTTTGAGAGTGGAAAACCTAGAAAATTTGGAGAAGATGGATTTCTACCTTTTGCATATTGTTTTCCAAAAGATTTCACATAAAATTTTGAAGATAAGATCAATAGTGAATTCATGAAGCTATTCTATAACTAAAGAAGAGATTTCACACAGAAGTTTCAAAAAAGAGTTGCAACAAATCTTTAATGGAAGATTGAAGATTTTAAAAAGTCAAAATCAATACAGCAAGATAACTTGTTAATGGTAAAAAGGAGACAAAGACAAAGCAAGGAGAAAGAAAAGTTTCAAGTGCTTCAAGGATAAGACTTGAAGGCCAGCAAAAGAAGAAATTTTTGGAGATTTAAATAAAAGGAGTTTGTGTTAGAGTTAAAACAAAGGTTGGTGGTTTGCTTGTATCAATATAATTGTCATGCTTGCTAGTAGTGCATTGATTTTGTTCCTTTGGAACCATCGTGATTTTTTAATCGAGTTTGTGTTTTCCATGTTAAAATTGTTGTGTGTTCATTTGTAGATTGAATGCTTTAAATTTGATAGATTTGTACATCATGAGTGTGCTTTAAGAGAAGATTAACTTGTTTCCACTTTAGAAAAAAATTGTGCAAAGAGGCCATAATATCTCATAGTCTTTATCTTTGATGTTAATCAAACTTGGGGAAATGTGGTAATTTGCTAGGTTGAGTAGACATCTATTATATTCACAAGTGGTAGTTGAGGTTATTTGTTGAAAAAAAAATGACTTTGCTCCATGGCATCAATCTAATTTGGCATGTTAGTATGTTATTATCTTGCTTAATCTTCCATAGTTTGATTTCTTGTGCTATATAACTTGTGCTAAGCTTTGAATTCTTAATTTTTCTTAGTTTACTTATTTTTCTATTAGAACTTGTTTAAACTTACTGATTTTTGTGCCCTAGATTCTTAGTTTACCGTTTTTCTATTAGAACTTGTTTAAACTTACTAGATTTAAGTGCTTAAAATGTATTGCTTGGGTTCTTTTTGTTGGAATAAAATTAATAACTAGTTTGAATAACTACTGAATGAACATGGGGACTTGAGTAATCCAATGAATAGACCTCCCTTGTTTGATGGCCAAAATTTCTTATATTGGAAAAATAGGATGAGAGCATTTACACAAGCGCTTGATGGGAATGCCTGGAAAATGGTTATTGAAGGTTGTAATCCTCATGACTAAAGACAAGGATGGGATAATTCTAGAAGATGAAAGTGAATGGGATGAGAATGCAACTAAGCTTGCAAATCGAAATAGTAAAGCCCTTAGTGCATTATTCAATACTATAGGAAAATGACAACACATGTTGATTTCTAATTGCATATCTACCAAGGTTACACGGGAAATATTGGTAAAATATAATAAAGAAACTGAAGCTATGAAAGTGTATAAGCTACAAATACTAACCCTAAAGTTTGAGAACATGATAATGAGTAAAGGCGTAGTACATAGATGTGATCAACTAGGGCAACCTATATTAATCGTTTATAATTAAACTCTTTATAAGTGTACAAGGTAATTGTACAAGGATAAGTATTTAAGTTTGTCGAACCTCGAGGACGGATGAATTAGTTACTAATTCTAAGTAAAGAATTTGTTGATAATTAAAAATTTTAAAGAAAAACTTAAAGTAAATAAAGGAAATAATCTACTAAATTAAAAGGAAGAGATCAATATGATGAAAATTACTTAGGAAATCAAATCCACTATATAACCATAACAGTTACTTAACCTTTAATCTAAATTTAGTGTGAATATGAACAAGTATTCTCAACTACAAGATAGAATTACTTTAAAAAAATAATTAATTAAATCCATGCACTACAACAAAAAGAACTATTAATGATGCATTTAAGCACCACTAATAGTCATACAAGCATCGTTAATGACTAATAGTGACGTTTAAAAAGTGTCACTAAATGTGTCAATAAAAATGGAATCGCTATTGCTCATTAGCAATGTTTATTATAAAGCGTCACTAATAGTTTATTATTAGCAACGTTCATTTTTGCATCACTAATTATTTTCCTTTTGTAATGCTTTTTAAGCGATGCTAATAGTAAATTATTAGTTATACTTAATTATAAGTGTCACTAATAGTTAATTATTAGTGATGCTTCATAAAGTGCCACTAATAAAAAAAATTAAAAATAAAAAATATCTTATTAGTATGCATCACTAATGATAAAAATAATAAAGAAATTATTAGCGATGCTTTAAAAAGTGCTGCTAATAAAAAACCATATTAAAAAAAATATTGTGTATTAGTGATGCTTTCTAAAGTGTCGCTAATATGTAAAAAAATAAACAAATAAATAAAATAGTTATTAGCAATGTTTTAAATGCGTCGCTAATAACTTCAAAAAATTTTAAGGGGTGCTGGCACCCCACCTCCGGCAAGGGGAAAGCGGAGGAGGGGGGATGACTGGGAGGGGGGTTTGGGGAGAGTGGGGAGAGTGGGGAGGGAGGGTTGAATAGGGAGAGGGGGAGCCAAAATCCAACCCTGAGAAACCCCCCCCCTATTTTGGAAGAAATTCATAATTTCGAAGATATATAAGTCAAATCTTGCATGCAAAGGGACATCTAGTTAACTAACCCGAGGCCAACACAAGGAGGATCTTTTCACTAGTTGTGATTAATATACATAAGGAAAGATAATGTTGCTGATTGGATAACTAAAAGAAGACTAAAAGATACTTATTTGCTGAATAAATTATTTATTTATTTGATTGATTTAGAATCTAATTATTACTAAAAAAGCAATCAATTAGGATGTAATCAAGGAAAATAATTGGACTTTCCCCTTTGAAGAAACCCCTTTTACTCTTATAAATAGAAGGGTGGATGTGGTAGAGACATCATCTCCTCCTCTTTGGAGCTCTCTTCTCCTCATATTTTTCTTCTCTTCTTTTGTATTTTTTATTTTTAATTTTATTGTAATGACTTTCTAAGATCTCTAACTAAGGCTAGAAGTGATTTATAACAATCTAATAGAGTTCTATTCATGTTTAATTAATAGTTTTAAGTAAGTATGTGTTATTTAAAGTGATGACTATTTAATACTGTTTATCTTCTTATTTTTTTGCGACCTTAACACATAAGATGCTTGAAGGCTCTCTTTCTTGATCTTTTGTGGTTTCGATACATAGAATTCTTGAAGAAATAATTATTTTTTTATCCTTCATCTATCCAAAGTATTTTTTATCTTTATTTTATTTTTAATGTTCATATCATCCGGTTAGATTGAATTTTCATTCATTTCTAATTCAGATACCATGACACATGAAAAACATCACTAGATGTTACAATGACCCTTAATGCCTTATGTTTTATCTTCTTATTTTCTTAACTCTTTATTACCTCAATATTCTTCCACTTTTTCTCTCTTAATCTTTCTTTACTTCTCTTACCTTATAATCATTTTGATAGTCACATAAAGGGAATCCTTGAGGATTCGACCTTTCAATACTACATCCACTTGTGCACTTGAAAGTAATATAACCCAAAGCTTTGGCTCAATTTGATGAATCAATAGTTTAGGTGTAACAAGTTTTTGGTGCCGTTGCCAAGGGTTGCAACGTGTGACAATAATGCCTATTAAAAAATATTCTCCCTATTCATTTTTTCTTCTTCTTTCCTTTCTTTTTGTTGAGAGTGAGAGTACCAGGAAGAAGAATCATTGAAGAGGCTCAATCAGAAAGATCCCTTGGATTTGTCATTGCTCAAAGAATTAAAGAAGACCACTTGAAGCATTCTAGCTAGTTTCATTCTACTTCCTTTACTTCATTTCTTTTAGTTCTTAGATTTTTTTCTTAGAGTTATTTTCTTTAGATATCAAGTTTGAATTGTATGTTTTGCTTTCGTTAATTTATAGATCTTCTTTCTTTTAATTTTACTTTGTTAATTTTTTTTCCAAAGAAAAAATGTTTGTCATTTTTTTTGCACTCATGGCAACCTGACCAAAGTGGTAACTTAAAAAGTGTTGATTTTGCTCTTAATATTTTTATGTGTTCTTTCTTTGAACACTGTGGATGATGGTATAAATAATAATGATTTTATTGAAGTTCAAAATAATCAATAAGATAAAACATTGCATGATTATTTGCAACAAACTAGATCAAGTTCTCTTCTTGCATGATTTTTCCAATTAATATGGGTGGTTTGGAACTCAAGCCGGGTGTAATTCAATTATTACCCAAATTTCATGGCTTAGATTCAGAAATCCCATATTGCCATTTAAAAGAGTTTGAAGATATTTGTGCAACTTTGCTAAACCAAAATGTTTCTAATGCTATTATTAAATTAAAACTATTTTTATTTTCTTTAAAGGAAAAAGCCAAAAATTGGTTGAATTCTTTGAAGCCAAGATCCATTGGAACATGACAAAAAATGTAAAGATAATTTTTGAAAAAGTTTTTCACCACCCATAGAACTAATACACTTAGAAATAATATTATGAATTTTTTATAAAAAGAAAATGAGACTTTCTTTTAATGTTAGGAAAGAGTTGAAGAACTTTTGTTTTTGTGCCCACATCATAGATATGAAACATGACATACAATTAGTTTCTTTTATAATGGCTAGACTTCTCAAATGAGGCAATTTGTTTAAATGATGTATAATGGAGAATTTTTTAGTAAAGAACCTGAGGAAGCATGAGACTATTTTGATGTGTTGGCTGAAAATGTTTAATCATGGGAAGATTATAATGAATTTGAAAGTAGTAATAAGACAAAATCTAATGTAACAACTAAGGGGGCATGTACCTTAAAGAAGATGATGATGTAAAAGCAAAAATTACAAGTTTAACTAGAAAAGTTGAGGCAATGTAAATTAATAAGGAAAACATGTCTAAAGCTTCTAAAAAATTACAAAATATTTGTAGTATATGTGAAAATGATGAACACCAAACACATGATTGTCCAACAATCTATGCTTTTTAAGAGGTGTTGCATACTCAAGTAAATGCTATGAATACTTATAAAATGCATTTTTCTTCTCCTTATTCTGAATGAATCTAATGTGTAGGTACCCCCTTTTTCTTCAAATTATATTCCACTACATAAAAATACTCTTGAAGACACATTGCAAACATTTAATGCAAAGTCAAGCAACAATCAACAACCAAACAATGCAATCCATCAATGACTTGATGACTTTTATCACTCAATTGACAATAACTTTGAGCACTCAAGAAAAAAGGAAGTTTTCTTCTCAACCACAACCAAATCCTAAATGTTAATTTGTAATTAAAAATTTGAATTCTTTAAGTTCAAAAGAAGAATATGTTAAGTCCATCACCACTTTGAGAAGTGGAAAAGTCATTAACAAAGACATTCGAAAGAAGGTTGTTGAACCTATAAAGTCTTTAAATTCTAAACATGGTGATGAACTTGACAACTCCCATTGTGTTTCTCATATTCCACCTCAATTTTCCCAAAGATTACAATATTCTTCTAAATTGGTTCAAAATGGAGACATTTTAAAAATTTTCAAACAAGTTAAGATTAGCATTCTTCTCTTAGATGTCATTAAACAAATTTCATCTTATGCAATATTTTTGAAAGACCTTTGTACAATCAAGCGTACGCTAAATGTACAAAAGTAGGCATTTTTGATAGAATAAGTGAGTGCAATTTCACAACAAAACACCCACCAAAATATAAAGATCCTGGTTGTCCAACCATATCTTGTATAATTGGGAATTATATAATTAATAAGCTTTACTTGATCTTGGGGCAAGTGTTAATCTCTTACCTTATGCTGTTTATGAACAATTGAGACTTGGTGAATTGAAACCCATAAGCATTATACTTCAACTTGCAGATCGCTCAGTTGAAACACCAAGAGGAATTGTTGAGGATGTGCTACTACAAGTAGAAAAGTTTTACTTTCCTGTTGATTTTATTATTTTGGTCACACAACTAGTTTTGAATGTTTATACTCAAATTCCTGTCATATTAGGCTGCCCATTTCTTGCCACTTGTAATGCTCTCATTAATTGTAGAAATGGTGTTATGAAGCTTTCTTTTGGAAATATGACTTTGGAACTGAACATTTTTAATATTTGTAGGCAACCAGGAGATGATGATGAGGATATGCACGAAGTGAATCTTTTAGAAAGTCTTGTTGATGACATGACTACTATTTCTTCATTTTCTAACCCTCTTGAAGCATGTCTTTCTTATTTTAACTTTGATGATGATGCTACGATTGATGATGTTGGAGTCAACTCCATTGTTGGATACCGATAAGTGGAAGGCCCACTTTGAGGAGTTACCTCTTTCTAATATTGTTCCTCTCCCCTCAAATGTCCAACCACCTAAGTTAGACTTGAAACCTCTCTCTACTGACCTTAAATATACTTATCTTGGTGAGGGAGAGACATTTCCTATTGTTGTCTCTTCAAAGTTGGATAATGAGCAAGAACATAAGTTGCTTGAAGTCCTTAGAAATTACAAGAGTGCCATTGGGTGGACCATTGCTAATATCAAGGGGATTAGTCCCCTGATTTGTACCCATAGGATCTTCATGGAAGAAATTGCAAAACCTATGAGACAAATGCAATGTTGGTTAAACCCCAATATGAAAGTGGTAGTGAGAGCAGAGGTCCTAAAATTGTTAGATGTGGGTATCATTTACCCCATTTCTGATAGTCCATGGGTGAGTCCCACCCAAGTTGTCCCCAAAAAGTCTAGAGTGACGGTGGTAAAAAATGCCAATATTGACTTGATTCCTACTAGAATCACCACCTCTTGGCGGATGTACATAGATTATAGGAAATTGAATTTTGTCAATAGGAAAGACCACTTCCCCTTGCCGTTCATGGACCAAATCCTAGAGAGGGTGTCCGGTCATAAATTTTATTGTGTTCTAGATGATTATTCCAGATATAATCAAATTGATATTGCACTTAAAGATGAAGGAAAAATGACCTTTACATGTCCATTTGGTACCTTTGCATATCGAAGGATGCCATTTGGATTATGTAATGCTCCTGCTACATTCCAGAGGTGCATGATAAGCATCTTTAGTGACATAGTGGAGTGGTTTTTGGAAGTTTTCATAGATGACTTCTCTATTTTCGGTGATTCTTTTGTTGACTTTCTTGATAACTTGGAAAAAGTTTTAGTGAGATGTGAAAAGAAAATTTTGGTTTTAAATTAGGAAAAATGTCATTTTATGGTTACTACTAGAATAGTACTTGGTCACATTGTTTCTATATAGGGAATTCAAGTGGACAAGGCAAAAATTGAATTGATTGCTACTTTGCCTAGTCCAAAATCCATAAAAGATGTTAGGTCCTTTCTGAGGCATACCAGTTTTTATAGAAGATTTATCAAGAATTTTAGTGTGATATTTAGACCATTGTGTAATCTTCTATCTAAAGAACGTTCTTTTGAGTGGTTGAACGCATGTGAAGAAGCTTTCACAAAGCTAAAAGAACATGTTAGTCTCCGGACCCATTATGCAGCCCTCGAATTGGACATTTCCTTTTGAAATTATGTGTGATGCAAGTGATTATGCCGTTTGCACTGTTTTAGGGTAAAGGAAAGATAAGAAACCTTGTGTAATTCATTATGCAAGTAGAACTTTCAAATAGTGCCCAAATAAACTGCTCCACCACTAAAAAAGAACTTCTTGCTGTTGTATTTGCCCTTGAAATTTTTAGATCCTCTTTGATTGGCTCTTATATTATCATTTTTACTAACCATGTAGATTTGAAGTACCTTTTGAGCAAACAAGATATAAAGCTCAAATTGCTCCGTTGGATACTCCTACTCCAAGAGTTTGATCTCACAATCAAAGACAAGAAGGGAGTAGAGAATGTGGTAGCAGATCATCTTTCTATATTGAACTTTTTTGATTCTTTAGAGAACTTTCCAACCCAGGACACATTCCCTGATGAGCAACTTTTTGCCATCTTACATCTTCCATGGTATGCCAACATCGTCAACTACTTGGTGATAGGTAAAGTTCCCCATATTGGTCTCACCAAGATAAAAAGATATTCTTCACCAAGGTAAAATATTTCTTTTGGGATGACCCCTATCTCTTTAAGTACTGTCCAGATCAAATAATGAGGAGATGTGTGCTTGATTTTGAACAAGTTAGTATCATTTCTTTTTGTCATTCTGAAGCATGCGGTGGTCACTGCTAAAATTTTGTAATTTGGTTTTTACTGGCCAACTCTTTTTAAAGATGTTCATGAATTTTGCAAAACTTGTGAATGGTGTCAAAAGTTAGGAGCTATATCTTGTCACAATATGATGCCTCTTAACCCCATATTGGTTATTGAGATTTTTTATTCTTGGGGAATTGATTTTATGGGACCTTTTCCCCCTTCTTTTGGCTATGTTTATATTTTAGTTGTCATCGATTATGTTTCTAAGTGGATTGAGGCGGTTCCAAGCAAAACCAATGACCTCAAAGTTGTTGTGCACTTTATAAAAGAAAATATATTTTCAAGGTTTGGAACGCCTCGAGCCATCATAAGTGACAGGGGGTCACATTTTTGCAATAAGCCTTTTGAGGCTTTGATGACGAAGTATAGGATTACCCATAAAGTAGACACCCCCTATCAACCAGAAACAAGTGGACATGTTGAGATTTCTAATAAGGAAATTAAATATATTTTAGAGAAAATGGTAAATCCAAATGGTAAAGATTGGTCTTTATGGCTAACCGATGCTCTTTGGGCTTACCGTACCGCTTTTAAGACCCCAATTGGATTGTCTCCTTACCATTTGATTTTAGGGAAAGTGATGTGCACGTTTTAGGGTAACCACTAGGAGGGCGACCACTAGGGCTAAGTATTAGGGTAACCAGGTTTTTAATATAATAAGAGTATTAGGGTAATTAGTTAATTAGTATTTTGTTTTAATTATGTTAACGGGCCTTAGGCATCTGTTAGAGAGCCCATTAGTTTACTTATTTAAATATAAGGGCTACGCCCTAAGTGAATTAGTGAATGATTAATTGTCTGTGCTTCTTCCATTTCTTCTGTGCTTCTCCCCTTTCTGTCTGATGGCCAGGCCATCCCCTTTCCCGGTCTCCCTGCTCCACTCCATGCTTGTGGACAACCGTCCACAACATTGGTATCGGAGCAGTATCGATCCCCGGCCATGGCTCCTGTCTCAGCAACCGCGGACAGCTCAAAGGTGGATCCAGCCCTGGCACTCAAGCTCGACAAAATCCTAACTGCTTTGGAAGTCCTAATAACTTATATGGTGAGTGCAGCAAACGGTGCGGCCCTGGCACACACAGGGGCCACTCTACCAGGGCCGCTTCTTCTGCCTGGGCCGTCCCCTTCTGTACTGGGCCGTCCGTCGCGGCCTCCCGAACAGCACCACCTCATCCACCGATCACCTCCTCCACCGTCGGCGGATCAGCGCAAGGGCTGGTTCCCCACGGCCCATGTTCTGTCCGGCGTTCGAGTGGACGTCTGCCGCTGCTCAGACAAATCAGAGGAATGGGAGACGACCTGCAAGCAATCAGGGTCTTGCAGATCTACACCCTGGCCCGCCTCTGCTTCGCCCACAGCCAGAATCCCAGCCTGCGCTCCCTCGCCTTCTCCTCCGCCGAAGAAGCCGCCGCCGAGCGCCGCCGCGGTGGCGATCCCAAAGCCACGCCGCCGTCCCGGCCAGAAGGCCGCTAGAAAGCCGGGGCCTCGAATCCTCCCTGGAGCCCTGCACCACGTCCGAGGGAATGGTCGGCCAGCTTCCCGCCAGCGAGGCCGCCGGCGTCGTCCTTCAGGTGATCCGCAAAGGTCGTATCCGCAGACGCGTTGTCATCCTGGTCGGTCAACCTGGTACCGGCAAGACCATCATCGCCATGGGGCTCGCCAAGCCTCTCGGCGCAGAGACCCTCTTCGCCATCGATGGGAAGGCGGTGGAGGTCCAGATCGATGGCCCAGCCATTTCTGGCGTTGCGGCCAAGACAGGGAGGCCGCCCCTCGCTGCCGACACCGGCTCAAAGCAGGGAATTTCGTCGTATTCTATCGCTGTGGAAGAAGGGAATTGGTCCTGCGGCTTGCCCAAGCATCCGGCTGCGACGGCGGCAGCGGCCTGCTGGGTGTCTCCGGTGGACGCCGTGGAACGAGATCAGATTCGCCGGAAGCTGAGAACGGAAAACCAGATCTTTCGGAAGATGGCCTGCGGATGCAAGATTTTCTTTCCCGTTGGGATCTGTCAGCGTGCTTCGGAAGATTCGGGGCAGAGAGGCAGGTGGGTCTGGCTCTTAGTTGGAGGGCCCTCGTACCTTGGCAACCTTCCCTGCAGAACGGCCATTCCGTAATTTCTGTGACCCAAGATCTACGTCCTGCACCATGCGAACCACATTTTGGGCTGGGCTGTGCAGCGTACCAGATTTTTCTGTGGTGGTTGTTACTCACGGGATGGTCCCTAAGTTTTCTCCAATGCCAGCTCCTCTTTGCTACCGCGAACAGCTTCGGAGTTGAGTCCTGCATCACCGTGGAGCCAGTTGTTGCACTGGAGAGCAGCTTGGATTTTTTTGTGGTTATACTCTGGACTGATGTCTATGACAAATCTGGAATGTTGAGTGATGCATGCCGGCTGTTTGATAGAATTCTTGAGCCAGATGTGGTTGCCATTTGCTTTCCACTCCCATTGTTGCGGTTGGAGCCCCAGCTGATCCAAGCCAAATCGCTGATGGCCTCTCTTCTCCTCTCTAAGTTCTCCCACTCCATGACTCTAGCTTCTTCCCAGTCCACGGCTCTGCATTCCACTCCTGTGAAGCCATCAAATGGTGCACACCTCCTATCCCGAAGATGGACGGTTGTTGCAAGAGCATTCAACTCAAAACCTGCTGGAGGAGAGTTTATTGGGATTGACCTCGGTACCACCAATTCAGGTGTTTCAGTGATGGAGGGAAAGACCCCTAACCTTATTGAGAATGCGGACGGGGCTAGAACTACGCCCTCTGTTGTTGTTTTCAATCAGAAAGGGGACCTTTTGGTGGGTATGCCTGCGAAGCGCCAAGCAGTAACTAATCCTATAATCACTTCGTTGGGCACCAAGCGTTTGATTGGACAAAGAATTGCTGATGCACAAACTCAAAAAGACATGCAAATGGTTCACTACCAAACTGTCAAAGTCACAAATGGGGATGCTTGGGTTGAAATGAATGGGCAGCAGTACTCTTCTAGTGAAATTGGTGCACATGTTCTTACCAAAATGAAGGAGACTGAAGCATCTTATTTTGGCAAATCTGTTTCGGAAGCTGTCATTACAGTTCTGGCCCATTTTAATGATGCACACAGACAAGCGACAAAGGCTGTTGGACGGATGGCTGGACTTGCTGTGCTTCGCATAATCAAAGAGCCTACTACAGCAGCTCTTTCCTATGGGATGAACATTAAGGAGGGTTTGAGAGCTGTTTCTAACTTGGGTGGTGGCACTTTTGCTGTTTCTCTTCTTGAGCTCTCTAATGGCGTTTTTGAGGTTACAGCTATCCATGGGGATACCCTCCTCGGTGGAGAGGACTTCGATAAGGCATTGGTTGCATATCTTGTGCAAGAGTTCCAGCGGACGGATACCATAGACCTTACTCAAGACAAGCTGACTCTCCAGAGGCTAAGCGCGGCAGCAGCGAAAGCAACGGTGGAGCTCTCATCAACAATGCCCACTGAGATAAATCTCCCTTTCATTACTGCTGATGCCACAGTGGTCAACCATTTCGACAGTACACTGACTCGCTCAAGGTTTGAGGCTTTAGTAAATGCTCTCAATTTTGCCCAGACTAATTTTGATCATGAGATGGCAAGGAATTATATTATGAAGGTTGTATATGCGGCTGTTGTGTCTAAGGAGCCAGAGATCAGGCAAGCAGCATTCGAGTGTCTTGTTTCAATTGCCTCCACTTATTATGCAAAGTTGGTGCCGTATATGCAAACTCTGTTTGAACTTACAGGCAATGCGGTGATGGGGGATAGAGAGCCAGTTGCTTTCCAGGCACTTGAATTTTGGAGTTCCATCTGTGATGAAGAAATTGCACTTCACGATCTTGATACTGGGGATTCCAATGGGCCTTATTATGGAATCATAGACCAAGCTCTTCCCTTGTTGGTTCCTATGCTGCTTGAGTCATTGCTCACACTGGAGGAGGACCAGGATCAGGATGATGCAATCTGGACCAGATTGGCCTAGCCGTGAAGCGGCAACCTTTGCATTTGGGTCCATTTCCGAGGGTCCATCCCTTGAAAAGCTCCCGCCATTAGTTCAAGCTTCCGCCATGTCAAGGACACCACTGCTTGGAGTTTGAGTAGAATTTTTGAGATTTTACACTCTCCTGTAAATGGGCCTTCTATTATAACTACGGAAAAGGCTTCGCTGTTTCGGACTGGCTGCTCCAAGCGGAGCTGTGGTGGGCCCATGGGTGCGAGTTTAAGACGAGGTGATGCGGAAGCGGGGTGGAATGATGTGCACGTTTTAGGGTGACCACTAGGAGGGCGACCACTAGGAGGGCGACCACTAGGGGCTAAGTATTAGGGTAACCAGGTTTTTAATATAATAAGAGTATTAGGGTAATTAGTTAATTAGTATTTTGTTTTAATTATGTTAACGGGCCTTAGGCATTTGTTAGAGAGCCCATTAGTTTGCTTATTTAAATGTAAGGGCTACGCCCTAAGTGAATTAGTGAATGATTAATTGTCTGTGCTTCTCCCATTTCTTTTGTGCTTCTCCCCTTTCTGTCTGATGGCCAGGTCATCCCCTCTCCCCTTTCCCGGTCTCCCTGTGCCACTCCATGCTTGTGGACAACCGTCCACAACAGAAAGCTTGTCACTTGCCTGTGGAATTGGGACATAGGGCATATTGCATAGTTAAAGCTTTAAATTTTAATTTTGACAAGGCTAGCTTAAATAGGAAATTACAAATAAATGAGTTAGAGGAAATTCGACATGATGCTTATGATGAGAGTTTAAAATTTTACAAAGAGAGAATGAAGGCTTTTCATGATAAAAATATTTTACAAAAAAAATTTCAGCCATTTCAAAAAAGTTTTATTGTCAACTCTAGGCTTCATTTCTTTCTTGGAAAATTAATATCACATTGGGCAGGTCCTTTTATTGTAAAAACTATTTTTCCTTATGGAATTGTTGAAATTGAAAACCCAACTAATGGTAATGTTTTCGAAGTTAATGGACAACATTTGAAACAATTTTTAGACCATTTTGTCCATGATGTTGAGTCTACATCTCTTAAAAATCCAAATTATTAGGGTTGATTTTCTTTTCATAATTTTTACTCAAAAAAATCATAAAAATAAAAAGTACAATTTTTTTTCAAACATTGATGAAAATGTTTCATTTGGGTTGGGGGGTGAGTTTTGATCATTTTTGTTCATAGTATTGACTGTGACGACCTTCATCCTTTCTTGGCATTCTTCCTCTTTATTTTGATATCTAGATAATGATGGCACTTGGATATTTTTAATAAAACTTTCCATTTGTGATGAGTCTTTACAATTAACTTTCATGAAGAGGATTTTAGAAAGTAATACTGGTTTTCAAAATTTTACTCACACTTGACTAATTTTTAGAGTTGAAGTCGAGTTATATGGTTGTTGCTCTAATACTCACCCGGAATGTCGAGAGACACCAAATCTAATGAACTTCAACATCTTTATTCACTTGGTTGTCTGGGAAAGAAGAAAAATTTAGTGGATTATTATTGTTATAGAAAGCAACCAATGAATTAGATCGAGTTCTTCGAAAAGGGCTGCCTATAAAAAAAACTAAAGTCATAAAAAAAAGAGTGATGGACATCATATAGAATAAAAAAGTTGTTAAATAATGTTTCATTTTGTAAGATAGATGAAGTCATCGTTGTAAAACGCAAGCATGCTGGAATTTCACATATTAAGCTCATGAGGTATTAAAGTGAACATCCAAACCACTTGTTATCTCGGACAGGTTGCTAAGTTTTGAATTGGTTCTTTTGGCTATCTAAACTTCTCTTGGTGGTTCTGACCATATTACTTTAGGAGACTGATCCTCTAATTATCTTGTCAAAATTTTACATGGACTTTCATGAATATTTTTCTAATATTTAATTAATGAAAACTTGTGCTTGAGTATTTTAGAGCTAATTGTAAAGTTTGATGTTTGTTTAGTGGGGATGAAGGGATTCTTTGGTCTTGATTTACAATTGTTATCTTATTCTTTACTTCTTCAACACAACTTGTTAGCATTGTCACTCTTTTTTTTCTTTTCTTCTCTTCTTATTTGTTTTATGTGGCTAAAGACATAAAACTTAGCGCTACTTGGGAGGCAACCCATACGTTTTTTTTTAATTTTGTGGGTATATTCACTGCAAACCCTAATGAGACACAACTTGTCCACTAGCGCAAGTTAGGGGTTTAACGGCTTGCTACATGTGTTAAATGTAGTCGTGATGGCCTACGAAAGTGGCATGTTTTCTTTTTAATTATTTTTCATTTTGAACGCATAGATTCCTAGAGACTAGCAATATGATGGTTGGTGGGTATTTGATGCACTGAAATAATGTTCAATTGATTTCTTTTAAATCTTGAATTGTAATCCAATTTTGTGCTAATTCATTACTCATTGGGCTTTTTATATCTTGAATAGGTGAGTTAGACCTCCGTTGTGTTTAAATGTCTAAAAGGGCTTCAATAGGATCCAAGTGGAAGAGGAAATGAAGCCCAACTACATAAAGCTAACTAAAAGTCAAGAATGGGCTCCTAATGGTTTAAACATGCATGAAATGGTCAAACACAACCTTATGGACCCATTGGATTTTATATTTGCATCAAGAGAACTGAATTTGGGAAGAAACTGATTTGGATAGATTGAAACAACCATAGTATTTTGGCCATATCTTTCTATGTATAATTAGGATGGACATGATTCTAGTGGCATTAGAAAGAAGACTTCCATATCTATAATCACTATTTCAAAAAGAAATTCATAATTCCGAAGCTCTATGGGTCAAATCTAAAATACAAAGGGATAACTAGTTAACTAACCCAAGGCCAACACATCGAGGATCTTTTCACTAGTTGTGATTGATATACATAAGGAAAGATAATGATGTTGATTGGACAACTAAAGGAAGACTAAAAATACTTATTTGTTGAATAAATTGTTTATTTATTTGATTGATTTAGAATCTAATCACTGTTAAAGAAGCAACCAATCAAGCAATCAATCAAGATTTAATCAAGGAATATGATTGGACCTTCCCCTTTGAAGCAACCCATTCTACTCCTCTTTGGTGATCTCTTCTCCTATTTTTCTTCCCTTCTATTGTATTTTTAATTTTTAGTTTTATTGTAATAGTTTTCTAAGCTCTCTAGCTAAGCCTATAGGTGATTTATAACAATTTAATGGAGTTCTATTCATGTTTCATCAATGGTTTCAAGTAAGTATTAGTTATTTGAAGTGATAACTATTTAATATTGTTTATCTTCTTGTTTCTTTGTGATCTAACACATAAGATGCTTGAAACTTTCTTTCTTGATCTTTTATAGTTTTGATACATAGAACTCTTAAAAAAACAATTCTTTTTTGATCTTCATCTATCCAAAGGTATTTTTATCTTTATTTTGTTTTTGATGTTCATATCATCTGGTTAGGTAGAATTTTCATTCAATTCTGACTGAGATAACATGACACAGGAAGAACATCACTAAATGTTACAATGACCCTTAATGCCTTAGTGTTTTATCTCATTATTTTCTTCACTCTTAATTACCTAAATATTCTTCCTCTTTTTCTCTCTTAATCTTTCTTCACTTCTCTTATTTGTAATCATTGTGATAGTAACATAAAGGCAATCCTTGTGGATTCGACCTTGCAAGACTACATCCACATGTGCAATTTCAAGCAATATAACCCTAAGCTTTTGCACAATTTGAAGAATAAATAGCTTGGGTGTAACAGGGGGTGGGCGGAAAATAGAGAGGGAGGGGTGACCAGGAGAGGGGGCAAGATTCTGACCACAGAGGAATGGGAGGCGGGTGGCAGAAGGAGGAATTTGGTGGGGGGGGGGGGGTTGCCCAGCTAGTGCTAGAAGAAACACAGGAGAATCGCCCACATTTTCTTAATTTATGACGCTTTGAAAGCATCACACATTACGTTAATTGTGACGTTTGTGTATAAACGTCGCAATAAGTGTAACATTATGATGTGCCCGATGTAGGCACAATCGGTATCTAGGAGAATTGCGCAAGGAAAGGGGAGAAATATTGAAGAAAGGGGAGAAGTCTGAGAATCACCAAATTGCATAAAATCCAACCAAAAGCAAAGGCCGCCCCATATAGGAGACAACCACCTAGGGAACCGGACCACCTGAACCATCTTGGCCCGGTTTACACCAAATAACCCAGTTAGTGGGTTGGCTACCCCGGCCACTAACCCAGACGATAATAAAGCATTACAATAACAAAATAAATAGTCCTATGCCATAGAATAATAAAAGAGAGTATGAGCATCGTGCACAATCGTACACAACACTCCACCACGCTTCCGCTAGTCGACTTGTCCTCAAGGCAACCAAGCTGGATAACGAGCCAAGAAATCATCCTCAAGCATCCATGTCGCATCCTCCACGGGCTAACCCTGCCAAGAAACCAAAACCTCAGTAACAATGCGACCCGAGCGACGAACCCACCACTTCTCAAGCACAGACGCAGGGACAGGATCAAGGGGTGGAACAGGGCCCATTGGTGGCGGAGGAGATGCATCCATGGCCAAGTTTCGATCACCAACAAACCTGCGAAGGCGAGACACATAGAACACAGGATGGACCAAGGAAGCAGGCGGCAAGGAAAGGCGATAAGCAACCGGACCAATGCGAGCCTCCACCGGATATGGACCATGAAACTTGGGAGCGAGCTTGGAGTGCTCGGGCTGAAATAAAGAAGTCTGGTGTTGTGGTAAGACAGAGACATAAACCAAGTCACCAACTTGGAACTCCCGATCAGTACTGCGGCCATCATAGAGCTATTTCATCCGATTCTGAGCCTCAACAAGATTCATCTTTAATTGACGCAAGACCTAATCACGGGTTTGTAGCATATAATCCACCTCAGCCACTGAAGATCGATGCGGGACATACGACAAAATCTTAGGGGGAGGATGGCCATACAACACCTCGAATGGAGTGAAGCCCGCACGTGTGTGATAGGCAGTATTATAGGACCACTCTGCCTATGGAAGAAGCTGCAACCAACGGCGAGGCTGTGGCATCGTGAAGCACCGCCAGTACTGCTCCAAACAACGGTTGACGACTTCTGTCTGTCCATCTGTCTGAGGGTGATATGCAGTGCTCATGTGAAGGGACGTACCCTATAAGGCAAAGAACTCCTGTCAAAACTGAGAAAGGAAGATACGATCACGATCAGACACAATTGTACGAGGCATACCATGAAATTTTGCCACCTCCCGAACATACAGGTCCGCCACCGTTTTAGCAGTGAAGGGGTGACCCAACACACAGAAGTGAGCATACTTAGACAGACGGTCAACTACCACCATGACCACCGATTTACCTTGAACCAGCAGTAAGGCCTCCACAAAGTCCATCGGTACATCCTCCCATACTTTGTCCGGAATGGGTAGGGGCTGGAGCAACCCAGCTGGAGAAGTGGTAGCAGCCTTGGCGCGCTGACAAATATCACAAGCTGTCACATACTCATGCACAGCCCGACGAACCCCCAACCATAAGAAACTCTGGCTGACCCGCTTGTAAGTGCGAAAAACCCCCTCATGACCAACAACTGGAGAGTCATGGAACTAAGATATAATGCGGCGGCGAAGATCAACGACATCATGAACCCACAATCGATCTTTCTAGATCAACAAATCATCCCGCCAAGTGTAAAACGGACAGACTGCAGGGTCCTACTAAAGGGCAGTGATCAAAGTCTGTGTTGAAGCATCAGAATTGTAGGCATGCTTTAAGTCATCAATAAAGGGACAAGAGAGCATGGAGAATGTGAAGCACGACCCTGGGGCAGGTATACGAGAAAGAGCGTCGATCACTGTGTTCTCTGACCCCTTCTTATAGACCACTTCATAATCATAACCCAAAAATTTACTGACCCATCGCTGCTGAGATGGAGTGGACACCCGCTGTTCAAGGAAACACTTCAATGGCTGATGGTCAGTACGAATCAGGAACCATTGACCCAAGAGGTACGGTCGCCATTTGGTGATGGCATGGATGATGGCCAGCATTCCTTCTCATAGACGGACAGTGACAAGGATCAGCCTGCAGTGCCTTGCTGAAATAGGCAATGGGACACTCATCCTGTAACAAAACCACCCCTAAGCCAGTGTCCGAAGCATCCGTCTCGACCACAAAAGGGCGGTTGAAATCTGGCAGAATCAAGACTGGGGTGGAGGTGATGCACTGAAATAATGTTCAATAAAATGTTTTAAAATTTCAAATTACAATCCTAATTTGTGTTATGTCATTGCTTATTTGGGCTATTTATGTTTTGAATAGGTTAGTTGGACCTTAATTGAGTTTACATGTCTAAACAGGCTTCAACAGGATCCAATTGGAAGAGGAAGTGAAGCTCAACTACCCAAAGCTATTTAAAAGTTAAGAATGGGCTCTTAATGGTGGTCTAAACATGCATGGAATGGTTGAACACAACCTTGTGGACCCGTTGAATTTGAGATTTGCATCAAGAGAAGTAAATTAGGAAAGAAGTTGATTCGGACAGATTGATACAACCTTAGTATTTCAACCATATCTTTCTCTGTATAATTCGGATTGATACGGTTCTAGTGGCATTGGAAAGAAAACTTACGTGGCTACATTTGTTATTATAGGAAGAAATTATAAATTCCGAAGATATATGGGTTGAATTTGGCATGCAATCAGACAGCTAGTAAACTAACCCGGGGCCAGCACGTGAAGAATATTTTCATTGATTGTGATTGATACACATGAAGAAATACAATGAGGCTGATTGGATAACTAAAGAAAGAATCAAAGATACATATTTGATAAATAAATCATTGATTTATTTAATTTATTTATAATCTAATCATTGCCAAAGATGCAACAAATCAGGATGCAATCTAGAGATTTAATTTCACTTTCCTCTTTGAAGCAACCCCTTTTATTCCTATAAATAGAGGGGTAGACGTGATAAATGAAGCGCTTTCTCCTCTTTGGAGCTTTCTTCTCCTATTTTCTTCTCTTATTTTGTAATTTTGTTTTTAGTTTCATTGTAATGGCATTTTAAAGCTCTTAAGCTAAGGCTAGGAATAAAGCTTGTACTTGATGTTTAATGGATACTTTGATTCAAGTAAGTTCTTTATCATTTTAAATTGATGTTTCATATTTAAGGAGTTTATAATCTATATAATTATTTGATTTAGCATTGACGAAAGGCACGCCGAATGCTTATAATTCCATGTGATTATACACTTAATACTTTCACGTAGTAAACAATCAATTACTATTTTTCTATTTCAAAGTTCTTTAAAAGATAAATTTTTCGATTGAGACAAATTTTTATTTGATCTTAATTGAGTTATCATTTCAATGAAGTATACATTAGAGATTTATTACAAGTGGATTTTTGACGCCTTAGCACTTTCTCTTTGAATTGTCTCTTATTATCTATTTCACTTTCCTTCTCTATTCTATTCTCTTTGTAATAGTTTTCTGTGCCACACAAGGCTTTCCCTGTGGATCGACCTTGTTAACTATAGTTGACAAGTAAAAAAGAAATCTGAACTAGACTCATTCATAGTCTTAGTTTGGACGTAACAATAGGAGGCCATGGTGTGCTTCAGCCCGGCAAATGCCGCCTGTGCATCCGGAGTCCAAGAAAAAGTGCCCCGTTTGAGCAACGCTGTCAACAGTCGAGCTAGTTCCCCATAGCGACTAATGAAGCGCCGATAGTACCCAATGAGGCCTAGAAAACCACGAAGCGCTCGAACACATGTGGGAATAGGCCAAGACAGCATGGCGGCCACCTTGGCTGGGTCGGTGGCGACACCATTCCCTGATATAATGTGGCCCAATTAATCCACCTACTGACTTCCAAAGGAGCACTTCGAACGTTTAAGACATAAAGAATTATCATGCATAATAGAGAAAACCGACTTGAGGTGTGACAAATGCTCTGTCCAAGATCTGTTGTATACCAGAATATCATCAAAGAAAACCAAGATATAACGGCGCAAGAAGGGATGAAAGAGGTCGTTCATGAGGCACTGGAAGGTGGACGGAGCATTAGTCAAACCAAATGGCATAACCAGGAACTCAAAGTGGCCGTCGTGAGTCCGGAAAGTTGTCTTGTGCACATCGGCGGCATGAATGCAAATCTGGTGATAGCCCGAACACAGGTCGAGCTTACTAAACACCATAGCGCCGGTCAACTCATCAAGTAACTCCTCAATCACTGGAATCGGGTACTTGTCTTTCACAGTCACCGCATTGAGGGCGCAGTAGTCAACACAGAAGCGCCATGTACCATCCTTCTTACACACAAGCAACACCGGCGATGAATAAGAACTTGTACTGGGCCTGATAATCCCTGCCTGAAGCATATCGGCCACCAGCCGCTCAATCTCATCCTTCTGAATATGTGGGTAGCGATATGGACGCACATTGGTTGGGGCGGTACCAGGGGTAATCGGAATCTGATGATCGTGGGAGCGGCAAGGCGGAAGGCCCTGTGGCTCAGCGAACAGGTCGTGGTAATCTGTCAAAAGCTCTTGGAGGTCGGTTGGCATGATATCTTGAGGAACCTCAATAACATCTCCCAAAAGTTCCAAATAACATCACCGAGCTCTTGCAGCCATTGCACACCTAACACAATGTCCGCCCCTTCGGTTGGTAGCAGGAAGAGATCAGTGACAAATGCAAGGCCATGTATAGAAAAAGTAACCTGCGCACACACCCTATTGCTCCGGAGGTGCTTGCCATCTCCAATCAGTACATCAAAGGGTTTGGAGTCCGATACGAAACACCCAAGGCAGTTGGTGACCCTGTCATTAATAAAATTGTGAGTAGAACCATTGTCAATCAGGATAGCTACCTGTTGGCACTTGAGGAACCCCTAGAAGCGCATCGTGCGAGGTGTAAAGGCTCCAGAGAATGCATGCACGGATATCTCCGGTAAGAGCTCATCACCGGCGGACAAGGCAGAGCCGTCAAAACCGTCATCACCTTCGTCAATTTCTTCCACCAGAAGGCTGCCCTTAATAGAACAATGATGCCCCGACACGAATTTCTCGTCACATCTGAAACAAAGTCCCTTCGAATGACGTTCCTCCATTTGAGCTGGAGTGAGACATCGCACGATAGGACCAGCAGGAACGGTGGGCTGAATTGGGCGACCCAGTGTAGAACTGCTGAGGGGCGGGGGTAAGGGACTGGCGCTAGGAACAGAACGAGCCAACGGCCCCAGTTGCCCTCCTCTGCGCTATCTGGCCAATTTTTCCTCTTCGATATGAGCATGACACACCACTTCCCGCATGTTGGCACAAGGAAAATGCTGCATCTCTTCTGAAATTTCAAGTTTTAGGCCTTGCTTGAAGGTGCCCACCAGAGCGGCCACCGGCCAATCGGGCAACCGGTTCGCCACCTTCATGAATTCCATATAGTATGCACGGACGGCGGTAGTCTGGCGCAGGGATGACAGCATCTCATTAAAATCCTGGAACTCATTTGGCCCAAACTGCACACAGAGTTCATCGGCGAAGGCCGCCCAGGTCGGATAGCGCACTTCTTTCTCAAAGCTTTGGAACCAAACCGAGACGTTGCCATCCAAGTGAAAGGCCGCAATGCGCAAGCGTTTAGCCTCAGAGTGCGTTCCTTGATAGGCGAAAAATTTCTCCGCCTTATACAACCACTCCACCGGATCATCATCCCCGTTATAGTGAAGGAACTACAGGCGAGCAAGGCGTGGTTTAGTGACCCCTTGTTGACCCTTGCCATGTCTAGGAAACTCGCCCCACTCTTCAGCAGTGTCCTGGAACTAGTTCATATGGGGCGGCGTCATATGGTCATTTTCGTGAACACCTGGCATGCCTCGCGTGTCCCAGGTCTAGCGTCTTCCTCCCAACATTGGCTGACCATTGCCATAGCACGCCAGGTAGGGCTGTACTCCAATGTGGATGTCGGTCGGCACTGGGGGGTCTGGAAGGATCGGCTCTAGAGGCTGCAAGGGCCCGCCCTTCTCCGGAGTAGTTGACGCTGGTACAAGCAGGAAAGGGATGACGCAAGCTTCCCATGCGTCCTGCCTTGCCGTCATGATGGCCATGCCTGTATTAAGGTTTTGCAACGCTGAGAGTATCTCTGATAGCTTGGCATCATTGACCATGGAGTTGGCCTACGGGCTGTCTGCTGTGGATGGCGCTGGAGCCTCCTTCTCTGAAGGCACCTCCTACACAACCGCTTGTTTGCCACGAGCCATGGCTGGGGATTGCAAGAGCTCCGATACCAATGATGTGCCCGATGCAAACACAATCGATATCTAGGAGAATTGCGCAGGGAAAGAGGAGAAATATTGAAGAAAGGGGAAAAGTCTGAGAATCACCAAATTGCATAAAATCCAACCAAAAGCAAAGGCCGCCCCTTTTAGGAGACGACCACCTAGGGAACCAGACCACCTGAACCATCCTAGTTCGGTTTACACCAAATAACCCAGTTAGTGGGTCGGCTACCCCGGCCACTAGCCCAGACGATAATAAAGTATTACAATAACAAAATAAATAGTCCTATGCCATAGAATAATAAAAGAGAGTATGAGCATCGTGCACAATCGTACACAACACATTACCAATGTTTGCATTTAAACGTCCCTAAAAAATAGGGTAAAGATAAAAGAGAAAAAAGAGAGAGAAGGGGAAGAGAGAGATGAAAGATAGGGAGAGTGAGGGAGGGGAAATAGGAGAGAGAGAGAGAGGAAAGAGGAGAGTGAGTAGAGAGAGTGAAGCGCGTAGAGAGAGAGGGGAGAGAGGATAGAGAGAGAGAGAGAGGGAGAGGGAGAGTGTGAAGAAAGGAGAGGGGGGAGAGAGAGAGGTAGAGGGAGAGTGTGAAGAGGAAGATAGGGAGAGAGAGAGAAGAGAGTGGACAAAGGAGAGAGACTGAGAGATAGAGAGGGAGAGGGAGAGGGAGAGGGAGAGAAAGATTGGACAGATAGAGGAGAGAGTGTGAAGAGAGAGAGAGAGGAGAGAGGGAGACGAGAGAGAGAAAGAAAGAAAAGAGAGAGGATGAAATAGAGAGAGAGGAGAGAGAAAGAAGAGAGATATTGTAAAAAAGTAAGCTTATTTACTACGTTCAGTGAAGAGCGTCACAAATGGTTATAATAGTTGCGACGTTTATAATGAACTGTCACAACTATTATAACTATTTGCAATACACTTTTCTTAGTGTCGCAAATAGTAACAATTATTTAAAAAATAGTTTTATACTATTTGCGATGCTCATAAGTAGGGCTACAAACAGCCATGACCTAATGAGCCAGGGTAGGCCAAGGCCCAGCCCAAAAAAAAAATCATGCATGGAAGGCCAAAAATTTAGCCTAGGCTGAAATTTAGACAGGTTTGGGTTGGACCATGGGCTTTTGGGCCAAAAGAGACATGATATAAAGTTCTTTTAACTTCAAGCATTTCACTATCTGAGATAATAAATCTATATCTTGAGAATAGAAATAAATATAAGAGAAGTTTAAAAATAAAGTAATTATATAAAAAGTTCATTGCAATCCATTTTGGTACGGAGTACCTAAAAGGTCCATATGATTTAACTCCCGGTAGTTCCCATGATAATAAGACATAACAAATTAAATAAGAGAAATATTCCTGTGTAACTACCAAAATATAGAGCTATTAACTCAAGCAACAACCAAAATAACAGAATTAATCCTAAGAGTAAATGGTAGACTCCTGGGTATTAAAGCAGTAGTCTGCGTCAATTTCAAAAGGGCATTAAAGCAGTGGCCAGAGTCAATTTGGGCAAAATGGGGCAGAACAATGATAGGAGAAATGGCAGGCGTAGATTTGAGAAGCAATAGAGCAATGGCTGCTTGGTCGACATCGATTTGGGCAAAATAGAGAAGTAGCTACCGGTATCGATTTGGGCGCAATAGAGTAGTAGCTACCAGTATCGATTTGGGTGAAATATAGCAACAGTTGCTGGTGTGGAGAAATCACGCAGTCGGTGAGAGATTTGAGAGTTGAGTATGATACGGGACAAATTAGAGAGCCGGCGAGAGATTTATTGTGCAGTGGTGGAATGAGGACTGTATGAGATGGGATAAATCAAAGAGCCAGTGAGGTCGCATGAGATTTGCTGAGTAGCTGCGGAATGAGGAGGGATGGGGACAGGATTAGGTTTCCATGTTTTTATATGGAGGGGGATTAGTGTAATAGTGTTGGGCCAGCCATAGAGAGGTGGGTTAACAGTTGGGCCTCACATATTGTGGGTTGGGCTGGGTTTTCACTATTTGTTTGTCCTTGCCCAAGCCCGGCTCAAAAGTTGACATGATTTTATGTGTAAGGCATGGCCCAGCCCATAATTTATTTTCTAAGGCCCAAACCCATTTATATTTGGGTTGGGTCGGGCTTGCAGGAAAGTCCTATTATTTGCAGCCCTACTCATATGTAGTGTCACAAATAGCATAAACATGATACAATTTAGCGTCACTACTATTTTACTAAGCGTTGTAAATAGTATAAAACTGTTTTTTAATAATTATTACTATTTACAACTCTCGGCATCGCAAATAGGCTTAATTTTTTATTTAAATTTCTCTCTTCTTTCTCTCCCCTCTCTCTTTCTTCCTCTCTTTTCTCTCTCCTCTCTCTCGCTCTTTCTCTCTCTCTCCTCTCTCTCTTCATCACTCTATCTCCCGTCTCTCATCCTCTCTTCACGCTCTGTCTACTCTCTCTCTTTACTCTCTCTTTCTCTCTCCACTCACTCTTCACTCTCTCTCCTCTCTCTCTCTCTTCTATTTCTCTCTCTTTCCTCTCCTCTCTTCTCTCTCTCTTTACACTCTCTCTCCTATCTCATCCGCTCTTCTCACTCTACCCACTCTCTTTTTCTCCTCTTTTTCTCTTCAATCTCTCTCTACACTCTCCATCTCTTTTATTATATATTCTATTTTAAAATTAATAAAAAATTAAAATAAAATTTATTAGTCACGCTTTGAAAAATGTGTCACTAGTACCTAGGTAGTTGCGACGCATATGCTTATGCATCGCTACTACGTACAGTACTAGTGACGCAATTTCTTATGCATCACTAATGAATATTTTTTCTAATTTTTTATGAATTTTAAAATATAATAATATAATAAATAAATCCCAAAAAATCTAAATTAATTTCTCCCCTTCTATGTCTCCTCTCTCATCCTCTCTTCTCTCTCTACCTCTCTCTCTTTCTTCACTCTCTCACTCTTCCTCTCTCTCTCCTCTCTTTACCCTCTCCTTTCACTCTCTCACTCTTCACTCTCTCTCTTCATGCTCTCTCTTTCTCTCTATTTGCTCACTCTCTCCTCTCTCATCCTCTCTCCTCTCTCTCTCCTCACTCTTTATCTAGCCTCTTTCTCCTCTCTCTCCTTTATTATATATTATATTTAAAATTAATAAAAAATTTAAAAAAATTGTATTAGTGATGCTTTGAAAAAAATATCACTAGTACCCTAGTAGTAGCGATGTATATGCATATGCGTTAAGTGTCACTAATGAGTATTTTATTTAATTTTTTAATAATTTTATATTATAATAAAAAAATCACAAAAAATCTAAATTAATTTCTCACCCCTCTATGTCTCCTCTCTCTCTCTCATCCTCTCTTTTATCTCTCTCTCTCTCTCTTTCGACTCCACTTCCATCCTCTCTTCGCTCTCTCTTCTCTTTGTAAAATCTCTAACTTTAACTTGGTTTAACTTCCTTTTTAATTATGTGAATTGGTGTGGTTTTCCTTGATTGCTAGTTTGATTTAATTTTAGGGTTAATGGTTAGTAATTATGGCTTAATTAAATTTAATTTTACTTTTTATGTTTTAATGATAAACTTGATTTATCTAATTTTTATGGGATTTTATCATAATTTTTATTAATTAAGGGTATGGACCCACTATGGTCCCCACGTCTACCCTTGATGGTGTGTGACCCACATGACCCCTAAACATGAATTATTTTAGATCAGTGAGTTTGAGAATGATTAGGGCATTTTTACCTTATTTTACAGTCACACAGTTTGTAAACATAGCCTAAAACCTTAATATTTAAAGAAAAACCCTAGCGACTTACCTATTTGGGGAACGGCTATGTAAGGGAGAAGGAGGTGCTCTACCCCCATTTCTCAAAGAGGAAAAACGGATTAAGGTGTGTTTTCTTGCCCTAATCACCCCTAATCTTTCGATTTTGGTCTTCATCCTTCTTATCTTCTTTTTCCCCAATTGGATTCTTGATTTCTTCCATTAAAACTCTTCTTTTTAATTTTGATTTCAAACCCTAAATGGGTGAATTTCGTTTTTAACCAAAGGAAATCATAGATCTACCTATTTTTTAGTTAATTTAAGCTTATTAGTTTATTTTAATTATGTCATGAAAAAAACTCAAATTTTTTGGTAGGATTTCTTGAAGATTGAAGCTTCTTTGGAGATCTAAGTACTTCATAGACGTAAGAGAGTTTCCACTTGTGCGGTTTTATTCATTGGAATGCATGATTTTAGATCTATGTAGGTTCTTGCTTCATTTTGTGCTTTAATGATGATTTATTAAAACATATTATTTATAGCCGTTTTTCTGTGATTAAGCATGAGAATGATGAGACCTACACGATCTAGGGTTATATTTTGATTACATGATGTTCTATGGTGATTTTGGAATTTATCTTGAATTTTGGGATGTTTTCATTTTAAATTTTGGAAGGTTGAAGATGAACGAGGAAATGGGCAAAAAGTGAACTATTAAGGGGGTTTGATTGGCCAGATGCCTTTGAACGGCATCTGGTCAATCAAATGGCTAGGCATTCAAAAGGCATACCAGGCCAATCGAACGCCAATATTGCAGTGTTAGTCATTTGGCCTATCTTGAATATTTTTGACCATTTCTTGTTCTCTTCTCATAAATTTAATTTCTTATGACTAAAATGAGTTATTATTACCAATAATGTTACCGTCATTAAATGAGAACCATCTTGGATATATGATTTAGCTCAAGCATGATTAGGACTATACTTGCTTAATTTTAGTGTGTTATTCTATTTATTTTAAATCCATGTTTGATGACTTCTTCAAGATAACTTGATGACCACATTAGGTTTAACCATAAGGATATATATATATATATATATATATATATATATATATATATATATATATATATATATATATATATATATATATATATATATATATATATATATATATATATATATATGCGCGCGCTTGAACATGTATTAATTTTAGGTGAATCATGTTTCTCAAGTTCTAGCTTAAGTATGGCTATATTTATACTTATCTGGGTCTAGCATCATGTCATACTTGTCTTAAACTAGTATTTCGATGTTCTCATCACATTTACTCCATGATTCTAGTAGGGTAGGACTATGATAATATTATGGATTCATGTATATATAACATTGATTATAATTTGTTCATGTTTCACATGTCTTAGCTTAGGCTTGAACACTACCACTTATGTACAAACTTGTGTAGATGTTCCTGATTTTATTTCACACAAATGGAACAATTTTCATGCACATGTGGACTGATTTGAGCATGTTTACTTATACTTGGACTTGTTTGGCATTTGTTCACATATGTATTATGTAACACCCCGCTTTTCTGATTAGTTTAGCCACCGGAGGATAGAGGTAATTAGATAACCCTTCTTTGAGTCTTAGAGGGTTTCAAGGGTTGAAACCATCGTATATGAGTGTAGCTCAAAGAAACGAGCGTAACGAATCAAAGAACAGGCAAAATGAAGGTTGGGACCGGAAGTTATAACCTTGAGAAGCATAGAAAATAGGCAGGACCCACTTTAAAAGAGTACGATATACTACTTTAAGTGGGTTAGTATCGAAGGGCTCATAAATACGAATCCAACGGTACCAAGAATGTGCGAACCCGAATCCAGGGTAGGGAGATACACGTGTTTAAAGATAGAAGAAAAAAATTATATATAAAAAAAGATTAAGCCTGTGTGGCACGATGTGTGCCCACGTTACCTTGGGCACCACAAAAAAGCGGCACCGTGGGTGCAGCGGTTTCACGCGAGGGTGCGACCCGCATAACGCAGGGACATGACCTGCGTGTTACCGCGGCGCTGCCGAAATTGGTGGCACGACACCACAGTTTCGATGGCTCGGGGGTCTATTTATACCCCTTTTTTGCTAGTTTTTCAGGAGATCTTCTCCTCGCCCGTTTCTGATAGTTTTGAGTCTAATTATGGCTATTCAAGAGGCATTTTTAAGTAAATCAAACATTCTCTACGCAAGGGAGTGGTTCTTTCTTCGAGTTGGAGACTGTATGAAGAGGAAACGCCCCAAGAGAGAAGGAGAGATCATGCCCATTGTCCTCGAGCACCGACAATCTTCTTTTTCTCTGTTTCTGAGCATCCTAACTTCAATTTAGTCCATCCAAGAGGCGTTCTTGACTAAATTGAGCATGCTCTTCGCGATGGAGGGGTCAATTTTGTGAGTTGGTGATTTGTATGAGGAGGAAATGCCCCAAGACAAGGAAAGACCCTGCCCATCGTCCTCGAGCACCAGTAAGAAAAAGGGGCCAGGAGTAGGATGGGGTTTTGTCTGCAGTTGCCAAGCCACAACTAGAGAAGCAATGCAAAATAGGGGAGGCTCTGTCTTCCACTAAAGAGCCATGATGTGTGAGGAACATCCCCGAGTAGGGGAGGCTCTATTCGCTGCCCACTGGCACAAAAAACGAGAAAAGTCTCTGGCAAGGAGAACATTTGTACGTGGTCTTTCAATGCAAGACGAGGAATGTATGGAGGCTAGAGGAAGCTTCGTCTACTGCCTTTGGATCCTATGGGGAGGATGCCAAGAAGGAATGAGCAACTCAGCGTTACGAGACATGTGGGGAGTAAGTATTTCTGACATCCCATTTAAATTATAGAGTTGCATGTGCTAAATTAGGATTTGTGATATGCCATGCTTTGATCTTGTGTGATCTAACCTGCCGTGCTTTGATGTGACATGTTTATGTTCCATCTTGCTCTAGGGTAGAGCAAGACATGTGGTGTGTGTGTGTGTGTTCGGTCTCGGCTCAGTGATAGAGCGAGACATGTGTATGTGGTTTTGATCCCACTCTATTGTAGAGAGGGATGTACGATTTCGTTGACTTATTAATTTCTGCTTGGCTCGGATATATGATGAGTTTTTGTATAACTTCGACTAAATATTAGTATATATGTATTTTAATGTATATGATTTTGTGACGCTTGTTGTATGTATTAGCCGTTAGGCAGAACTACGTTTGGATCCGATCGTGTTTGAATAATAACTAATACGTACGTAGGCAACCAATGGCAAGGCAACGTTGGCCCAATCTAAATTAATTTTAAATATATATTTTATTTTATTTTGCATGTGACGAACTATGAAGCTTTATTGTGTGTATGTGTCCATTACAACCTAAGTCTACGTATAGGAAGCCTTGAAGCTCCATAGTGTGTAGACAAATGTTGTACCTCTTATACATAGACGATGATTCCTGGCTTAAGGAAAGAAGTAATTTTTTATTAATGATTTTTGTGGGCCCAGCTCGGGTCGGGTCATTACATATTATAACAACCCTGAATTTCTGATAAAATTCTATATCGAGTTTTAGTAACTTTGGATTGTTTTTAAAGATTTGCCTACGGTTTATAATAGAGCTTTGAAAAATGAATGTAATGGTACTTAAATCATTTAAATCGGACACCGGGGCAAGAAGTTATGACCTCAGGAAATGTGCTACATGGGCAAGACCCACTTGAAAAATAATGTAAAACTCCCCCATGTGGGGTCTAGTTTTGTAGGGCTCATCGATACGAGTCCATTAGTTCTAAGAACACGTAAAACAGAGTTCGGGAGAGAAAGTTACGCATGTATAAATTTTTTAAAATAAAAAAAAATATTCAAGAAATAGACACATGATGCGTGACAGGCGCATGATGCACATCCGTTGATGCGTCACTCACCGAGCGGCGCACGAAACCTATAAAAAGGCTCTATGCACCATTTCTTCTTCTATACACTCCAAAAACTTCTCTCCCTCAATCCTCCGTTTAGAGTTCAAATCAGACGATTCAAGAGCTATTTCCAGCTAAATCAAGCATGTCAGAAGTAGTGGTGGGGGTCTAGTGGTGGGGTCTACCTTTTTGTTTAAGACACTTTTCAATTATGAAATTGTACTTTAAGTTCGACATAGGGAATTTTAAGCTCTAAACTAATGCTCTACCTATATTGTTATTTTTTTATAATATGTTCTTGTTACATTTCTGCCTTTTTCGATTATTTTCTAGAGAATATTATGACTATGAAATGTTGTGCATACATTGCTTTATTGTGTGCATTTTTAGAAAATATTGATTTGTTTTGACAGGCAGGTATTTGGCATGAGACCAAAAACTATCATTTTTGACGGGTAGTTATTTAGCATGAGAGCAAAAACTATCATTTTGAGGGGTAGTTATTTGGCAAAAGACCAAAAACTATCAGAGCATAACTCCTTGATACCTGTCGAGAAAAATAATTGGCAATGGCGCATGCATGAGTGTGCAGCATCATGGCATAGCTCCTCGCTTAAATGGGCCTCTTGGTTCCCCATGAGTGTTGAGGGGAACGCCGTTAGGTATTACGGCTATTCGATTGATCGTCATTGGACGAACCGCTAACTTTTGATTTTGTTTCTAAAATTCTTTCCTGAACTAATTGTTTTAAGGAAAAATTAATGTTTTCGATTATGTCATTATTTTTTTTAGCATTACTTTAGATATTAACAAGACCTATTGAGTATGAAAATACTCACCCATCCCCAAATTATGAAGGAATTACAACTAGAATGGGGATAGAAGAGGAAAAGTTATAAAAAGAATTTATCTGGTCGACGCGGTAGATATACTCTTGGTAATTATTTTGTGATTGGTATGTAAAGGCTATAATGACTGTCCAGGGCAAATTTACCATGCAGTTGGCTTGATCAAGGTTAATGGCTCAATCCTACGAGCTAATAGAGGACTAGACTAGCACACCCGTCATGGCCATTCTTATTTGAGGGGGGGAGGGACTAGAATATGCTTGTGGTCCCATGAAGGTCTTGCACAGGTCTAGGTCGCACAAAGCATATGCATGTATGCAAATATATATATATATATATATATATATATAGAGAGAGAGAGAGAGAGAGAGAGAGAGAGAGAGAGAGAGATAGATAGATAGATAGATAGATAGATAGATAGATATACACACTACATGTAGCATATGTAATGTAATTGGTTAATTTCGTTGCTCAAAACTATGTTAGATATGTAAGTAGTCTTAAACATCTTATTAGATATAGTTCTAGTCGAGTCAGGTCTAGAATAGATGGACTTGGAAAATAGGCACATATATGTTCTTATGGATCAAAACTAAAAACTACAGAATGTTGAATTCAAAAGAATTTGATTAAGTATGCATTCTCATATAAAAGTCACTTGAAAGAGTTTCAAAATGATTATGGAGGTTTCAAACTGATTTAGGGGAAAATGGTAAAATTATAAATAAATAATATCATCGATCGATCGCTAAAACAGACATTGAGACTAATTGATCAATCTCCAATGAACTGTAGCATGGAAGAGTTGCATTGATCGATGGCCTAATCAATAGATAAATGGGGATCAGAATCAGCCTTGTATAAAATGAAGTCGAAAGTTTATCAATTGATTAGTTTATCGATTGATCAATCACATGGAGAGTCGTGCCATAAATAAATAGTGAACAATAGATCGTTGTTTGGAACGATCTATCATTGGTAGTTTAAGTTGCTTAGGATAAGCCTTTCTTGAAGAGTTTTGATTCCTAATTTAAGTCAAAATGCTAAATTGCCTTGGAGACCTATATAGGTTTGATGAATTTGAAGAGACGAAAACACTCAAAAATATTGGTGAATCAAAGACTCATTGTTTTCCTAGAAAATCCATAAGAAACCTCAAGCATATGTTGATGATGGATTCATGGTGATTCACAACTTAACTGAGAAGATTTTCACATAAAAAGAAAAAGAGAGGGGTGTCAGGAAATTCTTCAAAGGGAGTTGAATCTCAAAAGGTGAATCAACAAACAAAGGAGTATTTACTTGAGCTACTAGAAAAAGAAGACGGAGAACAAAAGATGAAGAGGGTAAACTTCAAGCATTCAAAGAGGAAGAATTGAATGCCAACAATATCAACGAAGAAGATTAAACAAAGGTAAAGTCAAGATGTCAGATGGTTATTTGGTGTCTTGTAAGTTCTTTATCTTACTAGTGCATTGATTTAGCCTTAGTTGAGGTTGCTATAGTTTTTAACCCTAGTGGGGGTTTTTCATATAAAAATCTTTGTGTGATTGTATGGTGTGCTTGCTTGGCTTGGTAGATAGATTGATCATGAATGGTAATTAGATATTAGGGTTTGTTTATTTTGATTTAAAACAAATTCTTACGCATAGTGGATAGAACTTGTAGTCTTTATCAATGTACGATAATATAACTAGGGGCAATATAGTCACTACCTTTATATAGACAAATATTAAACTCTCAAGTAGTAGTTAAGGATTTTAATTTGAAACATTGCTTGTCTTTCACGCTATCAATATGTTTTTTCAAGCTAGTGCATCTTAGGTTTTCTTAATCAATCAAAAATTTTCTTTCTAGTGTTTATATCTTGTATTAGGGTTTGATGTTAATTGTGCTTAGTTTATTTATTTTTGTATTAGAATTACTTGCTAAGATTTGTGTTCCCTAATATGTGATTTTGCTTGGTCATATATTTCTCCTTGGTTTTAGTGCTTAAAAATTGTCACTTATGTTGCTTAAATTTCACTACAACAAAAAGGTAGCTAATAGTCAAACAAGTGTTGCTAATGACTATTAGCAACGCTTGGAAAGCGTCACTAAAAGTGTCAATAAAAATCTCTATTGCTAATTGGTGATGCTTAAGATAAAGTGTCGCTAATAGTCTTCTATTAGCGACATTTACTTTTTTGCATTGCGAATAATTTTCTTTTTTATTTATGATTTCGAGGATGGGTGCTGGACTCCGTCAGGGAAAGAGGCTCTCGACGGACAACAGAGGTGTTGTGCCCGAAGTGGCACAAGCAGTACCTTGGAGTTTCATTTAGGGAAAAGGAAGGAAGAAGGACGAAAGGAGAGAGAATTCTAAATATTCAATTGCATACCAAGCAAAGAGGAAAGGGGTAACCCATATAGGGAACAGACCCACTCTCCTAGGGAGTCATGCCAACTAGTGGGCCAGGCTATCTCGTGGGCCACTAGCTGGTCCAATAACAATTATTTTCTCATTGCATAGGTAAATACTAAGCTAATGCATAAGAAAATACCTTAATGCACTAGAATAAAAAGGAAATAAAGTAGAGTCTGATGAACATGCACAACACTCCACTACGCTTCCGCTATTCGCCTCGATCTCAAGCGGCCAAGCCAGGTAGCGAGTCATGAACTCATCCTCAGAGATCTATGTGGCATCCTCAAGGTGTTGACCTTGCCAAGAAACAAACACGTCTATAGTGATATCACCCAAACGGAAGACCCGACCCTTATCAAGCACTTAGGTCGGAACAGGATCTAAAGGCTGGACCGGTCTGTTGTGCACGATTGCGCATGATACCCAGACTCCTTTTATTACTTTATTGCCTTGACTATTTAGTTGTGATTGTAGTCTTTTACTTATTGGTTTAGTAGGGCTTGGATTAGCCAAACCGCTAATTAGATTATATTGTATGAACCGGGCTGGGTTGGTTTAGTTGGTCCGGTTCACTAGGCGGGTTGTCTCCCATAAGGGCCGACCTTGACTCTTGTTTTCAAGTTATGCAATTTGGTGATTCTCAGACTTCTCCCCTTTCTTCAATATTTCTCCCCTTTCCCTGCGCAATTCTCCTAAGTACTGATTGTGCCTGCTTCGGGCACATCACGGTCCCATCAAAGGAGGTGGTGGAGCATAGTGGCGAGGGAAGAGTCACCTACGCATCGATGGAGCCTAGAGACATGGAAGACGGGCTGGACTAAGGAGCCAAACTATAGAGCAAGACGTTAAGCCACCAGGCTGATACGTTCCCCCACAACATATGGACCATGGGAACAGGGGGCGAGCTTGGAATGCTCGGTCTGAAAGAAAGATGTTTGATGCTGAGGGAGGACAGAGACATAGACCAAGTTGCCCACCGCAAACTCTCTATCAGTGTGATGGCCATCATAAATATGCTTTATCCAATTTTGAGCAGAGGACAAGTTCTCCTCAAGCTGGCGAAGAACCTTGTCCTTTGTCTGTAGCATATAATCCACTTCGTCTACCGAGGAGTGGTGAGGGACATAGGATAACATGGTTGGTGGAGGCCGGTCATATAGCACCTCAAAAGGAGTAAGTCCGATGCGAGTGTGAAAGGCGGCGTTGGACGACCACTCCGTCCATGGAAGAAGTTGAAGCCATCGGTGGGGCTAAGACATAGTGAAACAACAAAGATACCTTGATCTAGCCATCCGACTGTGGGTGATAAGTGGTTCTCATGTGGAGAGAAGTGCCCTGTAAAACGAAGAACTCCTGCTAGAACTGAGATATGAAGATCCTATCACGGTCAGAAACAATAGTATGAGGCATGCCATGGAGTTTGGCCACCTCCCGAACATAGAGCTCGGCCACTGTCTTGGCGGTGAATGGGTGGCCCAGAGCACAAAAATGAGTGTACTTGGACAACCAATCCACCACCACTAAAATCACCAACTTGCCTTGCACTATGGGTAAGGCCACGACAAAGCTATTGAAACATCGTTCCAAACTTGTCAAGAATGGTTGATAGCTAAAGCAAACCCGCAGGGGACATCGTGGCAACCTTCAATCTCTGACATACATCACAGGAGGCAACATACTCCTGTACTAAACACATAAAGCTCTGGCTGACCCACTTATAAGAGCAGAATGTTCCTTCATGACCAGCCACTGGAGTATCATGAAAGTGGGAGAGAATGTGCCCATGAAGATCATCAACATTCAATACCCAAAGGCGGTCCTTCCAAAAGAGAAGATTATCCTGCCACAATAGAAGGGATGAGTCGTGGGTTCAGCCTGGGTAGCTATAATCAAGGTCTGGGTTGGAGGATCCTTAATGTATGTCTGCCTCAACTCATCAATGAAGGGTCAGGAGGGAGTAGAAATGGCCAAGCACGAGGAGGATCCTCAATGTATGCCTGCCTCAACTCATCAATGAAGGGGCGGGAAGGAGTAGAAATGGCCAAGCACGAACCGGAGGGAGAGCTGCGAGAAAGTGCGTTAGCTACGGTGTTTTTCAACACTTTCTTGTACACAACCTCATAATCATACCCAAGAAAATTACTGATCCACCGCTATCGTGCTGGAGTGGACATCCTCTGCTCAAGGAAGTACTTTAGGGGTTGGTGGTCAGTGTGGATGTGAAACCTGCAGCCGAGCAAGTAAGGCTGCCATTTGTCGACGGTGAGGAAAATAGCCAACATCTCCTTCTTGTAATAGAACAAGGACAAGGAGCGGCCAGCCAAAGCCTTGCTGAAGTAGGCAATGGGGTGCTCATCCTATAACAACACCACCCCTAAGCCCATCTCCGAAGCGTCTGTTTCAACCATGAAGGGGTGGCTAAAATCGGGTAAAATCAAAATAGGGGCTAATGCCATAGACTGCTTCAGCTCTTCAAAGGCCACTTGGGAAACCTCATTCCAACAGAATGCCCCCTTCTTTAGAAGCTCTATAAGGGGCCAAGCAATGTCTCCATACTGGCTGATGAACCTCCTATATCAGCCAGTGAGGCCCAAACCGTAGTGCACAGACACAAGTTGGCAGTGGCCAAGTGAGCATGGCAGCAACCTTTGACGGGACAGTGGCAACTTCATCCCGAGAGATCATATGTCCCAAATAATCAACCTGTGGGCTGCCAAAGGAACACTTCGAACGCTTACAAAATAAAGAGTTATCTCTCAGAATAGAGAAGGCAAACCTGTGATGCTCCAAGTGCTCCGACCACGATTGGTCATAGACAAGGATGTTATCAAAGAAGACCAAGATGTAGTGGAGGAGGAAAGGCCCAAATAGATCATTCACGAGGCTTTGAAAGGTGGAGGGGGCGTTGGTCAGCCTGAACAGCATGACGAGGAACTCGAAATGGCCATCATGAGTTCAAAGGCAGTCTTGTGTACATCGACATGCTACACCCGAATCTGATGGTAACCTGATCGAAGGTCGAGTTTAATGAAGACCGTTGCAGCAGCCAGCTCATCCAAAAGCTACTTGATCACATGTATGGGATATTTGTCCTTGACGGTGATAGCATTCAAGGCTCAGTAGTCCACACAAAACTGCCAAGTACCATCCTTTTTATGAACCAGCAACACTGGGGAGCTGTAGAAAGCTTGTGCTAGGGCGGATGATACCGGAATGAAGCCTGTCAGCCACGAGGTGCTCTATCTTTGATTTCTGGACCTGAGGATAATGGTTGGCGATGCCCTAGGAATGATGGGGATATGGTGGTCATGAGGCCTCACCCGTGGAAGACCCTTCTGTTCAACAAACACATCCTAATACTCCTTCAATAGGTCAAGAAGATCTGGAGGTTGCTCATCTTGAGATACCTTGGCTGTTGCCCATTGCTGCAATAGAACCCATGGGGTGCGAACCAGAAGAAAGAACTCGCCGACTGGGCGAGAGAAGGTTGCCCGGCCAGGATGCTTCAATCCAAACCCACTGCCCCTGAATTTTAAAGTCCATAATCATATCTCTAAAATTCCAGACCACGTCACCGAGCTCCTATAGCCACTGAACCCCTAACACCATGTCCACTCCCTTCGTGGGCAGGAAGAAGAGGTTGGTGATGAAGGTGTGGCCTTGGATGATGAGGGCAGCCTGAGCACATACTCCGGAGCTCCTGAGATGCCTCCCATCACCAATCAACACATTGAAGGGCTTCGAATCTGACACAAAGTAGCCAAGACACTGAGCCACCTTGTCATTGATGAAGTTGTGGGTGGAACTACTGTCGATCAAGATGGCCACTTTTTGCCGCATGAGGTAGCCTTGAACCTGCATCATATGAGGAGTGAATGCCCCCGAAAAGGCATGTACATAAATCTTGGGCAGCACGTCGCCATAGTGGGGGGAGTTCGCCCTGTCTGTCACATCTTCCTCCTCGATCTCCTCAACAAGGAGGTTGCCTTTGATGGAACAATGGTGTACTAGAATGAACTTTTCATCACAACGGAAACATAGCCCATTGGACCGACACTCCTCCATCTGTGTCGGTGTAAGATGATAAACAATCTAGCCTAATAGAGGGGACTATTGACAAGGTCAGTCTAGTGTTGGGCTACTGGTCAGGGAGGCTAGGGGGTTAGTGCTAACATTGGATTGTAGGAAGGTCCCAAGTTGCTCTGCTCTCCACTATCGGGCCAACTTCTCTTCCTCAATTCGTGGATGCCGCACGACGTCCAACATATTGGCGCATGGAAAGCGATGCACTCCTTAGAAATCTCGGGTTTGAGACCACTCTTGAACGTGCCCACCAAGGCTGCTACTGGCCAATCGGGAAGGTGGTTGGCCACCTTCATGTACTCCGTAAAATAGGAGCGGATGGTGGTGGGTTGGCACAACGTGGAAAGCATCTCATTGAAATCCTGGAATTCATTGGGGCCAAACTATATACACAGCTTGTCAAAGAAGGCAGCCCAAGTGGGGTAACGTACTTCCTTCTCGAAGCTCTAGAATCAAATAGAAGCGTCACAGTCTAGGTGGAAGGTGGCTATGTGCAGCCGTTCGGCCTCTAAGTGCGTCCCCTGGTAGGCAAAAAACTTTTCAGCCTTGTACAGCCACTCCATTGGTTCGTCGTCCCCATTATACGTGGCAACTATAGGTGGGCCAAACGAGTTTTAGTCCCTCCTTGTGGTCCTCCTTGGGCCCAGGTACTCGTCCCAACCATCCTCCATCTCTTGAAATAGGTTTCTGGGAGGCGTCATCATTGAGGCATTTTCCCAAACACCTAGTGCCTCCCGTCCATAGCTTGGTCGACTGTGCCAAAATGCACAGGATCTTGGGGGAAATGCACCTCCCTCTCAACCGGTGCCAGCGGTTTAGAGCCGTGAAATTCGACAGCCTGGGATGGCCCTCCTTTCCCAGGACGGCTGTTGGTGGCCTGGGCAACAAATGCTCTATGCTCTCGGCCAACAGCTGAGCAATGGCCAGGCCCAGAGCAAACCTTGTCCATGCCCATGCTCAAGGACTTTATCTCAGCCATGATTTGCACCAGGGCAGGTTCGCTAGTGGTCTCTGGAACCGTCTTTGGGCTGTCCACTGATGCAAGGGCCACCTTCTCAGTTAGAACTTCCGGGGCCACGGCAACTTGTTTGTCTCATGCCATGGCTGGGAATCGTAAAAGCCCCGATACCAATGTTGTGCCCAAAGCGGCACAAACAATACCTTGGAGTTTTACGCAGGGAAAGGGAAGGAAGAAAGAAGAAAGGGGAGAGAACTCTGAATATTGAATTGCATACCAAGCAAAAAGAAAAGGGGTGACCCATATAGGGAGCCGACCTACTCTCCTAGGGATTCATGCCAGCTAGTGGGCCAGGCTATCCCGTGGGCCACTAGCTAGTCCAATAACAATTATTATCCCATACATAGGCAAATACTGAGCTAATACATAAGAAAATAGCCTAATACACTAGAATAAATTGGAAATAAAGGAAATAAAGTAGAGTCTAGTGAACGTAAACAACAAGAGGGCAGTTAGGCGAACGTGTGACATACTAGATCCAAGGGGCACTCACTAGATCCTGGCGGTAGAGGGTGGCAGTAGTGGACTGGATCCAGGGTGGAGGGGAGGAGAAAAGTGGGGCGCAGTGCGTATGAGGCGGGGGTGGCAGGGGCTGTACGGGAGGGAGGGGCGGATGGTTGGCAAGGGAGGCGATCGGGAGGAAGATAATATGACTGTGCAAGTGAATACATATCGCCCACGTGCGCAAAACTTTTGCCAAAGTAGGTAATTTTTGCAACATATACTTTTTAATGAAGCTTCGTATATGCATTGCAAAAATATAACTGTGCAAGTGATTACATATCGCCCACGTGCGCAAAACTTTTGCTAAAGTAGGTAATTTTTGCAACATATACTTTTTAATGAAGCTTCGTATATGCGTTGCAAAAATATCTAATTTTACGACGCTAACTTAAAAGTGTCACAAGTATTTATATTTGCGATGTTTTGTTAAGCGTTGTCAAAAGATGATATGGGCGACACTTATTTTCAAATACCCATCTCCTTTCTCTCCTCCTCTCCTTTCTCTCTCTCTCTCTCTCCCTCCCTCCTCACTCTCTCTCCCTCTCTCCTCTCTCTCTCTCCTCTCTCCCTCTACTCCTTTCTCTCCCTCTCCTCCTCTCTCTCTCTCCCTCTCCTCCTCTCTCTCTCCCCCTCTCCTCATCTCTCTCACCTCCCTCCTCACTCTATCTCCTTTCTCTCTTTTCCCCTCTCTCTCGCCTCCCTGCTAACTCACTCTCCTCTTTCTCCCTTCCCCTCCTTCCCTCTCCTCCTCTCTCTCTCCTCCTCTCTCTCTCTCTTCCATCTCTCCTCTTTTTGATCTCTCTCCCACGTGCATCAACGTGAGCCCCGGCTCTCTGAGGATAAGGGGGGGTAAGCGAGGGAATTTTATTTTCTTTTTTGAGATATTTTAATTATATATTATATTTTAAAATAATAATTATAAAATAAAAGTTCTCCCTCTACTCTCTCTCCCTCCTACTTTCTCTGCCCCTCTCTCTATCTCTCCTCATTCTCTTTCTCATCCTCTTCTCTCTCTCTCATTCTCTCTCTCATCCTCTTCTCTCTCTCCTCTCTCTCTCATTCCTCTCTCTCCTTTTTGAACCTCTATATATTTTCAAATTAATAGAAATAAATCATAAGTAATAGCGATGCATAGGTATTAGCGACACATACATCTATGCATCGTTAATACCAAGGGTATTAGTGACGCATATTCATATGCATCATTAATAGATTTTTTTTATTAATTTTAAAATACAAGAGATAATAATAAAATCAAAATTAAATTCCTCCCTCTCTCTACACTCCGTCTTCTCTCTCTCCTATCTCTCTCTACACTATGTTCTCTCTCTTCATCTCTCTATCTCTCCTATCCTCCCCTCTCTCTCATCCTCGTCTCTCTCCTCTCACACTCGCTCTCTAATCCTCTTTCTTTCTCTCCTCTCTATCTTTCTCTATGTCCTCTCTCTCCTTGTTCTCTCTCTATATATTTTAAAATTAATAGAAATAAATCATAAGGTAATAGTGACGCATAGGAAGATGCATCATATGCATTGCTAATAACAAGAGTATTAGGGACTCATATTTTTAAGTGTCCCTAATAGCAAGAGTATTAGTGACGCAAATTTATATGTGTCACTAATATATTTTATTTTATTTTTTTATTAATTTTTAAATATAAGATTTAATAACAAAATTCTAAAAAAATCAAAATTATATTCCTCCCGCTCTCTCTACTTTCTCTTCTCTCTCCCTCTCTCTATCTCTCCTCTCCTCTAAAATCTCTCTCTCATCGTCCTCTCTACTCTCATCTCACTCTCTCTCTAATTCTCTTTCTCTCACCTCTGTCTATATTTTACTTTTATATTATTTTTTGAAAATAATAAAAAAGTAATAAATTAAAAGTTATTAGTGACACATAATTATAAAAGTATTTAATACATTCCTATGCATTGCTAATAACTTTTATTTTATTATTTTGAAAATATAATATTATATAAGAAAATTTTAAAAAATCAAAATTAAATTCCTCCCTCTCTACCTGTCACGACCCGGATTTTTAAAACCCTTGTTACAATAAAGGACACACGATAGATTACGATAATATTTTTTTTTTCTTAAACACAAAACAAATCATCCGATTAAATATCCAGGTCATGATAACTGGGGTTCATAAATACGAATATCAAATCATATGATATTATTTAACGTCTAAAAATTCATAAAGACCAACTCATCCATCTAAGTACAAGTCTATCACCCGTCTGAAAATAAATAATAAGTTGACTCTCACGCTTAAGGTACACTTACGTATCGGAATTTTAAAAATGCGGAAACCTCTTAAGCTCCTGCCTTGGTCTCACTTCTCATCGCATGGAGAATCTGCAACATAGCAAACAAAACAACCACAACAACAACAATGGAATCTCTCCGCTTTCAAGAGAAGAGCTTCCAAAGAACAAAAGGTTTTATTATTATTTTTCGGATCGGGCCAACATCACCCGATGTTAGTTGCCTACGTACTCATCAGACAACATCTCCAATGTTTCCAACAAGATCGGATCCAGACGTAGTTCTACCTAAAACTACACTATACTAAGAAGCATAGCATCACCCATGCAATGCTTAAGTATTTTAAAGCAACCTACATTTTATGCAAGTCTTTTAATCATTCCACTTGTCTAATTAACAAGCAATATCAAACAATGTTATTAATTATCTCACAACCCATGTTCAATAATTAATGCTAACATCCTGCAAACCGTACCGCATAAGGGTAATATATAGAATACATAACTCAAAAACATGGGCTGATCTTTAACCAATGAAGACCATCACAATGCACAAAACAAAGGAAACCATTCAGGAAACACTGTACTAATTGTTACCTGAAAATACCAACTCCCGCTCAAAGGAGTAAATGTATGCTAACAGAAATCCTAGCATGTCTAGAGATCCACTTGGATCAGCCATGGGCCTAGAGATGTAGGTACCAGCTGTGTTCATGGACACACTGACCAGAGGTAGATGAGCCTTCCATGATGCTCAAAAACCTAGTTTGCGCGTTTGCAGGGATCCATCGTCCCAAAGGAGTGGAGACTACAAGGGTCTAAAAGATTACCGTCATGGCTATTATCAGAAATCCTAACATCTCTAGAGATCCACTTGGATCAGCCATGAGCCTAGAGATGTAGGTACCAGCTATGCTCATGGACACACTGGCCAGAGGTAGATGAGCCTTCCATGATGCTCAAAAACCTAGTTTGCGCGTTTGCAGGGATCCATCGTCCCAAAAGGATCGGAGACCACAAGGGTCTGAAAGATTACCGCCATGGCTATTATTGTGAGCTTAAACTTTGACTCCAAGAACATCCCATAACAACCCTCGGTTCAATAACCAAGGTAAAATTCTATGTCAGGGCCCCGTTCACTTCATGAACTGGTCCTGACCCTAAAGAGGGTATTTAGTTATTATCTTGAATAGGTGTTCTCCCCCCAATCCAAAGATAACCAAAATCTCTTGATAGTCTGTATTAACCTTAATTTACTTATATAACTTAACACAACAATAATAAATGCAACCATCAGAATGATCAACATGACAAGAACTTAGACTCATGCTGAGATGAACTGACCAATTCAACATTATAATGACAAGGATTTTGGGGCTGAGATGCATAGCTCAAGTCAACCACCTAACATGACAAGTTCAAGCTGAAACAAGCATCAATAATCAACCTAAGGTATATCACAATCAAGGCTGGAATTCAAAGACAACATAGGCTGAAACAAATCATGAACTAAGGCTCTAACATTAAGGATTCATTCAGCAAGATTATAATCTAAAACAAAGCTGAGAATCAAGTATTAGATATGCAACAATACAACCTAAACTAGGGCTGAGATTTAGGTGTTCTCTCAGCATGATTATAGCATAAATCAATGCTAAGAATTTGGTATTAATTTAGCCAAAGTAGAGCCTAAAACATAAGCATCAAATCAGGGATTTACTTGACCAATGTGCAGCCTAAACTAAGGCTTCAAATCAGGGATTTACTTGACCAATGTGCAGCCTAAACTAAGGCTTCAAATCAGGGATTTACTTGACCAATGTGCAGCCTAAACTAAGGCATCAAATCAGGGATTTACTTGACCAATGTGCAGCCTAAACTAAGGCTTCAAATCAGGGATTTACTTGACCAATGTGCAGCCTAAACTAAGGCTTCAAATCAGGGATTTAATTAGGCAAAGTATGGCCTAACTAAGGCCATGAATCAGGGATTAAATTGGCCAAGGTATGGCCTAAAGTAAGGCCACGAATCAAAGATTAACTTAGCCAAAGTATGGCCTAATGTAAGGCCACGAATCAGGGATGAACTTGGTCAAAGTATGGCCTAATGAAAGGCCACGAATCAGAGATTAACTTAGCCAAAGTATGGCCTAATGTAAGGCTACGAATCAGGGATTAACTTGGTCAAAGTATGGCCTAATGAAAGGCCACGAATCAGAGATTAACTTAGCCAAAGTATGGCCTAATGTAAGGCCACGAATCAGGGATTAACTTGGTCAAAGTATGGCCTAATGTAAGGCCACGAATCAGAGATTAACTTAGCCAAAGTATGGCCTAATGTAAGGCCACGAATCAGGGATAAAATTCCGTAGAGTTTATGCCCAAATTATGGATGATAAACATGACTAGAATCATAATCATTCATGCCTAACATAGGGCTATGGTAGATAACAACAATCAGCAACATGCTTTCATGAATTAAGACTAATCTACTTGACAAAAATCAGGATATTGTATGCATAATTCAGCCATATACATCAGCGATAAAATTACAATCATTCAAAACAAGTAAAGGATGATTCAAGACATCAGAAACCCCCCTAGAATTAGGCTGAGTTATGGCTAAATTATATCTTTCAAAACCTCATTCCTAAGAGTGTAAAAGGAAGCACCTACTTGTACCAATTCATCCCCAAAGCTCCTAGCCCTTTCTCCTATGCTTCTAGGCCTTGATTCAATCGAAAGGCGGCTGATTTGTGCCTTCGAAATTGCTGGTTATGGAGGTCCTTGCTGAGAGAAGGAAGAGGAAGGAAGAGATGGAGAAGAGGGAGGCTGCCTCTTTTAAAGCTATTGGGTGCCCTCCCCCTCTAGGTCTCTCTCATCCTTAGTTACAATCCCGGAATCCAAAATCCCTGCCCCATTACCAACATGAAACCAACCCCCATACATGCTCAAAACAGTCCCAAAAGAGTCCTAACCCAACTAGATGTATGGTTGATCCCTCCTTTAACCTTTTTCACGACTTCTAACACTCCTCGGACTCCTACTTGGGCTAGAAGTCTTATTCTTACTAGGAGTCCTTGTCCCGCTAAGACTCTCTCCCTCTTTAAAATCCTAGTTCTTTTAAGACTTCTAATTCCTAGTACGTTTAGGACACCTAACTCCTAGCACATTTAGGACTCCTAATACCTAACACGATTAGGACATCCAACTCCAAGCACGAGTAGGATATCTAACTCCAAGCATGAGTAGGACATCTAACTCTAAGTACGAGTAACTCTAAGCACGAGTAGGACATCTAACTCCAAGAACGAGTAGAACATCCAACTCTAAGCACGAGTAGGATATCTAACTCTAAGCATGAGTAGGACATCTAATTCCAAACACGAGTAGGGCATCTAATTCGGATAAACTGGCCCTATGCAATAAGCTTAACTTCGAACAATTGTATCACCCTCATCTGAACTCCGATTCACACATTCTTAGTGGCGTTTCGAAGCTCTTTCTGTCTATTTTCTAATAAAATTAGTTTCAGCCACAAATTCTATCTAGGGAGGTAGTTATTTTACTAAGAATGTCAATAGGTCAAATACCCTATTTTCCACATATTTAATTTTTGAAACATAGGAAAATTAGGGATATTACACTACCCACTCTCTAACTAGCCTCTATCTACCCCCTCTCTTGCTTCCTCTCTTTTCTTCTCCTCTCTCTTCCCTATTTCTTGCTCTACCCTATTATAGATTTAAATATTAAATATAAAATAAAATAGAATAAAATAAAAAACTATTAGCAATGATTTTTTGTAAGCACCGCTAATAGTAGTAATATTAGCACCGCTTTTAATAAACTGTTGCTAATAATGTTAATTTTTGTGAAAATAAATTTATTTTATTTGCGACACATTTATTGAAGCATCTCTATTATTAATACTATTAGCGACATTTACAAAAAAGCGTCGCTAATAGTTCTAATTTTTTATTTTTTATTTATTACATATAACTTTTAGTGACACTTTTATAAAACGTCGCTAATAGTACAACTATTAGTGACATTTTTTATAAAGCATCTCTAATGGTTATGGTATTAGAGAAGCTTTTTGTTAGGTGCCACTAATAGAGCAAATATTAGCTACACTTTTAGAAATTCGCTTTTATTAATACTATTAGCGATGCTTTCAAAAAAATGTTAATAATATTTCTATTTTTTTATTTTTTATTTAAAACATATGACTTTTAGTAACATTTTTATAAAGAGTCACTAATAGCACAACTATTAGCAACATTTTTTATAAAGTGTCTCTAATAGTTGTGACATTAGCAACATTTTTTATTAAGTGTTAGTAATAGTTGTACTATTAGCGACACTAGATAAAAAATAGCACTAATAGTTAATTTTTTTGTGACTCTTGTATTGTCACAAGTAGTTATTTGTAGCAGCGCTTTGTATTGCGTGGATAATAAAAGCTTAGCTAATAGTACATTTTGTGGTAGTGTTTTGTTTAATCTTAATGGCTGCATCAAATAATTCACCGAGTGAACACAAAGATTTGGGAAATCCTAAGAATTGTTCACCATTGTTTGATGGTCAAAACTTGTCTTATTGGAAAAATAGGATAAAGTACTTGATGACAATGCCTTGAAAGTGGTGGCTAATGGTTGGAATCTTCCCAGGGCTAAAAACAAAGAAGGAAATTCCATCATAAAAGACAAGAGTGAATGCGTTGAAAATGAAACAAAACTTATAAATCAAAATAGTAAGGCCCTTAGTGCTTTGCCAAAGGAAAAATCACTACATATGTTAACCTCAAATTGCACATCCGCCAAGGTTGAATAGGAAAAATATGTGAAGTATGATGAGGGTACTCAGGTTGTTAAAATGTCTAGTTAACATATGCTTACCCTTGAATTTGAAAACTTGATAATGGGTGAAGTAGAAGCTATTTCTTAGTATTATGCTAAGATTTTTGACTTAATCAACACTTGTGATCAATTAGGGCAGCCCATTCTAGACTACCTAGTTATGAGAAAATTGTTGAGGTCCTTGTCTTCTATGTTCAAAATTAAGGTGGCGGCAATTAATGAATCTAAGAAGATAGACAACTTAAAAATTGAGGAACTCGTAGGGAACCTTAAAACTTTTGAGATGCAAAGGGAATCTTATGAAAATAAGAAAGAATTGTTTGAGAAATTCAAGGGAAAATAAATTGCCCTTAAGACTTCTAAGAGAACTTCTAAAAGAAATAATGCTTTAAGCACCTTAGGAGAATCTGAAGAATTTGATGATGATGAAGAATTGTTTGAAAATAAGGGTCAAAATTCATGGAAGAAACAAGGGGATAGGAAAAACGAAAGGCAAAACAAACAAGATAAGAAGAATATGAAATAGTTAGAATGTGGTCAGTTTGGTCATATTATTGATGATGAACAATAATTATAATGATAACCTAAGAAATCAATAACGTTTGATAAGAAGAAAAATAGGAAGGTGCTTCAAGCAACTTACTCTGATAAGAGTTCTTCTTATGAAGATGAGATGTCTAATTATATTGCCTTCCCATGCAAGTGTGATGGAAGATAGTTTAAGTGAAGAATCTCATGAGTCCACTTCTCTTGAAGAAACCTCAATGTCTAACTTTTAAGTCAACTAAAAAAATTAAATACCTTGAGAGAGAGTTGAAAAAGAAAAATGATGAGTTAGTCTTGTCTTTTTAAGAGGCAAATAGGTTAGTGGAGTTGAACATCAAGTTAGGAAGTGATTGACCTTAAGAATGACCTTGTGTGACGGTCTCCATTTCTAAAATGATATAAATATCATAAATTCCATCCAATATGTGTAAATTATTCTCACGTGACAGAATGTGATGGCCATCGGGATATATAACTAATATAAGATCACACATGATATCAAAACTAGATAATAGAACACATTGGAGTAAAAGTACAACCAAAAACATTATATATATATATATATATATATATATATATATATATATATATATATATATATATATATATATATATATATATATATATATATATATATATATATATATATATATATATATATATATATATATATATATATCAAGTTTATAGCCTTTGCACATTAGTCACAAAAATAATAAAAAATACATCTGGACCAATCATAAGATATTTTAGCTGAATCCAGTACTAATCCCTACAAAGTTTAGGAGTTGGTGGGTATTTTTATACTCAATAGGTCATATTAATATCTAAAGTAATGCTGAGAGAAAATTCATGAAATAATCAAAAATATTATTTTTGACTTAAAACAATTAGTTCAATAAACATTTCTAGAAACACAATCAAAATTGGTGGTTCATTCGATTAAAATCAATCCAATGGCGTTCCTTCCAACACTCATGGGGTATCGAGAGGTCCATTTGAGCGAGGAGCTTTCCCATGATGCTCCACACCCCATGCGTGCGCTATTGCCGATTATTTTTCTCTGCAAGTGTCAAGGTGCTATGCTCTAATAAATTTTGGTCTTATACAAAATAACTACCCGTCAAAACAATAGTTTTTGGGGTCATGACAAATAACTACCTGTCAAAACAAATTAATATTTTCCAAAAATGCACACAATAAAGCATTGCACAACATTTCATAATCATAATATTCTCCACAAAATAACCCAACATAGTAGAAATCAAACAAGAACAAATTAGAAAAAGTGACTATATGGGCAGAGCATCAGTTTAGACCTTAAGATGCCCTACCTCAAACTTGAGTGCAAAATACGGAATTGAAAAAGATCTCAAACATAAAAATTGACCCCACCATTGCGTTGCACGTGCTTGATTTAGCTGGTAATGGCTCTTGAATCGTCTGATTTGGACTCCGAACAAGGGAGAGAAGTTTTTGAGGTATGTGGAAGCAAAAACTGGCATGCGGAGCCTATTTATAGGTTTGGCCACCATTTGGCATGTGACGGGTCATCGGGCATGCACCACTCAGAAATTACATACTGTGCACCCCGCAATTTATTTATTTATTTTTCAAAGTTTTCAAAAACTTTAAATGCATGTAACATTCTTTCCCAGACTGCGTTTCACGCATTCTTGGTACCAATGGACTCACATTAACGAGCCCTACGAAACTAGACCCCACATGTAGCACGTTTCACAAGGTCATAAATTCTGGCACCAGTGTTTGATTTAGGTGATTCAAGTATAGTTATGCTCGTCTTTTAGAGCTCTACCACGAGCCTCTAAATTTTTATCTAAAACAATATTCTACTAACAAAAATATATTAAAAACTCTATTACTAGTTTTAACAACTTACCAAAAATTAGGGTTGTCACATTCTACCCCCAAAAGGAAATTTCATCCTTGAAATCGAACTCGTTAATCATTAATTAGTTCTAGATGTATCTTCAATATTTGCTTTCCAACTCCCACGTTGCTTCCTCGAAAGAGTGGTACTGCCATAATACTTTTACCAAAGGAATCCTTTTTGTTTGAAGAATCGGTTCTTTGCGATCCAAAATTTTGATTGGTTTCTCTTCAAAGGATAAATCAGGTTCTAAGGTGAGAGTTGTCTTATCCAAGACATGACAGGGGTGTTGCACATACTTTTGAAGCATAGATACATGAAATACATTATGAACATTATCTAGTTGAGGGGGCAAAGCCAATCTGTGAGCCACTAGCCCCACTTTATCCAAAATTTCAAATGGCCCTATGAAGCAGGGACTTAGCTTACCTTTAACACCGAATCTCACAACTCCTCGAATTGGTGATACTCTTAGTAACACATGATTACCTACACAGAAGTTGAGGTCTTTTCTTCTCTTATTCGCGTAGCTCTTTTGACGACTCTAAACTGTCATTTATCAATTTTTTATAAGCTTTACTTTACCAGCACATTATTTCAAGAATTCTAACTTTACTAATTTCTCTCCCCCACTTCACTCCAACAAATTGGGGATCATCAGGGTCAACCATAAAGAGCTTCGTATGGTTCCATGATGACTGTTATTATAGGCAAATTCAATCAACTATAAGTGCTCATCCAATTACCTTTCCAATCTATAGCACATGCTCACAGCATACCTTCTAATGTCTGAATGGTTACTTCAAATGACCATCTGTTTGCAGGTGGAAGGATGTACTAAATATGAGATTAGTGCCTAACTCTTCTTGAATTCCTTGCCAAAAGTTTGAAGTGAATCGACTATCCCGATCTGAAATGAATGATAACGGTACCCCATGTCGACTCACAATTTCCTTTATGTATTATTTTGACAAAACATTTAACGTTTACGTCTTCTTTAGGGGAAGAACATGTGCACTTTTGGTAAGCTGATCCACTATAATCCAAATACATTCATGACCTGATGAAGTCTTGGGTAAACCTGAAATAAAAATTGAAATGTGCTTGCATTTCCATTCCGAAATTTCAATGGGTTGGAGAGTACCCGATGGTTTTCGATGTTCCACTTTAACTTGCTGACAAGTTAAACATCTAGAGACAAATTCTAGTATGTCCCTTTTCATCCCATTCCACCAAAAATTCCTTTATAATTTTTGGTACATTTTTTATCGTCCGGGGTGGATGGTGTATTGAGACCTATGTGCTTCATAGAATAGATCTTGTTTTAATTCACGTACTGCCAGAACCACCAATATCCCTCTAAATCTTATTCCATCATCAGAGCTTTTACTAAATTTAGGATTTTCTAAGAAGGTTTGTACTTTTGCATCCTCTCTCTAAGCCTCTAGAATGCGCTCAACCAATTCGGATTTCACCTCCAGTTTAGCAACAAAAGTCTTTTTGTTTTATGATTGTAACTTGGGTTACATAACTATTACTTCTTCCACCATTCTCTATTCTTTGACCAACATTTGAGCAACCATCTTCGTGGTCTTTTGAATCAAGGCATCGCCCACCACATTGGCTTTTCCTAAGTGGTATTGAATAGAAAAATCATAATCATTACAGTACTCAATCCAACGTCTTTGCCTCAAGTTAAGATCACTTTGAGAGAAAATGTACTTCAGGCTCTAGTGATTTCTAAAATCCTCAAAATTTTCTCTATGCTTCTTTAGTTGTCTTGAGGCATATAATATTACCTTCTTGTTCTGTATCAAGACACATCTGAGGCCCATTCTTGAAGCATCACTATAAGTGGCAAATCCTCCACTGCAAGATGCTAAAGATAAGACTAGAGCCATGGTTAACTTTTATTTTAACTCTTGGAATGCATTCTCACATTCCTCATCCCATATTAACTTCACCCCTTTTTGGTAAGCTTTGTCAAGGGTAAGGATATACTTGAAAATCCTTAGATGAACCTTCGATAATAACCGGCAAGCCCTCAAAAACTCCTAATTTTTGTGATTATTTTTGGTCTTTCTCACTTTATTATTACTTCGATATTGGTTGGGTCCATTGATACTCCATCCTTGGAAATAATATGACTTAGAAAGACAACTTGTTCTAACCAGAATTCACCTTGACATAGAGTTGATAATCACTTAGTGTTGAAGAACTATTCTTAAGTGTTCTCAATCTTCTTTTGGACTTGTTTAGCATACCGATATATCATCGACAAAGACAATTAGAAATTTGTCCAAGTAAATTCAAAAAACTTGGTTCATCAAATCCATGAATGTTGTAGGAGCATTTGTTATTTTGAATGGCATTGCCGGAAATTCATAGTGCTCATATCAAGTACAAAAGACTATCTTTGAAATATCATCATCCCATTTTCTCAGTAAATGGTACCCTAATCATAAATCTATTTTTGAGAATACCTTTGTTCCTTGTAGCTAATAAAAAAGATCATCGATCCTGGATAAAGGATACTTATTCTTTATGGTTACAAAGTTAAACATCCTATAATATATACATAATCTTAAAGATCCATCTTTTTCCTTACAAAAAGAACTTGAGCTCCCTAAGGTGAAACACTAGGTCTGATAAATCTCTTATCTAATAATTTCTGCAATTGGCTCTTTAATTCTTTTACCTCTACAGGAGCCATATGATAAGGTGACTTAGAGATAGGTTATGTTCCTCATACTAGATCAATATTAAAGTGTATCTCTCTTTTAGGTGGTATCCCAAGAAGTTCATCTGGGAACACATCTAGAAAGTCCTTTACTACTTCAATATCTCTTAATTTGACTATGTAGATTCCTTTGATATTACGCTAGCAAGATATGTTTGGCATCCCTTAAAGATTAATTGTCATGCCTTCACGGTGGAAATGATACATACTCTTAAAGAATCTTGATTTCAATGAAAAGTAAAAGTTTTCTCTCCTTGCTTATTGAATATGACTTTTTTCCTCTTACAGTCTACTAATACCTTATTTTCAACTAACCAATCCATTCCTACTATGAATCAAAGTTTGTAATAGGTTAGCCATCCATTCTTGGTTTTCTAACGACATAGACACGTCTTGAAGAAATATCTGGGCTATGAAAGTTTTTCCCGTTGAAGTTGACACTGCTAAAACATATCCTAGTTCCATAATCAGATAACCAGTACTAAAGGCAAAATCATAGAATACAAAAGAATGTATCGATCCTAGATCTATCAAGACTTTAGCAATCTTGTTTAAAATTAGAAGTGTACCTTGTAGAATTCCCATTGATGTCTGAGCTTCCTCAGTAGTGATAGCATAGACTCACCCATGTGCCTTAGGTTTCTACTTTGTCTTCATTTCTCCTTGATTTTTCTTCTTTGGGCATTCCTTAGATTTATGCCCTTCATCTCCGCACTCAAACCATAGCCTCTAAGTGAAGTAACAAATGCTTGGTGGATGAAATCAATTACATTTGGAACATTTCTCTATTTTCATCTCCACATAAGTTTGGGTTAGCGGTTCAGAGGTTCTTTGAAATTTTCAATTTGTATTATGGGTGGTCAAATATACCTTAATTAAAAGAAGGATACACTAAGGTGAGTGAAGATCAATTTGATTTTTTTGCTTAATGTTGCAATTTTTTAATTTTAAAAAATTGCACACTTCATGTTGAGACTCAAGCCATTTTTTAGACTGAACATCAAGAGGAAATTCTTAAACATAGGATGACTTAGGCATATGGATTTTACTGGAGTCTAGGTAATCAAATTTGAGGATCTTTGGCTAGATTTCTATCTAGAATTCAAAGAACATATTCCATGTGATGTGCTTCAATGTTTATTATTCTTATGTACTTTAATGTCTCTTTAGATAGTAGAATTGTACTTGAAAAGATGATCAAGAAGAGCTACTTGCTTAGGTCAGACAAGGCTAGTGTGATGTGCTCATCCACATGACCTCAAGAAAATTGAATAAAAGAGAAAGAATATAATGAAAAATAAGAAAAAAAATATATGATGCAAGTTGAGAGGATTCAGAAAATTGCAAGCCTCAGAAAAATGAATTGAGGAAAAATATAATAGCTTAGAAAGTGGCATGAGCATGTTGATTATGAGATTCTTGATTATTTTTAACATTTTAGGAAAATCATGTTCATAGATTCTTGTAAAAGAGAGTCGAAAATGTAAACTTAGTCTTTAGTAGGGTTTGAACAATTTAGTCTCAATTTGGTTAAGAGTAATTTGCAAGATTCAAGATTAAAATAGATAAGAGTTGATGACATTAGTGGTTTTTCTTCAAAACAAATAAAAGAGGATTAATGTGTCATAATGAAGAGAAGAAAATTCACAACCACATACAAAAGGGGTTAACTGATCTAGGCCAAGTTATTAATGAACAAAAATTATGGATGCACTAGATTAAAAGAGATATTAAAAGAATCGTTAGCAAGAACTCAACTCTTCTAATTTGATTGTTTGATTTTTAATTGAAGTTTTGGATGTTAAAAAAAGATTATTTTCATGGAAATGCCTTAAAAAAATTTAGAAGTTTAACGGAATTTTTTGAGAAATTTAGAATTTTTTTAATTTTTATTATTTTTTGAAAATAAAAAATCATAATTAATTCACAAACGATTGGCCGGTCGAAATAATCAATCACTGGTCGGACACTGAAGATCAGTTTTTAATTTGATTCTACTCTATTTCACTTCCATTTCTCTACAAGCATTCTCTATACTTCCTTGGGAGAGAATAGACTTGATTTGCGTAGATTATTGGTGACAACCATTCAATTTTCCTCCTCAAAAGCTCGATTTTTGCTTGTGGCCAAAGGTATGTTCAAAACTAAAGTTTAATTTTTTAAGTGATTTCTAAAAGTTTTTCTTGATATTTTAACTAGTAGGTTGTTAGAAATAGGTTGATGTATCTTTGCTAAAATTTCCAAGCATTTTCATCAGTTAAACTCAAGATTTCACAAAAAGTTTCAAACAATTTCAAGTTTTGTTGCCAAATTTGAGGTTTTTCAAAATCGGCGATTTAGGGTAAAAATTGGTTGTTGTTCTAGTTGACAAAGTTGATCTACTAATTGTGATATACCTTAGGTTCAAATTTACAATCATTTTGACATTGAAAATTTTTTAGTTTATTTTAAATTCAAATTTTGAATTTTTTACCCCCATTTCAATGCAATTTGAACTTCTAGGTTGTGTATTCTTGTTGTATCTCTATTCCTAATTTGTAATTATCTTTAGGTTTCTTTAGTTGTTGATTTAAACTACATGTGGAGAGTAATGAAGATAAAGGCAGTCGAGGTAGGCACTAGGCACCCTAGATTATCTAGTACTGGCTTAGATTGGGTTAGACCGATTAGATGTTAGAGTGCCTAGGACAAAGAGTACCATGACTGCGAGAGACCTATAGATCTTGGAGTGGTTCACATGATGCTATCTCACCAACAGAGGCAGCAGATACAACATTAGATCCACCACCAACAACAAATGATGTTCAATGAGTGAGTATGGGAGAGTTCATATTGTGCTAGGATGCTATTTTTTAGTGGCTTACTGCCCTTGATCACTTGATTGGATCTCTCTTTCAACGAGATGGCAGTGAGAGGGGAAATAGTAGAGATGATGTTGTGGCTATAGATTGATTTGTTTATTTATTTTTTATCACCTTTCATGTATTCCATATCTTTAAAAAACTTGTTCAATTTGGTTTTGTTTCATTGTGATGATGAGATGTACTATTGAAAATAATTTTGTTATGGGATGTGTTTGACATGTGTTACTTTGATGGTTTAACTTAATTTCATGTCTTTGTGTAATGATTGTTACTTGATGGAGATATAAGGAGTATTTTTCTTAATTATTACGTTAACTTTTGTTCAATTTATGTCAAAAAGGGAGAGAAGTGATTAATGAAAAATCCAAGTAATTATCTTTATAATTGATTAGACAGTGTTATGCATATCAATTTGATTTTAACTGAGTAGTATAAGTACATGTTTATACATGACTTTCCAAGCTCAATTCCAAATTAATAAGATAATCAAGTCCACATTGAGTCAATAGTTGTAATCTTATTTTAATTTTCAAATGTGTAATATTTTGACAAGAAATAGCCAAAGGGGACGATGATAAGAACATGTGAGACATATGTCTAGTTTATTAGCTGATTTCTTTGTCATATTATGTCAAGTAACCTTATGTATGTATTTAGTCTTAAAATTTTATTTGAGGTTGCTATGGATGAGTCAGATTTGGAATTGATAGATTTAAAAAATAGGAGCAGATAGGTTCTTATTGGTCAAGGTAGAAGATTGAAGAATGTTAAAAGGTTTTTAATCTTATTTAGGTCACATTCACATACACTATGAAATTTCATAAGTTATTTGAGTGGTTTCGGAAATATTTAAGGTACAAAGAGGAAAAATATAAAAAGATGGGAAAAACCATTCATCACTACAAATACTAAAGAGAAGAACAACCAATAGCCTGTTAATTCTGCCGAGTGCAAAATGAAGCTGAAAGTTATTGATCAATTGCTCTCCTAATTAAACTATCGCTTTAATATTGTGCATATTAAAACCAATGACTAATTGCTCACTATTTTGAATAATTGATCGTGTTAAGAACTGGTTACCCTAATTAAGACATCTCAATTTTATTTCTTATTCAAGTACAATTCTTAAACTAATATAATGAGCTTTATAAGGGTTATGAAATTATGAAATTTTAGTGAAAAACCATGAAGATAAAAAAGAAAGAGGGTTTACACTTTTGCTTACTTTTTCTTCAAAGGAGAATTCACTTGAGGTTTGAGTTAAAGATCAATGGTAAATTGAAGATGACAATCCATAACTGAAGGATCTTATGCACAAAGAATTGAAGAGAAGTCACAACATGTTTTCAATGAAAGATTGAAGATTTCTACAAGGCTAAAGTTAAAGCAGCAAGAGGTGCTTGTTAAAGACTAGATGGAAATGAAAGCAAGGAAAGGAGGAGAAAGTTTAAGGTGCTGGAGGGAGAAGACATAAAGGCCAGCAACCACAATCTCAACAAGATGAGCTTGTGTCAGAGTCTAAACAAGGTTGTTTATCTGCTCATGTCAATGTAAAGTCTTAGTTTTTAGTGCATTGATTTGGTTCCTTTAGAACTACCGTAGTTTTTTACCCTAGTTGGAGTTTTCTACATAAATTGATGTGATGACGTGTGGATTGAATGATTGTAATTGCATATTGAATGATTGATATATAGTGAGTAAGATTTGAGAGAAATCTTAAACTCTTAATTCTTACTTGTTGAAGTAGTAGTTTTAAGAGCAATATAGTGATCCACTGATATTAGACAAGATATTCAACTCTCAGCCAATTGAGTGGATTTAGAAAAAGCCAAGCCCTAACAAAATGATTTAAGGCAAAATATCATGCTTAAGAAAAGGGCATAAGCCTATTCAATTTTAAGCTTTATTTTTCTAACATTTGAAGTAATGTTAATAGATTCTAGCTAAAGTGAGTTGAAAATGAGAGTTTTTCTTTACTAGGGTCTTAACAACTTTGTCCAAATTAATAAAAGAGAATAATTAGAGGTAATCTTGCAAGATGTAAAATTAAAAGTGATATGAGTTAAAGACAATTGTGGTTTCTTCTAAAAAATAATAAAATGGAAGTAAATTGGCAAAAAGAAGAAATGGAAATCGACAATTACATACCAAGGGAAGTGACTAATTTAAGGCATGGTAAAAGTTAGTAAAAAATGGCTCACCATTGTTTGTTTTAATGTTTAATTTTTATTTAGAGTTCCGCTAGACGGACGAAAACTATTTCATTGAATCTTTTTTGTTTTTCAAAAAATGAAATTCAGAATTTATTCAAGATCGATCAATCGGTCTATCAAGTGATTGATAGTTGGTTGTATTTTTCACATTGAAGCATTTTTAAAAAAATGGCTGAAGCCCTTAAACTTTCTGTATTTCACTTCATGCTCTCCTGATGAGTTAAAATAAAGGTGGAAGGCATCGTTGGTGGGATTTGCATAATTTTACATCGGATTTTATCACCGATTTCTAGATTTGACGGGTTGCCAAGGTAAGAATTGAACTTTATTTTTCACTTTTTAGTGGATTTTATGTTGTTTTAATTGATTTTGAACCAATAGGATTGTTTAGAATAGATAGATTTAGGTTTGCCTAAATTTTCAAATGAATTGAACCCTTAGCTTGTAAGATTTCATGATTTTCACAATTCAATTTCAAGTTCACAATTGGGGATTTTCAATAAATTGGTTTATGTGATCAAAACTGGACTTCGCTTTGGTTATAAATTTTGTTCTAGACTTTGAAATTTGTCATGTACCAAATTTTTGAGTTAATCAGACACAAAAAAATTTAGGTTTTTTTTAAATGAAAATTTTTAAACTTTATTGCATATTTCAATGATTTTTAAATTCTAGGGCTTCATTAGTGTCATATGATTAGTTCCTAGTAATGTTTAGCCCAAAGGTATGTTTCTTTACTATAAATTTAAATGGGGAGATCAAAGAAGCAAAAGGTAGATAATGAGTTAGGTTTAGGGAACCTAAGGGTGTTGAGTGGATTAGATTGCAAGAACATGAGTAATATGATTAGTTTGTTGGCAATTTCTTTGTTGAAATTATGTCAAGAAACTTTATGTAGTAAGTCTTAGAATTTGTTTGTGTTTGGAATAAATAAATCACTTGGAGAAATTTTAGTAGTGATTTTAGAGGTTTTAGAAGGATTTAGTTTAAAAATGATAAAATGGTAAAATTATAGGCACAACGATCAATCGCACCTTGATTTAGCCCAATGCAAAATGAAATTGGGAGTTAACAATTGATCACTATCTCGAATTGATCACTTGAAGTATCATATTCATAAGAAACAATGAACAATTGATTAATGTTTGGAACGATCGATCATTTCAAGGATTAGTTACACTAATTAAACCATTTTGATTTTAATTTTATTACTTATTCAAGTACGGGTCCTAAATTGACTTAAGGAGCTAAATTTGGGTAATGAAATCATGAAAAGTCTTGGTTTCTAGTGCATTGATTTGGTTCCTTTAGAACTACTATACTTGTTTTACATGCTTTAGGGTTTTCCACATAAATTGTTGTGTTTGTGTGTGGATTGATTAATTGAATGGTGCTTGATTGATTTATAAACCATAAGAGTGGCCTTTGGCAGAATATTTACTTGTTTCCTTTTAATAAAAAAATCATAAACAAAGGGGCTAGAACTCTTAATTCATACTTGTCAAAGTATTCATTTTAAGATCATTCTAGTGATTTGCTAGGTCGATTAGATGGATATTAAAGTTACACAGGTAAGAAAGTGATAGCAATTCATTGTGAGCAAAGTGTGGTCCATGTGCTAGTTCAGGCTGCCATGGAATGGATAGAGGCTGGATAGTATTGAATGGATAACATTAGGTCGATCTCTACTACATATCAGTCTATTTACCCCTATCTTGTTCAATAGTGGTACTCTACACTCAGATTTGAGGGCAATGATCCATTGTTGGAGATACATATATTTGTTCACACCTCATGTTATTTCTGATGTGATATTGTGAGCGTCCACGTCATTGATATATTTACTTTGATGGATTTCAGTTCCCATCCGATAGTGAGTTGATAGGTCAACTGATAGGCCTATCCAGAAGTAGAGAAGAAGGAGATTTCTATTACTATTGACTATCGTTTGCTGCATGTGATAGCTCAGTATGACATCTTGAGTGCGAGGAAGGAGTGGGTATTTAAGACGGAGCCACACTTGGAGTTGGACTTGCCATCTATCATATTTATACATATTATGACCTTCTTACATGATCATACACATTAGATGTTATGATATATGTACATTCTATGTCGAATGCATTTCTATTCATCATAAGATCCAAAAAGCAAAGCCAATTTTAGTTGGTATGGGATCTATTCATACTATTGTAGCTAGACATATGATGTCTCACACCAAGGGACATGAGGGGGAAGACCTAAAGGAGTTCCATACCATGTAACCAATCAAACAGATATGTGATGTATGCAGACTTAAATTTTTTACATGATGAGATGTTTTAGGGTTTTGCATACATCCGAAGGATACTCAGAGTCATATTTCCACACCAAGACAGTGAGGGTGAGCTTCTTGATGATGATGATGAGGTTGTAGATTATTTATTTTTATGTTTCCTTTATCACTTTATTAGATATTTTTATGCTAGAACTTGTGTCAGTTTATTGTATGTATGTGACTATGGGATTTACTAATGATCTTATTGGATATACAATGGACATGTTTTAATTAAGTGTTTATTTATTTCATGTCATGTGGTGATGATTATGACATGATTGTGCTTAATTTATTTTATGTTGATTATTGCTTCACTTTTTATCAATTTGTGTCAAAAAGGGGGTGAAAATGATTGATGAAAATCAAAATGATTATTTTCTTACTTATTTGTATAGTCTTATGCAAACTATTTTGTTTGTATGTGTGAAGGATATGTACATGTTTTTACAAGGCTTTTTAAGATCAATTCCAAATTTTCTATGTTAAGTCAGTCTTGTTAAATCATATGTACAAGTGAAATTCAATGCACTATTTCAAGAATTGTAATTTCTTATTTTGTTTTCAATCTTGTATTGTTTTTTCATGAAATAACCAAAGGTTTTAGTTGAGTCAATTTGGAATATATAGAGTAGGAAAATAGGAGTAAACATGTTTTTATCGATCAAGGTTAAAAACTAAAGAGTGTCAAAAGTAGAAGAGATTAATTGTCACACACTCACATACACAAAATCACTTAGAATGAGTTGCTTAAGTGATTTTGGGATTTTCTGACCAAATTAGGGTAAAAAGGACAGAACTTTCAAAATACTATTTAATCGTTTGATCGTCAAATAATACAGAAAATCCATTGATCGATCGCAATGTAAAATAGAGTCGAGAGTATTAATCGATCACCTGATTGATGAATCGATTGCCGGATGGATGAGTCGATCAATAGTGTTATCATACCCTAATAAAATAGTGAACAATCTATCATTGTTTAAAATGATAAATCACTCTTTATTATGGTTGCCTAGTTTAAGCCTTTTCAAAAGAGATTTTTTCCTAATTGGGGTCAAACTCATAAAGAAACATAATGTTCTATTTAAAAGCTAGGGAATGACAAAATTGAAGAGGCAAAAACCTAGAAAATCATAGAGAAGAGGGGAGAATTCTTTTTCCATTGTTTTACTAAAGAGATCATCATTGAGCTTCTAGCTTTTGTTCCCGGTTATTCAATGAAGACTGTAACACCCCAACCCGAGAAACCAATCCAGAATAGGGGTTGAAAGGAAAACAAAATTGGGGTTTATTAAAATAAACAAAAAACATAAAACGAGACCAACCAGGAGCAGCAAACTCTGTGTGCGAGAGCCGTAACATTCCTCTATGCACTACGGAGCCTTAGTTCTTTATTTTGTGTAGCCCAGAACAAACCTAATTTTATAATTAATTTGGATTGGGCCAACATCACTTTGTCATTGGTTGCCTACGTACTTATTGGATAACATCCACGATATTAGTCTAATATGATCGGATCTGAACATAGTTCAGCCTAATGGTTAATATATACATCAGGCATCACAAAATTATATATGTTAAAATATGTATATCCTTATATCCAAATAAATTATTCGGAGTCAAACAGAAATCTTATAAATCATCAGAGTAGAATAGAACCCAATAAATCAGCAGAATTGAGCATCTTAAAGAGGTGAGTAGAACACTAGCAGAATTACGCATCCCACTCTATCACAGAGCAAAGTAGAACACACAACAAAGTAGAGTGGATCATATCAGAAAACCACAGAGCATTTCAGAGCATATTGAATCACAACAAAGTATATCAAAGCAAATCGAATTAGAACAATTAAGAATATATTAGACCATCGCAAATCATATATCTTAATTAGTATATTAATAACACTAAGTAAGGTGCATGCATATAAATCATATTAAATCAAAAGGTCAGAAACACTATCGCAACCCAAAAATTTTGAAACATATAGATACTTTGAAACTATAATTAGAGCTTGCTTGAGTTGTGACTTGGAAACATAAAACTATAAACATAACATAATATACTTCATTTCCTAGGAAATACACTATCTTTGTACATACACACAAGTAAAGATATAAACAAGTCTTCTCAAGCCAAAAGATTGAAAGTGTGATTAGGAACTATTGGTGCAATTGTAGACTCCTTAGTCACCACTTGAAGCTCCCAAAAAATGCCTTCACTGGTCTCTTCTACCCATGTCTATCTCACTCCGACCCTGTAAGGTCTGGGGGGTGGTGAGTATTTTGAAATACTCAGTAGGAGTACTTATTCTATGAGACATAAATATAACATCTTGTAGTTTTTAAATCACTTGATCAAGTAAATAGATAATACTTTTCTAAAGAAGTAGTAAGGGTTTGCCTCTCACCCAAAAACTTCCCTAGGGCTTCTTCCTTCGTATCGAAGATGCTTCTAGGGTTTGCAATCTCTCATGGCTTACTACTAGTGTCCCAGACACTTATTCTATTATAAAGAATTTGTTGCGGTTACAACACAGCAGGGTCTTACTCTTCTACAAATTTTCCATAAAATACTTCATTCTTGTAGAAGGAAGAGCCACCCGTGCTCATAGAGCGCCGAGATCTAGAGAGCAGAGAGTTTTCCCATGATAATCTCTACCCTAGCGCACATAGCCTTGATAGGTGCCCTTCGTTAGGGGCTAATTAGGGTCTTGCCCTTTGTTAGGGGATCACCAGGCTAATGTGCGTACCGTGTATCCGATTCCTAACCGGATTATACCTGTGTACTCTCTATTATGGAACCCTATTAGTACGTCCACCAATCTGAGCTTGAGACAATTAAATCTCTTATATTCCCGACTAAAATGGGAATTTCCTTCTCTTTTTCTTTACTTTAAACAATCTTACATGAAGATCAACCATTCAAAATTCTAGCATCACATCTACAAGTCATGGTCGTGTTATTGATAATGATTACAAAGGTAGGGTTAGTTGCTCATTCCAACGAGATAGTTACCCCTTCTTTATCTTATCTTAGCAACTCGGTTGACATGATTGTACTCATTTCTAAAATCATTCTAATAGAGCAATAATTCCATAAAACCATATTTCAATCTTACCCTACTTAAGTATAATTAAAATAATGGCAAAGCTAGATTTTCTTTATATCACATATATTGTAAAGCATAATTCTTAATTAAATTCAAGAGATAAACACTCGATAAAACAAGTATATTAGGCGATCCCACAAACATACACGGAAATTACTCAAGCATTTAACTAGAATTATTTATATAAAATTTCAGAGACAACCAATGCACATATTTATGTCTTAAGTGAGGATAAAATCCCCTACCTCGTTTCCAGTACAAGAAAACAAATGATACACTGTATACCACGAAATTAGATGTAACATTTCTGGGCCGTAGAGAACTTGAAACAGAAAAATAACCCTACCACAACGTCCAACATGCTTGATTTAGGCAGAAACACCAATTGATAGGAAAAAAACGGACTGAAAAGACTCCAGAAACTCCTTCGAAAGTTTAAAAATAAATGAGAATTTATAGGAAATTTCATGTGAGCATACGAGGAAAATGATTTTCGCTTGCATGGAGCATGTAACGAGCGCGTTCTTGACCCGACACACCACGCGCTACATAGTGCAACCATGTGATGCAGACGGTCATGATGGCAAGGTTTGGCGCGGCGTGGTGAACAACTAACTCGGCTTTGACTTGGTTGACATCATTTTATTATTATTTCTTTATTTTATTATTATTTCTTTAAAACATAACTCCAACTTCATAATGTGATAACTCCTTATTCAAAAGTCAGAATTGCACATTCTGCGTACCGATGGACTTGTATCACCCTTCAAAAATAGACCCCACATTTATTGGTTATTCCGCACTTTTAAGTGGGTCCCGTCTATATTGCTGATTTCCTGAGGCTGTAACTTTTGCTCCCGACCCGTTTTGCATGTTCATAGGTTCGTTACGCTCGTCTCACAGACCTCTATTCATCATGCATAACTTTTACCATTAAAAAATTATATAAAAAATAATTTGAAAACTACAAATATAACAAACACTTACACCCCTGCTGTTTCGAAAATAGCGACATTCGGAATTGCTTGTTTCCTTAGAGCATCCTCCCGGAGATGGCGAGATGAAACTTGTCAAGCTCTGGAACATCTTTCTCATTATGTTTGAAGGTGGCGAACAGACACTCCCTCTAACTTAGGTCGTTTCCCTCGTTGTGACCCAAAATAGATGGACATAACCTCCCCTTAACTTGGGACACTTCACACTTCCCGTGCCCATAGGCAGCGAACAGAACTTCCTAAACTTGGAGAAACTTTTCTCTCTACAGGTCCGTAGACGACGAACAAACCTTCCCCTTTCCCGGAGTCTATATTCTCATTGCATGCCTGTAAGCTGCGGACAGAACCTCCCCTTAACCAGAGAATGTATCTCACACTATGTGGCCTTTTAGTGGAGGATGGAGTCTCCCCTACTTGGGACCACTTCCCTCTTTGTGGCCCGACGACGGAAGACGGAGCCTCCTCTTGCTCCCAGCCATTTCTCTCTCTTTGGGGCTTGAGGGCAATGGGCAAAGTCTCCTCTTGCCCCAGGGTATTTCTCCCTTATAGAATCACTAACTCGAAGAATGGATGCTTCCATTGTGTAGAACAATATCGAATTAGCTAAGAATGCCTTTTGAATGGAAGAAAATGTACTTAAAACAACTCCAAAAACTCCTCGTACTTTGGCTATTTATCTCTTATAGAGTAACCAACTTAAAGAATAGACACTTCCATTGCATAGAACACCCTTGAATTAGCTAAGAACACCTTTTGAACGACTTAAATCGGACTTAAAATGAGTGAGAAAGAAATAAAAGAAGTTTCATAATGTTTCTGAATATGAAGAACTAACGTATTTATAGTGAAATGGAGTGAACACGTGTTTGATGCATCAGTCTTCTAATTCACACATCAGATGCATGTCAGTCTTTTGACACATCACCCACATGGTGCGCGCATGACTCGCGTGCTGCCACTTGGTGACATATTTAATACTTTTTATTCTTTTCTTAATCAAAACTTAAGAACAAGATATCTTCCTACCCCGAAGTCAAAATCGAGTGTACCTAGTACCAATGGACTCATATCGATGAGCCCTTCAAAACTATACCATTTGGCACATTTCCCGATGTCATATCTTTCATTCCTGACCTCCATTTCACATGTTCTTTTGTTCGTTATACTCATTACTTCGAGCTCTACTCATATACTAGGATTCCATTCCTCAAAACTCCTTAATATTTAACTAAATTTATATAATTTCTCCTAACCTTCCTAGTGAAGCGTAATCAAAACACGGGGTGTTGCAAAGGCACATACTTGAAAGGGAAGATTCTCATACACCAATTAAAGAGGAGTTGCAATAAAATCTTCAAAGGAGTTGAAGAGGATCAAAGCTAAAGTCAAAGGCCATGAAGATCTTGTTATTGTGAATAAGGGGTGGAGATGAAGAAAACAGAGGAAAAGTTCATGCTTAAAGGAGAAGACTTGAACGCCAGCAATGAAAGGAATTTGTTGGCAATCTAAAGAAAAGGACTATTTTGGTTAGAGTTAAATAACAAAGGTTAGTGGTTTAGTTTTGTCTATGTAATGTCATACTATCTAGTGCATTGATTGTATGCCAATAATATTTGCCATGGTTTTTTACCCTTTGGGGTTTTCCACGTTAAATCCTTGTGTGCTCATGTGTGTTTTGCATGCTTGTTTTGATTTAATGGATGATAGATTCATAGTAAATATGTTGATACTTAGTTTACACTACCTAGTAAATATTCTTGTGCATAGAGGCAAGAACTCTTGATTCTTCTATGAAGTACAATTTGAAGAGTAATCTAGTGATCTACTACTGCCATCTAGACAAATATTAAACTCTAAATGACTTAGGAGTCGGAAGCAGATTTCAAAAAGGCTTATCCTCACTTATTTGCTAGTGAGTATCCAAATTTTGAGGACAAAATTTCTTTCAAGGAGGGAACAATGTGACATCCATAATTTCTGCGAGGAATTCATATGCATTTCAAATTTGAATTATACTCATAGTTTTCTCATGATTCTTGTGTTGGAGTGAAATTTATTTTAATTTTAATTAAAGTAAAAAGCTCCATCAATAGGGACCGACATGTCGCTGGACCTGCCGAGGAAACTGTAATTTCACAATTGGTAAGTTTTGACGCATCGGTAAACTAACTATTGATGTGTATAAAATACAATGGATAACTTTTGACATGTCAATGACTCAATGGGTTGGGAACAACACTTGAGGTTTAAACTAGTTCCATAAGGCGGTTATGCACTAGAGTTTGGTTCTTTGGTTCATATATTAATAGCTTTGAAACATAAGACATCAGACTGCTAACCTTGTTACCATTATTTAACTTGGAAAAGACATGTATGATTTGAATTATGAAATCATTGGATATGAAAGCATCAAAGTATAAATCTTAGTGATATTCTTTTGTGATGATGATGAAGAATCTTAAGCTTTATATTAATTGAGTATTTAACTCGATGAATTTACTTTTTAGTAATACTAAATGATAATATATGTGTGGATATATGTTATACAATGCTTATGGGTAGTATTTTTTGAAAGTCAAAAAAGTTTTTTCTACTTCTTCTAGCCCATTGGCATGTCCACTAGCATGTCAGTGATGTGCATGATGTAACGGAGGAGATGACAATAGAGTCACTGATGAGCATCAACACATTGGTGTGCAAATGGTTGGTCATTGGTAGTGAGGTCGATGCATCAGTAAGTCGTTGATGAGTACTACTTTTCCTTGCAATCCCACTATTGGTGTTGGCTTGATAACTTGGAGGGTTATCGATGACCTGTGCACAAATCATTATATTGTTTAAATTTTAAAGAGACCTCTCATTCATTTGTTACGTTCATAATAATGAATTAAACACACAAAGTGAAACAACAATTTGATCGCAATTACTTTAGTTAAGTGCTTTTATTCGGTTAATTAGTTTTAGGATAAAGAACTTAAGCACATCAAGAAAGTGTACATCAAAGTATTAAATAAATACACACTAATTTGTTAAGTTTGAAAGAATGGATCAAACGAACTAAATAACGAACCAATCGGACAGATTTTGGTCAGGTTATATCCTTTTATTCGGTAAAAACAGAAGCACATGAAGCATGTGCGCAGATCATTATCTCGTTTAAAGCTTAAAAGGACCTCCCATTTATTTGTTACGTTCATAATCATGAATTAAATGTACAAAGTGAATTCATAATTGGCCATCTTTTAAGTTTTGTGGTTTCATTCAATTAACGAGTTTTAGAAAAAAGAAGTCAAGATCGTTAAAAATGTATACTCCAAAGTTTTAAAAAAATATGCATTGTAAGAATAAATCATACAAACTAAATGAAGAACCGATCGGACTACTTTTGGTGCTTAAATCATTATATTATTTAAAGTTTAAAAATACCACCCATTAATTTGTAACATTTGTAATCATGAATTCAATGAACAAAGTGAACCGTAATTTGCCCGCCTTCCCTAAGTTAAGTGCTAAAGAGCAATAGCGACCCCATTTTTATCGACACATGTAGCGATGCTTTGTAAGCGTTGCTAATAACTATTAGTGAGGTTTTTAGGACTATTAGCGACACTTAAAAACGTCACTAATAGTCATTTTTGTTGTAGTGTGAGGACAAAGAAACCAATCCTGTTAAGAATGTGTACTAAAAAGTGTTAAATAAATAACCACTAATTCACTAAGTTCATAAAATTAAATCAAACAAATTAAACAATGAACTAATCGGACCTCTTTTGGTTAAGTTATATCATTTTATTCAATTAAAACAGGAGCTAGTTGAGAATGAACCTAATTATAATATAGTTTAAACTTTAAAGAGGACTCCCATTAATTTGTTACATTCATAATCATTAATGAATACACAATCGGAAACCGTATTTGGCCCTCTTTCTTAAGTTATGTCTTTTCATTTAATTAATTGGTTTTTGGACAAAGAACTAAAGCTTTTCAAGATTGTGTACTAACAACTTTTAAATTTATATGCACTCATTCGCTAAGTTCGTAAGAATAAATGAAACGAACTAAATGACGAACTGATTGGGCAACTTTTGGTTAAGTTATATTCTTTTATTCTATTAGAACAAGTGCTAGTATAAAGTTTAAAGAAACTTCTCATTCATTTTTAATGTTTGTAATCATAAATCAAATACACATAATGATACTATAATTGGATCGTTCTTTCTTATTTTAAGTCCTTTCATTAGTTTCACTAGTTTTAAGACAAAGAACCCAAACTCATCAAGAATTTATACTTTTATATTTTAATTAAATACGACTGATTTGCTAAGTTTGTAAGAATGAATGAAGCAAACCAAACAACGAACCAATTGGACCACTTTTAGTCAAGTTATATTATTTTATTCAATTAAAAAAGGAGCTTGTTAAGAATGTGCTTAAATCATTATATCATTTATAGTTTAAAAAGTCCTTCTATTCATTTATTACATTGATCATCATGAATTTAATATATAAAGTAAAACCACAATTGACTCGCTCCTCTTTAAGTTAAAAATTTTCATTTGATTAACTTGTTTTAGGAAAAGAACCCAATCTCGTTAAGAATGTCTACTTTAAATTTTTTAAAAAATAGACACTCATTCGCTAAGTTCTTAAGAATAAATCAAAGTAACTAAAGTACGAACAAATTGGACTACCTTTCGTTAAGTTATTTCCTTTTATTTGGTTAAAATAGGATCTTGTTAAGAATGTGCTCAAATCATTATTTCGTTTAATGTTTAAAGAGACCACCAATTCTCTTTTTACGTTCGTAATCATGAATTCAATGCAAAAAGTAATACCATAGTTTGCCCAATCTTCCTTAAGTTAAGTTCTTTCATTCAATTGACTAGTTTTAGAACAAAGAATGAAATAAATATGGACTGATTTGCTACATTCGTAAGAATAAATTAAATGAGCTAAACGACAAACTAATCCGAACACATTTTGCCAAGTTATATCTTTTTATTCGATTACACAAGAGCTCATTAAGAATGTGCTCAAATCATTATATTGTTTGAAGTTTAAACAAACATCCAATTCATTTGTCATATATGCAAACAAAAATCAATTGTAGAGAGTGATACTGCAGTGGGACCGCACTTTCATAATTTTTAGGACAAATAACTCAGGCTCGTCAAGTATGTGTACTTCAACATTTTAAATAAATCTTCTTAAATTTTCTAAGTTAGTAATCATAAATCAAATACATAGAATGATACTGCAATTGGACAGCTTTTTCACAATTTTTAGGACAAATAAATCAAGCTCGTCAAGTATGTTGTAACACCCCGCTTTTCTATTTACGTTTAGCCTTCGAGGTTAAAGGTAATTAGATAACCTTTCAATGAGTCTTAATGGGTTTCAAAGGTTGAAACCTCCGCATATGTGTATAGCTCTATGTATTAACCGTAGCGAATCAAAAAAGGGGTGAAACAGAGGTCAGGACCGGAATTTATGTAACGCCCGAGATTTTTCACACATTTTCCTTAAAATTCACGGAAAATTTTTACAATATAACGTCTGTAAATCGGAGGAAAAATGACGAAACCAAAACCTGATAAAACAGTTTATAATTTAAAACATTAAACATCCACATACGGTCAATCATCGTACGGCCAAAGCAAATATCATCAGGCGCTACTCGAAAACACACGTACGAATAAATTTGCTATGATCATAGACTTTTAAATACAAATCACTCTCCCAAGCATCCCTGAGTACAAGTCCCATAACAGTCCACTAACTGATCCAAATGAAAGTCCAGATAAACATCTTATGTTCTCATCTCACCCAATACAGGAGATCGTGGCACAAATAAACTCGCAGAGAGTCAAGCTGATACCTGAGTCAACGGGAATCAATCCACCGCTGAAACGAGCGTCCATCACCCGGAGCTCTCCGCACAACCTGCAAAACCTCCCGTACAACGGGGCTAAAAATAGTAGGGTGAGTATTTTCATACTCAGTAGGAAAATACCCAGTAGGGGAAATCCCAAACGGTGAACTCATAAGTTCAGAAATCATGCGTCATGCAACACAAACATGAAGCAGAAGCATATCAATATCATGCTCAAATTCATATAAACATGCCAAATGCACCAACGTGCCACAGACATACCGAAGGCACCATCGTGCCAAAATCATACCAAATGCACCATCGTGCCAAAATCATACTGAATACACCATCGTGCCAAAATCATACCAAAGGCACCATCGTGCCAAAATCATACCAAAGGCACCATCATGCCAGAATCATACCAAAGGCACCATCGTGCCAAAATCATACCAAAGGCACCATCATGCCAGAATCATACCAAAGGCACCATCGTGCCAAAATCATACCAAAGGCACCATCGTGCCAAAATCATACCAAAGGCACATCATGCCAGAATCATACCGAAGGCACCATCGTGCCAAAATCATACTATCCAAACAACTTACACAAACACCCTTATCCAGGGTCATACAATTTACTCGTACCACCGTACGCATACTCATACAACATACGCATACTTGTACGATCTTACTCGTACAATCAGACTCGTACGACCTTACTCGTACAGTCTGCACAAAATCATACTTACTGTCTTACTCAGAAACATATTCTCACAATCGTACTCATACTCTTACAGTCGTGCTCATACTCATACGCTTACAGTCTTACTCATACTCATACGCTTACAGTCTTACTCATACTCATACGCTTACAGTCTTACTCATACTCATACACTTACAGTCCTGCTCATACACATACAGTCGTACTCACACTCATACAGTCGTACTCATAATCGTACACATATCAACGACCACTGAAGCTCATTACAACTAATAAGCTCCAGCGTCGAAATGGAAAAGAATGCCACTGGGGCAACACCTTAACCTCCGGGGAGTGACTAGACGCCATGGACTTTTCCGAAGGTAAGGCACACCAATGCTCATGGGGCACTGGATCAAACAGGTAAGAGTAGATCCATGATACTACTTACCTGAGCGCGCAAACATAAACACCCACACATAAGGGGTCATACAGTTGCCCACCATAATGGGTCTTATAGTGCCATAGAATCGCCCACCATAATGGGTCTTATAGTGCCATAGAATTGCCCACCATAATGGGTCTTATAGTGCCAGAGAATTGCCCACCATAATGGGTCTTATAGTACCATTGCCACTCTTGGGCAGAAAACATACAGTGCCACTTGGGCAGAAACGTACAGTGCCACTCTTGGGCGAAATCATACAACGCTCTCAACAGAGCATCAAACGTCTGGGCATACACAGCACACAGACCAAATCAGAAACATACGTCGCTCTCAGCAGAGCATCAGACGTCTGGGCTTCATACAGCACGCAGACAAAGTCAGAAACGTACATCGCTCTCAACAGAGCATCAAACGTCTGGGCTTATACAGCACGCAGACCAAATCAAAACGACGTCGCTCTCAGCAGAGCATCAGACGTCCGGTGCTCTACATAGCACACAGACAACATCCCGCAGGATAAACACCATGGCAAGACATGATAAATGCTCGGCCAACTCATCAGCGGCCAGCTCAAACACGGAACTTAATCCGTCGAACCCTCAGGTCTCAAACTCACAACGCTATCATTAGCTGTGCTTATAATTCCAGTTTGAATTAAGTATATTATGCAGTACAATTATGCCACACAACTCACAGTCCTCGACTGGTCAAACTGAAGCTGAGCCCGATCCGAAACCCAAGTTCGTCAGGGCAGCAGACTTCACTTACCCGTCCACATCATGGACAAAACTCATCGTACAACAAACCCTTACAGTCTTACACTTCGCCATCCATCTTATGGCCAAAACCTCTTACACTGACATCCTCAAATAACGCTCCTCAGAGCCAACCCAGTTGTCGCCCTCTTACTTATATCTCACTTATTATTATACTTACTTTTCACTTCATAATCTGTACGTTATGCTTGTACAATTATGAACACTCTTACTGTCTGACAAATGCCCAACATACAATCCACCCCAAACTGATCCATTCTAATCCTTGCCCGTCATACTCATATCCTCTGTCATACGCTTACACAACTGTATCCAAATCCAGACAAAGCTTCTGTCACCTCTTACTGTCCATCGCCCATACCTCTGCCCACAAACACATACGCACATCCAAAGCATAGGCAAAATGCCATCATACATACGTATGTCTCACACATACGTACAACATACACATACGGTCATACATACATAACTTACAAACATGCATGCTAGCCATCACTAGCACATGCATACACACGTCAAACGTGCACGCTAGCCATCACTAGCATATGCATACCTTCACACATACATCAAACATGCACGCTAGCCATCACTAGCACATGCATACATCAAACGTACACACTAGTCATCTCTAGCACGTGCACACACATTCTTACATACTTCAAACATGCACGCTAGCCATCACTAGCATATGCATACATTCACACATACATCAAACATGCACGCTAGCCATCACTAGCACATGCATACATCAAACGTACACGCTAGTCATCTCTAGCACGTGCACACACATTCTTACATACTTCAAACATGCATGCTAGCCATCACTAGCACATGCATAACCCATACATAGCATACTGACATATTTGCTAGCCATCGCCAGCGCATACATAATCCACATCCATAAAACATGCATACATCTCATGCATATCAATCATACCATACAATCATGCTTACACGCACCTCATGCAATCGGATCGTTACTTAACATCCAAGCATGGAATCATACAATCCTAGCATGCTGCTACTCATTCAAAGCATGCTTCATGAATTTACGAGTTCAAAACTCCCCTACCTCGTAATCATGACGTTCGATGGCGAGCACACGACGGTGGCGGCGTCGGCGGCGGAGTTGGCGGTCAAAACCGTTGCCTGGCTGAGAGAGCTGCTGTCCCGAGGATTTTAGGATGCGCCGGAACTATCACGGCCAAACAAAGTGTCAGATATCAATGCGGCAAAACCCGCGATCCACGGCGGCACACTAGGGCAGCCGGGAGAAAAGTCAAGCCAACATATGTGGCGGTGCGACCCGAAGTCGATGGTGTACACTGAAGATCAGCCGGTGGCTAAAACGTGCTCAGCCGGCCACAAAGACGTCGAAATCGGCCGTGGACAGCACCCAACGGCGACGATTTCGGTCAACAAAGGCCCACATACGGGCGGAGAGCGTGGGGCAACGCTTGAGAACCAAAGGAGAGGTGGAGGACAGCTCTAGTGGTCAACTCCACTCGATGGCAAAGCCAACCGATGGTTAGGCGGCACGAATGCGGCGCCTAAACCCAGAAGTACACGCGTGGCCACATGCACACGCGGCCCAAAGGGCGGGGGAGATGGCTGAAAGGGGGCGACCCAAGGCCCACAAAAGCCAACAGGGCTAAGGCCCTTAACTGTGGCCAATCAAAGCGGCGACATCGCCGATCGCCACCCACAACCAAAACCCATGGTGCGGGCAGCTGTGCATCTCGCACGGTATAGGGCAATGACAAGCGGCCCATTCCGAGCGGTAATATAATTAGGCCAAGTGGGGCTGACCCTCACTGTCGCCGAGCCGGGGCAGAGCCCATAATGGCCAAATAGCATACGGCTCGCCGAGGACCACAGCCCAAGACGCACCCAAAGCGTCTAATCGGGCGGAGCAAGGCAATAGGGGCGAGGCGGGGTCGGAACGGCAACCCCCTACCAACACCGGGTCAAGGTAGGCTGGATGGAGTCCTACCGGTGGCCGGACGACAACCGGAAACACACCGGCGTCCAAAACATCCCACGGACAGTGAGATGTGAATAGTAATAAAAACCCGACCAAAAGATCGGTAGCTCACCACGGAGCGAAAAAAGCATGGCGGCGGCTCCAGCCAGTGTCTATGGGTTCCTAGCGGCCAACTAAACATAAGTCTAGTTGAGAGCGGCCGCAAACGATGTCAAAATCGTACACCCATAGTGCAAAAACGGGATTGAAGGAGAGAAAAACCCGAAAAAAGGTTCGGTACCTCGTGGAGGAGCGAAGAGGCCGTGGCGGCGGTCATGGCTGGTACTTACGGACTCGTGGCGGTGAGGCAAAGCGGATCCTGACAAAAATCAACGGAATCCGACGACGGAGGAGGGAGAATGGAGCGACCGGATATGCCCTCGGGTTTTCTCTTCTCCTCTCTGGACGTGAAATTTCTTCTGGAAGTCGGTTCTGGAAAACTTACTGGACTCAGGTTTAAAAAGCCGCAATTTCACTATTCACCTTTTTTATTTTTACATCTATGTCCCCAATGCGCGTTAACTCACTGGTTACGCGCTATAGCTCCAAACTTCGCGCCGTAAGCACGCAGCAAGGCCTGTGGCCCGCGACTAAGCCCCACACCTGACTCTACGGGTATAAATATGGGGAAAGACACAAATACCCATACGCTGAAACGTCACATTTTCCTGCCGAAAATGACCAGAAAAATGGCAGAAAAATCCCAGAAAATCGTAGAAAAATTAGGGACCTTACAATTTATGACCTCGAGAAGTGTAAAAATAGGTAGGACCCACTTAAAAAATTGGTTTATGATGCTTTAAGTGGACTTGTATAAAAGGGCTCATCGATATGAGTCCAACAGTACCAAGAATGCTTGAATCCGAATCTACGGTAGGAAGTTACGCATGTTTGAAGATAACTGTTCAAAAAAAAAGAGAAAAATAAATAAAATCGGTGTGCGTGGCACAGGTAACCGCGGTGCACGTAAGTATGGTCACCGTGTGCATTAGATGTGGGCATCGCACTGTGCTCACACGGCGAATAACGATGGGTGCCTCTGTTTCTGGCACACCATGGTTTTCGGCTCGGCCTATTTATACCTCCATTCCAAAAGTTTTCAGACCAGAACGTCAATTCCTCTGTTTTTGAGCGATCTAAATCTGATTAAGACTGTTCAAGAGGCATTCTTAAGTAAGTCAAGTATGCTCTATGCAATAGAGGGGTCCTTTCTTCAAGTTGGAGATAGAATAATGTGGAAACTCGCCCAGAGAATGAGAGGTCCTGCCCGCTGTCCTCGAGCACTGACAAACTTCTTTTAATCCATTTTTGAGCATCCTAACTCCGATTTAATCTGTTCAAGAGATATTCTTGACTAAATCGAGTGTGCTCTACACAATGGAGGGGTCATTTCTTCATGTTGAAGACTAGTTTAGGAGGAAATGTCTGATATAAGAAGAGGCCCTACCCATCATCCTCGAGCAACGGAGAAAGGAAAATGGGCCACGAATAAGATGGGGTTCAATTTGTAGTTGCCGGGTCATAATGAGAGAAGCAATCCAGAGTTAGGGAGGCTCTATCCTCCTCCACCACGAAGTATAGGAGGCATCCTCGAACTAAGGGGAGACTCCGTCCATAGTTCAGAAGCATGGAAGGAGAAAGATGTCTCTAAAAAGATGGTGTCCTATCTGTCATCTTTGAGTATGGAAAGTAAGAGACTTCTCTAAGCTAAGGAATGCTACATCCACCTACTTCGAAGGAGATTCTACTTTCCATATCCGCATCTGAAAGGAGGATGCTCTAAAGAAACGAATAGCTCTAAACATTGCCACTTCCGATGCCTTCTCTAGATAAGTATACCTAATCTTCTGTATGAGAATATGTATACATCTTAAGTAGTTAACTTAGGATGTTAAATTATTTGTATGCTTACACATCTTAATTAGCGATAATAATATACTAGTTAAGATGTACAAGTCGTATGATTTAATATGTTCTAATTTGAATTACTTTGTTATGCTTTATCTGATATGATCTAAAGTGTCCTGCTATACTTTGGTCTTTTGTGTTCCAATATGCTATGCTTTGATGTGATTTGTTATATTCCATCTCACTCTAGGGTAGAACAAGATGTATGATGTGTGTTATTCAGTCTTGGCTCAGTAATAGAGTGAAACGTGTGTATGTGATTGATCCCGCTCTATGGTAAAACGAGATGTGAGAGTTTGTTGATTTATTAACTTCCGCTACACTCTGATAGATTACAAATTTTAATATAATTTTGATTGAATATCAATGATTCAATAGTAGGTTCTATTTTGTTCTATTTTGTCATTTTGGAGGTTGCTTCCAGTAGTAGGTTGACCAGTCTGACTACTGGAACTTGGATTGACGGGCCTAGTGATCTTTATTGTTATCTAGTAGTGGCTCCTGGCGACCAATTGAATGACCAAACCAGGGGTTTGAATGGGCTATGCCCACGAATGACAAATGACTTTGGTTGATCAGCATCAACCAGCTGGCTGGAGCATTCTCCAACTAGACGGGTTTTTAGTGGAAAGTGGCTGCAATGTCTATAGAAATTTCGTCCTCAATCATTTTTTTCCTGATATAAATTAAAGATCCCTTATTTCATCAAATTGACCAAGGTATTATTCAAATGATTAGTAAAGCATTCAACAATTATTACAAGGAATCAAGGACCTTAGTGTCATGACCCGAACCTTGAGAAGCTAGGCTCTAGGTTAGATAGAAAGTGAAGAGAGAGAAATGAGAAAGAAGAAATGCAGAGATAGAGTGAGAAGAGAGAGGAGGGGAAGAAAATAATTTAGATATTATATGATTTTTTATTGTATTATTATACTATAAAATTAATTTAAAAAACTTAAAATAAAATATATTAGCGATGCTTGTGAATTTGTGCCACTTTACCTAGGTAGTAGCGATGCATATTCATATGCATATGCGTCATATGCGTCTCTACTACTTAGGGTATTTAGCGATACAATTTCTTAAACATTTTTAATACATTTTATTTTAATTTTTATTAGTTTTATGAGAGAGGTTAGAGAGAGCGAAGAGAGAGAGGGTAGAGAAAGTTAAGAGAGAGAAAGTGTAGGGAGAGAAGAGAGGATGAGAGAGGTAGAGATAGAGAGAAAGAAAGAAGAGAGAGAGGTGAGAGATAGAAAGAAGAGAAAGAGAGGAGCGAGAGAAAGGAGAGAGGGGAAAGAAATAAATTTAGAGTTTTTTGAAACTTTTCTTATATGATTATATTTTAAAATTAATAAAAATATAAATTAAATTATATTAGCAATGTTTGTGAACTTGTGTCGCAAGTGCCCTAGGCAGTAGCAACACATATGCAGTGCTGCTACGTAGGGCTTAGGCATCGCTAATATATTTTATTTTAATTTTTTATTAATTTTTAAATATAATATATATTAAAAGAGTGAGAGGAGAGAGAGGGTAGCTCCAGAGTGAAGAGTGAGAGGGTAGAGAGAGAAGAGAAGAAGAGAGAGGGGAGAGATAGAGAGAAGAGAGAGAGAGAGGAGAGAGAGTAGCGAGAGAGACAAGAGAAAAGAGAGACGAGAGAAGAGATAGAGGAGAGGGAGGGAGGATAAAGAAAGAGAGAGGGAAGGAATTTTAATTATATATTATATTTTAAAATTAATATAAAATTAAAATAAAATATATTCATTACACATAAGAAAATGCGTCTCTAGTACCCTAGTAGTCACTATACATATTTTTTCTCCTTCGCCAATACATGTTTTTTTAATTTTTTGCTAATTTTAAAATATAGTATATAATGTAAAAGGGAGAGATAGAAGAGAGAGAAGGAGAAGAGAGTGAGAGAGACCGAAGAGAGAGGAGAGATGAGGAATTTTTAATTATATATTATATTTTAAAATTAATAAGAAATTTTAATAAAAAAAGATTAGAAACACATAAGAAAATGTTGCTAGTACCCAAGGTAGTAGCAGGGCATATTCATATACATTGCTACTGCCTAGTGTACTAGAAATGCATTTTTTTATGTAGTGCTAATACATGCTATTTTAATTTTTATAAATTTGAAAATATAATATATAATAAATGGGAGAGGAGAGAGAGAATGAGCAAAATGAAGAAGAGAGAGTGAATGGAGAGAAAGATTAGAGAGGATGCAAGAGGGGAGAGAGAGGAGAGAGGAGATAGAGAGAACAGAGAGTAGATAGATAGAAATGTCACGCCCGAGGTTTTTCCATACATTTACTTTAAAATTTTATTAAAAATTTGTTTCCAAATGCGGATGCATATCAAAAGAAACAACAAAATTGAAAACGTGTGAAAACAATGTTCATAAATTAATTCATCTTATAACAAACAAATATTCTCAGGTGTGACCCAAAACAAAAACAGAAAACTGAAACATGCTATGATCATGGTCTTTAAAAACATATACATCTTAGGCCTTTCTGAGTACAATTTCTTCAACAATCTGTGTTATGATTCATACATATATACAAAAGTCCAGAAAATAATACATTTAACTCTCACCTTAAATAATACATGATATCGTAGCACTAAAATCAACAATGCATCACTATGATTTCACTACACTCTAGGTTGAGAAAAAAATAGTCCACCACGGGGAATAGTCCAGACTAAGAAGCTATCGAACAACCTTCAAAAGCCTCTGGACGAAGGGGCTAAAAAATATGGTGAGTATTTTCATACTCAGTAGAAAATACCAAGTATGAGAAATAAGTCAATGAACTTCGCAAATTCATATATAGATGCATTCAAGAAATCACACATGAAGCAAGAAGTGCATGCAGCATAAATAATGTATCTTACACACATACGATCGTGCTAGATGAACTTACACTTACTCTTGTATCATACTCTTACACTCACACTCTCAGAGTCTTACTAACTTACTTGTACAATCATACATTTACACTTACAACACACACATACTCATACGACCTTATTCGTATAAACTTACTTGTACGACCTTACTCGTACAATTTTACTCTTATACATGAACATGCTCTTACGTCTTCCTTTGAAAGTTACACTTACTCTTATGCATAAACATGCTCTTACATCTTCCTTAGAAAGTTACAATTAAACTTAAAATCAAATACATATAACTTACTCTTACTATCGTATACATACTACCGACAACTAAAGCTCATTACAATTAATAAGCTCCAGTGTCGGAAAGGAAGGAAATGTCACTGGGGCATCACCTTAACCTTCGGGGAGCAACTAGATGCCATGGACTTTTCTGAAGGCAAGACACACCTATGCTCATGGGGCATAGGATAAAACAAGTAAGAGCCGATCCAAGACACTACTTACCTAAGCGCGGAAATGCCCACTCTCTAGGGCCATATAGTTACAACTAAGGGCAGAAAACATACAGTGCCACTCTTGGGCAAGAATCTTACAGTGCCACTCTTGGGCAAGAATCTTACAGTGCCACTCTTGGGCAGAATATACAGTGTTGTCTATAGGCAAAAAACATATAGAGCCCATGAAGGGCAGAAACTTATAGTACTATCAACAAAGCATCAAGCGTCTGGGCCGAGATACAGCACCAAGACCAATCTTGTAGGATAACACTATGGCTAGACCAGGAAGGATACTCGGTCGATTACTTATCGTCTGGCTCAAACACAAAACTTAATCCATTGAAACCCTCAGTCTCAACTCACAATATTATCAAATTAGGGTTACTTACCATTCAAGTTCGTATTAGGTAACTTATGGACGTTTAATTATGTCCGAAACTACTTCCGTCCTACTTTCTTCAACCAACCAAGCTAGAACCACACTAGTTTTGAAGCCTTAGTCCACAAGGGTAGCATACTCCAACTTGACTCATCTAATCGTACTTAGAACTCACTCTAATCCTTATAGTCTTACGTATCTCTACGTAACCTTACTTGTCAAACTCATATTCCATGTCAACGTACGCTTACCACTATATACTTACAACCTTTCATCTTGCACCACCTTAAAACCAAAACGTCTTACTTGAACTCAAATGGAATCCTTTAAACAAAAGTCCCGTCATCAAACCCTTACTAATTCCTTACTCATTATTTTTTCATTACAATTGTTATTACATACATTATGCATGTACAATTATGTTATTACCTCTTACTAACTCACTAGCCTCCAAAAGCACTTTGAATCTTAAGTCTTCAAAATTCCTGCATCTCCTAAGTTTCTTGCTATTAGCTCCATCGTACCCTCCAACTCAATCTGAACTGATCCTCCAATCTAATAAAGTCCAACCTTCACCCATCATTCATAAGTCTTTCCTTGCCCGACATATCGTTGTAATTTTCACATCATAATCCTTGAAATACCCCTTCGACAAACTTACAATCATATGCCCATAATCGTGCCCATCGACCACAGTCCACCAGCCCACAAACGAAGATCTATCATATGCTCCGATCACATACACATAGTTAATAACAACTTACTATTGTACCCTAAGTCTTCACTAACATACGCAGAATTCACATACATATAACATGCTTATTTATTTAGCATGAGCATGCAAAGCATTAAGTTATAAACTCTTAGCATGCTACTACTCAATCAAAGCATGTTATAATGAAATTATGAGTTCAAGGTCCCCTACCTCATAATCCATGTGAGTTTGATGGCGAGCACATGACGGTAGCTACATTGAGGGTGGAATTGGTGGCCAAAAGCATTGCACTGAGAGAGTTATTGTTCTGTGGTCTTTCAAAAATACTGGAATTAATCTCGATAAGGTTATACTAATTTCACTTGAAGCAAAGGTTGGGCGCACTAAGGCAACCAGACATAAGGTCGTGCCCCTAGAAATGACAGAAGTGACCACAAAATGGGGGGTGACTGATAGGAGGTTAGCCAACTGTTAAAAACACTTCATTGGTCACAAAACGTTAAAATAGACCACAGACTACATCCCGCGGCAACAATTATGCAATGTCGAAGCCTCACAACATGGCGAAGGGCTTGGTTGCGTACTCACGGACATAGGAGAGATAGAGGAGGGCTCTAATGGCCATATTGCCTAGTGGTGGAGTCATTCCATAAACACAAGTTGAGGCACTAAGGCCCGACATCGGTGGCCGACACAGGCGGCGACATTTCTAACCGCTACCCACAACCAAATCATTATACGGGCGGTCGTGCATCAAACACAGCTTATGGTGGAGGGTATGGGCACGATAGTGGTTGAGCCTTCAACGGTCCGAGGCTAATGGCTGACAATTTAACTTCCTCTTGGAATGATCAGGATTCGTGAACTCTTTCCCTGCAAGTTCCGGGCCATCCGTAACAAAAGGGGGGGGTGCAAAGGTAGAATCGGGATAGAAGTGTTGACCCTTGTCATCACTAGGTCGGGGCAAAGGGCCCATGTTGGTCGGGCATGTATCCCAAGTTTGTACAATATCAAAGTCCACATGTTGGCTTGGGTTGGAGCGGGGCCCATTAGCAGCAGTCAGATGCGTACAACAAAGTCTAGGGGCATCTAGTTTGGGCAAAAGATGTGCAAGGCAGGCCGAAAGTGGAGGCCCCTCACCGTCATTGGGTCGAGCCAGTGTCCTCGGTTGTCCACTCACTGACGTCGGTGATGATGAAACTCTTGATCAAATGGCACAAAGGGATTTGATCTAGCAGGGTGACATGTGCCAGGCTAGGGCGACGGACACGCAATTGCTAGGCCACAAGTGGTCAGATAGGTATGGGCCTAGACATGGGAAACTGCATTGGCCCAGCTGTTGTTGGATCATGGCAGGTCAAGTGGACGTTGACCCAATGTCATTTGATGTCCAATTGTGGAGAATAGATGTCGCCAAAGAAAGGGGCAGGTTTTTCTGTGGCACGGGTTTGTCGATCGAGCGAAACTGGACCAATTGGGGTAAGAGATGTCAGACCTCAATAGCTAGTCATCGTCAGCTCGAGGTGGCATACCGAAGGTGGATTGGTGGTTTGCAAACGATAGCAGAAACACAAGGCAGAAGACTATGGTGAAATTTATGTTTGGATCGAAATTGGGTAGAGGGGATCAGGGAGGCGGCAGCCAGGGTGGCGGCAGCCAGGGTGGCGGCAAGAGCGGCTCCCTTGTTGTTACCAGGCCGGGGGAGGGCCAAAGGCCCTAGTGGCCGTCCACCGCCGGCACTGCCGGCGGCCGCAACACATAATGAAAAATGAAAATAGGGGGCAGTGGAATTTTACCTCATGGCAGCAAAGCAAGGGCGGGGAGGCTTGGACACCGTAGCAAGAGCTGGTCAGGCTAGGGCAGAGCGGTAGCCACCTGATGATAGACATGCAACCTGTGGTAGCGGCGAACCAGGGTGAAACAAAGTCGAAATGGGGGTACTGAGTCGAAACCAGAAAGAGGGAGGAGAGGGATGGTGGAAGACTGCGGGGCCATGTCGAGGAGGTGGCGGCCGCATCCTCTGGCCAAAGCCAGCTAGGTGGAAGCTGGCGATCGGCGGTGTCACCTCCAGCCTCACACAATGAAGGAGGGGCATCCCCCTTCACTGTTCACTCCACGGGGTCAAGCGCGCTGAGGCACGCCCGATCCATTCTTATATTTTTTTTCTTTTTTGTTTCTCTTCACTTTCTTTCTTTCCATTTCTTTTCTCTATCTTGTCAAGTTCTTTTCTCTCGCATTTTTGCCCCAAAAATTTCTATGATGCGTTGAGGCCCATGACCTGCGACTAAAATTGGGGATGTTACAAGAAGAGAGAGAGGAGAGAGACGATAGAGAGTGAGAGAAAGAGAGATAGTAAGAGGAGAAAAGAGAGAGTAGAGAGAGAATGAGGGCGGAGAGATAGAGAAAAGAGAGAGAGAGGAAGAGTGAGAGAAGAGGTCTAGAGAGGAGATAGAGAAAAGAGAGAGGAGAGAGGAGAGAGAGGGGAGAGAAAGAGAGAGGGTAGAGAGAGAAGATAGGAGAGAAAGAAGAGATAGATACCTATGACGCTTATGGATAAGCTTTGCTAAAAATGTATTTTTGCTAATATAATTTGTGACGCTTCTTATAAGCGTCACAAAAAGTGCTTTGTTTGTGATGCTTTGCTTTGTTTGTCATGCGCACACTGTAAGATCCCTAAACTTGAACCCTTTTTTTTATTTAATTTTTATGATGTGGCTTAATGTAATTCTAATTGGTTTTGGACCATTTTCGAAATTAAAGTTGTTAACAAAGGTTTTAACCAATATTTTCTTTACATCAATAGTTTTTATGTTAATATAAATCAATTGGAATTTTTTTAGAATTTTTGCATATTTTTCACAAATAGTTAGGGGACAAGACCCATCCACGCCCACATGTGAAATTGGAATAATTAGTCCCAATTGACTTATTATTTCAAAATTTTTAGACATCAGTTTGGATTTAAAATAAGCAAGTTTTTTTTATTTTTACTGTAAAACTCTATTTATACTTCACTATTGTTACGTCCAAAACAAGACTATGAAGTAGTCTAATTCATAATTATTTTTTTACTTTTCAACTATAGTAAACAACGTCGATCCACAAGGAAAGCCTTATGTAACAAAGAAAACTACTACAAAGAGAATTGAACAGAGAAGGTAAAATAAAGAATAAGAGGCAATCAAAGAGAAAGTGCCAAGGCATCGAAAATTCACTTATAATAAATCTCTAATGTATATTTGATTCAAATGATAACTCAATTAAGATCAAATGAAATTCCTCTTAATTGGAAAATTTATCTCTTAAAGAACTTTGAAATAGAACAATAGTAATTAATTTTTTACTATTCGCTTTAAGTATATGATCACAGGGAATTATAAGCATTCGGTGTGCCTTTCATCAACGCCAAATCAAATAATTATATAAATTATAAACTCCTTAAATATGAAACATTAATTTAAAATGATAAAGAACTTACTTTAATTAAAGTAGCTATTAAACATCAAGATCAAGCTTTATCCCTAGCCTTAGCTTGAGAGCTTAGAAAGCCATTATAATAAAATAAAAAATAAAAATACGAAAGAAGATAAGAAAAATAGGAAAAGAGAGCTCCAAAGAGGAAAGAATGATGCCTCTACCACGTAGGGGTTGCTTCGAAGGGGAAAGTCTAATTATATCTTTTAATTGCATCTTGATTGAATGCATAATTGGTTGCTTATTTGGCAATGATTAAATTCAAAATCAATCAAATAAATTAATGATTTATTTAAAAAATAAGTACCTTTGATTCTTTTTTAGTTATCCAATCAGCCTTATTGACTTTCCTTATGTGTATCAATCACAACCAATAAAAAAATTCTCTATGTGTTGACTTCTCGGGTTAATTTACTAGCTGTCAGTATGCATGCCGGATTTAATACAGATAGATTAGAAATTATGAATTTCTTCCTGAAATGGAGATTGTAGCCATGGAAGTATTCTTTCCAATGCAACCAGAATCATATTAATTCAAATTATACATAGGAAGATATGGCTGAAAGACTAAGGTCGTATCAATCTATCTAGATCAGCTTCTTCCCGAATTTAGTTCTTTTGATGCAAATCTAAAATCCAATAGGTCCACAAGGTAGTATTTGACCATTCCATACATGTTTAGACCATTAAGAGCCCATTTTTTACTTTCAAATAGCTTTGGGTAGATGAGCTTTATTTCCTCTTCTAGTTAGATCCTGTTGAAGCCTGTTTAGACATGTAGACTCAATTAAGGTCAACTAACCTATTTAAAATATAAATAGCCCAAATAAGCAATGAATTAACACAAAATAAGATTAAAATTTGACATGTGAGAATATTTAATTGAACATTATTTTAGTGCATCTAACACCTATTTGTTAGGTTTAGCTTTTGCAAGAAAACACATAGCTAGAGCTAATGCAACAATAATTTGCTAAAGAGACCATGATCTTTGTGTGATCAATGATAGGTGCCAATATGAAAAAAAAATACACACCATGAACGTCCCCAATTATAAATAGCCCAAAAAGATAAAACCAATAATTCAATCTTAGACAGAAATAATTCGATCTAGATATCAATCTTTTGTATCAAATTATCAATCTATAGTGCTTCAAAGTCTATGCATAAACCAACAAAAATAACAATGCATACACGGTTCATAAGGAAGCAATCAATATTGAATCAAACAAAAAAATCCTTGTCCATCATAATGAGGCACAAATTTGAGAAAAGAATAGAAAATCCTACATAAATTAAAAAAAAATCAGGATAGATATTATACAAAAATCCTACCCAAATCCAAAACCGTTTCAAAGGCATTAGTTACAAACAAAACATTGAAGCTATTAGAAGAATCCTATGAAGAAAAACTTAAGCCCTACACTGAACACACCGCTAATCGGCAACATCAAACTACATGAAAGCGGAAAGAAAGGAATATCTACTAGAATGCAAATCTATTTCAAGCTGGGGAATTGCCGTCGAGATGAGATGAAAAGGGGATGGTCAACAGCGAATGGAGTTTCAAGCTCTTGATAATTGTTGTTGGGAGATGATCGCCCTCGCCCCCGTCGCTAATTTCCAGGAGATGGTTGCCGTTGGGAGATTATCGAAGCTGGTTTGGAAGATAATGGAATGGTTTAGGGTTCACGGGGGATTTTTTGCCGTCACCGCCGAGAGAATGGAAAGACTAGGGTTTTTTAACCATTGTCATTGATGGTTGAAACCCGAATGCAGTGTTTATGAATGAATGGTTGTAATCGGGTCAGAATGAAAGGCTGAGATTATTTCACTAGGGTTACTAGGTCATTTCATATTAGGAAAATCACATTTTTCATTGGCTCATCCAAACACCAAAATTGTGCAGAAAGGGATTTTTTTACTAGCCTATCCAAATGTCATTGACTTTTGATTTTCTTTCCCAAAAGCCATTCAAAGAAAAATCCATTTTTTTTCTATACAAAAGCAATTGCTAAATGGACCCTATAAATAGACTGGCACAACCACTTTCCCAACTAAGAAGGGCTAAGACCAAGAGCTTAGGAGCAAATCGTTTATAATTAAACTTTTTACAAGTGTACAAGGTAATTATACTAGGATAAGTATTTAATGGTTCTCGAACCTTAGGGACGGATGAATTATTACTAAATCTAATGAGGAATTTTTTAATTAAAAAACTAAAATGAACCTAGACTTAAATTAAGTGAAAGAAGTAATCAACTAAATTAAAAGAAAGAGATTAATAAGATGAGAATTACTTAGGAAATCAAATCTACTATAGAACCATAACAATTTCTTAAACTTTAATCTAAATCTAGTGTGAATATGATAACTATTATTAGCTACAAGCTAGAATTACTTTAGGAAGAATTATTAATTAAATTCATGGCATGAACTATCTTCGACAATAGCACTAATCATCTACACTAAATTAAATTATCGGCATGACTCATCTAATCTTAGTATAACTTATCTAATCCATTAATTATATGAACATTAAAACTATTGCATAATCATCTCATCTAAATCACCGAAATTAGAATTAATGTAAATATCAGAACCACATCAATCTATCATCTACAAGATAAAAAATCAAAATAGAAATTAATAAACATGAAAAATTATTCAATTAAAAAGAAAATCCTTATTATACAATTGTCATTATTCACTACTAAGATATAAATTAAAAAGAAAAGAAACTAAAATTTATCTATAGCTTCATCAACTCCTAAGTAATAGAAAAATCTAGCCTTTCATGATAGAAAAAAACACTTGAAGCTCCATTAAAAGCATTGAATTCTCTTCCATCTTCTTCTTCATTTTTCGCTTTAGAAAATCTACTTGAATCGTTCAATTACGAGCCAAATATATTTTTATAAAGGCATAAGAATCATAGGAAGAAGTCTAATATTAAAATAACTCAAAATTTGCTTAAACTAGGAAACTACGCGTTATCCTGATCGATCGCCTTGCATGCACGATTGATCGCCTGTAGTGTACTTTTCTTAAAAATCACATTTACCTGATTGATCGCCTTTAGGCCCCATTCGATGGGCTCTAGTGTTTCTACTTTTTGGACAATTTTGTTTAATTTCGTGCCCAACTTTTGTTTAGAAAAGTAATCCTGTTCACTAGATAGTCCATAATCCTCTCTATTCTACTTTGTTCATTAAACACTTTCTTTCATGTCCATATTAGTTTCCAACTTGTTTATAACTATGAAAAGTTATGTAAATCATTCTAAAGTGTGTAAAAAGTATTTTGAATTATTCTAAGCATCGTCCAAGTACCACGATAAATACATCTTACCTACAAAACAAAAAAAACTTTATATTTTAGATATGTTGAATATAAATAAACTCCCAACTTGATTCAAATGCAAGCCTAAACTACTAATAACTCACAAATTAATTAATAATCAAATTAAAATACTAATATCTATATTAATCTATCATTTTTTTAATCATTTTCAAGCAATCAATCTCTTATTTTTCAACTTTTTTCCTCATTCTTTTTTTTCTCAATATTTTTTTCATCATTTTTTTCTTCAATTATTTTTTTTATTTTTTCCCATTATGCACTTTTTCCAATTTTTTTCAAATAAAAGCTAAGCATAAAGATCTATCATAAAATATTAAAAATTACACAATTGTCATGTTTTCAAAAATATGCTTAGTTAAAGATATCCCACTAAGATTACAAGTTTCAAATGTGCGAAATGTGATTTAAAATTATAAGCACAATTATCCAAGATAAAAAAAATAAAACAGAAATTACTCACTCAATCATTTTCATCACTTAATTAATTACTTGAACTTTCTTTGTGAAATTGTTCTCTTTAAAAATAGACATATACTTTTAAAAGAAAATAAGTGATAAAACCCACTTAAAAGAAATGAAAAAAAAAGAGAAATGAAAAAAAAACTCTAAAACATCCTAGAAGCAAAATAAGAAAGAAAAATATCCTTCTACACCCCCAAACCTAAACTAAACATTGTCCTCAATGTTAAAGAATATTATATATATATATATATACACTACAATGACAAGAATAAATAAGAATAGGAAAGATATCACCTGAATGCAAAACTAATCCACTAATATAAAACTGAAGTACATAGGATTGAGAAAATAGGAGAAACATACTTGTAAAGAGAAATTACCCAAACCTAAAATACCCAGCTCCTAGAAAAGAGATAACAACAATAAACCAAAGAAAATAAAAGATAAGAAAAGAGAAAAGTAGCCCCTGCATAGAATCATCAGAATCATCTGTATTAGCATAGCTGGCTAGCCATGAATCTAATCAGCTAGTCCCTGTATAAGTCCTCTCATCTCAATCATCTGAGTAGCCATTTGAACATCTTTATGTTTAGTAAGCCTTGTATGAAGCTGTGCTTGAGAAGAATCAATATGTGCTTGAAGGCGAGCTCCATGTGAAGGAAAGAGTAGTTACAATGTGGTGGAATGTGCTGCTCAGCTGCAACCTCTGGAGCGCCCTCTGTGGCCGGCTCCTCCTCGTCCTCGTCTATTGCTGGGCAAGGTGGACAATGTTTGATCATCCGGTTGAGGGTCACCTAGGAAACCTCGACTTGTGGGTGCATATGAAGGAAAATCTGCTCCAAAAGGAAAGGAAAATCCAGCATCCACTGGTCTAGAGACTATATTTGCCATCCATGCGAAGACAAAGGAGGGGAAATCGATGTGAATCCACTCCGCATGACCCAGAACATACAAAAGGAGGGCTAAGGTGAAGTCTACCTTCTCATGATGGGGGAACCATATGTCATATTACAATATCAAGTGTGCAAAATGACAGTCCTGTGTCATGAGAGAAGCTAGCAATCCATTGTTGTGCACGATGACCAGACTCGACCAGTTCTTTCATTTATTATTTCCATAGTTGCTTTGGGACGATTTGTTATTGTAATAGTTAGTAGTATGGATATTTATTTTGGGTTGGTTTAGTCAGTGGCCTGGGTTAGCCGAACCACTGACTGGCATGTGTCCCTAGGGAAGTGGGCCGGCTTGGGTTCGGTTGGCGCGACTCCCTAGGGGACTGGTCATCCCCTATATGGGGCAATCTCCTTTCTTTTGGCAGTTATGAAAAGTATTGAATTCCAGTTTCTCCCCTTTCTTCTCTACTTCTTCCCTTTCACTGTGTAGTACTCCTAGGTATTGATTGTGCCAGCATCGGGCACATCATTGGTATCGGAGCATTACGATTCCTGGACATGGCTTGAGGTAAGCAATCTGCTGTTGTTCCTGAGATTCAGCCAGAGAAGGAGGTTCTAGCATCAGCGCTTGCTTCTGTAGATAGCTCGAAGGTCGACCCTCCTATAACAGCCAGCGATGTTAAACTCGACAAAATCATGGTAGCGCTGGAGGTTCTGACATCGTATATAGCTAGCACTGTCAAAGGCGAAGCGATGGAGTGCACAGCGCCCATCCTGCCAAGGCCACCTCCTGTCATTTTGGAGAAGGGTGGACCATCCCAGGCTGATGAGCCGGCCTTCTCCTGTCCTCCGGCGCCCGTAGAAGTCAACACACGCATCTTCCCTGGCCCAACGCGCTTCGTCCCTGGCATTCCAGCACCAGAGGGACGACGCCAGGCTTGGGACATGTGAGGCACACCAGGTGTTCGAGAAAATGCCCCTATGGTGCCGCCCCCCCACAATCAGTTCCCGGACGCAGAGGAGGAGTGGGACGATTACCCAGAACATCGCGGCCGGGCCCGAGGGGGGCTGAACCTCATCTTGCTCGTATACAGTTTTTGCGCTATAATGGTGACGATGACCCGGTGGAATGGCTGTACAAAGCAGAGAAGTTCTTCTCCTACCAGGGAACGCACTCTGAGACAGAACGTTTGCGCATCGCGGCCTTTCACTTGGATGGCAATGCATCGGTTTGGTTCTAGAACTTTGAGAAAGAAGTGTGCTATCCTACCTAGGCAGCGTTCTCTGACGAGCTCTGCATCCAGTTCTGGCCGAACGAATTTTAGGACTTCAATGAGATGTTATCAGCCCTTCGTTAGACCACTACTGTGCATGCTTACTATACAGAATTCATGAAGATTGCCAACAGACTCCCTGAATGGCCGATGGCTGCCCTGGTGGGCACGTTCAAGCGGGGGTTAAAACCAAAAATTTCAGAGGAGATGTGCCATTTCCCTTGCACCAATATGCGGGATGTGGTGCGTCATGCCCACATTGAGGAGGAAAAGTTGTCCCGGCCGTGCAGGGGCGGACGCCTAGGACCTCCACCCCGGTCTGTACTGAGCTCTAATCCTATGACAGGTTCTTCTAGCAGTCCGGCTACTAGCCGTCCTGGCCAACCGGCTGCAGCGGCCACTCCGATTGTTCGTCGTCTCACCCCTGCCCAGATGGACAAACGCCGAACCAAGGGCTTGTGCTTTCGTTGTGATGAAAAATTTGTGCCTGGACATCGCTGCTCTGTGAAAGGCAGCTTGCTCGTGGAGAAGGTAGAAGACGACGTGGATAGTACAACCAACGTTGAACCAGACGACGTGCTACCTGAAATTTCAGTTCATGCAATCTCTGGCGCTTTCACTCCACGCGCTATGCAGGTGCAGGGATTCCTGAAGCGGGAACAGGTAGCTATCTTGATCGACAGTGGTTCTACTCATAATTTTATTAATGATAAGGTAGCTCATCGCCTCGGGTGTTTAGTGTCGGACTCGAAACCATTTGATGTGCTGATTGGCGATGGTAAGCATCTTAGGAGTGCCGGTGTGTGCGCTTAGATTACCCTTTCGATTCAGGGTAATGCTTTTGTCACTGACTTGTTCTTATTACCCACAAAAGGGGTGGATGTCGTCTTGGGAGTACAGTGGCTGCAGTAATTGGCTGATGTTGTGTGGAATTTTCGGGATATGGTGATGGAATTCGAGCATCATAGACAGCAGGTTCGGTTGGAGGGGTCGCAGCCGAGCACTCTTCTTTCGGCCTAGGACATGAGCTCCTTCTTCTGGTTTACCCCTCAGGGACTTCTCTTGTAGCAGCGGGCTATTATGGGCATTCCACAAGACTGGATTCCATCTATTTGCAGATACTACTCACCAACCATGAGGATTTGTTTGTAGAGCCGCAGGGGCTGCCTCCCGTCTGGCCTCATGACCACCGGATTGCCATTATTCCAGGGGCGGCACTAGCTAATGTTCACCCTTACCGTTATCCTCACATCTAGAAGTCTGAGATAGAACAGTTGGTGGTGGACATGCTACAGTCTGGCATCATTCGTCCTAGTACGAGCTCTTATTCGTCTCCTGTGCTATTGGTTCGCAAGAAAGATGGCTCGTGGCGGTTTTGTGTGGATTACTGAGCTGTGAACGCTATCACCGTCAATGATAAGTATCTCATCCCTGTGATTGAAGAGTTGTTGGATGAATTGACAGGTGCCAGCATCTTTAGTAAGCTCGATCTTTGTTCCGGGTATCACCGGATTCGTGTGCAGCCTCCTGATGTGCATAAGACAGCATTCTGGACTCACGATGGCCATTTCGAGTTCTTGGTCATACCTTTTGGTTTGACAAACACCCCCTCCACATTCCAGTCTCTTATGAATGATATTTTTTGGCCCTTTCTTCGTCACCACATATTGGTCTTCTTCGATGATATCTTGGTGTACAGTCGGTCGTGGGAAGAACACTTGACGCATCTCAAGTCGGTTTTCTCTATATTGTGTGCTAATTCCTTATTTATGAAGCGTTCAAAGTGTTCCTTTGGCAGCCCGCAGGTTGAGTATTTGGGTCACATTATGTCCTAGAACGGTGTTGCTACTAATCCGGCCAAAGTAGCCGCTATGCTCTCTTGGCCGACTCCATCATGTGTTAGGACGCTCCTGGGTTTCTTGGCCTTACAAGTTATTATTGTCGGTTTATCCCTCAGTACGGTGAGTTGGCTTGTCCTCTTACAGAACTGTTGAAGAAGGGGGCATTCGTCTGGTCACCCGCAGCCCAAACAGCCTTCGAAGAGCTCAAGCAGGCCATGGCGTCCGCACAGGTCTTACTCTTGCCAGATTTTAGTTGGCCGCTTGTGGTGGAGACGGATGCATTGGAGAAAGGCTTGGGCACTGTCCTCTTGCAGGATGACCACCCTCTCACTTATTTCAGCAAGGCTCTCGCTGGTTGTTCCTTGTCTCTGTCAATGTATGAGAAGGAAATGATGGCTATCATCCTCGCCGTTACCAAATGGCGTCCGTATTTATTGGGTCGTTGTTTTCAGATTCGCACAGACCACAAACTGCTGAATATTTTTTGGATTAGCGAGTGTCTACTCCGGCTCAGTAGCGGTGGGTGAGTAAATTGCTCGGTTATGACTATGAGTTAGTGTACAAAAAGGGGTCCGAAAATATTGTCGCTGATGCGCTCTCTCGTAGTCCTTTTCCGGGCTCCTGCTTCACCATCTCCACCCTTTCTTGCCTGTTTATTGAGGAGCTACAGCAGGCTTATGGTATGGATTCATGGACACACGAGGTTATTGACGCCATTCAGGCCGATCCAGCAGCCCGGCCTTTCTTTGTGTGGTGAGATGGTCTTCACTTCTGGAAAGATCATATGTGGGTTCCGGAGGTTTCTGATCTGTGCAGCCATATCATTTCGCATTTCCATGACACTCTGATGCACTGAAATAATGTTTAATAAAATATTTTCAGATTTCTATTTGCAATCCTATTTTGTGTTAAGTCATTGCTGATTTGGGCTATTTATGTTTTAAATAAGTTAGTTAGACCTTAATTGAGTTTACATGTCTAAACAGGCTTCAACAAGATACAACTGGAAGAGGAAGTTAAGCCCAACTACCCAAAGCTATTCAAAAGTCAAGAATGGGCTCATAATGGTCTAACATGCATGGAATGGTTGAACACAACCTTGTGGACCCATTTGATTTGAGATTTGTATGAATAGAACTAAATTATGAAAGAAGTTGATTCGGATAGATTGACACAGCCTTAGTATTTCGATCATATCTTTTTATGTATAATTCGGATTGATACGATTCTGGTGGCAATGGAAAGACGACTTCCGTGGCTACAAGTGTTATTACAGGAAGATATTCCAAATTCTGAAGATATAGGGGTCCAATCAGGCAATCAATCAGGATGAAATCTGGAGATATGATTTGATTTTCCCCTTTGAAGCAACCCTTTCTTTTCCTATAAATAGAGGGGTGGACGTGATAGATGGGGCATTCTCTCCTCTTTAGAGCTCTCTTCTCCTATTTCCTTCTCTTATTTTGCATTTTTATTTTTAGTTTTATTGTAATGGCTTTCTAAAGCTCTCAAGATAAGGCTAGGAATGAAGCTTGTACTTGATGTTTAATAGATACTTTGATTCAAGTAAGTTCTTTATCATTTTAAATTGATGTTTTATATTTAAGGAGTTTATAATCTATATAATTATTTGATTCAACGTTGACGAAAGGCACGCTGAATGCTTATAATTCCCTATGATTATACACTTAATACTTTCACGTAGTAAACAATCAATTACTATTGTTCTATTTCAAAGTTCTTTAAAAGATAAATTTTCTGATTGAGACAAATTTTTATTTGATCTTAATTGAGTTATCATTTGAATAAAGTATACATTAGAGATTTATTACAAGTGGATTTTTGATGCCTTAGCACTTTCTCTTTGAATTGTCTCTTATTATCTATTTTACTTTTCTTCTCTATTCTATTCTCTTCGTAATAGTTTTCTGTGTCACACAAGGCTTTCCTAGTGGATCGACCTTGTTTACTATAGTTGATAAGTAAAAAAACGAAATCTGAACTAGACTCCTTCATAGTCTTAGTTTGGACGTAACACACTCCTGTGGCTGGTCACGAGGGGTCCTTCCGTACGTATAAGAGGGTAAGTCAGAGTTTCTTATGGCGAGGAGTCCACAATTATGTCGCTGCTTGTGATGTTTGTTAGCGAGCTAAAGCCACGACCACCTCCCCAGCTGGGTTGCTCCAACCCTTGCCTATTCCAGAGAAGGTTTGGGACGACATTTCGATGGATTTCATCAAGGCTTTACCGGCGGTGCAGGGTAAGTCCGTAATCATGGTTGTGGTGGACCGATTGTCGAAATATGCTCATTTTTGTGTGCTCGGCCATCCCTTTACCGCGGAGAAGGTTGCTGAGCTCTTTGTTCGCGAGGTGGTGCGTTGCATGGTATGCCGCACACGATTGTCTCTGACCAGGACCGGGTATTTCTCTCACAGTTCTGGCAGGAGTTTCATATTGTAGGGATCTTCTTTACATATGAGCACCGCTTATCATCCTCAAATGGACGGCCAGACGGAGGTGGTTAACAGTTGCTTGGAGCAGTACCTCTGCTGCTTCACCATGATGCAGCCCCGCTGGTGGCTTCAACTCCTTCCTTGGGCTGAATGGTCTTATAATACGGCCTATCGTATGCGCGCTGGTTTCACCCCGTTTGAGGTGCTCTATTGGCAGCCACCGCCAACTATTTTATCTTATGTGCCGAGTTGCTCCTCTGTGGCCGAGGTGGATTATATGTTGCAGATGCGTGATGAGGTCTTACGCCAGCTTAAGGAAAATTTGTCGGCAGCTCAAAAGCGGATGAAGCAGGTTCATGATCATCATCACACGGATCGGGAATTTGCTGTTGGTGATTTGGTCTATGTCTCTGTTCTTCCTCAGCGCTAGATTTTACTGTTTCAGCCGGCGCACTCCAAGCTTGAGCCCCACTTCCATGGTCCGTATGTTATTGAGGCACATGTTGGACCGGTGGCCTACCACCTTACTCTTCCCCCTGATTCTTTAGTTCATCCGGTGTTTCATGTCTCTCGTCTGCACCACTTTGTGGGTGATGCTACCTTGGTGCGGGACGCTCCTCCTCCTCCCTTGATGGGGCCGCTTGTGCCCGATGATCCTGTCCCTGCTGCTGTCCTGCAAAAGCATAGGGTGCGACGCTCTGGACGTATTATTACTGAGGTCTTGCTTTCTTGGCAGGGTCAGCCTTTGGAGGATGCCACGTGGATGCCGGAAGATGATTTTCTGGCCCGTTATCCAGATTGGTCACCTTGAGGACAAGGCGAATAGCGGAAGCATGGTGGAGTGTTGTGCACGATGACCAGACTCGACCAGTTCTTTCATTTATTATTTCCATAATTGCTTTGGGACAATTTGCTATTGTAATAGTTAGTAGTATGGATATTTATTTTGGGTTGGTTTAGTCAGTGGCCCAAGTTAGCCGAACCACTGATTGGCGTGTGTCCCTAGGGAAGTGGGCCGGCCTGGGTTGGGTTGGTGTGACTCTATATGGGGCGATCTCCTTTCTTTTGACAGTTATGAAAAGTATTGAATTCTAGTTTCTCCCCTTTCTTCTCTACTTCTACCCTTTCACTGCGTAGTACTCCTAGGTATCGATTGTGCCTGCATCGGGCACATCATCCATACATGAGGGATGGGCCTCGCTCCTGCTACATAAGAGTCCCTATGATAGTATAATCATTAGGAAAAGCAAAGTCAGCAAAAGAGGGATAGGTGAAGTTTGAGCGTATGAGACCGATCACTATAGCTATAAGATCTAGTGTGACAGTGATCTCAATATCTCCAATAGTACTAACAATATATCCCCTCTCATTAAGAAAGGCTAATAAAAAGATCAGACCTGCTCATGCTCATGATGTATGCAAGCATTAGGGGCTATAGTATGTGAGAAAAATGAGCACCAATCATCTCGCTTCATAAGCCATGACTGGGCAGCAGTAATGGTGGGGACAAACTCCACCTATCGCTCATAAACAATAGCATGAAGAGGTAAAGTGGCAGTGGCGGTAGTAGACGATGAAGCGTGCAAAGTAGAAGAGGTGCCCTTCCTCTTCTTTGGGGCTTTAAAATGAGAACCCTGCACCATTGCTCTGCAAAAAGCTCAAAAAGAAGTGCTAAAAGTGATATAGAAGCGACTGAAATGCCGAAATTTTTTTGCACACGCCCAATAATATCAAATTAAAAAAATACCCCTAAAAATGATCAAAAATGTCCCAAATCAGAGTATAATATGTACAAGTGAAAATTAAGCATCTTTAGTAAAGCAAGTACATATAAACTGATTCATTATAACCTCAAAAATTGGAATTTTTGACAAAAAAATAGTGACAAAGGAAAAATTCAAGATCTACCATACATAATGCATCATTTATTCAATCAAATTGTACCAAATCATAAAAATAAAGGATACAAGTTGATTCTAACAAATTTCCACAAAAAATTGCATATGATTTCTCCAAAAATTGAAAGAAAAATTCAAAAAAAGAAATTGGGGCTTACCAGTGAAACAAAAGGACAACATGAAATAGAGGCTGATTTAGCTCAAATTGACAATGGTAATGGATTCTACGTAAAAAATCAGAGGGGAGGGACGATTTTTGGATCAAAAAGCTTTCTGGATAAGATACGAAAGATGGTGGAAAGGAGAGTCAACGTAGCAAAGGAAAACACGGCGCTGACCGAACTGGCTAGCGCACGTGTTCTAAATGACTACCCAACCATTCGAACAACAGACTGGCTGATCATTCATATTGATCGATTGGGAATGAACCCTATCAAGCGGTTGAACACGTTTTTTAAAATAAAATAAAATAAAGTAAAAATTTAGTTAATCAACTAAAACTACTAAATCAAATAAATCACTACATGGATCAAATAAAATAAAATAAACTAAAACTAGAGAAAAATAAAAGAAAGAAAAAATAAAATGAAAACAAACTGAATAAAACAAGGGTTGCCTCCCTAGAAGAGTTAAGTTTATCATCTTTAGACAAACGGTGTGCACTCAATGTATGAGTGGATCAATCAAATCAATGGAGTCAATGTCACCCCTCTCTATATCTCCCTCGATGACAGGCTTAAGTCTCCCACTGTTAACTTTAAAAACCGGATTATCTTGTGGGTCAGAGATTTCAACTACTCCATGAAGGAAAACCTTAGTAACGATATAGGGGCCATCCCAGTAAGATCTAAGCTTACCTGGGAAGAGGTGTAATTTTGAATTAAGGAGCCAAACATTCTGGATAGGTTGAAAGGACTTTCAATGGATTAAGCTGTCATGTAAAGCCTTAGTCCTTTGTTTATATAGTTTGGCACTCACGTAAGCTTCATAACGCATCTCTTCCAATTCATTAAGTTGGAGTTTGCAGTGGGAACCAGCTTTGTCCATGTCGAAATTAAATGATTTAATGGCCCAAAAAACACATTGCTCCAATTCAATGGGTAAGTGATATTCCTTACCGTAAACAGGACAGTAAGGGGACATGCCAATGGGGGCTCTATAAGCGGTCTGATATGCCCATAAGGCATCATTAAGATGCATGGACCAATATTTTCAATCAAGGCACACTATTTTCTCAAGGATTTTCTTAATCTCACAATTGGACACCTCTACTTGAACACTGGTCTGAGGATGTTAGGGGGTGGCAACTTTATGTGTAATAAATATCTGCAAAGAAGAGCTTCAAAAGAATGGCTATGAAAGTGGCTACCCCCATCACTAATGACTGCTCTAGGTGTACCAAATCGACAAAAAATATGTTCCTTGAGAGATGCCACCACACCCTTATGGCCATTGGTTTTTGTCGTTATGGATTCAATCTGTAACACCCCTAAGTTTAGGTAAAAAAATTTTCCTTGCTTTGCTTGTGTGTGTGCTGTTTGCTACCCATATTTGCATTCAAATCTTACGATTATGTTGTGGGTTAACCGGTTAGGTTTTGATCCAACCCTTGTGTGCAAGGGGGGAAGGCCACTTAGGGTTTAGGGGTTAAGGGGTCCAACTTTTGTTGGAAGTCCTAATTATGCTTGGAGTTGGATGTCCTAATCGTGCTAAGAGTTGGATGTCTTACTCGTGCTTGGAGTTGGATGTCCTAATCGTGCTAGGAGTTGGATGTCCTAATTGTGCTTGGAGTTGGGAGTCCTAATCGTGCTTGGAGTTGGGAGTCCTACTTGTGCTAAGAGTTGGGAGTCCTAAGGGAATTAATTTATTACAAGTTGGGAGGAGTCCAAGACATTTAGGAGACCCAAAAGAAGATAGAGGGGGCAGCCCTAGAGTGTAGGGGGTGTCCCCTACTTTCTAGGGGGCGAAATCTATAAGAAAGGAGAGGTCTTTAGGACTTTATCTCAGGTTCTTATCATAATAGGAGGGGGGAAAGTATAAGACTCTTAGAGAGGAGTCCACCCACATTAGCTCAACCCTCCCATTGGCCCAAAAACTCTAGAACTAGGAGGAGTGCTTATAAAAAGAATAGGAGGGGGCGGACCATGCTCTTTTTGGCATTGTTCAGCCTCCCTTCTCTCCACCTCTTCTATCATCTTCCTTCAGACAGCAAGGACCTCCATAACTAGCAAGTTAGAGGGAACAAATCAGCAACCTTTAGATTGAATTCAAGGCCTAGAAACATAGGAGCAAGAGCTAGGAACTTGGGGACAACTTGGTACAAGTAGGTGCTTCTTTTTACACCTTTAAGCATGAGGTTTTGATAGATGTAATTCAACCATAAGTCAGCCTCGTTCTAGGGGTTTCTTTTGTTGTCATGAATTAGCCTTAATTCATGCAAGCATGTTGCTGATTTTTGTCATCTATCTTAGCCCTAGGTTAGGCATGCATGATTCTAATGTTTGTCAAGTAGATTAGCCTTAATTCATGCAAGCATGTTACTAATTTTTGTCATCTATCTTAGCCCTATGTTAGGCATGCATAATTCTGATTTTTGTCAAGTAGATTAGCCTTAACTCATGCAAACATGTTGCTGAATTTTTTTCATCTATCTTAGCCCTATTCTAGTCATATTTATTATCCATGATTTGGGCATACACTTTGCTGAATTCATTCCCTAATTTGTGGCCTTACTTTAGGCCATAGTTTGGCCAATTTATTCCCTGGTTTGTGGCCTTACTTTAGGTCATACTTTGGCCAATTTATTCCCTGGTTGGTGGCCTTACTTTAGGCCATATTTTGGACAATAAAATCCCTGATTTGAAGCCTTGGTATAGCCTCTACTTATGCTTAGTTAGATCCCTATTTTGCAGCCTTGTTTTAGGCTCTATTTTTACCAAATTCTCAGCCTTGATTTATGTTATGATCATGCTGAGAGAATACCAAAGTTTCAGCCCTAGTTTAGGTTGCATTATTTCCTTTCTAATACTTGATTCTCAGTTTTGATTTAAGTTGTGATCTTGCTTATTGAATCCCTAATTTTTGAGTCTTTATTCATGATGTATTCATGCTTATTGAATCTATGAAATTCAGCTTATGATGTCTCTGAATTTCAGCATTAATTATGATGTACCTAAAGTTGAATGTTGATGGTTGTATTAGCCTGAATTTGTCATGTTAGGTGGTTGACTTGAGATGTTCACCTCAGCCCCAATTCCTTTTCATTATAATATTGAATTGGTCAGTTCATCTCAGCATAAGTCTGAGTCCTTGTCATATTGATTAGTTCACATGCTTAAGTCTAAATCTACCTATTACCTTGCCAATCATGAGAGTCGGTTGCATGCATGATATGTTATGATTAGTATCAAATCTTTAGATGCATTAAGTCATATGTTCATTCAGCATTATGTTAATTCATAGAAATAGCCATGGCGGTAATCTTTTAGACCTTCATCGTCTCCGTTTCTTCGGAACGATGGATCCCTATAAATGCGCAACCCATGTTTTTGATCATCATGGAAGGCTCACCTACCTCCAGCCAGTGTGTCCATGAGCACAGCTGATACCTGCATCTCTTGACCCATGGCTGATCCAAGTGGATCCCTAGGGATGTTGGGATTCCCCTGCTTATGTGCAGTACTACTTGTGAACAGGAGTCATTTTTCATATGACAATAAATTAGTTATTTTCTGAACGGTGTAGATATCAGTTGAGTCGTGTAAGTTTGCATTAGTTGCCAGTTTAGGAGTGTGGTTTATTTGATAATCATTACTCTTTATATTACCTTTATGTGATACCTTCTGCAGGATGTTTTGCATTGCATTCACAATTTATCTCTACTGTTTGGTACATTATCATAATCTTCTATTTTAGGGTGGTTTTTCATGCCACCTATTGAGTATTTGTAGAAATACTCATGCATCTTTTGATGTAGGATTAACACTTGTTTCAGAGTAGGAGTTTTTCTTAGTATGAGTTGCCCAGAGTTAGCAAGGTAGATTCTCCACAGCCAGTAGGACTTTAGTTTATTTATTTCTTGCTAAATTGTAATAAGGCACTGTGTTTCCATCAGATTTCTTATCAGGTTATTTTATTATGTTATAGTACTTGAACTTGGCTGAGCTAAGATCCTGGTTAATGAAGTTTTTGCTTTAGTAGGTTATTTATTTGTGTTGTGATATTGGCTTGGCAAGTTAACACCCTGAATTTGCGTTGCCACATGCTTATGTGAATGAAAACCTAGGGTGTTACACAATCCATTTGGAGACATAATCGATGATGACCAAAATGTAAGTGTAGCCAAAGGAAGGTGGAAATGGTCCCATGAAATTGATTCCCCAAACATCAATAATCTCAACAATGAGGATGGGTTGGAGAGGCATCATGTCTTTCCGAGAAAGGGCCCCTAGTCACTGACATCTATCACAAGACTAACAAAACTCATGAGCATCCCTAAACAAGATGGGCCAGTTGAATCCATTTTGAAGAACCTTAGCAATTGTTTTCTTTCCCCCAAATGACTGCCACAAGCGTGAGAGTGACAAAATGTGAGAATACTACGGAATTCACTATCAAGCAAACATCGGCGAATAATCTGGTCAGAATAAAACTTAAAAAGATCAGGGTCATCCCAATAATAGTGCTTAACATGAGAAAAGAAAAAATCATTGTCTTGTTTAGTCCAATTGGAGGGAATGCGACCCACAACAAGATAGTTAATAATATAGGAAAACCAGGGGGGTGAAGTGGTAGAGACAACAAAGAGTTGCTCATCGGGGAAAGAATCATGAAGTGGTTCAGGGTTAGAAGGTTCCTCAGGTAAGATCCTAGACAAATGATCAGCCATGACATTCTCAACACCCTTCTTGTCTTTAATCTCATAATCAAACTCTTGAAGGAGCAAAATCCATTGGATGAGCCTAGGTTTGGTATCCTTATTAGAAAGAAGTTAGCGTAAGGCTACATGATCAGAAAAGATAATGATTTTGGACCCTAAAAGTTACGATTGGAATTTATTAAGGGCATATACAACAGCTAGCAATTCCTTTTCTATGGTAGTATAGTTCAATTGGACATCAGAAAGGGTCTTACTAGTGTAATAAATGACGTGGGGGACTTTGTTCACTCTTTGGGCAAGGACTGCACCCACAACATAGTCAGAGGCATCACACACAATCTCAAAGGGTAAGGAGTAATCAGGGGGCTGAATGATAGGGGTGGTAGAAAGGAGACTCAAAAGGAACATCCTGAGCTAACAAGTGACACAATGGTGGAGAAATCTTAGTAAAGTACTTGATGAATTGCCTTTAGAAACCAGCATGGCCAAGAAAGGAACGAATCTATCTTACCATAGTGGGGGGAGGCAAGTTAGCTATAAGGTCAACTTTGGCCTTGTCTACTTCAATGCCACGTTTGGAAACAACATGACCTAAGACATGCCCTCTTGAACCATGAAATGGCTATTTTCCCGATTCAAAACCAAATTAGTTTCCTCATGTCATTTAAGTACAAGTGATAAATTATAGAGACACTCATCAAATGAAGCACCAAAAACAAAAAATCACCCACAAAAACTTCAGAAATTTTATCAATTATATCAGAAAATATGGAGATCATACAACACTGAAATGTAGCAGGAGCATTACACAAAACTAATGGCATACGTCTATAAGCAAATGTACCAAATGGACAAGTCATCTAAATGGTCAACCATTAAACACTTAGAATTACACTTAACAGATGGCCGGTTGCATGAAACACATTGAGCCTCACTTTCATATTCCCAAAGGATATTTCCATCACTCTCGTTAGACAATTGATACAAGCATTAGCAATGGTAATAAGGGGCGACATAGAATAACAGGGATTTGGTGTGTGGCATTGAAGACAAGTTCCATATCTAAGATAAGAAAGTCAACAAGGAAGAAGAACCAGTCAACACCAACTAAGACATCTTCAATGATTCCCTGAGGTTTACCTACGAAACGATAAGCTAACTGAAGAGTAACTAATGTGGGATGCAAGTCTCCTAAACCTAATTGCTCATACACCGAGTAAGGGAGTAGATTGATGTTCACACCAAGGTCAAGGAGGGCTTTATGGATAGAGTGATTGCCTATGACACAAGAAATAGTGGGCACTCCACGTTTCTTATACTTAGGTGGGGTGTCAAACTTCAAAAGAGTGCTAACTTGTTCAGTGAGAAAGACCTTCATAGACACATGGGACTTAGATTTATGCTTTTGAGTGTATAGATCTTTGAGGAACTTAGCATAAGCAGGGTCTTGCTTAATTGTTTTTAAGAGGGGGAAATTAATTTTGACTTGTTTGAAAGTCTCGAGTGAGAATCTCATCCATCCTAGCCATGCACTTTCTAAATGGTAGGGCTATGTCAAGACACTGAGTAAAAGGTGCCCTAGGGATTCAGATCCATAGGAAGTGGTCTTAGACTGTGTCTCTGAGGAAAGAGAATGAGAGACTGACTCCTTTGCATTTGGCTCACTCTCTAACTCATGGGCTCATTAGGGGTACAATTTGATAATTCTACATTTGTGGCATCCAAGGAATCCCCTCCAACTTGGTTATCAATGTGTTGACCACTCCTATGGGTAGTTATGAAATAAACTTGTTCATTAGAGGAAAGGACTCCCTCTACTCCAAATTGACCTTTAGGGTTTTGTTGGGGCTGACTCGGCAATGTACCCGTCTCTCGCTTATTAATAGCATTGGATAGTTGTCCAATTTAGGCTTTTAGCTTTGCTATAGATTGTTTGTGAGAGTGGAGGAGTTGGGATTGAGATTGAAGGCCTTGCAGGGCACTCAAGACCTTTTCTTCAAAACTTAGACTCCTATTGGGTTGGACGTACGTATGTTGCACTTGATGTTGGTGGATAGGGACTGGTGGAACTTGGAATGGTTGCCTTGGGGGTTGGTTGCCTACAACCCCTTAGTTTTGTGTCCTCTAAGAAAATTTATGATGATTCCTCCACCCAGGTTATATGTGTTTGAAAATAGATTATTCTCAGACCTAGGGAAAGATTGGGTGGCATTCACATGATCTTGTACAAGCTCAGAAAATTGAGATGCAGAGGAACACTCCATGACAATGAGCTAAGGCATATTATGCATGCATCTTGAATGAAGGGAGTGGGTTGATGAGTTAAAGTCATAAGAAGGTCCAGCTTTCTACTCAAAATATCAACTTTGGAGGAGAGGTCTAATGGGTTTTTAACTTTATACAAGCCACCCCTAGAGGAGACATTGTTTAAAGTAGATAATTCACTCTCATTTCAATTCAACGCAACATGTTGAAGAGAATTTTCACTCAAGTCCTCAAAAGGTTTCCATGCCCGATTTTTATTTTTTGTAAAAAGTTACCCCCACAACTTGCATCAACAAGATGGAGGTTTTGTTCAGTAAGACCCTCATATAAACATTGCACTAATTGCCACTTTGGCATAGCATGATGAGGACACCTCCTAAGAAGGTCCTTCAGTCTATCCCAACTCTAATGAAATTGTTCGGTAGGAAGTTGGGCAAAAGTGGTTATGGCCTTTTTTATTTTGTTGGTTTTGCCTATGGGGAAGTACTTTTTGAGGAACTCTTGTTACATTTGGGCCCATGTTGTGATGGTGTCTGGCTCTAAAGAGTGAAGTCATTCTTTAACATTATCTTGTAATTTGAAAGGGAAAAGCCGAAGTTTAATAGCCTCATCGGTTAAATTTGGGATCTTAAAAGTTGTGCATAGTTCTAAGAAGTCATCTAGGTGCCTATATGAGTTTCCTTTACTAAGCCCATAAAAAGATAGAAGCATTTGAATTACACTGGGCTTAATTTTATAATTTTGAGCAGCAACCGTTAGCAACTTATTGCATGAAGGGGAGGTGTACTCATTTGGAGTGTAATACTCCCTTAGAGCTTTGAGTAGTGCATCTACTAACTAATGTTCAACCATGATGATGGGATAAGTAGTGGTGCATGTGGTAGAAGTGGTAGAATTGGTGGGAGAGTTTGGGGGTGTAGGGATGTAGGTCGAGGGCAACTTAACTCTCTTAGATGTCTGTCAGCCTCATGGTCAAATGGTGCTAATAGGGGGAGCAAGGAGTGATGACCACACATACACTACAAACATACCACAAAATGTGAAGTGTAACAAGCAAAAGAGTAAGAAAAAATAACTAAGAAAAAAATAAAGAGAAAAAAGGATATTGCAAACTGAAGAGAAGTACTATGCTTGCCGATGTCCACTTGCGGCCACAAGTGTAGAGAGCACAGTCTTCAACTCAACCTACAGGATAAAATTAAAAGAAATTAAGTAACTACGAATTAACCCAAAAAAAAGTAAACTGAAACTAAAGTAGCTAAAATTATCCTAATACTAATTTAGTAACAAATTGGCGCCATCCCCGGCAACTACAAGACAATAAAGCCCATTGCAATTATACAAGGTTATTGTACTAGGATAAGGGTTGTTGAACCTCAGGGACAGATGAATTATTACAAAATATAAAGAGGAATTTGTTGATTAAAAACTAAAAAAACTTAAACTTAAATTAAGTGAAAGAAGTAATTAACTAAATTAAAAGCAAGAGATCAATATGATGAAAATTACTTAGGAAATCAAATCCACTATAAAATGATAATAATTTCTTAACCTTAAATCTAAATCTAGTGTGAATATGAACAAGTATTCTCAGCTACAAAGTAGAATTACTTTAAAAAGAATCATTAATTAAATTCATGACATGAACTATCTTCGACAATAGCATGAATCATCTACACTAAACTAAACTATAGGCATGACTCGTCTAATCTTATTATAACTCATCTAATCTATTAATTATATAAATATTAAAACTATTACATAACCATCAAATCAAAATCATAGAAATTAGAATTGATGTAAATATCAAAATCACATCAATCTACCATCTATAAGACAATAAATCAATATAGAATTGAATAAACATGAAAAATTCTTCTATTAAAAAGGAAATCCTTGCCATACAATTATCATAATTCACAACTAAGATCTAAATTTAAAAGAAAAGAAACTAAAACTTATTTTTAGCTCCATGAACTCTTAAGTAAAAGAAAAATCTAGCATTTCATGGTATAAGAAAGCACTTGAATCTCCATTAAAAGCTTTGAATTCTCTTCCTTCTTTTTCTTCCTTTTTCACTTTAAAAAGTCTATTGGAATCCTTCAATTTTGAGCCAAATATGTCTTTATAAAGGCATAAGAATCATACGAAGAAGTCTAATATGAAAAGGACTTAAAATTGGCTTAAACTATGAAACTGCACGTTTTCCTGATTGATCTCCCTTCATGCCCAATCGACTGCCTATACTATATTTTTCTCAAAAAATACATTTACCCGATCGATCGCCTTTACACCCCCTTCGATCGGCTATATTATGTCTGTAATCTGGAGAGTTCTGTTCAGTTTTGTGTCCAATTTCTATTCAGAAAGCTAAGCCAATTCATTGGACAGTCCATATTCCTGTCTAATTTTCTACTCAATTCATTAAGCTCTTTCTTTCATGTCTATATTAGTTTCCAACTTGTTTATAACTCCAAAAAGTTATCCAAATGATTTTAAAGTGTGTCAAGAGTATTTTAAATTATTCCAAACATCATCTAAGTACCTTAATAAATGCATATTACCTACAAAACATAAAAACTTTGTATTTTAGATATGTAGAATATAAACTCTCAACTTGTTTCAATTACATGCCTAAATTACTAATAACTCCCAAATTAATTAATAATGAAACTAAAATATTGATATCGATATTAATCTAAATAAAGCATAACTAATCTTAGTTAACATAATTTATATTAGTAAATAAGGTAAAAAGACATATAAAATAAATATACATTTCATACTTATCAAGAACCCTAACCCCATTTCCGTAGAAAGAAAGGAGATGAAGGTAGAGATTTTCTTAATCTTTCACTAATGTCTTATGGTTTCTCTTAAATCTTCTAAATCTCTTCTTTTGCCAAGGTTTATTCTTGATTTCTACCCAAAAAGCTATTGATTTGAACTTCTATTTCAAAACCTTATGAAAGAAATTTTGTTTTTGAACTCCCTAAACCCTAGATGTACAAATTTTCAAAAGACTTAGGTACTTTTAATCTGATTTATGCAAGTATTAACAGAAAACCCTCTAGTGGGTAGGATTTGAAGGTATTCGCCCATCTATTTCAAGTCAAGAAGCTCACTGAAGGTAAGGGATTTTGTCCTCAATGGGTGTGTGATTTTATATTTGAAATGTGGTGGAGTATATGTATGTTTCCATGGTGATAGCTCTAATGGTAGATTTGGAAAAGCTTAATCTTTATTGCAATTTCTTGGTGTTTTTGTTTGGGAATGGCTCGATTTAATGTTTCTAAAGCATGGATTTGATTATCATGAAGTTTGAGAGTAAGATTTGATGATTTATGAAGTGTATATGATGTTTTGGTTTTGGATTCGAAATGGAAAAGACTATCCACAACTCCTGTTCTGGCATTCAAACGACTATGCAGGCTGATTGAATGACAAACCATTCGAACGACCTTGCAGGCGTTCAAATAGTAACACTGTAGTTGGACATTTTGGGTCCTTTTGCTCATTTTTATGCTATTCCTCTTAAGAGTTACTTTCTTATGTTATGATGTGTAATTTATGCTAGGATGAGATACTGGAAGGGTGTGAAATTGATGTTGGAAATTATGAGGAATATTTAATTATTATAGGAATTACATGTTGGTTAAACATGCTATAGTTGCTTATCTTGAATCCATGAGTGAGTGATTCCTTATGTTTTTAATATGATTCTAGCAAATTTATAGCATGAGAATGGACTTGTATGTCTTCATGTAATCTGATTAAATTATTATTAGTGAATGATGGTGTCATGTCTAGCTTTAAGTGTGGTATGAATATGCTTATATAAGTCTAGCATGAGAATGCATTTCATTCGAATTGTGTTTTTTGATGGTTTTCACTCATGACTTTAGTAAGAAGCCATGATTTAACGTTAACGAGCATGTGTGTAGTATGTTAATGGGTTATCTTTGATGCATGTTAATATGCTTAGAAATGAATATTTTTACCTATTACACACACATGTGGGGGTAATCATGGTAATTTTTGATACTTTTGATTAAATATGATGCATGTGGGGCCAATGGGAGTACGTTCTATGAATTATGACTTATGTAGTGATTTCTCATGGTTGATAGATTGGATGCAATGGTGTGAGATTGCATGCCAGTTTAATTACTTGTTGGTTTAATTAGAAATTGGTTGGTCCAAAAGGACACGATTTCGATTTTGAGTTCTCAATTGGAACATGGATCTTCCTCGGGTTGAGTTGAGCTAAATTGTATATAGTTGAGATTTCCTTGAGATAGTCAAATTGTGACTTTGACAATCCAAAGTGGTAGGCCTTCGTGCACTGGCTACCACGTGTTCCATGTTTTCCTTGTGGAATTTGGACTCTCCCACCATAGAGATGTCCAGAGCAAACACACAACTCTAAGTTTTTGTAAGGAATTCAGGCCTTCCATTCAGATTGTTCAGAATTAGTAGAAGGGCTAACTACCCCAAACACCCTAGGTTTCTGTAGGGAATTCGAACTGTTTCCAGAGCGGGCAATGCCCTAGGTTTCCAGTTAGGAAATCGAACCACGTATAGAGTGGGTGGTATGATTATATATCTCTCCATGATGGAGACATTCACCATTGTTGATGATACATGTGTATAAGATAATATTATACCCAATTTACACAGGTTGTGTAGGGATAATTGAGATTATGTGATACATGTGAATATGGTTTATTATCCATAATTTAGTATAGTGTGATTGACACACTTGTCATGCAGGGTGAATGATCAATAGATGAATGAGAATGGATTATGCATGATGTGATTATATGTTAGAAACCCTACTCTACCCTCTCTGCCACGGCCTTTGCTCCCCTTCATTCCTCCTTGGATCCCCTCCTCCAGCATGACTGGCTCCCCCCCCTCGGGTTCGCGTTCCTAGAGCAAGATGGGCTTTGTCCCTCCTCCCAACCTAGCTGCCCCCCATCAGCCCCCTCTTCCCTCTCCCATTAAACCGCCTCGAATGGTTTTCAATTTTTTTAATAATTTTTTTAGCGGCACTCTTTCATAGCGTTGCTAATAGAGTTAAAATATTTTTTTATGTTTTTAGGTTATTAGCGGCACTCTTTAAGAGTGTCGCTAATAGTTTTAAAATATAAAAAAATTATTTCGATAGTACAGACGCTTTAAAAAGAGTCACTAACAATTCTATTTTAAATTTTTTGTTTTTTGTTAATTTTTAAAATATTTTATAGTACTGATGCTTAAACAAGCATCATTAACATTATATTAATAGCGACGCTAATAATTATTTTTTAATTTTTTTGTTAACTTTTTAAAAAAATTGTCTACAGTAGCAACGCTTACGACGCTTTAGTAAGCGCCACTAATATTATATTAGTAGCGATACTTAATATAAAATATCGCTAATATTATAATATTAGTAATAAAAAAAATGTTGCTAATTAATATGAAACTATTAGCAACAATTTGTCATATATGTAGCTAATTAGTATTAGCATTGATGCATACTAATAATCATTAAAAGCATCGTTAATAGTCTATTTTCTTATAGTGCAACTTAAACCCACCCCTAAAAAAAGTCCTCGTAACCTTCTTCATTCACATTCATATCAAGCAAAGGGTAGAGTTACCAACATCGCTTTTGCAAGTCTACGATAGTCAGAATCTCTAATAAAGATAGCGGTTCCCCCCTGTTTCTCCTTGCCCCTCATCCTCCCATATAGTTACAGTGGGTTTCAGTCAATTTTTTGGCAGTGGGCACCAACCGCTATAATGTCGCAGTGGACACCCACCCCAAAAAGTGTAGTCGAAAAAAAAAAGCTTTTATTACTTTCTGCCAGATATCACCCACCACCCAATTGAGAAAGATTACACAGTTCCTCTTACGCTCCTACCAAATTGTAAATAATGCCTCAAGACTGGTTACCATGGACTGGCCCCAGTCCGTGGATATGGCAGCTAGGGCTAATCTCGTGGCCAGGCCACCGTCACCATATCTGGTGGCCAGGCTAGCCTGTGTCCAGGTCTTGATCGTGGTGAGATTCCACCCTTAGAACATTAGAAAGGTCAAGTGAAAATAAGTAGAGCTATAGACCTGTAGATGTAGGGTGGCTGGCTTGTAGAAGCATAGCTGTCACGAGCCCTTGGAGATGGCACACCAATTATAAATTAAATTTTTACATGCTAAAAGACACTTTCAACAAATTTGATTGTGTCGACACTGTAAAGGGGCCACTTTTTCGGTCTAAGGCCTCTTCAACCACCAAATTTCTACCCAAACCTAGGGTAGGGGGTCATAAATTCTAACTTATGCTTTGCATGTATAGTCGAATTTTATGCGTAGCTTTTATTCAATTATCCTTGTTTGCCTTAGTTTATGAAAAATGTCATACATGTCCAATGTTTTATTTGCACTGAATCATGTTATGGTATGTGTGTTTTCTGGGTATTTAGAATTATCATATTTTATTTAGATACTTAACCGAAATCTAGCACACACATATAAGTGTGGAGCATCATAGGTAAGCTTCGAGCCTTTTAAGCCTCCTGTTGACCCCTGAGAGTTGGGAGGAACACCGTTTAGTATTATAGTTATAGATTTACATTCATCAGATGAACTAATATTTTCTTAATTTGATTCTGAATCGAACAAACCAATGTTTTTTGAATTTTTTTTTGAAAAAAATTCTTTTATGGCAAAAATGTTACTTTCATAAGTTTTTCTACTTAGCATTAATTTAGTTTTTAATTGAGCCCATTGAGTATTAAAATACTCACCCACCTCCAAGCTATGCAGGTAATGTAGCTAAGGCTGAGGTGACGGTTGAAGAGTATTTTGTATTATTAATTGAATGCTATTTTAGCCAATTTTTGTAATTATATGACTAATATGTAAGGGCTTGTTATGCCTTTGACTATTCTACAAATACTGGCCTTTTGAGTATGTAATAATTTTATTATGTCGCATTAAACCTGATAATGTTGTAATATTTATACTTTTGGCTATGCATCGACTCCTATTTATACTGCACTATTATGTGTGAGAGTCTTGTTATGATACGTATCAACGACTCACATTAAGACACGTGCATGACATTTATGGGTGTTGAGTGATATAATAGTTATGATTCTTTTTATAAATCGTAATTATTTTAATGGTTGCTGTCACAATCTCCATCTTGAAGTTTGTTTGGAAGAATGAAACGGAGATACAAAAACATTGAAATTTGGAATCTTGCATAAACTAAGAGGCAGAAATTAAAGTGTGGGGACCTTCCATTTTATATATACATGTTTCTGAGTAAGAAAGATGAGGCTTAAATTTCGGTTTACTTGTTTAAATATGAATGGAGGTATGTACAACAGCCACATGGTAGAGCCGTACCGCTGGATATTTTCTCCTGTCTAGGAGCCTAATAGTAGCCACACCCCCTTGCAAATCAAAAGAAACTATGCCACGATCATGCATTGCATACAGTGAGCACTATCAAGGTGTCCAAGCGCCTCCAATATACCAAGTTGTCCATTAGGTTCTAAAATCACAAATTAGTGTTGTAGTACTGTGAATGTCATATTATCATGGGAAGTGTGTCATGTGATTGTTGTTGGACCATGGTATGGGCTTGGGCCCAGTTTGGTCCAACGATGTAGCAGTCTGGGTAAACTGGTACTGGTAAGGATGGTGGGGGTGGTCGCGCCGACCCCACTTGTGTCATCGTTACACTAATTCGAGTGGGACCCATATACGTCACACACATACACTAGGCATACAGCTAGGTTGTTCATTAACACGTTATGGGGCCAAGACGCTCGAATTAGGTGTCGAGGGTGGGACCTGTGGCTAGTGAGGGGTCGACCCTGTCATGGACTTGGCCGTGTGCATGGGGTCCAGGCCTCCGCGGGCTCTCAGAAATAGAGCCCGCTCCCATTGTGTTTGAACCTCAATAGAAACTGGAAACAAGCAATAAAACCCATTAAGAATAGCCCAAATAAGACCCACCCAAATAAGGAAAAGAGAGGAGTATATAAAGAGAGAAAGAGAGGAGAACCCTAAGGATTTGGAGAAGCAAGGGCTGCCCCCTCTCTCTTTCTCCTTGGTGCGGCCTGCTCTTGCTTTGGTAAAAAGTGTTGGCCGCCCTCTTCTCCCCTCTCCAAGATGTTCTAGGCGGGCTGAAAGGAAGGAGAGGACTCTCCTCCATTGCTAGGTCGTTTTGGATCTTGGTTGGGCTGCATCATTGTTGTGATTTCTTCAAGCCAAGCATGAGTTTGTGAGGGATCAACATATAGGTAATCTCCTTTTTCCATTGCTTGATTCGATCTTGTGTTTGGCATGAAAGGATTGCATCTTGGAGAATGTGCAAGGGCTGGAACACCCAGGTCAGCTCGTTTTTGTTCCATATTGAATTCCTATTTGCTTGATTATTGATTCGGAATATGATTATTACTTATGATGATAGATCTATGCATGTGTTCATTGTAGATTAAGTAAAGATTTGATTTTTGATTGGTGCGGCAAACCCCCTCCCACTGCGCTACCACTGGTATGGCCACTCTAAAATGGTATCAAAGCCATTTTGGGGTGCTTGGTCGCTGGTTCAGTCAAAGATCAATCTTGATTACCCGATCTAGGTTCCGATTACTAGAATTGGGGTTCTTGTGAAAATGGACTAATCTACCTATTCCATTCATTGGGCTTTTGGTTTAGGATATAATTTGGATATAAATTGAATGATATTGACTGATTTTCTGGCCGGTTGGACGTGATTTGGAGTTTTTAATTAGAGATTGCACGTTTATATGCTTGTAGGGGCATTATGGTCATTTTGGCCTTATAGAATTGTGCATATTTAATTCTCTGGTCATGATCTGGGCACACACACTCTTGCTGGCCAGCAAGGTTTAATTAAATTATTTGTTGTTATAATAATTTCATTTGATTGTTTGGAAGGGTGTCAACTGACAGTGTTATCTCTAGGGGCATTCTAGTCTATTTACATGTGCCTTGTATGTGATGAAATTTTTTTTCTGTGTAGAATTGTTATCCCATATGATATAAACTTTGTAAATTTGTCGTGTTAAAATTTTGGTGTGCCCTTAAGGGTGGAAAAGACCAAAATAGCCCTAGGGGCATTTCAATAAACTTGCAACAAAATTTTTTTGGACACAAATTTAAAATCCAGCAGCCTCTTAATTGTTTATTTGCTATGTGTAAGTGTTGAGTAGGGTGTTAAGGGGTATTTAGGGTTATTTTTGGAAAGTAACCCAAACCCTAATTTAGGTGATTCTAAGTAAGGAAACTTAGCATAATATACTCAATTTGCCCCTTTGGCTTATTTTTTTTTATTAAGAGTTTTCTAAGCACTTACCTTTCTTAGAAGCAGTCAGCCTTCCATAAATAATACTTATTTCTTGCTCTCTGTCTATTTCTTTGTAGATACACAATGGCTTCCAAAATGGTCACTTCCAAATTAGGGAAAACTGAGAAGCTAAATGCCAATAATTATTTGGTGTGGAAGAGGAGGATTTACCACATCCTTACTATTTCTAACCTTGCTCAAATACTTGAGTAGATCATTGATCTACTGACAGATGGTGCATCAGTTACTCAAAAGAAAGCATTTGAGAAATTGAGGGATAATGACAACAAGGCAAGGTCCACTATTCTTACTTTCATGGAGCCTAAGATATAAAGGCTCTTTGAGAAGAACAAGACTGCTAGAGAGATGTTGGAAGTAGTGTCTATGAGGTACAGGGAGCAAACTGAAGTTCATAAGAGGATGTTATACTCTAAGTATCAAAGTTCGAGGATGAGGGAGGGAGATGATGTCAATGAGCACCTGAGTGCCATGTCCATCATTGCTGATGACCTGGTGACATTGCAAGACCCCATCTCTAAGGGAATCTAAGTGTTTACAGTGTTGAACAGCCTTCCCAAATCTTAAGAGAGCGTAGTGATCTATCTAAATATGAGTGACCAGAAGATCACAATGGAGGCTCTAGTTGTCCAGCTAAGTCTCAAGCACAAAAGGAGGGACCATGTGAAGGCTTCTGGGGGTGCAGCTACTGCCAACCTCGTATATAACTCTAGTGGGGGCAAGAAAGGTGGACAAGGGCCTGGATCCTCTAAGAAAGCTTTCAAGAAGAAGGGGATGAAGCCTCAAAATAAGAGCATTGGAAAAGAGAATGACAAACCCAAAGGTGCTTGCTTCAAGTGTGGCTAACTATCCCTAGAAGGATGACCATTCAAGCAATGACAAGGGCAAGAGCAAGGAGATCGACCATTTGTGTTGTCTCTAAAGTGATGATCACTGACATCAAGGAGAAGACTTGGTAGATGGACTCAGGAACTACAGTGCAAGGGCAAAATGGTCAACCTAATGCCTGGCTAGAACAAAGTCTTCATGGGGAACAACACACATTGTGAGGTGGAGGCTATGGGGAGCTACAGGATTCCCCTGAAGGATGGGTCTACTCTTGTCTTGACGATGTACTCTTTGCTCCCTCTATCAGGAGGAATTTGATTTAAATCCCTGTTCTGGCTAAGAAGGTGTTTGAAGTTAGGTTTAAGGGGAGTAAGGCTACTATGGGTAAGGGTAGGACTATTTTATTTACTACGTCTTTTAGTTAATAGCTTGTACTGCTTAGATGTAATAAACTCAGTTGAATCTAATGAAATAAGCACTTCTGACTATATTATTTTGTCTGCGGATGATGCTCTACTGTGTTATATGTGTTTGTGTCATGTAAATGTGGACAAGCTATATAGGATGTCAAGCATTGGGTTGTTACCCAAAATATCCAAAGACCTACGTGTGTGTGAGGATTGCTTATCGGGTAAGATGAGCAAGAAATCTTTCCAAAAGGGACAAAGGTAAAATAAACTCTTAGGGGTGGTACATTTAGACATCAGTGGGCCCTTGAATGTTCAGACCTATAGAGGGATGACATACTTTATTATGTTCATAGATGATTATTCAAGATACAGGTACATGTATTTCATAAGCAGGAAGTTTCAAGGGCCCACAAATTGGCGCCGTTGCCGGGGATTGCAACGTGTGACAAGAATCCGTTACGAAAAACTCACTCTAACTTTCCTAATTCTCTAACTTTTATTTTTGCACACTAACTCTTTAAATTCAGTCATTTACTTTATGTCATTTACTTTTAGTATTTAAATTCTGTAATTTTTTTTTTTGAGACCGGAGGCACTACCCACGTTACTACCGAAAAATTTTTTGGGATCAAACGTGTACCTTGATAGTGCCTTTGGCCTTATTTTGCAATTTTAATTTTTGTCTATTAACTTCTAACTCTCTAACTTTTATATTTTGTCATTAAATTTTTGCACTTTTACTTTCGTTTATTACTAAAAAAAAAAATTTGTTGTTGCATGTTCACTTGGGTGTGTGATAATTCTAGACGATTGAAAAAAGTGAACAAATCTTTTGAAAATTATCTTTATTTTGATACAATGGAGGATCTAAGAACTAATGAGGAACTAAGAAGTAATAATGGGGATAATAATGCACAAAATATTGAAGTTAAAACCTTGCGTGATTATTTGCAACCAACTAGATCAAGTTCTCCTTCTTGCATGATTTTTCCAACTAATGTAGGCCGTTTTGAACTCAAGACGGGTGTAATTCAATTACTATCCAAATTTCATGGCCTAGATTCAGAAAGCCCATATTTGCATTTAAAAGGGTTTGAAGAGGTTTGTGCAACTTTGTCAAACCAAAATATTTCAAATGATGCTATTAGATTAAAACTCTTTCCTTTTTCTTTAAAGGAAAAGGCAAAAAATTGGTTGAATTCTTTGAAGCCAAGATCCATTGGATCATGGCAAGAAATGCAAAGAGAATTTTTGAAAAAGTTTTTCCCCACCCATAAAACTAATACACTTCGAAAGAATATCATGAATTTTTCACAAAAAGAAAATGAGACTTTCTTTCAATGTTGGGAGAGATTTAAAGAACTTTTGTTGTTGTGCCCACATCATGGATATGAAACATGGCATACAATAAGTTTCTTTTATAATGGTTTGACTTCTCAAATGAGGCAATTTGTTGAAATGATGTGTAATGGAGAGTTTTTGAGTAAAGAACCTGAGGAAGCATGAGACTATTTTGGTGTGTTAGCTGAAAATGCTCAATCATGGGAAGATTCTAATGAATTTGAAAGTAGTAATAAAACCAAATCTAAGGGGGCAACTAAGGGGGGCTTGTACCTTCTTAAAGAAGAGGATGATGTAAAAGCAAAAATTACAAGTTTAACTAGAAAAGTTGAGGCTATGGAAATTAATAGGGAAAACATGTCTAAAGCTTCTCAAAAAGCACAAGATATTTGTAGTATATGTGAGAGTGATGGACACCAAACACAGGATTGTCCAACAATCCCTGCTTTTCAAGAGGTGTTGCATACTCAAGCAAATGCTATGAATACCTATAAAAAGGCCATTTTCTTCTCCTTATTCTGAAACTTATACTCCTAATTGGAGAAATCATCCCAACTTTAGTTGGAGAAATGAGTCTAATGTGCAGGTACCCCCTTCTTCCTCAAATTATGTTCCACCACATAAGAAAACTTTTGAAGACACATTGCAAACATTCATGCAAAGTCAAGCAACAATCAACAACCAAACAATGCACGCCATTAATGACTTAAAGACTTCTATCACTCAATTGACCACAACTTTGAGCACTCAAGAAAAAGGGAAGTTTCCTTCTCAACCTCAACCAAATCCTAAAGGTCAATTTGTAATTGAAAATTTAAATTCTTCAAGTTCACAAGAAGAGCTTGCTAAGTCCATCACCACTTTGAGAAGTGGAAAAGTCATTAACAAAGACATTCCAATGAAGGTTGTTGAACCTAAGGAGTCTTTGAATTCTAAACATGGTGATGAACTTGACAACTCTAATTGTGTTTCTCCTATTCCTCCTCCTCCTTTTCCTCAAAGATTACAATCTTCCTCTAAATTGGTGCCGAATGGTGACATTCTTGAAATTTTCAAACAAGTGAAGATTAACATTCCTCTCTTAGATGCCATTAAACAAATTCCATCTTATGCTAAATTTTTGAAAGATCTTTGTACAATTAAGCGTAAGCTAAATGTACAAAAGAAGGCATTTTTGACAGAACAAGTAAGTGCAATTTTGCAACACAACACCCCACCCAAATATAAAGATCCTGGTTGTCCAACCATATCTTGTATAATTGGAAATTATAGAGTTGAAAAAGCTTTACTTGATCTTGGGGCAAGTGTTAATCTCTTACGTTATTCTGTTTATGAACAATTAGGACTTAGTGAATTGAAGCCCACAAGCATTACACTTCAACTTGCAGATCGCTCAGTTAAAACACCAAGAGGAATTGTTGAGGATGTGCTAGTACAAGTAGAAAAGTTTTACTTTCCTGTTGATTTTATTGTTTTGGACACACAACCAGTTTTGAATGCTTGTACTCAAATTCCTGTCATATTAGGCCGCCCATTTCTTGCTACTTCTAATGCTCTTATTAATTGTAGAAATGGTGTTATGAAGCTTTCTTTTGGAAATATGACTTTAGAACTGAACATTTTTAATATTTGCAGGCAACCAGAAGATGATGATGAGGATGTGCATGAAGTGAATCTTTTAGAAAGTCTTGTTGATGACATGTCTATTATTTCTTCATTTTCTGACCCTTTTGAAGCATGTCTTTCTTATTTTAACTTGATGATGATGTTATGATTAATGATGTAAATTCCTTGTTGGAGTCAACTCCATTATTTGATACTGATAGGTGGAAGGCCCGCTTTGAGGAGTTACCTCCTTCTAATAGCGCTCCTCTCCCCTCAAGTGTCCAACCACCCAAGCTAGACTTGAAAACCCTCCCTATTGAACTTAAATATGCTTATCTTGGTGAGGGAGAGACATTAATTTCCTATTGAACTTCAATAAATGGCAAGGGAAAGTGGTCTTTCCTAGTGACGGAATTCATTAGAATCTTCCCATGATTGAGCATTTTTAGCTAACACATCAAAATAGTCTCATGCTTCCTCAGGTTCTTTACTCAAAAACTCTCCATTACACATCATTTCAACAAATTGCCTCATTTGAGAAGTCAAACCATTATAAAAGAAACTTATTGTACGCCATGTTTCATATCCATGATGTGGGCACAACAACAAAAGTTCTTTAAATCTCTCCCAACATTGAAAGAAAGTCTCATTTTCTTTTTGTGAAAAATTCATGATATTCTTTCGAAGTGTATTAGTTTTATGGGTGGGGAAAAACTTTTTCAAAAATTCTCTTTGCATTTCTTGCCATGATCCAATGGATCTTGGCTTCAAAGAATTCAACCAATTTTTTGCCTTTTCCTTTAAAGAAAAAGGAAAGAGTTTTAATCTAATAGCATCATTTGAAATATTTTAGTTTGACAAAGTTGCACAAACCTCTTCAAACCCTTTTAAATGCAAATATGGGCTTTCTGAATCTAGGCCATGAAATTTGGATAGTAATTGAATTACACCCGGCTTGAGTTCAAAACGGCCTACATTAGTTGGAAAAATCATGCAAGAAGGAGAACTTGATCTAGTTGGTTGCAAATAATCACGCAAGGTTTTAACTTCAATATTTTGTGTATTATTATCCCCATTATTACTTCTTAGTTCCTCATTAGTTCTTAGATCCTCCATTGTATCAAAATAAAGATAATTTTCAAAAGATTTGTTCACTCTTTTCAATCGTCCAAAATTATCACGCACCCAAGTGAACATGCAACAACAAATTTTTTTTATAGTAATAAACGAAAGTAAAAGTGCAAAAATTAAATGACAAAATATAAAAGTTAGAATGTTAGAAGTTAATGGACAAAAATTAAAATTGCAAAATAAGGCCAAAGGCACTATCAAGGTACACGTTTGATCCTAAAAAATTTTTCGGTAGTAACGTGGGTAGTGCCTCCGGTCTCAAAAAAAAAAAAATTACATAATTTAAATACTAAAAGTAAATGACATAAAGTAAATGACTGAATTTAAAGAGTTAGTGTGCAAAAATAAAAGTTAGAGAATTAGGAAAGTTAGAGTGAGTTTTTCGTAACGGATTCTTGTCACACGTTGCAATCCCCGGCAACGGCGCCAATTTGTGTTACGTCCAAACCAAGACTATGAAGGAGTCTAGTTAAGATTTCTTTTTTTTACTTGTCAACTATAGTAAACAAGGTTGATCCATAGGGAAAGCCTTGTGTGACACAGAAAACTATTACGAAGAGAATAGAGAAGGAAAGTGAAATAGATAATAAGAGACAATTCAAAGAGAAAATGCTAAGGCATCAAAAATCCACTTGCAATAATCTCTAATGTATACTTCATTCAAATGATAACTCAATTAAGATCAAATGAAAATTTATCTCAATAGGAAAATTTATCTTTTAAAGAACGTTGAAATAGAACAATAGTAATTGATTGTTTACTACGTGAAAGCATTAAGTATATAATCACAGGGAATTATAAGCATTCAACGTGCCTTTCGTCAACGCTGAATCAAATAATTGTATAGATTATAAACTCTTTAAATATAAAATATCAATTTAAAATGATAAAGAACTTACTTGAATCAAAGTATCCATTAAACATCAAGTACAAGCTTCATTCCTAGCCTTAGCTTGAGAGATTTAGAAAGCCATTACAATAAAACTAAAAACAAAAATGTAAAATGAGAGGAGGAAATAGGAGAAGAAAGCTCTAAAGAGGAGAGAATGCCCCATCTGTCACGTCCACCCCTCTATTTATAGGAAAAGAAAGGGTTGCTTCAAAAGGTAAAATCAAATCATATCTCCAGATTTCATCCTGATTGATTTCCTGATTCGACCCCTATATCTTTGGAATTTGGAATTTCTTCCTGAAATAACACTTGTAGGCACGGAAGTCTTCTTTCCATTGTCACTAGAATCGTATCAATCCGAATAATACATAAAAAGATATGATCAAAATACTAAATCTGTGTCAATCTATCCGAATCAACTTCTTTCATAATTTAGTTCTATTCATACAAATATCAAATCAAATGGGTCCACAAGGTTGTGTTCGACCATTCCATGCATGTTAGACCATTATGAGCCTATTCTTGACTTTTAAATAGCTTTGGGGTAGTTGGGCTTCACTTCATATTCCAGTTGGATCCTATTGAAGCCTGTTTAGACATGTAAACTCAATTAAGGTCCAACTAACTTATTCAAAACATAAATAGCCCAAATCAGCAATAAATTAACACAAAATAGGATTGCAAATAGAAATTTAAAAATATTTTATTAAACATTATTTCAGTGCATCAATGATCACTGACATCAAGGAGAAGACTTGGTTGATGGACTCAGGAGCTACAGTGCAAGGGCAAGATGGTCAACCTGATGCCTGGCTAGAACAAAGTCTTCATGGGGAACAACACACATTGTGAGGTGGAGGCTATGGGGAGCTACAGGATTCCCCTGAAGGATGGGTCTACTCTTGTCTTGACGATGTACTCTTTGCTCCCTCTATCAGGAGGAATTTGATTTAAATCCCTATTCTGGCTAAGAAGGGGTTTGAAGTTAGGTTTAAGGGGAGTAAGGCTACTATGGGTAAGGGTAGGACTATTTTATTTACTACTTCTTTAGTTAATAGCTTGTACTGCTTAGATGTAATAAACTCAGTTGAATCTAATGAAATAAGCACTTCTGAGTATATTATTTTGTCTGTGGATGATGCTCTGCTGTGTTATATGTGTTTGTGTCATGTAAATGTGGACAAGCTACATAGGATGTAAAGCATTGGGTTGTTACCCAAAATATCCAAAGACCTACGTGTGTGTGAGGATTGCTTATCGGGTAAGATGAGCAAGAAATCTTTCCAAAAGGGACAAAGGTAAAATAAACTCTTAGGGGTGGTACATTTAGACATCAGTGGGCCCTTGAATGTTCAGACCTATAGAGGGATGACATACTTTATTATGTTCATAGATGATTATTCAAGATACAGGTACATGTATTTCATAAGCAGGAAGTTTGATGCCTTGGATAAACTTAAGGAATTTAAAGCTGAGGTAGAGACTCAGTTAGGTAGGAAAGTAAAAATCCTGAGGACTGACAAGGGTGGCGAGTACACCTCTGACCTTTTTAAAGACTACTATACCGATCAGGGAATAGTTCATCAATACACCCTACCGTACACTTTGCAGCAAAATGGAGTGATAGAAAGATGTAATATGACACTTATGGACATGGTTAGGTCCTTGTTAAATCACTCTGTGTTAGGAACCAACTTCTGGGGTGAGGCTTTAGACACCGCTGTGTACATCCTTAATCGTGTACCAATAAAGGTAGTCCAATGGACACCTTATGAGTTATGTATGTGTCGACGTCCAAACATAGGGCATCTTAGAGTGTGGGGGTCTAGGGCACATGTAAAGGTGCCTAACCAGAATAGGTCAAAGCTAGACAGTAAGACCATAAAGTGCAACTTTATTGGTTACTGTGACCACTCTAAGGGGTACCGATTTGTAGATCACCACATGGATGGAATAGTGGGGGTAATTGAGTCTAGAGACGCTTATTTCTGGGAAGAAGAATTAAACCCTAGAATACCTAATAAAAGAGTTGATTTATTTGATGTGGTTAAAGAGGTGGTCCTAGTACTTCCTCCGAGGAAGTAATTGGATCATATCAAAACCAAACCAAACCTGAACCCAAGGCATTGAGGGAAAGAAGACCTTCAATATTGTTGAAGGACTTTTATACAGTGTAGGGGAGGATAATGTCATGTTAGATGAACCTATTCTAGATGACCCGATTACCTTTGATCAAGCTTTAAGTCTTCAAGACGCTCAAGAATGGCAAGTTGCTATTCAAGAAGAGATGAACTCTATCCTAAAGAATAAGGTCTAGGAGATAGTGGATCTTCAAAAGAAGCTTAATCTATAGATAAGTACAAGGTGAGATTAGTAGCTAAGGGGTTCACCCAAGTGTATGGGATGGACTTTAAAGAGACATACTCACCGGTGTCAAGATTTGACTCAATTAGATGTCTCTTAGCATGCGTTGCGTACTATGATTTTGAGCTGCACCAAATGGACGTAAAGACTACCTTCCTAAATGGAGATTGATATGGAACAACCTGAGGGTTTTGTAGTTTCTGGAGAGGAAAAAAAGGTGTACAAACTCATAAAATCATTGTATGGCCTAAAATAATCTCCCAGACAATGGTACTTCACTTTTCACAAGGTGATTAGTGTATATGGGTTCATAGTAAACAAACAAGATCATTGTGCCTATACCTTCCTGGATGGGGCTAGGTATAGATGATATACTCTTGAAGGGAAATGACTTAGTATGATAGTTTAAAGGAATGGCTCAAAACCCAGTTTGAGATGAAAGACATGGGTGAGGAATCCTACATCCTCGGGATGAAAATTAACAAAGATAGAAAGGTTAGAAAGCTTAGTATCTCAAGAGTCATACATAGAAAGCATTCTCAAATGCTTCAATGTCATTGGTTGGAAAACCATTGAATCCCCTATTTACAAGGGTATTGCGTTGTCTAAGAGTATGACTCCTCGGTAAGAGAAAGACCCACTCCGGATGGAGTCAGTGTCATATGCACAGGGTATTGGCAGCTTGATGTATGTCATGACCTGTACACAGTTTGGTTTGAGTTTCATGGTAAGCTTGTTAAGCCATTACCAAGCAGACCCTGGTCTTCAACACTGACAAGCAGTGAAAAGGGTCTTTTGGTACCTATTAGGGTCTAAGAGTTTAAAGCTCACCTATCAGGTAGAGAGGGTCTTTAGGTACCTATTAGGGTCTAAGAGTCTAAAGCACACCTATCAGGTAGAAAGTCTGTCATTGGCTGGATATGGTGATTTAGACTATACGGGGGATCCAGATGATAGAAAATCCACTGCTGGGTATGTCTTCATGTTTGGAGGCATTACTATATCATGGGCAAGCAAGAAACATAAGACTATTTCTAAGTATAGGATGGAAGCTGAGTTTTATGCATGCAGTATTGCAGCTTCCCAGGCAGTATGGATAAAGGAGTTTCTAGCCAGATTGGGGCTAGAAGTCTGGACTGATGCTCCTGTCTAGATGTTTTGTGATAATCTGGCTACATTGGGACACAGAAGAAATGGGAGATCAGTGCTAAGGGTAAGCACATTAAGGTGCATCACTATTACATATTTGACATACTACAGAGGGGAAAAGTGACTGTGAGTCATCTTCCTACTACTGAGATGTTGTCTGATCTGTTCACTAAGGCCTTAACGACGGATCCAATTTCTAAGCATGCTCATAGCATTGGTCTACGATAGGACTAGTGCAAGCCACTATTGGACCATATGAGCCCTTCACCCATAGTGGAGGATGTTGGACAATGGTATGGGCTCAAGATCAATTTGGTCCAACAATGTAGTGGTTCGGGTGAAGTGGTACGGGCCACGGTGTCCAATGGGGGCAGTCGCGCCAACCCCACTTGTGCCATCATTACACTAATCCGAGTGGGGCCCGCATACGTCACACACGTATTCTAGGTATACACCTAGGTTGTGCATTAACATGTTATGGGGCCCAAATGCTTGAATTAGTTGTCGAAGGTGGGACCCATGGTTAGCGAGGGGTCAATTTTGTCACAGGCTTGGTCGTGTGCAGGGGCTCCCGTTGTGTTTGAACCTTAATAGAAACCAGAAGAAACAAGCAATGAAGCCCATTAAGAATAGCCCAAAATATGACCCACCCAAATAAGGAAAGGAGAGGAGTATATAATGAAAGAAAGAGAGGAGAACCCTAAGGATTTGGCGAAGCAAGGGCCACCCCACCCCTCTTGTCTCCTTTCTCCCAATTTGAGCCACCCCCTCTCTCTCTCCTTGGTGTGGCCTGCTCTTCCTTTGGGACAAAGTGCTGGCTGCCCCTCTTCTCTCCTCTCCAAGGTGTTCTAGGTGGGCTGAAACGAAGGAGAGGACTTTCCTCCATTGCTGGGTCATTTTGGATCTTGGTTGGGCTTCATCATTGTTGTAATTTCTTCAAGCCAAGCGTGGGTTTGTGAGGGATCAACACATAGGTGATCTCCTTTCTCCGTTGCTTGATTAGATCTTGTGTTTGGCATGAAAGGATTGCATCTTGGAGAGCGTGCAAGGGCTGGAATGCTCAGGTCAGTTCATTTTTGTTCCATATTGAATTCCTATTTGCTTGATTCATGATTGGGAATATGATTATTGCTTATTAAGGATAGATCTATGCATGTGTTCATTGTAGATTAATTAAAGATTTGATTTTTTATTGGTGCGCCAAACCCCCAACACTGAGCTTCCGCTGGTCCGGCCACTCTACAATTGTAGGTGCTGAGAGCATAGAAGTAGCAAAAGAGCACAAAAACGTGTTTAACCTTATTGTCCCTTCCCTAAAGCATAATGGCCGCCTCAATTTTGACGGAGTTCACAACATTGTTTAAGAACCAATCCGACTTGGCTGGTTGAACTTGGTAGAATTGGCTTAATCTGAGTTGCGTTTGTGGAATACTTTTGAAAGAACATTGTTATATGTTCAAGCAAGTTTCATACTTCTGCCATTAAACATTGGGTTATTGGAGGAAACTTCGAAAGAAAGGTGTGTACTTCATTCCGTGCCCCCCTTTTCCTTGATTTCATATTTATATTGAAATTGAGGATTTGGTTCCCATATGCACCGTTCATGCTTCATCTGTCTATATGTTTTGTTGTGTGAGTTTCTCACTACTTTTATTGACTTTTAACTTCAAAATATAACACTAATAACATAATTATAGCTAGTCTGATTGAATTATTTTCTTCTTCTGAATATTGTTCATCTGAAGTCAAGAACAAAAACAAAAACAAACAAAAAACATAACAATAGCAGGTGACGGTCACTGATTATTTGGATTATTCTAATTATTGTTGTACTCTTTTTCTCTAAGATGTCTTCTAAAGAAGCATATCCCTCTCTAGGGTACTCAAGCCGCAAAGACATTGCAGTGAAGCTCCCTCAGCCTACACGAGTCAAGAACAAAACTCCAGCTGCAATCCAAATCACTGTAGAGCAGATTCTCCGTGAAGCTTGAACGTCAAGAGGCTGAAATATGCCCACCAAGCAGAAAATAACTGATCACATCGAACTTGCAGATTATAGTCTCCGAAAGAGAAAAGAGTTCAAAGACCTCATACGTCATGTGCGTTGGAATATCAGTGTCTATTTGTTATGGAAATCAACCAGTGAATTAGATTGGGTACTTAAAAAAAAGGCTACGTATCAAAAACTGTAACGCCCGAGATTTTTCATCCTTTTTTCTTAAAACTCATAGAAATTTTTTTATACGATAAATCGGAGTCAAAATGACAAAATCAAAACTTGTATAAACAGTTTATAGTTTAAAACATCATACGGTTAAACATTGTACCGCCAAATCAAATATCCTCAGGCGCTACTCGAAAACACACGTACGACTAAATTACCATGATCATGGATTTTTAAATACAAATAACTCCCAGGCGTCCCCGAGTACAAGTCCCATAAACAGTCTAATATGATCCAAATTAAAAGTCAAGAATACATACACTTACATCTCATCTCACCCAATACATCAGATCGTGGCACCAAATATATTTGAGTCGAGGGGGAAACAATCCACCGCAGAAACGAGAGTCCATCACTAGGAGCTCACCAACACAACCTGCAAAAGTCTCCTGAACAACGGGGCTAAAAAAAGTAGGGTGAGTATTTTCATACTCAGTAGGAAAATACCCAGTAGGGGAAATCCCAAACGGTGAACTCAATAAGTTCATAAATCATGTGTCATGCAACTCAACATGAGGCAAACAACATATAACATAATTATGCACATAAGCATACAAGCACGCATAACACACCATCAAATCCAACTTACGCAAATACCCTTAAGCAGGGTCTTACAAACTTACTCGTATAATCTTATGCCAACTCATACAATTTATACATACTTGTACGACCTTACTGGTACAATCTTACACTTACTATCAAACTTATATTCAAACTCTTACAGTCGTACTCATCCTTAATCTTACAGTCGTGCACATACTCATCATCATACGCTTACTTAGAAATGTACAATCTCAGTCATACAGTAGTATACATACTATCGACTACTAAAGCTCATTACAGCTAATAAGCTCCAACGTCGAAAAGGAAAAGAATGCCACTAGGGCATCACCTTAACCTCCGGGGAGTGACTAGACGCCATGGACTTTTCTGAAGGTAAGGTACACCTATGCTCATGGGGCACAGGATCAAACAAGTAAGAGTAGATCCATGATACTACTTACCTGTGCGCACAAACATACACCCATACAAGGGGTCATACAATTGCCCACACATAAGGGGTCTTATAGTGCCATACGATTGCCCACCATAATGGGTCTTATAGTGCCAGTGCCACTCTTGGGCAGAAATCTTACAATGCCACTCTTGGGCAGATCATATAGTGCCATCTATAGGTAGAAACATACAGAACCCACGAGGGGCGGAAATTTACAGCACTCTCAACAGAGCATCAAACGTCTGGGCTAAATATAACACACAAACCAAAACAAAGCATACATCACTCTCAACAGAGCATCAGACGTCTGGTGCTCTATATAGCACACAGACAAAAATCCCGCAGGATAACCACCATGGCAAGACACAAGAAGTGCTCAACCGATTCATTATCGGCTAGCCTCAAAATGAAACTTAATCCGTCGAACCCTCAGGTAGCAAACTCACAATGCTATTATTAACGTTCTCATAATTCAAGTTTGACTTAAGTATATTATGCGGTACAATTATGCCAAACAACCTCAATCCTTGACGGCTCAAACTGAAGTTGAGCCCGATCCGAACCCTGGTTCGTCGGGGCAGCAGACTTCACTTACCCGTCCAAGTCACACATAACTCACTGTACACAAATCCTTATGTACACATACATCCTCTAACATCCACCTTACGATCAGACATCTTACTTACATCGTCAAACTGAGCTCCTCACAGCAGATCCCCGTTATCATCCTCTTACTTAATGCCTCACTTATTATTCTTACTTTTCACTTCATAATATGTACGTAATGCTTGTACAATTATGCATGCTCTTAGTGTCTAATAAACCCTCATAAGGCTCCAAGCCTAAGTCTTCTTACTTACCAAACCCCTGACGTACGCTCCAAACTGATCCAAACCAATCTGCTCCACTCCTTACCAGTCAAACCTATGTCTGTTGTCTTCTGTCACATGCTTACACATCCACATACACATACAAATCCTCACCAAACACTTTGCCACCTCTTATCGTCCATCGCCCATACCTCTGCCCTCACACAAAGTCCACATACGTAACTTACTCGACATCGCTAGCCATCACTAGCGTGTCCAACATACACATTCGCTAGCCGTCACTATACATCACACATCATACCCATACATAAAACATGCTTACAACTCACATACATGCATACATGCATCTCAATGTGGCATAATTCACTATCTTACATCATGCATACATGTCATGATTTAATATCCAAAATGTCATTCAAGCCTAGCATGTTGCTACTCATTCAAAGCATGCTGTCATGAAATTACGAGTTCAAAGCTCCCCTACCTCGTAATCATGACCTTTGATGGCGAGCACACAACAGTGGCAGCGTCAGTGGTGGAGTCGGCAGTCAACACCATTGCCTAGCTGAGAGAGTTGTTGTCCCAAGGTTTTAGGAAGCGCCGAAACTACACACGGCCAAAAGGGGTGTCAAAATCAAAGCAATAAAATTCGCGATCCACGGCGGAACACTATGGGCGGCCGGGAGAAAGATCGTGCCAACGAGTGGCAGGTGCGACTGAAAGACACGCTGTACTCACTAAAATTCGACTGGCAATTGAACAATACTCAACCGGCCACAAAACGTCAAAATCGGACGTGGACAGCACCCAATGGTGTTGATTTCGCATTTATAAGGGCCCACATATGGGCGGAGGGTGACACTCAAGGATGGAGGAGAGGAGAAGGAGGACTCCAATGTTAACTCCAGATGATGGCAGAGCCATCAGACGGTTGGGCAGCGCTAAAGCAGCACCAATATCCTAATCCGCACACGTGGCTACTTGCACATGCGGCCAAAGGGAGGGGAGAGAGGGCTAGACGGCGTCAGCCCAAAGCTCATAAGGGTAGTAGGGCCATGCCCAAGGGTGGTGACTAACAATACGGCCTTTGCCGTTGCCGTGCCGAGGCAAGCCAACTAGAGGCCAATCAACGTTCGGCGAGGGTAAGACTGTCAAAAGGCAACACATGGCACTCTCTATAGAGCAGTCAAGCACATAATCGGCAGAGGGGGAACCTGCCTCATACCGAAGAAGAGGGGCGGTGCCGCACTAGGGCAGCCAGCCATTTCTAGGCTGAGGCCCTCCATGCTAAAGTGGTCAGAGGGTGTTCGTCATCCAACGACGCTCAATGGCCCAAAACAGGTGGAAAACCCATGGGCACGAAGGAGCAGGGGTTACTAGCAGCTCTGGCCGACTCCATCATGGCCCTAGCAGCCAGGAGGAGCTATCTCCAGCCAAAGGTGACGGCCAAAGTCAACAGTGACAGGCCGGACAAACAGCACAGTGAGGGACAGAGACCCTATTTTTCCCAGTGAGAGCACCCGAGTACGGGATGCAGATATGATTCCAACAAAGCGGAGGGAACGGACGCTCAATAGGGCCTAGAGGGGTGGCCCACTAGCATCACTCAGCCAAGGCAGAGCCGGACAAAGGTCCACACAACCATGTCCGATGTCCGGCTGGCAATAGTAGTCGCAATGTCCAAAACGGACATAACCCAAAAATAGGGGCTAGGGAGGGCGGAGGTGAAATAGTGCTAAGGTCTACGAACCTGAGCTGGGACGGTGGCTCAGTTGTCGCCAAGCTAGGGTGGAGCCAAACAGCGGTCTATCGTCCGTAGCTCGCAACTGCCGGCCTTTGTTCCACCAAAACCAAACATCGGCGGAACAGTGGAGGTGGAGGCATCTGGCCAGAGGAGAAATGCACAGGGGCGGAGGTGGAGGTGGAGCTGACCGGTTGGGGGCTGTCCCTGGCCGTCACCAGGCCGGGGCGGAATCCACGGTGGCCGGCTGGCCACTGCCGGCCATCACCGGCAGCTACAAGGCCCAGAACGGAGGGCGTCGTCGTCTGTTCGGCGAAAAACAAAGCACTGGCAAAAATGGGAGGAGAGGATGGGGCCGCGGGGAGGCTAGCTGGGGCCGGGAGGGACGGCCCATCACCGTGGCCAGACCAAGGCGGGGGTAGACAAAGTTCCAGTCGGCGGTGGCTTGCCGCCTCCGGCCACTGTTAAATCAAAACAGTAAGGCGGCGGGAAAACGGGGGTGAGGACGGGGCGGCGAAATAGAGGCCCACTGGGCCGGGAGGGATAGCCTCCTACTGTTACCAGCCCAGGGCGGAGCCGTGGTCAGCAGGTCGGGCCTTGGTGGCCCACGGCAGCGGCGGTGGTACACAAGATAGTGAGAGAGGGAGAGATAACTCACCAGAGGAAAAAGAACTCAGGGGCCGGCGGGACTGGCTAGGGCGGCAGGCCTGCCGTCGCCGGCCTGAGGCTGGCCGAACAGAGGCCGGGCGGAGCCCCCCGACCACCGCCAGTGCCGTCCAAGTCACGAGACAGAGGGAGAGGCAGGATCGGGGAAAATAGGGGAGAGGCGGGCAGACGGTGGAGCGGCCGTGGGGCCGAGACAGCGGCCCCTTGCCATCGTACAGCCAGGGCGGAGCCAGTGCGGCGGCCCTGCGGCCCACTGGCGGCTGAGACAGAGAGAAGCCTAAAGGGGGGTGGGCAGTGCACTGTTCCAAAAATTTCCCAATCGGGCCGAGCCCGATCTTCTTTTTATTTCTTTTTTTTCTTCTAAAGTCTTCTTCTTTAACGATTTTTCATGCCGAAAATGCGCATCTAAGCTCATGGCCTACGATGAACCCCACACCCGACTACGGGTACAAATACGCCGATGCATCAAATTTTCCACAAAAAAAGACCAAAAAAATCTCAGAAAATCGTAGAAAAATTAGGGACCATACAAAAACAAAAAAATAAAAATAAAAATAAAAATATGTGAAGGTTATGTATTAAAGTGATTGTGGAAGAAGTCAATAAATGTCATGGATAATAAGGATAGGGCAAGCTGGAATATTATACATAAAGCCCATGAGGTATTAAAGTGAACATTCAATCTACACGCATCCCGGATAGGCTTCTTAGCTTTGAATTGGTTCATTAAGTTATATGATCATCTCCGGGTGACTAGAACAGAAACCCCACTTTCAGTAACTGACGCATTGGGTATTTGTCAAACCTTCACATGCACACATAGTATACATTTTGTCCAATTGTCCTCTACATAGAAATTAATTTGTTGGACTTTCTTGAGAATTGCTTTTCAAAACTCACTTGGACTGGTGCTTGAGTGTTTTGATTTTGACTGTAGGATGACATCACGATCAAGTGAGGATGAAGGGGTTTTTGGTCTAGCTTTACATTTATTATTCTCTACTCCATCTCCTTAACTCAAATTCAAAGAATTGCCCTTTTGAAAAGAAAAAAAACTATTTTTCCGCCAAAAATGTTAGGGACAAACAATATGCTGGTTGGGGGTATTTGATGTGAATAAAATATATCATTTCTGTACCTCTCGAATTAGTTTGTTTCTTCATCAGTTTAGTATTACTTGAGTACTATTTTATTTCACATAGTTTATAACCAAATTCTTGTTTAATGAGCTACTAACTAATAATTTGTTTGTGCAGGAAATAGGAAAGGCGCAAGCCATTCTAACTCAACCATGAGTTTGGAGTCCTTTTGTCCAGATAATTTGGACAATGGCCTGTGCATTCTAACAATGGAAAGCATTACGGTTTGCTAGATGGTGATGTTGCGAATCATAGATGCCAAATCTTGTGGTTGTGTCTAAAGGAAGGGAAGTATCTTCTGAAATTTCGGTTAGATCCACTCTCAAATTTTGAATGATGAAATGGAAAGACAGAGTGGACTGAATGAAAAGCTACAAGGCTATGTGGGTTAATTCAAGCAAGTAGGAGGAGGAGGCACATATCTTTAGAGCATCTGGTGAGATTTGAATCTCATTCATCAAGATATGAAGCAAATCCTTGAATGAAGATGTGTATTCTTAATGCCATATTAAGGCTAGAAGAGTCTTATAAATTGAGTGGTTCTACAGACTAAAAAGATAATCTCCAATGGGATGACCTTCTTCTCATATCCTCTCCCAATTTCACTCCCTCTTGTTTTGTTTTTACTTTTGCTGTTTTTTACGGTAATGGCTTTCTAAGCATCTTATTAAGGCTAGGGATGAAACTTGTACTTGATGCTTAATGGCTATTTTGATTTAAGTTCTTTATCGTTTTAAATTGATTTTACAAATCTAAGAAGTTCATAATCTATATAATTATTTGATTCAGTGTTGATGAAAGGCACACTGAATGCTTATAATTCCCTATGCTAATATACCTAATTCTTTCACATAGTAAATAATCAATTAGTATTGCTCTTTTTTAGAATTCTCTAAGAGTTAAATTTTTGGATTGAGACAAATTTTTATTCGATCTTGATTGAGTTATTGTTTGAATCTAATATACAGTCGAGATTTGTTACAAGTGGACTTTGGATGCCTTAACATTTTCTCTTTGATTCTCCAATATTCCCTATTTTACCTTTATTCTCTAGTTTTTTTGTAATCATTTTCTTTGTTATACAAGGCTTTCCTTGTGGATCGACCTTGTCTACTACAATTGCAAGTAAAAATAAATCTGAATTTGACTACTTCATAGTTTTGGTTCGGATGTAACAACACTCCTCATCTCCATTGTAGCATGGAAACTGAAGACGAGCCAAACGTAGCTCAGCAGCACCCCAAAGTCCTCCATGAGAGGGGGAGTAGTCTTCACAATCATCCTCAAACTCGTGGACCTGATTTCTATGGTGCGGCACCATATAGGCATTTCCTTGATCACCTGGATGGCCTTGCCTATCCTAGCCTACTCGTTGCCATAGACCTGGTCCAAACACCTTTGTAAATACATTGTAAATATCATTTAATGTCTTTCTTTATGTTTTTATGTATTTTCCTTTACTTTTTTGTAACCATACCCATAAGGCCACTTTGGCTGCCATTCCAGCAATATCCAAAAAATCCCTTATGTTATATAGAGGGAGGGTAGTGTTTGTGTGGTTGGCTCATGTGTTTTGCACCCATTGCTCTGTAAACGTATTGATAGTGAATGCAATCCATTTTCATGCTTGCGTTCATTTGTTTCTTTATAATGTGTCACTCTCGTTCCCCTACCTCTTGCTTTACAAGGCCCATTGCATGCGATCTACGCAGCGCCTTCCCAAGCAAGAACTCGTGTTATGTTTGAAACGCTTACTTGCTAATGAAAAACCTTGCAAGTGTCGAACGGTAACCTTTCCATCGAGTAGGGACGTGATAGTCAGTATCAGAGACTTGGTTTAGGCGATCCCCCTTTCATTTCAACCAAACTTTGAAAGGAATGCCGAAGTTGGTGGTTGAGGCAAGTGGGGTGGAAGAGCCCACCCCAATGCCGTCAAATGACTTCAAAAACATTATTGCGTGTGGATGCTGTGGAGGAGCAACTAGTATCCCTTACAACTAGTTTCGACAAGCTAGATGATAGGGTTCACTCCCTAGAAGCATTGGGAGAAAGGTAGCCCAAGTGTTGCTTCTCATGCGTATTGCCACTCGCTAAGAACCGCTCGTGGCGATGGGTGGGAAAAGATGTCCTAAAGTTCTAGAGCCCACTCCATACAGTGGTGCAAGAGATGCTAAGCAACTCGAAAACTTTTTGTTCGATATGGAACAATACCTTAGGGTTATTAGCCCAAAAATATAAGAGGCAAAAGTGGCTATGGCCACGATGTATTTGTCCGACGATGCCAAATTATGGTGGACGACCAAGTATGATGAGATAACAAGAGGCCTAATCCGGATTGAGACATGGGAGGAGCTGAAGAGTCAACTCAAGACTCTATTCCTTCATGAAAATGTTGAGTTCATTGCTCGGAGGAACCTTAGACATCTCCAACAAATTGGGACTGTTAGGGAATATGTTAAGCAATTTTCACCCTCATGCAGGATATTCGCGACATGTCCGAGAAGGACAAGGTATTTTTCTTTTTAGAAGGACTCAAGCGGTGGGTTCAAACTGAACTAAACAAGCAGGGAGATTTGACCACCGATGTTACAAAAGAGAACACCTTACCGACTATACTAATGAAGGTGGCTCCAAAAAGAATGCCACCAACTAGAGGGATCAACGATATGGTTAGAGAGACCAAGCATCATTCGCTGGGGCCCATGATAAAGGCAATGGCAAGATGGGAGAGAGGAAACTTTTTACAAGAGTGAGAGACCAAGGACAAACAACACAACATTTAAACCTCACAGGTTTAACTATTTCCATTATGCCAATTTGCACTCTATTCGAGATTGTCCACAAAAAAAGGACCTTAATGCTATATAGCTGGATTATCGCATTCTGAAATTGACAATGGAGCATCTAGCGATGAAGATGTAAAACCAAAATTGGAGGCATTACGATTGCTCAATACACTCAAGGGACAAGATGTAACAAAACCTTCTCTGGCTAAGGGTTTGATGTATATTGAGATTCAATTAAATGGAGTCCTAATTCAGGCCATGGTTGACATTGGAGCCACTCACACCTTTGTCTCCAACAATGAGATAAAACGCCTTACATTACAATTTGTGAAAGACTCAAGTCGGATGAAGGCCGTGAACTCCAAAGCTCACCCTATTACTGCATTGGCCAAGGACGCCCCTATTAAAATTGGAAGTTGGACTAGGATCATTAATCTTATGGTTGTTCTCTTGGATGATTTTAAAATTATACCTGGGATGAACTTTCTACAGGGTGAGAGTGTTGTCCCAATGCCACACCTAGGGTTGGTATGCATGTTCAACAAGTTTAACATGTGCATGGTACCTGCCACTAAGATAGAGACTGAATACTTGTCAACCATCCAACTTTACAAAGGCTTAAGAAAGGGTGAGTCCACTTATATGGTATCCCTACAAATGGAAGACCAATCTCTGGATGAAGCGTCTACTCACCCAAAAGTTATGCCGGTCCTTGAGAAATACATGGTGTGATGCCAATGTCCTTACCCAAACACCTCCCACCAAGGAGAGCGATTGATCTTCAAATCAAATTGGAACCAGGTGCTAGGCATCCAGCTTGTGCCCCGTATAAAATGGCTCCCCCTGAGTTTGCATAATTGCGAAGACAACTTGATGATCTCCTTTAGACAGGTTTCATCCGCTCCGCTAAGGCACCTTTTGGATCTCTAGTCCTCTTCCAAAAGAAACACAATGGAAGCTTACGTTTGTGTATTGACTACCATGCTCTCAACAAGTTGACAGTGAAGAATAGATATCCCTTCCGCTCATTGTAGATCACTTTGATTAATTGGGAGATGCTCGATACTTCTCGAGGCTGGATCTATGATCTAGGTACTATCAAGTTAGAATTGCTGAGGGGGGTGAGGCGAAGACTACTCGTGTTACCCCCTATGGACCCTTAGAGTTCCTCATCATGCCTTTTGGGCTAACGAATGCCCTGGCTACATTATGCACTATGCTGAAAGATATTTTATGTGAATTCCTTGGCATGTACGTGGTTGTCTACCTAGATGACATTGTCATATATAACAAGACTTTAGAGGAGCATGTTGATCATCCAAAGGCTGTTTTTGAAGTCCTCCAACATAATTAGTTTTATGTCAAGTTGGAGAAATGTTCCTTTGCCAATGAGGAGATCTTATTCTTGGGACACAACATTGGAGGCGGACGAGTTTGCATGGATTCATCGAAGGTTCAAGCAATTGATGAGTGGCTGACCCCAACTAAGGTGCGAGACTTGTGAGATTACGTAGGTCTTGCTAATTACAATTGGCAGTTCATTCAGGGGTACTCACAAAAAGCCACCTTTCTAACCGACTTACTCAAAAAGGACTCTGTGGTGCTGGTCAGAGAATGCCAAATGGCCTTCACTAAGCTGAAGAAGGCTGTGACTGAAGGCCCTATACTATGCCTCCCTAATTACATTAAACCTTTGAAATGAAAATGGATGCCTCTGATTATGCCATCATAGATGTTTTGGCTCAGGATGGCCACCTGGTAGCTTTTGAAAGTCGCAAATTGAATGAGACTGAGCGAAGGTATACCATACAAGAGAAACATACGATAGATATCATTCATTGTCTTCATACTTGGCGACATTATTTGTTGGGTTCTCGATTCATTGTCAATACCAAAAATATTGTTGCTAGCTAGTTCCAAACCCAAAAGAAGCTCTCTCCAAAAGAACTTCGTTGGCAGAATTTCCTTGCTGAATTTAACTTCACCCTGGAGTACAAACTTGGGAGAGACAACATTGTCGCCGGTGCTCTGAGCCAAAAGCTGAGTTCGATGACCTTGCCACCATAGAGTTAAACAAGTTGGGCTATGTCATCCAGTGCAAAAGCGATCTATATGCTCAAATTCAAGGTGGAGTGGATAAAGATACCCTGACACCCTCTCTTCACCAGCAAGTCACTCAGGGTAAAACTCCTAAGTTTTGGGTGAAAGATGGACTACTGATGACAAAGGGGAAGCGCCTTTATGTGTCGAAGGTTGACAACTTTAGGAAGGATCTCCTTAACGAATGCCATGACACACCATGGGCCGGACATTCAAGTATCCATTGCACCTTGGCTCTATTGGAAAGGGTGTACTTTTTGCCTCATACAGGCGATGATGTCAAAGAGCATGTCTGCACTTGCCTCACATATCAATAGGATAAGGTTCAATGGGATGAACCGCGGGGTCTTCTTGAACCACTACCAGTGCCACAAGGGCCATGGGAGAGTGTCTCCCTAGACTTCATCTCTACTTTACCAAGGGTCGGCGGCTATGGATTAATCTTGTTAGTGGTCAATCGCTTCTCAAATATGCTACTTTCATCCCGGCATCAAAGCACTATACGGCTGAAGAAGCGGCACACCCATTCATAAAAATATTGTCAAACTTTTGATATGCCCGATGCAGCATGATCGGTACCTTGGAGATTCACACATGGAAAGGGAAGGAAGAAAGGAGGGAGCCATGCCCTCCTACTTGGGAAATGTGCCGCTAGTGGGCCTAGCTACCCCGTGAACCACTAGCGCTCCTAATATAGTTTAATAGTCACATACACATATAAATACAAACTGAATACAAATGAAAATAGTCTAGCGTACTAAAATAAAAGGAAAAGAAGAGTCGAATAAACGTGCACAACACTCCACCACACTTCCACTATTCACCTTGTCCTCAAGGAGACCAAGCTGGGTAGTGAGCCATGACCTCATCCTCAGGCATCCACGTAGAATCCTCAAGCGGCAACCCTTGCCAAGAAATTAGAACCTTTGTAATAATGCGACCAAAGCGATGGACCCGACACTTCTCAAGCACCGAAGTAGGAACAGGGTTGGACAACGGAACCGAAACCATCAAGGGTTGTGGAGGAAGCCCATCAGCCAAGGACTTGTCACCCACAAAGCCATGCAGGCAGGATACATGAAAGACAGGGTGAAATAAGGAGTTCGGAGGAAAGGCAAGGCAGTAAGCTACTGGACCAATACACTCCTCAACAGCATAGGGACTATGGAAACAAGGGGCGAGCTTAGAGTGTTTGGGCTGAAACAATGATGTCTAGCAATGAGGCAATACCGACACATAAACCAAGTCACCCACTGCAAACTCCCAATATGTGTGATGACGATCGTAAATTTGCTTCATTTGGTTCTGGGCTGAAAACAAATTCTCATTGAGTTGGCACCACAACAATAATTACTAACCTTGCACCGCAGGCAAAGCCTCCACAAAGTCCATCGAAACATCCTCCCATACCTATCTGGAATGCGCAAGGGCTTCAACAATCTAGGGGGAGAAGTCGTAGTGGCCTTAGCCTTTTGACAAACATCACAAGCAACCACATACTCTTGGATAGCCCTACGGATACCCTATGATGCACTGAAATAATGTTTAATTAAATATTTTTAAATTTCAAATTGTAATCCAATTTTATGTTAATTTATTACTTATTTAGGCTAATTATGTTTTGAATAAGTTAGTTGGACCTTAATTAAGTTTACATATCTAAATAAGCTTCAACAGAATCCAACTAGAAGAAGAAGTGAAGCCCAACTACTCAAAGTTATTTAAAAGTCAAGAATGGGCTCCTAATGGTCTAAACATACATAGTTTGGCCGAACATAACCTTGTGGACCCATTGGATTTGAGATTTGCATATTAGGAAAGAAGCTAATTCGGACAGATTGACACAGCCTTAATATTTCAACCATATCATTCAATGTATAATTCGTATTGATACGATTCTGGTGTCATTGGAAAGAAGACTTACATAGAGACAATCCTTATTTGAAGAAGAAATTCACAATTCTGAAGATTTATATATCGAATTCGGCATGTAAAGGGACAGCTAGTAAACTAACCCGAGGCTAGAACATGAAGAATATTTTCATTGATTGTGATTGATACACATAAAAAAAGACAATGAGGATGATTGGATAACTAAAAGAATATTCTAAGATACTTATTTACTAAATAAATTATTTATTTATTTAATTAATTTAGAATCTAATCATTGCCAAAGAAGTAACTAATCAGGTAATTAATCAGGATGTAATCTATAGATATGATTTGACTTTTCCTTTTGAAGCAACCCCTTTTACTCCTATAAATAGAGGGATGGACGTGATAAAGGCATCATCCACTCCTCTTTGGAGCTCTGTTCTCCTATTGTTCTTCTCTTCTTTTGTATTTTTATTTTTAATTTTATTGTAATGACTTTCTAAGCTCTTAAGCTAAGGCTATGAATGAAGCTTGTACTTGATGTTTAATGGTTATTTTGATGCAAGTAAGTTCTTTATCATTTTAAATTGATGTTCTATATTTAAATAGTTTATAATTTATATAATTATTTGACTCAGCGTTGATGAAAGGCACGCCGAATGCTTATAATTCCCTGTGATTATATACTTAATGCTTTCACGTAGTAAACAATCAATAACTATTGTTCTATTTCAAAGTTTTTTAAAAGATAAATTATCTGATTTAGATGAATTTTTATTTAATCTTAATTGAGTTGTCATTTGAATCAAACATACATTAGAGATTTATTACAAGTGGATTTCCGGTGCCTTAGCACTTTCTCTTTGTTGTCTCTTATTCTCTATTTTACCTTCCTACTCTATTCTATTCTCTTCGTAATAGTTTTCTTTGTCACACAAGGCTTTCCCTGTGGATCGACCTTATTTCCTATAGCAACACAAGTAAAAATGAAATCTAAACTAGACTACTTCATAGTCTTGGTTTGGATGTAACAACACCCTACCATAGGAAGCTTTGGCTAACTTGCTTATAGGTGCGAAGAGTCATGGAAGTGGGACAGGATTCCGCGGTGAATGTCAGGTACATTGAGTACCCACAGGCGGTCTTTCCAAAAGAGAAGGGCATCCCACCACACAAAGAAGGGTCCAGGATGCAGGGTCGGTCTAGAGGACGGTAATCACAGCCTACGTCGAAGAATTAACATGATAGGCCTGCCTCAACTCATCACTGAATGACAAGATAAAGTGGAGAAATCCAAGCAAGAGCCCAAGCAAGGGCTGCAAGAGAGAGGGTCGGCCACGATGTTCTTAGACCCTTTCTTGTACACAACCTCGTAGTCATAGCCAAGTAACTTGCTGACCAACCATTGTTTGGACGGAGTGGACACCCTTGGTTCCAAGAAATATTTCAAGGGTTGGTGGTCAATGCCAATCAGGAACCGATGACCAAGTAAGTAAAGCCGCCACTTGTTGATCGTGAGGACAATAGCCAACATCTCTTTCTCATACACAGACGGGGATAGAGAGTAGCCAGCCAAGGCCTTACTAAAGTAAGCAATGGGATGCTCATCGTGTAGAAGAACCACCCCGAGGCCCATCTCTGAAGCATCTATCTCCACCACGAAAGGGTGGCTGAGTGGGGTAAGAGCAGAACTGGGGTGGAGGCCATACCTTGCTTCAGCCCCTCAAACGCAGCTTGGGCATTCGCATTCCACGCAAAAGCCCACTTTTTAAGCAGCTCTATAAGGGGACAAGCCAACTCACCATACCGATTGAGAAACCGTTGATAATAACCTGTAAAGGCCCCCTATGCCCGGATGCAGGTGGGTGGCTGCCAAGTGAGCATGGCAGATACCTTGGCCGGATCAGTGGCAATGCCACTCCTCAAAATAATATGACCCAAGTAATTGACCTGTGGGCTGCCAAAGGAACACTTCGAACACTTTAGAAATAATGAGTTATCTCGCAAACTAGAAAAAACGGACCAGAGATGCGTCAAGTGCTCTGCCCATGACTTTTTGTACACCAAGATGTGATAAGAGAAAATCAATATATAGTGCTATAGGAATGGCTGGAAGAGGTCATTCATGAGGCACTGAAATGTGGAGGGGACATTGGTCAGCCCGAATGGCATGATGGGGAACTCAAAATGGTCGTCATGAGTCCGGAAGGCGGTCCTGTGCACATCTACTAGTTGTACCCGAATCTGATGGTAACCCGAATGAAGGTCAAGTTTACTGAAGACTGTGGCACCCGTCAGCTTGCCTAACAACTCCTCAATCACCGGTATGGAATATTTGTCCTTGACAATGATTGCATTCAAGGCACGGTAATCGACACAGAACCGCCATGTACCATCTTTCTTCCGAACCAGCAACACCGGAGACTAGTAGGAACTCGTGTTAGGGGGCGGATGATACCGGCTTGGAGCATATCAGCCACGCGATGCTCAATCTCTGATTTCTATAAATGAGGGTAATGGTAAGGGCGAACATTGGCTGGGGCCGCTCCAAGGATGATTGGAATCTGGTGGTCGTGAGGCCGGATAGGAGGAAGACCCTGCGGCTCTGCAAACAATTTCTGATGGGCTGCCAACAACTCCTGGAGTTCTGGAGGCATCTCATCCTAAGTCACCTCGATAGTGGTACATTACTGTAAGAGGAGCCCTTGGGGGGCGAACCGAAAGAAGGAGCTCAAAGACTGGGTAGAGAGGAGGGTGCCTGGCTTGGAGCCTTCAATCTGAACCCACTACCCTTGAAGCTTAAAGTCCATCACCATGTCTTTGAAGTTCCATATCACATCCCCAAGCTCCTGAAGCCACTGCACTCCTAGCACCACGTCCGCCCCCTTCGTAAGTAGCAAGATGAGGTCAGTAACAAATGTGTGGCCCTAAACAGAAAGTGTAACCTAAGCACACACCCTAGTGCTCCTGAGGTGTTTTCCATAGCCAATTAGTACATCAAAAGGCTTTGAATCGGAGACAAATTAGCCTAGTCGATGGGATACCTTGTCATTAATGAAGTTATGGGTAGACCCACTATCGATCAAAATATCCACTTGTTGTCGCTTGAGGTAGCCCTGGACTCGCATTGTGCATAAAGTGAATGCCCCCGAGAAAGCATGGATAGAAATTTTGGGCAACACATCATCTGGGGGTAGCAAGTCAGCCTCGCCTGCCTCATCTCCGTCGTCATCCACCTCCTCCACGAGAAGGCTCCCTTAAGCGAACAACGGTGCCCTGGGATGAACTTCTCATTGCAGTGAAAACATAGTCCCTTGGACTGGCGTTCCTCCATCTGGGCAAGAGTGAGGCGGCGAACAATCTGTCCTGCCGGAGCGGGCTGTTGAACAGAGCATCCAGCTCCCAGGCTGCTAGTTGGCGTGGCAAGGGAATTGGCGCTGGAAGCAGGCCAAGGCAAAGGCCGAAGCCACCCCCCTCTGTGCTGCCTAGCCAGCTTCGCCTCCTCAATGCGAGCATGGTGCACGACGTCTCTCATGCTAGCACAGGGAAAGTGACACATCTCAGAAATCTCCGGCTTGAGGCCTCGCTTTAACTTGCCCACCAAGGCAGCCACTGGCTAGTCAAAGAGGCAATTGGCCACCTTCATGAACTCCGTGTAATAGGCATAAATAGTGGTCGTTTGGCGCAGGGTGGAGAGCATGTCATTGAAATTCTGAAACTCATTATGCCCGAACTGAATGCATAGCTCGTTTGAGAAGGCGGCCCAGATGGGGTAGCGCACCTCCTTTTCGAAACTCTGAAACCAAACAGAAGCGTCTTCGTCAAGGTAGAAGGCTGCATCCCCTGGTAGGCAAAAAACTTCACTTTTTACAGCCATTCCACAGGGTCGTCATCCACATTGTAGCATGGGAACTATAGGTGGCCAATCAAGGTTCTGCCCCTCCTCGTGGACCTCTGTGGTTCCCGGTATACTCCTCCCATTCGTCCCCCATGTCGTGGAATAGGTTTCTCGGAGGCGGCATCATTGGGGCATTTTTCTGAACGCGTGGTATGCCACGCATATTCCAGGTTTAGCGCCTCCCATCCACTACCTGATCAATTGTGCCAAACCACACCGGACCTTGGAAAACCCTTGGATCTCTGTCTGCTGGCGTCAGAGGGTCAGGGGCTTGCAGTTCGGGGACCTAGGACAAACTCCCCTTTTCCGTGAAGGCAATTGGTGGCTTGGACAAAAGGGGCGCTGTGCGCTCTGCCTGAAGCTGCGCAACCGCCAAGCTCAGTGCGCCCACCTTGGCCACGCCCATGCTCAAGGATTTTAGTTCAACCATGATCTGTGCCAAAGTATGTTCACTGGCGGTCTCTGGAACAATCTTTGGACTGTCCGTTGAGGCGAGCGCCTCCTTTTTTGGAAGAACTTCCTGGGTCGCGGCAGCTTGCTTGCCTCGTGTCATGGCCGGAGATCGTAAAAGCTCCGATACCAATGAAGTGCCCGATGCTGCACAATTAGTACCTTGGAGATTCACACAGCAAATGGGAAGGAATAAAGGAGGGAGATATCTGAATAGTCAAATTGCATAAAATAGACCAAGCAAGGGGATGACCCTCTTATGGAGAGCCGTGCCCTCCTACTTGGGAAATGTGCCACTAGTGGGCCCAACTACCTTGTGGACCATTAGCGCTCCTAATACAATTTAATAGTCACATACACATGCAAATACTAACTGAATAGAAATGAAAATAATCTAGTGTACTAAAATAAAGGGAAAAGAAGAGTCACATAAATGTGCACAACAACTTTGGGGCGTATCGCAAACTAGTGTGAGTGACTGTGATGCACGGTTCACCAGTCTCTTCTGGACAGAGTTATTCAATCTATTGGGTTCAAACTTAAATTTATCCTTTAGCATGCATCCCTAGACTGATGGTCAGATTGAATGCACAATTCATCGATGAAAATCAAAAGAATTGGGCAAACCTGCTCGATATTGCCTAATTCTCCTATAACCTCCAACGGAGTTCTGCCACCAACCATAGTCCCTTTGAGCTTGTCATTGGGCGTCAACCGGAGACACCGCTTATTCTAGCGATCGGATACATGGGAAACAACCTGCTTACCTTCAACCTAGCAAAGGATTGGCACCTCCAAATAGACATTGCCAAGGCCTATCACGAGAAAGCCACCTGTTGAGAGAAGAAGTGGGCTGACTTAGGACGGAAGCCTTACACATTCAAGGTGGGAGATTTGGTTCTTGTCAAACTATATCCAGCCCAATTGAAGCAATTCCAGCAACTCCATCGTGGTCTCGTTCGCAAGTATGAAGGTCCCATCCCCTTCACTAAGCGTGTCGGGAAAGCCTCTTATCAAGAACAGTTTTCAGCCTAGATGCAGGTCCACCCAACCTTCCATGCCAGTTCTCTCAACCCATATCATGATGATGCCGAAGACCCCTCCAGAAACAAGATTGATAGTGGTAAACCAAAGGTCACCTCTGATGTTTGAGTCACAGAAGACATTTTGGCAGATCGGGAAGTTCTCCGAGGCAATGAGCAAGTACAAGAATTCTTCATCAAGTGGCAGGTCCTTCCACATAGCTGGGAGCCCAAAGACAAACTCACCATTCAACAAGCACAACATGCCAAAGCCTACCTCCAAGAACAACGTCAATGAGGACATCGACAAAACTGAGTGGGGGAGAATGTCACAGACCTAGTCCGAACACCTTTGTAAATACATTGTAAATATCTTTTAATGTATTTCTTTATATTTTTACGTATTTTCCTTTACTTTTATGTTACCATGCCCATAGAACCACTTTGGTTGCCACACCAGCAATATCCAAAAAATCTCTTATGCTATATAGGGAGAGGGTAGTGTTTGTGTGGTTGCTCATGTGTTTTGCACCCATTGATCTGTAAATGTGTTGATAGTGAATGCAATCCATTTTCATGCTTGTGTTCATTTGTTTCTTTGCAATTTGTCACTCTCATTCCCCCTACCTCTTGCTTTGCAAGGCCCTTCGCACGTAATATGCGCAGCGCCTTGCCAAACAAGAACTCTTGTTTCATTCAAAAGGCTTACTTGCTGAGTGGAAAGCCTTGCAAGTGCCACATGGTAACCTTTCCCTTGAGTAAGGCCGTGACAATGTCCTCCTTATTTGTGTTGATTGAAGGTGGCGAAGCTAACTGGATGTTAGGGCTGGTCCACCTCTCTCTTGGACGACACTTGAAGGCCAGGGTCGCGAGATTCAAGGGGCTGTGAAGGCTCACCCAACTCATCCTACTTTGTCCACAACTTGGCCAAAAGTACCGTTGTAGGGGCTGCTTGAAATTGGGCAATAGCCACGGTGACATGCTCGAGCTTGGCCATAATCTTGGAGAGTACAGAGGGATTAGCTAGTTCAGTCGCTGGTTTGGGGCTGTATGCCATTTTGTCTCACTCTTTCTTGGGTTTCATCTCAAGAGCCATTGCCAGCTGTTTGCCTTGCGTCACTGCAGATCATAGAGGCTTTGCTACCAATGTTGTGTCCCGGTCGGACACAAATGGTACCTAGCTTCACAAAGGGGAAAGGAGAGAAGTTTGGAAGAAGAAAGAAGAGAAATAGCTCAGAATTCTAAATAAAGATAAAGGAGGAAGATGACCCCCCTTTATGGATCCTTGGGATGCCAGCCGGTGGGCCACATGCTAATTAGTAGGCCACCAGCTGGTCTGTTACAAATCATAATCAATCCTCCCCATTATAGTTTATTATATCACATAAAGAAAGAACTGAAATGTAAAGAACTCCAAATATAGTAGGTCATAAATATGGAAAGTTGTACAAGGCGGGAGATGTCCCGCCCCCTGAGTGGTGTACACAACTGTTTCATGTGTTTGATTCATTCTTAAATATACATTCGTGACGAGATTTGGTGTTTTGCTTTAAAACTAGTCAAGCGAATAAAATCACATAAGTTAAGGTAGAACAGTCAAGTTGTGGTATCACTATGTCTATTTGAGTCGTTATTATGAATGTAATAAATAAATAGGTGGTCTCTTCAAACATTAAACTATATAATGATTTGTGCACATTCTTAACGAACTTCAGTTTTAACCAATTAAAAAGATATAACTAGACTAAAAGTTATTTGATTAGTTCACCATTTAGTGCATTTGATTCATTCTTTTGAACTTAGCAAAACCGTACATATTTATTTAAAACATTCAAATACACATTTGTGACCAGTGTTAGTGCATTGTTCTAAAACTAGTTAAGTGATTGAAATCACATAAGCTTAGGAAGAACGGTCAAATTGTGGTATCGATTTGACTATTTTATTTGTTATTATGATTGCAACAAATAAATGGGACTTCTCTTTAAACTGTAAATGATATAATTATTTGTACACATTCTAACCATAGTTTTTTAATTGATTAAAAGGATATAATTCAACCAAAAGTGGTTTGATTGGCTCATCATTTAGTACATTTTATTCATTCTTATGAACTTAGCAAATGAGTACATATTTATTTAAAATAATTAAATCCACATTCATAATGAGCTTTGCTGCTGTGTTCTAAATCTAGTTAAGCTAATGAAATCGCATAGGTTAAGGATGAACGATCAAATTGTGGTATCACTTTATCCATTTGATTCTTTATTACGAATGTAACAAATGCATGGGAGATCTCTCTAAACTTTAAATGATATAACAATTTGTGCACATTCTTAACAAGCTTCAGTTGTAATTGATTAAAAAGATATAACTTGACCAAAAGTTCTCCGATTGGTTCATTGTTTAGTGCATTTGATTAATTCTTACGAACATAGAAAATGAGCATGTAATTTTTTTAAAATAATTAAATCCACATTCATGACGTTCTTTAGTGCATTGTTCTAAATCTAGTTAAGTGAATAAAATTATATAAGTTAAGGAAAAATAGTCTCATTGTGTTAGCACTTTGTCCATTTAATTAATTCTGCTTTAATATATTAAAAGGATATAACATGGCCAAAAGTTGTCCAATTGGCTTCTCGTTTTGTGCATTTGATTCATTCTTATGACTTTAACAAATGAGTATGTATTTATTTAAAATAATTAAAAAAACATCCGTGATGAGCTTTGGTGCATTTTTTATAATACTAGTCGAGCGAATAAAATTATATAAGTTAAGGTAAAATAGTCAAATTATGGTATCACTATGTCTATTTGATTTATTATTACCATTGTAACAAATAAATAGAAGGTCCTTTTAAACTTCAAATGATATAACAAATTGTGCACATTCTTAATGAACTTCAATTTCACTAAATTAAAAGGATAAAACTAGACCAAAAGCTATCTGATTAGTTCACCATTTGGTGTATTTAATTTATTCTTATGAACTTAGCAAATATGTAAGTATTTATTTAAAAAAATCAAATACACATTCAGGATGAGCATTTATACATTGTTCTAAAACTAGTTAAGTGAATGAAATCACATAAGCATAGGAAGAACAGTCAAAAAGTGGTATCACTATGACCATTTTATTTGTTATTAAGAACGTAACAAATGAATATGACTTCTCTTTAAACTTAAAATGATATTGCGATTTGTACACATTCTTAATGTACTTTGGTTTTAATTGATTAAAAGGATATAACTTGATCTAAAGTGGTCCAATTAGCTCATCATTTATTCTTCATTCTTACAAAGTTAGTAAATGAGTGGATATTTATTTAAAATAATTAAATACTTCATGATGAGCTTTGGTGCATTGTTCTAAATCTAGTTAAGTGAATAAAATTATATAAGTTAAAGAAGAACAGTCAAATTGTGGAATCCCTTCATAAATTTGATTCGTCATTACTAACATAACAAATTAATGGTAAGTCTCTTTAAATTTTTAAAATATAACAATTTAGTCACATTCTTAATGAACTTCGGTTTTAATCAATTAAATATATATAAATAGACCAAAAGTGGTCTAGTTAGTTCACATTTAGTGCGTTTCATTTATTCCTACAAGCATTGCAAATGAGTACGTATTTGCTTAAAATAATTAAATACACATTTGTGATGAGCTTGGGTTCTTTTTTCTAAAACTAGTTAAGTAAATTAAATCACCTCTGTTAAGGAAGAATAGTCAAATTATGGTATCACTTTGTCAATTAGATTAGTTATTATGAATGTAACAAATGAATAAGAGGTCTCTTTCAACTTTAAATGATATAACAATTTGTACACATTCTTAACAAACTTTGATTTTAATTGATTAAAAGAATATAATTTGACAAAAAGTTTTCCTATTGGTGTTCAATTCATTCTGACAAACATAGCAAATGGGTATGCATTTATTTGAAACAATTTAATACACATTCATGATGAGCTTTGGTCCTTTGTTCTAAATCTAGTTAAGCAAATAAAATCATATAAGTTAAGGAAGAATAGTCAAATTGTGGTATCACTTTATCCATTTGATTTATCATTACAAATGTAACAAATGAATAGGAGGAGTTTTTAAACTTTAAACTATATAATGATTTGTGCACATTCTTAACGAATTTCATTTTAATCGATTGAAATGAAATAATTAGACTAAAAGGAGTCCGATTGGTTTATCATTTAGTATGTTTGATTCATTTTTATTAACTTAGCAAATTAATACATATTTATTTAAAATAATTAAATACTTATTCGTAACAAGATATAATGCTTTGTTATAAAACTAGTTTTGCAAATAAAATCACATAAGCTTAGGAAGAATAGTTAAATTGTGGTATCACTTTGTCTATTTAATTCGTTATTATGAACGTAATAAATAAATAGGAGGGTACTTTAAACTTTAAGCTATGTAACTATTTGTGTACATTTATAACAAGCTTCCATTTTAATCGATTAAAAGGATATAGCTTGACAAAAAGTGGTCTGATTGGTTCATGGTTTAGTGAGTTTGATTATTTCTTATGATTTTCACAAATGAGTATGTATTTATTTAAAACAATTAAATACATATTCCTTACAGGCTTGGGCGCTTTGTTCTAAAACTGGTTAAGCGAATAAAATCACATATGTTAAGGAATAATTGTCAAATTGTGGTATCACTTTCTCCATTTGATTCATTAATACAAAAGTAAAAAATGAATGAAAGGTCTCTTTACACTTTAATAATATAATAATTTGTATACATTTTTAATGAACTTTAATTTTAATCAATTAAAAGGATAAATATGGTATGCTTGGTTCATCATTTAGTACATTGTATTCTTTCTTATGAACTTACCAAATAAGTATATATTTATGTCAAATAATTAAATACACATTTGTGACAAGCTATGATGTTTTATTCTAGTATTACTTAAGCGAATCGAATGAGATAGGTTAAAGAAAAATGGTTAAATTATGGTATCACATTGTTTATTTGATTCGTTATTACAAATGTAACAAATGGATGGGTGGACTATTTAAACTTTAAAAGATATAATAATTTATAAACATTCTTAATGAACTTTAGTTTTAATTGATTAAAAGAATATAACATAACCAAAAGTTATCTTATTGGTTCGTAGTTTAGTGTGTTTGATCATTATTTCATATGTGGCAATTGAGTATATATTTATTTAAAATAAATAAGTATTAGTATTTTATTCTAAATCTAATTAAGCGAATGAAATCGTATAAGTTAAGGAAGAATTGTGAAATTGTTGGATCACTTTGTCAATATTATTCGTCATTATGAACGTAACAAATGAATAGATGTACTTTTTAAACTCTAAACAATGTAATGATTTGTGCACATTCTGAAAGAACTTTATTTTTTATCAATTGAAACAATATAATTTGACTAAAAGGAGTCCGATTGGTTCATGATTGAGTATATTTTGATTAATTCTTATAAACTTAGCAAATGAGTAGGTATTTACTTAAAATAATTAAATAGACATTCGTTATGATCTTTCATGCTTTGTTATAAATCACATAAGCTTAAGAAGAGCAATCAAATTGTGGTATCACTTTGTCCATTTCATTTGTCATTACGAACGTAACAAATAAATGGGAGGCCACTTGAAACTTTAAGCGATATAGCCATTTATACACATTCTTAATGAACTTCTATTTTAAACAATTAAATGGATATAACTTAACAAAAAGTGGTCTTGATTGTACGTCAGTTAGTACGTTTGCTTCATTTTTAAGATTTTATCAAGTGAGTATGTCTTTCATTAAAACAATTAAATAGTCATTCCTTACGAGCTTGGGTGATTCTAAAAATACTTAAGTGAATGAAATCACATAGGCTAATGAAGAATGGAAAAACTCTGATATCACTTTCTCAATTTTATTTGTTACTATGAACGTAACAAATGAATGAGAGGTCTCTTTACACTTTAAATAATATAATTATTTATGTACATTATTAATGAACTTTAGTTTTAATCGATTAAAAGTATATAATTAGACCATAAGTAGTATGACTGGTTCATTGTTTAGTACATTGTATTCATTCTTATCAACATAGAAAATGAGTATGCACTTATTTACAACAATTAAATACACATTCGTGATGAGATTTGGTAATTTATTTTAAAATTAGTTAAACAAATCAAATCACATAAGCTTGGGAAGAAGGTCAAATTGTGGTATCACCTTAACCATTTGATTCATTACTTTGAATATAACAAATAAATGGGAGTTCTCTTTAAACTATAAATGATATGGTGATTCGTGTACATTCTTAATGTACTACGATTTTAATAGATTAAAAGGATATAACTTAACTAACAATGGTTCAATTGGTTCGTCATCTAGTGTATTTGATTCATTCTTACGAACATAACAAATAGGTAATTATTTATTTAAAACAATTAAATACACATTCATGATAAACTTTCCTGCTTTGTTCTAAAACTAGTTAAGTGTAGAAATCACATTAGTTAAGGAAGAACGTTCAAATTGTAGTATGACTTTCTCCATTCGATTCGTCATTATGAACATAACAAAAGAATGAGAGGTCTCTTTAAACTTTAAACAATATAATGATTTATGTACATTCTTAATGAACTTTGATTTTAATCTATTAAAAGGTTATAATTAGATAAAGAGTGGTCCAATTTGTTCATCATTTAGTGCACTTGATTCATTCTTTCAACCTTAGTAAGTATATATTTATTTAAAACAATTAAAGATACAGTCGTGATGAGCTTTGGTGTTTTGTTCTAAATCTAGTTAAGCGAATAAAATCATATAAGTTATGGAAGAATGGTAAATTATGTTAACACTTTGTGTATTTGATTCATCATTACAAACATCACAAATAAATGGGAGATCTTTTAAAAATTTAAATGATATAACAATTTGTGCACTTTCTTAACGAATTTCGGTTTTAATCAATTGAAATGATAAAACTACATAAAAAGTGGTCCAAATGGTTCATAGTTTAGTGTGTTTGATTAATTCTTATGAGCATACAAAATGAGTATGAATTTATTTATACACATTCCTTACGAGCTTTGGCACTTTGTTCTAAAACTAGATAAGTGAATGAAATCACATAGGTGAATGAAGAATGGTAAAATTGTAGTATCACATTGTCTATTTGATTCGTTATTATAAAAGTAACAAATGAAGGAGAGGTCTCTTTAGACTTTAAATGACATAATGATTTGTGCATCTTTCTAACAAACTTCAGTTTTAATCATTAAAAGGATATAACTTAACTAAAAGTTGTCCGATGGTTCGTCGTTTAGTGCATTTTATTCATTCTTATAATTTTTACAAATGAGTACGTACTTTTTTAAAGTAATTAAAATTACATTCATGGTGAGGTTTGGTGCTTTATTCTAAAATGATCAAAAGGATATTATTAAACCAATAGTGGTGTAATTGGTTCATTGTTTGGCGTGTTTGATTCATTCTTATCTACTTAGCAAATGAGTACATATTTATTTAAAACAATTAAATACACATCCTTGACAAACCTCAGTGTTTTGTTCTAAATCTTGTTAAGCGGTTGAAATCATATAGGTTTAGGAAGAACAGTCAAATTTTAGTCTCACTTTGTTCATTTGATTCATCTTTATGAATGAAAGAAATAAGTGGGAAGTCACTTTAAATTTTAAACGATATAACAATTTATATACATTTTTAACAAACTTTAGTTTTAATCGATTAGAAGGAGATAAGTTGGCCAAAAGTGGTCCGATTGGTTTGTCATTTATCATGTTTTATTCATTCTTATAAGCTTAGCATATGAGTACATATTTGTTTAAAACAATTAAATACATATTTGTAATGAGCTTGGGTGCTTTATTGAAAAGTGGTCTAATTGGTTAGTCAAATTATGTTATCACTTTGACCATCTGATTCGTTATCACCAACATAACAAATAAATGAGAAGTCTCTTTAACTTTAAATAATATAATAATTTGTGCAGTTTTTTAACGAATTTCTGTTTTAATCAATTAAAAGGATATAACTAGACCAAAAGTGGTCTGATTAGTTTGTCATTTAGTGTGTTTGATTCATTCTTTCGAACTTAGCAAATGTATACATATTTTTTTAAAAAAATTAGATACACATTAATGATGAGCTTTAGTGCTTTGTCCTAAAACTAGTTAAGTGAAAGAAATCATATATGTTAAAGAAGAACAGTCAAATTGTAGTATCACTTTTTCTATTTGATTGGTTATTTCAAACATAACAAATCAATAAGTAGTCTCTTTAAACTTTAAAGGATATAACAATATGTGGAGATAAGCAGATAATAAATGAACTTTGGTTTTAATCAATTAAAAAAATATAATTTAACCAAAAGTGATCTGATCATTTAGTTTATTTTATTCATTCTTACGAACTTAACAAATGAGTACGTATTTATTTAAAATAATTAAATACACATTCTTGATGAGCTCTGGTGGTTTGTTCAAAATTTAGTTAAGTCAATAAAATCATATTAGTTAAGGAAGATTGGTCAAATTATTGTATTACTTTGTTCATTTGATTCATCATTGCAAACATAACAATTCAATAGGATGACTCTTCCAACTTTAAACGATATAATGATTTGTGCACATTCTTATCGAACTTCAGTTTTAATCTATTACAAGGATATAACTTGACCAAAAGTGGTTCGATTGATTCATCGTTTATTTCATTTGATTCATTATTACGAATTTAACAAATGAGTAATGATTTATTTAAAACAATTAACTACACAATCGTTTTGAACTTTGGTACTTTATGCAAAATTTAGTTAAGTGAGTAAAATGAAATTTGTTAAGGAAGAACAGTCAAATTTTGTTACCTCTTTGTCTATTTCATTATCATTACAAATAAAACAAATGAGTAATAGGTCTATTTAAACTTTAAATGATAAAATGATTTGAGCATATTCTTAATAAACTTCAATTTTAATTGATTAAAACGATGTAACTTAACCAAAAGTGTTCTAATTTGGTTCGTCATTTAGCACATTGTATTCATTCATATGAACTTAGCAAATTAGTATGTAATTATTTAAGATAATTAAATACACATTCATGACAAGCTTTCGTACTTTGTTCACGCGAATAAAATCGTATAAGCTAAAGAAGATCGGACAAATTGTGATATCACTTTATTCATTTAATTTATTATTATGAATATAACAAATCAAGAGGAGGTGCCTTTAAACTTTAAATAATACAACAATTTACACACATTCTTAACAAACTTTGGTTTTAACCAATTACAAGGATATAACTTGTCTAAGTGGTCTAATCGGTTGGTCATTTAGTTCATTTGATTTATTCTTACAAACTTAGCAAATGAGTATGTATTCAATTAAAATAATTAATTATATATATTTGTTAACAAACTTTGGTTTTAACCAATTACAAGGATATAACTTGTCTAAGTGGTCTAATCGGTTGGTCATTTAGTTCATTTGATTTATTCTTACAAACTTAGCAAATGAGTATGTATTCAATTAAAATAATTAATTATATATATTTGTGACAATCTTTTGTGCTTTGTTCTAAATCATATAAGTTAAGGAAGAACAATCAAACTGTGGGATCACTTTACCCATTTGATTTGTTATTATGAATGTAACAAATAAAAAAGAGGTCTTATTAACCTTTAAATGATATGATGTTTTGTGCACATTCTTAATGTACTTCAGTTTTATTTAATTAAAAGGATATCAAAACTGGTCTGATTGGCTCGTCATTTAATGCATTTAATTTATTTTTACAAACTTAGCAAATGAGTACATATTTATTTAAAACAAAGTAAATACACATTTGTGATGAGCTTTGGGGTTTTATCCTAAAACTAATTAAGCAAAAGAAATCATTTAAGTTAAGGAAGAACAGTTAAATTGTTGTTGCACTTTGTCCATTTAATTGGTTATTACAAACATAACAAATCAATAAGCAGTCTCTTTAAACTTCAAAGAATATGATAATTTGTTAATTTGTTGTTACATCTTAAATAAAACTATGAAGAAGTCAAATTCAGATTTATTTTACTTGCCAATTGTAGTAGACAAGGTTGATCTACAGGGAAAGCCTTGTGCAACAAAGAAAATAATTACGAAAAACTAGAGGAAAGAAAAATTAAGAAAGAAAGAGTAGAAGAATATTGAGGGAAAAAAGAGTTAAATAATCAAGAAAAGAAAATACTAAGGCATTAAGGGTCATTGTAACATCTAGTAATGTTCTTCATGTGTCATGTTATCTCAGTTAGAATCGAATAAAGATTCTATCTAACTGGAAGATATAAACATTAAAAGCAAAAACAAAGATAGAAAATACTTTAGATAGATGAAGGATAAAAATAATTGTTTCTTCAAGAGTTTTATATGTCAAAATCAAAAAAGATCAAGAAGGAGAACCTTCAAGTAACTTATGTATCCCAATCACAAAAAGACAAGAAAAAAGACAATATTAAATGAACATCACTTCAAATAACCAATACTTATTTGAAACCATTCATGAAACATGAATAACTCTATTAGATTGTTACAGATCACCTCCAGCCTTAGCTTGAGAGCTTAGAAAGTCATTACAATAAAACTAAAAATAAAAGTACTAAAGAATAGGAGAAGAGAGCTCCAAAGAGGAGGGAACGATGTCTGTACCACATCCACCCCTCTATTTATAGGAGTAGAAAGTGTTGCTTTAAAGGGGATGATCTAATCATATCCCTTGATTGCATCCTGATTGATTGCTTCTTTGGTAATGATTAGATTTTAAATCAATCAAATAAATCAATGATTTATTTATCAAATAAGTATCCTTAAGTTTTTATTTAGTTATCCAATTAGCCTCATTGTCTTTACTTATGTGTATCAATCACAACCAATAAAAAGATTCTCCATGTGTTGGCCTCAGGTTAATTTACTAACTGTCCAATTGCATGCCGTATTTGACCCATAAATATTTAGAATTATGAATTTCTTCCTGAAATAACAATTGTAGCCACGACAGTCTTCTTGCCAATTCTCCTAGAATCATATCAATCCAAATTATACATAAGAAGATATAACCTCAATACTAAGGTTGTATTAATATGTCCAAATCAGCTTCCCAAATTTAGTTCTTTTGATGCAAATCTAAAATCTAACGGGTCGACAAGGTTGTGTTCAACCATTTCATGCATGTTTAGACTATTAAGAGCCCATTCTTGAGTTTCAAATAGCTTTGAGTAGATGAGTTTTACTTCCTCTTCTACTTGAATTTTGTTGAAGCCTGTTTAGATATGTAAACTCAATTAAGGTGCAACTAGCATATTCAAAACATAAATAACCCAAATAAGAAATAAATTAACACAAAATAAGATTGCAATTCAAGACTTTAAAGTATCTCATTGAACATTATTATAATTCATCAGTCCGATTGGTTCATCATTTAATATATTTAATTCATTTTTATAAGCTTAGTAAATGAGTACATATTTGTTTAAAACAAAGTAAATACACATTTGTGATGAGCTTTGGGGTTTAGTCCGAAAACTAGTTAAGCAAAAGAAATCATTTAAGTTAAGGAAGAACGGTTAAATTGTTATTGCACTTTGTCCATTTGATTGGTTATTACAAACATAACAAATCAATAAGCAATCTCTTTAAACTTCAAAATCTAGTTAAGTAAATAAAATCATATATGTTAATGAAGAATAGTCAAATTGTGTTATCACTTTATTCATTTGATTTGTTATTATGAATGCAACAAATAAATGGGAGGTGTCTTTATCATTTAAACGATATAACATTTTCAGCACAACTTTTTTAATGAACTTCAATTTCATTCCATTGAAAGGATATAACTTGCCCAAGTTGTTTGATTAGTTCATCATTTAGTTCCTTTGATTCATTGTTACAATCATAGCAAATGAGTATGCATTTATTTAAAATATTTGCATACACATTTATGATAAGCTTTGCTACTTTGTTCTAAATTTAGTTAAGTGAAAAAAATAATATAAACTAAGAAAGAATGGTCAAATTATGCTATCACTTTGTTCGTTTGATTCATCACTACGATTGTAACAAATGAATAGGACGCCTCTTTAAACTTTAAACAATATAACAATTTAAGCACAATTTAAATAAACTATGGTGTTAATAGATTAAAAGGATATAACTAGACCAAAAGTGGTCTAATTGGTTCGTCATTTAGTTCATTTAATTTATTCTTAAAAATTTAGCAAATTAGTACATATTTATTTTAGACAATTAATGCACATTTGTTATGAGCTTTGGTGTTTTGTTATAAATCTAGTTAAGTGAATGAAATCATATTGGTTAAGGAAGAACAATCAAATTATGGTATTAATTTGTTCATTCGATTCGTCATTATGAACATAACAAATAAAATGAATGACTTTTTAAACTCTAAATGATATAACAATATGTGCACATTCTTAAGGAACTTTGATTTTAATTTATTAATAGGATATAACCTAACCAAAAGTGGTTCGATTGGTTCGTCATTTAGTAATTTTGATTCATTTTTACGAATTTAGCAAATAAGTATGTATTTATTTAAAACAATTAAAATACATATTCGTAATGAGCTTTGGTGCTTTGTTCTAAATCAAGTTAAGTGAATAAAATTTTCTATGTTAAGGAAGAACTATAAAATAATGGGATCACTTTGTCCATTTGATTCTTTATTACGAATGTAACAAATGAATGGGAGGCCTCTTTAACCTTTAAAAGATATGATGATTTGAGCTCTTTCTTAACAAACTTTGGTTTTAGTAAATTAAAAAGATAAAACTTGACTAAAAATGGTCTGGTTTGTCATTTAGTGCTTTTAATTCATTCTTACTAACTTAGCAATTGAGTACGTGTTTATTTAAAAATAATTAAATACAGAGTTGTGACAAGCTTCGGTGCATTGTTCTAAATCTAGTTAAGTAAATAAAATCATATTGGCTAAGGAAGAATGATTAAATTGTGGTATCACCTTTTTCATTTTATTTGTCATTACAAACATAACAAATGAAAGGGAAGACATTTTAAACTTTAAATGATATAATGATTTGAGCATATTCTTGACGAACTTTAGATTTTATCGATTAAAAGAATATAAGATGACCAAAAATAGTCGAATTGGTTTGACGTTTAGTGAGTTTGATTCATACTTATGAACTTAACAAACAAGTACATATTTATTTATTTAAGATAAATAAATGCATATTCATGATGTGCTTTGGTGCTCTATTTTAAATCTAGTTAAAGAAGAATGGTCAAATTGTAGTTTCACTTTGTCTAATTGATTCGTCTTTATGAACATAACAAATGAATGAGAAGAATTTTTAAATTCTAATAATATAATGATTTGTGTATATTCTTAACGAATTGGACCAAAAGTGGTTTGATTAATTCATCATTTATTGCATTTATTTTATTATTATAAACTTCACAAATGAGTATGAATTTATTTAAAATAAATAACTGCACATTCGTGATGAGCTTTGATACTTTGTTCTAAATATACTTAAGTAAATGAAATCATATAAGTTATGTAAGAACATTCAAATTGTTCTATCACTTAGTCCATTTTATTCGTCATTACGAATGAGATAAATCAATAGGAGGTCTCTTTAAGCTATCAATGATATAATGATTTAAGCACTTTCTTTATTAACTTCGGTTTTAATTAATTAAAAGAGTATAACTTAACAAAAAGTGGTCTAATTAATTCATCATTTAGCGCATTAGATTCATTCTTATGAACTTAGGAAATAAGTATATATTTAATTAAAATAATTACATACACATTCATTCTTATTTAGCTCCGGTAGTTTGTTCTAAACCTAATTAACATAATAAAATCATATAACCTAAAGAAGAACGGTCAAATTATGCTATCACTTTGTCAATTTAATTTGTTATTATAAATGTTTCGTTTAATTCATTCTTATGAACTTAGCAAATGAGTATGTATTTATTTAAAATAATTAAATACACATTAATGTGCTTAGTGCTTCATTTTAAATCTAGTTAAGTGTATAAAATCATATTGGTTAAGGATGAACAGTCAAACTGTGGTTTAACTTTGTCCATTTGATTCATCATTATGAATGTAACAATTGAATAGGTGCACTCTTCCAACCTTAAATGATATAATGATTTGTGCACATTCTTAACGAACTTTGGTTTAAATCAATTACAAGGATGTAACATGACCAAAAGTTGTCTGCTCGGTTCGTCCTTTAATTCATTTGATTAATTCTTATGAACATAAAAATGAGTACATATTTAATTAAAATAATTAAATACACATTCATGACAAGCTTTTGTGTTTTGTTCTAAATCTAATTAAGTGAATGAAATTATATAAGTTAAAGAAGAATAATTAAATTGTGGAATAACTTTTTCTATTTGTATCATTATTACAAATATAACAAATGAATGTGAGTTCTCTTTAACCTTTAAACGATATAACGTTTTGTGCATTTTTTTAACGAACTTCGGCTTTAATCCATTAAAAGGATATAATTTGACAAAAAAGTGTATTGAATTGTTCGTCGTTTAGTTCGTTTGATTAATTTTTATGAACTTAACAAATAATGAGTATGTATTTATTTAAAATAATTAAACACACATTTATGACAAGCTTTGGTACCTTGTCCTAGATCTAATTAAGCGAATAAGAAGAACGGTCTAATTGTGCTATCACTTTGTCTATTTAATTGGTCATTACAATCTAACAAATGAATTGGATGTTGTTTTAAACCTTAAACGATATAACGATTTGAGGACATTTTTAACGAACTTTGGTTTTAATAGATTAAAATGATATAACTTGACCAAAAGTGGTCCGAGTGGTTCGTCATTTAGTTCATTCAATTCATTTTTGCGAACTTAGCACATGAGTACGTATTTATTTAAAATAAATAAATCCACATTCACACCGAGCTTTGGTGCTTTGTTCTAAGTTAAGCGAATAATATCATATAATTTATGGAAGAAGGGTCAAATTATAGTATTACTTTGTCGATTTAATTCATCATTATGAATGTAACGAATGATAGGGAGAACTTTTTAAACTTCAAACATTATATTGATTTGTGCACATACTTAATCAACTTCAGTTTTAATCGATTAAAAGTATATAACTTATCTACAAGTGGTCTGATTGGTTCATCGTTTAGTGCATTTGATTCATTCTTACAAACTAAACAAATGAGTGCATATTTATTTAAAACAATTAACCACACAATCGAGATGAGCTTTGGTACTTTGTTCTAAATTTAGGTAAGCGAATTACATCATATAAGTTAGGGAAGAACTGTTAAATTATGCTTTCATTTTGTCCATCTCATCTGTCATTACGAATTTAACAATTAAATAGGGTGCCTTTAAGCTTTAAATGATATAATGATTTGAGCACATTCTTAACAAACTTTAGTTTTAATCGAGTAAAAGCATATAACTTGATTTAAAGTGGTGCGATTGGTTTATCTTTTAATTGGTTTGATTTATTCCTACGAACATAGCAAATAAATACGTATTTAAATAAAATAAATAAATATGCATTGGTGACGAGCTTAAGTGCATTGGTCTAAATCTAGTTAAGCAAATGAAATCGTATAAGTTAGAGAAGAATGGTCAAATTGTGGTATTACTTTGTCTATTTAATTCGTCATTACGAATATAAAAAATGAATTGGAAGACTTTTGAAACTTTAAGGAATATAACAATTTGTACATATTCTTAACAAACTTCACTTTTAATCGATAATGTAAACCCTGGGTTTTTATGATCATAAAAAGATAGACAATGCAAAACTCAAGGTGTTAATATACGCAGCCTAGTGTCACATAACATTAAAATAAATTACTTGACGTAATTTGATAATCGTAATCCAGGATCACAGCCATGTGAAAGTACAATAACATAAACAAAATAATAGGAACTATTCTTTTGGGCAACATAGTGTCTTAATACAAATTAGCATTAAGATGAAATTTATAGTATTAATAACTTCAGAAGTCTACCTTGCTAGCACTGGGTATTGCCCACTATAGGAAACTTGGTACTCTGAATCAGGTACTGAACTTGCATCATAGAGATGCATGAGTATTTCCACTAATACTCAGTAAGACGAAAACAAAATCACTCATAATAATGCCATGGAGATGGATATGGAAACAAAGGGGATCATTTAGATCATGAGCTACAAGAAACCGGTTAAACAATGGCACAAGTGCACCACTGCATATGACACTAGATGTCGATTTGAAACATTACTCATAGGATCTGACCTCTAACTAATAAAGGACTAGAGAAACCCAATTGGAAGTAGGCTCTACTTAGAAAATAATTGTCATGACCCGGATTTTTAAAACCCTTGTTACAATAAAGGACACACGATAGATCATGATAATAATTTTTTTTTCTTAAACACAAAACAAATCATCCGATTAAATATCCAGGTCATGATAACTGGGGTTCACAAATACGAATATCAAATCACATGATATTATTTAACGTCTAAAAATTCATAAAGACCAGCTCATCTATCTAAGTACAAGTCTATCACCCATCTGAAAATAAATAACAAGTTGACTCTCACGCTTAAGGTACACTTATGTATTGGAGTTTCAAAAATGCGGAAACCTCTTGACTCCTACCTTGGTCTCACTTCTCATCGCATGGAGAATCTGCAACATAGCAAACAAAACAACCACAACAACAACAATGGAATCTCTCCGCTTTCAGGAGAAGAGCTTCTAAAGGACAAAAGGTTTTATTAGTATTCTTCGGATCGGGCTAACATCACCTGATGTTAGTTGCCTACGTACTCATCAGACAACATCTCCAATGTTTCCAACAAGATCGGATCCACACGTAGTTTTGCCAAAAACTACACTATACTAAGAAGCATAGCATCACCATGCAATGCTTAAGTATTTTAATGCAACCTTCATTTTATGCAAGTCTTTTAATCGTTCCACTTGTCTAATTAACAAGCAATATCAAACAATGTTATTAATTATCTCACAACCCTTGTTCAATAATTAATGCAACATCCTGCAAACCGTACCACATAAGGGTAATATATAAAACACATAACTCAAAAACATGGGCTGATCTTTAACCAATGAAGTCTATCACAATGCACAAAACAATGGAAACCATTCAGGAAACACTGTACTAATTGTTACCTAAAAATACCAACTCCCGCTCAAAGGAGTAAATGTATGCTAACAGAAATCCTAGCATCTCTAGAGATCCACTTGGATCAGCCATGGGCCTAGAGATCTAGGTACCAGCTGTGCTCATGGACACACTGGCCGGAGGTAGATGAGCCTTCCATGATGCTCAAAAACCTAGTTTGCGCGTTTGTAGAGATCCATCGTCCCAACGGAGCGGAGACCACAAGGGTCTAAAAGATTACCGTCATGGCTATTATCAGAAATCCTAGCATCTCTAGAGATCCACTTGGATTAGCCATGAGCCTAGAGATGTAGGTACCAGCTGTGCTCATGGACACACTGGCCGGAGGTAGATGAGCCTTCCATGATGCTCAAAAACCTAGTTTGCGCGTTTGCAGGGATCCATCGTCCCAAAAGGAGCGGAGACCACAAGGGTCTGAAAGATTACCGCCATGGCTATTATTGTGAGCTTAAACTTTGACTCGAAGAACATCCCATAACAACCCTTGGTTCAATAACCAAGGTAAAATTCTATGTCAGGGCCCCATTCACTTCATGAACTGGTCCCGACCCTAAAGAGGGTATTTAGTCATTATCTTGAGTAGGTGTTCTCCCCCCAATCCAAAGATAACCAAAATCTCTTGATAGTCTTTATTAACCTTAATTTACTTATATAACTTAACACAACAATAATAAATGCAACCATCAGAATGATCAACATGACAAGAACTCAGACTCATGCTGAGATGAACTGACCAATTCAACATTATAATGACAAGGATTTTGAGGCTGAGATGCATAGCTCAAGTCAACCACCTAACATGACAAGTTCAAGCTGAAACAAGCATCAATAATCAACCTAAGGTATATCACAATCAAGGCTGGAATTCAAAGACAACATAGGCTGAAACAAATCATGAACTAAGGCTCTAACATTAAGGATTCATTCAGCAAGATTATAATCTAAAACAAAGCTGAGAATCAAGTATTAGATATGCAACAATATAACCTAAACTAGGGCTGAGATTTAGGTGTTCTCTCAGCATAATTATAGCATAAATCAATGCTAAGAATTTGGTATTAATTTGGCCAAAGTAGAGCCTAAAACATAAGCATCAAATCAGAGATTTACTTGACCAATGTGCAGCCTAAACTAAGGCTTCAAATCAGGGATTTACTTGACCAATGTGCAGCCTAAACTAAGGCTTCAAATCAGGATTTACTTGACCAATGTGCATCCTAAACTAAGGCTTCAAATCAGGGATTTAATTAGGCAAAGTATGGCCTAAACTAAGGCCATGAATCTGAGATTAAATTGGCCAAGGTATGGCCTAAAGTAAGGCCACGAATCAAAGATTAACTTAGCCAAAGTATGACCTAATGTAAGGCCACGAATCAGGGATTAACTTGGTCAAAGTATGGCCTAATGTAAGGCCACGAATCAGAGATTAACTTAGCCAAAGTATGGCCCAATGTAAGGCCACGAATCAGGGAATAAATTGGCCAAAGTATGACCTAAACAAAGGACACAAACCAGGGATAAAATATGCTAAAGTAGGGCCTAAACTAAGGCCACGAACCAGGGATAAAATTTAGCAAAGTTTATGCCCAAATTATGGATGATAAACATGACTAGAATCATAATCATTCATGCCTAACATAGGGCTATGGTAGATAACAACAATCAGCAACATGCTTCCATGAATTAAGACTAATCTACTTGACAAAAATCAGGATATTGTATGCACAATTCAGCCATATACATAAGCGATAAAATCACAATCATTCAAAACAAGTAAAGGATGATTCATGACATCAGAAACCCCCCTAGAATTAGGCTGAATTATGGCTAAATTATATCTATCAAAACCTCATTCCTAAGGGTGTAAAAGGAAGCACCTACTTGTACCAATTCATCCCCAAAGCTCCTAGCCCTTCCTCCTATGCTTCTAGGCCTTGATTTAATCAAAAGGCGGCTGATTTGTGCCTTCGAAATTGCTGGTTATGGAGGTCCTTGCTGAGAGAAGGAAGAGGAAGGAAGAGATGGAGAAGAGGGAGGCTGCCTCTTTTAAAGTTATTGGGTGCCCTCCCCCTCTAGGTCTCTCTCATCCTTAGTTACAATCCCGGAATCCAAAATCCCTGCCCCATTACTAACAGGAAACCAACCCCTATGCATGCTCAAAACAGTCCCAAAAGAGTCCTAACCCAACTAGATATATGATTGATCCCTCCTTCAACCTTTTTCACCACTTCTAACACTCCTCGGATTCCTACTTGGGCTAGAAGTCCTATTCTTACTAGGAGTCCTTGTCCCGCTAAGATTCTCTCCCTCTTTAAAATCCTAGTTCTTTTAAGACTTCTAATTCCTAGTACGTTTAGGACTCCTAACTCCTAGCACATTTAGGAGTCCTAATACCTAACACGATTAGGACATCTAACTCCAAGCGCGAGTAGGATATCTAACTCCAAGCATGAGTAGGACATCTAACTCTCAGTACGAGTAACTCTAAGCACGAGTAGGACATCCAACTCCAAGAACGAGTAGAACATCCAACTCTAAGCACGAGTAGGATATCTAACTCTAAGCATGAGTAGGACATCCAATTCCAAACATGAGTAGGGCATCTAATTCGGGTAAACGGGCCCTATGCAATAAGCTTAACTTCGAACAATTGTATCACCCTCATTTGAACTCTGATTCACACGTTCTTAGTGGTGTTTCAAAACTCTTTCTGTCTATTTTCTAATAAAATTAGTTTCAGCCACAAATTTTATCTAGGGAGGTAGTTATTTTACTAAGAATGTCAATAGGTCAAACGCCCTATTTTCCACATATTTAATTTTTGAAACATAGAAAAATTAGGGATATTACAATAATTTAACTTATTGTTGCCTGAATGCGGAATCCCGCTCAAAGGAGTAAACTATAATCCTAATAGTAAATCTTAGTTGAAAGTAGACTATGCTCAGGAGACAATTTAACTTATTATTGCCCCAATGCCGACTCCCGCCCAAAGGAATAAACTATGTGCTAATAGTAAATCCCAGTTGATAGTAGACTTTGCTCAAGAGGCAATTTAACCTTTTGCTGCCCGAATGCTGACTCTTGCACAAAGGAGTACAATGTATGCTAACAGTAAATCCTATCATCCATTGAGATCTACTTGGATTAGCCATGGGCCTAGAGATGTAGGTACCAATTGTGCTCATGGACATGCTGGTCGGTGGTAGATGAACCTTCCATGATGCTCAAAAACCTAGACAATCCAACTATAAGATGCAATTCAGCCATAAAATAGATTTCAGAAATTTAACAATGGTTTGTCCCTTAGTTAATTACATACCTTCAATATCTATGCACTCTAATTACTTCACTCATTATTAGGCTAACATGGAATTTAGCCAATGATTTATTTTTATATGAACTGATATGGAGCAACAAGTATGGACTTAATAAAACTCCCGGTTGCAGCATTATAGATTAGTCACAACAAGGTATAGAATAAAGCAAATGGATTAAAGATTAATCAGGGCTAAAATACATTAACATAATAGCATGAGAACCAAATGAATCAGGGCTGAAATAAATTAACCTTATCAGCATGACAACATAATAAATTAGGGCTCAAATAAATTAACCTAATCAACATGACAACATAATAAATTAGGTCTGAAATTAATAAACTGAAGCTGCATGATAACAAATGAATTAGTGTTGAAAGAAACTAATATAATCATCATGATAACATAACCAATTAGGGCCAAAATAAATTAACCTAATCAGCATGGTAACATAATGAAGTAGGGCTGGAATAAATTAACCTAATCATCATGATAACACAACCAATTAAGGCTGAAATAAATCAACCTAATAAGCATGACAATGAATAGAATTGGGGCTAAAATAAATTAACAAAATCAGAATGATAGTAGATCGAATTGAGCCTAAAAAAACTAACAAAGTCAACATGATAATAGCATGAATTATGGCTGAAACCTATTGACAAAATCACCATGATAATAACACAAATTAGGGCTGAATCCTATTGACCAAATAAGCATGATAATAGCATGAATTAAAGCTGGAACCTATTGACCAAATCAGCATGAGAATAGCATGAACTAGGGACGAAACTTATTGACCAAATCAGCATTATAATAGCATGAATTAGGGCTGAAACCTATTGACCAAATCAAGATGATAATAGCATGAATTAGGGGTGAAACGTATTGACAAAATTCAGCATGATAATAGCACGAATTAGGGCTGAAAACTATTGACAAAATCAGCATGATAATAGCATGAATTAGGGCTACAATCTATGATCATGACCAGTAGGATTATGAGTGTAAAAACTACATCCTACCTCTACTAGCCCACCTCCAAAACCTTGTTCCCTTGCTCCTATGCTTTACTTCTATGCTCAGTTCGTGGTGCTGAAATTACCACTCCTCAAGCTACTGGCCATGGTGTTTTCTGATGGGAGAAAGAGAGCAAAGAAGAGGCCGAAAAGAAAAGTTTGTGCCACCCCACCCCCCAGTCTCTTTATAAACTGATTCACTATTTTATCCGAAACATGCTAATCTGAAAGAGCTGAACCAAGGCTGGTATGCCCCCCTCTCTAGAATCCTTGATAACCCCTCTCCTAACTTATAGGGTATGTGCCTAATAGTAGTGGTTGGCTATAGGACTCTTGTGTCTACCCCCCTAGACTCCTAGATCACCCCTCCCCTAATTTCTAGGGGATGTACTTAACAGAATTTATGGGCCATTGGACTGATGTGTCCGCCCCTTAGACCCCTTACTAATCACTCTCTATTTTCTAGGTGATGTCCTAAACACAACTAACCACTCCCCTATTTTATAGGGGATGCCCCAAATACAACTAACCACTCCCCTATTTTGTAGGGGACGTCCAAAATACAACTAACCACCCCCCTATTTCATATGGGATGTACCAAACACAACTCTCGCATCCAAATCCTTGTTCCCTTAAGACTTTTATTCCCCAACTCGACTAGGACACTTCCCTCGAGCATACTCCAAGAAGGGATGAACCTCTTGTTTGCCAAATTGGCCCTCCCTCACCAAGGCCAAACCCCCAATTTATGAAGTAGCCACCTTCACACCAAGGGCGGACCCTTATACCATATATGGTTATGAAAATCATAATAATAATACAATTCCAATCAACCAAGTAAATAAAATGACAAAAACAAGAAATAAAAAAAATTCACCTACTATTTGGGAATAGGGATGCTATAAATTAAAAGGATATAACTTAAGCGAAAGTGGTTCAATTGATTCATCTCATACTCCAACTCTTAATTTGGACTTTGATACAATCTTCTAAAAGCCAATGTCCTCAGGTATTTTTACCACTAGATTAGCTTACATCATCTTATCCAAACAAAAATATAAACTTAAATGGCCAATCTTATTTATTTCAACATCATAATCCTCACCATTCCTTCATTTGTTGGATGATGTTACATGGTTGTCTTCTTACTTTGGATAAACTTCTATCCAAAGGAATTCAAATCATAAATAAGTGTGTTTTATGCATGGGCTTATTTGGAAATGACTAACCACATTTTATTTTCTTGTGGTTATTCTAAATGGATCATGAGTGCTATTTTTAGAATTTTTAGAGTGGATATCTCTTGCTGTCATGCTCATAAAGCTCTTTAGCATATCTAATTTCTCAGTAGTTCTATTCCTAACCTTGAGCTGTTATTGAGGATATTGATGAACTGCACTATCTACTTCATATGGAGTGAAAGAATGACTATATTTTCAGAAATGAAATTCTCCCCAAACGATCTCTTCTCAAGTAGTGTGAAAGTCAGGTCAAAATTTATGTCACTATCAAGTCTATTAAATGGAACAAAAGCTTATGGTTGTATTACTACTAAGTGCACAAGTGGATCTAGTCTTGGAAGGTCAAATCTACAAGAATTGTATTTGAGTGACTACGACAATGATTACAAAAATGGGAGTAAAGAAAACTTAAGAGGGAGAGTAAAAGATTATTTAAGCAATGAAAGTGTAACGATGAACTTCGATAATATAAACTACTAAGGCATTGAGGGTCGTTGTAACATCTAATGATGTTCTTCATGTGTCTTGTTATCTCGGTTAGAATCAAATGAAGGTTCTATCTAACCGGAAGATATAAACATTAAAAGAAAAAACAAAGATAGATAATACTTTAAATAAGTGAACGATTAAAAGAATTATTTTTTTAAGAGTTCTATGTATCGAAACCACAAAAGCTCAAGAAAGAGACAAGATAACATGAAGAAGAATAATATTAAATGATCATCATTTCAAATAACCAATACTTACTTGAAACAAATGATGAAATATGAATATAACTCCATTAGATTGTTACAAATTACCTCTAGCCTTAGTTTGAGGGCTAAGAAAGTTATTACAATAAAACTTTAAAGTAAAAACTATAAATAAAGAAAAGACCCTCTTTTTATATGAGTAGAGAGGGTAGCTTCGAATGGGAAAGTCCAAACACATCCCTTAATTGCTTCTTGATTGGTTATTTCTTTGACAATGATAAGATTATAGATCAATCAAATAAATTAAAGATTTCATATTTAAAAAAGTATCATTTATTATTTCTCTATTCATCCAATTAGCCCCATCATCTTTCTTTGCATATATCAATCACACCCATAAAAAAGATCCTCCATGTGTTGGCCTCGGGTTGATTAACCAGCTATCACTTTACATGTCTGATTTGACCAATTAATATTTAGAATTATGAATTTCTTTCCGAAATAGTGATTGTAGACATAGAAGTGTCAATACAAAAACATTTGACAACAGTGACACCTTAATAGTGACTGTTTAAATAAATCATTGCTAATACTACATATCGGCGATGGAGAATCAGAACAGCAATTGCTATTGATAGTTATTTGCGATGTCTAAAATAGTCATCACAGAAAATATCAATAGCGACAGCTACATGAATAGCACATCGCGATTGTAATTTTTAGCAACAACTAAAATTGTCATAGTTTTATTAATAATGATGTTGTGTTATTCAATTGTTGCAATTTTTTTACTTGCGATGGCTTTTAGTAGCCGTCACTAATGACCAATAGATAGCCCCCAATCAATTCCCTCCCCTCCTCCTAGTTTCTCCCTCCATTTTTTCTTCCTCCCGCTCATGTCCCTCAGTTCCCCCCCATACCCTTTTTTTCCTCCACCCTCCTCCCGCCCACAGTCCCCTCCTCCCAGCTCTTCCCTCCCATTTTTCCTTGCTTTCACCCCCAAGTTTCCTCCTATCTCCCAATCCCAAAGTCCTCTCCTCCCAACAATTTGCAGTGGCACCGCACCAAGATTTCTGCTGAACACACTACTCCTGCCACCCTCACCAAGCTTTTTCCCCTCTCCCACCCAAAGCCCCCCTATTTCCCTTCATCCCCCAATCTCCTCCTCTTAGTGATCTTCATCACAGTGATCACTTATCGGCTAAAGGGATGGTGAGAGGCTTTGCTCTTCACCACAAGCCCTTGATTTCGCAGAGTTCGAACACTAGAAGAGACACGAGTAGCAACAAGAAAACCGTGGATCTTTTTAGAAAAGATAGGTACTTTTCTATTCTATACTGTGATTCATTGTGCGTTTAACGTTCGATTTTTACCTTCGTTAAAGCAAAAACATGATTTTTACTTGGTCTTAATTAGGGTTGGAACTTGAAATTTGTTTTAGCTAAGCATCATGGGCATTTGAGGGCTATCTCTCTACTGGAAAAGGAAGAGGTGGAGGTAAAGGGCTAGAAAGATCCTAAAGGTGGCCATTGTCTCTCTTCTTTGCTGTTATCCAGGTATAATTGTCCATCATTTTCCACTTCTTTGTTTTAGTTCAATTTTTTTTATTAACAGCTCCATGAACTTCCTTTGATTCTATCTCTATATTCAATTTATTTTTTTGTAGGAAGTGAAGATATTAAATGAAATGTGATCAAGTGAATCTGATGAATGAATTATTCTTCAACTTCTATCAATGATGCATGGATTGCCCATAACATGGTACTCAAGGAACTTTTTAAGTCAGATGATTTTTGTATAATATATCATTGGTTGTTTGTCTTTGCTTTGGTAGCATATTTTGATAAATTATATTCCTCATGATAAAGATAGAATAACCATTATCCAGTTACTATCAGTACTTTTTCTCTACTGATGTAGCCAGTTAAACCATGACTAATTCTACTCTTGTGATATTAAATGGATCACTATGTATGTGTGCAACCATTTTTATTTTAAGAAGTGGGACATTATTCGTGTAAGATCCTTTATGTAGATCGAAAGGATGGCCCTCCTCTTGAGAGAGAGTATGTAGATTATTTTATTAAAGTATAGAAAAAATAAACATGTTTTTACTAAAAATTTTAGCGTGATACAACTTTTCAAGTTAGCATTCAACCATAAATTCCCTACTTCATTAGGTAGACATTATACTACTCAATATGACTTCCTAAGATATTACTACATTAATAGTTTATTGTAGCTCAATAGAAACACAAGGTACAATTAATTAGTAATAGTAAGGGGAAGAAGGTAGGATGAATGGGGAGAGATTGAGAGTGAAAAAGGAGCAGGGACAGAGAGGTTGAAGAAACTACTACTATATTAACACAAGTCCGGCTCAAAATAGAATTAACTAAACCTAGTAAAAAATAAACCAAGTAGAATCTTCAGTCCTAATTTTACTGACAGAAAGAGCCATAATACAGTTCTACTATTTTCTTTTGTAAAATGGAAGGGGTGTAAATGGTTGCTAATTTGAGTATGATATTATATCCTATTTTCATGTTTTCCTTATTCATCACCTTCTAGTTACAGCTTCGTAACTAGTTGGACGTATTTCCTTAATCATTTTTGTGCCATCTTCTCTTTTGATTCTTTTGTTGTAATTGGGTCATTGTTAGCTAACAATGTTCAGTCCTTTTTTATCTTTGATCATTTTTTTATGACAATTCCTTTTGTATAGAGAATTTACTGTGTCTGGAAAGTTGAGGCCAGAGAAGGTTGTTCATGCTACATTATCTTCTTTACCTGATGAGGTTGTACATACTATTGGTATCACCTCATTTCCTTCTAAAGATTCTATCTAAAAAGGAAGAGAAAGTTGGAATACCTTAAAATGCTAGAAGAGCTTATCAAGATTTGTAATGGACAACTTATAAAATATGCATTTGCATGTATTACTGTTAGAATCTTTTAAATTTGTGCTTTGTATGGGAAAGTTTAACTTAATAGGTTCTTCCTGGATTTGATGCTTACATAATTAGTGCCCCTTTTCGCCAACCCCATCTTGTACTTGCTTGAATGTAGCTTAGCTAACTTGCTTATGAAAAAATATTTCACATGTCTAAAACACTAGCTATTTCACTAATAAAAGATGTGAGTTTGACAACCATTTGCTTGTTTGCGTGTTTGTTTAACAAACTGAAGAAAAATTGGGACTCCACTATATATATATATATATATATATATATATATATATCAATTTACAACTTCCAAATCAACCCATTTAAGGGATATTAAATTTTGGTTTATGTAAGTGTGGAGTTAGAAATGCAACATGCATAACTCTGTAATGGAACAGTCTATATCTTATCATGTCATGATAGTTAGTTGTGATCTGCTATATGATGTTGGTAGCTCTTTAGATGTCTAAAGATGTAATTCTCTAGGTTCAAGTTGGCAGATCTTAAGATATCTTATCCTATCATGATAGTTAGTTTTTATCTGCTATTTGTTGTCGGTAGATCTGTAGTTGTTATCTTCATTAAACTTCATGGCCATTGCCAAAGGTTTTTTTTTAAAGCTAGAATACCTTTAGAGATGGTCATGAGTGTCACAAAAAGTATTCATGGGCATCACTAAAAGCATTTTACTGTTCATAGCAATGTACATTTCTTCCAGGCCCTTCTCTAAATGCATGATGTTGCTTCTATCGTTAATGCTTTGCAATACTACACAAGCATCCAGCTAAGTGTTAGGTGCATATTTTTTATTATAATAGATAATTCTGGCTAGACTAATTTTTGCGACATTTCTTTTGCTGTGTGTATCTGATATGAGGTGATAATATCTTTATGAGGATCATTTGTAACTCTTTGTTTCTATTTTGTGTTTATATCTTTAGATGTCATGTCCAATGCAATGTTGTTCTTATTTATATTGCATGAGCACAATTTAATGTATCTGACCATGATATGGAATTTAGTCACTTTTTTACCCTCCTGTGGAACTAATTTGTAGCGCAATTATGTTGGATATATTCTTGGGGGAAGGTATCACTCCCTGGCACCCACTATGCCCGAGCTAAACCCTATCCCAGCGGAAGATGTCACATGGCGCAATGAAGTAATGTTCAATTGCGGAAGACTTGATCCCTACTAGGGTTGTTCACTACGGAGTTGTGCGCATCAACTTTGTGCAAGAGCAAAATGGGATATAAGGGACTACTAAATTAAACATTGTTAAACATACCAACCCACATACTAAATCCAAAACAGCCCACACATAGCTCAAGTATAAGTGTCTAAGCCCACACTTGCTAATAAAAGTCTAAGTCGACATCGGCTAATAGAGTGTGAAGCATAATCAAGTACATAAATGTCTCAATGTAACATGTTATATAAGCAATCATACAACTCAAGATCTCCAAGTAACCCCTCCTAAGCAACATCATCACCCATATGCTCCACAAAAAGTCCATTCAGACCACCAACATGGCATGACATGAAGCCCCAAAATAAAACACAAGAAAGAGGGGTGAGCCATAAGCTCAACAAGGGTTTTTAAATATAGAAAGTAAATCCAAGATGACTTCATAGTCATAAACACATAATACTCATCTGATGTGCCCGGAGTAGGCACAATCGGTACAGGACGTTCTATATGCAGGAGTGAGAGGAAGGAAAAGTAATAAAATAACAAGAACTAACTGATATTCATCATTCCCGCCCCAAGGAGGAAGACGACCCCTTTATGGGGAGTCGCACCCCCCATCCTTGGAACTCATGCCACTAGTGGGCCCAGCTATGTCATGGCCCACTAGCGCGCTTTAACTAGTTCCTATTACAATAATAATGTCATTCTACGGCTGATTCAAGGGAAACTAGCCTAAGATATTGAAATAAATAATAGTCTAAATAATAGTCCAGTGTACTCAAATAAAGACAAGTAGTGCATCAAGTGTACATGCACAATACTCCACCACGCTTCCGCACACACCTTGTCCTCAAGGCGACCAAGAAGGGTAACGAGACAGGAACTCATCCTCAAGTAGCCATGTAGCATCCTCAAGAGCTTGCCCATGCCAGGAGACTAACACTTCAGTAATAATACGACCGGAACGGCGAACACGATGCTTATCAAGCAACGCTGCTAGAACAGGGTCGGTAGAGACCACAAAACCCATCAATGGAGGAGGTGGAGCATCCGTGGCCAGAGAGGGGTCACCGATGCAACGGCGCAGCCTAGAAACATGAAAAATAGGGTGGACCATCGAATCTAGCGATAGAGTGAGGTGGTAGGCAACTGACCCAACGCGCAGTTCAACAACATAGGGCCCATGAAATTGGGGGGCAAGCTTGGAGTGCTCAGGCTGAATAAGGAGGTCTGGCGCTGAGGAAGAACAAAGACATAAAACAAGTCCCCCACAGCAAAGTCCCGCTCGGTGTGATGGCTATCATAGATCTGCTTCATTCTGGTCTGGGCCGCAGACAGGTTCGCCTTAAGCTGGCAAAGAACCTCATCTCGAGTCTGGAGCATATAGTCAACCTCAGCCAATGAGGAGGGCTAGGGAACATAAGAGAGCATGGTAGGTGGTGGCCGCCCATAGAGAAACTCAAAAGGAGTAAATCCGGCGCAAGTGTGATAAGCAGTATTATAAGACCACTCGGCCCATGGCAGAAGCAGGAGCTAGCAGCGAGGCTGAGACATAGTAAAACAGCGCAGGTACTGCTCCAAACAGTGGTTAACGACCTCAGTCTGCCCATCTGTCTGTGGGTGATAGGCGGTACTCATGTGCAAAGAAGTGACTTGTAGAGTGAAGAACTCCTGCCAAAACTGAGAGATAAAAATCCTATCACGATCAGAGACGATAGTGCGAGGCATACCGTGCAATTTGGCCACATCATGAACGTAGAGTTTGGCCACAGACTTGGCGGTGTAGGGATGACCCAGAGCACTAAAATGGGTGTATTTGGACAGCCAATCCACCACCACCATGATCACCTACTTGTCATGGACCAACAACAAGGCCTCCACAAAATCCATAGAAACGTCCTCCCAAACCTTATCTGGACTGGGCAATGGTTGTAGCAACCCTGCAGGAGATGTGGTGGCAGACTTAGCACGCTGGCAGACATCACAGGTGGCCACATAAGCAGTCACAGCTCGGCGGATTCCTTGCCACAGGAAGCTTTGACTGACCCATTTATAAGTGCAAAGGGCACCTTCATGACCAGCCAAGGGAGAGGCATGGAAATGGGCTAGGATACGCTGTCTCAGGTCTATAACCTCAGGCACCCAAAGACGGTTCTTCTAGAAGAGAAGGTCATCCTTCCAGGTAAAACCAGGGCATGCTACGGGGTCAAACTGGAGGGCCATAATCAAAGTGAAGGTCAAAGAATCATCGTGATATGACTGTTTCAATTCAGCAAGGAATGGACAGACCGAACTTGAAATAGCCAAACACGAACCTGTAGTGGAACGGTGGGACAATGCGTCGGCCACGGTGTTGTCAGATCCGTTCTTGTACACAACCTCATCGTCGTAGCCCAGGAGCTTGCTGACCCATCACTACTACGTTGGAGTGGACACCCGTTGTTCAAGAAAGTACTTGAGTGGTTGGTGATTAGTGCGAATGAGAAACCGCCAGCAAAGCAAATAAGGGCGCCATTTCTTGACTGCGAGAACAATAGCCAGCATCTCTTTCTCGTAGACAGAGAGGGATAGGGAGCAGCCAGCCAAAGCCTTGCTGAAGTATGCAATGGGACGCTCCTCCTGAAGTAACACCGCCCCCAGGCCGGCATCCGAAGCATCGGTCTCCACAACAAATGGCCGGCTAAAATCAGGAAGAACCAAAACAGGGGCAGTTGCCATAGCTTGCTTCAATTCCTCAAAGGCTGCCTGGGCATTGTCAGACCAACCAAAGGCTCCCTTCTGTAACAGCTGAGTAAGAGGCTGAGCAATCTCGCCATAGCAGTGAATGAAGCGCCGATAATAGCCAGTAAGGCCAAGGAAGCCTCGCAGCGCCCTGACCCAAGTAGGGGCGGGCCAGGACAACATGGCGGTCACCTTAGAGGGGTCGGTAGCAACGCCGTCACGAGAGATAATATGACCCAAGTACTCCACCTGTAGGCTGCCAAATGAACACTTCGAACGTTTAAGAAACAAGAAATTAGCTATCATGATATCAAAGACAGACCTGAGATGCTCCAAGTGTTCGCCCCACGACTGACTATAGACGAGGATATCATCGAAGAACACCAAAATGAAGCGGCGGAGAAAGGGCCGGAAGAGATCATTCAGAAGGCTCTGAAATGTAGAGGGGGTGTTCGTGAGACCGAACAACATAACTAGGAACTCGAAATGCCCATCATGAGTGCAGAAGGTGGTCTTGTGCACATCGGTGGGCTGCATCCGAATTTGATGATAACCTAAGCGAAGGTCAAGTTTATTGAATACAGTAGCACCGGATAGCTCGTCCAGAAGCTCCTCCACCATAGGGATAGGATATTTGTCCTTCACTATAATAGCATTCAAAACCCAGTAATCAACATAGAAGCGCCACGTACCATCCTTCTTACAAACCAGCAACACCGGAGACGAGAAGGGGCTTGTGCTCAAGCAAATGACACAAGAATGAAGCATGTCAGCCACAAGATGCTCGATTTCAGCCTTCTGAATGTATGGGTAGCGGTAAGGGCGAACATTGGCAGGGGAGACATCTGGAAGAATAGGAATAGAGTGATCATGCGAGCGCACTGGAGGAAGGCCATGCGGTTTATACTCCGCCAATAAGTGAAGGAGATCCGGCGGCAACTCCTCTTCCAGTACGTCCACTGATGCACACTGCTAAAGAAGGAGCCCCTAGGAGGCAAACCAGAACAAGGACCCCGTCAACTGAGCAGAGAGAAGAGTGCCCGACTGAGAACCGTGGAGACGCACCTGCTGCCCGTCTAATGCAAAGTCCATCACCAGTTCTTTAAAATTTGATAGCACATCGCCGAGCTCTTGGAGCCACTGCACCCCTAGCACCATGTCCGCCCCTTTCAAGGGCAGCAGAAAAAGATCTGTCATGAATGTATGGCCTTGAATGGAGAGCGCTACCTGATTACAAACGCTGGAGCTCCGGAGGTGCTTGCTATCACCGATCAAGACATCAAAGGGCATCAAGTTGGATACAAAGCAGCCTAGTCGCTGGGCGACTTTGTCATTGATGAAGTTGTGAGTAGACCCATTGTCAATCAGAATGGCCACCTGTTGCCGCTTGAGAGAACCCTGTACGCGCATTGTGCGCGGAGTGAATGCCTCAGAAAAGTTATGAACAGAAATCTCTAGCAGCGTCACATCATAGTGAACTGAGTCGGACCCATCTGCCACCTCCCTATCATCATCGACCTCCTCCACCAACAAACTGCCCTTGACGGAACAACAGTGCCCCGGAACGAACTTCTCATCACAGCAAAAACAAAGCCCCTTTACACGGCGTTCCTCCATCTGGGCGGGAGTGAGACAGCGGACAATCAGGCCGGACGGAGGGTTTTGTTGGCCAAGGCGGCCAGCAGCTGGATTGTTGGCTGGGACGGCTCTCGGGGAAGCAAGTCCAGTAGGCCGCGGAAAGGTGCCAAGCCAACCCCACACTGTTGACGGGCTAGTTTCTCTTCTCCAATACGTGTGTGACACACCACATCCTGCATGCTAGCACAAGGAAAATATCGCATCTCCTCAGAAATCTCTGGTTTGAGCCCTCTCTTGAAAGTCCCCACCAAGGCTGCCACCGGCCAATTAGGTAGTCGGTTGGCCACCTTCATGAACTGCGTATAATAGGCTTTGACGGTGGATGTCTGTCGCAGAGAAGAGAGCATCTCGTTGAAGTCTTGGAACTCATTCAGGCCAAACTAGATGCATAATTCATCGGAGAAGGCGGCCCAAGTGGGGTAGCACACCTCCTTCTCAAAGCTTTGGACCATATCGAAGCATCTCCGTCTAGGTGGAAGGCTGCTATGCACAGTCATTCAGCTTCTGAATGTGTTCCCTGGTAGGCAAGAAACTTCTCCGCCTTCTACAACCATTCAACTAGGTCGTCGTCCCCATTGTAGCGTGGGAACTGAAGGTGGGCCAAACGGGGTTCCGCTCCTCCCCGAGGACCACCACAAGGGCCATGAAGGTCAACCCAATCTTTGTCCATCTCCGGAAGCAAATTTCGAGGAGGAGGCACCATTGGAGCATTCAGCCGAACACCTGGCTCACCTCGTGGTGGCCAGGCCGAACGTCCCCCATCAGCAGGTAGGGTGACCTGCCCAGCGTACAGGGGGGTGTAAGGCTGATGTACCTCCATGTCAGGAATGGTGGTATCATAGAGGCATTTGCCCAAACACTTGGCGGGCCTCCTGAAACCCAGTCCTGGCGTCCCCCTTGCATAGGCACTTCTACTGGCCCAACGGCTAGGGGAACATGGGACTGCCGCGTCTCCCTCTCCGCCATGGCTGTAGGAACATGGGTGTGTTTGTTCTGTCCTTGAGAAGAATCCCCCAGTTCCATAACGGCTTCCTAGGTCCTAACGCCATTGTTTACTGAAGGCACGGCCTGGTTGGACGTCAATTTGTCCACTCTGGTGGTCAATACCTGCGCCATGGCAACGAGCTGTTTGAGCGTGGTATCCTCCACAGTAGCCAGAACGACCGTGGAAGCAGCTAAGGAACTGTCCGCTGAAACCTCCGTCTCCTTCGCAAGCTGAGTTTCAGGAGCAACAACCACTTGTTTCCCTCTTGCCATGGCCGGGGATCGATAGAGCTCCGATACCAATGATGTGCCCGCAGTAGGCACAATCGGTATAGGACGTTCTACGCAGGAGAGAGAGGAAGGAAAAGTAATAAAATAACAAGAACTAACTGATATTCATCATCCCCGACCCAAGGAGGAAGACGACCCCTTTATGGGGAGTCATGCCCCCCATCCTTGGGACCCATGCCGCTAGTAGGCCTAGCTATGTCATGGCCCACTAGCACGCTTTAACTAATTCCTATTACAATAATAATGTCGTTCTATGGCTGATTCAAGGGAAACTAGCCTAAGATACTGAAATAAATAATAGTCCAGTGTACTCAAATAAAGACAAGTAGTGTATCAAGTGTACGTGCACAACATCATCATATAATCAACCATCATACCCATCATGGGATATCCACATAAACTTGTACATTAATGTCATAATTTACCATCCATAAGCATCTACTCATGTCATATGCATGTCATACTATCTCTAGCACATCTCATGAACACATTCTCATGTCGACAGCATATCATGCTATATGACATATCACATCATCACATATTCAAGTCACTTACAAATCCTGCTATAACCCATATTATCTCATCATCACATTTACATGCTTCCTGTGCATCAACGTAACGCTTATCGATCATATATCTCATGCATGAACATAATCACATCCTGCATGAAAGTCTTCTCAATATAAACATATCATGCATATCTATTTCTCAATGAACACATCCACATTGCAAATTAAGTGTCTCAAATACACTATCCTACGTAACACGTATATTAAGCCATACTCACAGGTGTAACATAAGCTCCCCTATCCCTACACAACCGGTGTAATTGAGCATAATCTTACATACATGTGCAACAACAACAAATAGTGAATGTCTCACAATTGAGAAAGTAACCCTGCTTAATCGGTTGAAGCATAAGCAGACCTGCTCACCCTAGACATTCCCTAATGGGGAAGGTCCGAATTCGTAGAAGGAGATGAGTGATTTTGGTAAGATCCCTAACAGAGAAAGTACCCCATAGTAAGCCGGTGCACCAATCAAACTAGCCTGGATTCTCACCATCCAGATAAACTCAACGATTTAACTCCTTATAGCATTTCCACTCTTCTCAACTCGAGGAGGAAACCCGTTCTCAAAGGGATGTAAAACCCTGTCCTTTCGGATATAAAACTGATTTGATAAGTGTTCAATCAATTAATCCAGCAACCAATGATATCCAATTGCATTCAATCAATCGAACATGGCTAATCACGATTAAATCTCAATTAAAAATAATTTTCATGATGCATGCAACATGATACATATGTGAGCAATGCTTCATCATCCCAATTACAAGAGACAAGCTCAAATAAGTCCACATGTACATCAATCATGGTCCATTGGTGTCAAATAATCATTAAGAATATCTACATAAGTGTGTACATACATGGTAGCGTTCAAGTCTAAGAAAAGACACGTGCAAACATGAACAAACCACAATCCATGTTATGTACATGTGATGCACTGAAATAATGTTCAATAAAATATTTTTAAATTTCAAATTGCAATCCTATTTTGTGTTAAGTCATTGCTTATTTGGGCTATTTATGTTTTGAATAGGTTAGTTGGACCTTAATTGAGCTTACATGTCTAAACAAGCTTCAACATGATCCAACTGAAGGAGGAAGTGAAGCCCAACTACCCAAAGCTATTTAAAAGTTAAGAATCGGGTCTTAATGGACTAAACATGAATGGAATGGTCGAACACAACCTTGTGGTCCCGTTTGATTTGAGATTTGCATCAAGAGAACTAAATTAAGAAAGAAGCTGTTTCGGACAGATTGACACAGCCATAGTATTTTAACCATATCTTTCTACGTTTCTGGTGGCATTGGAAAGAAGACTTCCGTAGCTACATTTGTTATTTCAGGAAGAAATTCTAAATTCAGAAGATTTATAGGTCGAATCTAGTATGAAATCGGACATCTAGTTAACTAACCCGAGGCCAGCACATGAAGAATATTTCCATGGGTTGTGATTGATACACATAAGGAAAGACAATGAGGCTGATTGGATATCTAAAGGAAGATTCAAAGATACTTATTTGCTAAATAAATTATTGATTTATTTGATTAATTTAGAATCTAACCATTGCCAAAGATACAACCAATCAAGTAATCAATCAGGATGCAATCTAGAGATATGATTTTACTTTCTTCTTTAAAGCAACCCCTTCTATTCCTATAAATAGAGGGGTGGACATGATAGAGGCATCATCCCCTCCTCTTTGGTACTCTCTTCTCCTATTTTTCTTCTCTTCTTTTGTATTTTTATTTTTAGTTTTATTGTAATAGCTTTCTAAGCTCTCAAGTTAAGGCTATGAATGAAGCTTGTACTTGATGTTTAATGGATATTTTGATTCAAGTAAGTTCTTTATCATTTTAATTTAATGTTTTATATTTAAGGAGTTTATAATCTATCCAATTATTTGATTTGGCATTAACGAAAGGCACGCCGAATGCTTATAATTCCCTGTGATTATATACTTAATGTTTTAACGTAGTAAACAATCAATTACTAGTATTCTATTTCAAAGTTCTTTAAAAGATAAATTTTCTGATTGAGATGAATTTTCAATTGATCTTAATTGAGTTGTCATTTGAATCAAATATACATTAGAGATTTATTACAAGTGGATTTCCGATGCCTTAGCACTTTCTCATTGATTGTTTCTTATTATCTAATTTACCTTCTTTCTCTATTATATTCTCTTCATAATAGTTTTCTTTGTCATACAAGGCTTTCCCTATGGATCGACCTTGTTCACTATAGTTGACAAGTAAAAACAAAATTTAAACTAGACTACTTTATAGTCTTAGTTTCGACGTAACAACGAATTGGCGCCGTTGCTAGGGAATATCTATGATAAGTGTTCAATCAATTAATCCGACAACCAATGATATCCAATTGCATCCAATCGATCGAACATAACTAATCACAATTAAATTTCAATCATAAATAATTTTTATGTCGCATGCAACATATGATACATATGTGAGCAATGCTTAATCAGCCCAATTACAAGAAATATGCTCAAATCAGTCCACATGTACATCAATCATGGTCCATTGGTGTCAAATAATCATTAAGAATATCTACATAAGTGTGTGCATAAATGGTAGTATTCAAGTCTAAGAAAAGACACGTGCAAACATGAACAAACCACAATCCATGTTATGTACATGCATCCATGATCTTAACATAGTCCTACCCTATTGAAATCATGAAGTAAACATGATGAAAACATCAAAAATAAGAATTCAAGATGAGTATTACATCATGCTAGACTTAGAAAAGATAAAGATCACTACACTTAAGCTAGAACATGGAAACATGATTCCCCAACAATTAATATAGCAAGTTCAAGCATATATGCACATCCTCATGGTTAATCCCAATGAATCGTCAAGAAATCATGAAGTAGTCATCAAATATGAATTTAGGACAAGTAGAATATCATGATAAAATTAACCAAACATAGTCTAAAACATGCTTGAGTTAAATCATAAATTCTAAGATGGTCTTCATGCACTCCCAGGAGCATGTATAAGTAATAATAACGCATTTTAATCATAAGAAATTGAATTCATGGAGAGCGAACAATAAATGACCAAAATATACAAGAGTGGCAAAAATTGTTGTTTGGCCTTTCAAATACCCTATTGGACCATTCAAACTCCAAGCCATTCGATTAGCCATGCAGGCCGTTCGAACACCTGTTGTGTCATTCAAACACCAACAGTTCACTTTATGCCCAAATCTGGTTCATCTTCAACCTCATGAAAACGAAACTGAAAATACCCAAAAATGCTAAGAAAATACTAAAATTACTTCAAAAATTTATGATATCAAAAAACAAATCCAAGAGATGATAGATCTAAAAAAATTTAATCTTAATCACAAGAAAATTAACATAAAAGTCATGCTTTTAATAATCCACCATTAAAGCCCATTAACAAGCAAGAACCCACTTGAAACCACTCAAACACAAAATCCAAAGCATAAATCAACTTGAGATGAAAACCCCTTACCTTCAAGAAGTTCTTGGGTCGAAATCAAAGCTCTACACTTCAGGAATCCCTACCCAAAAATACAGCTTTGATAAAAAATGAATCAAAATCTATTATTAAGCTTAAATAGCCTTGAAAACAAGTAGATCTAGGATTTCCATTGAGTAAAAATGTACATCCCTCTTTCAGGGTTTGAAATAGAGATTAAAAATAGTATTTTAATGAGATAAATCAAGAAACCATTTGCGAGAAAGTGGGAATAATAGAGATTAAGAGAAAATCTACAAGATTAGGGAAGATTAGGGCTTAAAACATACCAAAATTTGATTTCTCTCTTTGGCAATGGGGATTAGGGAGCCACCTTGCCTCCTAGAACAACCCTTTCCCAATTAGAAAATGGGTTTGGGTTTTCCTTTTATAGTAAGCTTTAGGGGTATAAATACAAAATGTTGAGTTGTAAATATAATTATAACACCCTAAATGGTTAATTAGGCTCTTTTTAAGGATAAAAATGTGTTTATAAATTCTGAATCTCATTAAAATGAAGTGGGTGAAGTTTAGGGTTGTGTGGGACACTCACCGTCCAAACGTGGACGCAGAGCCCATGGTGTTGTCCATGCACTTAGATTATGAAAAATTCATATAAAATTTCCTAAACATAGATTGGATTAAGTTTGATAATTAAAAGAAATAGGAATGAAATTGAACCTCGATAAAACATCATTACCAACCCTTCGCCCTGAAATCAAGTAAAATCAGCAAATTCGAGTAAAACCACACAATAACATGAAATTAACTCAAATCTAACCAGGTTAAGGTTTGAGATCTTATAGAAGGAATGTATATTTTCAGTTGTCATTGCATCAAGAACTAACAACAATGGATAAGAATGCTCAAACACATAAAGGTGGTGAATAGGTTAGTTTTAAGTTTCTGTGATGGTCTTACTGTGGTCAACACTTGCATATTTAAGAGTATGGTAGGGGCAGCCATGAGTTACGCTGGAAGTTGTCATTCTGACCATTGTTGATGTAAGGAATATATGTCCAATATTGTCTACCCTGTTGAAGAGTATATTGTAATACACTATCAATGTAAGAAGTTTCCATTAGAAATTTTTTTTATGTCTTTGAATAGTCCATTGAAGAATTTAACTTAATATGATTTAACAGTTAGAAGTTTCAATTAAGGCATGCACTTAATGTACGCCACCACCCAGAAATTTGGTCTAGGAGATGGAGGACGACTAGGAAGAGTACTCGGGCACTCGTGGGGGGCTTCAGGGAGGAGCTGAGCCACGCTTGGCTTGCCTACAATTCCCAAATTTCAATGGCGATGAGGATCCAGTAGAATGGCTGTACAAGGCGGAGAAGTACTATGCCTATCAAGGAACTCACTCCGAGGCTGAATGGTTATGCATAGGCACATTCCACCTCGATGGCGATGCTTTTGTTTGGTTTTAGAGTTTTAAAAGGAGGTTCGTTTCCCCACTTGGACCGCTTTCATGTATGAGTTGTGTGTCCAATTTGGCCTAATGAGTTCCAAGACTTCAATGAGAGGTTGTCCACCTTGTGCCAAACCACCACTATGACGGCTTACAACCCAGAATTCATGAAGATCGCTAACCATCTTCCCGATTGGACAATGGCAGCCTTGGTGGGGAAGTTTAAAAGAGGGCTCAAACCAGAAATATCAGATGAGATACGTCATTTTGAATGCTCGTCAATGCGGGAAGTCATGCATCATGCACTAATAGTGGAGGAGAAGCTAACCTGACAGTGAAGAGGTGGCCTGGGATCCTCTCCACGACTGCCACTTGGCACTAACTCTTTTCTGAGTGCAGGCAACAACAACCCCATCAGCCACCCTAGTCAGCCACCCTCCCTGCTGGCCAGCTTATGTGTCGCCTCACATTGGCCCAGATGGTGGAACACCGATCTAAGGGGTTGTATTTCAAATGCATTGAGAAGTGTGTACCCGATCATCACTGCTCTGTCAAGGGTAGTCTACTGGTTGAAGAGGTCAAAGAAGGGTGAACCACATCATTATGACAGTGCGCTACCTGAGGTCTCGGTACATGCCTTTTCAAGGGCCTTCACTCCTCACATAATGCGTGTTTAAGGCCATCTCAAAAGGCAGCAAGTGGCCATCCTTATCAGTAGTGGCTCCTCCCATAACTTCATCAATGATAACGTGGCCCAACGATTGGGCTGTTTCGTGTCGGACTCAAAGCCATTAGATGTCTGGATCGGTGATGGCAAACATCTCAGAAGCTCCAAGGTGTGTGCACATGTTGTACTAGCTATCCAAGGCCACACCTTTGTCACTAACCTATTCATACTACCTACAAAAGGGGTGGACCTGATGTTAGGGATTCAGTGGCTTCATGACCTTGGAGATGTGGTGCGGAACTTCCGTGAGATGGTAATGGACTTTGAGGTTTAGGGATAGTGGGTGTGGATCCGAGGTTCTTAGCTGGACACCCTACACTCCACCCAATCAATGAGTTCCTTCTTTCATTTCGCACAGCAAGTGTTCTTCCTTCAGTAGTGTGCCATGGTAGAGGTACGCCAAGACAATCTTCCCACAATGTTCTTGCCCTCTTGGTGGAACACAAGGATGTGTTTGACAAGCCCAGGGGTTTCCTCTGTGCGACTGCATGACCATCACATCCCCATCACACCTGGAGCTTCTCTAGAAAATATTTGTCCTCATCGATACCCCACATCTAGAAGGCGGAGATCGAGCACCTAGTGGCTGATATGCTACAATTCAGGATTATACGTTGCAACACTAGTTATTCTCCTCCCCTGTTTTGCAGGTTCGAAAGAAGGACAACACTTGGCATTTCTGCGTAGACTACCAAGCCCCAAATGCCATCATCATTAAGGACAAGTACCCTATCCCAGTGATAGAGGAGCTCCATGACGAGTTGGCCAAGGCAACAATTTTTAGCAAACTAGATCTTTGATTGGGATATTATTAGATCCGGGTGCAGCCAGCCAACATCCAGAAGACCACCTTCCACACTCACGACGGTGACATCGAATTGTTAGTCATGCTGTTTGGTCTAACCAATGTGCCCTCTTCTTTCCAGAGCCTTATGAATGATATATTTAGGCCATTTGTAAAGAATCTCATCTTAAACCAGTCTACATTTAATTTTAGCTATTAATTAACAGTTATCGTGTGCTTTAAGTCTTTTCTAATTAAATTCAGTGGTTTTAAAAAATAAATAATATTTCTAAATATTTTAATAAAAATCAACTTCACATTTTTTAGTTTTGAGTGAAATTGGGTCAAATTTGAATTTTGGGGAATTTTTTATTTTTTTTAAAATTTCTAAAAATAGGGTTTGGCGGGACCCCCTGTGGGCCCCATTGGTGAATTTAGGGTTTTGGTCCAAAGGAAGTCATTACAAAAATCTTCAAAATTTTTCTAGTCTTAATTAGAGCTCAAATCACTAAAATGCTCATTTTTAGTTAAAAACCTTATTTATACCCTAAAGGTTAGTTACGTTTACCTTATTTTTTTTATAAAAGGAAAGGGGTTGAGCCATTTCTAAATTGGGAATAGGCTATGAATGGGTGTTTAGAGCCTAATCCCCAATTAGGCCTAAAGAAGAAGTGATTAGAGGTATGTTCTTCCCTAATCCATGCTTAATTATTAGGGTTTTTTCTTAACCCTCTCTTAATCTATCTTCCTCTATTGATTAAATCATATTTCAAACCATTTAATCACTATTTTATTCCTCTTTTTCAAACCCTAACCTTCAAACTTTCATTTTTATGCTTCCAAAGCTCTTGATCTAGGGAATGTTTTATGATTTTCAAGGTTAAATCGAGTTTAGAGGTGTATTAATATGAAAAAACATATTTTTGGAAGGTTTGGGAGGTGATTGAAGGATTAATCTGACTCAAATCAAGTGGAGAGGTAACGGGTTTTCAAATCTCAGCCTTTTTGTGGTAAAAATCTCAATTTTTATGGTTTTACTTGAATGGGTTTGCTTGATTAGGGCGTTAATGGTAGATTTGTGAAAAATTAATTTTTTGTCTTGATTTCTTAGGGTTTTACCTTAGAATGGGTTAAAATTTCATTTTGGAATGTTTGATTAAGTTTTGATGGTGTATGAGGCTTGGGATGAAGGTTTTAAGGTTCGTCAATGGTGTTTCGGTTTTGGAATTTTGAAAAGAAGAAGGTTCGAACTGTTTGTTGGCGATCGATTGGGCCAACTGGCCGATTGATCAACTATATGGCAGTTCTACCATTTTTTATTTTTATGTTTATTTCAGTGTTTTTACTTCAGTTGATATTTCAAATATTATGAGAAGTATTTTATATTGGAATTAAGCTACTGGAATAGTGTGGAATTGATGATGGAGATGTATGAAGTATGCTTAAGTATTTGTTATTGGTATAATATATTGATAGTTATACATTTAACATTTCATTACTTTGAATCTATAAATGATCGAATTTACATAATTAGAGCAAGTTTCCAGCAGGGACATTACATGCTAAATGCTAAGATATGTCATCTTATAATGAGAATGAATTGTGGGTAAATGATGTTATTATGTTATGGCTTCATGTGTAGGATAATCATACATGTAGGGGTTGAGCATTTGGATTCACATTAACAGATTTGTAGTTTATGGTAGATTTCACCTTAGATTTCAGTTGGAAATCATGTTTTGAATGTGTTTACGCATGTGTATATTGCCTTATGAGCTTATGTCAAAGCATTGATCATGTGCCTAGGATATACATGGACACACACGTGTGGGAAATCTACTATGAAACCGTAGTTAATTATGATTTGATTATGATGCATGAGGAGACTGATGGGAGCACATTCTATGTGTTAGAATTCACGTAGATCTTGCTCATGAATGTATCATGATATCATGCATCATGGAATGGACTTCATTAATGAGATTTTATCGATGTTTAGCCGAAATTGATCGATTATATGCAATGATGTGAGATTGTATGCCAGATTAATCAATCAGTGACTTAATCAGAACTTGGTTGGTCTGAACAGACATAATTTTAATTTTAGTTCCTATGTGGAACATGTATACTCTCCGGGTTGAGTCTAGTTAAATTGAGTTATGTGGGGACTGTCATGCCCCGGCGATGCCTGACCCGAGTCGAACCCGGTCAAGGGGCCGGTCAAGTGCGTGGGGGCGACAAAGTGAAATTGAGAAATGATCTAGCGGAAGACTTAACCCTAACCACGGGCGATTTAACAGAAGGAAAGAAAGAGTGTTGCTTATCACAAAGTAAACAACTAAACTCAAACCCACATGCTTAGTTAACTAGCCCACACTGGCTCAAATAAATCTTAAGCAAACATAACTGTAAAATGTAACATAAATCCAAAACAAAGAACCCTACACAAAGGTTCTAAACATAATTATAAAACCAAAGAAGATAAGTCATACAACGATCTCTATGATCACATCCAAGCCATCTCCGACCTTTCCTCAAAGAGGAGATTCTGTCTGTCTACATGTCGCACCACACAGCCCCAAATCAAAATACAAGAAAGAGGGGTGAGTTTAACAAACTCAGCAATAGTTTTTAATATCACTATCAACATCGAAAATACGATAGCATAGCAATAAGATCATTCAGATCAAAGATTAACATGGTGCATCATTTTCTGATCACACATACACATCATCTAAAACTGCATCATAGTGCATAATCCACATAATTTCATTCTCATCATAACACCCTGCATGAATTATATCTCTAACATACATATTCCATCATGCATCACATCAAAATCAACCTGCATTAATGTATCACTAACATACATATTCCCTCATGCATCATATCATAATCAACCTGCATGAATGTATCTCTAACATACTTATTCCATCATACATCACATCAAAATAAACCTGTATGAATGTATCACTAACATACATATTCCCTCATGCATCATATCATAATCAACCTGCATGAATGTATCTCTAACATACATATTCCATCATGCATCACATAAAAATCAACCTACATTAATTTATCTCTAACATACATATTCCATCATACATCATATCAAAATCAACCTGCATGGATGTATCTCTAACATACATATTTCCACATGCGTCATATCATAACAACCTGCATGAATGTATCTCTAACATACATATTCCATCATACAGCACATCATAACATCCTCTATCAAGGAGTAATCACAAATTTGGTGTCACATAGATGGGAACAAAGACAAGGCCACGAAGGCCTGTTATGGTCAAAAATTATATACAAGAATTCAAGAAAGATCGGGGTTGTCAATCCCTAAAGATCTGCTCGCCTTGGATGATCCTGGCAAAGGATGTCCCAATCTCACACAGAGAATCTAGAGCAGGGGTGTTCGCCCAAGGACATCTCCTGCGGAGGGAAGAGCCCAAGTTCTCACACAGAGAACCCTGGAACACGTGGTAGCGGGTGCACACAGCATACCACACTGGATTCTCAGGGTCCAGATGACACTCATAATAACATTCTCACAATCTGCAAGACAAGTACACAATTCGTCCCCACATAATCCCATTTAATTAGACTCAACCGGGGGAGTGCACTTTTTCCACACAGGAACTCAAATCAAAATATGTCCTTTCGGACCAATCAACTTACGATTAACCCACGACCGAACAATCCGGCACACAATTTCACCACATTGCATCCAATCGGTCAAATTCGATTAACCACGATGAAGCCTCAATTGGAAATCCATTTTCATGATGCATGCAGTATAGTACATACGTGGGCAAGGCATACATGAATCCTAATCCATGATAAGTGCTCTCATCAACCCCTAATGCATCATTCATAATCACAATATCAAGCTTCAACATCATCATTTAACCCCCACATGTGTGTGTGTAACTAGTAGAAGCATTTCACACAATGCATGTCAACATGCTTGAAATTAAACTCACCACCACACTACACATGTGAATTACCATCTAAACATGAATTTCAGCTGAAATCATAGGAGAAGAAACGTTAAAATCATAATTCAAATCAAAACTCAACCACAAAGGCTACACACATATAAGATCATTCTTTTCATCCTTGAGTCATGGCATTCGTCAACATCCACACATCAACTAACTACATTCTATCATGACAAGTCAGTCCATTAATAGGTTGTAGTTCTACTGAAAATATGTTTAATCAAAGGGAATCAACCATTCATAATTTCAAGATGACAATTCTAACATCATGCCACAAAACATAAGTCATTCCACAAATCTCGAAGCATATATCTCAACTCCATAACCTCAATAGCATGCCTTTTCAGTAGCATAACATAGCTTTAAACACTCCACATTTACATAAAATTGGCAAGCTAGAGTGGAATCATCGAAATAAACATCATGCATTAGAACACAATTCTGCTGTGTAGCCGTTCGAACGCCCTTGAGGCCGTTCGATCGGTTAAACGTAAAAATTTGAAATTCAAAGTTTGGCGGTTCAAACGCCTAGCAGGCCGTTCAATCGGCTGAACTGGAAAACTATCGTTCACACAGTGTTGCTGTTCGAACGCCCAGAAGGGCCATTCGAACGCCAACAAGGCAGAACTGAACCATCTTCCTTTCGCAAATCCAAACCGAAACACCATTGACACCACTTCAAATCCACATCTAACACCCTAATCATCATCAAAAGTCCTTCTTGACTTCCTGAATGTTAAACCATATCATAATAATGCAAAAACCTAAAAAATCAGGATTAAATAATTCCATTTTCTAATCATGCCATTAACACACCAAATAATTAACTCCATTCAAAATAAGCCAAAAATCAAGAGTTTTACCGTGGATAAATTGAGATTTCGAAGATCCATTACCTTAGCACTTGATTAAGCTCGGATTTGAGGGTCACCCTTCTTGAAAACCTTACAAACACATTGACTTTGAATTAAACTCCATTAAAAATCGATTTACCAAAGAAATCCCTAATTAAAACTTAGATATAGGGCTTGTTGATTGTAAAAATCGAAATTTGAAAGCTAGGGTTTGTAGTAAAACACAAATTAGTAGTTTTTGATGTCCAAAAACGAATTAAAACAAGGGGAAAATGGTAGATTTGGAAGAGATTAAGAAGAAAGCTAGGGTTTAGTGCCTAATTAGAGTAGGCTTACCTTAATCGCCTTCTAATCCAGGCCTAATTGAGGATTAGGCCAGACCTCCCTCCTTAGCCTATTCCCAAAAATGGAAATGGCTCAGGTTTGCCCTTTTATAGTAAGGGTTGGGGTATGTATGGGTAAGTTATGGGGTGTAAATAGGAAAAGTAAGCTAAAAATGAGTATTTTATAAATTTAAGCACTAATTAAGCCTAATAAAATTTTGAAAATTTTTGTATGACCTTAGGTAGATATATGGGTTCATTTGACCCAAAAATCAAAATTTCAACGGTGGGGCCCACAGGGGTCCCGCCAAGACCCTAATTTTTGAAAAATTAGTGAAAATTCAGAAAAATCCCAAAAATTCATATGATTTTGGTTAAAACCATCATAAACACCACTTATTCACAAAATCACCGAATAAATCCGAAAACGCGTTAATCTTACGATAACTATAATTAAAGAAAACTAAAAACCGGTTTAGAGATGAGGGTCCTTACATCCTCCCCCTCTTAGGAATTTTGGTCCCCCAAAATTCGCTAGTGGTCAGCGGCAAAAAGATGAGGGTACTTCTTTCTGATCTCGTTCTCCATTTCCCATGTGGCTCCCTCGACTCCATGATTCCTCCACAACACCTTCACGAGTGGGATTGCCTTTTGCCGAAGTACCTTCTTCTTACGGTCAAGAATCTAAATAGGTACCTCCTCGTAGGAAAGATTTTCCTAGAGCTCCAACGGTTCAAAATCCACGGCATGAGTAGGATCTGGCTCATACTTCCGAAGAAGTGAGACATGAAATACATTATGGATATCGGCCAATCGGGGTGGAAGTGCTACCTGATAAGTTGTGGTGCCTATCCGCTCCAAGATCTCGAATGGACCAATAAAACAAGGTGACAACTTCCCCCGTTGTCCAAATTGAACAACACCACGAGTCGGAGAGATCTTAAGGAAAACATGGTCGCCAACACCAAACTCCAACTCCCGCCGTCTCCTATCTGCATAACTCTTCTGACGGCTCTGAGCTGCCTGCAACCTCTCCCGGATGAGGCGTATCTTCTCCACTGATTGCTGGATAAGATCTGGGCCAATGAGAAGGTGATCTCCAACCTCACTCCAACACAATGGTGATCAGCAAGGATGCCCATAAAGCGCCTCGAAAGGTGCCATCCGGATGCTCGCTTAGTAGCTATTATTATAAGAAAACTCAACCAGCGGCAAATGTTGCTCCCAACTTCCTTTCCACTCAAGGATACATGCACGGAGCATGTCCTCAAATGTCTGAATGGTCCTTTCGGACTGTCCATCCGTCTGAGGGTGGTAGGCGGAGCTAAGATGTAGAGATGTGCCCAAAGCACCCTGAAAGCTCTGCCAAAACCTCGAAGTGAACTGCGGGTCACGGTCGGTGACAATAGATACTGGAATCCTGTGTAACCTCACGATCTCCCTCATATATAGAGCAGCCAAGGCATCTAAAGGAATAGTCATTCTGATCGTGAGAAAATGAGCAGACTTAGTAAGTCGGTCAACAATCACCCAAACCGCATCATTACCACTCGGCGTCCGTGGCAAACCGGAAACGAAATCCATCGTGACGTGCTCCCACTTCCACTCCGAAATTGGAAGTGGTTGTAGTAAACTACCTGGATACCGATGCTCTGCCTTGACTTGCTGACACACAAGGCATTTGGACACATAGACCGCAATGTCCTTCTTCATCCCCGTCCACCAAAATGTCCTCTTCACGTCGTGGTACATCTTCTTTCCTCCAGGATGGATAGAAACTTAGAATGGTGTGCCTCCGATAGGATATGCTCTCTCAACTCAACGGAGTTCGGCACACACCAACGACCCTTATACATCAAACTCCCATCGGACTTTTCCTCAAAGCCCAACACTGCCTTCTCCCTTAACTTAGCCTTAAGAGCTAGAGTCTCTTCATCACTTTTCTGAGCTTCGACCACATCATCCACCACACTAGAGCTAATAGAGAGATTAGCAAACCAGCTCCGTGTGTCCCCTAAAGTCAACTCTGGCCTGAGCTCAATGGCGTCCTCATAAAGGAGCCACTCACGAACTCGCACGCAAGCAATCGTAGTGGCTGATTTCTGACTCATAGCATCCGCCACCACGTTCGCTTTGCCAGGTTGATGCGATATCGTGAAGTCATAATCCTTCAAGAATTCAAGCCACCTCCTTTGCCTCAAATTATGATCTCGCTGAGTGAATAAGTACTTCAAGCTCTTGTGATCAGTGAATACCTCAAACTTCTCACCATAGAGATAGTGCCGCCAAATCTTCAATGCAAAAACTATGGCCTCTAATTCCAAGTCATGAGTGGGGTAGTTCCGCTCGTGCACTCTAAGCTGTCGAGATGCATAAGCCACCACTCTCCCATGCTGCATGAGTACACAACCCAAGCCACGAAGCGAAGCATCACTATAGACCACGAATCCGCCACTCCCGGAAGGCAAAGTTAGAACTGGAGCTGAAGTTAGCCTCTTCTTCAACTCATGGAAACCCTCTTCACACGTCAACTTAGTCATAGGGCTTGCAAGGCTAGAAAAACCCTCGATGAAATGGCGATAGTACCCGGCAAGTCCTAGGAAGCTACGGACCTCCGATGCACTCTTCGGTTGCTCCCAATTCAACACGGTTTCAACTTTCGAGGGATCAACCGCCACACCGTCTCTCGATATAACATGACCAAGGAAATGCACTTTCTTGAGCCAAAATTCACACTTGTCAAACTTCACAAAGAACTTATGCTCCTGTAAAATTCACAAGACAATCCTCAAATGTGCTTCATGCTCTTCCTCATTGGCCGAATATCATCCACAAATATAATCACAAACCGATCAAGATAAGGCCGAAAGACCTTGTTCATCAAGTCCATAAATGAGGCTGGTGCATTGGTAAGACCAAAAGGCATAACTAAGAACTCATAATGCCCATATCGGGTACGGAAAGCCGTCTTTGCAACATCATCAGGACGGATCCGAAGTTGGTGATAACCCGATCTCAAATCGATCTTAGAGAAGACTTGTGCCTGCTGCAACTGATCAAACAAATCATCAATTCTAGGTAAAGGGCACTTGTTCTTGATGGTTACCTGATTAAGCATTCGGTAGTCAATACACAACCGCAGAGAACCATCCTTCTTCCGAACAAATAAGACCGGTGCACCCCAGAGAGATACACTTGGCCTAATATACCCTTATCCATAAGATCTTGCAGCTGAGCCTTAAGCTCTTTAAGTTTGGCTGGAGCCATATGATAGGGAGCCTTAGAAATAGTAGTGCCTGGAATAAGATCAATGCAAAACTCTATCTCCCTCTCCGGTGGTAAACTCGCCAAGTCACTAGGGAAGACATCGGGAAATTATGCTACAACACGAACAGAATCCAAAGAAGGTAACTCCATGTTCAACCCTGTAATACTAGCAAGGAAAGCCTCACATCCACTATCGATCCACTTCTTGGCCTTGAAGGATGAGACCAAGAACTTGCCATTAGAACGCTTCACCCCTTGGAAGATAAAAGGTTTAGCTCCTGGCAACTCGAACTTCACACACCTCCTGCGGCAGTCTACATGCGCATGGAACTTAAACATCATATCCATGCCTAGGATCACATCAAAGTCAATCATCGGCAATATAATCAGATCCATATGTAGCACATGCCCACCGATTTCCATAGGAATCATCTAAACATACATTTCCGCTCGAAGAGAGGATGAAGGTGTAGACACACGCAAAGGAACATGCAACAACTTATAACAAGCATCCAACTCATGAGCAAAATGAGGAGACACAAAAGAATGAGAGGAACCGGTATCAAATAACACTCTAGCATAGTGGGAGGTAATGAGAATCATACATTCCACCACGCCCGAAGAGTTAGCTGCCTCCTGCGCTGAAATAGCAAAGACTCTCCCATCATGTGCTGGCTTCTTCCCCTTGCCATCGGGCTGCCCGGTAGGTGCTCTCGCCGGTGGTGCTCCCGGCTGCCTAGGACCGGTATTAGGTGTCATTGGTGCACGTCTCTGAGCACGACCAGCCCTTTGGGGACACTCATTGGCATAGTGCCCCTTCTGCCGACAATCATGGCAAGTCACACTAGCACGGCGGTCCTGAGGATCCTGCTACACATGCTGAGTGTTATGCCTCGCCTGACGGGTATCTCGCCGCTTATGATCCCGGCGGTTACGACTATCCTCCGCCCTTGACCTCTTAGGCTGCTGTTGATGACCTCTCCTCCGGATATACTCGTTAGAATCTTGCTCCACTACGATGGCCGTCTCAAGTACCTCAGCAAGGGTCTTGTGCCTGAATGGCATGACTCAGCCTTTGATGAAAGGCTTAAGACCATCCTCAAACTTACGTGCTCGCTCATACTTATCGCTGAAGAAGCGAGGAGCAAAGCACTCAAGCTCCACAAAGCGGGTCTCATAAGCCAAGACCGTCATAGAACCCTGCTGCAAGCTGAGAAACTCCTTCTTCTTCTCCTCTCGGACATGAAGAGGGAAGTACTTGTCGTTAAAGGCTGACAAGAACTCCTCCCAAGGAATGTCCGCTCAGCCATGGAACCTCTGACGCTCCATCGATAACCACCACCTTTGAGCTTCACCCTTGAACGTGAAGATTGCAAGTCTAGTCTTCTCCTCGTCCAAGCAACATTGAGCACTAAAGATCTTCTCCATATGAAGCCTCCAATTATCCGCCACAAAGGTATCCAATCAACCCTTGAAGCTAGGGGGATTAAGCTTCTTGAATCCCTCGAGTGAAAGAGACTCAGAACTGCTACCACTCGCATGCTTAGCCTGGAACACCTGTGTCAACCCCTCAATGGCAGTCAACACAATGTCCACCCTTGGGTCACGAGCACCGCGATGGTTATTAGCGCCTACATGATAGGACCAGCAATCTACACAACGACCAAACATTAATCGTACAACCTAATAATACGAAAGCACACAGCCAAACAAGTAGAAAACACACAAACAAGCAAGCAAGACTTGTCACGCATACCCTATTTACTCTTGGACAAAGATGTGCCCCGATACCAAAACCTTTGTCACACCCCGGCAATGCCCGACCTGGGTCCAGGGGCCAGGCAAGCGCGCAGGGGCGATGAAGTGAAATTGAGAAACGATCTAGCGGAAGACTTAACCCTCACCACGGGCGATTTAACAGAAGTACGGAGTATGTACAATCCTTTGAGCAAGAGTAAATAAGAAGGAAAGAAAGAGTGTTGCTTATCACAAAGTAAACAACTAAACTCAAACCCACATGCTTAGTTAACTAGCCCACACTGGCTCAAATAAGTCTTAAGCAAACATAACTGTGAAATGTAACATAAATCCAAAACAAAGAACCCTACACAAAGCTTCTAAACATAAGTATAAAACCAAAGAAGATAAGTCGCACAACGATCTCCATGATCACATCCAAGCCATCTCCGACCTTTCCTCAAAGAGGAGATCCTGTTCGTCTATGTGTTGCACCACGCAGCCCCAAATCAAAACACAAGAAAGATGGGTGAGTTTAACAAACTTAACAATGGTTTTTAATATCACTATTAATATCAAAAATACGATAGCATAGCAATAAGATCATTCAGATCAAAGATTTACATGGTGCATCATTTTCTGATCACATATACACATCACCTAAAACTGCATCATAGTGCATAATCCACATAATTTCATTCTCATCATAACACCCTGCATGAAATGTATCTCTAACATACATATTCCATCATGCATCACATCAAAACCAACCTGCATGGATGTATCAGTAACATACATATTCCCTCATGCATCATATCATAATCAACTTGCATGAATGTATCTCTAATATACTTATTCCATCATGCATCGCATCAAAATAAACCTGTATGAATGTATCACTAACATACATATTCCCTCATGCATCATATCATAATCAACCTGCATGAATGTATCTCTAACATACTTATTCCATCATGCATCACATCAAAATCAACTAACATGAATGTTTCACTAACATACATATTCCCTCATGCATCATATCATAAGCAACCTGCATGAATGTTTCACTAACATACATATTCCCTCATGCATCATATCATAAGCAACCTGCATGAATGTATCTCTAACATACATATTCCATCATGCATCACATAAAAATCAACCTGCATGAATGTATCTCTAACATACATATTCCATCATGCATCATATCAAAATCAACCTGCATGGATGTATCTCTAACATACATATCTCCACATGCGTCATATCATAACAACCTGCATGAATGTATCTCTAACATACATATTCCATCATGCATCACATCATAACATACTCTATCAAGGAGTAATCACAAATTTGGTGTCACATAGACGGGAACAAAGACAAGGCCACGAAGGCGTGTCATGGTCCAAAATTCTATACAAGAATTCAAGAAAGATCGGGGTTGTCAATCCCTAAAGATCTGCTCGCCCTGGACGATTCTGGCCAAGGATGTCCCATTCTCACACAGAGAATCTAGAGCAGGGGTGTTCGCCCAGGGACATCTCCTGCAGAGGGAGGAGCCTGAGTTCTCACATAAAGAACCCTAGAACACGTGGTAGCGGGTGCACACGGCATACCACACTGGATTCTCATTAAATGATGATGTTGAAGCTTGATATTGTGATTATGAATGATGCATTAGGGGCTAATGAGAGCACTTATCATGGATTAGGATTCATGTATGCCTTGCCCACGTATGTACTATGCTGCATGCATCATAAAAATGGATTTCCAATTGAGGCTTCATCGTGGTTAATTGAATTTGACCGATTGGATGCAATGTGGTGAAATTGTGTGCCGGATTAATCGATCGTGGGTTAATCGTAAGTTGATTGGTCCAAAAGGATATATTTTGATTTGAGTTCCTGTGTGGAACAAGTGCACTCCTCGGGTTGAGTCTAATTAAATGGGATTATGTGGGGACGAGTTGTATACTTGTCTTATGGATTGTGAGAATGTTATTATGAGTTCCATCTGGACCCCCCCCCCCCCCCCCCACATGTGTGTGTGTGTAACTAGTAGAAGCATTTCACACAATGCATGTCAACATGCTTGAAATTAAACTCACCACCACACTACACATGTAAATTACCATCTAAACATGAATTCCAGCGGAAATCATATGAGAAGAAACGTTGAAATCATAATTCAAATTAAAACTCAACCACAAAGGCTACACACATATAAGATCATTCTTTTCATCCTTGAGTCATGGCATTCACCAACATCTACACATCAACTAACTACATTCTATCATAACAAATCAGTCCATTAATAGGTTATAGTTCTACTGAAAATATGCTTAATCAAAGGGAATCAACGATTCATAATTTCACGATGACAATTCCAGCATCATGCCACAAAACATAAGTCATTCCACAAATCTCGAAGCATATATCTCAACTCCATAACCTCAATAGCATGCCTTTCTAGTAGCATAACATAGCTTAAAACATTCCACATTCATATAAAATTGGCAAGCTAGAGTGGAATCGTCGAAATAAACATCATGCATTAGAACACAATTATGCTGTGTAGCCGTTCGAACGCCCTTGAGGCCGTTCGATCGGTTAAACGTAAAAATTTGAAATTCAATGTTTGGCCATTCGAACGCCTAGCAGGCCGTTTGATCGGCTGAACTGGAAAACTGTCATTCTGACAGTGTTGCCATTCGAACACCCAGAAGGGCCATTCGAATGCCAACAAGCCAGAACTGAACCTTCTTCTTCCTTTCGCAAATCCAAACCGAAACACCATTGATAACACTTCAAATCCACATCTAACACCCTAATCATCATCAAAAGTCCTTCTTGACTTCCAGAATGTTAAACCATATCATAATAATGCAAAACCCTAAAAAATCGGGATTAAATAATTTTATTTTCTAATCATGCCATTAACACACCAAATCAAGTAACTCCATTCGAAATATGCCAAAAATCAAGAGTTTTACCATAGATAAACTGAGATTTCAAAGATCCATTACCTTAGCACTTGATTAAGCTCGGATTTGAGGGTCACCCTTCTTGAAAACCTTACAAACACATTGACTTTGAATTAAACTCCATTAAAAATCGATTTACCAAAGAAATCCCTAATTAAAACTTAGATATAGGGCTTGTTGATTGTAAAAATCGAATTGTGAAAGCTAGGGTTTGTTGTAAAACACAAATTAGTAGTTTTTGATGTCCAAAAATGAATTGAAACAAGGGGGAAATGGTAGATTTGGAAGAGATTAAGAAGAAAGCTAGGGTTTAGTGCTTAATTAGAGTAGGCTTACCTTAATCGCCTTCTAATCCGGGCCTAATTGGGGATTAGGCCAGATCTCCCTCCTTAGCCTATTCCCAAAAATGAAAATGGCTCAGGTTTGCCCTTTTATTGTAAGGGTTAAGGTATGCACGTGTAAGTTACGGGGTGTAAATAGGAAAAGTAGGCTAAAAATGGGTATTTTGCAAATTTAAGTACTAATTAAGCCTAATAAAATTTTAAAAATTTTTGTATGACCTTAGGTAGTTATCTGGGTTCATTTGACCCAAAAATAGAAATTTCGATAGTGGGGCCCACAGGGGTCTTGCCAAAACCCTAATTTTTGGAAAAATTATGAAAATTTAGAAAAATCCCAAAATTTTATATTTAATTTAAAATCACTTAAAACGACTAATCCTAATTATGATTTTGGTTAAAACTATCATAAAAACCACTTATTCATGAAATCACCGAATAAATCCGAAAATGCGTTAATCTTACGATAACCGATAATTAAAGAAAACCAAAAACCGGTTTAGATATGAGGGTCCTTACAGGGACAAGATGTGTACTTGTCTTGTGGATGAGATTATTGAGATTGTCATCTGGACCCTGAGAATCCAGAGTGGTACACCTTCGTTCACCGACTACTACATGTTCTAGGGTTCATTGTGTGGGAATTTGGGCTCTGTTCCTCCGCATGAGATGTCCCTAGGCAAACACACCTGCTCTACTTTCTCTGTGTGAGAATCAGCATCTTTGGTTAGGATCATCCAGGCGAGAAAAATTAGGGGTTGACCACCCCGACCTATTATATTTCTTGTGTGGAAATTGGACCACGTCTCACCTTTGTGGCCTTGACTGTGTCCTCTTTGTGTGGCAATGCTTATATTTACTACTTCATAGAGGTATTCACCATTTGTGTTGATGCATGTGTATTATGAATGGTGTGCCCAGGATTGCACAGATTGTGTAGGGACAATTTAACACGTGATTAGGAGTTATTATGCATGATTGTGTATCATGTATTTGACACATTTGTCCTGTAGGGCAAATAAGGATGTGATAAGAATGCATAATCTGAATTGTGTAATTAAGACACTATTATGTAAGTTTATGTGATATGAATGTATGATCTGAAATCGTGTAAATGAGACACTATTATGTAGGTTTATGTGATATGGTTGCATGATTAGAAAGTGTGTGAAATACACTTCTTATGCATTTTATGGTGTTATCAAGCTTGATTTGATTAGATATGAACTATTACCTATGCAGAATGGAGGTTAGGTGATAACTCGATCATTTATGTCTTAACTTTGATATGTGTGTCATATGCATGCTAGCTCTTATATTTATGGATAAATAAGGGTTTAGCTAGGGAATGATAAGAAAATGGTATATCATGTCAATTATGCATCTGAATTGCTATATTGCCATGTCGTTATGTTTTTATGATTATTGTTGTCATGTTCAAACTATTATTGAGTTTTGTACTCACCTCACTTTCTTTGTTTTGTTTTGGGGCTGCGCGGCATGATGCGCATGATACATTATACGAGGAACGCTATGACCACTCATGGGATTAGTTTCCATCATGTCATGATGACGTTTCATTTTCTTATTTTCATCTTTTTAGACCTTAAGAACTCTATTTTGTGGATCATGTTTGTCACTAGAGCTTACTTGTTGTGGCTAGATGCCTCTGACCTTTCAAGACTTTAAGCCATGTATAGCCTTCTTAGATGTTTATGTGGTTTTTGGGTGTGATAATGATGATTATGTCATTTATTTTATCCTTATTACTCTTGCTCAAACGTTATGTGGTGCATAACTTCGCTTGTTAAACCACCTGTATTAGGGGCTAAGTCTTCTACTATTCATTAATCACTTTCAATTTCATCGCCCCATGCGCTTGACCGGCCCTTGGACTAGGTTCGGCTTGGATTGGGTAGTGCCGGGGTGTGACACCATTTCTTCGCCGCATCATTTTGGTATTCTTTGATGAAATACTTGTTTACAACAAATCAGTTTGTCCTCTCCATTCTAAGAGCTAAATCCTTATTTCTTAAATGTTCGAAGTGCTTTTTTGGCAGCCCTCAGGTAGACTATCTTGGCCACATCATCTCTCAAAAAGGCGATGTGCCTGGTGTAGGCACAATCGGTACCTAGGAGATCTACTCAGGGAAAGGAGAGAAGTAAGGAAGAAAGGGGAGAAAACATAGAGTTCTTTAATTGCATAACTGAAACAAGAGAGAGGGGTGCCTCATATAGGGGACGATCAGTCCCCTAGGGAGTCATGCCACCTAGATCAAGCCAGTCTGGTTCCCTAGGAATTATGCCAGTTAGTGGGTTGGCTAGCCCGGGCCACTAATTGAACCAACACAGTACAAAAGCAAATACTAAACTATTACAATAATAAATAGTTCAATGCAACTAAGTAAAAGTAAGAAAGTAGAGTATGATCATCATGCACAACATTTCACCATGCTTCCGCTATTCGCCTTGTCTGCAAGGCGACTAAGCTGAAAAATGAGCCAAAAACTCATCCTCAGACATCCACGTAGAATCCTCCAACGGCTAGCTTTGCCAAGAAAACAAGACCTCAGTAATAATGCGACTAGAGGATGGACCCAACGTTTCTCAATCACAGACGCAAGAACAGGGTCGGACGGCGGAACAGGGTCCATCAACGGCAGAGGAGGAGCACCCACAGCCAAAGATCTGTCATCCACAAACCGCCTTAGACAGGGCACATGAAAGACAGGATGAACCAAGGAATTAGGCGGCAAGGTAAGGCGCTACATGACCGGACCAATGCGCTCCTCCATAGCATAGGGACCATGGAACCTGGGGGTGAGCTTGGAATGCTCTGGCTGAAACAAAGAAGTCTGGCGCTGGGGCAAAACAGAAAGATAAACCAAGTCACCCACTTGAAACTCGCGATCGGTATGGTGGCCATCATAAAGCTGCTTCATCTGGTACTAAGTAGAAGCTAAATTCACCTTTAGCTGATGCAGGATCTAGTCGCGAGTCTGAAGCATATAGTCCACCTCAGCCACAGAGGAGTAGTGAGGGACATAAGACAAGATCGTCGATGGTGGACGGCCATACAACACCTCAAAAGGAGTAAAGCCAGCACATGTATGATAGGCGGTATTATAAGACTACTCTGCCCATGGAAGAAGCTAAAGCCACTGACGATATTGCGTCATGGTGAAACACCTCAGATACTGCTCCAGACAATGATTAACCACCTCGGTCTGACCATCCGTCTAAGGGTGATAAGCAGTGCTCATATGAAGCGAAGTCCTCTGTAAGGCAAAGAACTCTCGCCAAAACTGAGAAATGAATATTCTGTCACGATCGGAAATGATAGTGCGAGGCATACCATGGAGTTTTGCCACCTCCCGCACATAAAGCTTAGCCACGTCCTTGGCGGTGAAAGGATGACCCAACACATAGAAATGATCATACTTGGATAGGTGGTTGACCACAACCATGATTACTGACTTACCTTGCACTAGAGGCAAGGCCTCATCAAGTCCATCGAGATATCCTACCATACCTTATCCGGAATAGGCAAGGGTTGTAGCAGCCCGGTGTGAGAAGTCGTGACAGCCTTGGCTCTTTGACAAATATCACAAGCGGCCACATACTCATGGACAGCCCAGTGAATACCCAACCATAAGAAACTCTGGTTGACCCTCTTATAGGTGCGGAAAGCCCCATCATGACCGGCGACTGGAGAGTCATGGAAATGGGAAATAATGCGGTGGCGAAGATCAGCTACGTCAGGTACCCACAAATGGTCCTTCCAAAATAGGAGGGCATCCCGCCAGACGTAAAAGGGGTGGGCAGTAGGATTGGTCTGGAGGGTGGCAATCAGGACTTGTGTGGAAGCATCATCAAGGTAGGCCTGCTTCAACTCATCAATAAATAGGCATGATAAGGTAGAGAACACCAAGCAAGAGCCCAGGGAAGGGATGTGAGAGAGAGTCTCTGAACCCTTCTTATAAACAACCTCATAATCATATCCCAGGAGTTTGCTGACCCACCACTGCTGAGACGGAGTGGACACCCGTTGTTTCAAGAAATACTTCAAGGGCTGATGGTCTGTGCAAATTAGGAACTGGCGACCTAGTAGGTAGGGCCGCCACTTGGTAACAGTGAGGACGATGGCCAACATTTCTTTTTCATACATGGACAGGGACAAGGAGCTGCCAATGAAGGCTTTGCTAAAGTATGCAATGGGATGTTCGTCCTGTAAAAGAACCGCCCCAAGTCCGGAATCTGACGCGTCCATCTCGACCACGAAGAGGTGGCTGAAATCAGGCAAGATCAAGACTAGGGCAGTGGCCAAAGCCTGCTTCAGCCCGTCTAATGCCTCTTGAGCAGCCGCAGTCCAAGCAAAGGCCCCCTTTTTGAGCAGCTTTGTGAGAGGCCGCGCCAACTCCCCATATTGACTGATGAATCGCCTATAGTAACCAGTGAGGCCCAGAAAACCATAGAGCGCCCGAACGCACATTGGTGTTGGCCAAGACAACATGGCAGCCACCTTGGCTAGATCTATTGCCACACCGTCCTCCGAGATAATATGGCCTAAATAATCAACCTGCTGGCAGCCAAAAGAGCACTTCAAAAGCTTAAGAAATAAAGAATTATCTCATAGAATAGAGAAGACCGACCTGAGATGTGTCAACTGCTCTATCCATGACTGACTGTACACCAAGATATCATCAAAGAAAACCAATATAAAGTGGTGAAGGAATGGCCTAAAGAGGTCGTTCATGAGGCACTCGAATGTGGAGGGACATTGGTCAGGGCATAACGAGGAACTCAAAATGGCCGTCATGAGTCCGGGTGCACATCATCGGCCTTCATCCGGATCTGATGGTAACTTGAACGAAGGTCGAGCTTACTAAATACTGTGGTGCCCGTCAGCTCATCCAACAACTCCTCAATCACCGGAATGGGATATTTGTCTTTGACAGTGACGGCATTCAAGCCACGGTAGTCGACATAGAATCGCCATGTACCGTCTTTCTTCCGCACAAGTAACACCGGCGACGAGTAGGAACTCATGCTAGGACGGATGATCCTGGACTAAAGCATGTCCGCTACGAGACACTCAATCTCTGACTTCTGTATGTGTGGGAAATGATAAGGTCGGACATTGGTCCGGGTTGCTCCAGGGATGATAGTAATCTGGTGGTCATGAGAACGGGCAGGAGGGAGACCCTGCGGCTCAGCGAACAAGTCCTAGTGGGCAGTCAGTAACTCCTGGAGATCTGGTAGCATCCCTCCCTATGTCACCTCAAGGGTAGCACGCTGCTGCAAAAGGAGCCCTTGGGGGGCGAATTGGAAGAGAGTACTCGAAGGAAAGGTGGAGAGGAGGGTGCCCGGCCTAGAGCCTTCCAACTGAACGCGCTGACCCTGGAACTCGAAATCCATCCACATGTCACGGAAGTTCCATACCACATTGCCGAGCTCCTGAAGCCACTACATGCCTAACACAATGTCCACCCATTTTGTAGGCAGGAAGAAGAGGTCGGTGACGAATGCATGGCCCTGAACAGAAAGGGTGACCTGCGCATATACCCCGTTGCTCCTGAGGTACTTTCCATCTCCAATCAACACGTCAAAGGGCTTCAAATCAGTGATAAAACAGCCTAGGCGATGGGCAACCTTGTCATTAATAATATTATGGGTAGACCTACTATCGATCAGGATAGCCACTTATTGCCGCTTGAGGTAACCTTGGACTCACATCGTGCGAGGAGAAAAAGCCCCTGAAAAAGTATGAACTGAAATCTCAGTTAAGACCTCCTCAGTTGCCAACAATGCAGAGCCATCCATACCCTCGCCATCATCATCAATCTCCTCCCTTAGTCTCTACCCTTGATAGAACAACGGTGCCCGGGAACGAATTTCTCATCACATTGGAAACATAGCCCCTTCGAACGTCGTTCCTCCATCTGGGCCAGTGTGAGGCGACGCACAATAGGACCTGCTGGCCGGGGCGGCCAGGTACCAAGCTACTAGTGGGTGTGACCAATGGGCTGGCGCTGAGAACAGACAGAGTCAAAGGTCCAAGCCGCTCCCCTCTAAGCTGCCTAGCCAGCTTCTCCTCTTCGATGAGAGCATGGCGCACCACGTCCCGCATGTTGGCACAAGGAAAAGCCGCATCTCCTCGAAAATCTAGAGCTTGAGGTCGCGCTTGAAGGTGCCCACCAAGGTGGCCAACCGGTCTGGAAGTCGATTGGCCACCATCATGAACTCGGTATAGTATGCATGGACAGTGGTGGTCTAGTGCAAGGAGGAAAGCATCTCGTTGAAATTCTGGAACTCATTCGGCCCAAATTGAATGCAGAGTTCGTCAAGGAAGGCTGCCCAGGTAG